>JAPVLO010000108.1:13830538-15107384 GCA_027257055.1 Cephalopachus bancanus | reverse complement strand
ACAAGAGATTCAGAGAACTCCTGTGAGACAACAAATAAGAAGACCAACTCCTACACACATAGTAATTTGCCTAAACAAAGTAGGTATAAAAGAAAAACCCTATAAGCAGCAAGAGAAAAATGTCAGACTACCTATCAGGGAAGTCTGATTGGAATAGCAGCAAATTTATCTACAGAAACACTTCAGGCTAGGAGAGCTTGGAGCCCAATCTTCAAAGTTCTCAAAGATAAAGAATTTCAACCAAGAGTAACCTACCCAACTAAGCTAAGCTTCATCAGTGAGGGAGAATTAAAAATTTTCCCAGACGTCCAATCCCTAAGAACTTATGCTGCCTCCATACCAGCTCTACAAGAAACACTTAAGAAAGTATTAAATACAGAAGAAAGGAAAAAAAGAATGACAACATTCTTCACAAGAGTGCAGAAAGAAGACTGAAAACACACATGAATCAACCCAAAAACCAAAAGAAAGACAATAAACAAACAGAAACAACAACAACTCTATAAGAACCTTATGACAGGGATAAACTCTCACATTTCAATAATTAGTCTGAATGTAAATGGACTAAATGCACCACTGAAAAGACATAGACTGGCAAAATGTATACAATATCATGAGACTCATCTCACCAGAAAGAACACTCACAGAGTCAAAGTAAGGCATTGGGAAGCAAAATTTCAGGTGAACGGAACACAAAGGAAGGCAGGAGTTGAATCTTAATATCAGACAAAATACCCTTTAAGCTAACAAAAATTTAAAGATACAGAAGATTACCACATAATGATAAAAGGTTCAATCCATCAGCAAGAAATATCCATCCTAAACATATATGCACCCAACATAGGAGCACCAACTTTCATAAAGCAGGGGTAAACTTAAAAAAAATATTGACTCAAAACTGCAAAAGGTACAGCCCCCAACTCACAGTGCAGCTTCAGGCAAACTTATAAAAGATATTGACTCTAACACTATCATAACTGGGACTTTAATACCCCACTCACAACCTTAGACAGATCATCAAGACTAAAAATCAACAAGGAGATCTGGAACCTCAATGTGATTCTTGACCCAATGGACTTAATTGATACCTACAGAACACTCCACCTAATGACCACAGAATATACATTCTACTCATCACCACATGGAACATATTCTAAGATAAACCACATCTTTGGCCAGAAATCAAGCATAAGTATACTTATCAAATTTGATAAGATTGAAATTCTGTCATGTACCTTCTCAGAACACAGTGGAATAAAAATAAATATCAACACCAACAAAGTTCCCCAAAAATCTACAAAGACATGGACACTAAGAAGCATGATACTAAGCAACTACTGGGTCAACATGGAAATCAAAACAGAGATTAAAAGATACCTGGAAATAAATGAAAATGAAGAAACATCTTACCAAAACCTCTGGGATTCCATGAAAACAGCAGTAAGAAGGCAATTCATATTGCTACAAACACACATAAAAAAATGGAAAACTCACAAGTTAATAGCCTAACAAGTCACCTAAGGAAGTTGGAAAAGCAAGACCACCAAAACCCTAACCTCAGCAGAAGAATCCAGATCACCAAAATAAAAGCCCAAATCCAGGATACAGAAGACAAAAAGATAATACCAAAAAAAATCAATGAAACAAAAAGCTGATTTTTTGAAAGGATAAACAAGATTGATGGTCCCCTAGCTAGACTAACCAAGAAAAAGAGAGAAAAAGCCCAAATAAACACAATATGAAACACAAAAATGAAGTCTCGACTGACCCTGAAGAAATGCAAAAGATTATCAGAGACTACTTTGTACACTTGTATGGAAACAAACTTGAAAACCTAAAGGAAATGGAGGACTTTCTGACATCACACAACCTCCCCAGGTTGAAACAAGAAGTAACTGAGACCCTTAATAGACCAATAAATATCCAGGAAATTGACCATGTCATAAGAAAACTACCTACAAAAAAAAGCTCTGAACCAGAAGACTTTCCAACAGAATTCTACAAAACATACAAGAGGGAACTGATACCAATCCTATTGAGAGTATTCTAGGTGATTGAGAAAGATGAAACTCTCCCCAAATCATTTTATGAAACTAACTTCACATTGATACTCAAGCCAGGTAAAGATCCAACAAAGAGAACTACAGGCCAATATCCTTGATGAACATAGACACTAAGATCCTCAACAAGGTCCTAGCAAACCGGATTCAACAACACATCTCAAAAATTATCAGCCACAACCAAGTTGGCTTCATCCCCAGGATGCAAGTTGGTTCAAATTCATAAGACCATAAGCATAATTAAATACATCAACAGACTTAAAAACAAAACCCACATGATTATATTATTAGATGCATTAAATGCTTTTGATAAAATCCAGCACCCCTTCTTGATAAAAACCCTGGAATATCTAGGCATAGATAGAACATACCTCAAAATAGTAAGAGACATCTACAAGAAATCCACAGTCAGCTTACTGCTAAAAGACAGAAATTGGAAGCATTCCCCACTTAAAACTGGAACAACACGAATGCCCACTCTCACCCCTCCTGTTAAACATAGTTTTGGAAGTCCTAGCTAGAACAATCAGAGGGGAGAAGGCGATCAGGGGTCTCCAAATAAGAAAAGAGGAATATCTCACTTTGCAGACAACATGATTCTATACCTCGAAAACTCAAGAGAATCTGTCAAAAAACCTCCTTGCACTGATATGAGACTTTGGCAAAATCTCAGGATTTAAAATAAACGTGCAAAGACAATTGCATTTCTATAGTCCAATAAAAACAAACAGAAACCCAAATAAAAAACACAACCCATTC
Source organism: Cephalopachus bancanus (assembly GCA_027257055.1). Taxonomy (NCBI): domain Eukaryota; kingdom Metazoa; phylum Chordata; class Mammalia; order Primates; family Tarsiidae; genus Cephalopachus; species Cephalopachus bancanus. The sequence continues at coordinate 15,104,565 of JAPVLO010000108.1, read as the reverse complement.
ACAATAGCCACAAAAAAAATGAAATACTTTGGCATCTTCATAACCAGAGATGTGAAAGAACTTTACAATGAAAAGTGGAAAACACTGCTCAAAAAAATCAAAGATAATACAAACAAGTGGAAAAATATTCCATGCTCATGGATTGGAAGAATCAATATTGTTAATATGTCCATTCTACCTGAGACATCCACAGATTTAATGCAATACCCATCAAATTACCAGCAACATTCTTCTCAGATCTAGAAACAACAATACAGGAGTTCATATGGAAGCATAAATGACCTCGAAAGGCCAAAACACTCCTCAGCAAAAAAAAACAAAAAACAAAAACAAAAAAAACAAAGCAGACTTTAAACTTCGTTATAAAGTTACAATAAGCAAAACAACCTGGTATTGGTAAAAGAACAGGCATATCCATCAATGGAATAGAATTGAGATTCCAGAAGCAAAACCTCAATTTCTCAACCAACTCATCTTCAGCAAAGTCTCCACCACCAACCACTGGGGAGAAAAGAACCTATTCAGTAAATGGTACTGGGAAAACTGGCTGATCACATGCAGAAGACTGAAATAGGACCCCTTTCTATACCCATACACAAAAGTCAACCCTAAATGGATCAGACTATAAAACTTCAAACTATAAGAACCTTAGAAAATGCAGGAGACACCCTCATGGAAATTGGAACTGGCAACCAATTCCTGATCAAAACCCAAAGTGCCCATGCCATTAGAGATAAGATAGACAAGTGCGATCTCATCAAACTGACAAGCTTCTTCAAAGCCAGAGAAACCATCAAGAGAGCAGGGAGACAGCCCACAGACTGGGGAAAAAATATTTGCCAACTGTATTTCTGACAAAGGCCTAACATCTAGGAGATACAAGGAACTCAAATGAACTGAAAAGAAAAAACAAACAGCTCCATTACAAAGTAGGCAAAATATATGAATAGACAGTTCTCAAAAGAAGACATACAAGCAACCAAAAGATACACGAAAAAATGTTCAGCCTCTCTAGTCATCAAAAAAATGCAAATTAAAACTACACTGAGATACCACCTAACTCCAGTCAGAATGGCCATCATCAATAACTCAAAAAATAACAGATGCTGGAGAGGATGTGGTGAAAGAGAACACTTCTACACAGTTGGTGGGAGTGTAATCTAGTACAGCCTCTGTGGAAAACAGTGTGACAATTCCTAAAGTTCTAAAAATTGACCATCCATATGACCCTGCAATCTCCCTACTGGGAATATACCCAAAAGAATTCAGGTCACTCTATTAAAAAGATACCTGCACACGTATGTTTATTGCAGCATTGTTCACAATACCAAGATCATGCAACCAACCATGCTGCCCATTAAAAGAGGACTGGATAAAGAAATTTACATATACATTTACATATAAATGATGGAATGTTACATAGTCATATAGAAGGACAAAATTATGAACTTCACAGCAACTTAGATGGACTTAGAATCTATAATACTGAGTGAGCTATTGCAGAAACAAAGAACTGAGTATCATATGTTCTCACTCATAAGTGGAAGTATCACATGGCTTCACTCATAAGTGGACCTTGAACAACTATCGTAATACTGTAAGAAAAAGATTGACAGTAGAGGGAAACTGTAGGAGAGTGGGGCGGGGGTAGGGAGGTGGGATTGGTAATATTTGGAATCTGCTTTGGGAAGGGAGGACATACCTGATCAACAAGAGTACCTGAATAATGAATATTTGTATACCTAACCCTGAATTGTATCCCATAATTTTAAAATAAAAAATTTAAAAGTTTAAAAAAAAGAACAGTCCCATTCACAACAGTCACAAAAAAGTGAAATACCTTGGCATCTTTCTAACCAAAAAGGAAAAGAACTTTACAATGAAAACTACAAAACATTGCTCAATGAATTCTAAGAAGACACAAACATATGAAAAATATCCCATGCTCATGAAATGGAAGAATCAGCAATGTTAAGATGTCCATCCTACCAAAGGCAATCTACAGATGCAGTGCAATACTTATTAAATTAACCAACTTCATTCTTCTCAGACATGGACCTGACAATACAGATATTCATATAGAAATATAAATGACCATGAATAGCCAAAACCATCCTCAGTAAAAGAAAGTGGGAGATACCACACTTCCAGACTTTAAACATTATTTTAAAGCTACAATAATCAAAACAGCTCAGTATTGATACAAAAACAGGCATATAGATTAATGGAACAGGATAGAGATTCCGGAAGCAAAACCTCAATATTTCAGCCAACTCATCTTCAACTAAACCTCTACCAACAACCACTGGGGAAGGGAAAACCTATTCAGTAAATGGTACCGGGAAAACTGGCTGACCACACACAGAAGATTGATACAGAACCCCTAACTATCACCATACACAAAAATAAACTCTAAATGAATTAAAGACAAAAACATAAAACCTCAAACTATAAGAATCTTGGAAAATTCAGGAGACAATCTTACAGAATTTGGAATAGGCAATAAATTTCTGATCAAAACCCTAAAAGCTCATGCCATAGGAGACTAAACAAGTAGGACCTCATCAAACTGAAAAGCTTCTGCAAGGCAAAATAAACCATCAAGAAACTGGACAGATAGCCCATATAATGGTAAAATATATTTGCCAAGCATATATCTGACAAAGACCTAACATCCAGGATCCACAAGTATCTCAAATGTACCAAAATGGAGAAAAACAAACAGCCCTAATAATAAGTGGGTTAAGGATATGAATAAACACTTCTCAAAAGAAGACATACAAGTAACCAACAGACACATGAAAAAGTGCTCAGGCTCACTAATCATCAGAGAAATGCAAATCAAAACCACGCTGAAATATTACCTAACTCCAGTCAGGATGGCCATCATTAATAACTCAAAAAAACAACAGATGCTGGCAAGAATGTGGTCTTAAAGGGAAGGCTTCTACACTGTTGGTGGGAGTGTAAATTAGTACAACCTCTGTGGAAAACAGTGTGGCAATTCCTAAAAAATCTAAAAATCAATCTTACATATGACCCAGCAATCTGGGAATATACCTGGAGGAACTCAAATCATTCATAAAAAAGATACCTGAATAGGTTCTCCTCTCCCCAGTGGGAGGTGGTGGAGGCTTTGTCAAAGATGAGTTGGTTGAGAAATTGAGGTTTTGCTTCTGGAATTTCAATTCTATTGCATTGATCTATATGCTTGTTCCTATATCAATACCAAGCTGTTTTGATGATTGTAGCTTTATAGTAAAGTTTGAAGTCTGGTAATGTGATACCACCTGCTTAGTTTTTTTTTTTTTACTGAGGATTGTTCTGGCTATTCTTGGTCATTTGTGTCTCCATATGAATTCCTGTATTTTTTTCTAGATCTGAGAAGAATGGATGGGTATTGTGTTAAATCTGTAGATTGCCTTAGGTAGAATGAACATTTAAACAATGTTGATCCTTCCAATCCATGATCGGGGAATGTTTTTCCACTTGTTTGTGTTATCTTTGATTTCTTTGAGCAGTGTTTCGTAGTTTTCATTGTAAAGGTCTTTCACGTCTCTGGTTAGGAAGATGCCAACATATTTTATTTTTTTTTGTGGCTATTGTGAATGGAATTATGGTTTTATTTGGGTTTCTATTTGTTTATTATTGGTGTAAAGAAATGCGATTGTCTTTTGCACATTTATTTTATATCCTGAGACTTTACCAAAGGCCTTTATCAGTGTAAGGAGGTTTTTGACAGATTCTCTTGGGTTTTCAAGGTACACAATCATATCATCTGCAAAGAGAGATAAATTTTTCAGTAAATGGTGCTGGGAAAACTGGCTGACCACATGCAGAAGATTGAAACAGGACCCATATCTATCCCCATACACAAAATTAACTCCAAATAGATCAGAGACCTAAATGTAAAACCTCAAACCATAAGAACCTTAGAAAATGAAGGACATAACCTCATAGAAATCAGAACTGGCATCCATTTCCTGAACAAAACCTGAAACCCACAGATCATAAGAGAGAAGATAGACAAGTGGGACCTTATTAAACTGACAAGCTTCTGCAAAGCCAAAGAAACCATCAAGAGAGCAGGGACACAGCCTACAGACTGGGAAAAAGTATTTGTCAACTCCAGGTCTGACAAAGGCTTAACATCTTGGATCTACAAGGAACTCAAATGTGCTGAAAAGAAAAAAAACAAACAACCCCATTATAAATTGGGCAAAAGATATGAATAGACACTTCACAAAGGAAGATATCTGAGCAGCCAACAGACACATGAAGAAATGTTCAACCTCACTAATCATCAGGGAGATGCAAATCAAAACCACACTGAGATACCACCTAACTCCAGTCAGAATGGCAGTTATCAATAACTCAAAAATCAACAGTTGCTGGAGAGGGTGTGGCGAAAAGGGAACACTTCTACACTGTTGGTGGGAGTGTAAACTAGTGCAACCTCTGTGGAAAGCAGTGTGGCAATTCCTAAAAGCTCTAAATATCAACCTCCCATATGACCCTGCAATCCCCCTACTGGGAATATACCCTGAAGAACACAAATCACTCTATCAAAAAGATACCTGTATACGAATGTTTATCGCAGCATTGTTCACAATAGCAAGAACCTGGAACCAACCATGCTGTCCATCAAAAGAGAACTGGATTTTAAAAATGTGGTACTTATACACAATGGAATACTACGCAGCCATAAAAAAGAACAAAATCATGAATTTCGCAGCAACCTGGATGGAAAAAGAGTCTATAATACTGAATGACCTCTCACAGAAACAAAGATCTGAGTATCACATGTTCTCACTCATATAGTGGATCTTGAACATCCAATGTAATACTATAAGAAAATGACTGACATGGTGGAAACTATGGGGGAAGGAAGGGAGATGGGATTAACAGTAGTAAATATCTGTCTGGGGACGGGGAGACACCTCTTATCAACAAGGGTGCCTGAACGATGGATATTTGTATATCTAACCCTTAACTGTACCCTGCAATATCATAATAAAAAATATTGATTATAAAAAAAAGATACCTGCACATGCATGTTTATTCCAGCATTATTCACAATACCAAAGTACGGAACCAAGTGTGCTGCCCATCAAAAGTAAACTGGATTTTTTTTAAAAAGTGGTATATATATATATATATATATATATATATATATGATGAAATATTATACAACCATAAATAAGGGCAAAATGATAGACTTTGCACCAATATGGATGGATTTATAGTCTATCATATTCAGTGATCTATCACAGAAACAAAAAACTGAGTGCCACATGTTCCCACTTATAAGCAGACCCTACACATTTATCATAGTACTATAAGAAAGGGATTGGCACTAGTGGGACACTGCTGGGGTTTAGGGGAGCACATAAAATCATTGTGTCCCTGACTTCAAGCTAGGCGAAGTGGGGACCAATGGGTGGCCTAAACTTCACCTGTCTGATGGCCACTTATATACTTTATCCTGAATTGTACCCTATATCTTTAAAATAAATAAATACTTGCATACATACCTACATATGCAATATATGCATACCTATATACATTCATACATTAATACATAAAAATAGTTGTCCCTGCTAGGAATCAACAAATGTTTGGGATGAGGATGATTTTAAAAATAGATATAATCATTCACTCTCTATCACTACTTTTGTTTTAAAAGACAATACATTCTTGTTTGTTTATTTGTTTGTTTTCCTTTCACCAGGGCTTATTTAAGCTTTCAAAGGTATAACGTCATATTGAATTATCACAGGGATTAATTTGTGATTAAAAATTGTTCCCCAGATCTTAAAGCCCTGCTGCTAAAAAGTACATTAGCAAATAATTTTACAAAAATGTCATCCTCATTAAAAAAAAAATGTTTAAAAAGTGACCATGTTCATTATAATTACTTTTGTCATTGTATCCTTTCCATTTGACTTATTTTTGAATAACAAGTAGTCTAAAGAGAATAAGCTATGACGTCTTTTTGGGAGAGAAAGGTTAATTTTGAACACAGATCATTGGTTCATGTAGATCAAGGGTGTCAATCTTGGAATTACCTGTATTTTTCAAGTTTCAGCTTATACTTCAAATGCCAATTTAAAAAAATGAATCCCTCGAGAGTTAAAATAGTTAAATGATATAATGTAAAATAGGTTCATAGCCTAGAGCGTAGTATGTAAAAAATGCTAAGTAAACTTTACTTATTGTTAATTATTATTCAATAATATACATAAAAATCAAAAATTCAGTTATTCAGATTGTCACTAATAGGGGTGTTTATGATATGTTAAGATTAACTTTCTCTTGATATCTAACTATGAATTTAAGATAAATATAGTACAATTGCTTAAAGTTCTTACTTTTCTTTTAAATGACAAAAATCACAACCTCTTAGATCTATGCACTTGAGATATTTAAAGCACAATGTATGTGCAAAACGTCAGGACCTAGTCCCTTAAATCAGTGAGGCACTCTGACTTTTGTTTTTAGGGAAGGTCTTGGACCTGGTGTAGTTCAGTTACTAACCATCCCTTTGCTAGATCTCCTTTGGAATGAAGACCTAATCTTCCTAAGGGTGCAGCACAGGTCATGAGACCAGGAAACTTTCCCTTTCTTTAGTAGATGGACCATGAATCTTTGCTTTGTCAGCTCTGTGCTGCTTTCCCTTGGTGGTAAAGATCGCTGATGATAAAAATGACCTTAGATAAAAGGCGTTAGACTGGGCAAGGTGAAAATTAAGAGCTTGTGAATACATTGTAGGTTGAAAGAAATTTTGGAAACTATTTCCAAGTATGTATAATGCACAATTTCTAAAATGAATAAAACTTTGAAATAAGCTTTAAATCAGATGCTGAAAATATGTAAGTGCAGTTACTTTAATCTTAATCAATGCAACTTGTGATGAGGTAATGAAGAGCAGGCAATCACTCAGAACCCAATCTATCCAAATGAAATCTCAAACAACAACAGAGGATATTTTTTTACTTCAGTTTGTGTTAAGAGAGATGGGCAATGTAAGTGCTATGCAGATTTAATGTGCTAATGAAATCAATTCATCAAGTTTTAAGTTATGTAGGAAATTAAAACAAGAAACTGTTCTGTACACAAAAGAGACAATGCCCTAAGAGAATATCCAGCATTGGCAAAGAACAACCTTAACAAATTTTAGATTAGATTTTAATAAACAGTATATATCAGCTGCTTTTAGAGACTCTATTTCTTTTTTAAGTTTCCCTAGTGAATTTCTAGAATTTTTATTGAGGAAAGAGTCTGGAAATAGAAATTTGGAAAGTACAGTCAAGAGACTTTTTTGTGAGGCTGTTTACCTAGCCAGTGTGTTACTCCTCGGATCAGTAGTCTACTACTTGTGTTTTGATGCTCATCGAAGTGTCTGGAAGCATTCAAGGGTATGTGAGCCCAGACAGTTTAAGAAAATTAATTTCTAATTTAAATAATTCTATATTTTATTTCCTATGAGGATTTGATGGGGCTTCAAGTTCTAATTATACATGCCATATTAAAATTCTCCCAACTTTTCAAAGTAAAATATTTTTCACCCACTACTAAATTCACAGGGTGATTAGCCCAGAAAAATTTGTAGTTCCAAGACATTAGTAGAGTCCAATCAGAATATTTTTGTTGTTTGAAAAATAAAAATTTTAATGACAAGATTTAAAAAGTGAGTAAATTTTAAAACAATAATTTTCAACTAACAGTTTTCAACAAAACAGAATGCATAACCTACTTAAATTGCCAGCTGATAGGCCATTTAAAAATATTTTTTAAAGAATTAAAATGAAACTTTTGCAAACATCCTGAAAAGTGTTCAAATAATTGAGTGGCATTGTTAGAGTAACATTCATTCTCATTTACTTATTTTTGTGAAAAAAGATATTTCAGTACCTGTATCTATAAAGATGAGCCAAAACATAATGATAATAGAATGTATGGTCACCCTTGTCTCATTGTAGTAAATTATTTATTTATATATTAGATTTCTTGCAATTTAAAAGTTTAGCATGTCATAGAGAGCTACATTTTTTATAATCATCACTTTAATGTGCTAAGGTTTTTCGTGAAAATGTATAATACCTTTAAATTATCTATATAAATTAGGTATTAATAATTATTGTCATAATTTAGATAATTAATAATGACCACAAGAATAACTTATTATTGAAATAATTTTTTATTGAGATGCTCATGGCCACAAATAATAAATAATAACAATAAAAATATTTCTTTTCTAAAATACATGACATTATTTTTAAAATTAAGTTTGGGGAGAAGAATAAAATTGGTTTGGGAAGAAAAAATATTAAATGTCTAATTAGTAAATGAAACATAGGCAATATATTCTTAAAACAGATAATGGTGGATATCCAATCAATATTACATTTTGATTTTGTTGGAAATGTTTAAAGAAGAAATGTAGCAGCTTTTTCTTAAAAAGGCAATATCCATGTTATGGAGAAAACTAAACTCCTTGTAACTATTAAAACTTATAATACAAACTATAGCTGTCTGCTTAAATGTGTATCTAGTGTATGCAATTTATAGAAACTATTATGCAAATTAAATAGTCTGATTAAATGTTGATTTGTGCTAGCTTGAACTTACCTAGGGAAATTTGATAACTAGTACATAGTGAACACTGCAAATTTTCAATTCTCATTGTAAAGTAGAATTACATTGGTTCAATATTCTTACTTAAATTATATTTTTAATTAAAATCTTTAAAGACGTTAAACATTATATACATTTGTATAATATGCTACCTTTTCCATGAATTACTTCATTTAAGCTCTCAATAGCTCTGTGACATCATCTCTTTAAAATGGAGAGGCTAGCATTATGAATGGGTAATAGGATATTCTATGATCGTCTACTGACAAGTGGAGGGATGGGATACAAATCCAAGGTGTCTGCCACCATAGGGTATATTCTTATTTTTTTTCTGCCTTGATGTTGTCAATTTCTGAGACAGGAAAATTAAAAAAAGTATGCCCATCTGTGAGAGTTAATTTTATGTGTCAATTTTACTAGGCCCTAGAACACCCACATAACTAATTAAACACTATGTCTGAGTGTGTCTGGGAAGTATTTCCAGAAGAGATTAGCATTTTTATTTGTGGACTGAGTAAAGCAGATGGACCATCCCAATATGGTTGAGGCTCATCCAATCTGTTGAATGCTTGAATAGAACCAAAACGTAGAGTAAAAGAATTTCCTTTTTCTGCTTGGCTATCTTTGAGTTGAGACATACATTTTCTCTAGTCTTTGGATTCAGACTTTGACTGTAACTTATACCATCAGCTATTGTGGTTGTCAGGCCTGTGGTCTTGGACTGGGATTGTATCCATGGCTTTCTTAACAACTGTAGGTCTTGGAAATTCTCAGCCTCCCTCAGCATATGAGCCAATGTCTCGTAATAAATCTCTCTGCCATATGTGTATATATATATATATATATGTTCTGTTCCTTCAAAGAATCTGGACTGACATGCCATTTTAATGGAAAAAAATTATTCTTATACTTATTCGTAATATAAAATAGAATGACTATACAACCAAAGTCAAATTTAGTTACTATTCTATCAAACTACAATAGTGTTTTGATATGCTTAGGAAAATTGTAATCTACATAAAAATTCTGCTCAAGAACTTTGTACCTTGGTAGACTTGAAAATAAGTATTTTCTACATAATTTGAATATAAATGCATAACCAGATAAATATCAGTACATTCCCATATGATCATTGTAGGTTACATAAATTTCTATTCAATAAGAATAATATAGAAAAAGGGTGAGAGTGAAAACTAATGAAGCTACACATGTTAAATTTTTTAAAATGCATTTGTTCTCTTTCTTACCTTTTCCTCAAGTATATTAAAAATGATTATTGAAATGGAGAAATTTTATTAAATTCTAGAAAATATTTATTATGTTCAAAGACCATATTTTATATAAAATTGTTTTTAAAGACAAATGCCAGTACAATCAGATATGGAATTTAGATTGCTTGAATTGATCACTCATGCTGTTGATGAATAACAAAAAATTAAAGACTTTGCACAGATATTAACAAGTTTAAAATATTGCAAATGGTAATGATAAAAAAAGGATTAAAAATTGTAATTTTCAATCTTCAGCTTAATAATTACTAACCAACGAACTGTAGTTTGTTCTCATTTTGTTTTTAATGTTGAATATTGGAAAAATTATTTTTACAGTTGTAGATATTCAGATTGCCAATTTAGGTCAAATAATTTACTAAGGATGACTTGGTAATTTCTAAACCCAGAAAATAAATTAAACTCACAATCTCTGGCATATAGTTTAAAACTTCAGGTATCATCATAAAGAAACTAATAAACTCTGGTTGGGTATAAAGGTTTATAGTCTGTTAAATAAAATTATTCTTGATAATGTTATTTGTTCTGAAATGATTGACTGACTTGTCTCTGAAATATATTTCCCAAATGCAATGTGTTCCTAGAAAGCACTAGATAACCAAGGAAGTCCAGGTAAAAGAAGTTATATTGTCATAACTTAGTATATAAGTAGATATTTGTGTATGTATGTATGTGTACATTTATATACAGATACATACATACCTTTATGTGTATATGCACACTCAAACACACATGAATATAGAATAGCTAATAGATGACAAAGAGAGTATTTTAATTTTTTAGGCACCTCTAAAGTACAATGCATCAAATTTGACCAGGAATAATTTTTAGGAAAAGACAGCTGCTGTTCTTTGCACTTGTTCAGGTTGCTTGACCTCTCACCCATCACCATATTCCATTAGCTGCCAAGTACAGGTCTGAAAATGAACTCTTAGGTAACTATCCTATTTGTTTCTGTTACCTTTCACCAATTTCAATCCCCTAATATTAGCACACTTTCTTAAATTGAGGGTCTTCCTTCAACCCAGATGCTTCACTGTTGCCAGATATCTTTCTAGCATAGATTTGATAGCAACATTCAAGTTTATTTACTTAACTGAGTCAATGCCTTTGGCATCACATTTTATAATATTAACCACATATGTGAGAGTGGAACGTTAATTTTATGGAATAAAGCAAAGATGTGTTTAGAGAATCAAGTTAGTCACTGAAATAGTTTAGGCAATAAGTTGTAAGAACATGAAGCAGGAAAGAAGTAAAACATATAAAAAAGAATTGCCATCTTCTAAAGATATTTAATGAGGACAATAAATAGAGATTGATAAGTAATTAGATAATGAAAGTAAGAAAGAGGGCAGGTAAAAAGTGTAGCTTTACTAAAAGTGTAGCTGAACATTATAATTGTAAGGTGGTTGGTAACATTTACTATGAAACACTGTAGATGCAGTTTCCTGGATTTACTTGCCTTTACAACAATAAAATTAAAAAAAACAATGAAAGTGATACAAAAGTACATTATGAAACGGGTGTCAGTAATGTCTGACATTTATATTCAAACTTTATTTCTAAATGATTGGTATGTTCTTTACATAATGTATGCATAGCAGGTGTTCCAATCTCCTAAAAGAAGCTCCTCTGAAGTGGAAATAAAGTAATTGTTCTGCTTCAGCAATAAGGAAGATTTTTTTAAATGGAGGAAAAATCATTTTTACAACCAAAATAGAAATGTGGAAGGCAAGACAGGGTAAATCTTATCTTAATTATTGATAATGGGCCTATTGGGTTAGCTCTCAAAGGCCTACAGTTGCAAAGAATCATTTGCATGTAACATCAAACAGAGGAAGAGGGGGAGAGAGAGAGAGAGAGGGAGAAAGAGAGACTGACTCTGATTTGAATGTATTCAAGTACATAAATATTTAAAGTTAAATAAAAAATCCAAATGACTGTCTAAATCATTAACTTATTATCCATGTATTAACCCTAGTTTATTTTGCTGAAACTGTAATTCTTAGTCAGAAAAAATAAAAATTGACATATAATTTGAAATATTCAGTTATCACCAGTTTTATTTTAACTGAAATTATTACATGATTATTGTAGATGAATTATGATACTGAAATACACTAAAGTTCATGAAGGATTAAAGTCAATTAATAATAGTGTATCTTAAAAGTAAAAGTCCATATTTTATGCTACAGCACTTAAAATGAAGGTATTAGAACTTTTCAAGAAAAAGACAGATATGTAATAAGGTTTCAATTGGTTTTAACAGGCAAGTAACTCAGAATCCCTCACTGAAACAAGTAAACAACATATTATTAGACATATAAGAGTTCAAATGTTGCTATAAGTATCATAAAACAGAAGAAACTGTTTCAAAATAAATTAATAAAGATGACTTTAAGATTATGTGTACATTAATGCTCTAAATAAAATAAAACAAATAATTTTAACATAAAGTGGATTATTTTATTTTTCATGGTCCATGAAAAGTAAAAAATATAACAAAACAATTAACTTAGCTATTTTTAATCTTGGGATGACATTAATAATTAGTGGAAGGAAACCTATTGATTCAACTTTGACTTGAAGTGGTAATTCTACACAATAGCATCCACCCCAATACTTTAAATTAGAATAGACATCTACGGAATTAATATGTAAGTATCAATTAATCTCATTCACAGTAGTTATGCTTTATACAGTCACTAATATAAGGAATATGGAAGCATCATTCTTAGTAAAGATACAGATTTAGGTTGCTGCTCTGAGTATATCTGTGGATGAGTGTGAAATATTGATTTGAGAGTTGCAAATAAGTAAATTAGCAAGTTGGCAAATTTGCAAATATAAATCAGTGAATGATAACCATCCATTGCATTGCTCCTTCTATGTGTCCAGTTCCTGATGACAGATACTCATTGGACATGGCCAGATAGTGTTTCTGTAATTTTCAAAAGCAGTTGAAAGATTTTGAAATAAAAAACAAGGTGCATACAGATCAATATATAATTATTCAGAGCTCTACTATTTAAATAAGCTATGAAAGACCATTGTTAACAATAAAAATATACAGCACACCTAAAAGCATTTTCATTAAATTGGTTGGGAGGCATTTTTGGTTTTCTGTGTTTCTTATTGTGAGTGACAAACACAGTTTACAGTTGCTACCAATAAAATAAAATAAAATACTTAGGAATAAATTTAACCTAGGAGATGATAGACCTTACAAGGAAAATTGCAAAACACTGATTGACAAAAAACTGAAGAAAATGCAAACAAATGAAAAAGACATTTCATGCTTATGGATCAGAAAAAATTGCATTGTTAAAATGACCATACTACCCAAAGCAATCTGTAGATTCAATGCAATTCTTATCAAAATACCAATAATAGTATACACAGAAATAGAAAAAAAATAATACCTTAAAATTTGTGTGGAAGTATACAAAACTTTGAATAGCCAAAGAAATCTTGAGCAAAAGAGCAACGTTGGAGGCATTACATTTACCTGACTTCAAGATACACTACAAACCTGTAGTGACCAAAACAGCATGGTAGTGACGTAAAAACAGCTATACTAATGGAACAAAATAGAGAACCAACAATTTAATCCACATATCTACAACCAATTGATGTTTGAGAAGGACACCAGAAACACTCATTATCTAAAGAATAGTCTCTTCAATAAATGGTGCTAGGAGAACTGGATATTTGTATGCAGAAGAATGAAACTGGACCCCCACATTTCACCTTATGAAAAAATTAACTCAAAATTCATCAAACCTCAACGTAAGACCTAAAACTATAAAACTACTAGAAGAAAATATAGGGGAAATGCTTCAGGACATTGGTCTAGAAAAATATTTTATGAGTAAAACCTCAAAAGCAAGACAACAAAAGCAAAAATAAACAAATGAGATTATACCAAACTTCGCTGCAGCAAAGGAAAGTATCAACACAGGGAAAAGACAACCTACAGAATGGAGAACATATTTTCAAACTATTTATCTGAAAGTATCTAACATCCAGAATATACTAGGAACTCAAATATCTCAACAGGAAAAAAATCAATTAAAAAATAAGCAAATGGTCTGAATACATATTTCTTAAAATATGATATACAAGTAGCCATCAAATAGGAAAAATATGCTCAATATCTTTAATTATCAAGTAAATGCAAGTTAATACACAAAATGGAAATTACCGCATAGAGTTCATTCTTAAACAATGCAGGAATTAGGAGTATGGGCACTCCATGCAGTCAAAAATCTATGTATAATTTTTGACTCCCCCCAAATTTGACTAGTAATAGTCAACTGTTGCCTGGAAGCCTTACCAGCAACATGAACAGTCAATTAATACATACTTTGTATTATACTGTATCTTTACAATATATTGAGTGATACATATTTTGTATATACTATATTCTTACAATAAGGTAAGGCAGGGAGAAGATAATAATATTAAGAAAATCATAAGAAAGAGAAAATATGTTTACTGTTTATTAAGTGGAAGTGGATCATCATGAAGCTCCTCATCCTCATCTTGACTTTGAGTACGTAGGCTGAGAAAAAGGAAGAAGAGGAGAGGTTACTCTTGCCATTTTGGGGTGGCAAAAGTGGAAGAAATGGAGGTGATGGAAAGGGTGGCAGGACAGGCAACCACACTCAGTGTAACTTCACTGTTAAAAGTCTTTGAATAAGTGGATTTGTGCAATTAAAACTCATGCTGTTCTTAGGGTCGAATGTACAAACTCTAATGAAATTTCAACATGTTTTTGGAAACCTCAGCAGATAGAGATGCAGTGGCTGATTTAGCAGAATAAGGGAAGAAATAGCCCAACAGCAAACTGACCAAAAGTCCAGGTAGGTTCAGCACTTGAGGTATCAAGTAACTTAAAAATAGGACTGAAAACTTTGAACTTGAAGTGGATATTGAAAACGAAGAATGAGGGGAGGGCCACAAGAAAGATCAAGGAAAAAAGTGAAGTGAATAGATTACCTGATACATGTATTTGGAAAGTAGTATTTGCTCTAAGCATTTGACAGGTTTAATGCCATAGATGAATGAAACCTAATTGATTAAAAAATGAATCATAATCATAGCCCTATGTGACTCATTGGGGAAGGATTAACATAGCACAAATATTTACATAACTCAACAACTACTGACTCTTAATTTGACTGAAAATCAAGATTCTATTTGAGAGGAAATGAAAGGTGATTAGTATTTTGGCAACTTTTACAGAAAGGCAATAGGTATCTGAAATTTAAAAGGTAAGATGGAAAAGTATAAAAATATGGAACTGATACATGAAGAAAGAGCTGAAATACTGGAGAATATTTCTCTCTAGTGCTGGAAGTGTGGGGTGGAGAGAGGCAAAAGCAGAATAGACAGATGAAAGCTAGTTTCACTGTAAGACTAAAGTAGCATTTCTTTTTTAAAGTGTACTTGAATGTGCTACTTTTGCTAAAATGAATGTTAAGAAAAATAATGTTTGGAAGAAAATTTGAGCAATTCTTTATAAGTACTTCATGGAAACACTCATTAATCTTACAATGCCAATGGTAGGACAAAAACCCATATACTTGAGATAAGGAAGGAAAGAAGGAAGGAAGGAAGGAAGGAAGGAAGGAAGGAAGGAAGGAAGGAAGGGAGGGAGGGAGGGAGGAGGGAGGGAGGAAAGGAAGGAGGGAGGTAGGAAGGAAGAAAGAAGACATATAATCATAATTTCTATGATTTCTTATGTGGCTTCTTTTTTTTCACACTCTTCATTTCTTTGAGTTCTATATTCTATTGCCTAAATATCGGTGCCCCTACATCTATGCATTGTTACCTCCGCAAAACTGAGTCCGTTCCCTTTTGTAAAACTTTATTTCTATTTTCATACATGAAGTCTATATGATACCAAATTAAGCTTTAAATGTTTCACTTGGATTTTTTTTTTTTCATGTTTAGCCATGTCTTAAATATGCTTCTCTCTTAATTGAGTCATCGTATTCACCTAAATGTGACCTGGGTATATCTTTATACTTTGAGTCCCCATATAAGGGACCGTATCCTAACTTAGTACTTAAGCTAACTGAATGTCTCATTTAGGACTATAGCTTTGTAGCAAATAGCTGGATTACAGTCAATTTCCCAGCAGCTGTGCTTCAGCCAATCACAGGCGGCCAACTGATCAGATCATGTTCAAGAAAAGCAAACACTGAGCTGTAACCAATCAAGCTCTTTCTGTACCTCACTCCCATTTTGCTCTTCATAAATGCTGCGTGCCCACATGGCAGAGCACAGCTCTCTGGACCTCTTCTCCTTCTGAGAACAGCCTGATTCATGATCCATTCTTTGCTCAAATAAAGTCTGTTAGATGTAATTTGTGAAAGTTTTTAAGTCTTAAATAGCACCCAGGATTCTGCTCAAATCATTCCTAAAAGCCCTCTTGGACCACTGCTGTCCTCAAGTGATTATTGCTCCTGTGTAATTCGGGACTTTTTTTGAGATTAGTGCTATAAACCCAGTTCAAACCGGTTTGCAAATAAAAGTATCAGCTAACATCCCTGAAAAAGACCAGGGTGTAAGAGATTCTAAGCGCTGCTGGATCCAGGAATACCACCCTCTGCGTCTCTTAATCCTGCTTTTATTTTATTTTTATTTTTATTTTTTTCTGTTTTGGCTTTGGTCTAAGAAGGTTCTTCTAACTGAGAAGCAAAGATGACCATGAGAACTTCCATGATTTCAACCTACCAGCCTATAATCCACACAGAAATAGATCCTTCTACATTGTTCTGGTAAATCATAAAGTAGATTTTCACTGATCCAGCTTAAGGCAATGTGGCTAGAGGACAGAATAAGCTAATTAACCAGGAGAAGTCAGGTACACACCATTGGATTATTGCTTCTTGGCCTTTTTTGGTTAAGATCAAGTGCAGACCACTGGATTGAGGAGTTCAGTTTACTCTTATATCACATGGTCTGAGGGGGAAAGAGGTATATTATCAAAGGAAAATTGAACTGACAAAATAAAAATTTTCACCACGGATCCCTCCTCTACCCTCTCAAATCTCTGGCTTATGTTATCTTATATATATAAGGTAATATATATATATGTAATATATGTATATGTTGTATATACATAAACATACACATTCATAAACATACATGGACATACACACAGTGCTTGTCCATGTATGTTTATGAGTGTGTATGTTTTCTCATCCAGACTATATGTCTCTATTGGAGGCTATTTTTATAGTTTTTTTTTAATACCTCACAAGCAATACAGTGACCTTTACCTAATAAGAGTTTAATAAATATTTGTTGATAATGCATACAGAATTATAATTATAGAGAATGAAGCTGGACTCGGTGGCTTAGCCTGTAATCCTGTGCCTTGGGAGGCTGAGGTGAGTGGATTGCCTGAGCCCGCGGGTTCGAGACCCACTTGGGCAATTTGACGAGACCTCATCTCTACAATAAATCAAAATATTAGCTGGGTGTGGTAGCGCGCGCCTGTAGTTCCAGCTACTTGGAAGGCTGAGGCAGAAGGATCGCCAGAGCCCAGCAGGTCGAGGCTGCGGTGGCCAGCAGCGGCCACTGCACTCCAGTCTGGGCAACAGAGTGAGACTCCAACTCAAAAAAACAAACAAAAAAAACTAAATAGAGAATGATGTCTAGTATTTAATCGGCATATCTTATGCCATCTTGAGGATGAAAGCCTATGATAAGGAGATATTATAGTAAATATTCCATCACTCAGTACAAAGATCTGTTATGAAGAAATATTATGTGCAGGAAAGTCTAATCTATTACCTGTGTTTCTATTGTCCTAAAGACAAAAAATTGATTTAGTAGGTGAAGTTGCACATAAACAGGCAAAAAATAATTCTAACCTTATGCAACCACAGAATGGTATTTGTGAAACCAGTTTTAAAGAAACACATCATCTAATAAACTAGAAATAGTGGTGACGTTTTATAATTAAAATGTGAATTGCAAGGGCATTTCATCCACATTCATGATGCTCTAAAAACAAAGGAAATTATATTCTATAAACTGCATTAAGTAGCCAACCACAGCTTCTCCACGTTGTTGATTATTCATGAGTCTTCTGGATCAGTCTCAGCTGGCTCATACACTGCCCTGTTCTCTGCGGCCTTAACTGGCTCGGTCACATCCCAAACAGCCACCTCATCCTGTAGCTTGGCCTTGGCCACCTGTGTGGCTTCTAAAGCCAGCTCACAGCTCAAGATTCTCTGGCTCTGCCTCCAGCTGAGACCTGAGCTGCTATTTCTCATCCCGGGCTCTGCTGTGCGTGAAGTGAGCGGAGAGTCTGGTACAGGCAGAAATCTCTGACATTCTATAGCCTGTTCTCATCCCATTTAACTCTGAAAGTGGATATGCCTTAGGGAAAAGTATCAATAGACCTGGAAAAGACAGAGACTCAGAATCTGTTGAGTATGAAATTAATTATCAAGCTATAAAATGATTGGGAAGATGTGGAAAAGCTACTGCAAAAGAGCAGGGAGACCATGAGGCAGCAGCTTAGAAGGATGGGGTAGAGAGCAACCATGTATAGGTTATCTCATGGAATGTGGTATATTGCAGCTGTTCTCAAAGTATGTTCTGGGAATGCCTGGGTGTTCCAAGATCCGTACATAGCGCCTAAGATGCCAAACCTACCTATTCTATTTCTTTCTTTTTTTAAAAAAGCATTTGTGCATTTATCTTTTTTGGGTATAAATTTATAATAATACTAAGATTTTATTTGCTCTTTTTTGCTCTTATTCTTTCAATGTATTTTTTTCCAGAGACTCATGGCATGATGTCTTCAGTTTTAAAACAAATGGACTGTTTGCTTTTGTGTTTTGGGTTTAAAAATTTATGAGTTTGAATATATCATACGATGAACATCCTAACATATAACCTACATAAACAAAAGTTCTTTGGGTTCTTCAGTACAGTAATCCCTTGCCTTGTATGGTTCAAATATTGAGTTTCCCTAACAGGGTACTGTGCAAAGTAAGGGTTGCCAATAATTTTAACAGTTTAAGGGAGTCTTTGGATAAAAGTGTGTAATGAATAAATGATTGTTCTAGTAATAGCAAGACCCATTTCCAGCTATGACTTATGATCCTACAGAATTCGTTGAAATGCCCACCCTTAGTTTTTGGGTGTAAAGAGGGGCTCAGGATTTCTATTCCGTCTACCTCACAGATTAATTTTGAGTGGTTGGTAACCATTAAGATCATATAAATGAAAAAAAAAACTTTTTTAACTGTAAATCTTAGTGATAAATTCCCTCTAATGACCACTAATATGTGGGTAGAGTGATAAGCACTATTTTATACAAATGATGTCTTCTAACTGATTTTGCCTTGAAACTACTTTATGAAATGAATACTATCATTACCTGAAATTTAAGTTTGATGAAATTGAGGTCTAGAGAGTTTAAGTAACTTTGTTTCAGAATTAATGGACTTTGTTTTAGGTGACAGCAAAATTAAGCAGAAAGTTCCCAAATATCCTTTGTCACCATACACCCATCGTCTTCTCCACCATCAATATCCCTCACCACAGGGTTACATTTGTTGCAAATGATGAACTTGCCCTGATATACATTTTATTATACAGTGCCCACAGTTTACATTAGGACTCATTCTTGGTGTGTTCTATGGGTTTGGACAAATGTGCAATGGAATGTAGTCACCATTGTTGTAAAACACAGAATAGTTCACCTCCTTGGATGAGTGGATTGCCTGAGCCCACAGGTTCGAGACCTGCCTAGGCAGCAAGACCTCATCTCTACAATAAATCAAAAAATCAGACAGGCGTGGTAGTGCATGCCTGTAATTCCGGCTACTTGGAAGGCTGAGGTGGAAGGATCGCCGGAACCCAGCAGGTCGAGGCTGCGGTGGCCAGGAGCGGCCACTGCACTCCAGTCTGGGCGACAGAGTGAGACTCCAACTCAAAAAAAAAACAAAAAATCCTCCCGCTACTCCTGACAACCATTAATCTTTTTACTATCTCCATAGTTTTGCTTTTCCAGAATGCCATGTAGTTGGAATCATAATGTATGGAGCCTTTTCAAATTGGCTATTTTCACTTAGTCACATGCATCTAAGTTACTCTATTTTTTTGATAGGTTAATAACTTATTTTTAGCATTAAATAACATTCCATTCTTTGAATGTATTGCAGCTTCATTTATCCATTCACCCAGTGAAGGACAAGTCATGTGGTTCCAACTTTTGGCAATTACAATAAAGCTGCTATAAACATCTCTGTGTAAGGTTTTGTGTTGACATAAGTTTTCAATTCATTTGGCTAAATACCAAGGAACATGATTGCTGCATTGTGTGGTAAGACTATATTTAATTTTGTAAGAAACTTCCAACCTATATTCCAAAGTAGTTATACCATTTTGCATTCCCATGTGCAATAGGTGAGAGTTCCTGTTTATAAATTTCAAAGGTAGCCCTTTGGGTCTCTATACCCTGTCATTAATTACCTTCTGCTCCAACAGAGAAAGGCACTAAATTTGGAGAACCTATTAGCAAATGATTTACTCTAATATAATCTTTTCTATCATGTGCTAGATGATAATTGAGTTCTATGTCAGAGGCCCACTTTACACAGGAATTCAAAGGTAGAGAGCAATTGCTTATCTGCAAGACTTTTTTCCTATTTCAGACAGTTTGCCCGGACACTTCTGATTTATATTTTTTTCTCAGCATTTGTTCTGAAGTTTTCACCATTTGTGTGTGTGTGTGTGTGTGTGTGTGTGTGTGGTGTGTGTGTGTGTGGGTGTGTGTGTTGGGCTTTTTTGTTTGTTTGTTTTGTTTTTTTGAAGAACATGAGCCAAAGCTTTATTTGTTCATTTCTCACATTTGAAACACTCTTCAAGGACATCCTTGGCCTGAGATTCTTTGCGCAGTCCTTAACTACCACACAACTGCATCCAGCCACTTTTATGGGGTTTTCCCTTTCTGTCCATTTTACACAGGCCTACCCGTTCTCCTAGTTTCTTGTCATCAACCTTAATTAGCTTGATTTGGCGTTCACCATAAAGGGCCTCCACCAACTTGACAGCGTAGGCTCATCACAGTTGGATGCAAGCACATGGAGATGGGTCTGGCGCGTGTCTAAGGCAGCTTCACGAGTTCCACACTAGGCCATCGTGGCTGAGGGCGGGCTTCAGCACCTCATGTAAAGCAGTGTCCACGTCCATTCCTCATGTCCAGCAGCAATGCCTTCCTCAGCCATGGCGGTGGATTACGGGTGGCAGAATCTTGAACTCATCCCCACCTCCGCCTCTGCGCGACCTGGTGGCGTCAGGGAAAGTGTAGTTTTCCCTTTTTAATGTGGTAGTATTATTAGAGGTTACATTAAAATAAGCCAGAGAGATGTTAGTAAGGAGAGCTTCACTTGTATTCCAGTTGCTCCCAAGGTGTCTTTCAGTGATCTGTGAAGTACACGGAAAGTGAGCACTACTGACAAGTGGCTAAATCTCACCACCACCAGCAATAACCTATTGCTCTCTTCCCAACACTTTCTCATGGCAGCCTGCCTATAGCCTCCTTTTTAAGGTGGCAGACAGCACATTTGCTTATAAGTTGTCCAAGAAGAAATTATACTATACAGAGTTAAACAGACAAGGAAGATTCTGTTCAAGACTATTGCAATAGGGAAGAGAGATTGAAGTCAACTCCACTGACTGACCACATCAAACGTACACTTTGATTCCAAATCTGCTCCCTGATGGCCTTCATTCTGGTGTTGACTATGTCTCTACAGTTCCTATCCTTTTTGTTTACCTTTCTGATATTCAAGCCTCTGCTGCTGGTTCATCCCAAACATGTTCAGTTGGCCAGGTATCTTTTAATTCCAAATATTATTTATTTAACAAAAAGGAAAAATAAATATCATCTATTTCACTATATTGTTGACATAACACTAGAATGAATAGATCGCTTACTATCAAAGGATAAGGTACAATAATTCTCAGAGCAAGAAGAGAATCTTAATTACCTCATTGGTTGTCAAATACTATTTTCCTAAAAGCTTTCATCAAGCCAACTTTTTTAATGGAAGGCAACATTGTAATTGCTCCTACAGTCAAAAATGCCAGAGTCATCAATGTTCCTAAGTTGGCTTTTAGGGAAACTGATATAATTGTTATCATTTCTGTCACTCAACAAATCCAACTAGTAGACACAGATGTGGTTGAGGCATTAGGAAACAAAGCCACCTTAAAAGGGTAGTGGGTTTCTTGGGAAACAGATTTGAGAGATCCTCAAAATGTCAAATGTCATATAGATAATTGGTAAATCATCAACTGCGAAACACGTTCCTGAATCTACTTTAGATTCATTTGAAGATTTTTTCTCCATAAAAATGCATATTCAACCATTTATATTCAAGTACAAATTTAATGAGCACAAGCAATGTTGAATTATGACTTTGATAACCAAAGTGATAAGCATATTAAAAATGTATCACTGTGTTGTGTTTTCCTTTAAAAAGTGCATTTAGAATATTGACTGCTGACAGCATTAAAAAATGTCTCTGTCTCTCTCTGTTGAAGCTGCAAACCTCTAGTCTCCTGACTGGAAGCAATAATGAAGAGTTTCAAAGTGGTCTGTGTTGTTTCTTCTTTATACCCTTGTCAGTTTAATAGTGCTTGACATGCCTTCAGCACATAAAATTCATGCCTTGCACTTATATAATAAGAGAGTAAGTCTACAGCTCAATTTGGATTCTGAGCAATGTTTACCAATATTTTAAGACCATTCTTGATGGAATAGTTCGTTGAGCCCCTGTTAATGGCATTGTGTCTGAGTTATTTATAATTCCAATAAAGTGAAACAAGTCTACATTATATATCCAATTCTAATAAAAAAATTACACAACTGTGAAAGAGGTCATGGCAATAGCCTGAAAGGTAATATTAAGTCATGTGTTATATTTTCTCAATAAATCCAAAAGTATCTTAACAATATTTTAGAGTCTATACATCAGAGAACTATATACTTTATAATCTGTTCTACTCTATATTCAGATGGAAAGATAAGAGTGACTTGAGATTTTAAGTTCTAATATTCACTAAATTGTAAGCTTCTGATAAGCCTGCAGTTTTATTTATCTTTTAATATCAAGCACCCAAGTATGGTACCATTTTTTAGCCCTGTTTGCTTCAGGTGTTTCTTTAGTCCTATAGATAAAGTGTTTTTTCTAAATGCTAATAAGCTTGCACTTCCCTTACCTTTATTGTGATTTTTCAAACTGTGTTTTGTCTCATATTTAGGCTGTTTAATTTTATCTCATTGTCTCCCAACCACCTTCCCCAACTCTATGCCTAGAGGGTGTGGATGTTCCTCCTCTCTCAACCCACACTTGAACTAGACTAGCTCCATTTTTAGTAGTTTCAGAGGTTGGGCTTCTGCATAACATTTCACTGGGAGGGAGAGGGGAAGATGGAGTTCTGCTACAGCAAAAGTGTGCAATACAATTTTCTGAATCATATTCTATAAACTGCTAACTCGGGAAATTGTAACTATAGTGACTTTAAATGGGTTTATATTTTTCACTTTCAGGATCCAAAAATCCCTTGACTCATTCTAAACCATGATACCACAAGCAGTACAACAGGAACATGCTGAAACTCCTTGCTAAAAATTTACTAAGAATTTCAATACAGTAACAGCAGAAGATGAAAGCATGTACAGGATCTTTTTAAGCCTAAGGCCCTTACAATTAAATAGGTTGCAAGCTCATGAAAGATGCCCACCCTTACCACAGGAAGAATGTCTTTGTACTGGTATTCTAAATTGCATTTATTTGACACGGTTTTAAGTCTTATTCTATGTTGATGAATTCTAAAAGAGATAGTCTTTAGTAAACAAATAAAATCAGCTATTCAAGTACAATTCCTTATTGAGAACTGAAACCCATGCTGAAAGACATGAACCACATCATGCATCTTGGAGTGTCAGCTCAGCATTGTGTTGACAATAAACTTGAAGGAGAATGAGGTGATTTTTCAGCCAGCTTTGGCAAATTGCCTCTTTAAAATTCTTAGTTCCTTAGCCACAATAAATATCCATATTTCCAATCTCCAGACATGCAAAATAGAGTTGTAGCCCACAAAGGTGATTTCTTGTTAAAAGGAGAGTTAACAGTAGATAACTCTACCAGAATTAAAACCCCGACAATTAAAATAAGTAGGATGACCACTGCTTTTTCCATAAGGATCACCCTGTAGTTTGAAAGCAATTGCGCCGAGAGGGACTTTAATTAAGCTACAGTCCTTTCTATTTGAGTAGATGTCCAACTGGAAAAATGATCACCACAGGAAAATTCTGAATGTGTTTAACATTCATACAGGCTTAGGAAAGCTTTCCTTTGTTACTGTGTAGGAGCTTTCATACATTTATTATATCTACACCTGTAACTTATATAGTGATCATAATAAGTAAGAAATTCCATATACATACACAGTTTTATGAATAGAAAATAAAATATACTTAAGTATAATAATCATAATTGTTTTTGAAATTAAATAAAATAATATCTATATGGGCTAATTTCAAAAACAATTTAACTAAGCTGAGTTCCAATCATGAAAATTTTAAACACCCAGGCCAGTTTCTCTAAATAGTAAATTAATATTACTGTTAAGTCAGAAATAGTAAATTAATTTTCAATTAAGTCAATATTTTAAAGTAATTGTATGCTGAAGTCATTTAGCTATTTTTGAAGGAGATAGAAAAGTGCTGAAATTATGGCCTTTGATCTCAAAGAGCTAAGACTTTTTGGGTGAGGAAGGGTATATTAGTGAATATGTTAAGTTTTATTAGTGTGTGTAACCCGTTGTAATACACATTACTATTATACATGTAATAGTATGATAGACAAAGTGTTATGGAAGAGCAAATATAGAAATGATGACTTATTAGTTATGAAAAGAATTGAGGTAGGTTTCACAATAAGGGTGACCTATGAGCAAGATGCTGAAAGATAAGTAGTATTTACTTAAAAAAGAAAAGCAAATTCTATAGAAAATAATTGAGCAAAGGCACAGCTACAAAAAACGGTTTGACACATGTAGAAATTATACACACAACGTAAGAGACCTTGTTGATTTTGCTACAGGCACATGTGAACTACTAAGTATTCTTCTCTGTTACTTTTTTCTTAATTACTTATAGTCATCATATGGTTCATTCTGTATGACAAGACATGAATCTAAGGATAGAAAACTAAAAATAATCAATCAGGTCACAAAATAAATGACTCTGGGATGAGCAAGTGAAGTTCTAATTCGACTTGTATTGTTTAAAGCTGAACCTTTCTCTTTATCAGATGTCGAAGTGGTAAAGGTCATATAACATGGAGTAGTTAACTACAATGACTTTTTAAATTATTCATTAATCAGACTCTTTAAGATGCTTTAAAATCCATTCTTTGGCAGTTATATGGTTCCCTAAATGCTTTCACTCTTGTAAAATCTTATTGTTTCCATTTATTCACTCTAATGTCATTTAAAAATAATATAATGGGACCTCAGGAAGAATCACTTAAGAATTGGTTCTAGAAGTTCAAATGCATTGCCTTTGAATAATTTCTTTGTTTATTTGGTAGTATTTACTTATCTCAACATGTCCTGTATGAACTTTCAAATAAAGAATCTAAGATGTTTGAAATGCCTAATGAAACTTTTAGACAAATTCAACTTCTAATTACTCAAGTGTGAATTTTGGACTCAAATTTCACACATTTCTAGTAACACATCATTATTCAGCTTGTTTGTTCCTTAGTAATTTAAGTTGATATTTATACTGATTAATGGTGAATAAATCTTTTCTATAAGGACAAATACATTACTTTATTATTTTCCATTAACTAGTGATGTCAGTGATTACTTAAATTCCCTAAAATGAGAACTTGAATTCTATCATCATTGCTTTAATTTGGCATCAAAGGAACTTAGGATCTTAGGCTGAGCAGTTCATAAGGATATTATTAGCATTAGAAATAAGGAAAACTGAAAGGGGAGTGGACTGGAAGTATAAAGAATGAAGAAACAATGGGACACACTGAATTTAAATTTCTTATGGAAATCAAATAGAACACAGGGATGTAGTTGGAGAGAATGCTTTGTGAATATTTTTTAAATGAGCAAATAATATAAGCAAGTTTATATTTAAATAAATTTCATATTTTTGCTTTATGAATTTCATACTCACAAAATGGATGAATAACTATATATGTTATAAAATGAAAATAAGCACTTAGGTGAATGAGGGACTACAGTTTTAGGTCTTAGGAAAGACGATAAATCTCAGTACGAAGATCATAGTTGAAACTATGGGATTAGATAATCTGATAGGTAATAGGGATGAAAAGACAGATGAGAGCACTAGCAAAGCTAACTCAAAGGCTATCAACAAATTCTAGTTTGTAAGAAGAGTCAGCAATGGATCCTGAGAATGATTAGCAAAAAAAAAAAGTGGAATCAACATAAAGAGTTGTTATGGAAGCCAAGGGGCATCAAAAAAAGAATATAAAGAAGGCAATGAGTTTGGTCTTTTAAGATAGATGACTTTCAGTCTTAAAATATTTGAAATAAAAATAGATCATATTAGGTTAAGGCATACTTATTCATATTTACATTGAGAAGCAAATGAATGTAAGTCAATGTTGTTTAACTTAAAGTTTTTATTTATGAGACTTGGTCTAATCATCATACCTCATCCTCACTACTCTTTTCCCAAGCCAAACTTAACACATTATTCCAGTTGCCCATGAGTCAGTTCCCAGTCTCAAACTAAGAGGTGATTTTTAGTTAGAATTAAGCATGGATTTGGGGAACTTTTAGTGCTCAACCTTGAATAAATGTAGGCAACCAGAATTTAATATTAAACTACCCATAACCAATATTAAGGCTTCCACAATTTAGCAAACACCCAGGAAGATCAAGAAGATTGTGTAATAAATAATACAGTCCTTGAATACATTCTATGCTTGCCTTCATGAAAATTGGTAGAAAAGTTTTGACGAAACTTTTGAGTCTATAAATTGCAACAAGCAAAGTCAATTTAAAAAAGGCTGCTAGGAAATATGCTGACAAAGAAAAATCACACAATATATGCTCAAGTTGTCAGTTCATCATTTTAGAGTTATGTAAATTACTTTTTGTTTTCAAGTCTAAATTCCCTTTTATGTGATTCAGTGATAATTGTACCCTCCCACCTGTCTTACACAGTTGCTGTACAACAAAGCGTATAGCATTATTTCAATATACTGAAAATTTTTCCGATGTACCAACAACCTGCTAAATTTATAGCATGAATATCATTAAAATGTTTAATTTATT
Organism: Cephalopachus bancanus; assembly: GCA_027257055.1. NCBI lineage: Eukaryota > Metazoa > Chordata > Mammalia > Primates > Tarsiidae > Cephalopachus > Cephalopachus bancanus. The sequence continues at coordinate 15,077,263 of JAPVLO010000108.1, read as the reverse complement.
TGTAAAATACAAAATAAATTACTTTCTATGGCACATCTTTCCTTTTTTTTTTGCAAAACAAAATTTCTAACAGGATTCAAGTTCTCATATCCCTACAGAAACATTATAAAACAATCAGAACTTATTAGCTGGGCTCACCTTATGAGAGTTCTGCAATACAATTGCAGAGCTATGGCAACCAAACACATTTTTAATAAAGGAAAAGGAAACTTTTCATGACCTATTTACTTAACCTTGTGTCACAGATATTTGTACACCAATGTGCACAGCAGCATTTTTCACAATAGTCAAAAAGTGGAAACAATCTTAATGTCAATCAACAGATGAATGGACAAACAAAATGTAGTATATATTTACAGTGGAATATTATTTAGCTTTAAAAATAAATGAAGTTCTGATCCATCGTACAACATAGATGAACCTTGAAAACATGATACTAGGTGAAATAAATAGATATGAAATGACAAATATGGTGTGATTCTATTTATATGAGGCGCTGAGAATACTGAGAGTAGTCATACTGAGAAAGTACAATAGTGGTTACCAGAGGTTGTCAGTCAAAAGGAAAAAGGATTTGCTTTTATTGGCTACAGAGTTTTAGTTTTGATGGTAGAAAAGTTCTGGAGGTGGAGGATGATGCTATTTGCACAATTATGTAAATACACTTAATGAGACAAAATTGTACACTTAAAATGGTTATAATAGTAAATTTTGTGTTATATACATTTTATCATAATAAAAATGTACTTCCAACATACCTTTCCTTCTGAACTATAGTGCTCGCCTACAGAATAGTAGAGGTTATTTTTGTAGCCTGATTCATAACCAGAAAAGAAAAAGCTACCAATCATTCTGAATTCACTGTGTAGATATCAAGTTATTTCTACCGAAAGGAAGTTCAACATTCCTCACTGTATGCTTTTAGGGGGAAAGAGTATGGGAGTGTATCAGTGTAAGTTTTATTTTGTTTTAATGCACTTGAGTATAGTTTTCAATGCAGAAAATATTATTTAGATGTTGCCCTTTAGGCTTATAAATTAATGTTCATTCGAATTTCAGAGAAAAAAACTTAGTTCATTCTAAGACTTTTCAGCTCAACTTAGGAATATTATATTTATAAATGTGGCATGTTTTAACCTTTTGCCTATTTCCAAGCTTTGGACATATTTTCTTAAAAATAGAAATTCAATTCTTAATAAACTGCAAATAATACTTGCATCAAACAGATGCAAATTGCACTAACTGAAAAAATGTGTAAATATTTTCAGGTAATTTTTAAGAGTAAAACCATGGTCAAGTGAGAACCATGGGCCTCATATGATTAAATGAAATTTGAAAAATAATAATAACTAAGGATTTGTTAGTTAGGTATCTTTCTCTTTTCTTTTTTTTTTTTTCTCTTTCGTTTTTTTGAGTCAGAGTCTCACTCTGTAACCCAGATTCCAACAGCGCATGCTCACAGTGCAGTGCAGTGACATGCTCACTCATAGCTACCCCAGCATTGATCTTCTGGGTTCAGGCAATCCTTCTGCTTCAGCCTTCCAAGTAGCTTGAACTGTAGGCATGTACCACCATACCTGGCTAATTTTTTGAGGGGGGGGATTTATTGTAGAGAGGAGGTCTCGTCAAATTGCCCAGGCTGATCTCAAATCCCTGGGCTCAGGCATTCCTCTCCCCTCCACTTCCCAAAGTGCTGGGATTATAGGCGTGAACCACTGAGCCTGGCCAGTAATTTTAAATTTCATATTATTCCAGATTACTCAAGTATATTCAAACAAATTTTAATGATTAGAACATTTATTTTAATAAACTTGTTTTGGGAAATTCACTTAGAGATGAAAGTAGTATTTAAAAGTCATGAAAATATTGTCATAATTGTTGAAAATACATTTGAATTTTAAATGATACTTTTGAATATGCTAGACAAATGCCTTAAAAAGCATATGCCAAATTTAAAAACACGTATCTCTGTTAATTAAAAGGTACTGTTACATAAAAGCCTACATATTGAGCATCTATTTTGACTAATTTGCTGTTTTGATCAATTTGTTTTCAACCAAATTGCTTTTGACATACTTAGTTTGCACCAATTCTTCGGATCCTGTGAGTGTAGTAGATGTTAGACATTTTAGCAACTAGTTGTGGTGGGGTGGTTGGAATTGAGTTTTTCACAACTCGGTTTTTATTTCCTATTGAAATAGTCTCTGAGTTTATCTGCTGTGAGGGGATAGGAGTGAGGAAAGCGGTTTAAGTTACTTTAATATGATTTGAAACCACCTTCACAGATGTTAAGAAAGAACAGAATGAAAAGATAAAATATAGGATTTATTCATGAATACTGAAACCATAAACATGTCTGCAGCACAATTTCATAATATTGTGAACATTGTTACAATTCTTCTAACATAAAACCATGACCCAAAGGGCTCTAGTTTAGATATTTTTCTTCCTCTTCCCCATCTTCAGACTTGCCTGAGGTTATATTATAATCTGAGGTATAATGCATGTATCTTACCTGTATCATGCTGAAGTGTTGTGGCTTTTCTGTTCTCAGATTTCAGGTTTTGTTTCAAACCCAGGCTGCTGGCTCTCTCCCATCCTATCTCCATCACTCTTCTTCCCTTTCTCCCTCCTCTTCTAGGTCTCCCTCCCTCTCCTCCTCTGTCTCTCCCTCTCACTCCTTCAGCATTACCTGATGCCCTGCCGTATTTCTTATTCAATCCAACGACAACTGAAGCGACAGATCCAACCTGTCCATCTCTCTATTATTTTCTAGAAGTAAAGGATTTCATTGTGAATCATTACAGCTAAACAGATTCTGGACACATGAACCTGGGAAATTAACAGAACACAGAATTATCAGAAGTTATGGAGGTTATGAAAGATCTCAAGCACAGACTGCTGTAAACTACAGACTCCATTCTGAGATGGAATCTATTATATTTATTCTACTGATTCTTTGCCTTTTCCTTGAAAGTGACATTCACTGTATTTTATTTTTATTTTTTTGCTACTATCTCTACTTTCTATTTATACAGCTGAACTGCTTCTTGCTCCTCACCTTCATTTCACCATTGAGGAAGCAACATGCCTGTTATTAATGGTACATATATGCTTTGTTCTGTAAGGTTCTTTAGGCTTCCAAAACAGAAGACCTAGGGCTGAAACAACTCCCTACCATTTCCTTAAAACAATTGTTAGTTATGAGTGCCTTAGAAGTTAAGGATATTCATTTCTTCAACATTGTACCCTCCCAGAGCTTTCAAATCTTTAATTTCCCCCAAATATTTATCAAAATAAAGCTTGTGCCAAGCAATGTATGGGATCAAAAGAATTGCTTAGAGTTTGAATTGCATGGTTTATTTTTATAATTAATTCTAGCCACTATTTGTGTAATACGATGTGTTTGTGTCATTTTGAGTTATCCAAGCAATTCTGGTTACACTCAAGTGTTCAAAGTGGAGTTTGGCAACATTAGCAATCCGGTTCTAATTTGAGAATGTGTGGTTCTATGCAAGATTATTACTAAAAGCCTTATTATTTTTTAGAAGTGTATCTTTTGTGATATTAAATTGTCATTTAAGTTTAAGCCAAGGTATAAGCTTTTGTTGTTATTTATTTTGTGACAGTGTATTTTGAGATAAAAAAGTAAACTTTTATTCCAACATTCTGGACAACTGGTTTTCTAATTTCATGGATTGAAATATCTTTGGAGGGAAACTCTAGAATATCACGATTAGTTGGTAGCTGAGTTTGAGGCACTAAATAAGCATAAAGGTAGCCAAAATTGAATTTTCAGATCAGCCTTAAACACAAGCAGAGACTCTCAGGAAATACTTTCCAAGGTGTGTAAATGGGAAAATAAGATTACTAGGTTTCCTTTCACTGCTGTTCAAGATATTGTTTAATGGATCTTGAAGGGTTATCTCATTAAAAGTGTGCTTTCACTTTTGAATTTTTGATATTGACTAGACTATTTTATAATTCTGTAGAGGTAGAAGTTGAATTGTAAAAAATGGACGTAAATGCAAATAATTTGGATTCATAGCAATGCAAATGTTTTTTTTCTAGTAGAGATATATAATACAAGTTTCTTCTATACAAAATATGATCCCAACAATTGCATTTTATTTTCTTATAAGCTATAAAACTATTCTTCATCTATTAGTAAATTCATTTCAGAATTTCTAATTTTGTGTATGTATACACATACCTACAAATACATGTCTTCAATTTCTTTTCTTTTTTCCCCAGCAGGCAAGCTTGACTTCAACTTCTTTGAAATGGTTTTAACATCTTACTAGTTCCTACAATAATTAATGAGTTAAAACATTTGACATATGTTTTATCTCTGTATTCTTATAAGGGCAATGATTTCTTTTTTCTTTTTTTATTGTAATGATAATTTAGCAGTACAAATATGTCACAGGTCAGAGCTTTCGAGACCCTTTCTTCACAGGCGCTAATTCTCATTAAAGGGCTCCAGATGTAAGCATTCCCCAGTGGAAAGACTTTCAAACTGCTTCAGATGAACTGTGCAGGCTCTCTTGGAGTTATTGAAATGGCAGCAGCATTAGAGCTACTTTGCCTTGGGAGCACGAGTTGGTAATGAAGATTATTAGCCCTCTGTTATTCCTTTTGTTCACTGGTCAGGGAGAAGTCTCCTCTTCTGTCCATTAAGAGTCTGGTGTTCTTGGTCACTTATTAGAATGTAATGGTATTTTATGAATTTCAGCTGGTTATAATCAGATACCATATAATAAAATGAAATCTAGTTATTATATCTCCTAGACAAGTTTTACTTTCAAGCAAAAGTTCATTTTTAACATCTTTAAAGAAAATATCCATCTGAAATCAAAATTCATAGTAAATATACAATTTTTCCTTTCAGATAAATTTTCAATTATAAAATATGTTATGCATGGATGTCAACAATTTTTAAAAAATAATTCCTGTTTTGTACTCTTGACAAACTCCAGAGTTAGACAAGTTAAATAATTCATTTTTCTTTTGTTCATAATTGCAAACTTTTACTATATTCGATCTATTCTGATGTCTATCTTTAAATTTCAATAACTATAATTTTTTTTATTCTGTTCTTAATATCTTGAATGGTAAATTTTCTCTATAATTAGTTTCTGGAAAACACCAAATCTTTTCTTACTCACTTTTATAACATGGTGAAAAGTATCTTTTGTTGTTTTCCATGTTCTTCTAAACTGAATTGATTTCTAACAGAATCCGAGAATATATCCATCACTCTGAAATAATACAGCATCAGGATGGCTGATTAAATCTCTTCACATTGTAAAGAAATCCCAGTGATATTCTCCAGCTTTTATCAAAAATACACAGTAAAAAGCCTTTTTATTTATTAATATCTTTAGGAAAAATGGTAATATGGAAGGCTAGCAAATATTATGAATGTTAATATACAATGTTAACATGTCAATATAAAATGTATTTCAAATGGTTTAATATATAGCCATTCTACTGGATATCACATTTGTTTTGGATTCTAATATAGTCAAATCTCTGAATAGACAGTGATTTACAAAATATGGCATGCAGAAATGAATTGTTGGAAAATATTACATTTAAGTCAAGCAAGAGTAAAAATAATAGAGTTTTAAATGTTCACACTATCCTTAAGAAAGCAAACTTAACATCCACACAATATGAACTAAATTTTTTCTATTGGCTTCCATGGACCTTTTATTAATCCATAAAAATTTGACAATATAACCATTCATTTTAATTCATATCTACAAAAACACTGAAGAATAATAATGCAGATTGAGGGCAGAAATAAATCAGCATTCAAATACATGTGGCTTACTGAAATAATAAAGAAATACTGTTATTTGAGAGATATCTAATACTAGTAAGTAGCTAAAAACATTGTTCATTCATTCATCTAGTCAACAACATGTAATTATTAAACCAGTAAATAAATAACATCAAATGGGGCATAATATTCCACATTATTTATTCATTTGAAGGATACTTACTGTTTATTGTGCCTTAATATTTTTGAAACAATATTCTATCCAATTTAATACCATTACAAAATTATTCTGTGAAATGTTAATGTTAAGATCCTAATGATATTATTAATAATAATACTAGTAATAATAATGCATTTTATAACAAGATGGCAATTAAATGTGCAAGATTTTAAAAATATGATTATAGAGACCATGAAATTTAAGCCTAGAACTAGATCTGAACCACTCTTGTCATTGGCATACAAATCATCAGCAAAGATGTGAATTAAGCCTGCAATTTGCTGTTAAATTTACAGATGTGTTTGAATCACGCTGATACAAGAGTCTTTATTTTGAGTCGGTGATTTCCACAATATTCTATATTTTTTGTCAGTTCTAGTTACCTTCCTGGATATAATGACACTTCTGTGTCTTTCGTGAACCAGAGACTACTTTAAAACACATGCTGAAAAGTCACTCAGGGACTATAGCCACACAATTGAGTTTAGAGTAGAATTACTCATGCTGGCCCTTTACACCACCCTGCCTATCGCATATTACACTCTGCTCAGGTTCTTCAGTTCTCTTTATTCTGTACAGAAAAAGGTAATAAATTACATTTTAATATTTAATAATAATAATAATACCAGAAATATGAATTAGGGCCAAGGGTAAATTCTTATACAAATCTCTATAGCAGGAGGGATTGTGAATCATTTCTGAACTATTCCTTTAAGATCTTGAAGTTTTCACTGAATGTATCTTCTTCTTACATTTTTTTTTTAACCTGAGTTAGTCCAACAAGGTATTAGCCTTAACATCCAAGTGAATGATTCTTCTAATTTTTTATGCTCTTGTAATGTTCTCTGGACTTGACATTATAGGTCTTTCAACTGTAGTTCTGAAATCCAGAAAACTCTAAACATTAAAATATTTTCATAATTCATTTAGAAGCCAAAGCTCATTTGAACTGACATGAATTTTATGTCTTTAATGTACTTAAAGTGAATGTGTATTTGTTTTGCTCCGAAATAATATATTGTGAGGCATTGTTCCAGAACTTGTTGATGAATGCTATAAAATGTAGCATGTATGCATTCTAATAAGTCCCTAAAGTGTGAAAAAATCTACATGTAGTCCTAAGAGCTTTGAATAAGGGTTTATGGAACAATATTTGTTACTTCCTAACTTCTAATCTTCATAATTGTTTAAGTTATCAATTACTCTGTATTTCTTTCTTCCTTTCTAAGTATAGTAGTCCTCCCTTATCCACGGGGGATACTTTCTTTTTTTTTTTTTCTTTTTTTTTTTTTTTTGAGTTGGAGTCTCACTCTGTCGCCCAAACTGGAGTGCAGTGGCATGCTCACGGCCACCGCAGCCTCGACCTGCTGGGCTCAGGCAATCCTTCCTCATCTGCCTTCCAAGTAGCTGGAACCACAGACATGTGCCACCAAACCTGGCAGATTTTTTGGTTTATTGTAAGACGAGATCTCGCCATGTTGCTCAGGCTGGTCTCGAACCCCTGAGCTCAGGTAATTCTCTCACCTCAGCCTCCCAAACCAAAGTGCTGGGATTATAGGCGTGAGTCACAGCGCCTGGCATGAGGGGATATTTCCTTTTTTTTTTTTAATTTTAAAGATGTGGGGTACAATTCAGGATTAGGTATACAAATGTTCATTATGCATATACCCTTATTGATGAGGTGTGTCCCTCCCCCACTGATTCCCATTAGTGGGATATACTTTCTAAGATCTCCCACTGGGTGTCTGAAACCACATCCAGAGCAGGACAAAGTGAAACAGTGAATGGCAGGCAATTTAAAACATATGAATTGTTTATATCTGAATTTTTTTATTTAATATTTTCAGATTGCAGTTGAAAATACGTAACTGAAATCCCAGAAAGCAAACTGTGGATGACTGGAGACGACTGTGCTCTTTCTCTGTTTCCCCAATGACATTCTCACCTGTATTGGCTCTGCTTCTTGTGTCTGCACCGTTTATATGTGTTAGATATTGATATGCAAATAGTACAAAGCTCAAGGGTTTAAAGCAGTGATCATGTATCATCCTTCTCTTACATCTCAAGTTGACCGAGTTCTCAGAGGCCCTTGGTTGATCACTACTTCTCATGACAGCTCTCCAGGAAACTAAGGTAGCACCGATGTCAGCAGCAGTGGATGGGACAATTCACTTCCCTCATCTTTCTCCTGGAACAAGCGGGTCAGCCAAGCCATGCTCTTTTTTATGGTGATCCTGAGAACAAAAGAGCAAATATGTGCTATTACATTAGGGAGATGGAAGAAGTGGGAGTTGGGAGGAGAAGAGAGTAAAAATGATAGGTGTCAACGACTGCATATGATAGATTTTTAAAATATGGCATTTCTGTTATTTTGCTCCCACCCTCCTATCATTATGTCTCTTTGAGCATAGACGAGATCCTAACAGCTTATATGGCCACTTAAGATGGAATATGAACACCGAAAGTTGGAACACGAATAATTGTTGATGAATAAATTTCCCAATTTCATCAAAAGCAACCCCTACTTTTGGAAATAAAGAAATAATAAGATTTGTGCTATCTAAATATATGTTCCACAATATGACCTTTATAAGGATTACTACTAAGCTTACACTTTGGAAATGTAGTTTTCATTATAATCCTTGCAAGTTGGAAACAAGTGTTGATCTTTTTCTGAGAGCCCACTTGATATATTATACAACAATTTGATTTAAGAACACAGTAATAGAACATATTATGAACGTAATATGAAATACTCATCTATTTTAAATCTCATTAAAAATTCCTTCTATTTTCATGTGTTTAAATATATTATTTACATAAATGCTACTGAACAATGATAAATTTTTTGCAATTCTATGAAATTCAATCTTTGGACGTGCTGAGTAATATGCAATTTCAACGATAACTATTCAGAAACTGAAAGTAAAAAATCATTGGGCGTGGAAACAGTTGACATAAGTTTTGAGTGACTGAAGAATTGCTTCTTCAGGGTTGGAGAAATGAAGTTTTCATTTCAAATTTCTGGGTTTCATAAACGGTAATTTCTCTAAATGCAATTCCTAATGCCACCAGCTTGGGATATTTGTTGGAATTGAAACTGCTTGTCTGTTCTTCAGCCTACTATTGAGGGAATTCTAATGATAGGACCTAGGATTTTGCATTTCATGCACACTCTGGCAACTTTTAATCACATTAATGTTAGAGAGCTTTGGAAGCTCTATAATGCAAAATGATCTTGCTTAATGCTGCATACCTGCTGGATGAAATAAGTGCACTGACGGCGTTTCACATTAAAACAAATGCTGAAAAACAAGGAAAGAATGCATAATTATTTAAATCTATGAAAATTATCTTTCTCCTAATATATTTACAAATGTAATAGGAGCAAAATATAATGAGCTTTAAGTAACCAATTCAGCCATCATAATACACTACAGTTGTGCCTATAAAAGCTGTCAGTCATTCAGAAGTGATTTTGTTCCAGTTGACAGTATCTAGTCCAATTTTGACCAGAACACGAAGAAACTAAAAACTATGTAAGGAAAAAAATACTTACTTTGCTTGGATATTTTTATATATTATAGATAAACTGTTCCTATACAAAAGAGAAAAAAAACTCACAAATTTTCAGTAATAATATTGGCCCCTCTGATAATTATTTAAATACAAAATATAATATTCAGGGAGGTGTCAGGTGTTCAACTCTCTGATTTGTAACATTGGGTGAGATTTAAAATGTACTTAGGTATTAGTGCCCATACTCTTTCCATTTAGGGCACATAGATTAGTCATCTTCACAATTTGTATAAAGAAAATATTTAAAAAATGGGTTTAACCTACAGAGCAGCCTTGGTAGAAACTATAAATGTTGGTTTTGTGCTGCCCAGTTAATTACAGTGAGCCATGACCATCAATTCTTTGTATGCACCATCTTCCTAGAAAAAAATCAAGATGTAATGCTTTTCCTTATAATCTTCCTTGTTATTTTTTTCCATTTCAAAAAACACAAATTGCACCAGAAAATCTTTAATATATGTCAGATTAAAGTTTTATTATTAATATTCCTTGGTGTTTGCTAATGATACTGTGCACATATGCATTATATGTTCATGTTTCAATCACTTTCTATTAGAAATACCAACTAAATATTTATAAATTTTTAAAAATAAGAATAGCCATATAATCATTGTCAAATACAATATATAAAACTAAGGAGTCTACTCTTTTATATGCGTTGTAATTGACAGATGAGTATCTGAGTCAACATTGGATCCTGTCTCTTCATAACATTTTTCTTCCTTTTCTCAAGTCCCTCTGCCAAAGCCTGAAACCATTTAGATCCTAGAACAGGATGTGATTGCCGGTGAAATGTAGAAAGAAAGGTAATGTAACTCAAGGAATGTATTTAAGATTCATAGCACAACTCTGATCTTTCGGCATCCTAGAGTTTTTGCTACTATCTTGTTTGACCATGGGTTAGGATTGAGATAGATGAAGTCTAAAATGCACATCCACATAAATGCACAATGATAAAAAGAAGAGACACATTGTTTAGCATGTATGATCTTTCTAGTTTTTTCTAAAGAAACCACATTGTGGTGATAGAGGTTTGTGAGTGTCTTAACTGTGAATGAGAGTTTGAGATAAAAGTTTAGAGGTTCCAAGTTCTTTCTTTCTCCCTTTCTCTTTCTCTCTTTCTCTCTCTCTTTCTTTCTTTCGAGTTGGAGTCTCACTTTATCGGCCAGACTGGAGTACGTGGCAAGCTCCCAGCCACCACAGCCTCGACCCACTCAGCTCCAGTGATCCTTCTGCCTCAGCCTTCCAAGTAGCTGGAACTACAGATGCGCACTACCACGCCAGGCCAATTTTTGGATTTATTGTAGAGACGAGGTCTTGCCAAGTTGCGCGGGTGGGTCTCAAACCAGCAGGCTCAGGCAATCCACTCGCCTCAGCCTCCCAAAGTGCTGGGATTACAGACTGAGCCACCGAACCCGGCCCCAAATTATTTCTTTAGGTCAAAAATTACAGGCCAGAAAAGATGACTTTACCAACTTTGTAAAATTGCTTGTGTTTTAAATTGCATCATGTCATTTTTTTAATTTCCTACTTATCTTTAATGATCAACAGAAATGCTCTAAACTAAATCAATCTGGAAGCACCCTTCCTTTAATTGTAGCAAAGAGCACCTGGAAATCTTGTTCCTAAAAGAACACTGAGAATCCTGTAACAGCAGCCATCAAAGGGAGAGTGTAAACAACTGAGACTTAGAGGCCTGCTGCAGAGACAACAGGAATCCACGGGTAGCAGCTTGAGCCCCAGACAAGCTAGAACTTCTCAAGAGTGGAAAGTGTCCTGTGAACAGTCTGTTATTCATGACAGGTGCATTTCACATGACAAAACTCAAACACTTCCTCTCCCTATCTAGCAACAGTAAGATGATGATTGAGAAGAGTGTTATAGTATAGAATATTTTTAAAGGAGGAAAAGAAGAAAAGGAGGGAGAGAGGGAAGGATTGGAGGGAGGAAGGGAGAGAGAAGAAGAGAGGAAGAGAAGAAGGAAGGAGGAAGGCAGGAGGGAGGGAGGGAGGGAGAGAGGGAGGAAGGAAGGGAAGAGGCAGGCAGGCAGGCAGGCAAGCCACTAATGTCATAATTAGTCATAAAAGTCCTATGGTGCAGCAAGGTGTTGAGACTCAGGAGTGGCAAATTCCTTGCCCCGAGAGTAAGCCATGTCCATTTTTGTAACTCAGTGTTCTCATTATAAATGAGACAGACTAGATTATCTCTGCCATTTTTTAAATTCAAACATTCTATATCAACCTTTTATTTTAGGGCCGAGACTGTCCCTATGGAACTATGTAGCCTTAGATCAACCCATTGTAGAAGTTAATTTCTTCCTTTGTACTAATGGATTACTGTAATAATGATGGAGCTTGGCAGATCATCAAAATCACTTGAGATTCTAATTCAAAACATGGATTTTTTTTTTACTCCACACTACATCTGAATCAGTGTTCTGGGAATTAGGAAAGATGAGAAAGCGAATTTTTTTTAATTGATACAAATCATAGTTCCCACATAACTACATCAAAATTCTGTTGAAGCAGATACCTATTTTTTAAATGTGTTGATGATATTCACCTCAGATTGATTCAATCATTATCTTCTAAAGTGATACCAAAAGTCTATGTTTAAGAATTACTCCAAGTAATAGCAACGCGATGTCAAGAATAGAAACCACTGGGTTAGGTGTCACATCAAAAGATAATTTCCAGAATACTCAATTCTCTGATGTTTTGAAAAGGCATTGGACTTTTGTAAATAAAGGTGAAATTATCAGAGATGAACAAGTATTTTCAATGGTTGAATTAGATAACATAAGATACTCATAATTCAGTCCCTTTCCTCTTCACTACTCTTTTTCTTTCTTTTCTTTCTTTTTTTTTTTTTTTTTGAGTTGGAGTCTCACTCTGTCGCCCAGACTGGAGTGCGGTGTCCGGGAGCCCTGCTGGGCTCTGGGGATCCTTCCGCCTCAGCCTTCCGAGTGGCCGGAATTACAGGCATGCGCTACCAAGCCCGGCAAATTTTTTTTTATTATTATTTATTGTAGAGATGAGGTCTCGCCTCCCCAGGCGGGTCTCGAACCTGTGGGCTCAGGCAATCCACTCACCTCAGCCTCCCAAAGGCGCGGGATTACAGGCTGAGCCACAGAGCCCGGCTCTTCACTACTCTTTATAGAAGAGATGTTAAGGAGACCAGAGAGAATGAAAAGATGCCTGGACTTCTGTGAGGCCAATTAGGTCACCATTATTTCTGTTACAAATATTTCTGCTTCTCCTTCTGCAACATAATAGGTGATATAGTTTAGATGTTTGTCTCCTTCAGATCTCATATTGAAATGTGATCCCCAGTGTTAGAGGTGGTGCATAGCAGGAGATGTTTGGATCACAGGGGTGGATCCCTCATGAGTGTTTTGGTGTCCTCTCCTCTGTACTGAATGCATTCTCACTCTATTAGTCTATTTATTAGTTCACATAAGAACTGGTTGTTTAAAAGAACCTGGCATCTCTCTTGTTCCCTCTTGCGCCATGTGACTAACTCCCTCTTTATCTTTCAACCATAATTAAAAGTTTCCTGAGGCCTCACCAGAAACAGATGCTGGCGCCATGCTTTTTGTACAGTTTGCAGAATCATGAGCCAAATAAAACTTTTTTCTTTATAAATTGCCCAGTCTCGGGCACTTCATTATAACAATGCAAAACGAATACAATGGGGTTGTATTTTCTACCTTCTGAAAATTACACATGTTCACATGATTTGCTTTAGACCAAGACATGAAATCAGAAGCGATGTGTGCATTTTTTCTCAGTTGTGGTTCTAGAAGCCAGTATTTTTAAAGAAATTTTCATCAAAAACAAGGTAATAAAGCCATGGCTAATCCTTCCTGTTGTCATTACTGAATAAAATGATTATATGCTTCCCCAGAGCAACTTTTTTAATGCGATTTTCATAATTTCTGTGCCTCAGCTCTCTAGTACCGCACCTGACAGTTCCTCAGTGGATTTGCACCATCATGCACATATGACTTCGGGAAAATTTAGCTATTTGAAATCAGGAAACTACACAAACATATTTAGAGAGAGAAAGTACAGTCATGTGTCACATGACTTTTTGGTAAAAAATGAACCTCCTAGACTATGATGGTCCAAAAGAATTGCAATAAAACTAAAAAATTCCTATCACCTGGTGGCACTGTGGCTATTGTAACATCATAGTGCAATTGTATTTTTAAAATTAATTTACTGTTGCCTAAGTTAATAGTGGTTATGAAGTATATGGTAGTATAAAGTAATGTCCTAGGTCTTTGCATTCACTCACCACTTATGCAATAATTCTCCTTGAACAACTTCCTATCCTGAAAGCAACTTTTATGGTAAGTGCCTATAAAGGTGTATCATCTATTTTTTTCTACTATGCCATATTTTTGCTGTGCCTTTAGACATACAAATACTTATCATTGTGTTACAATTGCCTCAAATATTCAGAACAGTAAGATATTATACAGGTTTGTAGCCTAGGTGCAATTCACTATACCGTGCAGCCTCTGTGTACTAGGCAAAACCATCCAGGTTGGTGTAAGTATACTCTGATGTTTGTACAATAATGAAATCACCTAACAACACATTTTTAGACCAGATCTCTATCATAAAGTAATACCTAACCATATTTATATAATGCCACTACCACTTCCTACCTTTGTTCTCCAAGAAAAATTTTCCAGAGTAAATACGGGATAAATTATGAAAATTCCCTATTTTCTCAGTTATTTATGTATGCATTTATTCCATACATATTTATTGAGTGCCACACATTCCAGCTATTTGAGATCATTGCTGAACCAAATAAAAACTTCCTGCCTTAGGGAGCTTATGTTCTAGTGGAGGGAGACACAATAAGCAGTAAACTTAATAAATAAGTAAATGTGTAGTATGTTAAAATTGACAAGTGCTGTTGAAAATGGAAAAAGTTGAGCAAAAGGAAGGAAGCTGAGTAGCACAGTGGTGTAATTGGAGAGCAAGTTCCAACACTAAATTAAATAGTTTCAAGGGACCTCAACTCTCAGGTCACGGACCAGTAGCAGTCAGTGGCCTAATAGGAACCAGGCTGCACAGCAGGACATAAGCAGTGAGCAAGGAAGAAGCTTCATCTGTATTTACAGTCATTCCTCATGGCTGGCATTACCTCCTGACCACCAACTTCTGTCAGGTCACCAGTGGCATTAGATTCTCACAGGAGCATGAACCTTGTTGTGAACTGCGCATGAGAGAGAACCTAGGTTGCTCACTCCTTGTGTGAATCTAATGGCTGATGATCTGAGGTAGAGCCGAGGCACTGATGCTAGTGCTGGGGAGTGGCTGAAAATACAGATTAACATTAGCAATGAGGTTTGGCTGTATAGAGACTATAATAAATCACTTGTTAGCAGATTCATATCAAAACCCTATCAGTGGAGGACAAGGGAGACTGATTTTGGTCTGCATGTGGCCCACCCATTATTTTACTTGCCTTTCTGGTTGCACCCCTTTTTAAAAAATGGTGTGTGGTATAATTATTCTATTATATATTACAATGCAATAATAATAGAAATAAAGTGTACAATAAATGCTATTTGCATGAATCACCCCCAAAACATCTCTCTCCTCTCCCACTATGGGCCAAGGAAAAAATTTCTTCTGTAAAACCTGATGCTGAAAAGATTGGGGACCGCTGGTTAGGGTAGACCTTTTTGAGAATGTCAGATCTGAGGGAAAAAAAGCTCTGAGGGAGATGAGGGTATTATCTAAGCACACGTTTTTGGATATAGTGCTCCCAGTAGAAGAGATATCTAGAAAAAATACCCTAAAATAGTCTCCTACATTTGCAGTCAGTAGACCAGTTAGTGGAAGATAATAACAAAAGCTAGCTGGGGGATTTATGGCCATTGTATACAATTTATTTGTTGCTCTGTTGATATAGAAATAGATTTTTTGAGCAGAAAAGTGACCTGGTCTGATTGAATATTTGAAGAACTGGTAGAACTTTTCAAAACAAAATAAACCATATAAGGGAGGGTGGAAGTTGGGAAACCATTAAGCATAAAATTTGCAGTAATACTGACAAGATATTGTGATGGCTTAGAATAGGAAAGTAACTGTGAAATGGGGTTATGCACAGTTCATTTTTTTCTTAGAAGAAAAAATAAAAATTAAAGAATAAAATAGAATCATCTATATGCAATCCATATTTTGTCTCTAATCATTACGGAATTTCTGAAATTGAAAGTTCTAAAGAAAAATAAAACACCTGTGAGCCAATCTGTAACATAAACTATTCCAGAATCAAATGAAGTCTTGTGTGCCTCCTCTCAATGACTGTCACTTACCACTCTTTCAAGAAGTAACTATCTTTGCTATTGTAGGGGTGAAAGAAAAACTTCTTCTTTACCTTTTGAGGTTTGCAGAAAATTGACAAAAAGAAGACTAATAGTAGAAAATGAATACAAATTTTTATAATGTGCATGGAGGTGGGGAACCTAAATGATT
Source organism: Cephalopachus bancanus (assembly GCA_027257055.1). Taxonomy (NCBI): domain Eukaryota; kingdom Metazoa; phylum Chordata; class Mammalia; order Primates; family Tarsiidae; genus Cephalopachus; species Cephalopachus bancanus. Next base: position 15,061,173 of record JAPVLO010000108.1, on the reverse strand, counting down.
ATCCCTCAACCAGTGTGGTACAGGCGCTTATATATCCCTTCATAGGGGACAGGGAGCTGGGAAAGTGTAGATGATTTTAGGGGGATGGTAAATGAGTTTTAGGGCTTGAAGAACATACAATGGCCTGGGACAAAGTCTGTTGTGCCCACAGATTATACAATGTTTGTGACAAAAGACTGTTCAGGTATGTTGGCAGACTTTAGTCTTTCTTTTTGTGATATGAGTTCAGTCAATGAAAACTCGGGGAAGGAACCAGAGGTAATTCTTCTTTGGAAGTTCCAGACTTTATTCAGATACAGGAGATTCAGTAAACAACTTCATCCTAGGTAAAGAATGAGAAGCTTGTGACGAGGGACGTTGGGAAAGTCATAAGATCACAAGACAGGAAGTGGGAGAAGGTCAGAGAGACATTGAAATCTAGTTTCTCTGTTTTAATTACACTGTTGTATTTCATTGTATGAATAAAATTTATCCATTCTTGTGATCCTAGATACTTTGAAAATATCAGTTGTATTCAGGGAAATGCTATTAAAACCACAATGAGATCATCAGTGTTTTACTTGGGCTTCTCCTGAGAAAAATAGAATTATTCACAATATATATGAGAATATCTATTATTAGGTATTATCTTACATGATTAGGAAGCTGAGAAATCCTATTATCTAAAGGCCTGAGAGCTGGAGAGCCAATGATGTAGGTTCTAATTCAAGTATGAAGCCTGGTGACCGGGATTATGGAGAGCAGAAGATTGATGCAGCTCAGGCAGCCAGGCAGAAAAAGAATTCAACCTTCCTTCACCTTGTTGTTCTGTTCAGACCCACAAAGACTGGATGATGCCCACCCACATTGTAAAATATCATCTGCTTTACTCAGTCTAGTGATTCAAACACAGATCTCTTCTGAAAACACTTTCACAGAAACACCCAGAAGTAAGTCTAATAAGATATATGAACACCCTTTGGATCAGCCAAATTGACACATCAAATTAACCATCATACATGGTGTCACATTTTGTGAGATTTTTAGAAATGTAGATGTTTAAAAAAATGAATAATAAATTGACCAGGAGCAGTGGCTCATGCCTGTAATCTTAGCACTTTGGGAGACTGAGGCGAGAGGATTGCCTGAGCCCATGAGTTCAAGACCAAGCTGTGCAGCATGGCAAAACCCCATCTCTACAATAAATTATAAAAACTAGCCTTGCATGGTGGCACAAGTTTGTAGTCCCAGCGACTAGAGAGGTTGAGGCAGACACATTGCCTGCCAAGCAGGTCAAGGATGCGGTAGCTGTTAGTGTGCCCTCTGCACTCCAACCTGGGCGACAGAGTGAGACTCTGATTCAAAATTTCAAAAAATAATAGTAAAAATTAAAATCTACCATTATCAAAAATTGGCTATTGAACCATGGGAACTAGCATTACTTTGGGGTAGATATACAAATTAGTTCAACTACTTAAGACCAAATTTGGCATAATTTGTGAAATTAAAATTTTTTCGTATACAATTCCATATATTACGTGTGTGTGAGTGTATTTCCAATGAAATGCCTACACATACACACGTGAAGACATAGACCACATTCCTACTATAACTTGTTTGTTATAACAAGATATTAGAGCTCTTCTAAATATCCATGGACAGAAGATACCATTTATAAATTTTAAAGCTTATAAGAGAAAAAGTATCTATCATGGGGGAAGACAGAGTAAGCAAAGACATAAGCTAGAAAAATATAGGCAATGATGGGAAAGAATTTACTGCAGCTAGAATGTAAGATTTGTAAAGGATATACTATGAACTACAGGTTGAACATCCCTAATACAAAAATCAGAAATGAAAATACTCCAAAATACAAAACTTTCTGAGCACCAACCTGATGCCGCTAGCAGAAAATTCCTCACTTGACCTTACATGTCAGGTCACAATCAAAACTTTGTTTCACTGCAAAATTATTTAAAACACCATCTAAAATTATCTCCGGACTATGTGTATAAAGTCTATATGAAACATAAATGAATATCATGATTAGACTTGGGTCTTGTTCCCAAGACATCTCACTATGCATATGCACGTAATTATAAAATTCAGGAAAAATCTGAAACACTTCTGGTCCCCCCAGTATTTCATAGAAAGGGCTACTCAACCTGTGAAAAGACTGGTTAACATTAAACCATGGAAGGTTTTGTGTAAAGAAATAAATTCTTTAGTCTATGCACGGTGGATGATACAACAAGTGATTTTAAAAATATCACAGATCGTAAGAAGACATTCACAACTTAGAACAAAGAGAGTGATAACATGTTAGTGAAAAAATACACTTGTACTGTAGAGCAACAGGTACCAGAAAACAAAGAAAGATGCCTGTATTAAGTAACAACTAAATGTTATTACAGGTTTTATGCAGTGACCTACAAAAGTAGAAGGAATTAAAGCAAATTTAAAGGACTACATGGCCAAAGTGGTTGCTGAGCAAACAAGATTTCAGGAAGTAATGGCTAAATTCCTGAACTGTTGACCATATGATTAGCACATTATTCCTGGTAGGAAAGGCTTGTATCTATGGGGTGATCATCCCCTGCTTAGAAAGAAGTAGAATCTCAAATCAGAGGCATCTGCTGAAATCATGAGTACCTTGTTTATCAAACTCGTTTACAAGAAACGCCTGCTGTAGCTCAGCTGTTATTGCACTGTCATAATTAGAAACTAATATCTGATTTTGTGGGAAATCAAGAAAACAAGGGCAGCATGAAATACCAAAAATGGAAAGCCTCAATAAAGAGCAATTTCAAGCATAATTGTTCTAGTCCTCTCTCTTTTAATGAAATCAATAACAAAGGGTTCATAATCAGAGAGGGGGTATGCTGTTTTAACATTCTTAGATACAAAGTAGTTTAGATCTGAATGAAAATATTATGCCAACAATAAGCTTCACCAAAAACAATATTAAACATTGAGAAACATCTGTTAAGATATTCCCAATACATTTTAAAATATTTTCTTTGACATTTGGCCAAATACGTCTGTGTTTTCATTTGCTGTTTTTTGCAAGCTGGATCAGAGCCAATATTCATATAATCAACAAATACATTCCCAAATGCTTTTCAAAGGGTTATGTTTTCCTAGCAGAACGTAATGTGAACTCAGTAATATTAAATACAACTTAAGAAGGTTTAAACCATTATCATGACTATTGTTAAAAACCATTTATTAAGTTTTCTTCTGCACAGCTGCTCTCCTGTACATGCATAAAATAAATTAGCATAAACACTTCTTTGGCTTCTGCTATTTAACCAAGCAAACAAAAGAGACAACTCTCTTTGGTAAAAATTATATATGAGGGCGATTAAAATAACTTTTATTAAAAGTGTCTTTATACAATTAATTAAATTTAATCATCACCATCTTCCTCTGAGTTGGTATCACTCTTGTTTTCATCAAGATGAAAAATCTGCAGCAAGTAAATCTGAAGCAACATAATCAATGTAGCTAGTAGAGGGTTCAAATCCAGATCTTGACCCCAAGTTTTGGCACTTTTGTAAATGTCAAAATATTCTAATCTGGACATGCTTGAAGCTACTGTGTCTGTGTTCTGGTCTTGGGATACTAAACACCCAACTGTCCTCTGTTACTTCTTGGATATTGGAGAAAAAAACAAAACAAAACAAAAACACCCGACTTCCCAGATCTACTTATTTTAATTTTCCCAACTTATCTTCCTGGAATGTTTGTTCCACATGTAGATTCCCGGGTAACAACTCAAATATTTTGATTCAGTAGAAAGAATGAGACAAGCCATTTGGCACGTTTAAGCCCCAGCAGGTGACTCTAATGCAGGTGGTCTATGAATCACACTTTGGAAAACACTGTAGCTTCTGGAAGCCTTCTTTGATGACTCAGGTCTGGCAAAATTATCTATCTTATATTTTCACAGTCACTTTCAAATATTTATTTGTAATATTAACCACACTGTTTCCATGATTGTCCATTTATTTAGCAATCTTCTTCAGTAGATTTAAATGTTTTTGAGGCAGAGATACAGATTATTGATCTTTTTAAAAAAATCTTTCACCCAAGTCATTTTTGGGGATAAAGTAGATGCTAAATAATTGTTTGTCTAAGAGACTGACCTGACTGATTGAATGATACATGCCATTATGAATGAATGAGGGTTTCTATCAATTTTATCAGTAAGGTTCTTTGTTTTAAACAAGAGTAAATTCTAACTTGCTGAAGCAAAAACATAATTAATTAAAAGAGAGCACATAGAATCGTTACGAAGACCTAGAAACACAGGATTAAGATCCTGCTTCTAGGAAAAGATATGAATGAATGCCAAAGAAATAAAAATAAAATTCTGATGAAACTAAGGTAGTTGCCACTGCTACCACCTAGCACTCAATACAAGGACCTCGACTGCTCTGTAGCCACCACCATGCCACAGTAATGCTGCTTCTGAATGGAGAACTTGCTCTTTAACTACTGCGTCCTTAACACCAGATACCTCTGCCACCCCTTGTTCCAGAAACGGGGTTTGGTCTGTTTACTGCAGATCTGTGTTCTCATGTTGCTCACTTACATCAAAGCCTCACAAAGGTGCATCTACTCGGGAGAAACATAGGTTGTGTGCTGAAATCTCCCTGTTAGGAAGACTGGGAATTTGGGTTCTCTTGGATGTTGAAGGACATGAGGGCCTACCCAAATAGAAGAAGACTAAACAAAAGGTGATGGACAAATGACACACATCCACTAGATTTGTGTTTTTCTGCACCTATTATGTGCAAGACATTAAACCAGGGGAGTGAATGGAGAGGACACAATCCTCTTTTCTTCAAAATACCTAAGATCCTGGATGTTAGACCTTTGTCAGATTTACAGTTGAGAAATATTTTTTCACATCCCTTGGGCTGTCTCCTCCTCTTTCTTGATGGTTTCTTTTGCTTTCCAGAAGATTGTCTGCTTGATGAGGTCCCATTTATCTATCTTATCTCTTTCAAAAGGACATCTGGGGTTTTTGATCAGGAATTGGTTGCCTACTCCAATTTCCATGAGGGTGTTTCTTGCATTTTCTAAGATTCGTATAGTTTGAAGTTTTGTGTTTAGGTCTTTGATGCATCTAGAGTTGGTTTTATGTATGGTGATAGGTAGGGGTCCTGTTTCAATCTTCTGCATGTGATCAACCAGTTTTCCCAGCACCATTTACTGAATTAAGTTCTCCTCTCCCAAGTAGTGGTTGGTGGAGGCTCTGTCGAAGATGAATTGGCTGAGAAATTGAGGTTTTGCTTCCAGAATCTATCCTATTCCCTTGGTCCATACGCCTGTTCTTGGACCAAAACCAGGGTATTTTGATTACTGTAGCCTTAAAGCAAAGTTAAAAGTCTGAATGTGTGATTCCTACTGCTTTGTTTCTTTTCTTAAGGATTGTTTTGGCTAGTCATGGTTGTTAATTTCCATATTGTTTCCAAGTCTAAGAAGAATGATGTTGGTAATTTAATGGATATTGCATTGAATCTATAGATTGCCTTGGTAGGATGCACATGTTAACAATGTTGATTTTTTCCAGTCCATGAGCATGGAATATTTTCCATTTGTTTATATCTTCTTGGATTTATTTGAGCAGTGAATTACAGTTTTTATTGTAAAGGTATTTCACTTCTCTGGTTAGGAAGATTCCAAGGTATTTCTTTGTGTGTGTGTATGTGTGGGTGGCTATTGTGACTAGGACTGTGATTTTTATTTGGTTATCTGCCTGTTCGTTGTTGGTATATAAAAATGCGACTGTCTTTTGCATGTTGATTTGTACCCTGAGACGTCAACAAAGTGCTTTATCAGTGAAAGGAGGCTTTTGACAGATTTTCTTGGGGTTTCAAGGTATATGATTATATCATTAGCAAACAGGGATAACTTAGCTTCCTTTTTTCCTATTTTGATACCCTTGATTTTCTTCTCTTGTCTGATTGCTCTAGCTACACCCACAAGGAACTCAAACATGCCAAATGTTAAAAAAAAAAGCCCTATTAAAAAGTGAGCAAAAGATATGAACAGACACTTCTCAAAAGAAGACATTCAAGCAGGCAACAGATGCATGAAAAAAATGCTCAGTCTCTCTAATCATCAAAGGAATGCAAATTATAACTGCAGAGATACCCCCTAAATCCAGTCAGGATGGCAGTCATTAATAACTCAAAAAACAACAGATGCTGAAGAGGATACAGGGAAAAGGGAACGCTTCTGTTGGTGGGAGTATAAACTAATACAACCTCTGTGGAAAACAGTGTGACAATTTCTAAAAGATCCAAAAATCGACCTTTAATATAACACATTAATACCTCTTCTGGGAATATACTTAGAGGAACTCAAATTATTCTATAAAAAAGATGCTGAACACACATGGTTATTGTAGCATTATCACAATAGCAAAAACATGGAACCAACTGTACTTCCCATCAAAAGTGAACTGGTTGAAAAAAAAATGTGGTACCCTTACATGATGGAATACTACGTAGTCTTAAATGAGGACAAAATTCTGGACTTCGCAGCAACTTAGATGTATTTAGAATCTATTATACTCATTGACCTACCACAGAAATAAAGATCTGAGTACCACATGTTCTCACTTATGAGTAAACCTTGTACATTTATCATAATACTGTAAGAAAGGATTTGGCAGTAGCATGATGCTGCTGGCAGGAGGGGAAGGCACATAATATCAGTAAGGTAACTGATCTCAAAACAGGTAAAGTGGGGATCAAAGGGAGGCCCAAACTTTACCTGGATGATGACCACTTAGCTACCTAATCCTGATTTGTATCTCATATTTTTAAAATAAAAAAAGAAAAGAAAATACTTGAGATCCACCCAGACTAGTAATTACAACGTTGCAGTGGCTTCGATTCTGTGATGCTGAATTTTTAGATCACCTATATGATACTGAATTGAAACATTTGGATAATCATAAAGGAAAATAATTCCTCCAAAACTTTTTGATTAACTTTAGAAAATAAATTTGAGTGGCACATTGGTATATAAGGGTAAAGCTCTTTCTAGTCTCCTGATAGTATTCATAAAAAGGTGAAAATAAAAACTTGGAAAGATTGACAATAAAATTTTATTGCTAGAATGAAGTTATTGGTATGGAAATGAAAGTCAAGTGAAAGTTATTTAAAATGAGGGAAAGTGGAATACCAGATCTTAACAAGGACAAGAAAATGCCTAAAACCTTAGGAATGCAAAACATTCTCAAAGCAATTATGGATGAAATTCAAAATGCAGCCACAACAACAATGTGCAATTTCACACATTATATTTTAATTCACGTGCACATCAATATGTTTATTCATTAAATTGATATAGAATATATTCCCAGATATCCAGGCCAGTTTAAATGAATATATCCAGGAAAGTTTTATAGTCTGTTGCTCAATTCAATTTTTTTCTCTTTTTTTTATTGTGGCAAAATATGTATCATACAAAATATACTATTTTCTTCATTTTTAAGTGTAATGTTCAGTAGTACAGGTTCATTCACATTTTTGTGTGATTATCATCACTATGTATCTGCAGAACATTTTAATTTTCTCAACTGAAACACTACCTATTAAACACTACCCATTCTCCCTCCCCACAGCCTCTGGCAACCACCATCCTACTTTCTGACTCTAGATACCTCATTTAAGTGGAATCATACAATTGTGGTCCTTTTGTGACTTAATTATTTCATTTAGCATACTGTTTTCAATGTTCATCCATGTTGTAGCATGTGTGTTGACTTGACTTATTGCTACATCCATCTATCACAGTTTTCTTAAGAATCCAGGGGCCAGGCTCGGTGGCTCAGCCTGTATGTAATCCCAGCACTTTGGGAGGCCAATGCAAGTGGATTGCTTGAGCCAACAGGTTCAAGACCCACCCGGGCAACTTGGCGAGACCACGTCTCTACAATAAATTAGAAATTAGCCGGGCGTGGTAGCGCACGCCTGTAGTTCCAGCTACTTGGAAGGCTGAGATAGAAGGATCATCAGAGCCCAGCAGTTCGAGGCTGCAGTGGCCGGAGCATGCCACTGAGCTCCAGTGTGGGCAACAGAGTGAGACACCAACTCAAAAAAAAAAAAAAAAAAATCCAGGAGCATATAGAAGATAAAAGATAAACTTAGGGTAGGTGCAGTGAAGCCTGTCATGCCAGCAGGAGAATCACTTGAGCCCAGGTATTTGATACCAGCTTAGGCAACACAGCAAGACCTTGTCTCTGCAAAAAATACAGAAATTAGCCAGGCATGGCGACACATGCCTGTAGTCTCAGCGACCACTCAGGAGATTGAGTAGGAAAGATAGCCTGAGCCCAGGAGGTGGACACTGTAGTGAGCTGTAATCATCGTGCCACTGCACTCCAGCCTGGTCAACAGAGTGAGACCCTGACCCCCCCACAAAAAAAGGAAAATGAAGAAGATATGCTTTATATATATAATATAGAAAATTGTAAGTCATGCTTAACATAAATGTCTTCTGAACTCTCATATGCAATCATTCACTTTGTGTTATTCTAACTCCAAATAGTTAAAATCTCTCTATAGTTCATCTCACCTTCATGGTTACACATTAGCAAAAAGTCAACAGTTCCTTGCCTGTTATACCACAATAACTTTTAACCCTGTTTCCTATTTCCAGGCTCCCAATGTCTCTACATAGTGGCCCCGGTAATCTTTTAAAAGCACTTTGGGATGCCGAGGTGAGAGGATTGCCTGAGTCCAGGGGTTGGAGAACAGCCTGGGCAACTTGGTGAGACCTCGTCTCCACATCAAAAAATTAGCTGGACGTAGTAGCACGTACCTGTAGTAAGAAAAAAAAAAAGAATGTCATCAGTTTACAATCTGTCTCCATGATTTTCAAGGTTCTTAGACTAAAACTAAGTCACTTACCATGGTCTTCAAGGTTCTATATAAAAAGCTTCTCCTCCTCTTCCCAAATTTACCTTTGGCAGTCTTGGATTCATTCAAAACTTTCCAATAGACCCTCTAGGGCTCCAAATCTTCACCTTTCTTGCAGACTTTGCTCTTAAATTTCCTTGTTGTGCAGGCCCCTCAGTTGTGTCTAAATCCATTCCCTTTTTTTGTTTCCTGATAAAGTACTTTTCTTTTAATATAGCAACATTTACCATAATTTCAAAACTTATACTTGTGTGTTTATTTGTTAAAAATCTGTATTTCCCTATGGAGTGTAATCTCCATGAGGCCAGGTACCACATGATTTTGTTTACCACCATATAGCCAGAACTGAGCATGACACCTGGAAGATAGCAGACACTCAGTAGATATCAGTTACATGGATGAATGAGTGATGTTATGCTATGAAGTTGAAAGATAATTATTCTTCAACACATGTACCTAACAATGAATGGGTAAAACCTCATATAAGGAATTGCTGAGTCACCTCCAACTGCAAGCTTCTTTGCACACTACTCTTTTGAGAAATCATGAAATATATTGTATATTACTTGTGATGCCACCTTTTAAGTTTTTTATGTCATGGGTAATGTTTTCTCTATTGCAGACAAAGTTGCTAATATTAGAATTCAGGGATAGAAATTTGCATGATTTTCTTTGACGCCCCGAATTAAAATCATCAGTTAAATAAGTAACCTGGTGCTTGATGGTAGAAAAGAGATAATATAAAGATTCATTTAAAAAATTAAGTAAAATAAATTTGTTGTGCTCAGAAAAGAGCAATAGTTTTGAAGTAAGGATTGCTTCCAATTCTAATTCTTACTACTTTGTGAAATTTAATATACCTTTTTTATGTGATTGCACTGTCTCTAATAATAAATACAACTAGTAATTCTTGCTTGAATTACCTTTTTGAATTGTTGACATTATTAAAACAAAAGTGGTGTTTTATACTTTTTAAGGTGTTCTACAAATAGTTTACAATAGTATGTCTATGTGAAAGTGGTTAAGTTCTGAGTTTCCATAGGCTGGTAATGAGTTTAACATACAATGTACTTAAATCATAATTGTTTTATGGCTAATAGGAAATGAAGGAATGCCTACATTTTGATTGAAAATGGAATAACATTGTAAAATAATGGAATCATTAAAGATTTGTCAAATAAATAACTAGGTCAATTCACTAATTTTACCGTTGATTTATTCCAGAGTTAGTAGCTGAGAGCAATGGCCACGTTCTGTTTGACATGCTCTATTTCACAATATAATTCCCAGTTTTCCACTTCTACTGAGAGTTATGCAGTCTGTTTTTCATTAAAACTATGGCATATTTTGATTTTCTTCTTCAGTTTTCCCAGGGAGGAAATGTCTCTGAGACCAGTCATTTGTGCTGCATTCCCCCTTGAGAAGCACCACCATTAATTGGAACAAAAATGTTTGAATAGCAAATGTCATTGAATCTCTCAGGATGTTTCAAGCCTCTGCAGCCATGAGAAAACATAAAGCAAGTCATCACTGCATTATCTGAATGAGCTAAGGAAACTTAAATTGTGCCAATATGTTACAAATAGCCTGAGAACTTTGACTGAATTCCCCAGTGAATAGCCTTTAATACGTATCTATTATGTGCCAGGCATTTAACCTAGTTATGAGGTTACAAAGATGAGCAAGAAAAAGTCTCTGCCCCTGTTGGATATACAATCCACAGAGGAAAAAAAAAAAAAAAAGACAATATCAAGTCAAAGAATAAAATGAGAAATGGCAAATGAAGGCAATGTGCTGTTGGCAAAACGGGATAAAATCTGCCTTAGGGATTTAAGGAATAGTTATTACTGTGAAACTAATCACTCCAAAATCTAGTGGCTTAAAACAAGAAGCCTTTAATCAGTACTCAAGATTACACAACAGCTAGTAACTGTCCTTTCTCATGTTTTTATGGTTGGATATGTTGATTCTAACTGGGCTATCACATGTCTGGGACCTCATTTGAGCAACTGGGCTGACTCAATTCTGAGCCATGCTATCTACATCTTTCAGCATGTTAGCTCAGACTTGTTTATATGGCAGGCACAGGGGACTAACAGAAAATATGAAAATGTGAAAGGACTCTTTAAATCTAGATATGGACAAGCTGTTGTCATGTTCACAAAATTCTATTAGTCAAAGCAAGTTACAGGTCCCACTCATATTTAAGGTGTAGGAAAATGTACTCTATTTCTTGTTGGGAAGAGCTGCAGAGATATGTTACAAAGGAGTATCAACCAGAAAAGAGTATAATTATGGCCATTTTTGTAAACTATCTACTGTAATAGATAATAAAAAACAAGTGGTTTTGACCTGTGTCTTGAAGTGTGCCAATACATTAAGGAAGGGAAGGGCATTTTTTGATAATACGGAGGCCAGAGATGATTCTGAGTTTCATATATTTTAAAACATTTCATTTTATTCTTACACCCACATTATTTATAGAAAATTAAGACTTACAGCTAAGGAAATTGAAACTCAGAGAAAAAAAAACAAGTCACTCCAGAGAAGTACAGATAGTGAATGGTAAGTGGTAAATTGGTCCAAGTCGATTTGATTCCAAAGGTGATACCATTTTAGTTTTGTTGCACTGTTTATAAACAATGGAGAAAATCTCCCAAAATATAGCATTATCTTTATATTTTGTTCTGAGCCTCATGAGCTTATTAAAAATAATTTTCTTCTTTATATTTATTTTTCATATTTATCCACTTGTTAATTATGTATTCTTTATTTTATATATTGCTTATTATTTATACAGAGCATATACTTATTGTATTGGAAAATATTTATTCTTACTTATAATTATCATTTGTTTTTTCCTTCTTGAAGGAAACTGTAATTTTTATTTTTCTTGATTTTTTTCTTTTTCTTTTTTTTGAGTTGGAGTCTCACTCTGTCACCCAGGCTGGAGTGCAGTGGCATGCTCATGGCAATCCTTCTGCCTCACCCTTCCAAGTAGCTGGAACTACAGGCATGCACCACCATATCCAGATAATTTTTTGAATTATTGCAGAGATGAGGTCTCGCAGGCTGGTCTCAAATCCCTGGGCTCAGGTAATCCTCTTGCCTCTGCCTCCAAATTGCTGGGATTACAGGCTTGAGCCACAACACCCAGCAAGAAAACTGTAATTTTTTCATTTACTAACTCCATACCCCATATGATCCGGGAACCCTCTCCTTAGCTGCAGAATTGTATCCTGCTTGAACTAAGCTGATTAATCCATGATATTTTGATAGTGGCTTTCCTTAGAACAAGGGAAGGGACATGAGCTAAACTGAAACATCTAATTGAAGGCAAGAACTTTGAAAATTTGCCTTTTACATAGGGACGATGAAACATACAGATGTGATTACAACAAGCAACTATTTAGTGAGCAGAAGGAAAACTAGCAGAGATAATTGCTGCAATATAAGATGAACAGATAGATTTTTTTTAAAAGCCTTTATAATATCACTAAACAAACTTATCTCACTTTTACTCAACTTCTGGATTTGAATTATAAGACATAATGCTTTAATAAAAAACTGTTTATACCAGTTTGTTGTTGTTGTTGTATTGATGTTGCCATTGTTGGTGGTATTGCTACTATTTATTTATTACTTGCAACTAAAGTACATTACATCTTGTAATGTTCCTTGTACCATCTCCAGATAACCTCCTTCACCATCACGATCCTTTCCTGTCTGGGTTCTTACTTTATTCTTGTGTAAAAACCTTGACTCCCTCTGTTTACCTTATTACTGACCCAAATTCATTTAGGGCCATTGTTTCTTTTTTGGAAGGGGGTTGGTTTTGTGCTTTTTTGTGTTTTTTTGTCTATCCTCTTTAAGACTTTGATAAACTACCCAAGCTCTTTCTGGGAATTCAAAATCAAGTCAATAGCTTAGAGTTGATGGTTTTCAAGACACAATAGAGATTAATACACTTGTAGTGTTAGCAATAAAGGGGCAACGAAAAAGTTAGAACTTTAAAAAGTTCAGGTAGGATTAGTTTTTCTTCTTTAAGAAACACGTCTATGGCAGGACTTCCTGCCATGAATCTTTATTCTTCCTTCTTCTCTCTTTTCTCACTAATATACATTGTTTTAAAACTTTAAAAAAATGTTCATGTTATTATAGCAAGCTCAAACTAATTGTGAAAGGTCATAATTAACAATCCAAGGGATTTTGACTTTTTTCTAAAATAGAGTTTAAATTAATTACCATTAATATGGATACAAATGTGATCTGGCAATGAAATAAAATTATGAGCCCTAGAAAATCAGGATGAAAAAAGGAGATGTTACAGCATTGGAGACCTGTTTGTTTTAAAATTATAACTGTAGATGCTGATACATATCATCTAGAAAATTGAAGATATGCAAGACTGAGATAGGATGATCAGGAAGTAATACATCAGTAAAGATGAAATAAAGAGAGATTGGAGGAGGGTCAGTTATTAGTTTCTCATAAAATGAAAAAACTATATAAAATGAAACAGCATATTAGCTTACTTTACATACAACACAATATACTTTATCAACTTTTAAATTTTTATTAAAGAATATTCATTGCTACTAAAATGAAAGTTCTACCTGGTTAGTCAACACAGTCTCATTTACTGACTATAATTTTGTGTTTTGTGTATCTGTTTTCTAAACTTCAGAATAAAATTAGTATCTAATCATACCATCTTAGCAAAGATACTATTTGACATTGTAATTTTTAAAACAATCTTATTTAGTCTACTTATCACAATGGTGACATATTGTAGTTAATTAATTTGAGTTTAATAAATGAATGAATGAAACTAATTCTTTCACTTTGATCTACAGCAGTAAATAAATGCTCTTGTATACAAAGCTTCAGAGGTGATATTGTATAATATATAAACCAGAAAAATATTTTTAAAATATTTTCTAAAGCAAATATGCATAAAATGGGTAATATGATGATTATGAATTTAAAATTATATAGTTAAAATGTCCTGAAAATTTATGATTGTTGTAATATAATATTATACCAATTATGGCAAATTGGGTTTTAAAATAAATTAACAAACTTTAAAACTAAACTAAGTAAAAAACAATAGACTCCTTGGAATCAAAGATTCCATTGTGTAATTTATTTTTCTGTGGATCCAAATGTCAGTGTATTTCACAAATTTGTTTTGACAAAAACTTATCTCGAATTCTCTACTTTAATTAAACTTGTATAAATTGTAGAGCGTATTCCAGCTTAATGCATCATTTTCAGAAATAAGACTTTCACTTTGGGGCAAAGAAAGTAATTAAAAACTGAAAAATTGATTACAAATAATTTAAGAAAGTGGAGTATATTTCAGTGGAAAGGAAAAACTTAATAAGAAGCATAAATCAGTATCTGAATGTACGAATATCTGGAAAAATGTTTACTTAGACCCAGAGGATAGAAAATAGAATGTGATGCAAATGTAAAAACAGTAAAAGAAGCATTTAAATATAAATCTAATGTAATTAGAAAAGCTAAAAATGATCCTTCATTAAAGATTATCCAAACCTAATTAATAAATAAACCAAGAGGCTTTTCTGTATGTAAATTAGTCATGCTTCCTACATATTTGTATTTGATAAAAATATGACATTTACAGAAAAGTGAAGTCAAATTTTAGAAATATATTGAAAAGTAAACTTTCATGGTAAAATTAATCTTCTTTAAGGCTAAATTAGTTGCTTGCTGGAAACAGCTTTATTCTTAATCCCCATTGAGGCTTAGCAAAACAAGCTTAAATGTTGGCCTGTCCACCTCCTGTTCTGGGCATTCACTTCAAAAAGATGATGCCTTAACTTTAAGTAGACAGGGTGTTTATTATCTACTAAAAGTCAATAGACGTGTTTGAATATATGAATGATGAATGAAAGAATTAATGAATAAATGGACTGTGGACATTCTGACCTATATGATGAGGAAGGAGAAGCTGTCAAACTTCTTGAAACAGTGCAGTATCAATGCAACTGACAACTTCACTGCAATACCACTTCCTTAATTTTTTTGAAAGCAGATTTCTTTAAAATTCCCCAAAGAAGGGAAATACTCAACGAATCATATTAAATACACATATACATATCATATTTATATAACATATATATATATACTATATATACAATTGATTATTGAAAAATGTGAACATTAGGGGCACCATCCCCCACTCAGTCAAAATTTTATGTGTACTTTTGACTCCCCTAAAACTTAATGACTAATAGGACTAATAGCTTACTTTTGATAATCTCAACAATCACTTAACACATCTTTTGGATGTTAAATATATACTGTATTCTTACAATCAAGTAAGCTAGAGAAAAGTAAGCATTACAAACTGTTACAGGTCTTATTTTATACATAAATAAAAGCCAAAATGCCTTTAATCATATTCTACCTTGTCAGTTTTGGTATCTGCAGGACAAAGGAGACTTAAAAGACACAAACTTAAAGTAATTGGTGAATAATACATACAAATATAATATATATATATTTAAGTAATTGAAATGCATAGTCTGAAAACATGAGGAGGTCAAGGAAATAAAGTAAAATACATATGAATTTTTTAAATATGAATTTGAAAACAAGAAGTTGCAGCATAAGCAAGATCAAATGCAAAAGGCACCAAAAAAAGTATACATATTTTAAGTGATGTTTTCTTTGTATTATTTTTCAAATCCAAATTTAATTATAGTAGTAATGTAGTATGACTTTCACTCAGCCATGCTCTGCCATTTTCTTTGTCCTGCCTATCACATGGTGACACTAGCATTCATTTGATTAGTGCCATCTTTTGATCTAACGGCATACCTAAAATGTAAATATTTAAAATACATTTTAAGAAAATATACATTAGAAAATATATCTATAATATATTTTGAAACCAAAGCTGTAAAATAAATATTATAAAGCTTATACTTGTTAAAGAAAATGAACATATGTGTGAAAAGAACAAGATGAGCAATATGTGTTCAGAAGAATGAACAGCAGAGTTTGACAATGGGGGAAGAAAATCATTAGAGTATATGTTAATGAAAATTTCAATTGTTTGATTCTGTGACAGAGCACCTATTGATTGTGAGAGAGTGCCATATAACTCATCTTTCTCCCCTCTGTGAATATACAAATGCACACTTTTATAGTATATATTCCTTAGTATATAATATATGAATTAAGTGTATTAATTATCTATTAATGCATAACACATTATCACAAAATTTAGTTAAATTAAAATACTTATTATTACCCAGTTTCTGTTTTTCAGGAATCCGAATGAGGCGACTAGGTGACTCTGGTGCGTTGTTCTTACAAAGCTGCAAAGAAAAGTGTCAACCAAGGCTGCACAGTTATCTTAAGGCTTAACTGGGTAAGAATCCCTTTTTAAGTACATTTACATGGCTTTAGGCTAAAGACATTAGTTCCTTGACATGTAGACCTGTCCATAAAGCTGCTCACTGTGTGGGTGATTGCTTTCCCCATAATAAGAAATATGAGAGGGAGAAACAGAGCAAGAGCTCAAGGAAAATGGCGAGAAGGAGAGAGACAGGGAGTCCCTATGGTCTTTTACAGTCCATATCAGATTGACATTGAATAACTTCTCCCTTCTTGCATTCATTAGATGGAAATCTCTAAATGTAACCCAGACTCAAGGGAAGAAGATTCTACAAAGGCAGTGATTGTGAGGGATATCTTGGAGGCTGTATATGACGTGAGAACTTCAATGGTTCATTGTAAAAATTACTTGCAAAAAGTAAATATTGGCTGGGCTTGGTGGCTCAGTCTGTAATCTCAGCACTTTGGGAGGCTGAGGAGTCGATTGCTTGAGCCCAAGGGTTTGAGATCAGCCTGGGTAACTTGGTGAGACCGTGCCTCTACAATAAATCAAAAATCAGTTGGGGGTGGTAGCACATGCCTGTAGTTCTGGCTACTTGGAAGGCTGAGGCGGAAAGGATGGCCAGAGCCTAGCAGGTTAATGCTAGGGTGGCCATGAGCATGCCACTGCACTCCAGCCTGGGCAACAAAGTGAGACTCCAACTCAAAAACGAAAAAAAAATTGAATATTATTGGAAGTAGGAAAGGAAGATCTCACTGTTAGAATTACTCAATGGAGAACAAGAACATAGATGTCTCATTTAAATGTATTGTCCAGCTGAGGTGAGTGGATTGCCTGAGTCCGCGGGTTCAAGACCTGCCTGGGCAGTGAGACCTCATCTCTACAATAAATCAAAAAATCAGCTGGGCGTGGTAGCGCATGCCTGTAGTTCCGGCTACTTGGAAGGCTGAGGCGGAAGGATCGCCGGAGCCCAGCAGGTCGAGGCTGCGGTGGCCGGGAGCAGCCACTGCACTCCAGACTGGGCAACAGAGTGAGACTCCAACTCAAAAAAAAAAAAAAAGTAAATAAATAAATAAATGTATTGTCCAGGGATATTTTTTCCAGTACATAAGAGTAGTTCTTCATATAATTTCCTGTTTCCACACCATCCTTGAATCTTCATTGTGGTCTTCATTAAGTTAATTATGGATACCACAGTGACTCTCCCTTTTAACTTCAAGCCTAAAGTTCCTCACAATTTCATTCTGACATTTTGGAAGTCCTATTCTTTACAAAACGTATTTTAAATTCATTCAAAAATGGAAAAAAGTTTACCATTCTTCTATAAACTTAAGAGATTAAAACTTTTTAAGTGTACTTAAAATTATATCCAGTTGGCCGGGCTCGGTGGCTCAGCCTGTAATCCCGTGCCTTTGGGAGGCTGAGGTGAGTGGATTGCCTGAACCCGCAGGTTCGAGACCCGCCTGGGCAGCGAGACCTCATCTCTACAATAAATCAAAAAATCAGCCGGGCGTGGTAGCGTGCGCCTGTAATTCCGGCTACTCGGAAGGCTGAGGCGGAAGGATCGCTGGACCCAGCAGGCAAGGCTGCGGTGGCCGGGAGCGGCCACTGCACTCCAGTCTGGGCGACAGAGTGAGACTCCAACTCAAAAAAAAAAATAAAATAAAATAAAATAAAATTATATCCAGTTGAATTCAGGATTCTTGCATGTTTATTCCATGGTCTATGATGACAATTTTAGAAGGTCATTTTAAGTCAGTAGAGTTAGACAATACATTCTATTTTATTTACATTTACCAATTTTTGCATTTGTTTTTGCAATAGTAAATTAATCCATAATAACAAAATGATTAATTGACAAGACATGACAGAAATGCATTTTATTCCCTTCACCTTCATTAATACACCTGGTAAACATTTTATTTTTTGTGTTTCATTATGGACTCATAATTTTTCATATTCTCTGTGAACTAAACAAACTCAATTAATATTCTTTTAACCTAAAGTTGTCTCTACTTGGCCATTTTGATCCTCTGTTATTTTAGTTTCTGGGACTTCAACATGAACCAATTAAATTTGAAAGGTGTCTTGCTTTCCAACATAGCATGTATTCCAGGCTAACCTTGCACCTTTCAACTCCAAACATTAATTGGACAATTTCTCTACAGAACCATGATTCCATTTAGGGGAAAACAGTATTTGGAGACAAGAATTGAGATGTTTGCATGAAACATGAAGTTGAAATTGATCCTGGGAAATTTCAATGGATATAGCTAGAAAAATATTATTCTGAATTTCGTTTCATTTTGTAATATCATATTGACAATTACAATGCAGGTAATAGGGTACTGTTGTTAAATTTGTGATTTTTTAAATTGTACTTCTTCTCAAAGTTTATTTTAAAATAGATCTAAAAAGCAAAAGGCAACTTTTGTATAGAACTGCTTATTAAGCTAAATTTTTTCTTTATGATACAGGGGCTCACTATGTAATCTTATTGCAGTGAAGGTCACAAAAATAAAAGGCTGAAAGAGAAGCATAAGAAGTTGTTAATTTCAGATAGGGCAATGAAAAACACAAGAGGACAAATCTGTGATACAAATTCCATTCATGTCCTTTTCTTTCTTTCAAAATCTCAAATCTTTGCATGAAATAAGGTCCATACAGGTCTCCTTAAGCCTTTGCTTCTTGAAACTTTGACCTCTGTAATAGAAACAAGAGGAAGCTAACATGATGTGGAAGTTAGGGGATTCAACCCTGATTCCAAACTAAACAAGATCAAATTTCAGCTCTGCCACAATTTAGCTGTGCGACCTGGGAAAATGTCTTAAAGAATCTTGGTCTGAGTGTTCTTGTTTGTGAAAAGAAGCAGATAATAATAGTCGCTACTTTTATTGGAGGGTTGTTATGAGAATTAAATGAGTTATTACTTACTAATATATAGTAGTAAATTAGTATTTAGAAAACACTTAAAATAGTGCCTGGATCATATTTTTTAAATAAATAAATTATGATGTTTAAGTAATTTTTCTGGACAATGAGAATAATTAGACCACAATATTTTTTTCATAATGAATGTACAAGCTTTGCCTAGTCTTTTTCTTAGTTGTTGAAACATTACTTGAGATAATATATCTAAAGACACATACACATTTTTTAAAAAGAAAAATGTGCAATGGGCAAAAGCATGGGTAAAGTATTTGACAAAAATGTGTTTCTCAATCTTAAATATCTATGACTTGAATATAATGATTTGAATTAAGATAATTTATAATTTGGGAAAAGAATACTTTTAAAGATTAAATTGTGGCTATTTATTCTGAATATTCATGTAAAACATAGATCACTTTAAAGGCAGGTTTGCAGTAGTATAAGAAATGATTATTAATGTGACTGCTCTTTCTTCTACTTGTATTTGATAATGGGAATTTGCCTCAATTGTTGTCTCTGATGGAGGCTATGCCAGATGTGCGCCTAATGGTTTTTAAAACATATGAGGTTCCTGGGGTTTAATTTCTGCTTCCATGGAGACTACCCTGGTGTGCCCCAGTTTTAAATGATTTCCTGCCGACTGACACCTGGAGGCACCTGCTCAGAGGCACAATTTTATTAAGGCCGAAGCAACATACAAAATGAGAAGAAAGTTCTATATTTACCTTCTTATTCATTGAATATTCTAGATAACATTTTTAATGTTTAGGAAATAATTTCTGTGGAATACAATCAGGTTTTTTGTTTTGTTTTGTTTTTAGAAAAGTAGTTCATTTAAGTGCTTAGAGGCACTGGCAGTTTAAGAAGACCTCTTCTACCATGTAAAAGGTAGATTATGACATTGATAACAATCATCAATGGGTCTTTTGTTTATTAATTAATTTGTATATTTGATAAATGTTGAGTTGATGTGTTAACAAAATAAGAATAATTAAGACACAGATGCTGACCCCAAGATTTCAGCAATCTTAACACTCTAGTTGGAAAACAGAGCCACAAGAAAGATTCTTCTAAGACAAACTGGAAAGTGCAAAGCACACTAAATATACACAATATTGGATATGAGTATTTAGAAGATGTTCATTACTAAGTGTGGAGAGGGACAAGGCATGCAGGACTTTTTAGAACTGGTTAGCAGCCTAGGAAACAGAATAGTGAGAAGGCAAACTGTGGTATGGAGCAGAGAAACAATTTGGTATGTGTGTAGCAGATGGCAAATTATTTGGAATTGGGCAAACAGAAAATACAAAGGAAGAATTTTTTAAAGCCTAAAGATACCTGTGATGTGGAGGGTCACATAATCATTATATTAAGGCTCTTAGACTGTATTTTCTTGGTAAACTGGAACCAGCAAAGGCAAAATGTAGTTGGATTAGATTTTCAGACAAATCTCTCTGTTAGCCCTCTCATAGATGGCTTTGAGCAGAGAATATAGGGAGGGGACACAATTGTAAGGGTCTCAACAAGAAAAGATGACAGCCCAAAATAGCAAAATGAATAGAGATCTGTAGGACAGAAATAGTAAATATTGGTATGGAGAAAAATTAAATCAAAGAAACTTGAGGGATTGGTTGTGTGGGAGAAGTAAGAACTAAGACTACATATTCTTTTAGGTCACTGGTGATTCCACAGAATAAATAGCCAGCATCGGGCATGAAGAGTTAAGATGCCTATGGGATACTTAGGTAGAGATGACTAACAGGAAGCTCTTTATCTGTGTATGAAATGTAAGGGAAGCCAGTGAGCTAGACATAGAGACTTGGGGCTCATCAACATATTGGTAGTACCAACTTCAAGTAATGGATGGAGTCAGTGTGAATGAGTAAACAAACAAACAAAAAAAAGCAATGATCCAAGTATAGGATCCAAGAACGGTTGAAATATCCATGCCGCTCATCCTTATGGTCAGAGTCAGTCTAAAGGGGGAAGCCAGGTCTCGAATATTTGGTGAAAAAACATGGAATAACTGAGAGGCCAATGGCAACAGGAGAGTTCAAGTTTATGACAGTTTATAAGTACTACATAACATGTACATAAGAATTGTCTTTCTCCTTCAATTATATCTTCAATCCCAATTCACAAAAGCAGCCGATGTAAATAGTATTGGTTTTTATTAGTTATTTGACAACTATTCTCCTATTACTTATTATATAGGTTTTAGTTAGGATGTACTAAGCCCCTGATGAATACTGACTGATTAGAGTGATGGTTGCTAAAGGTGGGGTTGGCTGTCACAATTTATTAAAAGAAGTCAAGATGATTGTATTAGAATCTGGATCTTTCTTTTGAATCTTTTCTTAAATTTGTATATAGACATGCCCTGGATGTTGTGGGTTTGAATATTGCAATAAAGTAAATCACACAGATGTTTTGGTTTCCCAGTTCATGTAAAAATGATATATATACTGCATTATGGTTATTAAGTATGCAATGACATTATTAGTAAAAATGTGCATAACTTAATTATAAATATTTTATTGCTAAAAAATGCTAACAATCTGTGTTTTCAGTGAGTTCTCTTTGGGCTGGTGGAGGGTTTTGACTCAGTGTGGATAAATACTGACTGATGAGGGCAATAGTTACTAAAGGTGGGATTGGCTGTCACAGCTTCTTAAAATATGACAAAGTTTGTAACATTTATTGACTTTTCACATTTAAAAGTTTGTAACATTTATTTGACTTTTCTATGTAACATATGATGCTGTTTAGTAGTATTTTATCCACAGTAGAACTTCTTTCAAAGTTGGAGTCAATGTTCTCAAACCTTGCCACTACTTTATCAACTAAGTTTGTATAATATTCTAAATATTTTGGGGTCTTTTCAACTAGTTTCACTACAGCTTCACCAGGAGTTGATTTCATCTCAAGAAACTACCTTCTCACTTTCTTTCCTCATCCCTAAGAAGCAAATTCTTATTGTTCAAGTTTTGTCATAAGATTGCAGCAATTCACTCGCATCTTCAGACTCCACTTCTTATTCTAGTTCCCTGGCTATTTCCACTACATCAATAGTACTTTTTTTTCTGAAATCCTGACCCTCTCATGGTCATCTATGAAGCCTGGAATCAACTTCTTACAAATCCCCTTTGTTGTGTATATTTTGACCTCTTCCCGTGCATCATGAATCTCCTTGAAGGCATCTAAAATGTTGAATCCTTCCCAGGAATATCTAAACTTAGTACATTCAGATTCATCAGAGAATTACTATCTATGGCAGCTATAGCCTTACAAAAGTGTTTATTAAATAATTATACTTAAGAGTTGAGGTTACTCTTGATCTATGGGCATCAGAATGGATGTTGTGTTACCAGACATGAAAACAACATTAATCTCTTTGTATATCTCTATCAGCGCTCTTGAGTAGCCTAAGTGCATCGTCAATGAGTGGCAATATTTTGAAAGTTTTTTGTTTTTTTTTCTTTTCTGAGCAGTAGGTCTCAACAGTGGGGTTAAAACCATGCCTTAAATAGATGTACTGTCATTCACCCTTTGTTGTTCCATTTAATATGCACAGGCAGAACAGACTCAGTATAACTCTTAAAAGCCCTAGGACTTTCAGAATGATAAATGAGCATAGGCTTTAACTAAAAGTTACCAGTTGAATTAACCCATAACAAGAAAATCTGTTCATCCTTTGAAGCTTTAAAGACAAGCGTTGACTTCTCTCTACCTATGAAAATCCTAGATAGCATTTTCTTACAATACAAGGCTGTTTTATCTATATTAAAATTCTGTTTTTCAGTGTAACCATCTTCATCAATTATCTTGGCTAGATCTACTGGATAACTTGAGGCAGCTTCTACATTAGCACTGCTGTTTCATCATGCATGCCTAGGTTGTAGAGATGGCTTCCTTACTTAAACCTCATGAACCAACCTTTGTAAGATTCAGACTTTTCTTTTGAAGTTTCTTCATCTCCCTCAACCTTCATAGAATCAAGGAAAATTGGGGGCTTGCTTGAAATTAGACTTTGGTTTACCAGAATGTTGTGACTTGTTTGATCTTCTGTCCAAACCACCTGTTTTGCTTTCTTATCATTGTGTGTTCACTGGAGTAGCACTTTTAATTTTCTTCTAATTTTTTTCCTCATTCACAACTTGATTGTTTGGCACAGGTGGCCTAGTTTTAACCTATCTTAGCTCTCCACATGCTTTCCTCATGAACCTTAAACATTTCTAGTTTTTTTATTTAAAGTGAGAGACATAATTCTTCCTCTCATCTTAACACTTAGAAGTCACTGTAGGATTATTAATTAATTGGCATAATTTAAATATTGTTGTTTCTCAGGGAATAGGGAGGCCCAAGGAAAGGGAGAGAAAGAGGGGAACAGCTGGTTGGGGGAACAGTCAGAGTACATACAAACATTTACCATCAAGTTCATGGTTTAGATGGGCACAGTTCATGAATCCATCCCCAGTACAATTACAATAATAATATCAAAGATCCCCACAACAGATAATAATAAAAAAAGTTTGAAACATTGTAAGAACTACCAAAATGGTACATAAAGTCACAAAATGAGCACATGTTGTGGCAGATAATTGGCACTGATAGATTTGCTTAATGCAGGTTTGGCATAACCCTTTAATTTCTAGGGAAAAAATACATCTGTGAAGCATGATAAAGTGAAGCATGATAAAATAAGATATACCTATACTTCCAATGTTTATATGTTATCTTCTCAAATAGTATGGTACTTATAGTCTGCTCTAAAAGAATAAGCTTCTGTTCTTATCTGTAGACTGTTTCTAACATCAAGAACAAATCTCTGGCATTTACAATACTGTCAGTATATAAATATAGATTACCTTAGAATCAAATTGTGGGATTTAATCTATAGTGAAGGAAATGCAACCTTTGAGCTCATATCTGTGTCTTAGAAAGAAACATCTTAAAGCTTCTTTTACAAGACAATGGGCCAGTTCCATTTTATGAATTGGGAAAACAGTGACTGAAACTAGAATTCTCATTTCAATTCTTAATTAATTGTTCTATTTCCTCATGTCATACTTTTCCTTATTATATATTTACTCTGAACTTGTTTTTTGTTTCTACCTAGAAAACTGTTGCTCTCTCTTTGGTGTGCTGTGCTTTATGTTGATCTGTCAGTCTGATGCTTGTTAATTTCCATTTTTCCAAAATTTCCTAAATATTTATTTCCTCACCTTGTGACAAACATGGACTATTAACTAATTAATCATGTAGCCAATACTATATTCTACTATACCTCCATCTATTTCAGAGGCTGGAAAGCTAAAAACAAAACAAACAAAAGCCTGCATTCTATTCTTAAATTCCCTTGCAATTTGGGTTCTACAAATTATATTCAAAAGTGAGTTGAATGAAGCAAAACAGACTTAGTGTACAAGACATTCATTTTGCTGTAGAGATCTGTAGCATAGATCTTCTTGTTCTGAAGACTACAGTTCTGATGGTGGTCTTCTAATTCTAAGATTATATCAAGAAAGTGCTCCCAGGATCAACAGGAAACAGTTTTTATGCTGGATTAAATTACAGTTTGGGGAGTCATTGCTTGAAGGCAACATAAAGCATGCTTTTCTAGATCTTCTAACATTTTTGTGCTTACAAAATTCCCTGTACTAAATTATTTCTGCTTAAGTTGAATGCAACATGATTTTTGTTACTTGCAAACAAATCTTTTCCTGATACATATCTCCTATTCTTTTTACTTGTTATTCTTAGTATATATTTTTTTCTTTCTCCATTAAACTTTAGACATTCTGTCATTTAATGCAACCATGAAAAGGAGTGTAGGCAGCTCTCTGCATTCAGTCTAATATCTAATAAATAAATGTTTATGTTTTATCAATAATTATAAAGCAAATACATCTCAAAGTATATGTATTATTCTGAAAAATTATATTTTGACACTTCCTCTACATTATAGGATTTAAACATATTTATATTGTATATATTTATATTTTAACATGTTTTATATTTCTCACTATAAAATAAGTATTAAGATTGTGCTAAAATGTGATAAGAAATTATTATCATAATATACACTCAGTCTAGAACAAATGATTTCTACTCCATTCTTAGAAATTGACACTTCTAACTATGAATACGCTATGTTTTCATTGTCACTTTATTCATCATTTAAGTACAGTACCATGACAGTTGCCAGAGGCAGATGCAGGGGCTGGAATTTTCTTGATTAAATGCTAATGAGTAATTTTGCTTAGAAACTTATGTCAGAACAGACTGATTTGAAAGGCATGCTTTGCTGAGGTATCTCATTGGTACTATCAATGCCAATGCTATTCTTATAAAAGTGTTTTCCAGTCTATTTTATTAATTTTTGCCTCCTTTACCAACATGAAATTGGGGTTTACAGAAGGTAACTTGATCTGAAAATTCTTCCATTTTGAAAATAAATAAATTAAATGTTCCTTGGGATATACATTGATAGTAATTTTGAGGTAAACACACAAACATATCATAATCAGTTTTAGAAGAAGTGGCAAGAAAATTATGGACATAATTAATTTATGAGAACTTGGAAAACACTCTGATTCTTGTTAATGATTGTCTCTTATGCTCAACACTTCAGATTTGAAGTTTAAAATTAAAAGGTGATTATATAGGGATGAAAACTTAGTAACATGCATGTCTACAAGCATGCAAAATAGTGTGGCATCCAAGGGGCTCCATTTTCTATCTAAATAAAATAAACTGCCTTATATTAAATCTACATTTATTAAGCTGTGTAAAATTAGGATTTCTATTTATATGTTAAAAATCATAGCTTCATAAAAGAATACTTGTATGCAAAGTGATATAAAAGTTAATATATAAGGCTGGGTGCAGTGGCTCATACCTATAATTCCAGCACTTTGGGAGGCCATGGTGAGAAGATTGCCTGAGCCCATGGGTTTGAGATCTACCTGGGCAACTTGGCAAGACCTCACTTCTTCAATAAATCAAAACATTAGCCAGGCATGATCGTGCGTGGCTGTTACTTGAAAGGCTGAGGCAGAAGGATCACTTGAGTCCAGCAGGTTGAGGCTGTGGTAGCCATGAGCATGGCACTGCACTCCAACCTGGGCAACAAAGTGAGATACCAACTCAAAAAAAAAAAGTTAATATGTAAAGATATAGTGAAGTCTGTGTTAAATAACAAGAGCAACACATAAAATTATTAATGCTGAATTCTTCCTCAAGGTTGAGAATTATAATAACTATTACAGGTAGGCAAGACAGTTATTGATAGCAGTTTATTGGAAATAAGGATTGCTGAATATGGAATACATGAATGAATACATCACTGATGGACTCCATCATTCTTTACACTTTCCCACGTTCAAACGATTTATGAATAAAAGAATTGTAGCCTAAATTATATGACAGTAGCATAGGCAATTTTGAAATATATCCTAGCCCAAACCAGGATTGCTGCTGCCACTGGCTACACAACTGTCATGAGAAGAATCAGGCAGTTGGAAAAAGAAAGAATTTCAAGGAACTCCACAATCTGCTCCTGCACTGAAATATGGGACTAAGCTTTTTCAGCTTCCAGTACACATTAATGAGGTATAACATTGGACAAGCAGTCTTAGTTTCAAGAGCCGAGTATCTCTGTTGTTGTCTTTCTAGTATATACATATGAAGAAATTTAACTCTTATGACTTGAATCATTGTCAAAAGACATAAATCCAGCAGCTTCATTTTATTGAATACAGTTTAAAACTGATTATACATAGTCAAGAAGAAACACACATGATATTTTCTTATCAAAATTATGAAAAGAAGTCATTTCCAAAGTAATTTCAAATGTGAAGGTCTCATATCCCCTAAAATAAGAATACATGGTTTAAATATTTCTGAGAGCACCTGACACTTGTTCCCTAGTTACATAGACATACTGTGATTCTAGTGTTTATCGGGTATTCATTTTACCTGATTAATTTCCAATTAATGCTCCCCTTCTGAAAATTGTTCACATTATATCTAAAAATGCGACAATTTTGTTTGTCATGGTGTTTTTAAGTTTACAGAATTTTTACTACTGAAGTATTAAAGAGAAAAAATATTCTAATTCTCAGCTGAATTTTATAGTTTTTCTAAATTTTAATATTACTACTAATAGTAATATTACTCTACTAATTCAGTTACTAAATATGTATTCCATGACTAGGTAATATATGGCTTTGTGTCAAAAGATATTCTGAGACTCATCATATTTCATATTTACTTTATCTTTTTTCACTGAATTCTCTTTCTGTCCTAGCAGGAAAACATTCAAACATAGCACTAAGTGAAATTAAAATGGATATATTTAAAAGTGCATGCATGTGAACTGATAGCCAAAGAGAGAGTTAGGTATTAAAAACAAATGATGACCCAAGAAAACAATAAAACTAACATTTATTGAGCATTTACTCTTTTTTTAAAACTTAATTTATTGTATTTTCCATTTTTATTTAGTTTCTACTTTTTTTTCCATTTCTATTTTACATTTGGGATATTGTGCGTGCTTGTTACATGGACATATTATATAGTGCGGTTATTGGGTCTCAGGTGGCCCATTCTCCAGATAGTAAACATTATAGCCAATAAGTAATTTCAGAAGAGCATTTGGTTATTTTTTAAATTTTACTTTAAAGTTTTTATTTTATCTTAAAGATGTGGTGTACAATTCAGAACTAAGTATACAAATGTTCATTATGCAGGTACCCTTGTTGATGAGGTGTGTCCCCCTTCCCCTGGCAGAATCCCTCTACTGCCAATCCCATCCCCTCCCCTGCCAGTAAATTTCCCACTACTGACAATCTTTTTCTTATAGTATTATGATAATTGCTCAAGGTCCACTTATGAGTGAAAACATGTGATACTCAGTTCTTTGTTTCTGTGATAGATCACTCAGTATTATAGACTCTAAGTCCCTCAAAGTTGTTATGAAGTTCATAATCTGTCCTTCCTTATGGCTATGTAATATTCCCTCGTGTATATGTACCACATTTTTTTCTTCAGTCCCCTTTTGAATGTCAGCATGGTTGGTTCCATGTTTTTGCTATTGTGAATAATACTGCTTCTTTTGTGGTTTGAGACCAATCATTCTGGAGGCTCTTCATTGTTTGAGTTCCAGAGTCTGAATTCTCAGTGGAAAACCTCCCAGGGGTCTGTGTGAGACTAAGAGTCTTCCTTTGTTTTTTTCTTCATTTGTATAGGTTTTCCTCCCCTCCCCCACTTTAAAAAAATCTCTTCTTTAATTATTTTGTTCAGTGATGGGGGATAGCTTTTATTTCTGCTTGCTCAATCTCCTATCAATCCTTATGTAGATCCTCTGTTTTTATTCAATTCTGAAGCTCTAGGGATGGGGGCCTGTGCTTTTTGCAGTTTTGAGATTAATTGAGGAGAAAGCTGTGAGTCAAAAACTATCCACAGTTCCTAGTGGAGCCCTCTGGAACCCACTTCCCATTGCCTTACAATCTGTCCATGCAGTGGGTGTGTCTGTTTATCCTCTGAAAGAAAAACGAGATAAGAAAAGGAAAAAT
Organism: Cephalopachus bancanus; assembly: GCA_027257055.1. Lineage (NCBI taxonomy): Eukaryota > Metazoa > Chordata > Mammalia > Primates > Tarsiidae > Cephalopachus > Cephalopachus bancanus. Next base: position 15,032,371 of record JAPVLO010000108.1, on the reverse strand, counting down.
AATGGAAAGAGGAAGATGAAAGAGAGGTTGAGATACAGAAGAAGAGGAAAAACAGACACGTGTACCAACTAACAAATAAACAGAGACAAAGACAAAAAAAACAAAAAAAAGACAAAATCATAGAAACAATTATACAGACAAACAAAAACCCCCATTAGTGTACTCTCCCTCAAAAACACCCATACATAAACAGAAAATCTGAAAACAATAAATAAATAAACTAGCAGAAACAAAGCAAGCACAAAAACATAAACAAAAACAAAGAGAGAAGAGAAAAACGCTAACTAAAACAAAACAAAAAAAAACCCCAACAACTCACTCTCTGGCAGTTTCTGTGAGTCCAAGTTCCTTTCAGGCCTCTGCCCTAGGGGAGCAGCTCTGGTCTCCAGCTCATCCCCTGCACTCTCACCAAAGGTTGATAGGGCTGCTCTAAGCATGGGTCAGATGCCCCACAGACTACTGAGGAGGATGGATCAGATCCAGACTCACCCCACTTGCTGCTACTGCTGCTGCTGCTGTCAAGTCTCCCACTCAGGTCTGTACCTGTTCCGGCATGGAGGAGGGGTTTCTGTCCCTACAAGTCTGATGTGATAATAGCCTCTGGGTCCCAAGATGGAAGCTGGACAGAGCTGGGAGGACAATGCAAGTCTCTGCCTGGTCCAAAACTGACAATATGGCACCCTTCAGTGTCCTGTCACCAGTGTTGAACTTTATTCCAGATTTCTACTACCTGCCTTCTCGTGCTAGGTCTGCTGCTGCAGGTGATGTCATGGGTCAGGTACCAGTGCTGAGGGGCAGCTGTTCTTTGCTGCCTCCTCTCAAGAGAGTTGTGAGAATAGTAGATAATCCTGTGTGCCCGGGTCTCCAATCTCAGGGTGGTGGGGGGTGGCAGCCACTTCTGAAGGAGATTCTTGGGTGCATGAACCCCAGTCTCCCCTCAGATTAACTTTTGCCCACCCACCGGCACACACCCACTCCTGCAGAGTCTTTATGGACACTCGCTTTTGCAGAGACCCTCACAGTCTGACCAGTCTGTTGCCATCTTGCCCAGAAGTCCAAGTATTTCGTTTAAGAAAGATTCAGCGCTATGTGATATCTGCAAGAATATCCTATTTAATCCCCGAGTACTTTTATGCAGTCTGTTTTAACATGCCTGCTTTAAAAGAGTGAAGAAACTAAAACTTGGAAAGCCTGACAGATGTGTCCATAATCTCACAGCTAACATACAGAGCAATAATGATTTACTTGTGTTGACCATAATGGCTTTCTCCCTGCTTCTTGGGCTCCAGGAATACTTTCCAGCTTTTCCACAGGTTCTTGAAGATCTTGGGACTATCCTGACTAATGGACTGGGAGGGACAGTAGCACATGTCACTTCTGGTGGGAGCATACTAGGAGACTGTGTTAGTTCTTCTCTTTACTTTTACTGTAGCCATCAATACCATGAAATAACTTAGTAGAGCTGAAAGACAGAAGTGCCCTCTACCCTATGTATGGCACAAATGTTTGTGCTATATGTTGAAATCCTAACCCCTCAAGGTGATAGTGGTCGGAATTTTGGGAAGTTTCTAGGTCTTGAGGGTGGAACCTTCATGAATAGGATCAGTAATCTTAAAAAAGGAGACCTCAGAGAGATTTTTTACCCCTTCCACCATGTAAGGACTGTGAAAAGGTACCATCTACGAACCAAAAAGATGGGACCTCACCAGATACCAAATGTGCCAGCACCTTACTCCAGAACTGTGAGAAATAAATACTACTGTCTATAACTTACCAAAGTTATGGTATTTTGTTATAACATCCTAGTGGACTAATAAAACTCTGAATCATAACGGCCTGCTGGACTTAAAATGAGAAAGACAAAAATTTGCTTGGTTAAGCCACTGGTACTTCAGGGTATGTTTGTTAATTAAATAGCACAGTCCAGCCGGGCTCGGTGGCTCAGCCTGTAATCCCGCGCCTTTGGGAGGCTGAGGTGAGTGGATTGCCTGAACCCACGGGTTCGAGATCCACCTGGGCAGCAGAACCTCATCTCTACCATAAATCAAAAAATCAGCCGGGCATGGTAGTGCATGCCTGTAATTCCAGCTACTTGGAAGGCTGAGGTGGAAGGATCGCCGGAGCCCAGCAGTTCGATGCTGCAGTGACCGGGAGCGGCCACTGCACTCCAGTCTGGGTGACAGAGTGAGACTCCAACTCAAAAAAAAAAAAAAAAAAAATAGCATAGTCCATTTTGACTAAAATACAAAAAGGAAAATAATACCTTTTCCTGGTGTTATTAAAAGCAAGGAGAAAAAAGCATAAGTGAGTATGTTTTAAATGCATTATCACAAACTGTAGAGGATGATATGGTAGCAACTAGTTTCCTGTGGCAATTTAACTTTGTTAACTACAATGCCAAAATTAAAAATCAAGTTACTTAGCCATATTAGTACAAGTGATAAAAAGTCACATGTGGTTTACTGTATTAGGTAGCACAGAACACATTTCTAATATCACAGATTTCTATTGCACGGAGATGATGTAGGATATTATGAGGGACTGATGCCTTCTTTTCTCTATGTATTATAGATTCTCACAGTGACTCAAGTATTAAAGTATTAAGTGGACCTTAAAGAAGATAGTTTCTGAAATTATTTTGAGTCATAGAATTTTTTCTAAAAGGAGTTCACAGTTGTTAAAAATTAACATGCTTGTGGAAAAAAATAAAAAGAAAATAATGGGTTTTAACTTTAAAAATATATTTGCCATTTTGAAAAAGGAAATATATATATAAACCTTAATATTTTTATATCCAATTGTGCTGGAAAAAAATGTTAGAATGTATGCAGGCTCTCAAGTAATACTAAAACTACTAAATTAATATTTAGTGTTCTTGTTCATACACTCACAGTCCATATACCTCACTTCTCTGCCCATTAGCATTTGTAATGTTAGAATTTCACTGCAGGTAGAAAAAAAAAAGATTACAAGCAAAGATAGCTCTTTTGTTAAATTAAAATAAAATCTCAAAAAGTATTTTTATTATTCCTCCTAAATCTACGTGTGTGACTTTGTGTGAATGTGAAAAGAAAAGGGGAAAAAAATTAAACACTAGGAAAGGGTTAAAATAAATGAAGAATGAGAAACTCACTGAGCTAAAGTTAAGACAACTAGGGTATAGATTTGTTATATGGCAACACCTTGAGAAGCCATCTCAACAAAGAATCAAATTTTTTCTCTTTTTAAACCAATCCTTCATCTCTCTTTGTACAAACTTAAGACATAATCTTTAAGAAATTAATGTCTTAATAAATTATCTAAAACAAATTTTTCAATATTCCAGTTTTCTTCTGTTTCTACCCTTATCCATCCTTGTCAAAAAAAAAAAAAAAAAAGCCCAGACTTTTATGAAATCCATTTAAGTAGTATCCAGGGAAATACCACCAGTTTTTCCCTCCTCAACACATAAACATGAGAGTTGAAAGGTGAAATAAATGACCAGAGTTGCCACTAGATTCCATTTTGTCCTATAATCAAATGCAACACTGGTACATGTGACAAGCTCCATTCTTGACACTTAATCAGTGATTCACTAAAGGAGAGAGATTCAGAGGTATTCTACCTTGAGGAAACATCTTAGCACTGGCACTATTTGGAATTGTCAGTATAGAATGACAGTGAAAAAGTAAAACAAAGAAAAGCTGGCTTTTTATTGTTTTTTTTTTTATTATTCTCCACAGAAAACCTATCCTCTAATTTCCTTCACTATTGGCAGATCAATCTCATTGAACCACCCACAACTTGGTCACCTCTCTAACTGATCATATAAACCTGTAGTGACATGTATCCCAAGACTGTGTTTGGTCTACAGTGTGGAAGATGGCAGATAGTTTCTTTTGCTCTAGCAAATCTGTAATCCTGTGAAAATTCAGCAACTTTTTTCTATTATAATAGGTCTCTTCTTATCTCAAGTTACACATTTTGGAATAGTGTATAGGCAGTCTAATAGGTGCCAAATAGCCTCTTTTCATTTTAATTAATTCTTGATGTAGTCTCAAACATCCTATAAAATATTTCCATTTATTCTGTTCATTCAATACTTCCTCAGATTTTTTTGTAGCTTTCAATTTTCCTAAGATTCTTTAGGGCATAGTCGGTATAAACCATGACAGCAAATATAAGGAAAACTTATTTTATGAGATAGTGCCAATTAACTTTAAAGCAATGGATTTTCTAACTATAAGAAAAATGACTCACAGCAGGCCAAGGGTGAAATAAAAACAAACTAAAACTTTTGAAACCATACCATTTACCCTAAAGCTATGTTAGATGGATCTAGGGAAAATATACTTAATAAAATCTGTATTCTAACAGAATATATATTGAGATTCAAAAAAAGATGGAATTTTATTTGTCAATTTTTTTAAATGAGAAAAAAATAAAGTTGAGGAAAAACTAAATGATAAAAAGTAAGTCTCTTTAAAGTGAAAAAATAATGTTCAATTATTTTTCTTTATAATACCAAATATCTAAAACATCCTTGCTCATGTATTGGGAGAACCAATATTGTCAAGATGTCCATCCTACCCAAGACAATCTACAGATTTAACAAAATACCTATCAAATTACCAACATCATTCTTCTCTGACCTGCAAACAACAATACAGACATGGATATGGAAACAAAAAAGAGAAGGAATAGCCAAAACAACCCTCAGTAAAAGGAGCAAAGAGGGAGATACCACACTTCTAGATTTTAAACTTTACTATTAGCCTACAGTAATCAAAACAGCCTGGTACTGGTACAAGAACAGGTATATAGACTAATGGAACAAGATAGTGATTCTGGAAGCAAAATGTCAGTCTCTCACACAACTCATATTCAACAAAGTCATCAATATCAACCACTGGGGAGAAGAGAACTTATTTAGCAAATGGTTTTGGGAATACTGACTGACCACATGTGGATGAATGAAACTGTATCCCTACCTATCATCATACACATTAATAAACTCCAAATGGCTCAAAGACCTAAACGTAAAACCTACCACAGAAACAAAGAACTAAATACCAAATGTTCTTACTCATAAGTGGGACATGAACATTAATCACAATAGCACAAGGGAAGGATCAGCAGACTTGGAAAGTTGCTGAAGGGGTGAGGGGATAGAACAACACAAAACATATCTGGTCCTAAACCAGGGGAAGTGAGGGCCAACTGGAGACCTAAACTTTACCTGCATGTGGACTACTTATGCACCTAATCGTAACTTGTGCCACACCTCTCTATAATAATATTAAGTTATGTAAAAAATACCAGTTATTTAATTAATTACCATTAGGCTAAGAATAACTCATAATTTTCTTCTGCTTTTATTGCTGTCTTCCTATTAACATCTATATATTTTCAGATTCACAAGAGTATTTTCCAATAGGAGGAGACAAAACACAGAGAAATGGGTAGTTGAAATGTAGAGACAGATGAAAATTACACTGAATGATCAGTAAACTCATTGAATGAAAGAGACTATCTAAAAAATCATCACGTTGCATTCTTTGAAAATGTAAGACAGGTGCAATAAATAGCTAATGAAAATCAACATGATAGCCAGGCTCAGTGGCTCAGCCTGTAATCCCGTGCCTTGGGAGGCTGAGCTGAGTGGATTGCCTGAGCCCACGGGTTCAAGACCCACCTAGGCAACTTGGTGAGACCTCATCTCCACAATAAATCAAAAAAATTAGCCAGGCGTGGTAGCGCACACCTGTAGTTCCAGCAACTTGGGAGGCTGAGGTGGAAGGATTGCCAGAGCCCAGCAGGTTGAGGCTGCAGTGGCTGGGAGCGGCCACTGCAGTCCAGTCTGGACAACAGAGTGAGACTCCACCTCAAAAAAAGAAAAGAAAAGAAAATCAACATGGTAAGATGATTAATCAGGAATTTGTGATATACAATCACCTTCTTCCAAATTTCAAGCTCTCCTTGCTCTCTCTTTATACTTGGCCAGAAATTCATAAGTTTGTAAATTATAACATGTCTGTAAAGCATACAGAATGCAATGACCTTTTGTTGATCTTCATCTCAGGCCTTTCTTTGGAACTGAACTCAAGGGAACTATAACCCAAAGGACTGTGTGTCTGCCAAAAAAAAGAAATGGCTGGGATAGTGCTGTAGAATTAAACTATACTATGTGTTTTTAATTTGGGGAGATTACTGAAAATATAAACAGTAGCATTTGGAAGAATTTTTGTCAATTTTATCATGGGAACTTATAATTATTATTTGAATGTTTTTGGTGATCTGTATATAATGGCACTAAATTTAGTAAAGTACTGAAATAACAGTTACTGGGTCATAATAGATAATGAGAGAAACTGATCAGCAAAACATAGTGATTGAAAGAATTAGGATCTTAGAATAGCAGTTTCCAAACTTTGTGGCATCAGGTTTCATGGAAGACAATTTTTCCATGGACAAGGGCGAGGGGTGATGGTTTTGGGTTGATTCAAGTGCATAACATTTATTATACAATTTATTTCTATTATTATTACATCTTAGTATATAATGAAATAACTATATAACTCACAATAAGGAGGAATGGAAAGAATGAAAGTGTTAAATAAAACAATGGATGGACCATTCATGGACTAAATAAGCCTGTCACCAGATGCAGCTGAACAATTGAAGTATATCAATTCACTTGTCACTCACTGACAGGGTTTGATTTGAATCTGTAAGCAACTGATTTATTATGGTCTCTGTGCAGTCAAATCTCACTGCTAAAGTTAATCTGTATTTGCAACTGCTACCAGAACTAGCATCACTGCCTCAGTTTCACCACAGATCTTTAGGCATTAGATTCTCATGAGGAGCATGCAACCCTGATCCCTTGCACACACAGTTCACAATAGGGTTCTTGCTCCTATGGGATTCTAATGCCACCGCTGATCTGATAGAAGACAGAGCTCAGGTGGTAATGCAAGCAATGGGGTGTGGCTGTAAATACAGATGAAACTTCCCTCACTTGCGAATTGCTCAACTTCTGCTGTGTGGTCCAGCAGGACTGGGACCCCTGTCTTGAAACCTGATAGACCTGACTTTGAATTCTAACATTGTATATTATTACCATGTGGTGCTGTTACATATTTAACTTATCTGAATATTTACATTTAATTGGAATAGTACCTGAGTGCAGTCTTTTTACTCTCTTAGCTTTTAACTTTTCTTTGGAAGTAGTAAATAATATGATATTATTAGACTTGGTGGGAACATTATTGAATTGACTGATTCCTTAAAATGAGAATCAATAAATTGCTTTAAAGAATATATAATCATACCAATAAGAAAGACATCTCAAATGAGGATCAAGAAAAAAGCAAAATGCATGCCTGAACATGGTGGCTCATTCCTGTAATTTCAACACTTTAGAAAGCCGGGAGAATTTGGAAAGGTGGGAGAATTTCTTAAGTCCAGGAATTTGAGACCAGTCTAAGCAAGAACTCACCTCTACAAAAATAATAATAATAAAAACACCTGGGCATGGTGGCACATACATGTAGTCCTAGCTACTAGGGAGACTGAAGCAGAAGGATTGCCTGATCCCAGGAGGTCGAGGCTGTTGTGAATTGTGATCATGCCACTGCCCTTCAGCCGGGGTGACAGAGTGAGACCCTAGCCAAAATTGAAAAAAAAAGAAAGAAGAGGAAAAAAAAATGGTGAAATGCACAATCTCCACTTTACTTCTATACCCAACTCACAAACATTATAGTTTCAATAAATCAAAAATATACTCTAATCTGTTTATTCAAATTCATTGGTGTTATAATTTTGTCTGTTATAAATTAAAAGTATCTGTTTGATTTTATATATGATAAGAGCCTTAAACATAAGAAGTTTTATTTTGTGATCACTGTGGTTTGAGAGCTCCCCACTCCTCAATTCACCTTGATTCCCAAGGCAATGTGTTGGGAGATTGGGCTTAATAGAAGGTGCTGGGGTCATGACAAACCTGTCCCTATAAATGCATTAATGCCAATATCTATGAAGTTGGTTCCATATCATGAGAGTGTGTTGCTTATTAAAGAACAAGTTGTCAGCCCTTTCTACCTTGTCTTTGCTCTTCTTTCTTCTTCCATAGGATGCCACAACAAGAAGCCCCTTGCCAAATGTCAGCTTCTAGATCTTGGACTTTTCAGCTCCAAAACAGTGAGAAAATAAATTTATATTCTTTATAAATTACTGTTTTGGGTCCTGTGGTATAGCAAAACAAAATGAGCTAAGACAATGACTACATATATAGCACTGTATAAAAATATTAACTTAGTAATTTTTAAGATTTTGGCATACAGAAAATATACTATCTTATAATCACAATTAAAGCAACTACACAGTATCAAAGTTGATCTGTAGAACACTACAAAACTATAAAAAGGGTCTGACCCCTAGAATATTCTTGCAACCATTCTTAATTCATTGAATCATTTTTAAATTCTAGTAAAAATCCAACAAACAAACAAATAAAATCCAAGTTATGCAAAATGAACAATACCTCTTCTTTCCCAGCTCATTTTAACAAGGAACTGGGCCCAAGTAAATAAAATGAAGGGATGGATAGGTTACTGTGGAAATAGAAAGGAATAACTGACACAGAAAAGAAGGTGCACAGCAACTAAGTTATAAGCCAGAACATAAAGAATGGAAAAATTGTTCAAAGAAGAAAGAAGATAAAGAAGTTTAGACCAGGAGAATCAGCCCAGGCCAGGACATGAGAAGGTCTACAGAGTAGGCAATAAGAATAGGTATTCTATTTTGAATAGAGCATAGAGAACCTAGGACAGTGTGTAGAGACGAGGCTGGGACAGTTTTAACAGCTTTGTTTGTATCAGACTGTGGTGTAGGCAACTAATCACCTAGACTGCTAGAAAAGAGAACTGAAATGGACAGGCTGAACAAAGAAGGTTTTTCTGTCCTTGGCATGGTGAATTTTTTTCCAAATGAGCTCTCTGTTGGGCAATAGAGATAATGTCCTTGGTTTGCTATTGAGTACCTCTGCAGAATAACCACTCTGAAAACGTTAGTGTGGTCATTTAGTTCCTCCATGGAATAAAAGCCTGTCATTGTTTTGACACTGCAATGGCTGTGTGACAGCGAGGAGATATATAAAGTGTGAGGAGAAATAGGGCATTTGATTTTGTTGGTGAACTATCTAATAATCTACAGGAATATCCATTTGAATTTATATAACTGGAATCAGCATGGAGCTATATGATACTTTTAAACCACCATTTTATTTTAGAATTGTAAATTTAGAAAAACTAAGCATTTAAGCAGAATAATTGTCTTTTAAATACTCCAATTTAGTTTAATTTATGTCATTGAGGCAAACATTTTTATGGTTCATAATACAAGTATATTCTTCCTCAACCTCATTTCCATCTTAGAATGTCCTTTATTTAGGGTAAAATTTTAAATAGTGAAAACTTAATGATTCATCTATTTTCATAATCATTTATGGCCGTTATAATATAGGTCACTTACCGCTTTTGCCATTATCAGACCATTAGAGACCTGCTGGGGCCTCTCATTGTTATTTGCTTGACATCCACTTAGTATTTACCATTGGGAACATCACAGATGGCCCAGTTTTCTTCTGATCCCAGTAATGAAGAATAATCGTTATTTTCATAGGTCCTTCTGGAGTACTCTTATCTGTAAGTAAATAGCTTGTGGAAAGAGAGAAATTATATTTGAAGCAGCATTACCAACTGAACACGCTCCAACCAAAAAAAAAAAAAATTGCGCGGTTAAATTGAACCCAGACACTGCAAACTTTAATCTACCAGGGAAGATGTGGCCAAAGATAAAGAGTGTAATAAACATAAAAGTACATTGGAATAGTTGCATTTCTTAGGAATGTTTAGGATTTGAGTGATAAGAAACAAAATCACCTATATAAACTGGCTTAAGACAGGGAATTTATTATCTTCTCTTACTGAAAATTCCAAAGGAAAGAGGAGTTTTAGACACAGCTTGTTTTAAAGTTCAAAGTAATGTCATTAAAACATGATTTCTCTCCATCATTAGGCTCTGCTTCCTTAGATTACTTCATCTTCACACAGGAAGATCCATGTGGTTGCAATATACCTAACTCTTGGGATTATACTCACATTTACTTGAAAAGTGTTTTTACATTAACAATTTCTTTTGAAATCCCTGTATGTTCTTTTATTCTGATTGTCTTTTATGCCCAGTCCTGAACCCAGAGAAGTATTCTAGATGTTGCAAAAATCTATTGTTTTATCCCTGACTAATGCAGTGCATATGCACTAACATGTGAGAAAATCGAGAAGAAACTCAGATTTATGCTAGTTAGCTAAAGCAGCAGATTACCTCAGTAGTTAAATACAGCTTTAAAAAATCACCTTGTGTGATTCACAATAGTAGCAGATAGTTTAGTTATCAAAGTCAGTTAAAGCTAATGTTTTTAAAAATCATAAAATTATATATATAAAGGGAGCACACACAAAATTGTCTTTTGGAGGGTGGGACTTTGGAGTACAGGCTTCCCTCACTAAGTAAGGGTTCTAGGAACCCATTGGCATTAGCATACCAGCTAGCTTTGTAGTGAGAGGTTGTGTTTGGCATCAGTGAATTTTTTTTGAAGATACTTTCAAAGCATTTGCCCATTTCATAGTGGGTGATTTACAAGTGCACTTATACTCAGTGTGCTGAGTTTTCAGCAGTTTTTGACCAAAAACAGCATAATCCCCCAACTCTATCTGCCCTATTTACTCACTCTTGCCTGGAGTGACTTGGTTTTTGTTGCCCTGGGTGGAAAAAGTCCTTAAGAGGTAAAACTAAAAATAGCAGAAGCACTAAAAGGCATCCAAACTACTAGTTCAAAAATGATTTTGAACAGTGAAAAAAGCATCTTGATAGGTGTATTGCATCAAACTGAGAGTACGTTGAAGGTGATTGAAGTTTAAACATGTAAGAATAAATTCACAATTTTTTATAAATAAATTCTGGGGGTTTTGGGGTTCCTCTCATACATACATCTTATATACCTTATAAAGACCTTATTTTACACAAATCTTTTAATGCAGAAACTAGGCGAGCTTTAGAGCACAGTGTATAAAATTGTCTCTTATTTCTAAAATACACACATAATAGATAATCTATGATTGCAAGTTTTACTTTTTAAAGCAAATATTTAAAGATAATCACAAAATAATTTGATTCACAATTTTTATTTTTGACCAGTTTTCCTTCAGTTTTAGAGTTTTATCTCTCATAGTGTTAAAACTGATTTTTTATGCACTCATAGACCATGGTGGTACAGCATATCCTCTTTTCCTAAAACACATGAAAAGTACATATTCTTGGATTTCTATTTTTGCTTCCTTTATAGACAGTGAGAAATTTTCAGTCTAGACAAAATGACACAAACCTGTTTCTCCTTGTTCTTTCCTTCTCTTCCCCACTTAGTAAAACTATAAACTGTGGAAATAAACCAAGACAACCAAAAAAGTACTTTGAAATGTAGTAGGAATACACAAACACAACCACTCAGACATATAGTTTTCCAACCTCAAGCCTAGCAACAGAAGGTAACTCACATAGGTTATTCTTCCTCTGAATCAGTCAAAAAGCCCTTCTGACAGCATCAGAAGTATAGGAATCAATCACCAGTTCCACAAACATTAAGCAGCTGTTAGGGAAGTATTGTCCTTTCCCGACAAATGTGAGACTACCTTCCAGGAGAAAATTGTGTCCATGTAAGACTGACACTCCCCTTCCTCCCTTTCACTTCCCAGAGAGAGTTTGCCAGTTTGGGGTAACAGAGAACAAGAGTTACCAGTGGGATCCTACCATATACCTCCACTGCACTCTCTCAGTATGGGGAAATCCCTTTATTCCCCTCAAGCAGCACAAGCAAGGAAAAGTAGAGTGCCAACTGCAATAGATAAACCAGACAGATTTCTATCATATATTAAAACATAATCCCCATGGGGTGGTTTTAGGAGGTGTGACTTACCTACCTACATACCTCCCATTTGGATTAGTGCCCTTATAAAATAGGTCTCTGAGAGCTCCACTGCTCCTTTCTCCATTTTAAGACACAAAGGGAAGATGGCCATCTATGAGCCAAGAAACGGCCTCTCACCAGACAATGAAACTACTGTCTCCTTGATCTTGGATTTCTGTGACTTCAGAACTGTGAGAAATAAATTCTGACTTTTATAAACTATCTAGCCTATGGTATTTTTGTTAGATTAGCTTTGATAGACTAAGACATAGACCCAAACAAACCTGCAAAGACTCTGATAATCCCACTGGCAGCCTGAAACAGTAGGCCAAATGTTTTGCTGTGGGCAAAATCTGTTACTGTAAAAAATAAATAAATAAATAAACCAATAAATAAATAGGCCCAGCATTTCCTAACTAGGGAAATAAAACTTTCCTGGCTTTCTCAAAATTCCTATAACAAGTCAGTTTCCTGAGGCACTATATAGCATGAGAATTAGTTCCACAGCCATTTGTCTAATTAATTGTTCTGACCCAAAAAGGTAGTCAAGTTTCTTCTACTTGTTCAAATGATTATAGTCTCATGTAATTTCTAGATTAAACCACTACAGAGTTAGGAAGACTGAGGTGAAGTCCTGGACCTTTGATAGAGCTGTAGGTTATAATATTTGAGACATGAAGTGTATCTGGAGCTCACTAAAATTTTTTATATATCAAAATTATTTATATATCAAGTGTCTAAAATAAAGAGACACTATCAAGGGGTCAAGGTCATCTACCTCATTTCCCTCCATAAGTAGAGAATTTTTTTTTCCTTCTGTCTATCTATGACATGTCTAGCCACCCAGGTAGGAAGAACTCCCACAAGCTTTAATCTTGTCTCCCTAGGGGTAAGATAAAGTCCCTTAGGGGCACCTACCACTTATTATTTACTGTAAGATATTTAATAGGAACTCCATCTCTGATTCAGAATACCTCATGTATGCATTCAAAATAAAATTATAAAGATAGATATTAAAGACCTAATGCTAATATAATAAAAATCTGACCAAGATTTAGTTTAAAATTACCTATTAGACCAAGACACAAGAAAATCTTGACTTGATTTAGAAAACATAATCAACTGATGCTAACACTGGAATGAATCAGATGTAAAAATTATCTAAAAAGGATTTTAAAGAAGCTGTATAAAAATCTTTCAAAAATCAATTATAGATCCTCATGAAACAAACTTTATAAAAGAAAATCTCAAAAAAGTAAGTTATGTTGGGAGCCAGCCACGGAGGCCCACTGAGCGTTAGGGATCAGGAAGGGCCGTTGACCCCCAAACCACTAGGATGCATTCAGGAGCTATTTGACCCCATTTCCTCCCCCTTTCTATTCAGCACTAACCAGATTAAGCTCCTGTGAGCTCAAAACATAAAATCTCTGAGACCGGGATAAACACAAGCTAACTTTAGAAGCTCATTGCTCCCATTCTTCCGCAAACTGCTGTTTTGGCTTTCACACAACTTATAATTCAAACTCATGTCACATCTAAGAGCCTTAGTATTGATCACAGGTTTCTGGGTCATGATCTTAGGATTTATTGAAGGTGTAAATTGTAGAATATAGTTTTAGAAGACAGCCATTTTATTGAAAGAATGCGGCTGGGTTACTTGCAGGTAGCCCACTGTGAACTCTGTACTGGGCCACATTCCAAACATTCTGGGATGGGCCACTTTCATTTATAAAGTAAATACTTAAGCTTCTATAGAATTGTTTAACTTGACATAAATCAATCAGCTTAAGATGAAAAAGGTTTACAGAATATGTCACTCACGGATTAGGTTATCCTTTGTTATGGGATTTTAAGATTATCATATGAAAAGGGTTTAAAGGCAATCATTGATTAAGTTTTCATGGAGTAAGGTTTCTGGTGGGTGGGGGACGCCCCTCCCACATCTGACTTTGTGTATAAAAGACCCGTTGTAATTCCCAATAACACACATGGCTTATGCACTAGACCGGAGTCCAGTCTCTTTCTTTCTCTCTCTCTCTCTCTTTCTCTCTTTCTTCTTCCCCCCAATCGCTGATGCTGTCTCCACCTTTGGGGTACCCTGAACCCGGCTGGAGTTGGTCTCTGGCAAAGTTATAAAAAGATACAAATGGATATTTTAGAATTAAAACATAAAATAAAAACTCATTAGGTAGACTTAATAGCACAATAGATATGATAGGAAATAGAATAAATGAATGTCAAGATAGAAGAGAATTCACCTGGTATTAATGGGATAAAAAAGTATCTCAAAAAAAAAAAAAATTGAGGCGACACACAGCGACCTCTGAAACAATAATAAAAGATCTCACATGTGTGTCTTCAGAATGCCAAAAGAAGAGGAGAAAGAGAATGGGGATTAAAAAGTATTTGAAGAAACACTTTCTGAAAACTTTTCAAAATTGGCAAAATACACAAATCTACATATCCAAAAAGCAGAAGGTACTCTAGAATATAAAACCAAAAAGTTCAGAATAGATATATTTTAATTAAAATTTAAAAGTCAGAAGTTAAGGAAACTAAATGGAAATGAGATTTCCATACTTCACATTAAGTAGGAAAAAATGTTTACATCAGTGGATTGTTATACATCACATATGTGTATTGTGATACTCAGAGTAAATACTTCCAAACTATATAAAAAGATAAAACAGGATAAAGTAAATTGAGAACTTACAGGTAGTTTTAAAGCAATCTTGTCAAAATATTTTTTCCTGATTTTAACACTCTTCATTTTTGCAATTGTTTGCTCCATATATATTTTGACATGCTATTTTAAACCCTGGAGTCAATTTAGGAAATCTATAAAATTGATACTGCAAAGACACCTTTTTCAAGGATGTATTTTTAAAAATAAGGATAAAAAAGACTAAAATTAATGAAGCAAGTCATCATTTTTTTAAGAATGAGTATTTCTAAATTTTGTATATTTCACTTATGTTGCCATAATCGTTTCTCAATTGACTGTTAACTGTCATCCATCAGTATTTTAATCTTTAATTTTGAATCAAATTAGTCAGTGGCATTAAAATAAGCCTGAAAAATAAAATTGTCTAAAAAATTTAGTGAATCAGATGCAATAGTTTTGGACAGCGAAAATCTGGATTCCTTCAAGTTTTGTTTTGTGATGCCATTTCTAATTATGTTCAACATAAATAATTGAACTTTTGATAAAAATCTGTTAACTGCTGTTTCTGATAATATTTACCTTTGATTAACTTCTTTCACTATTTTTTCTCTATTTCTTCCATTCATTCATAATAAAGTGACAAAGACTATTTATTTTACTTATTTTTTCTCCTCTTTAAGTTTTAAACTATGGCCAAACTTTCCACAATTATTACTTTTCAATATAATTTTAAATTATAATTCATCTAGTTTAATTAAAGTTTAATTTTCTATCAAAGTTTCGATGAATGTCTTCAAAATGCAAAACAAACACTTCATTTATGATGAAATTCAAGTTTTTCCATTCTGTCTCTCATTGTAAGAAAAAAAGAAACTATTCAATTTATGAAAAGGTAGTTGTAATAAAGATGCTTTGGCTTTCCTATAACTTATCTCTGATTTATGTTAAGATCAATTTAGAATTGAAATTATGATTTATTTAGTATTTTATTATTTTTAGTTTATTTTAGAGTTGTGGGTGCATGTGAATATTTACAACATAGATAAGTTGTATGCAGGCAAGGTTTGGACTTCTAGCAGAACCTTCCTCCCTTTGATAGCACACCTGGTACCTAGTGTGTTGCTATACGCACCCTCATCCCTTCCTCTTCCCTCTCTCCCTTAGCAGTGTCCAGCGTTTGCTGTTTCCACCCTTGTGCTCATATGACCCGTGACCTAGGACAGCTTATGAGTGAGAATATGCAATATTCAGTTCTTTGTTTCTGTGATAGTTCACTTATATGATGGTCTCCTTCTGCATCCATGTTGCTGTAAAGGACATGATTTTCTTCTTCTTGATGGACGCCTTATATTCTATCATGTGTATGTACCAAGTTTTCTTTATCCCATCCACTTTCTATAGGCATCTGAGTTGGATCCATGTTTTTGCCATTGTGAACAGTGCTGCAATGAACATACACGTGCAGGTGTCTTTGTGGTAAACCAATTTATGTTCCTCTGGATATATTCCCAAAAGAGGGAGTGCTGGATCATATGGAAGCTCAATTTTTAGTTCTTTGAGAAAATACCACACTGCTTTCCACAAAGGTTTTACAAGCTTACATTTCCACCAACTGTGTAGAAACATTTCCTTTTCTCCACAGGAATGCCAACATCTGTAGTTTTTTTTAATTTTTTTTTTTTTATGGTATCAGTCTCACTCTGTCACCCAGGCTGGAGTTGGAGTGCAGTGGCATGCTCACAGCCACCCCAGCGTCAACCTGCTGGGCTCAAGCTATCCTTCTCCCTCAGCCTTCCAAGTAGCCGGGACTATAGGCCTGCGCTACCACACCAGGTTAATTTTTTGATATACTGTAGAGACAAGGTCTCACCAAGTTGCCCAGGTTGGTCACCAACCCCCGTGGCTCAAGCAATCTTGCCTCGGCCTCCCAAAGTGATGGGATTACAAATTTGAACCACTGTGCCTGACTGGTTTTTTTTTGTTGTTGTTGTTGTTGTTGTTTTGACTTTTTTTTTTTTTTTTTTTTTGTGTTGGAGTCTCACTCTGTCGCCCAGACTGGAGTGCAGTGGCCACTCCCGGCCACCGCAGCCTTGACCTGCTGATGACATTTCAATTATAGCCATCCTTACTGGAGTTAGGTGGTCTCTCATTGTAGTTTTGATTTGCATTTCTCAGATGATTAGTGAGGCTGGGTTTTTTTTCTTATATTTGTTGGATGCCTGAATGTCTTCCTTTGAGAAATGTCTATTCATGTTCTTTGACCATTTTTTAATGAGGTTGTTTGTTTGTTTGTTTTTCCAGTGAATTCATTAGAGTTGCTTATAGATTCTGGATGTTAAACCTTGGTCAGATGCATAGCTTGCAATTTTGTTTTTTTCAATTTCATAGGCTGTCTCTTTACCCTCTTGATGTTTTCTTTTGTTGGGTAAAAGCTTTGTAGTTTGAGAAGGTCCCACCTGCCAATCTTAGCTATTGCTGCATTTATTTTTTGAGGACTTGGTCATGAATTCATTACTTATTCTGATGTCCAGGAGGGTGTTAACTAAAATTTCTTCCAAAATTCTTGTATTTTGAAGTTTTACATTTAAGCCATTTATCTATTTTGAGTTAATTTTTATATAAGATGACAGGTAGGAGTCCAGTTTTATTTTTCTGCATGTGGCTAGTTAGTTTTCCCGGCCTCATTTGCTAAATAAGGTTTCCTTTCTCCAATGTTTTCTTTCATTTACTTTGTCAAAGATAAGTTGGTTGAGATTCCATGGTTTTATTTCCAGATTCTCCGTCGTGTTCCATTGATTTATGTGTCTATTCCTGTACCAGTGGCATGCTTTCTTGGTTACCGTAGCCATGTAATAAAGTTTAAAGTCTTGAACGATGATTCCCCCTGCTTTGCTCCCCTTCCTGAAGATTGCTTTTCTTTCTTTTTTTTGCTTCTATATGAATTTCTGTATTATTTTTTCTAGGTCTGTGAAAAATGATGCTGACAATTTGATATCAATTGCATTGAAACTATAGATTGACTTGGGTAGAATGTACATCTTAACAATATTGATTTTTTCCAATCTGTGGGCATGGGAGGTTTTTCCATTTGTTTGTATCATCTTTGATTTCTTTGAGCAGTGTTTTGTAATTCTCATTGTAAAAGTCTTTCATCTCTTTGGTTAGGTGACTGTCAAGGTATTATTTTGTGTGTGTATGGCTATTGTGAATGAAATTGTGTTTTCTATTTGGTCCTCAACCTGCTTGTTGTTCCTGTACAGAATGCAATTGTTTTTTGCATGTTGATTTTCTATCTCAGGACTTTATCAGAATTGCTTATCAGTGCAAGAAGGTTTTGACAGGCATTTTCTAGAATTTTCTATGTATAGAATCATATAATCTGCTAAGAGGGATAACTTAACTTACTTTTTATTCTATTTGGATACCCTGATTTATTTCTCTTACCTAATGACTCTGGCTAGGACTTTCAGTACTATGTTGAATAGGAGAATAGGAGAGGTGTGAATGGGCATCTTTGCTCCAATTTATAGGGAGAAATGTTTCCAGCTTCTGCCCATTAAGTATAACAATGGCTGCAGATTTTTCATAGGTATTTCTTACTATTATGAGGAATGTTCCTTCCATGCCTAGGTGTTCAAGGATGTTTTATAAAGAAAGTCTGTTGGATTTTATTTAATGCTTTTTCCTGCATCTAGTGAGATATTAATGTGGTTCTTAGTTTTACACCTATTTATAGATTTACATATGTTTAAGCCCACCTGGTTGTGATGGTTGATCCTTGAAATGTGTTTGTTAGATGTGATATGCTAAAATCTTTTTGAGAATATTTGCATCTATGTTCATCAGGGAAATTTGCCTATAGTTTTCTTTCCTTTTTGGTCTTTGCAATTTTAGGTATTAGGATAATATTGGCTTCATAGCATGAACTAAGGATAATTTCTTCCTTCTCAATTGCCTGGAATACTTTCAGTAGGGTTGGTATCAACTCTTCCTTGTATGTATTATAGACTTCAAATGAGACACCATCTGGCACAGGGCTTTTTTTGGAGAGGAGATTTCTTATAAATGAGTTGATTTTGTGGATTGTTATTAGTCTGTTTAGGGTTTCAATTTCTTCTTGTTTTAATCTTGGGAGGTTATGTGATGCCAGGAATTCTTTCATATCCTCTAGATTTTCTAGTCTATTTGCATACAAATGTTTGTAGTAATCTATGATAATCTTTGGAATTTCTTCAGGGTCAGTTGTAGCATTGTCTTTTTTATTTCTAATTGCTCTCTCTCTCACCAGCATCTAGCAGTCAAACTTATTTTCTCAAAGGACCAGCATGCTGTCTCATTGATCCTTTCTATGATTTTTTTGGATTATGTTTCATTCAATTGTGACTTTATTTTAGAAATATGAATTTTTCTGCTATATCTAGAATTGCACTGCCCTTGATTTTTCAGCTTCTTTAAGTTGTGAAATTAAGCTGTTTACTTAAGATCCCCCAATTTTTCTTCATCTGTGCATGCAATGTTGTAAACTTCTCTCTCTGCATTATTTCCATGGTATCCCTGAGGTTTTGATATGTTGAAGCTTTGTTTTTATTTGTTTCCAAGAATCTTTTTATCTCTGCCTTGATTTCTGTGTTCACCCAAAAGTCATTCAGAAGTATGTTTTTAATGTACATGTATTGGAGTTTTGGGGGTGTTTCTGTTGGTGATGCTATCCTTTTTTTATTCCACTATAGTCTGAGAAGTGCTTAGTATTATTTCAACTTTTTGAAATTTTTTCACACTTGATTTATGCCTGAGAATGTGGCCAATCCTGGAGTACATTCCATGTGCTGATGAAAATAATGTATACATTGTGGTTGTTGGGTGAAGTGTTCTGTAGATGTCTTTTAGGTCCAATTGGTTGAGGATTGAGTTAAGGTTCTGAAATACTTTGTTAGTTTTTTGCCTCTATAATCTGTCTAAGATTGTTAGCAGGGTATTAAAGTCTCTAACATAGTTGTATGGGTGTCTGTGACCTCTTCATTTAAGTAGCAATTGTTTTATAAATCTGAGTGCTACTATGGTGGGTGCATATACATTTAAGATGGATATTTCTTGCTAGTATATTAAGTCTTTTATCATTAAGTAGTATCCTTTTTAATTTTCATTGCTTTGAAGTCTGTTTTGTATGATATAAGAGCAGGTACTTCTGCTTTTTTTTTGTTTTCAATTTGTCTGGAAGATTTTTCTTCAACCCCTTATCTTGAGCCCCTGTGTGTCCTTTTCAGTGAGATAAGTTTCCTAGAGGCAGCAGAAGGTTGGATCATGTTTCTTTATCCAATTTGCTACTCTATACTTTTTGAGTGGTGTGTTCAGTTCATTCATGTTCAAGTTAATTACTGATATGTGGTGTTTTGTTCCTCTCATATTGCTATTAAAAGGCTGCTTTGCCTCTTCAGTTTTGTGGTTGATCTCTATGGTGTGTTTACTCTGTGCTTTTGCAATGGGTGAAAACATTCTTTCTTTCTTCTGTACTTAGAAGATTCTTAAGCATCTTCTGAATGTCTGGTATGGAGGTGGCATATTTTCTTAGGAATTGGATGTCTGGGAAGAATTTTAATTCTCCTTCACTGAGGAAGCTTAGCATAGTTGGTAGGGTGAGAAGTTTTTAGCTGGAATTGCTTTTCTTTAAGAATGTTAAATCTGATACCACAGTCCCTTTTGGATTATAGATTTTCTACACAGAAGTCTGCTGCAATTCTGATGAGTCTTTTCCAGTAGGTGGTCAGTCCCGTCCCTCTAGCTACCTTTAGTATTTTTTCATTCATGCTTGGGAATGCTCTTTTCATTTAATACCTCGCAGGAGTTCTCTGGATCTTTTTTATTTGCATGGTTGTCTTCTCTAGCAAGATAGGGGGAATTTTCTTGGGTGACCTCTTGGAAGACTTGTTCTAGGGTGTTCTCAGTTCCCCCTCCTGTCGTGAGAATGCCACAGCTGTAGACTTGGTCTGTTTCCATAATCCAAAATATCATATGGGCTTTGCTCATTCTTCTTGAGAGCTTTTTTTTCCCCCTTTGTTTTAGTCAGACTGGTTTAGTTAAATAGGTGGATTCTCAGACTCTAATATTCTTACCTCTGTTTGTCATTTCTACTGCCCAGACTTGTCATTATGCTTTGAAATTCCAGAAAGGAATTTTTCATTTCCAGGATTTCAGATTGGACATTTCTTATATTGGTCAGCTCAGCTTTTATTTCCTATACTGTTTTCATTGCCTGGGTGATCTGTGCTTCTATTTTCTTATGGCTTTCCTTCACTGTTTTTGCCACCCATAGTTTGAATTCCATGTCTGTCATCGGAATGCTCTGGATGAGTTCCATTGCTTGGGTCTAGGAGGGCCTTTGTAAGAGATGCCTCATTCAGTTCTTTGGGATTGTCAGTAATTTTTTGCAGGTTCCTCCTCATCTGTGAGTGCACACTCTTATCTTTTAATTTTTTTTTTGCATTTTTGTTTGTTTTTTAGTTAGATAAGATTGCTACTATTGGGGTAGCCTTTTGTGGGATTTATTTTTAATTTTTATTGTTTTATTTTATTTTCTGTTTACTCCCCTGTTGTGTTATACTCCTACTTCTCTTACGGGTGATAATCTGTGAATCTGCCCATTGTGGGTCCAGCTGCTCTTCTGGATCTACCTATCCTAGGTAATGTCTACCTTTTGACTGGTGCTAAAGGATACCTGCAAGGTATTCCATGATATGAAGGTATAGGGGTTGAATTCTAAAGGGAGTTTGTTGTTATCAGCTACAGGAGGACCCTCTATAGCAACTTTGAGGCCTCATTCTATGGGTTTGTCTGTGAGATGTATGGTGGAATGGGCTTTGTTCTGATCCCCTTCTCAGAGGCTGAATTATCACATCAGATTCTGTAATGGGCTCTGCCAGTTGACTTGCCGCTAGGAGGTGGTACTTAAATGAAACAGCCAGCTGTGATGGTAGCTGTGGGCTTTTTTTTTTCTTGACCTCTCTAACCTCAGGGGAGGGCACAGATGACCTAGGCAATGGGTGGATTTATGAGAACTCTCTGGGATTTTTAGGGTTTTGGCAGGGAAAGGTTGGTTGGGGAAAGCTACGCTAGAGTGGGCCAGAAATTCCTTTCTGGAATTTCAAAGCATAATGACAAGTCTGGGCAGTAGAAATGACAAACAGAGGTAAGAATATTAGAGTTTGAGGATCGACCTATTTAACTAAACCAGGCTGACTAAAATCAGGAAAAAAAAAAGCTCAAGAATAATGAGCAAAGTCTATAAGATATTTTGGATTATGTAAACAGAGCACGTCTACAGCTGTTGGCATTCTCACGACAGGAGGGGGAACTGAGAACACCCTGGAACAAGTCTTCCAAGAGATCACCCAAGAAAATTCCCTCATGGGCAAGATTTGCTACCCCAGTGGAAAACTGGACCCCTGGCAGCTGTCGCTATGTTGTGTGGATGGCCAAGCCTTGACTGTTGCATAATATGGTTCCTGCAAAGAAAGATGGATTGTCAGGACAGTAAGCACCCTACCTTTGTTGCCACTGGCTCGACTTCTCTTGTTTGAGGCTGGAGGCACTCAGAATTCAAAGTGTCTTTCAGCAGCAATGTTTTGCCCTTGGGCTTAGACCAGCTGGTCTTCCTTTCAATCCCAGTTGTTAGCACACAGTGTGGATTGGGAGGGGGTATAAGTTCACAGCCCCTGTGGCAGTACTGCAGTAATGGTAGAGTTGTCTGCTGCCTAGAGGCATTCATGCAGGGAGAGAGGCATTACCAGGATCTCCTCCTGACTCTCCCTCCGTTGCTTGAGGCTAATCCATATCCAGAACTCAAAAGCTCCTTCAGTAACAGAATCTACAGTAGCTTGCCCCAAACTGAAGCTGTCTACAGTGGTAGCAACTACCCTCGGGGCAAGAAAATGTGGGAAGGGATCTTTCCCAGCCTGTGACCTGGCTGCTGAGTGCTGCCTACTGGGACTGAGTTCTCAGGGATGGTTTGGCCTTAAGTTTTTAGAACTCAGAAGGGTTACAGGCTCCACATAGGTTTTGGCAGGACACCACTGAGCTATATCGAGGCTGTTTGCCATAAAGGACTGGAGTCCCGTAAGGCTGGGTGGGGGCCTTTCAATCTATGGAAGCAGCAAGAACTGAGTTCTGTTGCCCTTCACTCGCCAATTTTCACATACACAGTGTCACTCTAACTCTGATAGAAACTAGGCTGGGTGGGGATGGGGCTTCCTGACTCCAAAGCTGGCTGCCTGTTCTCACTTCTTACTCTCTTTGTGTTCTCTGTGAAATGTGGGATGCACCCTTTGTCTCCGCCTGCTCAAGCTGCTGGTGGTCCCTATCTGTTGGGGTTTTCGTCTTTCATCTACTCTGCAAGTGAGGTGCCAGTCAGCTCCTTCTAGGTGACCGTCTTGGATCCCCCAATCCAAATTATTTTATATTTTATAAAATTAACCTAATTTTACTTCAATGCCCTAAATAATTTTTGTGTTATCTGAATTTTCACTTGTCATTTTAAATGTATCTCATTCATATTTTTAAAAGTAAATTTTGTATAATTAATTTTAAATGGTTTCAAAATGTTTATTTTCACTCCTTTTCCCTCATAAAAAATTTTTCATTGATCATCTGAAACAGTATGTTCAATAAAACAGCCTTTAGCAGATGAGATGTCAAAGTAGGAGAACTAGCCGGGCTCGGTGGCTCAGCCTGTAATCCCGCGCCTTTGGGAGGCTGAGGTGAATGGATTGCCTGAGTCCGTGGGTTCGAGACCCGCCTGGGCAGGCGAGACCTCATCTCTACAATAAATCAAAAAATCAGCCGGGCATGGTAGCACATGCCTGTAATTCCAGCAACTCGGAAGGCTGAGGCGGAAGGATCGTCGGAGCCCAGCAGGTCGAGATGTGGTGGCCGGGAGCGGCCACTGCAATCCAGTCTGGGTGACAGAGTGAGACCCCAACTCAAAAAAATAAATAAAATAAAATAAAAAAGAAGGAGAGCTTAAAGGTCAAATTATTTATATACTCTGAAGTATATTTCACCAGATATTTTTAGTTGTTTGGGTTTTTATGCTTAGAAATGGAAAGGAATGGGATAAATATTTTTGATGTAAAAGTAAAATATATATTCTTTTTCAAAGAAATTGCAATTTGACCTTATTGATTGTACACAGCACAAATTTTGTTGTTTTGACCAGAGACTTAAGACTATGTATTACATATAAACAGTTTTATTGGGGCATATTTGATCAACAATGACCTGTACAAGTTTATGTACACAATATCAGTTTTTACTGGATTTACACACCTGTGAAAATATCAAAACAATCAAGATAATGAACATATCTCTTAGTCTGTCTTACTGTAACACTTTATAATATCTCTCACCCCATTTTCCCAAACCAAGAAAATTACTGATATTCTTTATTTTTTTAGTATAAAATTTTTTGTGTTTCTTTTTATTTGTATTTTGTGTTTCTTTTAAAAAAATAAATGAATAAATGGATCATAAAATGTGGTCTTGTTTCTGACTTTTTGACACTTGGCCAAATAATTTTTTCTGCCAATAATTTACTCTTGATGGCTAGTATAGTATCTATTTTGATATCAGACAAATTAGATTTTACATGAAAATGTGTTACTAAGAATAAATATTATATTTTCACAATAATAAGGGGACATATCTATCAAGAGGCTATAACAATATAAAACATTTCCATATCTAATTATGAACTTTATAATAAAAGAAACAAAGAGTTATAGAAATGCAAAAAGAAATAGACAAATTCACAATTATACGTGCAGATTTTAGCACCACTCCAAATAGTAGATAGAACCGTGGGACAAAAAATCATTAAGAATATAAAACATTTAAATAGCACTATTAGCCACATTGACATAATTGATACTCATAGAACACTCAATCCTACTGCAGCAGAAAACACATTCTCTTCATTTACATAGACTACTTGCTAAGATAGAGGATATTCTGAACCATAAAACAAGATTTAATAAATTTAAATGTATTTAAATAATATAAAGTATGTTCTTTGAACACTATTTCTTCAATCACCTATTGACGTACAATTTAAAAAATTTCAAATGTTTTTAAATTTATAATGTATAAAATATTTTAAGATCTGAAAAGTTGATAAATACCAAATTTATAATCCCCACAAAACATGGATTATTATAAATATGTGTACATCAATAAGTGATCTATAAACAACTTATCAATTCAAGGAGATAGGCTAGATATTGTAAACAAAGTAGCCATTTCTTTCCTTTTCAAATTACTCATTTTTATGTAAAAGTAAATCATCTTTCATAATTTTTTGACTGAAGAATTGGGCAGTGGGGATTTCTTATCACTCTTGTTGAAAACAGGAAGGTGATTATCAATTTTATTTGGGCTTGATGAAATTTTCTCTAAACGTTAAAAGGCAATATTCTAAAGCATATTCTATAAAGTTGTTTCTTATATTTTTGGACTATATGTATTTTATTTCTTTTCTTTTCTTTTTTTCTTTTTTGTTTTTTGACTTGGAGTCTCACTCTGTCTCCCAGACTAGAGGGCAGTGGCATGCTCATGGTCAACCCAGCCTCGACCTGCTGGGTTTAGGTGATCCTTTCGCCTCAGCCTTCCAAACAGCTGGAACTATAGGTATGAGTGCGCTACCACATCCAGCGTATTTTTTTATTTGTTGTAGAGAAGAGGCCTCACCAAGTTGCCCAGGCTGTACTTGAACTTGTAATCTCAGGCAATCCTCTCACCTTGGCCTCCCAAAGTACTGGGATTACAGGCTGAGCCACCACACCCAGAAGTATTTTACATAAATATATAGTAATAAAATATGCTTTTAAAATTATATAACTGATTCTATGTTACCCTATATATGTCTAGAGTGCATATATAGAGTATAAAAATTTTATATGTAATATATATATACCATATATTATATTTAATATAATATATTGTATTCATTTTGTTCTTTTGAAGAATCTTGGTTAACTTAAATTTTGGTACAAAGATTAGTAGTTCTAATGAAAGAGAAATTTAAGAATAAGTTTTCTAAATTTTTCTGCATTTCTGAAATTGGCTTTCTGATCTAATTCAGTTTAAAAATGCTAATGTCTCTATTTTTAGTGATTCAGAAAACATTGTTCATGTTGTGAAATATTTATTTAGATATTTAAAATGTTTGCATTGGATACTGCTAATCAACCATGTACAAAAAGAAAGGAGCTAGGTGACACTACACAGGACACCTTCAAATATTTTTGGAAAACAGACATAATGAAATTGGTTAGTTGCTCCTAATATCATTGAACAAAGTAATGGCTGTGGGTGGGGGGAATAAGCTCAGACATTTGAATTCTCAGCTCAAGTGTCATACAGCTGACTTCAGGGCTTTTATGTATGTTCTGAAGGAGACCCTTATTTTCAGTAACCACAGGATTGAAAATCAACCTAAGACCTTCATCCTGTGACTGGACAAATTACAATGTAGGCTGAACTCCTAGTCTCCCAGAGTTGTCTACTCTTAAAGGTCGGACTATTATGATGGGAAAGATCAAGTGGAACTGTCTCTACCAAGAAAAGGAATAAATCAAAAGCAATACCACATTTCTGGAGGGATTGCAAAAGTTAGTTCCACTATCAAGAATTTGAGGGATGCAGGTGTGGTGATTTTTAACGACATTCCCATTTAACTCGCCTATTTGACCTCTGAAGAAGTCATATGAATCTTAAAAATGACAATGGATTACCTTAATCTTAACTTGACTCCAATTGCAGCTATTATACCATTTTCTGTTTCATTGTTGAGCAAATTAATACATCTCCTGGTGTCTGACATACAGTTATTGGTCTAGCAAATGCCTTATTCTTCATAACTATCATTAAGGCCCATCAGTAGCAATGTGTTTTCGACTGGCAAGGTTAGAAACCCCATTCACTGTCTGGTCTCAAAAGTCCTTCTGCTCTCCAACCCAATGTCATAATGTGGTATGCAGGACCTTGATCCTATTTCCTTTCCAGAAGATATCAAACAGATCTAATATATTGATGACATTATACTGATGACATTATAAAATTCCTGTGAGACCTGAGCTGCCAATCATGAACTAGATGTTGTCTGACCCACTAATCCGTAAAGTTGCATGTAAACAACAACAAAACATCATCAGAAGGAAATGGTATATACATGATGAGGCTTAAGAAGGCCCTAACAGCACAAATAAGCTACATTAAAAAGTAGCATAAATAACCTATCTTTTTTTTCCTTTATTTTAAGAATGTGGGGTAAAATTCAGGGTTAGGTATACAAATGTTCATTATGCAGGTACCCCTGTTGATGAGGTGTGCCCTGTCCTCCCCTGGCAGTTTCCCCCAACTGTCAATCCTACCCCACCCCCTTCCCTATCTTAATATACCTCACACCACTAGACTCCTACAAATTTGCTAGGTAGAAGTCCCTAAAACTTATTTTTATTTTTCTCTTTCTAACACAAAAAATCTTACCAATAAGACTGGAATAATGACTACTTCTTTCTCACTAGTCTCCCAGTATAATGTCATCGATGTCATGGGGTATCCTCAGGAGAGAATAAATTTAATAATCAAGTGGTTAGGATGCTACCATTCAAAGTCTCTTACTCCAACTACTCCTGTCTTTGTGTTATGGGCTCACGAACAAAGCAACCATTGTGGTAGGGATAGAGGTTAAGCATGGGCTAAGCAACACGGACTTTCACTCACCAAGACTGACCAAACTACAGCCTCCACTGAGTGCCCATACAGCCAACAGCAGAGACCAACACTGAGTCATCAATATGCTACCATTTCCTGGGATGATCAACCAGCTACCTGGTGGCAGATTTATTACAAAGAAGAGTTTCACCTTGGAAGAGACTGCACTTAGTTCTTACTGGGTACTTGCTCTGGAAACAAATTGCCTGTCCTGCACCCAATGCTTCTGCCAAAACTTCTATCTATGGATTTACAGAATGCCTTATATACCATCACTATGGTATTCCACATAACATAGCTTCTAACCAAGAAACCCACATTATAACAAAGAACTGTAGCAATGGGCTCATATTCATTTAATTCACTGGTTTACCATGTTCCTTGGTTTTCGTGGGTCTCTAACTCGCAGATTTGTGAGACTTTGCAGACTCCATAATTTTATAACCCAAAAAGGAATATGAAGCTGAAAGATACACATGTTTTCTTGTTGGTTCTGTTTGTCCTGAAGGACCCTGACTTATGCAGTAACCAACTTCAACACACCAAGAAGACAGAAAAAAATAACAAATTGAGCCATGTCAATTTACAAAAGTATGAGTTAATGAGTGGTATCTAAGCTATTGTATGTATATTTTGCTGTGGTTTGTTATATCAACTGTGGTGGACAAAGTAATGGACACTCAAAGCATGTTCCGGTCCTAATCCTTAAATGCTACAAATATATTGCATTACATGGAGGAGGAAAAAACAAAACAAAACTGGGTATATGTAATTAAGTTAAGAACCATGAAAAAAGAAGATTTTGCTGGATTATAAAGGTGAACCCAATGTGATCACAAAGTTCCTTAAAGGAAAATAAGAAATCAGGGAGTCTGAATCAGAGAAGGAGGTGTGTCACTAGAAACAGAAAGTCAGAGCAATGCAATTGCTGACTTTGAAGATAAAAGTGGACCATAGGTTAAGGAATGTGAGCGGCCCTTAAAAGCCTTTAAAGGAATTGAATACTACTGACACCTTAATTTTGGTCCAGTCCTGCCCTTATCAGGGTGTGATCTCTAGAACTGTAAAATAACACATTTGTATGTTTTTAAAGTAACTAATTTCATTATCATTTCTTAACTATCAAAGCAAACTAATACAAAGACACAGATTAGTGAAATAGAAGCTGGTTATCGTAACAAAATCCTACAACTTTTGTTATCAGCTTTGTGACTCTTTGGAAATAAAGGCCTGAATGTAGGTAAGGAGATTGTAATTGAATCTGCTAGAGCAGTGAGAAAATTGGTATTAGAAATTGGGGACAGTGAAAACCATGTTTGCAGAGCTTTTAGAAAAATTGTTGCCTGAGATAAATTGAAAAACAGAAAATATACCCAATTAATTTATGAATGTGACTAAATAGACTTCCAGACAGCATATTGGGAGTGCTGATTGTCTCTTATTACTTTTCAGGTATGATAAGGTGTTGCAGGAGAGAGACGTGCCAAAGAGATATATGCTCAATTGTCAAGCAGAACTAAGAAGGATTATTTCTTACACAAGATTTGTCTCTTATCCCTAAACTTTCCAGCTGTCAAAGTTTCTCAAAAGTAGTAAGTGTCATAAAGACAAAAGATAGAAATCTGAGTATTGTTGGTAAAATGTCTTGGGACAAACCAATGATGTCCTCTGTTTAGACCACATGAAAATGTAAGGATGTAGTTTAGAGACCCTCTTAACTGGATAAATGGAGTTTTGAAAATATTGTTAAAGCAATAGGACCCACTTTTGCAGTCCAACATACAGAGGAAACTATCCTGAAAAGATTTGAGAGTATAACTTTTGTAAATGTGGTGGATTTGATACATAGAAAAAGTTCACACTGTTTTTAAAGGAGTTGTATGGTCTTGAACTTAATGGGACTTAGACAATTTAAATGAAAATAAGCTTCCATGTATTAAATATATATGGCCAAGAAGTAAACCAAGAAATTTACTTATCTGTAATTATACACCATTTCCTACAGAAAAGTAAGGATATCTTAAAGAGTCACCCTAACAGTATCTAAGAACAATAGATGCCCAAAAAGTAGAATCAAACCCAAGTTAAGGAAAATTCCTTATGCTGCAGGTCAGGTAGGAATTAACAATTTTTGCCTGGCTAGACCTCAAAGTTTCTAAAGAAAAGTAACTTTCAAATGATCCAATATTCTCCCCTATTTTTTTTAAATGGTAGTGTCTATTGTTATATAAAGTTTCTGCCTACAATAGTCTATAGGGTTTTCTGGAGGCAGTTAAATTTTCTTTTTAGTGGACTTGACTCTGCAGGAAGAATTGCACTCAGCGGTAACACTTGAGGAGCATATGAACACGTGGAATTGATTTAGTTGAATACATTCTGACGTGCATGCTTAATCCTGATAACATAATGACACACAATTTTGGACGTTTTGGGAAGGGGATGAGGTGATTTTGCAGGTGGAAAAGATGTGAAACATCAGGAGTCACAAGGAAGATTGTGATACACTGTAACGTTGGTGGTGCTCAACGAACCATACCTTGGTTTACACTGTCTACTCACAAACATTGACTATGTGCTCACTCATATGACTTAATAAGACCAATGGAACATTGCAAGTGTCATACAAACAGGCTTGGTAAGCATGAACATACTGGGACTTCTATTTGTAGCTCACTTGCCAATAGCCACAAAGGGAGCTCAGCTACACCATATGTTGCAAAATAATTGCCAAGTTTAGTCAAATTAACACACAAAATTATAAGAAGGATATGTGGTTGATATTTTAATCCACTAAATTTCCATTTGCTTAATTATTCAGCAATAGATAACTGTCTAACATAACTTAGTATTAGAATCAGGATTGAAATATGGCAGATAAGATAATCATGGCTAGTATTTATTGGTTCTTGCTGTACAGTAGACATTGCATGAATAATTTTGTAAATATTAACTCAATAAATTATTAAATTAGCTCTTGAAGATAAATATTATTCATTTTATAACAACTATCTTATAGGTGAATAAATCAAAGTGTAAATTTGTACATAAATTGATCAAGTTCAGGACTAGTAAGAAGTGGTAGAATTGGGGTGTAGACCCAGGTTTATTCTAATCCCAGTATCTGGGTTCTTACCAATTTTTTGTTATTACTTCAAGGATCTCAGTTCTATTCTCTTTCCATCCCTATTGCAAAAATATGAGAAATGTATTTCTCTTTTTTTCTGGTGAGTAGAGATATGGCTCGCTTGCTTTCCGAGTTAGTGAACATTTTATTTTTGCTTTTTTTGTAGATGCTGGCGGTATTTTCATATAGTCAAACCTGGTGATGTCTTCTCTCATCCCCACTGAGTAACCCCAGATACAAGTCTCATCTCCCATTATGGATTCAGTTTGGGTCTTTGTTTACAAATAAGACGTCAATTTCCTTCTCTTCAGCCAATGCCTCCAAATACAAAGAAATTGCAACAACAAAAAGCCCTTTCATCTAAAAATGACTCCTCCAAGATAATTTGTAATTGCTTGCTCTCCAGGAGTGACAGTATACAAATGTTTTGGATTGATTTTGGTAATTATCCTTTCCTCTATATATCTTAATCCTACCAGGTCAGTTTCAGACATTGATCATTATTGTGGCAGGTGACCGAATAATGAAAGAAGTGCAAATTGGATTTGGAAATGGACGAGTTGGCATAGACTTAATCATCAAGTTATTTCCCCCCAAATAATAAGACACCCAAATGCTATAAATATATGGCTTTATAGCCTGCTCTATTAATAAAAACAAAGTAAATTAGCTTTTGATGGATTTTATATTATTCTATTCTAGCAGGCTCCCCACTGCCAAAAACAACAACAAAAAGCACTATCTATGAAAGATGCGTTATCCAGGAATGTTAAAATACACAAAGACATGCATTTTTTATTGAAGAGCAAAGTTTTACCAAAGATAAGTACATATACAAGGCACTTCACATTAAAAAGAAGATATTTATATTTTGAGAACATTCTGTCTTTTAAATTAAAAATTAATTTAAAAATAAATTTAAAATGCTGAGGTCATTTATGGTCTGATCTTAGGCAATATGTTCATTATTTATATATACTACAAGTAAAAAGAATTTGTATTTAAGCAATGGCTTAGGTTAGAAAAAAGTAGAAGAAATTCACTAAGTTTTAACAAGGATGCTTGAGCCTTTAAAAAATATAGAATACTGAAGGACCAAGCACAATATATGAATGCCCTTTTGTTCGCCCCTCAGAGTGCATTTAATGTTATTTTTAAAATTCTGTATGTGTAAGTACTTTGCAGAATTTGTAAAGCTTATATTGAAAACTGCCCCCATGTGAAGAGCTGGCATTTAGTTTTTTTTTTTTTTTTTTAGAAGAATGAGGCATACTTTACAGTTTTTTTCTTTTTTTAATGAAAACTCCTTTTAAAAACTTGTGAGGTTATTAGTTTTCTTCCTTTTGTAACTCATGGAGTTCTCTAAGATAAATATATATAATAATGAAAAATACAATTCCAATAGGAAAGAAAATGTTAATATGAGACTATCATTTAAAGTGTGCCTAACATGTCTTTTAAAGTATGTTTGTATTTTTTTTTAATATTTATTGTCTTTTGTTACTTGTGTCAATGCTTTTTTCAAAAATTGTCTACATTTTGAGAGGCATGTTCCAAGCTTATTTTTCCTTCAAGTCTTGTTATTTTCATAATTTTGCAGAACATAATGTTGTTGGGGAATGCATATATTGTGTTAATGCCTAACTAGCTATATTTAGTAGGTTGCCTGGAATTTTAAGTTGATCAATAAATATTTGGCGAATGAAAAAAGCTGTGTCTCCAATTCAGTGGATCTCAAATTTTAGTGTGCATCAGAATTAACAGAAAGTCTTAATTAAGATACAAATTGTCAGAGTCATCTCCCAGAGTTTTCTGATTTAGCTGGTCTTTGATGGGGTTCAGCAACTTATATTTCAAGTTTCCAGGTAATGAGGAAGCTGCTGATCTGGGGGAGGGTGGGTTTGGGAGTCACATTTTAGAACTACTGCTGTAAACCAACTGTTTATTGATTAAACTCTCTAAGTTTGGCTTAGTGTAGAAGCAAAAAGATTGTGAGTCAGTATAAAGCAAGATGACAGAACACACTCTCCTACTTAGAGTCTCTAGAGATATGCTTGGAAATTAAAAAAAAAATAAAGTATTGTCAAATCATAAGCTCAGTCATTGCAAACATTTTCTTCAAAATAAACATAAAATGCAACACTTTATTAAAGTAAAAGTATCTTTACTATTAATATACAAATGGTGAAGTGTGACAAGTTTGATATACCGTAAGCCATACTTTCAATGTCTCTCATAAATACAAAACTTCAACATTTGCAGTATAATTTTTACAGTTTAGACATATATATATATACAGCATTTCATAGGGACATACCATATTGAAACAATTAAAAAAAAACTTTGTGATAGCTAACTTAAGAATATAGAATTTGAATGGAATATATAAGTTAAAGAAAATAAAGGAGTATGTTTCAATGCATACTGAGCACAGCTTATAATTCACATATCAAAAAAATGTGTTTTTTTTACTTTTATTTCTAAGTTCACATATTTCTAACTGGGTTTAGAAGCAAATACTAAACCATAAATATTTCTTTAAAAGTTGGAACAAATAGGTAGGTTTTTAACAATACCATTTATTTCATAGTATGCATGTTGTACTTTAAAAATTCTATTTGCAAAATTGAATCATAGGTCCTAGCCTTGTTAACTTTCTCCTCTGGATTCCAGTAGGTTTTCTTCTTTGAATTAGTGTAATTGGCCATAATTTTCATCTAGGCAATGTTGCTAGTCCCTAGTCAAACACTTCTCAAAATCTGGTCCTTACTTATTCCAAATGTAGCAGTTCAGTTTGCCTTTCTGGCTCTTTGCATTTCTTGTTTCTCTACTCTCCTATGTCTGGTAGTGATTTGAAATCCTCCAACAGTGAGTGATTGTTTTCCATGGGACTCTTTTCCATGGGAAGCTAAAAGCAGATGCCAAAAGATATGTGTTTTCATTTCAGAAAATAAATTGAATTTACATGGGCTATATTTATGAACATTGTGTGGCCAGAATCTCAAAAATTGTATAAAAAGAAAATTCAAAGAGGTATATACCAAATAATATATTTATTGATAAAATCCTAAAGTGAGTAATAAACTCTTTTCCTAAGAATAAGTGTGTTATCAAATAAATATTTACCATTATATATAATATAAAAGTCTTTGCCTTTTGTGTGAGGGAAAATAATTAATCTATTAGCATTCTTGTATAATTTTTTAATAGCTTCATCTACATGGGTAAATGCAAATTTTTAAAAAAGGAAAGATGGGAACTGAATGAAAATTGTTTGTTCAGCGAGTATTATGTCTGAGTTCTTTTATAAATTTCTCATTTACACTTTTTTATCTCAAAACATTATTAAGCTCATGAATAGAAGACTTTCTTTAAAAATTTCCATTTTAGGATTGAAGTATTTCAATTCGGTGACCACCCACAATTTAATTTTCATTTGTCAATACATCCATATACACTTTCATTTATGGAGACTATGTATCAATGCTTCAAAGGTTAATATGTGGATACAAATATTTTCTCTCTAAAGATAAACAATGCTAACAATCTTATTTAAAAAAAACATTTTCACCTGCTCATAAAGCTTGTTGAACAAGCCCTCCAGACATGATTATGAAAAAGAACTCTATGGGGGATTTAAGTTTAACATTTACCTTATTCTCCATGAAAAATAACTACAAATTTAATAAATAATTATAATATGTTATTCCAATATTTCTTAAATTAAGAAATAACATTACTTATAACATTTTTTTTCAAAAACATTTTCACCAGTGATTATCTTATCATCAACAATAAGGGCTGATTTATTATTCCAAATCAGATGTATCAAAAGGAATAATGAAAATCCAAGAGACACCATAGTAATTTGCTCAACTTTTAAAAGTCATCTGTTGTCTTTATCTTACGACTGATAAAAACTCCATTTCAACAATATCTAGAAGGTATTTAGTGTCTAGAAAAAAATTCAGAACAAATTAAGAATATTTCATGTGTATGTATGAAAAGAATTGTCAGTCGTGAGTTAGAATGAATTACACAGTATTATTTGTTATTTTTAGAGTTTCTATTCATGGTAAAGTAGCTTAAGTTGAGCTTATTCACTAAAACAAGCAACATCATTTGAGTGTCTCATATATGAGTGAAACATATCAGTAACGTTGGTAACTCTAGTTTTTTGTCTTTTCATAAAGCAGTATCATACGAATTCAAAGGCACAAATATACCTTAATTATTAAAATTAAAAAGCATAAGATAAAGGTGTGATTATAAAGTTACAATTAATTGTTGGCACACAAATAAATAATTTGATTAATAAAATCTATTTATATAAATATTTAATTCAAAAACTAAGGTTCATATGAAGTTTGCTGGATCTAATAGCCTTTGCAAGTGCTTTTATAAGTATTAATATTAAAAATAAAGGAAAACTTAAGAAACATTGAATATTGGACATTAGTATCAATAGAATGGCAATATGTCTTACTCCACACAACAAATAAATAAATCTTTAGAAATTACAATTCTTAATTAAGTTCATTTGCAAATCATTGTATAATATGTTGGTACATTAATTTATGCCAGTTTTGAAAACAAAATATGTATTAAAATTCTGATATCACTTTTTCCTCTTATATGTTGTTGAATATAGATTGTCATTGCCTAATTGCACCTAACCTATCAAGAAATGCTAATGTTTTTGGTGATATTGTTGCCTCTTGGTTTAAAGTAGCATAGGGTTCAGATTATTTTAACAGTACTTATAATCCATCAACCATTTTGACATTTTATACTAATACCTATGAATACTCTCAGAGAGTAAAAATAACATTTATACAGGTATATGTATTTGTTTAGTCTAGAATAAAAATGAAGCAGGTTATTTCAGCTCTACTCATATTTTACAATTTAATATAAGACATTTTTATTTGAAAACGTTTACAAATAGATTAATTTGGAGCATTCCATTGAAATACCAAAAGAAATATTTTATCACAGTATTGTCATGCACCTGCATGACATAGATTTCAAGGATAAGAGTTAAGGACCACTCGGGCAACTGAAACAGTGAACTTGAAACAGTGTGTCTACAATGAGCTTCAGATTATCTGTTAATTTCAGTTATCACTCCACATGAGTGGCAGGAATTTTATATTTAAAATTCCTGCCACTCATGTGGAGTGATATATATAGATATATTTAATTCAATTTCTTTAGAAAGAATATCCAAATAACTGAGAGAAACAAAATTCAAATAGAGAAAACACAAAAATACTTTTTCTTTATTATGATTTCTCTGCTCTTGAAGTAAAGCGCAAATATAACAATAGTAAACATGCGAAATGACTTTCTCAGTCATCCTAATGTTTCACCATCATTAGTTTGAAACCATGTGGTGGATCCAGGAAAAATTTACATTCATGGCTATTGCTTCATGGACACTTTACTAAGCTTGTTTACTTTGCACAAACTAATTCAAGTATTTTGACAAGTTTTAGTACGTTGGTACAAAACAAAACAAACAAAATAAAACACAGCAAAATAAAGCAAACCAGATAATCAGACAAACATAAACTAAATAGCAACAGTCAAATTTTTCAAAGACCAGTTGGATAATCAAGTTAGTTAAAATGACCTAACTGGTTTATTTGTTTAGACACTACTCAAATCCCTACGTAGGCACAGGAATTCTGTTCTTTTCTTCAGAATATGCCAGACAGGATAGCAAGGAAGATTCCTGCATTATAACCTTGCAATTTATGGCAAAGACCCTGTGGCAACTTGGTGCCTTAACATGCAGATAGTCATATTCTGTTTTGCTGACAGCCAGAAAAGTGAGGACTAGTATAAAGTTACTTAATTGTCTCTCCTTGGCTGACAGTTTCAAGCACTTTGTAAATAAAAGTATTCAGGAGTGGCGTTAATATCACATTTAGTAATCATCAAATAATTTCTGTAGAGAAACGCTCCCAAAGCAGGTCTCTCTGTGCTGTTAAAAATTTCTCCAACATTCTATTGGGATACATTACTCATCTAGTCAATATCTGAGCTATAACACCACCTGAAACACCAAAGGTTCTGAATGTTTTGGGTCCTAAAGAAACCTTCGGCTCTCTAGGTTAAGAAACCTGCTCCCAATTGGTATGTGTATTTATAATCATAAATATATTTTTTAAAACTTTACCTATAACTTAAATTATGCTTCAATCTTTTACCTCTGGGAGCTTGCATAGCTTGGAAGTTAATACTTGGAAGTATTTTATTCTGATATAAGTCCTAACAAGTGATATTAGAAAGCTTGTGTTGGATAGTGAAGGAATTTCTTCAACCAAAGTTGTTTATCAAAATCTTAAAATGACTTCTAGTTACAACATCTAGAATAAAAACACATAGTAACAATTCAGTTGTTTATCACTGACACATTCATGGTACATGAAATGTTAAATAATTTATTCTTAAATTTGCCAACCTTAAGTTTTTAATTTTCCTTAGCCTATTACAATGAATGATGGATTTATAACACAGAAAAGATTAGTTTTTAAAAATTATCTAAAATTATGGACTAAAAAATGTATCTGAGGATATGGTTTGAAGTGTCTGAACACTAATGACTTTATTGATAAATTATTTAAAAAATAAAAGATAGTCACATATTCATAAATATATCAAGACACCATGTTGATATTGTTCCCATTTCAATTTATTTTATTTGAAGCTGAGGGCAGAAATCAATATTTTTTTTCACTTGCAATACATTTATTTTTTGTTTAATCCATTGTGAATGAATATGACATATATAAAGAGATAGAGATTTAGGGAGTCGTTCTAATCTAATTTTACATACAACTAATATTCTTCCAAATAGGTAACAGTTTTGATCTTACACTTTAATCTATCAAAAAAATCAATGTTGAAAACGCACTGAATCATAACTTGAAAAATGTTTTCCAAAACTCTTCTCAATTTTTAATAAATGCTAAAGATAACTGGCTCCTTCAAGCCCAGGTTCCCTGAAATTCCCCTGATAAAATGTGTAACCTTTGCTAAGTGCCTTCATCTTAAGCAGAAAGCCACTTTAAGAATCTATTTGCCCAAGACAGGATTCATAAACATGCAGGGCTTTCTTATACATGTAGCTCACAAAGCTTTTTTCCTAAACCCCTATTTGTTAGAGGTTAAAATATATTTGTTGGTGGTATGAAATGTAGTTCTTAAGAAATAGAGCACTTTAGCTAGATAATAAATTGCAGTACTTCAATCATGGAATCAAATTGAACACCCAAGAGTTGGTGCCAGTAAGGTTTCTAGACTGAAATTCTTGACAAAATTAACAATAACAACAATAACAACAACAACAACAACAAAGGAAATGGACCATGGGCAGGAGTATCTGATCATATGTATATGTGTACAAGCTATTCCAAGCTATAAGTTTCCCAAGAAATTAAGGTCAGTGGAATAGTTTTGGTCATAGGGTCACTGCAATCCATATGCTCTTTGTAGTGTTGTTCAAGACGTTGTGATACTGTTGTTACGCTTTGCTGTCATCTTCTTTTGACTGAATGATGTCATTAGAAACTTTAATTTCTATAGTTTCTGGATTTAGAACTTCTTTCCCATTTTCTTCTTTTAAAGGCAATTTTCTGAAAGAAAATTAAAAAATAATAAACTTCATTTGTTGGGAGTTTTTGAAGAGATATATAAAATTTAAATTACTATTTTGGAGACAAAATAATCTCTTCAAAAAATTTGTTAAAGTAATATCAGGGGCAATCCCTTCAGGTCCCCTCCCATTGTGGGAGCTTTTCTGTCCTCAATAAATCCTACTTTCTCACTTAAAAAATAAAGTAAAATAAAGTAATATCAAATTCATAAAAATAATTGGCAATAGAATAAGGCAAGATTGTTTATTATACAAATGTAATGTAATGCAAAATGAATGAAAAATGTATTTGTAAATTTAGATGCATCAAATTGGTCATGATAGGATGGCTTAGACTTGGTAAATAGTCATTGAAACTAAAATTATAATTAAGTGTTTCGGAAGGTAAAAAGCAAATATATGTCAATGACATGATGTATTTTTATTATTCATGTTTTCAAGTAAAAGCAATCAATAATTGTTGCCATATTCTGTTACATAAAATTCAGAAAAATTAGCAATATTCTTTGGAACTTAATGCAAATCAATATTTTTTAGGACGTTCTCATTTTTCATATTTACCATGTTTTCTTTTATTTATTTTCATTATTATTTTTCTTGTCATTTTATATCACTTCTGGGAACATTTGTTGATAGTTTTTAATAGCAAACTTTATTTCTTAACATTAAGACAGTTTCATAAATCTTATGTCAGTGAATTATGCTTTTAAGTTTTTAATCTAAACTCTCAAATTTGATGGTTTATGATTGTATCTTGTGACATGATTTTTTGGTGACTAATTTTTTTCTCCCTTGACAAAATCGTTTTTCATATCAAAAAAATTTCTTAGAAATACAATTCCAATTTACCTCTGTGACTTCAACCTCCCATTTTATGGAAAGGCAGTAGTTCCTCAGAGTTTTATCTGTAATTTATCATTTTTTTTAAAATAAGAAGGGTAAACATTGCATTCTGAAGATCAAAGCTATCAGAACTATTCAGTCATAAGTAAGTCATAGGCAGAAACTTGTAAGATCTGTTGGTGGGAAGGAAGAGGCATTGTACTAACAAGAGCATGCTCTTTATAACAGCACATTCACAAGTCTTCCTTTTTCCCATTCCCAAGTACTGAAAATATTCACAATAAAAGATTAGAAAAACAATGTTTCACTTTTTTAGCATCAAAATGCAGAAATTTTTAGAGTTCTGATAGTAGATTAGCATAAAGCTTAATATATCTCTTACAGAACTATGTACGTTTTTAATGAACCAATGTTTTCAATTAATTCTTGGAAGATGTATTTCTGCATATATAATCTCTCACTACTTATGTTTATGCTAAATTTCTTTTAAAAATTACTGTTAATTATTTTATTTAGCATTGTCTAGACAATATTTTTATGGTTCAGATCTAGACTATTTATTAACTTACTTTTTTGTCCAAAATATAGCCCAATTCAAGGGAATTCTCTTAACTAGTTTCTATGCACACCAGTATAATAGTGTGTTATTTGCTAGACTAGATTGTGTTTTATTGTGTAATACTTCACTTCATTGGAAGTACTTCTGATTTCTGAAGGAGAGATTGTAGAACCCACCTCTAATACAGTTAACCTAAATTTAGAATGCAATACTCTTTAAATGAAATAATTAAAAACAGCCTGAGGGTTTATATAAAAATTTTAGCTATAGAGTAGTATTTTGTGTCCTTACATTAATGATTTCAGTCTCTTCAGAGCAAATAAATGGGATTTCTGAAAAAAAATCCATTGTTTTCAACTGTGACTTTCTTCTGTGTTTGATTTATAATGAGAAACCTAAATCAGATTACACTACAAGGGAATGTAAGCTGTAAAGAAAAATAAATAGTATTTGTTTTGAAAAATAATGAAAAGCACCTGATGAACAGTAAAAAAAAGCATGATAACCATGATTTTGTTAGTGTCACATACATCCACTAGAATACTACTGCTGTTACTTCTTAATAATGTCTTCACTTTGATTATTCTGATTTCTTTCTTTCTTTCTTTCTTTCTTTCTTTCTCTTTCTTTCTTTCTTTCTTTCTTTCTTTTTTTCTTTCTTTTTTTTTTTGGGTTGGAGTCTCATTCTGTCACCCAGGCTTGAGTGTAGTGGCACGCCGCTCAGGCTCACAGCAGCTTTGACTTGCTGGGCTCAGGCTATTCTGCCTCAGCCTTCCAAGTAGCTGGAACTACAGGCATGCACCACCATGCCCAGCTAATCTTTTTTTTTTTTTATTGTAGAGATGAGGTCTTGCCAACTAGCCTAGGCTGTTCTCGAACCCCTGGGCTCAGGCAATCCTCTCACCTAGGTCTCCCAAAGTGCTGGGATTATAGGTGTGAGTCACTGCACCCAGCCCTGATTACTCTAATTTCTATGTACATAAACCTAGGCAAACAATCATCTTTGCAGGTTTAATTGTGATATCTACTAAAGTTTTAATAGAGCTATGAGGGACACAGAAATAAACCACATTGTCTTAAATGGAGACCAAGCATTATTTACTACATTGATGTTAAAATTATAAAGAATATAACAGTATTTCTTCCTCTTAACAAATATTATTTATTTAAAAAATAGTCTTGGATATATTTCACTGCTATTAGTATTCAAAATTATGAATAATTTCCTGACTATTTTTATTTCAGTAAAATTACCTATTTTCAAAAATTTTGAAAGTGAAAGCATCACATTTTGAGAGTAAGACTAGTGTTGGAAAATTCCACTCTGTAACTTACTTCTTTCATTAATATATTTTTACATAAAATTATACATATGTGGTTTAAAAATGGACTTTCTCTGA
Organism: Cephalopachus bancanus; assembly: GCA_027257055.1. Taxonomy (NCBI): domain Eukaryota; kingdom Metazoa; phylum Chordata; class Mammalia; order Primates; family Tarsiidae; genus Cephalopachus; species Cephalopachus bancanus. The sequence goes on along the minus strand of JAPVLO010000108.1, from coordinate 14,991,351 downwards.
CATTGAAGTTTTCATGAGAAATGTCTCAATAGAAAATGGATTTTAGATATTCACACATAATTTCATTAAAAGAAACAGCATAATTCTTTGAAAAATAATTATAATAAAATTTGCAGATATATAATACAAGTTATGATAATGTGTTATCACTTTACCAAAACTGATTTAAATATAAGTAAACATTTCAAGCTACATACTCAGGCTCTGTTAGTGGTGTGGTTTCATTTGGCTCATTTACTGGGCTCCCATCTTCATGATTAGTAATTCTTTCATCCTCTGTTCTCATCTCCACTATTGGTTCTTTTGACCCATCCTTCCTAGAAACATAAAGGAGAACATATTACCTGTGTAATGTAAAAATGAATGCATGGTTGAATGTAGTTTAAAATTGTCACCTGGTACTATCTCCCTCCAAATAAATAAACATGGCCAACTTTAGAAAACCACTAAGAGAAATTTTTCCATTTAAGTTTACCTCACCATATATTTTCACTCAGAAAAATAAACAAAGAAATTCCATCTGGTCTAGATATTTTTTTCTCATCAAAATTGTGTCAACTATTTAGCAAAATTAGTTCAAATTTTAAATCCTTTTGTATACTTTCTGTGTGGAAATAAATGAAAAATATCGTGTTAAATAATATTTATAGCATGGAATAGCTTTCTTTCCCCTAACTAGCAATACTTTAAAATATAAAAACATTTTAACGATAAAAAACACTTGAGTAAAGTGAGGTCCAAACTTTACCTGTACAATGACCATTTGTATGATTAACCCCAAATTGTATTCCACGTATTTAGAATGAAAATGTTTTAAAAAGAATACTCACATTTTTATTTAAAAAAAAAACACTTGAGTAAAACTTTTTAAAATACTAAGATCATTTGAAATACATAAGAAATATTGTTTTTGATTTCAAATTTTGGAAGACAAAATTTTTATATGTGTTTTGTTTTAAATATGGCTATCAATTTATATGAAAGATCTTAACAATAATATGATCACTGTCTTGAAATATTTACATTTTAAGAAAATAACATTTAGAAGAAGAATCATTGCATTTCAGATAAATGAATTTTCATTTATCAGTTCACATTCAAATGTCATCTTTATCAGATTTATAATATATGTAAGTGTAATTTTTTTATAACCGATGAAAAGTAGGAAGCTTACTGCAAAATTTCATGCCTCAAAAAGTAAACAACAACAAAAATTGAAAGGAAAGCTATTTGGTAATAATGAAGGGTAACGTGAAATGGTACAGAAAAAAAATAAAGAAGGGATGAGGACTTCCACTACTCAGGGACATAGTCTTATTTTACAATCTAGTAATTGTGCTTCTACACACCCAAATGAGTTGAAAATTTTTATCCATGCAATGATCTGCACATGAATGGTTATAGCAACTCTATAATTACTAAAAAATTGTAACCAACTAAGATGCTTTTCTAATAGGAAAATTGATAAATAAGCTGTGGCACATTGATACAATTGGATAGTACTCACAATAATAAGAAATATGTTATCCAGTCATGAACGTATACAGAATAACTTTAATAATTTCATTTATTTAAAGAAGTAAGCCAGTCTGAAAAGGCTACATGCTGTGTAATTCCAACTATATGACATTCTGGAAAAGACAAATCTCTTAAGACAGTAATGAGACCAAAGATTGCCAGGGATTAGAGGCAGTGAGAAATGAATAGGTATAGCATATGGGACATTTAGACCAGTGTAACTATCCAATTTCTTACTGTAATGATAGATATAGGAACAATGAAATTAGCTCTTTAAAAAGCACGTAAACTAGGATTACATACAAAGCAAAGCAAACAAAAACAAAACCTACATTGACCCAAAGATTTAACAGACATTTTTCTACCATTATTTTATCATACAGAATAGTTTACTGTTCTAAAAATCCTGTGTGCTATTCACCTCACCCTTCTCTCCAACACATGCAACCACTGATCTTTTGCAGTCGGTATGGTTTTTCTTATACCAAAGTATCACATGACTAGTACAATATGCAGCCTTTTCAAATAGGCTTCTATCACTTAGCACTAAACATCTAAGCTTCCTCTATGTCTATTCATCGCTCAGTAGCGCATACTTTTTAGTGCTGCATAATATCCCATTGTTGAGATCTATTACAATTTATTCATTCATTCACTGAGGCACATCTTAATTGCTACAAAGTTTTGGCAATTATAAATCAAGCTACTGTAAACATCAATGTGCAGGTTTGGGAGACAGCATATATTTTCAGCTCCTTTGGGCAAAAATACTAGTGAGCTCAATTGCTGGTTTGTAAGGTAAGAGTGTGTTTAGTTTTATAAAAAGCTGCCACATTATCTTCCAAATTGGCTGTACCACTGCATTGCCATCAGCAATAAATGAGTTTTTCTGTTACTCCACATTCTTTCCAACATGTGGTATTGTCAGTGTTTCGGATTTTGACTATTCTTATAAGTGTATAGAGGTACATTATCTCACTTTATTTTTTATATCGCGACCAGCCTGGGCAACTTGGTGAGACTTCGTCTCCACAATAAATTACAAAAATTAGCCAGGTAGGCATGGTGGCATGCACCTGTAGTTCTGACTACTTCAAAAGCTGAGGCAGAAGGATCACCTAAGCCCAGCAAGTTGTGGCTGTGGGGGCCGTGAGTGTGCCACTGTGCTCCAGCCTGGGTGACAGAGTGAGACTCCAACTCAAGAAAAAAAATTATATTGTTAATGATATAAGTTGTGAAACATTTTTTCATTTCTTAGTGCTATTTGTATATCTTCATTGGTGAGGAGAATGTGCCTTCCCAGTTACGGTATTTGGTCCATTATCTAGTTTGGTTGTTCCTTTTTTTGTATTGAGTTTTAGGAATTATTTGTATATTTTGTATTACTCCACTTTATCAGATACATCTTTGCAAGCATTTTCTTTCACTTGTATCTTGTCTTTTTATTCTCTTAATGATATCTTTTGAAAAGCATAAACTTTTAATTTTAATAAAGTCCAGCTTATAAATTATTTTGTTCATGGGTTGTGCTTTTTGATGTTGGATCTAAAAAGTCATCACCAACCTTAAGGTAATTTTCAAAGTTTTATAGTTTTGCAATTTACATTTAGGTCAATGTTACATTTTGAGTTAATTTTTATGAAGGACATAATGCTTGTGTTGTGATACATTTTATTGGCTATGGATTACAGTTGTTCCAGTACCACATGTTGAAAAGAGAAACTTTTTTTCATAGTACTGCCTCTATTCTTTTATCAAAAATCAGTTCGGTTGACTATACTTAAGTGGGTCTCTCTATTGGTTTTTTATTTGGTTACATTAATTTATCTTTCCTTTAACTAATTTCACACTGTCTTGTTTACAATAACTGTGGTAAATCTTGAAGTTGGATAGTGTCAGTCCTCCAACTTTAGTCTTCTCCTTTAATATTGTGTTGGCTATTGTGGGTCTTTTTGCCTCCCTATAAACTTTAGAATCAGTTTTTCAATATCCATAAAATAATTTGTGATTTTTATCAAAATTTCATTGAATCTATATATCAAGTTGGGAAGAACTGATTTCTTGATCATATGGAGTATTTCTGTTCATAAACATAAGATATTTCTCCATTTAATTGGTTATTTGATTTTCTTTCATCAGTTATGCAGTTTTTCTCATATAGAGTTTATAATTATTCTATTAGTTTTATACCTGAGTATTTCATCTTTGAGGATGCTACAAAAATAATTGTGTTCTTAATTTTAATTCCACCTGTACACTGTTTTTATATAGAAAAGTGATTGATCTGCACTTAACCTTTTATCCTGTAACCTTGCTATAATCACTTATCAGATCTAGGAGTTTTGTTGTCAACTCATTCAGATGTTTTACGTGAACATTCATATTGCTTGCAAAGAAAGTTTTAGAGTTTTATTTCTTCTATTCCAATCAGTACACCTTTTTTTTCTTGTCTTGTTGCTTTAGCTAGTACTTCCAGTACAATGTTGAAAAGGAGTATTAAAAAGGGATAGTCCTACTTTGTTTCCAATCTTAGTAGGACAGCTTCTAGTTTGTTTACCAAAATGTTAATTATGATGTTGGCTATAGATTTCTAGATATTTATTACTAAGTTGAGAAAATTTTTCCCTATTCTTAGTCTACTGAGAACTTTTGTCATCAATGGCTATCAAATTTTTCAAATAACATTTCTGCATCTGTTAATACGACTTTGTGATTTTTTTGTCATGTTGATGTGACAGATTTACATTGATTTTTTTTTCTTTTTTCTTTTTTTTTTTGAGTTGGAGTCTCACTCTGTCACCCAGACTGGAGTGCAGTGGCCACTCCCGGCCACTGCAGCCTCTACCTGCTGGGCTCCGGCGATCCTTCCATCTTAGCCTTCCAAGTAGCTGGAACTACAGGCGTGCGCTACCACATCCGGCTAGTTTTTTTGATTTATTGTAGAGATGAGGTCTCATCAAGTTGCTCAGGTGGGTCTCGAACCCGCAGGCTCAGGCAATCCACTCACCTCAGCCTCCCAAAACATGGGATACAGGCTGAGCCACTGAGCCTGGCTTGATTTTTCAATATTGACTCAGACTTGCATATCTGGAATAACTCCTACTTGGTTATGGTGTATGTTTATTTATACAATGTTGAATTGCTATTATTTTAAGGATGTTTGCATCAGTGTTCAAGGAAGATATTGGCATGTACTTTATTTGTTTTTCTGTTTTAATGTCTTTGTCTGGCATTTGGATAATGCTGGTTTCATAGAATGAGTTGAAACATATTCACTCTTCTTCTATCTTTTGAAGCAAATCATAAAATATTGATCTAGCTTCTTTTTTAAATGCTTAGTAAAGTTTACCAGTAGATATATTGGGGCCTGGTGCTTACTGTTTTGTGAGGTTATTAATTATGATTATATTTTTAATAGATATAGATCTATTACAAGTGTATATTTTCATGTGACTTTTAGCAGATTGTATCTTTCAAAGAATTGCAAATTTCATTTTGGTTATCAAATTATCAGCACAGAGTTGTATATAGTATTATTTTATCATGCTTTGGGTGACCATGCTAGCTGTAGTGATGTTTCCTTCTTCACTTCTGCTATTAATTCCCATTCTGTTTCTCTCTCTCTCTCTCTCTCTCTCTCTCTCTCTCTCTCTTTCTCGAATTAGCCTGAGTAGAGGTTTAACAATTTTATTGATATTTTCAAAGAATCAGATTTTAGTTTTATTGATTTTCTTTATTGATAACTTATTTTTAAATTCATTTGTTTCTGGTCTAATATTTATTATTTCCTGTCTTCGGCTTACTTTGTACTTAATCTCCTCTTTTTTCTTGTTTACTCAGGTAGAAATTTAAATAATTTAATTTCAATATTTCCTATTGTCTAATAAGAATATTTACCTCTAAGCATTGCTTTTGACTCATCCCACAAAATGTTATGTAGCACTTTCATTTTAACTTATTTTAAAATATTTTTAGAATTTCTCTTAAGATTTCTTATTTGAATCACGTGTTATTTAAAAGCATGATGTTAATCTTCAAGTACTTGGGAGTATTTTCTAATTATCTTTCTTTTATTGACTTGTATTATAATTCCATTGTGGTCTTACCACAAACATTGTATAATTCTTATTTTGTTAAATGTTTTAAGATATAAAGCACAGAATGTGACTTATCTTGATGAATGATCAATGTGAGCTTGAGAAAAGTGTGCATTCTTTTGGTATTGGGTGAACTAGTATATAGATGTCAATTATATATAGTTGATTTATGTCCTTATTGGTTTTATGTTAATTTCTTTTTAATTTTGTTTTCATTTTTTTCTTCTTATTCTTTTTCTTTTGCCTTCTTTTTTTTTTTTTTTCCATTTTTTTTTTTCCTCCCTGTTGGATCTGTCCATTTCTGATAGAGGAGTGTTTAAGTCTTCAAATACATGGTGAGTTCATATATTTCTCTCTACATTGTATCAGGTTTTGCCTTAAATATTTTTAAACTCTGATGTTAGACACATGCATGTTAAAGACTGTTGTGTTTTCTTGGATAATTGACCTCATTATGATTATTTAACACCCCTTTAAATTTAAAATAATTTTCTTTGCTCTAAATTTGATGTTGTATGTAATCAATATTCAAAGTCCTGTTTTTTATTGATTAGTGTTACTTTAGCGTGTCTTTATTTTTACAATCTAAATGTGTTTTTATATTTATTGTGGTTATTTGTAGAACAAATACTTTTGGGTCTTATATCTTAATTTACCTGACAATATCTGCCTTTTAACTGGTGTATTTAAACCATTAATATTAAAAATAAGAATATATTAAAAATAAATATTGATATCATTGGGTTAATATCTACTATATTTGCTACTATTTTTTATTTGTTGCCTTTATTTTTTTACTTTCATTTTTGCCTTTCACTTTCTGTGATAATTTCAGAGAAAACAAACTTCTTGGTTGGAGGAGGGTTCTCTCTCTTAACATTTTAAATACTTCTTCACTCCACTTTCTTCTTACTTTCATAGCTTCCGCAGGAAAGTCAGGTGTAAATCTTATTTTTGCTCCTCTATCAATAAGGTGTTGTTGCCTCTAGCTTATGTCAGGAGATATATATACATATATATATTTATATTTATTTCAATTTATATTTGCACTTATTTATATAATTATATAAATCACATAAAAATATATTATTGCACATATATTATATACATATTATAATTATACATAAAAGGTTATTTCCTACAGTATGAATATAATGTGGCCATGTGAGATTTTTCTTTTTATCTTCTTTATTTTGGAATTTATTTAGATTGCTGTTATTTGAGATTTCTAGAATAGCTCTAAGATTAGGTCATGAATCTGTAAATTTATGAATCTGTGCTTCTGTGGCCCAGCCTGTAATCCCAGCACTTTGGGCAGTCAAGGTGAGAAGATTGCCTGAGCCTGGGGGTTCGATACCAGCCTGGGCATCTTGATGATACCTTGTCTCTAAAATAAATCTCACACACACACACACACAGAAACAAACCAGGTGTGGTGGCATGCATCTGCAGTTCCAGCTACTGGAAAGGTTGAAGTGTCAGGATCACCTAAGCCCAGCAGGTTGAGCCTGTGGTGACTGTCAGTATGCCACTGCACTCCTGCCTGGGCAAAAGAGTGAGACTCCAACTCAGAAAAAATAAAAGTGCTTCTCAAGCCCTGTCCCAACTCTGGTAGGACAGAGTGTTTAGAATGAGCTGGAGTTGGGCATTTCCACATGGAAGCCTGGTGCAAGGTTGTATTGGTTAATTGCTTCGTGTCATTTAGGATCTGATGAAATTTCATCAAGTTAGACTTTGGTTAAATAGTTTCTTCTGAGGGTAGATCTCACTAATAAAATATTCTGGTGTATTCAAAGCTGTTATTTTCCCTATTTCCAATTCCAAAATCATGAGGAAATTTTTCTCCAATATTCACTATAAGAACTTGGTTAAGCTCCCGAAGGTTAAATCCTCAAAAGTATAATGTTTCCATATGACTGGGTCTCTCTGGAGTCTTCAAGTCACAGACTGGTCCACATCAAGCCTCCAACAACTTGTTAATAACATTTTATTATTTTTTTCTTATCTCATCACAAGTTCCCATAAAGTTTTCTGTTTATAAGGGTCTGCTCTGATAAATTGTGATTTTCTGAATCTGTTTCTCTGGCTTTCAATTTTGCAGATGGAAGTTTGCACTATAGCCTCGTTTTTCTTATGAATTTAAGAAGAGTTGTTAATTTTCAATTTTTTTAGATTTTCACTTTTTTTTTTAAGAGGGAGTGATACCTTTGAATATTCTTGCCTGTTGGGCTGTAAACTGAGAGTGTTCATTATTTTTTCTATCAGCTTTATTCAGAAAAATACATATTTTATATTTTATACATTTATTTTATATTTATATATGGTATTTTATACATTTTATACATTTCTTCAGTTTGTGGACCAAATTATACTTTCTCTTACAATAAACCTTTTACTGTCTAGTTCCTCTGTCTGATCTCTCTCTCTCACACACACACACACACACACACACTTCTGCTGGTTTATTCTTAATTTTACATTTTACTTATTTTGTAACTTGCTCAGATAAGTACGTCTAGGTAAATTATTTTTTACATAACATGTATAAGAAATAATACATTTATTCATTCATTTAACATTTTAAAATTAAAATGTGTTTTCTGCCAGAATAAGTTTCCTGGTGTCAAGGAATGAGTCTGCATTTTCACACAGGTGCATTCCCAGTATTTAGAACAGTACTTTGTTATGTAAATGTTTAATAAAGATTTTTCATAAACATTAATACTGAGAAAATAGTAGCAAATAGATAGTGATGAAATATAAACTCAGTCATTTTTATAAGAAAAACTCTGGAAATGTGAGACACGTGTTTATTGAAATTGATAAGAGCCAAATTAAAATGAAATATTCTAGAACTGTACACTAATGCTATCCTCTATAACACTGATTTAACATTCTCTTTTTTCTGTTACATGATGTTCTTAAAACAAAAAATTATCTAAGTGTGTAATTAATGTGTTGTGTAATAAAGCATCATAGTCTTATAATTTTTGATAACATACAAGAACTGGTCACAGAATGCTTGGAAACCAATTCAGAGCTAGTATAAAATCAATTAGTCAAATCAGTTATATCTTATTTCTTATAATGATTTTAAATCTTTTTAAAAATTGAATAACACATTTTGAAAAAGCATTGAAGGCTATTTTCCCAAGAAAGAGAAAGTTTTTATTTAAAAAATGGTATGATCAATAATAAGTATGAAATTAACCACGTGCTTTCATTTTCCCAGTTCCTTAAGGTTAATTAAACTCAGCAGAATTTATAAACAAACTTGTTGGTGGACAAATTAACAAATAGTAGAGTTAAATGAAAATAAACAGCAGCAGTTGTGTGCACCTGGTTGTTTGCACATGGTTACCACCATTCCTTCATTTAGTCAAAACAAAAATATGAAGGTACTATTTGATTTCTCTTTCATGTACCTAAAATTAAAATAAATCAACAAGTGGTTGACGCTACTTCAACTTTATCTAATCTATATCCACTATATGCTTCTAATACTACTGCCTAGAGTTGAAAATAGCATAATTTTTCATCTGGAGACTTTTGAAGTCCTCTTACCAGTTCTCCCTGATTCTAAACCTGTCTTCTAAACTTACCAGACCCCAACAATCCATTCTTCACCAAGCAGCTAAAATAACTCTCTTAAACCCTTTCTAATTCTAATAAAATTCGGATTTCTTCCTTTGACCCAAGAACATGATTAATACTTTGGTTCCTAGTTCAGTTTCTTTTTTTTTTGAGTTGGAGTCTCACTCTGTCGCCCAGACTGGAGTGCTGTGGCCGCTCCCGGCCATCGCAGCCTCGACCTGCTGGGCTCCAGCGACCCTTCCGCCTCAGCCTTCCAAGTAGCTGGAACTACAGGCACGCACTACCACGCCCAGCTGATTTTTTGATTTATTGTAGAGATGAGGGCTCACCAAGTTGCCCAGGAAGGTCTCGAACCCGCGGGCTCAGGCAATTCAGTCACCTCAGGTTCCCAAGGCATGGGATTACAGGCTGAGCCACCGAGCCAGGCTCCTAGTTCAGTTTCAATGTTCCTTGAACATATCAAGCTAATTCTCACCTTAGAACCTTTATATTAATGGTTTTACACCTGCATAAAATGTTCTTTCTGCTAATTGTTATATTCCAGACTGCTTATCAATCATTCTTAAACTTAAAGTCACCTTTCTGAGATATCTTTAATGACTCAATATCAAATAATAACTCATTAATGTTTATTTTTTTATTTTTATTATTTTATTTTATTTTACTTTTTTGAGTTGGAGTCTCACTCTGTCACCCAGACTGGAGTGCAGTGGCCGCTCCCGGTCACCACAGCCTTGACCTGCTGGGCTCTGGGGATCCTTCCGCCTCAGCCTTCTGAGTAGCCGGAATTATAGGTGCGCACTACCACGCCTGGCTAATCTTTTGATTTATTGTAGAGATGAGGTTTCGCAGCCCAGGTGGGTCTCGAACCCACGGGCTCAGGCAATCCACTCACCTCAGCCTCCCAAAGGCGCGGGATTACAGGCTGAGCCACCGAGTCCAGCATTAATGTTTATTAAGTGTCTTTTCTCATTAGAAAAATGAGTTCCTTGTTTTTGCTTGTTTTGTTCACTAATTTGTATCAGTGTTTATAACCTAATATTTATTTAATAAAAATTTTCTCAATGGCTGAACAACAATGAAAATATATAAAACTTAACACACATATGTCTTTATATCTAATAACATAATTACATATATAATATGCATATATTACATAGATATTATACATCTATATATGTACTTATGTTATATAACACATTGTTTTTTCAATTTTTTTATCATGTGCCTACTTTTTAAAAAAACAACTAAAATTAAGTTTTGTGATGTTTATATATATATATAGATATATATGATATATATGTGATGTTTTATATATATATATATATTTTTTTTTTTTTTTTTTTTTTTTTTTTTTGAGTTTGAGTTTGAGATTGAGTTTCACTCTGTCGCCCAGACTTGAGTGTAGTGGCTGCAACCTCGACCTGCTGGGCTCTGGTGATCCTTCCGCTTCAGCCTTGCAAGGAGCTGGAACTACAGGTGCACGCTACCATGCCTGGCTTTTTGATTTATTGTAGAGATGAGGTCTCGCCAAGTTGCCCAGGCGGGTCTTGAATCCATGGGCTCAGGCAATCCACTCACCTCGGCCTCCCAAAGCACTGGGATTATAGGTTGAGACACCGAGCCCAGCCTGTTTATAGTGTTAGCAAGACTGTAAAATCACAGAAAGTTATTAAGAGGTATAATAGGTTATTAGGAAGAAAGTACAATATATTGGATCATTAATTGTTCCTACTATATTTATCACATCTCACATTAGTATTTTGTTTAAGCCTGCAATAAAGACTAATTTCTGTTGGTTCTTTACTGTGTTTCACGTCCAACAAATATGCAACTGGCATTTTGTCTGAGAACAATTGAATTTAATTTTTTAATCCGAAAATATGCTATCTAATTAACATCTCAAAAAAGTGGAAATATGCCATACAGAGTATTGATGACAAATGGTCAAAGAAAAATGGCTTAGGAGGATTGAAATAAGCTAAGAGATAACAACAAAAATGCAGCCATGCAGAAGGAATTCTCTTATATTCCTAACATTAAAAGAAAAATGAATTGCATGCATTTTAAAGTTTAAGTCACACATGTGAGGCAGAAATGCATATACTCATTTTGTGAATGAAAAAACCCGTAATATTTACAGAAGAAAAAGTTATATTGGCCAAGAATATTGAGGCCCCAGAATTTAAGCTTATTTTTTTCTTCTCTATTTTTAAAATCTCTCCATATCTGCTTAAAATCGACTGAAAATGGTATTCCTCCACAATGTGGTAAAGTTGTAAGTCAGTACTTATTGAGAGAAACTGATGAAAGTGATTGAATTTTTGAAAAACAACGTACCACCAGGGGGAATATAGAGTTTTCTGCCTCTCTAGTTCATTGTAGAATAGATATAGGAGAGAAGGAAGAAACAAGTGTCTTCTTATATGTGACAAAAAGAGACCATTCAGTGTCAATATTAATATTACTAAATGCCAATAATCAAGGAGCTTATAATTTATTCAGAATAGCTTATTTTTTTAAAAGGCTAAGAAATAAATATTTTAAAAGTGACAGGGAATTTAATATGATAAACAAAATAAGATGAGACTACACAGATAAAGAAGAATTTTAGCTAAGTGGATGACATTTATTTATTTATTTATTTAAAAAAATTTTTTTTTGAGTCAGAGTCTCACTCTGTCATCCTGAGTAGCCGGAATTATAGGCTCACGCTACCACACACTGCTAATTTTTTGATTTATTGTAGAGATGAGGTCTCGCCAAGTTGCCCAGGCGGGTCTCGAACCCACGGGCTCAGGCAATCCACTCACCTCAGCCTCCTAAAGTGTGGGATTACGGGCTGAGCCACCAAGCCCAGTTTATTTATTTATTTATATTAGTTCCCTATGTTATTATTTAGATTTGTATTATTACTTATATTTATTTATGTTTATTGATTTATACTCATTCTCATTGAACTAGAATTGATGTATAACTTGAAATATACTTATGTCACTAATAGAGGTGAGGATCATAAAAACAAAAAATGTTGGGATATTTATTCTGTTAGATTTGAGACACTTTGAACATCAGTTATTGCCATTTTTTTTAGAAATAGGCAGGCAGCAGGAATCCCAATGCACTGGAGAAAGATAAGGACCAGATACATGCATTTATTTGGTATTCACACATGTAGAGGCATTATGTGAAGTTATGGGACAAATTATACATTAAAAAAGAGATAACTGGGTAGGAAACACTGAGAAACGATAATACAGGTAATTTGAAGAGAATGAAAGAATGTTAGCAAGATATAATGTAAACAATGTCAAATGCTTCATGATCGTTCAAGAATTTGAAACTGAGGTAAGATATGAAATCTAAATAACGTAAAGCCTCTCATGACTGAAAAGAGCAGCTTTGGTGAAGGCATAAACCAAAAATGTAAGAGATTAAACAATAGGTGAGACAATTGAAAAAGAAAATACATATGAATGGCTGACTCTATTTCAACCTGTTTTTTGTTTTAAATAAAAAGAGGCATATTTGGAGAAAGAGTAGAGAGAAAACACTAATATACAAAGTAAAATGTTATGTTATAGTGCAGAAAAACTTAAAAGTCAAGTTTTTTGAATTTTAGGCTCATAGAATTTCAAGAGAATTTTGATATTTAAATGCAGATTGAAAATCATTGTTTTTAATTTAGAAAAATAAATTTTAGCTGGCATGTAGGCTTTTATTTTGAGAAAGGGAATGACTATTTCTGTCTTAGAGTTAAAAAATTATTTTAATTTTTAGGTAAAAATTATTTCCTAAAGTGTATTATCTGCCAAGTTGCTGGTTTTTTTCTTTAATTTCAATTGTCCCTCCATTTTTTAGCACTGATATTATGAAATGCATGTACAAATGTTTTTATTCTTATTTCTCTAAGACTGAAGACCTTACGCTTCCTTTTTTGAGTAATACAAATTTTTGTGTAAAAAAGTCAGACACAAAAGAGTACATACTGTAGTTGTGGCTCTTTGGGGAGTAATTTCAAGAGTGGATGTTTATTATTCTTATCATTTTCTAAAACTTTGAATCTGCTATTTCTATTTCCATTTGATACATGAACATACAGTGGGTTTTTGACTCCCTGGAACTCCTGAGACCTTATCATCAACTAGAGAATTAATTACTGAAAAGTGTACAACTGTAGTAAAAAATTGTAGATTTGTAAAGAAAGTTTAAGATTATATGGCTTACTCAAAAAAAAAAAAAAGATTATATGGCCTATACTTTTATTTTTACAGGAAAAAACAAATACTCTCTAAAATCGATTTCCTTTTCAGTTATCAATGAGGAAACTTAGTAAGAGAATTTAAAACTCCTAAACCCAACAATCAATTCTAGATATTTCTGGGTATTATATGATATTTTATATGAATTAAAAACTGCATTATTCATAGTGTCTTATCCATATTCTTTACTATTCATATCTATACTCCTGGTGGATATTCATAATATATTGCATTATGATATTACAGATAGTAAATTAATATTTTTCGTTGAATTAATTCTATTAAAATTATCTGTTCCATGAAATGATAATAAGGAAAAGTCAGTATTTTTTCAAGCTTGGAAAGTTTAAATTACAGAAAATATTTCTCAATTCAGAAAAATAATTTGCTTTGGCTCTAGCAAAGATAAAAATAATTCTGTTTAAGATGAAATAATGTATTGACAATTTCAGGGATGTTTCAAGAGTATATGGATTTTAAGATGAGCGGTGATCAGTAGCAGTAATTTTTAAATTAATTATTTTGTTATAATTCTAATGAATAACTCCTTATGATTAAAGGAGTTGACCTTGAGGTTACTGCATGCAGTTGCTGCATAGGTGGAAGGGTGCCATGACCCTCATGAATAACCCTTGGTGGATTTGTTCAGAGTACTGTCTGCCTGGACATATGGAGCGACCTGAAAGGACTACATGCAAAAGAATAAAGCACTTCTTAAAATTTCACTGCATAAGTAAAGTTATTTGATTAAAAAGCACAATTCACAATTATCGATGTGTTGCTTGAAGTATTTTGCATTGTAGAGATATTGGTTCTCTCTCAATTAGTCTATAGTCTGAGTTCAGTCCCAATCAAAATCTTGGCAGATTTTTCTTTTTGCAGGAATTTCAATTCGGTTTAAATGGATATATGAGTCAATAACAGCAAAACAACCTTGAAGAAGTAAAAGCTGGAGGCCTTCTGCCATCACTTAGCAAAAACTATTACAAAATTTAGTCATAAATAAAGTCTGGTACTGGTAAAAGGATAGAGAAAGTGAACAATGCAATCAAGTAGCAAGAAAAAAAAGAGATCAGTTTGAATTTGGCCATCTGAGAAATCACAAAAATGCCACTGTCATTAGTGACAAAAGGATGATACTTTCAATCAATGATGCTATTTTCTAAACATAATTTTTAAAAATTATTAACTGGATAAGAAAATATGGTATATTTACATGATGGAATATTACGCAGCCATAAAGAAAAGCAAAACTATGAACTTCACAGAAACCTAGATGGAATTAGAATCTATAATACTCAGTAATTGATCACAGAAACAAATATCAAAGTACCACATGTACTCACTCATAAATGGACCCTGAACATTTATCATAATACTGTAAGAAAGGGATTCACAGTAGTAGGACACTTCTAGGAAAGGTGGGGCACATAACATCAATAAGGATATCCATACTTTACCTCTTCGATGACCACATATGCACCTAACCCTAAATTGTACCCCACATATTAAAAATTAAAAAAAAAGAGGAAAAAACATTAACTGAAAAGTGTCTGGACTTTTAACTCGGTTGTATTGTAGGTCTAAATGTAAAATTAAAAAACTTAATGGAAAATATAGAACACTTTATGACCTATTATAGACAAAGATTTTTAAAACATAACAAAAAAATGAGAGAAATTACAATATTAAACTATATTAGAAGTAAGAGCTTCTGTTCACCAGGGACAGTATTTTGACAACTAAAAGTAAGTTATAGAATGAGAAAAGAGGCTATATATAAAATTGTGCTTAATACATAAATATTTATAAAATGTTTTGATATTTATATATCATATAATATGTAAGTATGTAATATACTTATAATTAGTTCTATATGTTATATACATAGTTTATATATGGATATATGTATGCATATATATTTTATATATATAGCCAGGGTCATGTATGGAGAACATGCTGCATAAAAAACACACCTAAGCCGGGCTCGGTGGCTCAGCCTGTAATCCCGCGCCTTTGGGAGGCTGAGGTGAGTGAATTGCCTGAGCCCGCGGGTTCGAGACCCGCCTGGGCAGCAAGACCTCATCTCTACAATAAATCAAAAAATCAGCCGGGCGTGGTAGCTCATGCCTGTAATTCCAGCTACTTGGAAGGCTGAGGCGGAAGGATCGCCGGAGCCCAGAAGGTCGAGGCTGCAGTGGTCGGGAGCGGCCACTGCACTCCAGTCTGGGCGACAGAGTGAGACTCCAACTCAAAAAAAACACAAAAAACAAACAAACAAACAAACAAACAAAAAAACAACAAAAAACAAAAAACACACCTATACATCAATAGGGAAAAGAAAGACAGCCTAATGGAAAATAGAAAATGGGTATAATATTTGAATGAAACTTCAATAAAAGAGTGTGTCCACATACTCAAAAAGCATGAGAAAGTAACACAGTGAGATACAACTATATACCAAGCAGAATAATATAAATAAATATATGGAAAGTACGGTTAAAGGGAATATAATCAATCAAGACCCTTAATCTAGAGGAGGTTAAAATGACACAATTACATTGGCACATCACTTGTCAGTATTTACCAAAACTGAAACTATGTATACGGTGTAACTCAGTGATCCCATACTTAGTTAAACAGAAATCCTTTGCTAGATTATTCATAGCAACACAATTACTAACAGCCTCAAATTGGCAACTAGTTAAATACCAACACCAATAAAATGGGAAAGAGCTCCTGCCCAGTCAAGAAAACAGCAAGTGAAGAGACAACCAGATCACAGGAGAAAGTATTTATTCACTACCCATCTGACAAGGGATTAATAAACAAAATATATAAGGAACTCGACAAATCAATGGGAAAAAATAATCTGATTAAAACATGGGCAAAGGTTTTAAATAGACATTTCTCAAAATGAAACACACAAATAGAGAACAGGTATACGTAAAAAATGCTCAATATTACTAATTATCAGAGAAAGGAAAATTAAAACTGCAATGAGCTATCATCTCATCTCAGCTAATATGGCTCTTATCTGAAACATCAGCAGTAATGAATGTAGGCAAGGATGTGGAGAAAAGGAAACTCTTTTACATTGGTGGTGGAAATGTAAATTAATACAGTCATTCTGGAGAACAGTATGTAAGCTCCTCGCAAAACTAAATATAGAACTACCATATGATCCAGCAATCCCACTGCTGCGTATACATCCAAAAATAAGCAAATCAGTATATTGAAGAGGTATCTGCACTCCTATGTTTATTGCGGCACTACTCACAGTAGCCAGGATATGGAATCAACTAAGTGTCCATAAATGGATGATGAATAAATAAAATGTGGTGTATACTGAGGCGAAAGGATCGCCAGAGCCCAGCAGGTCGAGGCTGCAGTGGCCGGGAGCGGCCACTGCACTCCAGTCTGGGTGACAGAGTGAGACTCCAACTCAAAAAAAAAAAAAAAAAAAAAAAGTGGTATATATACAAAACAGAGTATTTTTCAGTTATGAAGAAGAATGAAATCTTGTCATTTGTGGCAACATGGATGGAACTGGAGAAAATTATGTTAAGTGATAGAAACGAGGTGCAGAAAGACAAATATCATATGTTTTCACTCATACATGGGAACTTATTGAGACAGAGTAGAATAATCGTTACCAGACACTGGAAGGGAAATGGACATAATGTGGGGATAGTTAATGATTACAAAAATAAGGTTTCATAGAATAAGGTCTAGTATTTGTTACCTCAATAGAGTGACTATAGAAAACAATTTATTGTACATTTTAAAATAACTCAAAGGTATTAGTGTTAGGGTGAGAATTTGGATTAGGGTTAACCCAAAGAAATGATAAAGCCTCGAGGTGGTAGAATCAATATAAACTGAAAAAAGTCATGGGAAAAATGAAAATTGAATGCATTTGTATGATTGTCTATCATCTTTGAATCGTAGCAGTAATGCTTTTCAGTGAAGAAACTTTTTTCTTTTTTTTTTTTTGGTGAGCCAGAGTCCTACTCTGTCACCTGGAATGCTAGAATGCAGTCACAGTATCGTGGCTACTGCAGCTTTGACCTCTGTGATCAGGCAATCCTTCCACCTCAGGCTTCTGAGTAGCTAGAATTACAGGCACACATTACTACACTTGGGTATTTTATTTTATTATTTTATTTTATTTTAGAGAGACGAGGTCTGACCAAGTTGCCCGTACTGGTCTCGAACCCTTGGGTTCAGATAATCCTCTCGCCACCATCTCCAAAGTGCTGGGATTACAGGCGTGAGCCACCTTACCCAGCCAAGACTTTTTCTTTTAATTTTAATTTTGAATAGACTGTTGTCACAGTCACTTGGTTCTAGAATATTTAATTATAATAGTCAATGTTCCATAGATTTAAAGTCAGAGAGGAGGCAGTGCAGTGTTCAATGTCATGTAGTCAAATTCTTGACCCTGCTTAGGAAACAAAGCCCAACTAAAGCCCTCAAGCTTAACACTTGTTTAATGGGATATGATGCAGATGCCTGATACTCACAGATATGCAGCCTTTCCTTCTTCGAGTTCTTTGCTTTTGCCACTGGAGCCACTTTTCTTTCCGCACATTCTCCTGGTGATGCACATCAATAAACCACATTGCCGAATAAAGAAGCAACTGACATCTGTTACCACAAGGATTAGCAGAAGTGCAGCAACTCCCAGGCCAATTACTGCTCCAAGCCCAAGACCATTAAAAAGTGTGTCTTGAAAAATAAAGAAAACAACTTCATTAAACCTTCAAATTAAAAAATATTAGACAATTATTTAAAAATAAATCTCATCCGAGAATTCACTAAAGAGACGGAAAAAAATACATGATAGAAACTCTCAGAATTCAATGTAATGATGTTATTCTCTGACTTTCAAACAATATTTTAAGCGACTGATATGTTAATGATTTAAATATTTTTTCCAAACGTTCTTTTAGAAAAGTAAGTCTAGATAACTCTTCTTTTCAATATACTTCTTGATTCTCTGTGGATAAGATAATGAATAGTATCATATCCCTAACAATACTTTATCAAAAAAAAAACCACAGCCATTAATAGATCATCACAATGTTAAAAGGAAATTGTAGTCAAAACTTCTGTAAGAAAGGTGCTAAATAAATGTTCTATATGGAATTATTTTAGTTTTAAGACTTAAACTTGCAAATGGATGACTTGAAGCACTTTTCTTTGACAGTGAATGCATAGTAAAATACTTTTCTATGAATATTTAAAGATCATTATTCTAGAACAAATGGCTCACTTTCATTTTTCTAGTTAATATTCTAACAAATATGTGGGATGGCGGGCAAATTTTTACAGAGTTACGGTACTTATGACCCTTTGTTAACTCTTATCAGGAGAAGGTAAGGGACGATGGGGGCCATTTTTGTTTGGCAAGTGGTTGCAGGAAATCCCAAAAGGCATACAGAAAACATCCATGAAAGAAATGACTGGGAAAGTAGTGGGAAACTGTGTGTGGGGGGGTACAGGGGGTTGGGGGGAGGAGGTGGGATTGACAGTAGTTGATATCTGCCTGGGGAAGGAGGGTGGCACACCGCATCAATAAGGGTAACTGCACAATGAAAAGTTGTATACCTAAACCAGAATTTAAATTGTAAACCCACAATTTGAAAATAAAAATTAAAAGAGAGAGGAAAAAAAGATAAAATAAAATAGAGTATTCTAATTGATAAGGTAGAAATGGCGAAAGGGGGCATATAATAAAAATACATTGTGTCACATGTCTGTAGTTGGTTATGAGGGTAAGACACAACTACAACAATATAGACAGAAAAATGAGGACAATTAGAGAAATCAATTAAACTGGTGATATTGTGTTATCTAGAAGAAAAAGGAGAATTATTCCTAACATGAATGCTAAGCATTTGTTTATATAACATTATAAAATTCTACTTATTTTAAAGAATAAGATACATTTATCACTCAGCATAATAACGACATGTCCAATATGTAACTGATACGTAGCACAAGAGACAGATATGTGTACGGACTCAAATTTGGGCTTCTAGAAAACCACTCCCCCCAAAAAATGCAAAACTACATCTGCCTAAATCATATTTTTAAAATTAAGTTTAATATTTTAATAATGACTTGAAAAAATATTGGTCCAAAGTAATTAGAATTACCGTTAAAACCCTAAATCTGCCACTACTAGGTTGACCTTGGATATGTCAGACTTGTCGAAATACCAGTTTATTGTTCTATAGAACGACTGAGTCTCATGTCTACATTTGTTTTTTCCAGAAGATATATTTAAGTTCTTCATATGCTTTACACGCTTGGAGCTTACACCTAGGTTAAGAAACATTTTGTTCTTGACATAGTGGCCTGACACTTTACCCAAGCAATGTGTGGTGCACATTTGCAAATTGTGCTTCCACATCTCCATGACAGGGCAAATGAGAATTCCTTAAGCACTGAGTCAACAGATTTAGAACATTCGTGCCCAAGCAAAATATATATTTTATTGTAATTATTTTGTTTTTTCATAATAAACACAGAATAATGTGAAAGAAAAAATGTTTTTTACTCCACTTTCAGAATCTCCTTCCTCTACCAAATATTAACATGTCACTGAGAAGGTGATAGCTTAGGAAAATTGCTTAACTAATATCCAGAGACATTCTTGCTTTTCATAGTATTATTCTTTTATTACATGAGTTCATTTATAGAAATGACTAGAGAAGGAATCAAATTTTCCAGGTGTTGGGATTTAATGTCTTTTTTCTTTTTTCCTTTTCTTCATAATCCCTATGGACAAATGTAGACTAGATACTAACAATTATTTAATAGTTTTCAAGGGTATATCTCTAGGTAAGATTTAAAAAATAAATAGTGCCTCATGATGTAAAAATATTGTATCAAGCAAACTAGGATTTTTGTGAGCAATTGAAAAAAAATCATTATGCATGTTTTCTTCCATTATCTATTTGCAAATATAAATGACTCTCTTCCTGAATTGATATAATACAATGAAGACAACTTAAACTATGAAATATTTTGATTATATATGAACATACAATATTTTCTTCAAAATTCCTATTTAATCCTTTTAGATTTGCTACATGATTCAACAACTAAAGCTCAAAAAAAAGGAGTAGAAGAGATAAATGAACAATTGGACGTTAGCCCTGTGTTTACAGTGACATGATGATCGTATCGGTATGTACTGGTTACTGTTTTTCATTTTGGGTCCTCTTACATGCAGGCAATACATCCTACAGATCAACTGTGATATATCTGATTAAATACACAAATTCCTATTTACCTTTCCCAAGTATGAAGAGTCTTTCTTTGTTCTTAAATGCACCACATCAGGAGTGAGAAAATTCTGGTTTCATCATTTATTGTTATAGTCTTTGAGGTGAGTCATTTATTTTCTTTAAGACTGCAATGCTTCTTTATTAGAATAGAGACAGTTATAATAAAAATAACAACCACAAACTAGGTCACAAGGTTGTTGAGAAGATTCTTGTGAATGTGGTAATATACTTAACCTTTGGTACTTATCACCCAGGACAAAGTAAACATTTAACAAGTATTGGTTGTTATTATTATCATTTTACTATTATAAAATTCTAGAGAAATAATATTTTAGAGAAAAAATATACCATCAAATATTAAAGGTTAAACTATTGTGTAAACATATCTCTTCATTAGTAATCTAAGGTGAAACAGTATCTCCTGTAAGTAATGAGTATACTCTTAAGAATACAATTACTTTTTTAATGATTCAGGTTGGGCAAGTTAGCTTTTAAATAATAAATATTTCATTATATGACTTTTTTAGCATTAACCCAGTATATTGATCTGCTTCATTTCTAGCTTTAGAAAGAGCTCTTAGGAAAATTATATTTGTAAAACATTTTATGGTAAAGGAATATTGATACTTAAATAGTGATTACTTTTTCTATAGAGATAAAATTAAACTTTTTAAACTTATGATTAAAGTTGTTGAAGCTTACTTGAAGTTATTTTTATAAAGAAGTAAATATATTTTTATCATTGCAAAGAATATAATAAATTTATGCTATAAGTAATTAAGTTTCCTTTTGAAAGTTGAATTTTCTATTTTTTAAAATTACAAATGAAGGATATATTTAAGTGCTTATACTTTATCATATCACATGAAATTAGGTTGTAATAATTACACAAGCTAAAATTTTGAGTGTTTTCCTACCACCAATTTAGTAAGGAATAAAAAGTTTACTATTTATAGTTTGGATATTTCACAAATTAAAACATAATTGCATATAAAATAACACCATTAAGATTTGGGGACTAGTAATGATTTATTTTCTCAATAACATCCAGAAAATTCTTACTTTATAAATTAATGGTTTCGTTATTAATGGTTTAGCTATTAATAAATCAAAACTGAGCACAATTATTTAAAGAATTATAAATTTATCTTTTCTTTTTAGCTTTCCAAAATAATCACACATGTGATTTATTCTATATTTTTATAACAACTCTATTTGTTAGGAAAACAATATTATTAAGTCTACAGAAGAGAAAACAGCTGTCCCGAGCGGTCAGTGGCCTAAGTCACACAAAGCTCTTCAAAATCTTTTCAAACTAGAAATATATAATGAATTACTATTTAACTCCAGGTTTTATATTTTATCAACATTTTATGTTACATATTCACTACTGAATAATGAAAAGATAGGGCTAAAATGTAGTACAGTAAATACATGAAAAAACATAACATTCTTATAGAAAAGTCAATATTTCTGTATCTCTATTATTAATGAAGTAACAACTATTAACGTGAGATACAACAATGTAAATTATTTATCTAATTTGGGTTCCTGCAACAAAATTCCTCTTTAGTGATTATTTTGTACTGTTCTTATAAAAAGGGGGATTTACATTAGAATTTTTAAAAAGTAAATATTTTAGAAAGCAAAAGTTTTAAACTTCTAACTTTGGTTCATATTTTGTTGTGAAAGCAAATATAAGTGTCAGTCTGAGTTTCTATAACTTCCCTTTCAGCAGCATTCCCCCAGCCTGACAAAATTTTGCAATTGGCTTACTAAATCTATTTTCCCAGATCTTTATGCAATTGCATTCTAATTTGCAAGAAAACATAAAATCAAAGCATTAAAATTAGAAAAAACAAGCTCAATTCAAATTTGTTATATACAGCAGTCCCTCCTTATTCCAGTTTTGCTTTCTGCAGTTTCAGTTACCTGTGATCGACTGAGGTCCAGAACTATTATACGGAAAATTCCAGAAATAAACAGTTTATATATTTTAAATTGCAAGCCATTTTGATTACCCTGATGAAATCCCACTCTATCCTCCTCTGTCCTACCTGAGACACAAGTCATTCTGAAAGAGGAGGTAATCAGAAGTTGGCTAGGAAGACAGACCGGAAGGGTCTGGAGGAGAGGAGAAGTAACACCTGCAGGAACACACCTGCACCACCCCAGTTTATAACTAGCAATTGAAAACGTGGTTAATGTGGTTAAGAACAGCCTCTTAAGCTGGGATGTTTTGTTCAAAGGAACTTTTTGCCATTTGGATGCAGGCACAATAGCTTAACTAAGCTTATTATAATATCATTAGCATGATATTGGCATTAAGGTCCCACCTCCCCATTGGGTTTTTCTGTGGGACTTATGGGTAATACTCAAGATGGAGTAACTTTGGGCAAGGGCACACATGCGCAGTAGAGGCTGGAACCAGGAAACTGCTAGGAGGTTGAGAAGCAGGCAAGATACAAATGAGAAGGATGCCCCCAGAAGGGTGAGAGCAAAACCCAGAGGCACTTCCTTCACTGCTAATAACCCATTTCAGGCCCCCTCTCTTTTCTTGAGAGCCTTCTGTTGCTTAATAAACTCCTCTTTCACTCATCCTTCTGCTCAGTTCCTTAATTTTCTTGGTCATGTGACAAGAACTTGAGGATCTAAGCTGACAGCACAGTTGAAAATTCCAGCAACCTTTCCTTTGTACTGAGTGTCTACTGTCTACACTACACATTCATTAGTCACAGAGCTGTCTCGGTTATCAGATTGTCACAGTATCACTTGTACATATAGTGATTGTGTGCAAATCATCCTTACTTTACCTAATAATCGACCCAAAGCATAACAGTAGTCATGCTGGCATATTGTTGTGCTTGTTCTTAGTATTAGCTATTGTTAAGTTTGCTTAATTTATAAATTAAACTTCATCAGAGGTATATATGCATAGGGAAAAACATAGTATAGATAGGGTTCGGTAGTGTCAGATATTTTAGGCATCTACTGGGGGTCTTGGAATGTATCTCCTGTAGATAAGGAAGGAATACTTTATAGTCTTTTAATGATTCTGTTGTAGTAATTAACTCATTACTGAATCATTAATTTTCCATGAAATTTATATTTGATATTATTAGTTTTTAAGGACCACAGCACTAATAGATTCATAAAACCAGACTTGCTTTTTGACTCCTTAAACAGTTTAATATTTTATTTAACTCTTTTTCTATGTGTATGTATAATCTTCTCTAAGAAGACTGAGAATTATTTTCAGGATTTGGAAAGCTGCAATAAAGACATGGAGAAAATTTCAAAGGGTCCTAAGATCTCCATTTCCATTAGGTTGGTTGCTGTTCCCAAAGTTGTGGTAGCTATTTTGAAATATTTGCTGGATGGAATAAGAAATAAGTGTAGAAGGCAAAGACATAAAAACAAACAAACTTGAAGTGGTGTTTATCATGATATTACTATCTATTCTATCTTACCAGTAAGTCTACATGATTCCTGATTTAGTCTTACTTAAGTCAGTCTAGGATAACATACTGATATATGAAAAATGTTGACATAAATCTATAGTATATTCCATGTGTAGAAAGAGGTGAGGAGAAAATTAAAAGGATGAAAAAAAAACCCTCAACTTATGAAATTCTGCTTGGAGATATGTAATTATGGGGAATGTTTTGGTTTGCTTTGTAGATAAAGATCAATAAAAATGAATTCGAAAATACTTCTGTGCAATCTTATAAAGTTAATTTAAGTTCATAATATTTTGAAACATCACCTCAGAGCTTGAATCATTTAAATACTGCAGAGTTAATCCTACAATTGAATAAATTAGATACATTGATAGAACATTAGGAGAATAAATGGCTCTTCTTGAGAGTTCTGAAATATATACACAAAATTGATATTCTATGAGAGGCATATGTATAATCCAAAGTTTCCACAACTTAGTTCAAAATGGTTTGGGAAATATAAATCATAAACAGCCAAAATATTAAAAACATTAATTTTACTTAAAACAAAATAGTCAAACATAATAAGTAGGCAAAATTTTCCTCATAAGATACTTCACGTAGTAAACATGCTTACCTTTTAAGAACATGGCAGATGCCTAATTACTCTCATTTACCAATTTAAGGAAATTTAATTTTTGTGTTAGAGATCATAGTGATAGTTTTAAATATACTGCCGTTTTGGATATGAACAGCTTTGTGAATCACTGAAGTAAAACTGTGACTTATTATATTTGAGTTTGGTATATTTAAACTTTAAAGAAAATTTGTGAAAAATTACAACATAGTCAATTAGTCTTGTCTCTGTTGTGCACCTGGTGTGCAGAAGGGGGTAGCAGGCATCCTTCTGCAGTCAGGCTAGCTCTAAACCAGAATTGTTAACTATTGAAAAAGCAAACACCTGGATTATCTAAAGATGTTTTTAGCTACATTGTAATAAAGGGGGAAAAAAAGACCATTTATGATTCACAAACATTTATTCATTGCCCACTAAATTTCTGAAGAATCAGAGGGATTCCCTGAAACATACTAAAATAGAAGGAGCAAAAATTGACATAACTCTTTAGGTTCATTATACATCAATTTAGTCTGTATTTACTTATGAAGCATGATATGTCCCCAGAATGCAATTTTATTTATTGAATTCCAAATAGCACAGCAAAAGAGCAAAAGGTTAAACTGTTTCTACTAACCAGGGAATACTGTAAATTGTAAGAAATTGTGTTAGCATTATGGTAATATCTTTGCATTACAAAGGACACACTTTGAGTGTACATACTTTTAAAGAAAAATGTTTTGCAATATTTTGAAAACCAACTACCATCCTCAAGATTTTAGTTTCTTGTGTTGTGTTAAACATGCTGTTTATCAAGATAAACTGTTTCCCATATACTTGGATGTTATCTTAACTTGTTATGTTTTGTGATGTTTTCCTAGAATTCCCTCAAACAAATAGTAAAATGTAGTACAAACAGTCAAGATGTAGCAGAAAGTAGGAAGAGTCAATTAGAGATTAGGGTAGTTCAGCAAAATAGTATTTAAAAAGAAATGTTAAACAATGTAATAAATTTCACAATTATAAATATGGTGTGATATTGAGGACAAAGGGTAAGCACAATGTTCCTTCATACAGACCAAATATCAGGCTTTACATGTCTTGCAGAAGCAATGTGCCAAGAAAGAAAACAATATTCTTTAACTCTACAGAGTTGTGTAGAGAGATGTTTTTACCACATATTAACAAGATTTTCTATTACCTACAAGGAAGACCAGACATGCTAATCATAAACTTAAATCCCAAATAGTTGAAATTACTTAAGAAGTGTGTTTGGACTTTAATACCTTTCTCTCAGTTAAATTAGGTGGATAATCCTAAATACATGTATCTGTATATGCTGGGTGTGCCAAAAAAAGTGTATACATTTTAAGAGATGTTATCTATATATTACTTTTAGTTCACTGCAACCAAAATTGTCTGGACACCGAGGGCAACCACTTTGAGCACCACTTGTAATTGCAGACGTCCAAAATGACTTGTATTCATCTACAATTTTAACCTAGTTGTTTTGTTTCTTAAAATATGCATTCTTTTTGTCACCCTCTATATTTACAGATGTTGAAAAAAATTATTTAAAAGTACCTATTTTTATGTATTTGAAACAACATGACTTTCACATCACAGATGCAGTTGTAATCACAGATAAATAAAAAGGAAACTGAACATTTTGTCACATGAGTTATAAAATTAACTGAATTTATATGCAACTGATACTAGCAATCTGAGCACAAAGTAACACTATTTTCACTTCTCTAAGCTTCTTTCTCTTCTATATCATGACTGGGGCCTGTGCATTTCTATTGTCTAATGTACATCCGTGAATGAATGGACATTCAGTTTTAATTCATATTTAATTTTTCTGCTTGAAACACATATTTGAACTTGAAACGTTTCCAGTATCTGTTCAATACTACTCAAATGTGTCAATTTGAAAAAAGGAGAAAAATCATTGCACATTGCATCAGGAAAGATAGTTAAAAATACCATTTGCCCTTCATCCAAAATTAAACAAAACAAAGCAAAAAGAGCAAACCCAACAGCAACTATGATTGGATTTTATATTCTTCTTCCACTGTAGGCCTCTTTAAAAAGTTACTTCTCCCATACACTTTAAAACACATTGAACATAGTCTCTAAAACTATGTGTTTTTATTTCATATTACAAACAAGTACTATTTAATATTATATTCATACATTGAAATGTCCAATGCATATTACACAACATAAAATTCAAAGATAAGATAGTGTACATCTTAGTGGAAATTTGAATGTTTTTTATTTCACAGCAGATAATATTTTTCACCCATCCTGCGGCTTACAAACTACAATTGGAAATAGCATAAGCATAGATTTTTAAAATTTATTTTTATCTTTTTATTTATTGATTTTTAGAGAGGAAGTTTTGCTATGTTGTCTAGGTTGGTCTCGTACTCCTGGACTAAAGCAACCTTCCTGCCTCAGCCTCCCAAAAATGTTGGGTTTGCAAGTGTGGGTCACCACACCTGGCTTAATAATTATTGCTTGAATCGGTTTTCATTATTAATAAAATGTTGATACTGATATCTATGTATATTAAATAAAATACTCCTTTAGGATCATATGCGAAGGCGCTTTGGGAATTCCATAGCATCATACAGATACGTCATTTTTAAATTTGTTAACCTATTATTTGAAAAAATTTTGTTTATAACAACTTCTTGTTATTTCATTGTTATTTGTTTATAGTATCACTTTTTATATTAGGTCTTGTTCATTGTTATTTGTTTATAGTATCACTTTTTATATTAGGTCTTCTCTACTTTTACCCAAAACCTTCCAAGGTTTTGTCAAGTACAAACATTTGAACATTACTAACATTCATAAACAATTTAAAATTATTGTTATTGATAAATTTTTGTTAGTAAGGCTTAAGATCATTTCCATTTTTCTACTTTTAGCTATGCATTTTACTGGTATGGGAAGCAAACACATTTTTAATTTTAATATCATTTATTATTAGTTCATTCATTTTTTTATACAGTAAGTTTTCTTTTTCGGTAATTCCTTTATTCCTAAATGTCGATTTTAAATCTTTCTTGATTGCTTTAAGACTGATGTTAAAAAAGATGAAAGCCATACAACTCTTATAATGCTCTTATTGTCACTCATATGTGACATTGATTTTGCTCAGTTTTAGGATAAGAATATTTTGGGTTTTGGGGGCATTCTTTTCTTCTATAATTCACTTTGTCCTCTAATACGCCATTAATTGTTTTGCTATTGTTACTACTACATTTATTTTTATTGTCATGTTCCCCCAGATTTTTCATCAACTCATCTTCATTAAAGTAAAAATATGAGATTAAAACCCAAACGATTATTACAAGGTAGATCGAAATCATTCCACTAAAATAACACTTGTACTTTTTTTTGTGCGCTAAATCTTTTACTCTGTCATATCTTGTCTCCCCTTTGAACTGCTCATCGTATTCATGAGATTTTTTAAAAGCATTTAAATCTTTTAGCTTCCTGACAGGATGCACTTGTTAACAACTTTTTAAGTTCACTGCAGTTCATGCTATTCAGATATAAAACTGCTTACGGAACTAATTGAATAAAAACCGTGTGGGTACAACATGTAATCTCATGCATTCTTCAATGAGCAGTTTGAAATAAAAAATTATGTACTGCTGGTAATATTGGTGATTGTTATGAAAAGAGCACAGTTATCAGTGAAAACAGCAATGAGCTTTTTTCTTTCTTTTTTTTTTTAGAGTCTATATTCTGAAAATTGAGTCTAATAAATTTTTAGAGTTTAAAAATATTAAAAATCAAAGTTGAATTATAATCATGAGATTTAATTGTATGAAATTACTTCAGCTTATAGACACTTTGTAACCAGTCTAAAGGCTATTAGCTTTTAGAATCACGCAAAATATATATGCTCTGTTTTCAAATGAACATATTGAGTTCATTGGAGCTCTTTCTGTATCTAGAAATAAATTAAACCGGTTCATGTTGAGATTAATACTCTTATGTAGATATTCATTTTATAGGATTTTCTAGCTTCTTGTTCCTGATGGTACTATTTGCAGCATCCACATATTTGTGTAATTAGAAAACTTCAGATTTTAAAATTCACCAATAGTTTTTCAACATTACTTAAAAATATGAAAGAAGTCTACTGTTGCTACTTACATGTGTTTTACTTATTCAGAATATTTTTGGTACATTTCAATAAGGTGGTCTTGTTTTTTATTTGTATCATTTTCTGAGTATTTTATGACAGAGTCTTGATGTAAACATCTTATTTGCTTACTACCAAAATTATTTTTCACACATGCTTTCCTTTTTGGGGGAGATTGTATTTCCCATCACTTCCATCACTTCACCACCATGTCTCTATCTCTATGTTCTAGTCATTTTGAATGTATATTATATTACATGTATGTCATTGTTTTATATATAAGCTCAAAGGTGATCCAAAGTTTTCCTTCAAATTGCTTTTCACTACTAGGTGGTATTTGGGAGGAGAAGAGTTACAAAGTATCACGTTTTTTCATAATATCTGGTTCAGTGCAAGAAAAAGTAATTAATTAATAATATTTAGTTTCTAATGGGGAAACTATAAACCTGTATATTGTATAAATGGCATTTATAAATGTAAAACTTTATATTTTTTCTGAGTATCTTTTCATATATATTTTTGTAAACCAAGGAAGAATTAAAAACTAAATATTTTCTCAAAATATCATCTAGCTCTTTGATATTACAAAAAAATATTGTGCAGGGGTAAATTGCTTAAAATATGTACTAATTCTTTAATTTATCACAACATTTTAAACAACTCTACCAAGCAACTGTGAGAATGAAATAAGAATAAGGCAAATGACTCTCTTCTCTGGAGGACAATAGTGTATTGTGAGAAGTAATATATAGCATTTAGAAACTGAAATGCAGTGTAACTGGTTGGTTTCCTACTGGCAAAAAATAACTTAACCTGAGCAGATAGGTAGAAGAAGAACACGAGTTAGTGGTGAATGGATGAGGAGGCATAACAGAGAAAATGTTCAAGATGGTTTTCAAGAATAAGAAGCAGCTTTCCATTTGCTGAAGGTGTCCATTTCAGGCAGGAAATGACATGAGTAAAAAAAGATGAATGCAAATATATGCTATAGTCTGAAATTTCCAAATGCATATGATATTAGAGATAAGATATTACAGGTGACTTGCGGGAATTGGGGTTATTTAAGTGATGAATCATGAGGCCTTGAAATTTAATATGTTAGCAAATAAATAGGTTAACCAAAACAAAAATGAGAAGCACCAATAACAAATTAGGAATTGTGATATTTTTCCAGTAGATGGTAGAGAGCCTGTGGAGGTATACAGACGGGGAAATAGAATCTGCTGCAATGATTTGGAGAGAGTTAGTTGCAGTCTGGGTTACAGTAGTGGCTGTAGAACATCATAAGTCCAGTCTTCTTTCTCTCTGTTCTGCGCACATTTCCAGAGTCCACACAAGCATGCCATCACTCTGGTTGATGTTTGTATTGAAGAGGTGAGGAAGTAAACTCAGCCTCTTACATGTGATTAGTAATTGAATTCACATAACATCAATAATGTCCATTAATACGTTTTAAAAAATAGATGCCGAATAAGAGAAAATAATGCTGATATGATATATATGCTTATAATTATGTATAACTATTCTATGTATTTTACTTTGAATGGTATTTCAAGAAGTTCATCATGGTCATCTGCTTTTAAATATCTATACAATTCCTCTTAAGATCTTGTATCTATCTTTTAAAAATAATCTGTGTAAAACATGAACTCATATAAAATTATTATGCTACTATGGAAATGCTTATGAAGACTTGGTAAATTCTTAATATAGTTCAAAGTAACAGATTTTAAAATGAAAGTGAGAATTAAAGAAAATGAACTTTGCACATTTTTTTTTAAAAGGGCTAAAAACAAATTACTAGATTACAGCCCTTTGTGATAAACTTTTCAAATTACTGACAATTTTAGAAATAAATATTTTAATGTAATTTAAATAAATCGGATGCAACTATAAACCATGAGAAAATATGAAATATCTTGAGTCTCACATGAAAGAATATCTATTCTCTTAATCACACTGATATTTTAAATTTTTATGCTTGTTGGATCTAAAACCACTTTGTCAGAAAACTGTCACTGAAAAAAAGGGCATAAAAGAGCATATAAAATATTTTTTGTATACCTTAACTGTCAATTCAAACTGCTACTTTTGAAGTGTACTCTTATCTCACAAACTGTATATTTTTTCATGTACTATTTGAATCTGATTTCATGTACTCAGTTTGCTTTGATGGATGTAGTTTATTTTCCATTAAAAAAATGAAGGTTTTTATTGGCTAGTAAGAAAGAGAGCTTCAAAAATCTGAAAGAATATGATAAAGAACTGAATAATTTAAATTTAAGTTCCTTGGTTCAACCATAACCTGGTCAAATTTTTGTGTAATTTCTATTTGTTTGATATACTTTAATATAAAATTCTTAACTGCATAAAAGACTTCTTAATCTTCTAAACATATAACAGAAGAAAAGAAAACTGTGAACAAACATATGTGATATATGTTATTATTTTCCTAATAATTTATAATATTTATTAGAACATACCAAGTTTTCAGTTTTAGATATTCACTGGAATGTGTCTTAGATCCTCCAGTGTCTGGTGAGAGTTATACAAATATATATATGTATATTTAAAAGTACATATTTTAAACATGTTGGATTACTTATACATGTCTATCATATAATGCATCTGAAGTAGTACATTTTATATTATCAGCTCTGAAATAGAAGTGTAGATTTTCAATGTATTCTAAAAATATAATGGTAAGAAGCAACCAAGATATCTTTCAGCAAGTAAATGTGTAAATAAGCTATGGTGCATTCAGACAATGGAATATTATTCAGCACTAACAAGAAATACACTATCAAACTATGAAAAGCCATATAGAAACGATAAATGAATAACACTAAGAGAAAGAAGCCAATTGGAAAAGGCTACATAATGTGTAATTCCAATTGAAAGACATTCTGGAAAAGGTAAATCTCTGGAGAAAATAAAAAGATCAGTGGTTGGCAGACACTAGAGGAAGAGAGATAAATTAATTGGTAGAAAGACGAATTTTAGAACAGATAAATTATTCTGTATGGTACTGTAATAGTATATAAATGCCAATATAACTTTTTGCAAATCCAAAGAATGTACAACACCAAGTGAATCCCAATGTAAACTATGAACTTTGAGTGATTATCATGTGTTACTGTGGGTTCTTCAATTATAACAAAGGTACCACTCTGCTGTTGCATATTGACAATGGAGGCAGCTGTGCCTGACTGGGGTAGAGAGGCTATGGGAACTCTTCTTAACCTTTACTCATTTTGCTGTGAGCATAAAACTGTTCTAAAAAAAATAAAGCCTATTTAAAAGGAAAAAATGCAATAGAGATAACTTTAATATCTACAGGAAAAAGACTAATATGCCTGAATTGATTGAGGATGTCTATAAAGAGAATGTTCACTCTGTGTCCTTGAACAATAAAAAAAAAATCCACATATTCAGTGATGAGTAACACATACAGGTGTCTTAGATATTTTTACCCTCCTATTTTTGTATGATGGAACTCATCAGTGAACCATACCATTTCCAGCTTTAGAGAAATGTTTTCCTGTTCACTTAAATAAATGTTCCTTCATGATGATCCATTTCACAGAACAGTAATTCACAAGCTACTATATGAAAATCCCATACAATTTTTCTCTTTTCCACCAACAAGCAAAATATTTTTCTTGTCAATTTTCAAAAGCCAAAGGAGTTTTACATTTAACATGCCATGTAAGAAATATATCCAATGTAGCATTTGTGAAATTAATATTCTAGAAACAATAGCAAAATTGAGGTTTATTGTTTAATGAATTCTTTAAAACAGAAATTCCAATTTGATGAGATAATTTTTATTTTAAATTATACATTAACTACAAAGTTATCACTATTAATATTCATTTAAAAATATTTTACATTTTTCTTTGAAAATCAAATAAAAAATCAGTAGAAAAGCAAGAACAAAGCTGCTGTGTAAATTATGAGTGTTGAAACTGTTTATTTTGAATTCTTAAAATGAAAAGGATAGATACTGAGATGAAAATATCAATTTTTACTTTTAGTACACAGTAAACAAAACTATCCTTTTATAATGGAAAAATGCTTATTTCTATCAACACTGTAATTAAGTAATTTCATAAGGTGTTTTCAGAATGGGTTAAAATAAGACAGTGATTACAATTTAATTTGATATAGTTTAAAACCATAAACTCAGTGTGTGTTTATTTACACTGACCATGATATGTAAATATTTGAGTGAGAAAGATAACAGTTGACTGTTAGATATATCATGATGACTCTGGTTGGTGTATACATGACCTTTCCTCTGCCACATAGTGTTTTTCCGTGGTCCAATCAAAAAAGCAAACAAAAAAACCAGCAAAGAAACTTGGTCAATGACATAAGATCATACAATTTATAGGTCAGAGATTTAGTTATGCCAACTCTGATTTAGTGTAATTTGATAAACAAGGTAGAGGAAAACTGACACTAAGTTGCTTGATTATGCCAATGACTAATTATTTATTTTCTCTGATCCTCAGTTTTTTGATATAATAAGATAATAGAGTTAGGTTAGAATAGTTCCAGATTTCTTCAAATCGCTTCTGCCTCTTCACAATGACCCCGAAGAGTAGAATAACATAAAGTTAATAAAGTCATATAAATTTACTCTGACAGTAATATAAATATCCAGGAATTCCCAGACAATTTGTTATGATCTCCTTGTCAAGGAGCTTCAAGAAAAATAAAAATAAAACAACAAAGATAAACAATGTAACTCTTTTTTTATGCATACTAAACTACTGTAGCTATTGTATCACTAAAAGAAATAAATATTACAACAACATATAGATACTGTATTAAAATTTTCATTATTTGAAATGTCTGCAAATATGTTTCAACAGGTGTATATTAATGTGCATATTTACATATATATTTTAGAGTGGACAGTTTTGAAATAAGAGAGACTAAGTATGCTCTAAATAACTTAAATCCTGAAAATGAACATTTCCTCTTTTGTAACTTCTGCATTATTTCATATTTATCAGGTCATGCAACATTTGACTGTGTTTATGTAGGAGAAAAACATTAGTTTTTTTGTTGTTTATATATATTCCACAAGTTATTATTTCACTTTTAAAGCTAATTGAATAAATTACATATTAAAGTTATCATTTGAGCTGCTACAGAGCACTGGACTTGGCTTCTAACTGTGACTCCTCTCTAGGTAAGTTATTCAACTTCTCCAGGCCTCACTATTCTCATTGAAAATATGGGAGTAAAGACAATTACTTCAATAAAGATATTACGAGGCATGAAAGAAATATTGCACTTAAGGCATTTCCTACAGTGATATAGTTGGTGTTCTAATAAGAGTTCTTGTTATGTAACTATTGTTATTATTATTCTTCAATTTCCCAAGTTATTATTTTTTTCATACCTAAGCCGTGGCTAGTCACAGAATGTTAATAATTTCTGCAACTTTATTCTTACAAATGTCTAAACAAAAATAAATTATAAAAAGTCATGAAAAAAGGAATTAAAGAAAAATCACCTTAAGCATTTATGTGTTTTTATGAATTTTTGCTAACAATGGATATTACTCAGCAATCCTTACATTATTGAAAGTATTAACTAATCCCAGGGGTTCATTAAAATACCATATGAATATTTGGGCCTCCTATTAGCAATTGTTTCTACAAAGACCCTAAAATGAATTTACGATGACAGTAACTATGTGATTGTTTAATTTCACAATATAATAATTGTTATATTTGCTGATGATATATTGGTGATCCAAAGATTGAATGCACTTAGTTAGTATATGTTTATTACCACTTACAAAGTAAGTAAATTTTGATATTAAATTTGATTGGTTAGAAATGAAAACACATAACAAGGACAAAAAAGTTTTACCAGTAATAAAGAAAACACATATAACAAAGCTTTTCCTCAGTTTTCTTTATTACAACAATGGAGACACAGAAGTACAGAAAATAAAATGACATTTAATATACTATGAAACACATGCATAGGATTACACATAGTGCTGGATATTATGTTGGGGGATTTAAATAAGATGATATTGAGGACAATACACTTATAATGTACATTTTTTTTCAAGAAAATAAGCTATGATGAAAACAAATGCAATTAAAATGATCAGAAGTACTTTAAAACAGAAGCATTATACATAAAATCAATGTAAAATGTGAGATAAAAATATTATTTAAAGAAGTTCATGAACTGTGTGTATAAGTTGAAGCAGCAGTTTTAATTGCTTAATTTTAGGAATAAAATGAGACTAGCTAGGAGACTTATTTCATAGAACCCATTTAGTACATACAATCACTGCAAAAATAAACTCAGTATAACTTTTGAAATGATGTTATGCCATGATAGCACACATTATTTGCAACGTGTAACTTATATTTTTACCAACTAGAATAATAAATAACTGAATTTAACTTGAACATACATAAATTTTTAAACTTTGTATATACCTAGACTTAATACAACCAACATTAAATTAGTTCACAGTCAACATGAAATTTAATTCTACTCACACGAATGTATCCTTAAAAAGTAAAGAAAATAATAATGTACCAACAAAGTACAATAGATGCAGTTAAGACTGTCACAGATACGCTAATAGAACTCTTACACATGTCTATTTCTTACTAACTTAATTTTTTTTAATGTTATAGAATATTAGCTAAAATAGATGTTATAGAACATTTCAATCTATGTGTAACATTTACTGACAGATAATTTAAGCTCAGAAATTAGTTAATAGTCATAGGGGATGGAGGACTATTTAAAGAGATTTTGATGGGAGTTCATAATATTAGATAACAAACACATGGTTTGGAAAATAAAGCATTGTTACTAAGCAGTCATATTTGTCTTATTTCCAAAAAAATTAAATTGTATTTAAACTGAATGAATATTTTCCTTACATAAAAATTGAGATTATGCTTATATACGTGTATAATCTTTATGTTGTTATCAAGTTATTATCAAGTATGATAAAGTAAAGAAAGAGAATACCACAACTTTGCTTTTAAAAGATAAAAAGTGTTAACTTTAAAATAAAACTCCAATTTAGATGATAATTTAAAGGGGATATATTAATAAGATGCTAGAAATATTGTTTTTAGTTAAGCCCTGAAATTTACTATCATAATATCTTAAAAATATTAACTGTCAAGTATTAATGATTAAACAACCCTTTTTATTTTATTTATGACATAATGATTTAGAAAAGACTTGTCACAATGTCAACTTATATTCTGTTTGTAGAATATTTATACGGCCAATCATTTGAAATATGCAAATTTGAGCTACCTAGTCAATATATGAGACTTGCTGAAGATATGTCATTTTTCCATACCACAAATGCTAAAATTTTAAAATTTACAAATAAGTTAAAGAAAATAACAGAAGAAATATATTATATTTATTCACGGCCAGAAACAGAGAGAGCAAGGGAGGGACAGAGGGGTGAGAAAAAGAGAGCGACAACAGAGAGAATAGGAGAGAGAGAAAGTAAAGAGAAAGAGATAGAAATAGAGACAGTGAGAAAGGAAAAATTAAAAGAAAGATTTAGAAGGAAGGCTGAAGAAAACAAATTGTAAAAAATGTGAAAGCCCAAAGTTGTTTAAAGGATATTACCTTATGCCTTATACATATTAACCATAATAAGACACATAAAATTAGACATTTCAGTGTGATAATTGTCATCATATATTTATTTATTAAGTGAAATAATAATATATGAACCAAAGAAAAAATATGTTGCAATATATCATATAGATAATGCCATAACTGACTATTTCAGGATCTTAATGCTGCTAACATAATATTAATATTAAATTTAAACATTTAAATATAACTTACATGAAGAGGGATATTTGTAAATGAATTATTACAAATTGAAAATGCTATTATGCTTAATATTTTTATTATTATTGAAA
Source organism: Cephalopachus bancanus (assembly GCA_027257055.1). Classification (NCBI taxonomy): domain Eukaryota; kingdom Metazoa; phylum Chordata; class Mammalia; order Primates; family Tarsiidae; genus Cephalopachus; species Cephalopachus bancanus. Next base: position 14,954,403 of record JAPVLO010000108.1, on the reverse strand, counting down.
GCTAGGCCAATATAACTTTATGATTGTACTGGTGATATCAATGTACATTCTAAATGAATAAAATTATTTTTAATTTTAAGATTTTATTTCTCTATTCTTAGTGCAAGTATATCATATTAATATTCCAAATATTTTTATGTATCTAAAGGAGTTCCTCCAGATTCAAAAGTCCATGGTTTAATTCTTTATTATATAATAGAGTTTGTTTAATACAAATGAATAATAATAAATCCAACTGCATATGTTTGAAACTATTTTGGAATTTTGCCTATTTTAATTTTAATTTTAATAAAATATAACAAATGGACATCTTATATAGGTAATAATAGAATTAAATTATGTTTCCTCAATTGACCCAGACTGTATATATTGTGCATAACCTGTACACTACTATACATACTTGCAATTTTAATTATTAATTTAAAAAATAATGCTGAACATTTTAAGTCACATTTGTTTGTAACAAAATTATTTGTCTGTGCGTGTATTTAATCTCTCTCTATATAACTGAAATGGAGATATATATAGTATTAATCTAATGCCTACTATGTCGGTATATTTAAAATTTTGAAAAATTTGAGTTTCAGTCTTGTTTATGTCTGTCAGTAATGAAGGCATATATGTGCACTTGCATAATGTTTTTGGACACAATATGAGTATAGGGTTTGTAAAATTATACTCAGCTCTAAAGACCAATAGTATTGAGAGAGAGAATCTAAATGACAATTTATCTAAAGTTTTTTTCATATAAGAAGTTTCCTAGAGAAGAAGAACTTATTGCTACCCCAAAGATATACCTATTAGCATATCTTAAATCTGATACTTGTGGGCCTTATACAAAACTAATAAGCAACAATAGAGTTTTGACTGGGACAGAGAGACCAGTAAGATTAAAGATAAAATGAAGGAAAGAAGACAGACTAGAAAAGATAGGTAGGAGAAAATAAGAGACATTCAGGACGCTACTAAAAAATCCTGACACTGCACATGCTGATAATGGCAATTATGCATAAGTAAATCAATTGCTAGCATTATGACTGGAATAATATGGTCAAAACAAATTTTTGAAATGTTTTTGCATTGGGCAACATGATACACACATCATTGGACAGAGACATATAACACATAATTTATGTTTATTTATCTTCAAACACAAAATTTTATTTAAAACTCTGTTGTCTGAAAAAAAATCACTGGATAATACTAGTGAGATACTTAAAATAAGTTTGAATTTTTATGTTTTGTTTATCAGTAATCACATTTATTTAGATCTATAGACATATACTAATTAGTTCAAAAAATAAAATAGTCAGATTTTGTGGTGTATATGATATAAGTAAAGTTCAGGCAATTAAAAAAAACTCAGAAACATTATTAGTAAAACATTTTAAAATTCCAGTGTTTTCCAATTTCTAAAGTCTGTTTACTGAAGTGCAGTAACTTTATTGTCTACAGTTTTGTTTTCCAATTTTTGACAGAAATAAAGCAAAGCACAAAATCTATTATTTTAAGATCTCTGAGAATACTTTAAAACAATGTATGTATATCTTAGAGTTGTAAAATAAGGGTTCACCTAAGAATAAATCTTGGGCAAATGACAGATTGTAATAAATTTCAGGATTAAAAACTGGATCCACATTTAGATGTTTAACAAAATCTAATGAACAACTCCTTAAATGTATATAACTCTGCTAAGATAAAATTTTAATTTTAGGCTCTTTCTATTTTCTAAACTGCAAAAATGATATGTCTCATTTCCATGTAAACCTGACTTTGAGTGTTCTTTGTATCACTGTTGGTGACCTTGAATTATAAAATGTAAAACTTCAAAACAAAATGTGCTTTAACCTATGGAAGAAATATTCCATGATCTGCAAAAAATATTTTGATTCTAAGTCAAGAAAATTTCTATATGGCATTCTCACAGAAATATTTATAACTTGTTGAAGTGATTCTGTAGGGTTATAATGAATGTGAAAAGCCATTCCTGGGCGTGTTACTAGAACTGTTTCTTTTCCCCCCAACACTTTCTACATAAGAGTAATCAGCATATATTCATTAGTCAAATATCAAATAAGTTACTTATTTGATATACAGAATATTGGCTAAGATGATTGGATAAACAAAACTTTCTCCATAAATACATTAGATTTCCATACTGTATGAATTGGGATATGCTTTTTCATTCCACAGGGGAGAAAGGAGGGAAGCATAAGTGCCTTTAATCTGTTTATGGGTTACTCCTACAGTCCATAAGTCTATTGCTGAATTGCAAGAAAGAACAGCAGTAGATGGCAAAGAGTTGGGGGGAAAATTTTAAAGAAAGCACACTGCTAAAGGAAAATTTAAAACTACACATCACAAGAAAGTGTTCTGTAGATACTTTTTTTAAAAAGAGACAAACAAAATATTTTTGTGCAACTAAATAATTGCTTTTGATGAGTGAAACTCAAAGCCCAGAATCTAGTCATTTGATTTACCAAGTGAATTGTCATCAGTTTTATAGCATATATGTAAATTTGGCTGCTTCTTAATGGCCCTAAAAAGTGGTAAAAAATCACTTTTTAGGATGTGATTGAAAATGAAAGCACAAACATTCATTTATTATTTTAAATGACTTAAAATGCAAAAAATGAAAATTATAATTCATGCTATTCCTTCAAATTGGGCTTTATTTGAAACCTGGAATCTAGTGAACCCTGTCTCATCTTAATTTGAACTTCTTAAAGAGCTACTAAAACCTTTACTTGTCTCTCTCTGATCCTAGCAAAGATACACCCTCAAGTGTCTAGAATTGAATAATGTATAATATATAATAGGACTTGATGCAAGTTCAAAACAAAATCTGAATCCAGTAAATTGGGTGTAACTTTTTAGACACATTCAAATTTAATTTATTATTTATTCCTGGCAATTGTAGAGATATTTTCACTTAATGAAAAAAGTTAATTTGTGTTCAAATTTAAAAGAAGAAACTCTTCACATTTGTTTTTTTAAGACATTTTAAGTCAATAAAGAGAAAAATAGGTGACATAATAGAGACACACATCTAATATTATGCTTATATTTTATACAAATGGCAAACAAATTTAAATATTAGAAACGTTCATAAAATAGGAAACTTACATGTAAGAGTAACAATCAGAAAGCAATAGAATTGATCCACAATTCTAAAAAAGTTATGATTTATACAATGTAGGGCCATGGATATTGAAAATAATCAAATGAAAGAAGATTAGATGTAGCAAATGCTTAAGTTTCAAGTACAAGTGAAACAATATATAACAAGGTCAAATGTAGGAATTAAAGAAAACTTTTGAACAAAGCATGGTATGTAGTGAACTGGTAGTTGGAAGAAATAATCCCAATTGAGTTTTCTTCAGTGATTTCCTGACAAATTTTCCACTTAAAAAGTTGAGAATCTGGGGAAAGGGAAAAAGTCTAATTGTTCGTAGGTGAAGATACATGCATAACTAATTGAACCTAAGAAAAAATTTATTTTAATTTTAGATTAGCCTTGCTAGTACTATTTTTCTTACTTTCCATGGCATAAAAAGATCTATCATACGAGATAACAATGACATTAAAACACACAAGACAAACTTATGGCTATAATGAAAGAAAACCCAGCAGCATTCAGCTGCCATGACTGGCTTCCATTTTCGCCTTTATTCGCTTCACAGCATTTATCTGCATGATGAAAAGTGTTTGTGAAAAAAGAATACGAATGAAATAATTAAGGAAAAAAAGAGCAAAGTTACAAACAAGAAAAGAACAAAAAAGAAAAAGCGTGAGAATAGGAAAGAAAAAAAAAGAGAAAATAATTAATGCAAGATTTACACAAAGCCATTAACAATTACCTACAAAAAATTACTTTGATACAATACAAAGAATGACTAAAAGCTTGTATAAAACATTTCTAAATATTTGTCATATACTAAAAACTTAGATGAGATTCAATATGGACAAAGTTTACTTTACATCACTCAGACATTAGTTTAGTCATTGATTTTTTTTTTTTTTAAGGAAGAGTCACAAGTCATTCCAATGTGCTACTTTTCACAGTGGTATGTTTAATTCACAGTGGCTCTTTAAATATGAGTTCTATTATTATATTTTATAATGCTTCATGATAATATTTTACCATAATTTCTTAGAACACATATTTAATAAAAGCAGTTATATTTAAATAATAAAATAAATTTCAATAATAAATGACCTACCAAGAGTTACATATGTGAAATTACATAGTAACATAATGATAATTTGCAATCAGAACAGGAGCTAGGGACATTAAACCAGTTGGCTATAGGCAAACACAAAATATGTCACTATACTTCTTTTAAAATAGCTCAGCCAAATATATATTTTTATGGGAGTATTATCAATTAGATTAGAATTAGAAATTCAGAGAATTAAAAATGAAGTTCTCCCCAGTCAATTCCATTTCAATTTCACCAGTGTTTCAGAATTTTAAAATTTATGTTATAAAGCAACCATAAATTCAATCTTATGGCAATATGTTCATATTTGTCATGTTCTTGAATGTTGTGTTTTCCATTCAAGCTGACTTACTTAGAAATGAAGGGATATTAATGTTGCTTGAAAATAGAGTGAAGGTCATCAAAATAATAGTAACTACTCTGTAGTTCATTAGAAGTACAATTAAAAAGCCCATGAAAATACAAAATAACTGCAGCATTTTGGCAATATATTTATTAGTGGTGATTTATGCTATTTCTTTTTTTAGTTTGTCAAATCGGAAAAACTCTAATGTATGTATTATATGTTCTCAGATGGCAGAATTATTTTATTATCAGATGTCATAGACATAGGAACAGAGAAATGTTTGTCATCACAATGTACTGATAGTCATTATATTTCAGTCTATATAGATAGACACTATATTATGATGTTAAAATTAGACATGTCTTCAATAAAGAGTAAGAGCAGGAGGAAAGAAAGGAGTTATGGAAAAATACTAAGGTCTTTCTTTGATTAAATACAAAGAATAAAACATGCAGTAAAGTCTATTTAAAACACTAGGTTAGACCCAATACAGTAATTCAGTAGTATTTTTAGTCATTAAAATGATAGATCAAATCAATAAATTCCATTCTATCAACCTCTAGTTCCATAGATAGGTTGGAAGTCATTTTTATATTAAGTCATTTGCTAAAACTTTTCAATATTTTTGTTATTTATAAAATAAAGACGGAATTATGTAGCATGAATAGTCTAAAAGGAAACATAATTGAATTTGCAAACTCTACTTTTATATAAATGAAAAGGCACATCTTTCAAAGTAAACATACACTTAATAAAAATTAAAAAAGGGACAATACTAATAATTACAAAATTATTTTAAAAAGCTGAATCATAAGCTTTGAAGAAATATAGTATCCACTGATACAAACAAGAAAATCCATTATTATCGATAGAATACATTGTATATGTATGTAAGGTATGAAAAATAGTGCTTTAGTCTACTATTAGTAAATCTAACCTAGATTTAGCATATTGTTTACAAAAAGTTAAATATGTCTTAATGCCCATAAATCAAGATTTTTCTAAAATTAAAAAATACAGAAAACTTATTTGGACAGTCTACAACATATTATAAACAAAAATAAATTAAAACTAAATCAACGTTTAAACTCCTTTTTAAAATCACTTACGATGTGCTAGTTTATTACAGATAGCTTATTTCTAATATGCATGAATTTATATATGATTTAAAAATAAAGTAAAATGTGATAAAAGTATATAAAGATTGTTTCATATTTTGCAAATACAGAATAGTCATTCTATCCCATTTTGTGGGTTTAAAGGGTCCCAAATTTCCCATCATCACAGCCTTTAAAATTGCCTCAAGAAACCAAGAGCTAAATCAAACAATTTGTAATCTATGGGCATGTCTTTGATACGGCTTTCCATGAAACCTTAGAAATCAGTGAATTTAGTTACAGTAAATCACACATTCTGTGACACTTAGACATACAGTAAATATTTTATGTTTTCCATTTTCCAATACGTTTTGTTGGCTTTGCACTATGTACTTAGTTTAGAAGAAAAGAATGCCATCTCTGACCTTCTCAGATAGCTTTGCCTGTATGTTTGACTTTTCCATGACTACTTATCTATTTCATCTAGCATTTTTTATCACAAAAGACTTTCTGTATCACAAGAGACTTTCTATCACTGGCTTCATCCCCTCTCTACACTCTCTCAGAGAAAAATTTCTTGAAAGCATTAAATAAGTATGAAGTCTATATTTCCTAACTCACATACAGTCCTCACCCCATTCCTACCTAATTTCTCTCCAAACTACTTCAGTAAAGCTGCATGTGATAAGTGCACTTCATGTCTGTTCTGGTTCAGTTCCATTGACCTCTCAGAAGCATTTGACACTTAACATTTTATCTTCTTGAAATATGATCCTCTTTTAACTTCCAAGATACTACATTATTGTGATTTTTCACTGTGTCTATAGCATCTTAGTTTCATGATGGGGACAAAGTGGCCTGGTTTCTCCTTCCCATATAATATTATGGTTCCTTGGGCCGCAATTCTTAACCTTCTACTGTTAAGTTAACTCGACAAATAGTCTTTGAACATCAAGACTGTGCATGTCACCTATCTAGGTGTTGGGAAACATCAATGGGTGTCCCAGACACCATCCTCTGTCAGAGAATTCAGTATTACTTGTTGGGTGGTTTTATCTTCACTCAGGTTTTAAATGCCATTCACTTATTAACACTGACAGCCTCATAGTGTATGCTTCCAAGTCATTGCTATAATCTCATCTTCACACATACCTATCTATCCAATCACTTGACATATCAAACTTAACAGGTACCAAACTGATCTTATGTTTGTTTGAGCCTATTCTCGAAATCTTGGTCCTTCTAAGTCCTTCACCTTGAGAAAAGACGTCAGCAAGTCTCCAGTTGCCCAAGCAAGAAAACTAAAAAGTCATTATTGACTGAATCCGATCTATTACAAAGGTAAGGTTAGTTTGCACCTGCAATGTATGTGCCTGTAATTTATTTATTTATTTATATTCTACTGCTGTTCACCTTCATATGCTTCATATGCCCTTAAACATATAAGTAAGAATAACCTGATTACAATGCCTAGCTATACAACCTTCTTGTTTCTCTCTCTCTTTCTCTTTTTAACTTCTTTGTAAAACATGCTTTAATATTATGGGTTTTAGAATCCTTCACTAGCCTCATCCTCATTTTATACACCTCCGAGTTCTTTCTTTCTTTTTTTTTCTTTTTTAGAGAAGATCAAGCTCTTTCTTGTTTCAGAGGCAACTTCCATGTAACACACTTTCCCTGGAAGACACATTACTGCAAAGGAAACTTCCTTTGAAAAATCACTTTCTAAGATAAATCTTTCTTATTTGTAATTATATTTTAATTATTCTAACTCATGGTGAATGTTCCCAGCTAGATTGTGAGGGTTTGGAGGACAGGAACCAGTTATTTATTTTTCCCAGTTGAATTCCTTGTACTCATCCCAGTATTTGTCACAAAGCCTGACCCCAATAAATAACTGGAAGAAATAAATGAATAGAACTTGACATTGCAGAACCAGTAACTAACTTTAAAGATGAAGAAGTAGATATCAGGACAAGACATGTGACAGGAGCAAATTTTGAAAAATAAATCAGAATTCCGAAGGTTTTTCTTCTAGGTCTTGCCTACAAACTTTCAGTTCATAAGTTTCTCAAATTGGAAAAAAAAGTGTTTTTAGAGTGAATGTATCAGAGCATGCCTTGACTACTCTTGTACCTTTACATATATTGTGACCTTTAATTTTTTAAACTCTTTTTCTATATTTATTGGGTTTTTTTATTAACAAGTTCTTATAAACATTGCAAGGACTCTGAGAGCATAAAATTAAGTAACCTGTGTAAAATCTGTTTTTATGACATCTGTTGTGGTATCTATATTATACCACTAAAATTTTGCCTTCTACTTCATAGAATATTAACTTTTATCTTAATAAAAATTCATTATTTCTCCCAAATATGTGCACTCAATTAATTATTTAGGAGGATGGAGTACACTATTGAAATATTCCTTTGAAAGTTCTGGCTCAGTTAGAGAATCATATTTACATAGTGTGCCTGATATTAGCATGTAGTATAATTACTACATACATAATACATTACAATTGCAGAGACAGTTGTTGATGTTTCAAACACACAGGGACAATAAACTTGATTGTACATATAACCATTCTTATTTAGGTGTATCATGTTGTAAGGGCATCAGATTTGTCATATGACTAAAAGTATCCCTGACCTTAAACAAATCATTAAACCCTTTAAAATCATATTTGTAAAATAAGGATAATGCTTCCTTATCCAATTAAGTTTTGGGAAAAAAATGAGACAATGAATGCAGAATGACTTTGCATATTATAAGCAAATTATTAAAAAAAGTCTAATTACTTAAAAAACTTATAGCCAATAGTAATTACTTTTTAATTTAAATATTAATTGTATAAAACTACTTTCAATTATAAAAACTGATGTGTGCTGTAATAAAGTCATAATATACAAAATTAACATCAATTTGAAATTACCAGTGTTAAATACCATGACTGAACTAACAAGGTTTTTTTCCAGTTTCAAAAATTGTATGTACCAATATTGATATTCTATTATAATAAGATAAATAAATCTTGGTTTTATGAATTAATATGTTACTCTTACCTCTATATATGTAAATAGCATAATATACTATATATGTAAATATTTATGTCCATGTTCATACAAAATTTAAATATTCAAGGTATTACCTAATGTCAAAATATGACCTATATGGCAAATCATTTAACAGAGTACAATATGATTTTGAATCAGAATAAATTCTTCCATCTTTACCTCTATGGCATTTATCTGAAAAAAAAGTTCACCAACCCTCCAGTGGACTTTGATAATGTATGAACATGTAAGCACTGTTACCTATCAGATATGGACTCCACCAGTGTGTTGTGAAAACTGATTTAGAGTGTCCTGCCATTCGATGAGCCATCTTGAAAATCTAGCTGTAGTTCTTTATGGAGTTACATTTATAGCTGTTTCTACCTTAAATTGTGTCTGATTTTATGTTTCCAAAATCAATGTACTTAGGCAGGCATGGATGGGCCCATCATTACCTTTGGTCAAATCCTGCAAAAATTGGAGCACCAGACCCCCCCATGACAGACAATGAGATTGTCTTCACTGCAAAGTTTTCTTCTGGTCTCAATATACATTGTTTTTTTCATGCTGATTATCATCAGTCACTTACTTTCTATTCTCTCCTTCCTCATCTTCTCTCCACCACTTTAACTGTTAATAGTATTAAAGCATATTCATACACGAACCATTGGTCCACGGCAAGAGCAATGAGAAACTGAGTACGTGTCACAATAATCATGATTGGAATGGAATTTATATTTCAGTTTATTTTCATTAAGAAAAAAATCCAAAGATGGTATCATATTTATGGTCAGCCTAAGAAAGAAAATAGTATTGCTTACCTTTAATAATGTTGGGTTTTGGTGGCATGCTGAACTCGTAAACTGTTGGTTCAGAGTATCCCAGTCTATTGGCTGCAGTAATCTGAACTTCATACCCCATTGTCCACTGTAGATGCTCCAAAATGATGTGGTCTTTATTTCCCTGCACTTTTTTCTCTAGCCATTGGTCTTCCTTATCTTTCTGTAAATATGATAAAAATACATTTTCGTAAAATTACATCAAAGTAACTTTTTAAAGTTTAATTTATCTTAGAATTGGGACAAGTGGTTTTATTAATATCAGAAAAGGATTTTTTCTTATGCACAGGAATAAATGAAGTGGCGATGTCAATGATGTCAGTATTCTTTCTAACATTTTTCTATGTAAAATAAAATGTTGTTTATATTAACCAAGGCATGATTTTATAATTAATCCTTGATTCTGTGGTGGATACTTCATTAAGGATTTTTTTTTAATTTCACATATATTAATTAGTTTGCTTTTTTGGCCACTTTGTTGTTTACTAATAATCGTGTAAAAAGAAAAATGAAACATGATGTATAACATAACTAATATGTCCATTATAATAATTGCCAGAGACTACAGTTAAAAATTTGTAGAAAGAAGGGGAGGGAGTGATAAAGTATCTTGAAAATAAAGTCTGTATGATATATATACATTTATATTATAACAGGCATTTTTTTACTACTACAATGTTTTATGACTTATAATGAAACAAAATACAAGACAAATTATTAGGTATTAAAACGGTCATTAGCATAGGAAAATAAAGAATGCTATCCTATCCTCAAACATTCTGCACTTAAATACTATCCAATTCTTTTTCTAAAATAAAAGTGTTGAACCATATGTGAATTTCCCCTTATTTGAAATAAAATACTAAGAATACTACAATTACTAATGAAACATTTAATTGCTATAACTTTATGGATTAATTATCTGAAACATTGGGAACATTGGGCTGCGCCCATGTTAACCATTTAAACACAGGTAAGTTCCTCGATTTTTCTGTGTTGGTTTCCTCCTCTGTGTAATAGAAATGAAGGTAGCAGCTACTCTGTCAGGTTTTGGAGGGAGCGATAAGAAAAATTGATGAAACTATGTATTTCAGGGCCTTAGGGATCATATCCACTTTACAAATAACAGCTATTTTTAGGATAAGAATATTTTCATAATAACTGCATGGAAATAAGACATTTTCTCTGGAATCATCTATCTCATATTCAATATTGCCTAGCTATACCAATGGATAGATCTTTTTTAACCTGACTCAGCGCAATATTTCTTTATGTTGAGCCAAAATTTTGCAATGCGCCTTTGACCATGATGAATAACTAAGTGTTCCCAATTTATGGTGATAATTAAGGATTTGATCTCTAAAATTAAATTGTGAAAATTAAAATGACAGTTGCATTAAATTAATAGTACTACAGACATGAAATGTCTTCCAGAATGAGAAAAGAAGATATTATAGTTTTAATTTCATACTATTATTCTCTCTCTTTCTGTGTATGTGTGTTGGAGTCTTACTCTGTCACCCAGGCTGGAGTGCATTGGCATGCTCATGGCCACCACAGTTTCAACCTGCTGGGTTCAAGAGATCCTTCTGCATTGGCCCTCCAAGTAGCTGGAACTACAGGCATACACCACCATGCCTGGCTAATTTGTTGATTCATTGTAGAGACAACGTCTACCAAGTTACCCAGGCTGAAACCCCGTCTACCAAGTTACCCAGACAATCCTCTTGCGTGAGCCACCGCGTTGGTCTCCCTTTTTCCTACTTATTTTTTGGCGACATAGAACTCTCATTTCAAAGGAAATAATTTGGTTTGTTCATGCAATCTAAATGTAATTTACATGTAATTTTATGTAAGACTGAGGATATTAGCACCCCTAATGAAGCCCTGGGTTTAAATGAAGAAGCACTTAGAATTACCATATAAACAAAAGGCACTTGCCTTTTTTTTGTTATCATAGAAGTAAATGCATTTGTAAAAAGGCTGTTTCTCACTACTATTAAGGTATTATGAGGTATACCGAACCATGTAAAAACTGAAAAGAGAGGCTGTAACTCATCTAAGTCTGTAAATGAACAGTAAAGTTAAGAAACAAACCCAGCCGGGTTCGGTGGCTCAGCCTGTAATCCCGCGCCTTTGGGAGGCTGAGGTGAGTGGATTGCCTGAGTCCGCGGGTTCGTGACCCGCCTGGGCAGCGAGACCTCATCTCTACAATAAATCAAAAAATCAGCCGGGCGTGGTAGCACATGCCTGTAATTCCGGCTACTTGGAAGGCTGAGGCGGAAGGATCGCCGGAGCTCAGCAGGCGAGGCTGCGGTGGCCGGGAGCGGCCACTGCACTCCAGTCTGGGTAACCAAGTGAGACTCCAACTCAAAAAAAAAAAAAGAAAAAGAAAAAGAAACAAACCCAAGTGCACTTTTGATATGCATAAGAAGTAGTACTAAACAGCCAAATTTACCCCAACACTTCGAGACCTCCTCATTCATCAATTATTCCTTCTGTTAACTGAGGGTGAGGCTGTTCTAGTCGATAAAAAACACCAGTGAACAAGGCATGTGCATTTCCCTCAACTTGCAGTTTAAAAACCAGCACAGATGACAGACATGAGTTCTTTGAATGGGGTCATAAGTAAAAGAGAGTTAGTGAAGTCCAAAAATCAAGGAGGACACCTCTGGGGAAGTGATATCACCCCTACTGGAAATAAAAAAGTGCAGTGCCATTTTTCTTTAGATTTGTCTTAACATAATTAATGAACAGAGAATGTGAGTCCTTTACAGAACTCTAAATCCAAAAATAAACACAATAATTTTAAACCTCAGAAAGATGCATATCCACTGGGATATTTATAAATGGACACTGATAGATATTAATTGACCCAAAAATAAATCTAGAAAGGTCAATCCAAAAGTAATTATAGATGATGGATGATGTATCTATGCATGTGTATACGCAAATGTGTACAAAATATAATTTTATGTCATATATTAAATGTACATCTATATACATATAACATTTTTTATAAGTTGTGCATTGTATATATACATACACACATACAGGAAAGAAGGTAGGTTGTAAAGCCAGGAGGTTGAAGGGTTATATGAAGACAAGGGCTATGTGAGGCTGTAGAGAGCTGCATGCCACTGTGGCCTGGCATCACCCCAGTTACTCAGTGTAATCTATGTAGCTAAGAAGTGGTTGGTGTGAGTAAATATTTTCATGGAAGTCCATGAAATTGTATCTTGCTTCGGATCTAAGAAGAGAAGAGGGTGAAAGAGTCAGAAAACAAGCCAACAACTGAGATCTGGATTTCTCCAGGAAAAAAAAAATAATGTATATCTATGTTCTTTAGAGGGCTGGATAGACTTCTGTCCTCCAGGTAATCCTTCAAAAATATCATTCCTGGAAATTAAATATTTCATGTGAAACTTTCTGACAAGCACAAGACATTCAGAAAGTCTCTTCTGAATTAACAATCATTTAACTCTTAATTGTAGAAGCTCTTAACATAATACATTGAAGGCCCCTTCATCTTTTTAAGTATTTGGACTGATGGTGTGAGGAACCAAAGGGAGTTCTAATATTTTTCTAATATAAATCAATTTCATTTCCCCTTCAAAATTAGACAAGGAGGCATTTTAATCCCCTAATTGCTATTCCTAGGGAACAGGAAAAAAATTAAAGTGGGTGTTACCAAATACTCCCCTAGGCATCAGAATCTAAATTATGCATTTGTAGAGTGTCTAATTTACAAAATTTAAATGCCTAGGGAACAATTTAAGATAATCTAGTTGCAAAACGTTCCCCTAGGTAACTTAATGAGATGATTTGCTGAATAGGGCTATTATTAATAAGCCAATTAAATGTTGAAGTGCAGTTACTGAAAAAATGGTCATTTTGCTTTGGTATAGCTTCTCTTAAGCAATCCTTTTTGTCAGAAAATAGATAGCAGAGACGTGATAATTAAGGACACTTCTTAATAGTGATTTATAAAGTCATACTATCAGCATTTAGGAAAATATTTGTAGATTTCTGTATAGGAAGGAGATTGGAGGAAAGGTGAAAGAGTTATTATTTTCTTGTTTTTAGAAGGCTCTTTGATGATTTAAGGCATAAAAAGGAATAGTCCATTAACTTGTTTTTCAATGTCTCTTGAAATGTATCACAACATTATTTTAAATAAAAATGAAGTAGGTATAAAATGAGAGGACAATAAACAAGGTGAACTCATATTAACTAGATGAATTTTAAGTTCTCCTGACTTCTGTGTTCTATGATTTAAGATTTTGTATGCATAAAAAACAACTCCTGGTTCCTGGATTCCCTTGTAGCATGGTTCAACTATTCATAGATATGACCTTACAGAAAGCCCCAGCATTCTCTAAAATCTCAATTGGCTTCTCTGAATATGAAAGAGGTAATTTTTTCATTCTGTATAATTTAAACACACACACACACACACACACACACACACACACACACACACACACACACACATACACACTCGCTCACCTGCACACACACACACAAAGGGACCCCCCAAAACAGAACTTATTTATAAAAACGTGTGTATTTATTCTTACAAGTTTAAACTTCAGTCACCTTCAAAGTACTTTCCGTATGATTCAAAGCACCTACAAAGACACATTTTCCACTGTTCAAAACAGTTTTTGAACCCATCAATTCTGATGCCTTTTAGCGCTGTTGCCATTTTTTGTTTCACCTTTTCCGCACGGGCAAAACATTTTCTTTTGAGGACTTTTTCATCCAGGCAAACAACAACAAAGTCTCTTAGGGCAAGATCAGGTTAATAGGGAGGGTGGAGCGTGGAAGTCATGGCGTCTTTGGTCAAAAATTGCTGAATACTCAGCGTGGTGGGGGCAGATGCACTTGTAAATCGCCCATATCATGAAATGGGCAAACAAGCTGAAAGAATCTCAAGAAAATAAAAATTTACTGAAGCTGAATGCAGCCTATTGCAAGAAAGCTAGTTGATACACTGAAGCTGATGAGGTTCCTAGAACACTCACTTAGCGGGGTTAGCCTGTACTACAAGGGTCCTGCCCTCCAAAAAATGTCTGTGTGTGTGTGTGTGTGTGTGTGTGTGTGTGTGTGTGTGTGTGTGTGTATGTGTGTGTGTGAGAGACAGAAAGCGAGAGAGAGAGATTCTCCCCTTGTATGAATATGTATATATATATATACACACACACACTAAATAAACAAACAGATGTCATATTGAGATTTGGATGGATCTAAAATTTAGACAATTCTAGCAGAACCCTAAATATGAATCACTTTTTTCCATTATCATAGCTGAATAGCTGATTCAAATTGCCTTTGTTTCATGAGCTGAAACTTGGTAAAATTTGTAAACTTTTCTCTACATAATCTGTTCCTAGTTTCCACCATTCATACTTAAGAGAAAATAAATCTACTTTTTCCTATTCTTCATCTTCTGCATTCTAATATCTATAAATATTAGTATTGCAAAGTTTTTATTCTTGTGTTTCTTATTTCTTACATTTATTAATCTGTTTATAAGACTATTTATAACTGCATAATTTGGGCTAATTTATACATTGATTTACAGCTGCATTTGTACATTCAGACAACATATAGTCTATCAAAACAAAGATGAACAAAATTCATCCTCTTCACTCACAGAAAAGAAAAATTACCAAAATGTTTCATGCTCTTTAATGTCCATAGGTATTCATTGTTTGAAAATATTTCACAGCTTTAATGGCTTTAAATAAGTTTCAATGTATATACGTATACATTATTAACTGGAAAACAAGTTTTCTTAACAAGCAAAGCTCAATTTTACTTATTTATTATTGTAATAACCTTTTGAAAATTATGTTTTTTTCTCCTATGATCATTATGATAGTATACAACTTCCCACACACCAAATTTCTTAAGTAGGTCAATTAACACTTACAAACTTATGGTATAAGCACTACTGCTAGTCTCTAAAGTATCTTCCTCACAATTGATTTTAAGCTATCAATTTTTATAGTTAAGGAAGCTTATTTAATGTGCCAACACTAAATTTTAGCTAAGATCTGATTAGAAAGAAAATAGTGAAAGACTCATGAAAGCATGCAAAAAACCCCTATTTATTAAATTATACAGTTATGTTACACTACAAGTGCAAAGCAAATGTAAAATATTCTGTACATAAAATAACTACTTGAATATTTCCAAACATTTTGTGAAATTAATATCCTTTTTTTATTTTCCAAATGCATGTTTTAATCTTGCTGGCTTATTGTTAGAGACGTTAATTTTCATGAAGAGCCCATAGAGATATCTATTTCTGCTTTTATTACTCTAGTTTTAATTAATTATATCTTCTTAATAGGTGAGTGGACAAAGTCTTGTGCTCTGAAATAGGATAACACAGGATATTGTGCTTCCTGGTTCATAATCTACAGGAAGTTCTACACTTTGTATATTAGTATATGACTAGTCTTGTTCTTTCCCAGAAACCCAAATTAAATGCATAAATTCAGGCTCTGCTAGAAATCAACAGTCAAAAAAATGCATTATCTAAATGTGCTGTTTTCAACATACAAAACATGTAGTCCTGTGCACAGAGAAACTGGATGATTGGGTTAAAGAAGAAATCAAGAACTGAAAATTTCAGGAATTCTTATTTCCCAGATAGCTCTACATATTCTTTCCTATAGAGGTTATTTAATTTTTTAAAAACATTCATTGAGTATGTCTAAATTTCGTTTGAAGTTATTCTGCTGCACTTTATCGAAGGCAATTTATCTAGTTTGGGGAACTAATTGTTGAAGTAATTTGGAATCATACATAAAGAAGAGATGATTAAGAACCTTGCCAAAGTAATTATTTCACATGCTATTTAATCATAGTATCTCCAATTGAACTTTCAGAGTATGCTGTTGACAGGATAGAGGAGATGGATTATGGAAGATTAAAAAAAAAGAAAACAAG
Organism: Cephalopachus bancanus; assembly: GCA_027257055.1. Lineage (NCBI taxonomy): Eukaryota > Metazoa > Chordata > Mammalia > Primates > Tarsiidae > Cephalopachus > Cephalopachus bancanus. Next base: position 14,937,879 of record JAPVLO010000108.1, on the reverse strand, counting down.
GGATAATTAGAAAATTTTAATGTATGGACGTAGAAGAGATACTATTAAAAGATATGGTCAAGAAAAAGTGTGCCAGAATGACTGTATTTGTAGGCAAAGGAGCTGGGAAGTTAAGGTAGGATGGGTTAGTGGCTGAGGGGTTGATATGATCTCCACAGGCAGATTTCTATTTTGCCAGAACTGGCTGCAAACTGTGTTTACACCATAAAGTACTACATTCTGATATCAGTCCAACCCACCCCTCTACCCCACGGACCTAAATTCTCTTAGTTTCTGTATTCCCTAAGTTTCAGTTTGCCCTTCAGAAAATGTAAAAAAGTATCGCTTTATATTTTACTAATTATAAAATAAAAAAATAAGTGTGAGCAAGGTCTTTCTTGTAATAAAAAGTTTACTGAGCCATTACTTTTGCAAAACTTGCCATGGTGTCTAAATTTCTACAGTTAAAAAAATTATCTGTTAAAATGCTAGTAGCTCTAAGACAAGTAACATCATAATTGATTACCATCCAATTATAGCTATGTTTGAATTAATACAATCAATCATTTTCATTATGATATTAAAGACAGACCCTTTAGTACTTTTGGAGTTAGTGCTGGAAATTAGAAATGGAGGGGAGGGGTACAAGAAGACAGGAATGAGATGAAATTGGGAAAGAAAAAAGACTTTTTTATTGGGAGGGTAAACATAGACACTGGGGAAATGGGAAGTAACCATTAGGTTGGGAGGAGAAAGGGAAGGGGAGTAAAGTGGAAAATAGAAATGCATTAAAGATAAAATTTGTCCTTGCTCTAATTTTAATCTAAGATGGAGCTATACCAACTATGCCTCATAAACTTTGTGTAAGGGTAAAGTTTATTGAGTACTGTTATGGAAACTTGAGTCTTTTCAATCTTACTACTCTTATTATGCTTAAAAACCTTACTTATTTATATTCATATTTTTCACAAATAACTTCTCAAAAAAATTTATTCTAATCCACATTTAAAGAAACAAAATTGAATTTGATATTGTTTTTGAAAGTAGTGATTTAAGCCGGGTTCGGTGGCTCAGCCTGTAATCCTGCGCCTTTGGGAGGCTGAGGTGAGTGGATTGCCTGAGCCCGCGGGTTCGAGACCCGCCTGGGCAGGCGAAGTCTCATCTTTACAATAAATCAAAAAATTAGCCGGGCGTGGTAGCGCGCGCCTGTAATTCCAGCAACTCGGAAGGCTGAGGCGGAAGGATCGCCGGAGCCCAGCAGGTCGAGGCTGCGGTGGCCGGGAGCGGCCACTGCACTCCAGTCTGGGCGTCAGAGTGAGACTCCAACTCAAAAAAAAAAAAAAATAGTGATTTATATGTTAAATTGCATTATACTTAGCATATTTCTATCTGAAAATCTAAAATGCCATTATTTGCACTCTACCTAGATACATTGTTACTTAAGGGGGTATTTTCATTTTCCAATGAATGGTGCCACTACTGGAGTGACAAAACACATAAAAAATATATAATACATACTCTAACAACTAGCATTTTAGTGTTCACTATGGGATTGTATCAGAGTTTCTTATAAACTGTTACTATTCACATGTATTTTGCACCATAAATTCTTCAGACTCCCAACTGGACTGAGGACTTCTTTTTCAGTAAGTTCATGAATTAGGTTAAGACCTACGTCCCCTTAGAGAAATGCTCTCTTGTACACATGGTTTCCAGATGGGCAAATGAGATGATTAAGAGACCTGGCTTGAGTCACATCATACTGTCAGAATCATTGAGAGACAAATGAGACTTTCAGAGCTATCTTAGGGTAGAAGTGTGAAGTCTCCATAGAAAATATCCAAACACAGTAGACACATAGCTACTCTCTGCCAGTATAATTCCCAGGACAAAGAGTTGTCCTGTGAGGAGAATATTAATTTTAAATTTAAAAAATTGAATTGATAACTAAAATTAATTAACAAAGTATGCTATTCAAAATCAAATGTATTTTTATTGCCCCTCAAAACTTAGATATTTAGAAGTAGCAATATTATAATTTGGAAATTTGTGGATTAGTGAGACAATATTGAAAATGAATCCAACTGCTATTAAGAAATAACTATTTAAACATTATCTACTAAAATAAAATTAATTTGGATAGTGCAATACATATTCAGTCAGCATAAAAGCATACAAGTCACACTACATTATGGGGACAATCATAAATATCAGTAAATAAATCTTAGAAAATTTAGTTTAAAAATTGTGTTTCATTTTTAACATATTCAAAGTAGAAACAATTACTCTTTTATATTTATGGAAAACTTTTTTGAAAGAGTTATTTTAAGTGACTTTCAGAATCATTTCTTTCTTTTTTTTTTTTTTTTGAGTTGGAGTCTTACTCTGTTGCCCAGACTGGAGTGCGGTGGCCGCTCCCAGCCACCGCAGCCTCGACCTGCTGGGCTCCAGCGATCCTTTTGCCTCAGCCTTCCAAGTAGCCAGAATTACAGGCATGCGCTACCATGCCCGGCTGATTTTTTGATTTATTGTAGAGATGAGGTCTTGCCAAGTTGCCCAGGCGGATTTCGAACCCACGGGCTCAGGCAATCTACTCACATCAGCCTCCCAAAGGCACGGGATTACAGGCTGAGCCACTGAGCCCGGCCAGAATCATTTCAACTGAAAGCAAAGAGGCAAAGTTCATAGGGCCACCTCATTCATCACTCTGCAACCAGTGGACATTCATTTTCCCTAGACTTATCAAAAGTCCTCATATAGCACTTAGCTGTCCAAAGTCCTTTACTAGCTAGTTTCAATTAACCCTGAAGTAAACTATTCCCTCTCCTCAAGTTCAGTGTGACCACTGTTTGTTAAATGTTAATATAAAGCAATCTGACTATTTGATTAAAGTAATTTATTGAGAGGTGTGATGTTCGAATAATCCTACCTAAATTAAGCCTGAAGTTACTAAGAGCAAGTGGAAATGAGAAACTTGTCAGACAAACAGGGAACATGCAATCTCATTTCTGAAATGTTGCCAAATCCCATTTCACACCTAAAAATCACAAGATGAAAGCCACTAGATTATTTTGACGGTCCTCACTTAAATTTTACCAAACTAAGTCACAGTAATGAATATTTGGAATAGAAAATTAGCATTTATCACTGCAGTTCCTGAATATGCATTCACTTCTGATCTGCAGAACACAATTTGAAAAATCTTGATACAAAGTGATAATAAATAAGTTACTCACACTTCTATATTTCACAATGTATTCCAAAATGGGAGCCCCTCCATCATCCTGCTTGGTGATGCTGAGTTTAAAGCTCTTCCCACTGCTTGGCTGTCCATGGATGGATGGAGGACTTGGTTCACCTAGATAAGCAATACAACATTTCTTCATTTGCATACATTTCAGATACCTAAAGAAACTGCATTTTAATAATGTAGTCAAAATATACGATGTTATCTGGAATTTAACATTTGATATTTGTCCTTTGTTGTGATATAACTTCTGATTCTCTTTTTCCCCATCCAAGAAACAGCAACGTTCATAAAACTAGAATTATGATGCCAAAATTATGAAACCTCAGGAACAAATATATAATTTATATTGATGTGCAAATGCTCTAGAAAAAGTACTGCATTGTTCAAATGTAAAAATTTCTCTTATTACCAATCATTTTCAATCCCACTTCTTTTCTTAATGTAAATTTACTTTATAATGCCTTGTAAACATTTAATGTAAACATGTTAACACATTAATATGTATAGATTATGCATCTATCAAAAACGATAATGACTTGCAATTCCTTAACTGCTTTAATAGGCACTTTATTTGCAAGATGTATATTTGAATAAAACTTGTAGTATTCAGTTTTATAGTCCTGTATTTCAATATTTTATTTTCTCCTTGCTTTATAAACATATATGCTTTTTGATACTATTCTTCAACAAAGAGATGACTTTACAACAAAGACGCTTACAATATTTTGAATAGATTCTTATAATATTTTAATATTTTCAGTAGAATCTATTGAAGTGTAAGAATTTCTACATGAAGAAATTCCACCACTTCTTGAGGACTTGGATGGGAGCTCCCTGCTGTGTGTCACTGATGCTTGGACATCTACTGGCATCTGTCTGTTTCTGCTTCCTCCAATTCTCTCTGGATATAGATACAAATATTCATATGGATAGGAACATGGTAAAACTAAGAATTTCCCACACAAACTTTATTTATAATGTTCAAAAAAACTGTAATACTAATTGTTCTCAGAGAAATGCCAGGGCAAACAAAGCACAATAAACTGAGCAGGATCTTATACTACCTACATAGTAGAACATAGGATTTTACCTCTCAATAGGTTATTTTATTTCTAAAATGGTTTTGATAACCTTAAGCAAGCAAGTAGTGTATTTGAGGAAAGTCACATCATTAAAAAAATATATGAACTATCCAAAGATGGTGGCATAGCCAGTCAGACTGCATGAATCTCTGTGAGTGAGTGAGTGTATGGATGAATTTGCATGTGTGTCTGAGTGATTGACTGAGTGGGGACTTGTTTGGCCAGGGATCTGGTGAAGTAGCTGGTGCTGCAGTCATTCTGCTTGGATCCTAGCACTTCCCAAAGCACAGAAGCTGAGTGCCATTTTCTAAAATCAACAAAGCTTTTCCTGGGAAGAAGCTGCTGGAGGAACTGCCATACCCATCACCACAGTGCCAGATGGGACACTGGCAGTAAGGACTGCAGAGGGAGCACAACGATGGAGCCAAAGGCAGAGTCCAGAATAAGCACAGGAGACAGGCACCCTGGTCTTGGACTTGCTGACACTGCTACCAGCACCAGGCTAGCCTGTGATGCCCTGCTACTGGGACCAGAGATCCTGAGACTGTGGCAAAAGCTGTCTTGCCCAACCTCATTGTGGCAATAACAGCCGTTTGTAGAGAAACTGAGCAGTCACTCTAAAGCCTGCACAGAGAAGTGCTCCAGGGTGGATGCCATGGAACAGCAGACTTACGTCTTAAGACCAGGTGACAATCTCTGCATCACTTTGGGGATGCTCTCCACAAACTCACAGAGGATCACCCCCAGTGCACAAGTTCTGGTGGTTAACAGCAGATGCAGAGTCCCAGACGATCTACAAAATCCCACCCCCTGATCCTGAACCATCTGCTGTGCGACAGTTGCATACAGCAGATCTGACTGAGAAGGAGACTGATGAGTACCTAGCTGATTACCACCCCCCCATCTCTACAACAGGTACAAGAGATAAGGAGGGCAAGATAGAGGCCATAGGCCCCATTCCTCTGCCACAAACTGGATGCTGTGGGAGCTGTGACTATGCTGGGAGAGGAAGTAAGGGAAAGAGAACCTGGGAGATGCTGAGTCAAGTTTCCCACCTCCCCTCCTACACACAACAGCTATAAACTGCAGGCAGCAGGGGGTGAAGATTCTAACCTCTCAAGTTTCAACAAGAGGGAAACTGCTGTTACAAACCTGCAGTTGCAAAACTTACCACAAGAGAGAGCACCTCCCTCCCCAAAGAGGTATACTAAAGCTGAGAAATCTCTACCAACAGGATTTTTGGGTTTTGGTTTTGGTTGCTGTTTTTCTCTTTTTTAAATTATTTGTTTGTTTGCTTCTTTTTTGTTTTGTTTGTTTTTTGGCTGCTTTTCAGTTTCCTTTCCTCCTTCTTTCTCTTGTTGTTCTTTCTCTGTGTTGTTTTTTATTTTCCCTCTTTCTTCTTCTTTCCCTTTGTACTCTCCTTCATCCCTCTCTTTTCTCTCTTATACCCTGTCTTGGACTCAAGGGCTGCAGAAGTATTTCCATTGTAAGGTCATATTGTGTGGCTATGGAGAGTGAATTCCAGCTGATTCATTTATCAGATAGCATTCATTGTGACCTGACAATAGGATCTGAATCCTTGCAGCCCCTCCCCCACTACACAGTAAGTGCTCAAAATTGTAGAGATCTAGCACAACACCCCACTCCAATCCTATTTCACAACTGAACAAACCTAGAGGCCTGGTTCAGGGAACATCAGAAGATACAGCAAATATCAGAAGTGATTGATTTGTCATTCCCCACTAAACAATGGAATTAAAGAGTAAAATAAGAGAACTACTACAAATGAAGAAAAACCAACAAAAAAACCAGTGGTAACCTTCAAGGTACTAACAGAGTCAGTGCCTGTAAATACAGATACTGGAGTACAAGCAATGGCTGTCTCCAAGAATGACAGTACCCAGAAGGTACTCACAGAGATCTGATAATCATTGGATAGAATGAATAAAAATCAAGAATTTCAAGGGCTAAAGCTACATGAAATTGCAACAGAGTTGGATAGATTCATGAAAGCAAATTTAGAAATAACAGAAATAAAGAACTCCCTCCAAGAAATAAATAAAAAACTGACAAGCAAGAGATGCTGAATTGACCAAGCAGAAGAAAAGAAAGAATATCAGAGCTGGAAAACCAAAATATGGAATTAACACAATCTATTAAAATATAGAACAAAAAAGAAAGAAGAAACTCTCCAAGAATATGCAATTATATCAGGATGCCAATCCTACATCCGATTGGTATACCTCAGGAAGAAAGAGAAATGAAAACACCTTGGAACAAACATTCAGTGAGGTGATTCAAGAAAACTTTTCTCATCTGCCCAGAGAGATAACTGTAAAAGCACAAGAGATTCAGAGAAACCCTGAAGACATTACACTAGAAGACGAACCCCTAGACACATAGTAATCCACTTGCACGAAGTAGGCTTAAAAGGACAAAACCTAAAGTCAGCAAGGGAAAAAGGTCCCTATCTACTGGGGAAGACCAGTCAGAATCACCCCTTAACTGCAGAAACACTACAGGCCAGAGGAATTGGACCCCAATTTTTAATGTTCTCAAAGATAAGCAATTTCAACCAAGAATTTCCTACCCAGCCAAGGTAAGCATCATCAGTAATGGAGAATTAATATCCTTCCCTGACATCCAATCCCTAAGAAAATATGCTGCTTCCACAGCAGCTCTACAGGATATACTTTAAAAGGTGCTGTGAACAAAGAAAAAAGAAGCAAAAGAAAGACCATATACTTCCCAAGATCCCAAACAAACACAGAAGCAACAGAAAATACAGTAAACCCATAAAAATGAAAACACACACATACATTAACACAAAAGGTAAAAGAAAACAAAACAACCTTATTGGAGCCTTATGACAGGGCCAAACTCTCACATTTCAATAATTAGCCTAAATATGAATGTATTAAATGCACCACTGAAAAGATATAGATAAAAAAAGCATAACCCAACAGGTCATGTATGCCTCCAGGAAACACATCTCACTACAAAGGACTCTCACAAACTCAAAGTCAGAAGATAGAAACAAATTTTCAGCTAACAGATTACAAAAGAAGGCAAGAGTCATGATCTTAATATTAGACAAAACAACATTTAAGCTATCAAAAATTTAAAAAGATATGAAAGGCCACTAAATAATGATAACAGGTTCAATCCATGAATAAGAAATATCCATCGTAAACATATATGTACTCAAAACAGAAGCATCAGTTTTTATAAAACAGTTACTAAGTAAACTAAAAAAATGATTTTAACTCTAACACCATCATAGCTTGGGAATTAAACACCCCACTAACAATCCTGATAGATAATTTAGGCAAAAAATCAACAAAGAGACCAGGACCTCAACTTGAAAGGTGACCAAATGGACTTAATAGATACTTACAGAACACTTCACCCAACATTCATGAAATATACATTTTATTCATCACCACATGTAACATACTCCAAGATCAACCACATCCTCAAGCATACATCAAGCATAAACAAATTTCAATAAGATCGAAGTTATGTTATCTACCTTCACAGACCACAGGGTATAAAAGTAAATATCACCACCAACAAAATTTCTTCAAAACCAACAAAAGCATAGACACTAAACAGCATGATGCTGAACAACTCCTGGGTCAACACAGAAATCAAAACAGAAAATAAAAGATTACTGGAAACAAATGAAAATGAAATAACATCTTGCCAAAACCTCTGGGATACCATAAAAGCAATACTAAGAGGGGAGTGTATATCTCTAAGAACACACATCAAGAAAATAGAAATATCACAAGTTAACAGCTCAACAAATCACAAAAGGGAGCTGAAATAGTAAGACCACCAAAACCCTAACTTCACCAGAAGAGTCCAGATCACCAAAGTAAAAGCCCAAATATGGGACATAGAAGACACAAATATAGAAAAAAATCAACAAAACAAAAAGCTAGTTCTTTGCAAGGATAAACAAGATTGATGGAACCCAAGCCAGAATGAACAAGACAAAGAGAGAAAAACTCTAAATAAACACAATCAGAAATGCAAAAGAAATACAAAAGATCTCAAAGAAATACAAAAGTTTATCAGAGATTTCTATGCACACCTGTATGGAAACAGACTTGATAATCTAAATGAAATGGAGAGCATTCTGACATCACACAACCTCCCAAGGTCGAAACAAGAAGAAATTGAAACCCTAAATAGGCCAATAATAAACCAGGAAACTGACTTTGTTATAAGAAAATTACCTACAAAAAAAAGCCCTGGATCAGATGGCTTTCCAGCAGAATTCCACAAAATATACAAGGAGGAGTTTATACCAATCCTATTGAAAGTATACCAGGCAACTGAGAAAGATGGAACTCTCACCAAATCATTTATGAAGCTAACATCACACTGATACCCAAACCGGGTAAAGATCCAACAAAGAAAGAGAACTACAGGTCAATATCCCTAATGAACATAGTTGCAAAAATTCTCAAAAAGATTCTAGCAAACTGGATCCAATAACACTTCTCAAAAACCATCCATCATGACTAAGTAGGCTTCACCCTGCGATGCAGCACTGGTTCAACATCCACAAGACCATAAATGTAATTAAATACATTGACAGATGTAAAAACAAGAACCACATGTTTATATCATTAGATGCAGAAAAAGCTTTCCATAAAAACCAGCATTAAAAACCGTTGCATGCCTAGGCATAGATGGAACATACATCAAAATGGTAAGCACCATCTATGATAAACCCACAGCCAAAATACTGCAAAACAGACAGAAATTGCCAGCATTTGCCCTCAAAACCAGAACAAGACAAGGCTGCCCACTCTCATCCCTCCAATTCTACATGGTGTTGCAAGTCCCAGCTAGAGCAATCCGACAAGAAAAGAAAATCAGGGGTATCCAAATAGGAGAAGAAAAATAAGTTATTCCTCTTTGCTGATTATATGATCCCATACCTTGAAAATCCAAGAGAATCTGTCAAAACTTTATTTGCACTGATAAAGGACTATGTCAATGTCTCAGACTACAAAACAAATGTGTAAAAGACAGTCGCATACTTATACACCATGGACAAACAGGCAGAGAACCAAATATAAAGCACAGTCCCTTTCACAATTGCCACAAAGAAAGAAAGAAAGAAAGAAAGAAAGAAAGAAAGAAAGAAAGAAAGAAAGAAAGAAAGAAAGAAAGAAAGAGCTTAGCATCTTCCTAACCAGAGAAGTAAAATACCTTTACAATGGAAACTGCAAAACACTGCTCAAAGAAATCAAAGAACATACAAACAAATGGAAAAATATTCCATGATTCATGGATTGGAAGAATCAACATTATTAAGATGATCATCCTACCAAAGGCACAATCCATAGCAAAGAAACAAAATGGGAGGGATCACACTTCCAGACTTTAAACTTACTATAAGGCTATAATAATCAAAACAGCCTGGGATTGGTAGAAGAACAAGTATATGGACCAATGGGACAGGCTAGAGATTTCAAGAGCAAAACCTAGTTTCTCAACCAATTCATCTTCAATAAAGCCTCCACCAACAACAACTGAGGAAAGGAGAACCTATTCAGTAAATAGTACTGAGAAAACTGACCACATGTGGAATTTTGAAACAGAACCCCTACCAATCACCATACACAAAAATCAACTGTAAATGGATCAAAGACCTAAATGTATAACCTCAAGCTATAAGAATCTTGGAAAATGCAGGAGACACCCTTATGGAAATTGGAATAGGCAAATAATTCCTGATCAGTCCCTCGAATTCCCATGCCTTAAGAGATAAGATAAACAAGGGAGACTTTATCAAACTGAAAAATTTCTGCAAGGCAGAAGAAACCATCAAGAGAGTGGGGAGACAGTTAAACAAATAGGAAAAAATATTTGCCAACTGTATATCTGACAAAGGCCTAACATGCAGTGTCTATAAGGAACTCAAATGAACAGAAAGAAAAAAAAAACTAGCCCTATTAAAAAGTGGGCAAATGATATAAATAGATACTTCTCAAAAGAAGACATAGGAACAGTCAACTGATACATGAAAAAGTGCTCAGCCTCCTTAATCACCAGAGAATTTGAAATCACAACCACTCAGATATCACCTAACTCAAGTCAGTAGGGCCATCATCAATAACTCAAAAAACAACAGCTGCTAGAGAAGATGCAGAGAAAAGAGAACACGTAACACATCTACAATGTTAGTGAGAGTATATACTAGTGCAATCTCTGTGGAAAACAGTGTGGCAATTTCTAAAAGTTCTAAAAATAGACCGTTCATACAACCCGGCAATACTCCTTCTGAGAATATACCTGGAGGAACTCAAATCATTCTATAAAAAAGATACCTGCACACACATGTTTATTGCAATATTATTCACAGTAGCAAAAACATGGAATCAACCATGCTGCCCATCAAAAGTGAACTGGATTAACAAAATGTGGTACATACACAATGGAATATTGCACAGCCATAAGGAAGGTCAAAAGTATGGACTTCGCAGCAACCTGGATGGATTTAGAGTCTACAATACTCAGTGATCTATCACAGAAACAAAAAACTGAGTACCACATGTTCTCACTCATAAGCAAATCCTGAACATTTATCATAATAGTGTAAGAAAGGGACTGGCAGTACTGGGAAACTGCCAGGGAATAGAAGGGGTGGATAAACATCAATGAGGGTAATTGATTTCAAACCAGGCAATTTGGGGACCAAAGGGAGGACCAAACTTTACCTGTACTTTGACCACTTATGTACCTAATCCTGAAATGCACCTCACATTCAAAATATATGCATATATATAACACAATGGAGTAAGTTCACATGCAAGTCGGTAAAATAAAATAGCCCCATATGGTACAGCCATATAGAAATAGTGAATAGAGAATTTGTGGAGTGATTGCACATTAAAATTAACTAAATTAGCATACAGATATTATTTAAAAACTATTATCTAACAAAATATATTTTGGATGGATGAATTAAAACTTCTGTAAAAACCAGTATAAGAACTTCTTTAAAGCATTTAATAATTATGAGGATATCTAAATATTATAAAGTGATACTAGCTCCAATGGTTTAGTATTATTTTTAAATTGTAACTTAGAAATATCTGCATGTTATAAGGGAAAAATTTACTTAATAATTATATTATAATTGCATTACTTTGATATCAGCATTTTAAGATAATTATAAAGCAGAGACTACATTTTCAGTAGCAAATACTTTACATATCTATTTGAAATATTTACTTATATATTTAATCTTTGCTACATAACAAATTTGTGACTCTATACTATCTTTAAAAAATTAGAACAAATTTAGATTCTACTTCAGAGAAATAGGTTAAACTAATGGTTTCTAGTCACAATTACAAAATAATGCTTATTCAAAAGGAATAACATCCATAATAATTATTACTAATAGATAGCTATGGCATATTAAGTTCTTTGCATACATAATCTTATTTGAACTTTCAAACAATCCTGAGAAGCAGCTAAATGCATATTTATTCTTTAAAAAATCCAATACCACTACCTTCAAAGTACTCCTGTGTACAGGTTAGTTTGGCAAATCAACAACAGTACACTAAGAGAATAGAAGTGTTCATTTAGAGGGAGAATCAAAAATAACGACAGAGTCAAAGAGTGGTGGTTCATCATTAATACACTTAGGTGATTCATGAACCAATGAATGAAGGGTAAGTCTCAAGGTAGGAGGAAATAAAGTTGGAAGGGATATTTAGAGTTTTACTGAGAAAAGCAAGCAATAATTTTGGACTGATCTAAAGGGACCCTGGGGACTATCACAAGCAGAGCAATCAACTCAGAGTGGACAATTCTATGGAAAAAGGAAGCAGCACCCTCAAAGTACAGATCAACCTCTTGGTGCAGAGAACTCTGTGGGAGTTGGTAGAGTCAGTGTGAGGATAGCAGGCAGGCAAAGATGTGTCTGGGTGGAAGGTTGGTAGATGAAGAATGGATTTTAAGCAGAGAAGAGATGGATCTCTAAATGTTTGTAAAGTCACTCAAGAATAATTTTGGCGGATGGGTTAGAAGAAGACTAGACTGGAGGTAGCATTATGAGTCAAGATGTACTTGGAGTCATCCTGGTGAAAAAAATAGTGAGGGACTGAAACATGACACCGGCATTGCAAAATGGAGCAAAGGAATCCATCTAAAGATCTTATGATAATCAAAAGAGAATTATTGGTCACAAAGGTTGGGTAAGATAATTTATTGTGAGAAATTTGGCTTTCCTAACATGAATAAATATTGAGGAGGAGTGTACACAGATTTTATAACAGTATTTGTTCAGTCACACTCATTAAGTTTTCTCACATTTAATTTGTTTTATTTTTTATAAATGGAGTCCTGCTATCTTGCCCAGGCTTGTCTTGAATTCCTAGCCTCAAGCAATCCTCCCACCTCAGTCTCCTGAGTAGCTAGGATTACAAGCATGAGTCACCATGCCTGGCTACTTTTTCCATATTTGTAAATAATTCATTCGGCATAAAGGAAATATAAATCTTTTAAAATTTAATCTTCACTTCTAGGGAACTCAATGGACATACAAAACAAGAGGGTTACCAAAACAACACTACAATAGTTAATCTCTGTAGTCAGTGTAGTACTGGATTTATTTGGTGGTTCCTTTTTCTCATTAGCACCTACATAATTTGTGGAATAAGGCCAATAGTCATCCCTCATCACAAGCACAGAATATTGGACACGTTGCACATTTTTCTATTCTCTCACAGAATATAGTCTCCACACTACAATTCAGTTCATCAGATTATGGAGGAGGATACCTTTGCAATGGGGACAATTTCCTGAGAACAATTTATACTGTGTTTATTCTAGTGCACTTTTTCTTTTTTGCCTTGCTCCAAAACAAAGTTATTTTTATAAATCTGAGATGTCACCATCTTCAGAAGCTACTTCAGCAAAGATATAATTCATCTCCAAAAAGTGTTGAAACATCTCACTGCATTTTAAAATTGATTAAATTTGCAAGTGAATAGAATGACAAAGAGAACAAAATAGAGATGATTACTTACGAACTGGCAACGTCTGGAAGATTTCTATTTTACTGTAGTCTCCTTGCCCCTTTCCATTAACAGCTGCAACTCTGATTTCATAAGTTGTATTTGGTTCCAGGTTGCTCAAAACAACCATTGCTAGAAGAAAAAATATATATACATATACCTATGTTTAATGCATTTTAATAAGGAAAACAAATCAACCTACTACAATGCTGAGTGAATAATTCCACTGTAAAGTTTTCTGTGACACCTGAAAACATAGAAAAGTCATATGTGAAAATGATCTGTGGACAGTCCTCTTCTTCACCTCTAGCTCTCCAACTCTGCACAATAACTTTCAAAGAAGAAAATCAACACTTGTCTGTGATACCTACATTCACAAAGTAGAAAGAAAAATATTTTCTTTTCATCTTTTCAATATCCAAGAAATAAGAATGGCATGAATAAAACATATTTTCTGTAGGTTTTCCAAGTATTTTATCTACTCAAAATAGATTATTTCTATTGAATTTAATAAAGACATGGAATTTGATGTATAGAAGACTGGCCTCCAGTGTAAGATGTTTTAGTCATGTCAAAGAAACATCACAAAGTTGAAAATACAGCAAAACTAGATCATTTTATAATATTAAATCAAATCAAAGTATTTTTATTCCAGCTTGAGGCATTCTCATAACTTATACATTCTCTGAATTTCTTCTTAATTATATACTATAGCAGAACTGGATTCAATAAGACACAAAAGAGGGAAAGATTTTGAAAAGATACATGGTAAATGGTTATTATAAACATATTCTACACTGCTGGTGGGAATGCAAACTAGTGCAACCTCTTTGGAAGACAGTGTGGCGATATCTGAAAGAACTAAACTATGACCTTCCATATGACCCAGCAATTCCCCTATTGGGAATATACCCAGAGGAACTCAAGTGATTCTACCAAAAAGATAACTGCAAAAACATGTTTGTTGCAGCTCTATTCACAATAGCAAAAACATGGAACCAACCATGCTGCCCATGGAAGCTGGACTGAATAAAAAAAAATGTGGTACATATACACATTGGACTATTATGTAGCCATAAAGAAGGACAAACATATGAACTTTGCAGCAACTTGGATGGATTTAGAGTCGATCATACTCAGTGATCTATCACAGAAACAAAGAACAGAGTACCATATGTTCTCACTCATAAGCAGACCTTGAACAATTATCATAATATTATAAGAAAGTGATTGGCAGTTGGGGGAAACTGCCAGGGGAGGGAGGGGCACACCTCATCAACAAGGGTAACTGCACAATGAACATTTGTGTACCTAACCTGAATTGTACCCCACGTTTAAAATAAAAAAAAGAAATGTATTTTGAGTCATGTCAACCCTTGTCATTTTACCCTTGATAATTTTGAATGCAATTGCATATTTCAAATTATTACATCTTCACAAAGTTGTCCAGAGGAGTTAACAAAATTTCATAGTTGCCACTATCCTTAACTGCAAAATTTTAACTATTGGAAAGAGAAATGTTGTAATGACAATCAAAAGGAAGTTATGTCTGGTTTACAAAATAACTCCAAATCAAATAATTCATTCATAGTAGAAAATATATAAAAATTAAATTATAAGTAATTAGAAACATACACAGGGCTATTGTTTTACACAAACCATCACTGAAAATGATTTACATTCAAAAAAATTCTATTTTACTAATATATTATTTCTGATAGTTACATTATGATATAGATTCACTAGATTACAGTCTTCATTCTATATTTTTCAAGGATACCTAACATATAAGCTTTAATACTTTTGTTCCATTCTTTTCCTCAATACTCATAATCACGGTATCTTTTTAGTTTTCTGGATATCAACCATACATTATTTAACATTGAATTATTTGTAACATTTTAAAAAGTTGTTAAATGCACTGTGGACAAGTTTTCTGTGTCTAAATTGCAGGGATAAAACATATGTAAATTACATAATACCAGGTAAATATTAGTGGCCAAAATTCATAGCCCAGATATCAACCATACATTATTTAATCTCATGCAGTTTGTTTTAAAATAAAAAAAGATACATTTCCAACTGACAAAATTTACATTGTATTTCTCAATTTCCCTACCTTATAACAAAACTGAATTTGCTTTTGAGAGTACACCACCTTGTCAAAGCCTCAGATTATATGCATGAGCTTAGATTTAAGGGAATCTGATTGGGAAAAGATCAATCGACACAGAAATATAACTTATTAGAAGCTGCAAGAGTAAATGGCAAAATAAGGCTTGAAATCAATGATTTATGACAGGCTGTTGATTGGTTCACAAAACCCATATCCAGTTGGTAACCAGGAGTCAATATGCATATAATTTCAGTTCCAGAAAAGAAAGTAATTACAACGAGAAGTTAAGTGCATGGACCTGGTCATACAGATTATGGAAAGGAAGAAGGAAATTAAACTAAGAGTTAGTTAAAATGACAATAAGTTGGCATTTTATTGTCCTTAAGAGAAAACGCTTTTGCTCAAAGTCTGCATAACAAGTAATGCAAGAATTAAAAATTCATATTTTATCAATTTAATCAGTTAAGTAATACAAAAATATTGAAACCAAAGTGAACTAGGCTCATAAACTCCCATGATACAGCTAGTCATGTTTCATTAGGGTGAAGGAAAGTATAATGGAACACTGACTGCTTCAACACATATCATTGACTGTCCAAAACCATTTTTTGTCATAAGCCTTGAAAAAATAAATATGCTTTTATAAAACAGACAACTTTGACATGCGATATGACTTTCCACATTTCTGCAATATCAAGATGTAGCAACCATTATTTTAAAAGCATGCAGTAGACTGTAACTTGGCTGTGTTGGTGAGGGCAACTAGTAATGCAAATCAACTATTTGTCTTAATACAATTTTTAAAAAAGCAACAGAATTTTAAACACACAATTTCAAATGCAAATAAAATTCTACATAAAACAGAAGTGTGGGGATCATGTTCTAGATATAGTCTCTTCATCTTTTTTGGTTAAAAATGGGTGACAACTAAGCTATCAGAGTACCAGAGCATATATAATAAGAGGAAACAATAAAGGTTGAACAGTAAAGACAACTCTCCCCTCACCAAGGAAAAATAACAACAACAAAACACTCCACCTTATATTTGAATTATCCAAATATTTCAGGCTAACGCGCTTTCTGGCTTGGATTGTCAGCGTTCCTCTTTCTCTGACACTTCACAGGGGCTGTGAGAAGCTTTGAGTTCCCACTACCTCTGCCAAGGGAAAATCCATTTCATTAGCCACATTATGATAAATTCATAATATTAGCTATATTGTGATAAATTCAGAGTAGTTTTTCCACGTTTCCTACACTTTTCTGTTTTAAGTGTCAAGGCTTTCCCACGCTCTGACTGAGTTTCACATTAGAGCAGTTGGCAGAGGAGAGGAGCAAAGAGGGCATAATGATGGCTAAACTGTTATGAGGATGCTGGGCTAACAGGTAATGTGGACAAGGGGACCTTCAAAATTATAGAAAAGAAGTATGAAAGTAAACCTATTGATGCAAGTCTTACAAGGTTTATATACAAGAAGTCAGTGTGTTTTTGAGTTCTGACTATAAACATTTTGGTACAATAACCCTTATTTTAAGGCTTATTAATATTATGTGAACAAAAAGATTATTGTCGGAAGTAGAAAGAACTCCATAAAGTGAGACCAAATTAAAGAGAGGAAAAGGAAAAGATACGGGGGAGGAAATGCCTGGATCTATAATTTGACCTGCCTTTCTTAAATGAGAGGATATGTATATTAAACCATCTGCAATTTACGGCATATTACCAAACACAGGGTTTTTAACATCCAAGGTTCGGCCAGAAAGCAAACTACCACTTACAAAATGAAAAGCAGTGTACCCTATAATACAGTTGTACCTCAAATTATGAAGTTGGTTAATAGACTTTCTTTATCTAAATCTGCCCATAGAATAGAAAAATAGAATCACAAGTTGAGGTGTAGGATGGGTTTTTGCCCTATAATTTATTAGAAATTCAAACTCCAAAATTAGGTGAAAATAGATCTAGATCACAAACTATAAAAGTTTTCTAAGGAAAAATGGTATAAATTAAGATATTTTACAGCTATAGTTATATGGAAATCATAATGCAATTTTTCTGAAAATTATAAATAATCATGAACTTTTCATTGAAATGGCAACAGCAATGAGTTCCATAAAGAACTTGTTTCCCTCACAAAATGTTATGTTTCTGTTTGACTCACATATTATTGAGTTTTACAAATAACCATTTCTCACCTGGGTATAATTGCAGAAGTATAACAAGACATTGAAATACAATAAAACAATTGCATTTAAACTGGGAAATGACAGAAAAATACAGACGTTTTTATATTTTTAGAAATTTGGAAATAATTATACTAAAAAGAAAAATTTTTAATTTTCTTCTCTTTTCTATTAGAAAATCGGACTCTATTAAAGTGAGCTATACAAAATAAACTTTTGTTTGTTCCTATAATGTACTAAAACTCCCCTTTGGTTGTCAAGAGAAGCAGGCACTAGAGAATGTTTACAAAACTTGGAATAACAGGAAAAAAAACCATTATATTTGGCAACTAATTAGACTGAGAAAAATACCAAAGTAAGATTACATTTAGGGCTGCCACTCAGTGTAAGCAGGTAATGTCTCGCTGTAAAACTGCTGTATCACTTGCCTAAAATGGACTTGCTCATGTTGTCATGAACTGTGAAACAATTCAGAGAGCTATGAGAAATCATGAAACTTAGTGTAGAAATGATCATTCTTAAATCATACCTGCTGTTAACTTCCTCAGATAAATCAGAAAATACAGTGAAGTCTCTGAAGTTTCCCACCTAAGACTGTTTTTGTTCTGTAAACAATTAAATCAAGCCCAAACAGGTTTTTTTGTTTTTGTTTTTGTTTCAGAGAGAAAATCCCCTGACTTGTTTCTGCAGGAGTTTGCAACAGGCCTAATGAAAGTACATTTTTGCCCAGCACAGTGGACCACACTTGTAATCCTAGCACTTTGGGAAGTGAAGGTGAGAGGATTGGCTGAGCCCAGGGGTTCTAGACCAACCTGGGCAACTTGTTGAGGCCTCATCTCCACAATTAAAACAAAAAAAAAATTAGCTGGGTGTGGTAGCACACGCCTGTAGTACCAGCTTACTTGAAAGACTGAGGTGGAAGAATCGCCTGAGCCCAGTAGGTCGAGGATGCAATGGCCATGAGCCTGCCACTGCACTCCAGCCTGAGTGACAGAGTAAGACTCTGGCTCAAAAAAAAAAAAAAACAAACGAAAGTACATTTTTACTGCTTCTATACACAATGTAGAACATTTTAATACTTTGATTCCATTTAAATTTGCATTTATATATATAAATTATTTTAAGCCTAAGTAATAACCCTATACATATATATGAATATTTTATACATATATGCCATATTTTCATTATTCATTCATCTATAGAGAGAAATTTAGTATATTTCTATATCTTAGCTGTTATAAATATTGCTGCAATGAACTTGGAAGTACAGATTTCTCTCGGAGATTCTGATTTTATTTTCTGTGAATATATATCCAGAAATGAGATTGCTGGGTCATAAGGAATTTCTTCTTTTAACTTTTTGGAGAACTTCTGTACAGAGGTTCCATATGACAACAGTGTACTAGTGTTTCCTATTCTTTACATCCTTGCCAACACTTATCTTTTGTCTTTTTGAAATAGGCATCTTATTAGGTGTGAGGTGATATCTCATTGTGGTTTTGATTTGTATTTCTCTGATGGCTGGTGATGTAAAGAACTCTTCATATACCTATTAGTCATTTGTATGTTTCCTTTTGAGAAATGTCTATTTGCCATTTGTATTTATTTATTTTTGCTATTGAGTTGTATTAATTCCTTTTATTTTCTGGAAAGTAACATTTTTAAGGTAGAAGGTTTGCAAATATTTTCTCTAATTCTGTATGTAGGTTGCCTGTCTCTCTGGTGATTGTTTCATTGGGTAACTAGAAGTTTTTCAGTTGGTGCTATCCCACTTGTTTAACTTTGCTTTCATTGCCTGCGCTCTGAGTATCATATTCAAAAAATAATTGTCTAGACCGATGTTAAGAAGCTTTTTTTTCTAACCAATATTTCTGTCTTAGTCTTAAGTCAGGTTGCTGAACGCTCAGAATACCACAGACTAGGTGACTTATAAAGAACATAAATTTATTTGCCACAGTTGTAGAGTCTATAAAGTCTAAGGTCAGGGAGCTAGCATGCTAAGTGTCTAGTGAGGTTCTGCTTTTTGGTCATAGACATTTTTTCACTTTGTCCTCACACTAAAGAAAGGGCAAAACAGATATCTGGGGTCTCTCTAAAAAGGGCACAAATTCTAGTCATGAGTGCTTCACACACTTTTATGAACTAATCGCATCCCAAGGGTCTTACTTCCAAATACTATCACATCAGGAATACGGTTTCAACATAAAGATTTGAGGGGAACACTAGTATCCAGTCTATAGCATCCTGCCCCTTGCTCCCAGCATCCTAATAACCCAAAGTCTCAAATAATTTCAGCATCAATTAAAAAATCTGAAGTCTCATCTCCATATCACCCAAATTAAATACGAGTGAACTCAAAGTATGATTCATACTAAGGTAAACTACTCTCCTGCTGGGAACTCAAACAAGTTATACACTTCCATAATACATTGGTGGAATAAGCATAGGATAGGCATTCCTATTCTATAGGGGAGAAATGGAAAGCAATGACAGGACCTAAGTCCAAAACTCAACAGGGCAAATTCCATTAGCCTAAGTCTGAAGAAGAATCTGCTTTGATTTGACCCTTGGCCCTCTAGTTCCACCCATGGGATGGAGTTTCTAGTTTTTTGATCCAGTGGTACAGCAGTCCCAACCCTAAAGCCTTGTTAAACAAGGGTTGGGCCACCAAGGTTCCAGAAGAACTTTGCCCCATGCAGGTGCTC
Organism: Cephalopachus bancanus; assembly: GCA_027257055.1. Taxonomy (NCBI): domain Eukaryota; kingdom Metazoa; phylum Chordata; class Mammalia; order Primates; family Tarsiidae; genus Cephalopachus; species Cephalopachus bancanus. Next base: position 14,917,513 of record JAPVLO010000108.1, on the reverse strand, counting down.
TGAGCCTGGTCACTATTCCTGCAGCAGTTCTCTGCCTGGGCCTAGAGCTCTCCAAGTTTGGCAATCTGAGCCTGCAGCTCTGCTCAGAGGCCTATTATTTGAAATCCAAGTGGAGGCAGCCACACTCCCTAGGTCTGTGTACCCTGCACACTTGTGGAGATAGTATGACAGAAACACAACCAGAGTTTACTAACCAGTGTCCTCTGAAGGGGCGCCCAATATACCTTACACCAAACCACGGCCCATTGGAGCCACACCTGGGACGGTGAGGAGCATGGTGCTAGATGACAGGAGCAGAGTCCATGTGTGAGGCGGCACCAGGAGCTCCTGCAGATACCTGTGAAATCTTCCTGTCCTGTAGGCCCTTGAACCCTGGTCCTGTGATGAGAGAGTCAGCTCTAGTAATCTTCAAATGTGCTTTATGGTCAATTCTCCATTGTCTTGAAAAATAACCCATAGCTTCTACTGAGAAGGCTGATCCATAATAATTTCCATATCAAATGTTCTCTCCTCTATAGTCTCCATGTTCTTTTCCAAACAGTCATTCTCTCTTTGTTTTTGTTTTTTTACAAATGTATAGGGTGAAAATCTCACAGGTATTTAAGTTCTGCATTCCCTTTGATTAATAATTACATTTTAAGTCATTTCTATATCTTGTATTTTAATATAAGAAGTCAAGAAAAATCAGACTGCTGCCTCAATGTTTTGTTTAGGCATTTCCTTAACCAAGTACTTGATTCCATCACTCACAAGTTCTACCTTACACAAAGCACTAGGACACTGACACAATTCAGACAAGTTCTTTGTTAATTTATAACAAGGATGATCTTTCCTTCACTGCCCAATAACATGTTTTTCATTTGTGTCTGAGACCTCACCAGAGTGGACTTAAAGGTTCTCACCTTTAAGTCTTTAATCCATTACTGTTTACAATTCTATTAGCATTCAGTTCAGTTCTTAGTATTCTCCAAGAAGATTGAGGTTTTCTTCACTGCTATCCTCTTTTCTTTCTGGGCCCTCACAAAAATTTTCTTTTAGGTCTGTTCAAGGCAATGTAGACCCTTTCTTGCATGTACCTACAACACTTCCAGCTTCTATCCATTAGTCAACTCCAAAGCTTCTTCTTCCTTTTCAAGTGTGCTTGTTAGAGCAGTACCTCTACTTTTTGGGTACCAATTCCTATCTTAGTCCATTCAGGAAGTGATAATAGATTATATTGTACTGGGTGACCTATAAACAATGGAAATTTATTTTTCAAGGTTATGAAGCTTGAGAAGTCAAAAATCAAAGTGTCAGCAGATTTCATGTCTGCTGATTGCCTACTTCCTTGTTTAAAGACATGTTCTCACTTTGTTCTCACACAGCAGTAAGGGCAAGGTCACTCTCTGGAATATCTTTTAGAAGAGCACTAGTCCCACTCATGAGTGTTCTGTTCTCATGACCTAATCACCTTCCAAAACCCTACCTCCAAATGCCATCATACGAAGGATTAGGTTTCAACATATGAATTTTGTGGGTACACAGTCATTCTGTAGCGGTTTTCTTCTAGTAGTTTTATGGTTTCAGTTCTCACCTTTAAGTCTTTAAGCCATTTTTACTTGATTTTTACAGACAGTGTAAGATCTTTTAAAATTTTAATTTAAGCTGCTAGAGGACACCAAGTCATTGTCAGAATATTTTACTTAATTATGTGTTCTCATTAGACTAAAAAATGTAAATCCATGTTGATTATCTTCATGAATTCCTAGCACTCTAAAATGGATATAATTCAGTAATTTTCCTTATAGTTCACAGGAGCACATTATAATCATAGTAAAAAGGCAAAGAAGAGAGATGCAGAAAAAAGTCAAATCAGACTCTGTTTAAAAAGAGATCTGATTTTTAGTTTTCTTGTAGAAAAGAGGTCACTTTACCAGCCACTTCTTCATATTATATACTCTGGCCATCTACGATATCATTTTAAAACTACTCAATCAATCAATTTATTTCATCTATTCCATTCAAGATTCCCAATCACATTTCCAGATAATAAAGAATGAACTGTTATTGTTTTATCCTTTATATTATCTACTGTGGAACATACCAGACCACATAGAGATTCCATGGGTCTTCTTAGAACATGAACAAGATTTGATATCAATGCACCAAGTACAACATTGAGCAAGTTTTTGTTTGCTTGGCTTACTTTATTTTAAAAATTCTCTCTTTACTTTCAAGTTTTAATATTATTTAAGGGAATACTCAATAATGTTTAAAATTTCTCTTTAAAATTTTTCCTTTCTATACTTAGCACAGACATCTCCATTTGTACTAATAAATTGCTTGTTATTTATAATGAAATTCAGGTTATAAAAATACACTACTCTCGCAAGGTATTTAGAAATGTGTATGTTCCTTTCTACCACTTTTTGTTGCTTAATACTAATTTATTTCATTTTCATCTAACTTTAAATGTTTAAAATACATTAATATGAATGTTAGCCATCATTTTCAGATCCTAAAACAAATGGCGAATAATAATTCAGACATTGTAACAACTTCTGGCATTTTAAAGCTCAAAGAACTAATGTCTATAAATTAAAATTTCAGTTCATTATATTTACATAATATATTGACATTTATTATATTTCAGGATACAAATTACTGCAATCAAAAAGTGTAAAAAGAATTAAATGATCTTATTCGAATAACTTTTGATTTGTTATATTCTGGCTATATTTAATCAACAATAAGACAAATAAAATAATAAGTTTAAAAAAAATTTTAAGCTGAACATGTTTCCCTTTAAAAAAACATTGATTGAGTGGAAAAATTATGTTGGGATTTGGGGCAGAAATCATGTGATGAAATTGTTGTACTAATTTATAATGTTAGATATAAAAAACGTTATAATCTTCCTTTATGACATTCACTTGTGTTTAGTAAGGTTCAATAAAATACAAAGGAAAACAAATGACTAATCCTAATTGCTCTCCTTAGGCAAATTTGTGATAATTTCTCCTTGTATCTAGAGAAGGAAAATATATACTAAGTCTATGAAAATGCAAGTAATGGTACTCACCTGCTTAAAGACTAAGGCAAGTGCAATCTGTTTCTATTATATAATTATTTTTCTATTTATTAAGAAATTTGAATATTTAATATTTGTTACCTGCTATAAAACCACAGAGCAGATGTTTTATCCTTAAAGCTGTGATGTTTTTAAGGCTGCTAGTATTTAAGCGTTTGTAAAGGCTAAAACTTATATCCAGCAAAAGCCATTTGTGTACCAAAATTTTTGAAGCTATCATGGTTTTTCACCTAGTACCACAGTGTTTAGCATTAATGAAATTATCATCTTTTGGAACAGTGACAAATTCAGGGAATTAAAATTATTTTTAAAGTGCAATACATATTCTTTTGAACATAGTCAAATATGAGCTACATGACATGGGTTCATGTTTAATAACTGCACCCATATATATAAGGTAGCGATAGTAACACTTTGAAGAATAAATTTATACCTGAAATTCACCAAAAAGAATAATACAAACTAGTTGAGAAAACAGCTGATGGAATGTGAGATTTAAAAATATTAATTTAATTTATCTGATTTAGACAAGTTGGCAGAAAATAAGACACCAATAGCTTCACTTATATTTACACATACATAAGTTAACATGAAAGATTAAGGAAGAATTATTTGTTATTTTATTATACTACATTGAACAGTGTTTGGCACATTTTAAGTACTAGTTGTTTAATGCATGAAAAATTTGATGTCATTCTGTAATTTTGTGTTTAACACAGAAAAAACATGATTTCTGTGTGTGTCTGTGTGGTGGTCATATTTCCACAAAGTTGCATCAGTAAATTCACACAGAGTGCTGGTAGGGATTCTGGAATGGAAAGTCATAACTTATCTTCATTATACTGTTTTAAAAATCAAAAAGAATATCCACTGTATGCTGAATTATTGTCACTGTAGACCTCTATATTTCTTAGAATCAAAACACTGTACCAAAGAAAGAAACCAAAAGCAAAAAAAAAACACCTAACTATAGACATCACTTTATGTTCCTCTCTCTCTCTCTCTTTCTCTCTCTCTCTCTCTCTCTCTCTCTCTCTCTCTCTCTCTCTATATATATATATATATATATATATATATATATTTTTTTTTTTTTTTTTTTTTTTTTTTGAGTTGGAGTCTTACTCTGTCACCTAGACTGGAGTGCAGTGGCACACTCAACGACCACACCGGTGCCTACGTGCTGGGCTCTGGCAATCCCTCCACTTCAGCCTTCCAAGTAGCCGAAACTACAGGTGCGCGCTACCACACCTGGCTACATTTTAATTTATTGTAGGTCTCACTAAGTTGCCTGGGCTAGTCTTGAATCCGCGGGCTCAGGCAATCCACTTGCCTCGGCCTCCCAAAGTGCTAGGATGACAGATGAGCCATCGAGCCCGGCCTATTCCTTTATATTCTAAAGATGAATTCTATAATATATACAAGGAAAGCACAAATTTCAATATTTTGAGATCTAGTGAAGATAGGAATTTCAAAAATAGCACAGAAGCATTCATTTAACCCAGAAAAATAATTTAAAAATTGCATAAAATGATACAATGCACTGTGTTCTTTGTCTTTACTAAATGTGTAACACAAGGAAACTGCTCTTTTATTTATTTATTTATTTATTTATTTATTTATTTATTTATTTATTTATTTATTTATTTATAAGTTGGAGTCTCACTCTGTTGCCCAGGCTGGAGTGTTCACATGTTCACAGCCACCTCAGCCTTGACCTGCTGAGCTCAGCCAATCCTTCCACCCCAACCTTCCGAGTCACTGGAACTACAGGCACAAGCCACCACGCCTGGCTAAATTTTTTTATTTTTATTCTAGAGACAAGGTCTCGCCATGTTGCTCAGGCTGCTCTCGCAAACCTGGTCTCAAGGAGTCCTCTTGCTTTGGCCTCCCACAGTGCTGGGATTACAGAATTGAGCCACTGCACCCACCCTGCTTTTATTTTTATCCAGAATTTTGCTCCATGCGATAAAGGAGAATTTGAGAAAGGTTTTTTCCTAGGCACAAAGTACTCTTTCAGTAATGCTAGCAATTGCAGATAACCTCACCTATACTGCTTTATAGGGTTATTTCTAAGACTTTCAATGACTTTCCATGACATTGAGAATAAAATGCAGACTCCTCTCTATAGTCTGCAGAGCCCCATTCGATTTAGCCTTGACTCTTTCTTCTTATTTCATTTAATATCTCTTTTTGATCATGCCATTCCAGCCAGAATGACTTTCATGCTGATCTCCATGCAGGCCAGGTTTCTTCAGGTATTTGTGTGATCACTCTCTCACTTCTCTCAGGGCTCTACTTAAATGGGCTCTCCTCACAGCCTCCTGCTCTGACTCCTCTTTATAAAATCGCTTCCCATTCCCACCTCTTTTTGCACAGCATCTCCTTGCTCTGCTTCATTTTTCTTTACACTTCATCTCATCAAATGGTTTTAAAATAGATATTTTAATGCATTAAATATTTTATATTAATATATATATTAAATCTATATCCTATCTTTCTATCATCTATAAATATAGCTTCTTTCACTAGGATGTAAAGTCCCTGAAGACAAAAACTTTATTGCTATATTCACTACTAAATAGCTAGCACTGAAAAAAAATATAAACTCCACTTCGACACAGTAGGTACAGTCACCTTTTCTTTTCTAAATTTAATAAATAAACATGTATTATTTCAGTTAAGATAATCAAGTAGGGAGTCGCACCAATAGTTGGGAGTGGGAGGGGGTAACAATGCTACCTTGGAGAGAGAATCACAAGCCTTGAGACCCAAATCCCAAATTCTTGCTGTGTTATCCTACGGCACAACAGCATCCAACTGTGGAGAACTCTGGCAAGTGTGGAGAACTGAAGCAACTTCATGGAGCATATTCATTGTGGTGCAAAAAGCACCATATCTTTTGAATGGCATGTCCAGACTACCAGATCTGCCTGGGCTCATCCTATCACCAATACAGATTTCCTTCCTCCTTTAATTCTAGTAAATCATTAGGAGCATCACCAGACACACCGTGGTTGAATGCTCATTTGGGGGGTTGAAGGGTAGGAAAAAGAATTTGGAGCAATTACTACTGCTTTCTAGAGGAAGAGAAACTGTTATTACTATTTTGCTAAAATGTCTACTTATGTCTAGACTTAGAATAAGAGAAAATTCTAAAATGGAATTTAAAAAAATTTTGATAGCCAATTAAGGTTAACTCATATTCATTAGAATTAGTTTTAGGAACAGCTAATTATATTAGTTCCTCCCCAAAAAACTTGTGGACTCTCTTTCTGGAAACTCTGAAGCAAAAAGATAACAATCAGTTTGCTTAGATGGTTTAATTTGTCCTGGACAATGGGATAATTTGTAGATGTTTGGAAATGTTTATAACTGCATAATTTCATCTGAGTATAAGCAAGTCTAGTAATTAAGTAATCCATTCATTCATTCATTCATTTCATGTGATATGGAAGATTCAAAGAAATTTCAGTATACAGCCTCTCAAATGGGAAGTCAAGATAGAGATATGTGCTGGGTGCTGGAGCTCACGCCTATAATCTTAACAATTTGGGAAGCCAAGGATGGAGGACTGCTGGAGGCCAGGAGTTCAGGACCAACCTGGGCAACCTCATCTCACCAACATATCAAAATTTAAGCAGGCATGGTGGCACTTGCATGCAGTCCCAGTTACTCGGGAGGCTGAAGTGGAAGGATTGCCTGAACCCAGGAGACATTCAGCCATAAGTGTGCTGTTGCTTTCCATCCTTGGTGACAGAGTGAGACCTAAACACACACACACACACACACACACACACACACACACACACACACACACACACACACACACGGTAGATGTGACAGATGTCATACTATTTAAAAAGTGAGCAGCTGGAAAAATACTAGTATGAGCAATAGTTACTATGGAGTAGCAAAGGAAGCTAAAAGTGTTTCTACTAAAAAATAAGCAAATGAATCGTCACAGAGAATCTTGAATTATATTGCTCCTTGAAGTATAGATTTAAAAAGAGTGGGAGGAAAATAAAGCAAATTCACACATGATCATACGAAGCCGAATGAATGTTGGGCACAATGAATGGACAGGCTTGAAGGTGCCAAGTTTTCATGTAGGAGGATGATATGAGGTAAGGCAGAAAAGAAAGGCTAAGTTGTTCAGACACATGAAGCACACACCCAAACACACATATGCATACAGAATACACTATATTGTATAGTATATATACATATATATATAATAGTGTATACATATTATAGTATACATAGCATTGCCAACTATGTATTGAATGTGATTATTTGAATTATAATTTATATTACTTGGTTAGAGAAATGGAAATTATTTTCTGGTTTATTTTTATGCACTTTTGGTTGAACTTTCACACACCTTGGAATATGTGCATTATATTTTAGATAATCACTGTTACATGCAATAGTGGTTTCTTAGAAAGACAAATCAAAACAGTGCATTTGTTTAATAAAATCAAAGCAGAACATTAGTTAAAAGGGTTGCAAGAAAGGTATGTAGAAAAAAGAAGGAGCACATGAGATGGCAGCAAGAAGACAATTAATAACATTATCTCCATTTCACATTGACATGTCCAGATTACTAGAACTGCACAGCCTTGCTTTATCACCAAAAAATATTTCTTTCTTTCTTTCCTTAATGTTAGGTGAACCAATAAAAACAGCACATGTCACACAATAGATGAAAGCTGCTCTTTGCCTTCAAGGGTAGAAGAAAGAATTTGGAGCAATTAAAATTTCTTACTACAGGAATAGAAACTGTTACTTTGAATTGTTACTTTACATGGTGCGCCTTAAAGTAGAAGTGATGAGAATGAGGATTGTATCAGTATTTGAAACCATGTCTGATCGTGCCAGTCTGTGATGTTCAATATTTCCTGAAGGATGATACCACTGAGGAAAAGCATTACAACCTTCCTAATATAAGCGTCTTAAGCCAATTAATGAACAGAGGAAAGGCTCTTTACTCTTCCTTAACCTTTAAAAATAATATAGATTACAATAATTAATGGTCATAATATATAATTTTAATAAAGAAAAAATCAAGTAATGTTTAATACAGTGAAATATGTTGGCATAACTTCATTTTTTTAGAGTTATAAAATTTAAATATATCTTTTAAAATGTGCTGTCTCATGTTCTCACTCATAAGTGAACTTCGAACAACTATCATAAAACTATAAGAAAAGGACTGACATTAGCGAGAAACTGCGGGTGGGAGAGCAAGGAGGTGGGATTGGCAGTTGTTGGAATCTGCCTGGGGAAGAGGGGCACACCTGCATAATGTATACTTGTATACCTAACCCTGAATTGTATCCCACAATTTTAAAATAAAAATTTTAAAGTTAAAGTAAGATAAAATAAAATGTGCTATCTGTAAAATTCATTATCAAAATAATCATGATAGAATTAAGACTTTATAAGCTACATTCTAACAAAGATCATATTTACACTGAATCTTAGTCTCCAGAAGAGTGTATGTTTGAGTAGTGAGATGAGCTCTAATTTTTTTCTAAGTTTCTGGGAACTATTAGTACTTTCACCCTCCCGTGGATCGAATTCCTATAAAACACTCATAGAATATTCATGTTTGTTTTCTCACTACTCACAAACATTTTACCTACATAAATTAATATCATTTATTTACACTAGTTATTTGTTTGATTCATAAAATTACACATGCAGGAAAAAGCTCTACGTTTTATTGAAACATTCAAAAAATACTTTCATAGCTCTCATCATACAACAGAGACTGGTCAGAGTACAGAACTCCTTATGAATTTGTGTCTTCATTTCTTCTTAAGATATGTGAAGAAGTTTCTAGCAAACAAGTAATTTTACTTGAAATTGCTATTTCGCTTAACTTTTAGCGTATTGTCTGTATACTTTGATCTACATAGTTTAAATTCATACAGAGTGTAATTTATAACACTCGGTGTTACATAACACTCTCTGTTAAATAACAGAGTGTATTTATAACATTCTAATTTAGGTAAAGTTTTTTGTGGGCACAATGAACACAGTCTAAGATGTTCTTTTATTTATGTGTCTTTTTGTTTGTTTATAATAGAGACAGGATCCCATTCTAGTGCTTGGACTGTAGTACAGTGGCAACATCATAGCTCACTTCAGCCTTGAGCTCCTGGGCTCAAGTGATCCTCCTGCCTCAGCCTCATGAGTAGTTGGGGCTACAGACATGAGCCACGTCACTCAGCTTAATTTTAACATAAAAAACCCATTCCATGACATGCAAATCAAAAAAGAATTATATCACAGAAAATATGAAATTAGTGTGAATTACTTTTTCCCTCTTTTTTTTGCAATTCATAAGTTTATTGCACTTGCATTTAACACAGGCATATACTTTTTATAGTCACTTGCTCTTCTACCATATGAAATATAGCATTTAGAAACGATAGTCTTTTTCTTTTTGGCACATTTATGTAACAAATAGTGTAATCATAGGAAATATTTCTTGTACAGAATTTTTAAAAAACACTGTAACTCATTAACATTTTAAAATCTAGAGTAGTTTAGAGCTAACACAAAACACAGACTATTTAAAATGTTTCTATAACAGTGAAATAAAATAGTATAATAGAAAGAAATATAGTTTCACCCATGCAATTGTTAACAGCCTAGATTAAAAGAGACTTTCAGGATTAACATCTTGAAGCCTGAGTTGAAGTAACGTTATAATCAATTTTAGCTCTGAAAATTTATAAACCCTCTTATAGAACAACTAACCAAATTAAAATGGGACAGGGCTATCTCTCAATGATTACTTAAATATCTAGAACCATCTCGGTTTAATTTGTACCCCAAAAAACCTGTGCTACAGCCTTTAAAAATCCAATAGCTATTATTGTTTCATGTTACTAAATCACGTCTACTACTACATCATGAAATGAAATAAAATGCAAAGTGATATATTTTTCCATAACACAGAAAACAAGTATAATATAGAAGAAAGAAAAAGGGAAATATTTTATAATGAAAATGATCTAGAATTTGTGGGTGGGTTGGAGGACAAAGGAGAATCCTAAGTAAAGTAACCCAGGAACAGAAAACCAAAGGTGGTGTGTTCTCACTTGTAAGTTGGAACTAAACTGAAGTTCTGCAAAGGCATATAGAATGGTATAAAGGACATTGAAGACTCAAAAGGGGGCAAGTGGGAGGGTATGTAAGGATCAAAAATCACTTAGCAGGTACAATGTGTACAGGTTGGGGTGGAGGGTACACTTAAAGCCCAGGCTCCTTTGCCACTATACAACGCAACGTAGAGTGGCAAAAATTATTCATAACTTTTGTATAAACCAAAAATTATTCATACCCACTAAAGCCATTGAAATAAAAATAAAAAAGAAGTCACTTTTCCAATAAGATCTATCATGACCACCTTATGTTAACATCTCCCAATCATCTCAATAATTTTCTTCTCCACCTACTTTTCTTTTAAACTTATGAAATAATACATAATTTAATTATTCAATATACATATATTTGTATTATCTGAATTCGTCTGTTAGAATGTAGGTTCCTTAGGGGAAAAAACAAAGATTTTTTAACATTTTATTCACTGATGGATCCTAAATTTCTGAAAGAATGCATCACTGACATTGTGTATAAGCACATATTTTTGAAGAGTATTGAGTGAAGATTTTTTTACATGCTAGAGATTTTGTTCTATGTAACTAAAATAAATACAATCACCATTTTGAAGTTTAAATGCACTTCATAGATCATTAAAATCATCCAAAGTTTTTTTGATGATTTGCAAATTAATTAGTGTATTATCTATGTTTGCATGCATCCAAACATCCATTCACTCAAATATATTGAACAATCACTGTGTACCAGAAGCTGTACTCGATGCTTGATCTGTTGACAAATGGAGATTCGCTAGAATGTCACTTAAAAGTGACTGATCTTGATATTCCATGTTCCATACAATAATAACTGACTTTTAGTCATATAGACTTGAAATAGACAGATTTCTCATGAAAACTGTATTGTTTACCTGAAGGTGATGTAAATATTAACTATTGCTGAAGAAGAAACACCTTCTGAAGAAATATATAAGTAATCGTTACAATGGCTCAGTCTCTGGGCCTTTTCTATTCCATCTCTACATTTATTTTCTGATGGTTTCACAACATAACTTTAAAATCTAAATGCTAATGTCTTCTAAATTGGCACCAGTTCAGACCTCTCTTTAACCACCTTCTACTACCTACATGGTATTTCCAATAGGACTAATTCTCCTGAAGAAAAACCTTCAGCATTTGGAAAACCTGTAAATTGGGCATGAAGTATGGTAAAAAGGAGTGAAAAAAAATATGCTTGAAAATTTTGATTTGGAGAACTATAGGTTTAAGGAATTTCATTACTTTTTATTTGGAAGCCTGCTAAATCAAGTCATTTAGATAAGTATTAATTGACATTGACTTATATTTCTACCTAAACATGATTCTAAAGCAAAATTCATTTTAAATCTTTTTTTTTTTCCCTTATGTCCCCCTATTCACAATACAGACCAGGCACAGGGCTTGGGCTGAGGTATATATAGGGTAGGTTTGCTGTGCCTCCTCTTTCTGTACAGTCAGTGTAAGGACACAGCCTGTTGTAAGCACTGGGAGGCCCATTTAAAATCTTTATTAAACTTGGTTAGTACACAGAATTTCATTGTTTAAATAGAAATTCTGAATTCTTTAGCAGATAGAAATTATTATACAACCTTTCCTTATGTTTGCATTCTCATACATCTAACTATATTATTTTCAATGGGAAGAAACTACATTAGAGACAAGTAGTTACAAAATGACATATTACAACAAAGTCTGTAGTTTAGTTAATATTTATGTGTCCATGATGATGCATTTGTTTTGGAAAACATAATATGGTATGCTGACTTTAGAGGAGGCTGGGTGAAGGGTATATGAGTAATTTTTGTACTATCTTTGTACTCCTCCATAAAACTAAAATTATTTTAAATAAAAGAAGGCTATTTTAATAACATGTTTTAAAATGTCAAGCTGTTATAAATATGTAAGCATGCACCTCTACATCTGCAGTTAACTGAAACAATATGTTGAACCATATGTGCCTAGAGAAATTCTACCGTAACCTTCGCCCTAACTAAATCAGAGCATGGTTATTGCACAACTGAGATAGTGAGAGTTACACATTCTTTGAGTCAACTACTCTGTTTTAAGAGACTTTGGAAGTTTAATTAGCTTCTTTTTAAAAATTTTTTTCACTAATTAAACTGAGTAATTGAACACAAACTTATTCTATACTTGGATACATTTTATACATTCTCAGATATTTATTAGGAAACAAGTAGTTTTCTTTGACAATCTATGCTATGGTATTTTAAAAAACATTTTCATATGTGTTATTTAAAGAAATAGGTAGAATTCATTTCCTTGAATGTTGGCTATATTTATTGCTGGTACTTTGCATATTTGCACCTAAGATCTCAGTATCTGTTCTACAAATCTTTTTCAGTTTAGGCTTCTATTTCAGTTTAGGCTTCTATTCAAAGTTGGTTTGCTGATCCATCAGGCACAGACATATCTTTCATAAATAAATATCTACATTCCAACACACATTTGGAAAAATATATTGAAAACAAGAAAGCACTGCTTTTCCACAAAACTGAAAACGACTTTCTCTACTACACAAATAGATTTTTACTTTAGATATTTATGAAAAATACAAACTTTTGCTGAAATTAAAACCGGAACAATTTTGGAATTATATAAAATGATGCAGCATGTGCATAACTTTAATTACAGTGTTTACAAAGTAAATACTATAATGTAAATGGAGCCTGCAAAAGCACATTGAAGGTTTAGTGGAACTATGCATTGAAAAAACTAAGACATCTGAGTAGTTATTTCCAAATTGTAGCAGTCACTACATTCTTTGGTGAAAATGGTAAGAACTTGAAAAACTAAAAGTTTCCAATGAAAGCTCTTCTTAGAAAATGCTATTATTTTCAGGTAAGTATTTTCTCCCTTATTTTCAGGAAAAAAGAGACCTTCAACCATAGCCTTAGTTCTGAAAAAAGTAAAACACAATAATTTTGATTGGGATTGAAATGACTTCTGAGTGATTTTAGCTGGCTAAACATTTCCCAAGTCAAATGAAACAGATAATCCTATTTAGGAGCATTGTTTTATGCTCTGTTAAAAAGTACTTAATATTTTAAGGTATTAATTTTTCATTTTTATTTTGAAAACAGATAAGAGTAGCTGTTTTGCAAGATTATTTTATTCTCTTCAGTAAATGCCAACTGAGATATATGGAACACACAAAATGATAAAAGATATGACGATGAAAACATCATGGTGTTCCTCCAACCCAAAAAGTCCTGCTACATCTTGATACATACTTCTCACTCAAAATTAAGGGTCAGCCGGGCTCGGTGGCTCAGCCTGTAATCCCGCGCCTTTGGGAGGCTGAGGTGAGTGAATTGCCTGAGCCCGCGGGTTCGAGACCCGCCTGGGCAGCGAGACCTCATCTCTACAATAAATCAAAAATCACTGGGCGTGGTGGCGCATGCCTGTAATTCTGGCTACTTGGAAGGCTGAGGCGGAAGGATCGCCGAGCCCAGCAGGCGAGGCTGCGTGGCCGGGAGCGGCCACTGCACTCCAGTCTGGTGACAGAGTGAGACTCCAACTCAAAAAAAAAAAAAAAAAAAAAATCAAAATTAAGGGTCAGAATTATTCTCATTCAATATTTGAATATTTCAAATTGTTGATATCTAAGTGCTCACAATTCACCATAGTTTGAAAATTAGTTTCATGTCACATAATTGGGACGATCATTAAGGCTTCAACTAAACCTTGATAAAGAATATAATAACAGATCAGGCTTCCATTGTACCATAAACCTAGGACTAGGAGCAGAGTGAAAAGTTGACATTCATATGCAATTAATTAATGGTTTATTTAATATCAGAATCTACTAAAAAGGAAATTTTTATGCTACAATTTTCCTGCTAAATAGCACTGCAATCAACCAAGAGCTGATATTTATTTCTGGAGCGTGACAACAGCAATTAGACATAGATACATGAATAGTATATAATGAATTAAAGCTATTATATATGAAAAAATAACAAAATATCAACTAAAATCACATCAATTAAAATAAATAAAGCCAGTTTGAAAACAACAAAAATAGCTGAAATGTTTGTGACTATATGCGCTTATATTTTCACATATAAACCTATATCTTCTAACAAATGCTTCAAAGACAATGAGTACAACTGTGTTTGCTTAGATCTGTTAAACTTTAAGATACACGATTAACACAATCTATCATTTATAAAACAAAGGCACAAAAAAATGCTTCTTTACTATTAAGAAAAAAATTATGTGCTTTAAAAATATATTCAGGTTTTCAGCAATATGCTCACCCAGATAGCCAGAAAAAAAGCCTAAGTACACCTATAAATTATGCATACTATTGTCAAAAATATTTTTGAATGCATCAGCTATCTCAAAGAAAAGGAAGACAACTCTGAAACACCAAAAATATATTCTATGGAGAGACCAGAAGCTGGAGCCATGCAATTGTTTTGTTTGTTTGTTTTAATCAATTATAGTAGCCTTGCTGAAAACATTGCTGGTACTCAGACACTCAGAACTTGTACATTGAACTCTGATGCTCAAGATTGGGTTTGAATGACTTATAGATAAAAAAGTTTCAAAAATGGGGAGATGAAGCTGGGATACCTACATGAAGCCAAGACCCTTAATGTTACTGGAAGAAAATAAAAGGGTGTGCAAGAAAACAAACACATACACAAGCACAGAAACACAGATGACTGCTGGTAACAAAATATTGTCTGGCTTGGCCTTGAACTAACCCTCAGTTTGATGGAGGGTTGGATGAGTACATCTTTGAAAATGTGTAGCCAGAGATTACTTTCATAGTACAGAAAATTCCAAAGCAAGAAATTAATTTAGCATACTCTGGTGCTCCCAGCTTTGTAGTGCTTCTGGGCAACTACCAGAAGAAATGAATATATTTTGTGGAATAATGCACCCAAAACCAAGGTCTTGAATTAGTCTTGGTAAATAGAATATGCAATATATGAGATCACAATCTAAAAATCATAAAATATACTTGCAAACAAGACATTATTAGCAAGTTTCTGCTGAAATAAACCAACTTACAAAACTAGCCAGCTAAGCAGATACTAAGAATTTGAGCATCCATGACTTTAGAAACTACAATATTTTAAAAATCGAAATACAGAATAGTATGCTTAAAAACAATAAAATGACGAGATCATTTTTTTTAAGTGCCAAGTTAACTAGGAAAAGAAGCAAATAGAGCTTTATATTATTTCAAAATGTGGTCATTAAATTAAAAACTTAATGGATGGGTTAAACAACAGATTAGGCATAAGCAAACAAAAAATTGATGATATGGAAGACAGGACTGAATAAGTTATCACAAACTCAGTATTAGCATTGAAAAGTATAAAACATAACAAAATAAATGTAAAAACATGATATTCTAAATTCTCAAATAACAATTTAGCATATAACGTAGACTTCAGAGTAAAAGTATAAAGGAAATGGAGGAGGAAATAATATTCAAGAAGGTAATGCCATAACATTTTTCAGCACTGATGTAAGACATGACAATACAGATTCAGAAGTTACACTGAATCCAAGCAGAATTGTACATAGCAGAAATCTACACTGAGACATATAGTTAAAACACCCTGTTACAATGAATGTCCTACAAGTAGCCTTAGAGGAAAGTTAAAATATCTACAAAAAAAATGACAAGTCAAAACAATAATAGCGGGAGCCAGAAAAGAATAAAACATATTTTTTAGATTACCAAGGAGAACTAATATAAAACTTGAATTATATACTGAGGAAAATTATAATTTGAAAAAAATGTTAAAATGAAAACATTTATAAGACACCGTTTTTGAGAAATTAATGGAAGCTATGAACTTCCTCTCTAGAAAATTTACATGCAAACAATTACACATTTGCATACAAGTTTTTAATTTCTCACAATAGCTGAAACTTGTTTCTGCTTCAATAATCTAGCTTTCACTCCTAAAGCAAGCTACATCAGAAAATTTTCTACAGTTGTTTCTTGATTTCTGCAGAAGATTGGTTTAAGGATCCCGTCCACACCAAAGTTAATACACTCAATTTCCTTATATAAAATGGAGTAGCATTTTCATATAACCCATGTACATTCTTCCAAATACTTTAAACCATCTCTAGATTACTTATACCTAATTAGCTAATACAATGTAAATGCTATGTAAATATTTGTCACACTATATTGTTTTTTATTTGTTGTTGCATTGTTATTTTTTATTTTTGGTAATATTTTTCTTCTGCAGTTGGTTGAATGCATGGATACAGGACCTGTGGATATGGAGAGCTTACTATGTTTGGGACACCTTCTCTAAATGCCTTATAATAAGGCTTTTTCTAGAAAACCGTGTCTTATACCTTTGCCTGGTATTCGAGCACAATGAAAAGATGCAACTTTGAAAGTATTTTTTGCTCACCTATCATCCTTTTTGAAAAGACCAACTACTATATCTCATTATCTGACAACATACATATATACAATAATTACCATACATTTCCAGGGTGTTTTACAATCACCTGGAAGTTTTGCCAGTTATCCTTATTATGTAGGGAGGAGTGAACAAAGACATTTAAAATTTCTGCTTCGTTCTTGTTAAAAAGCACAAATTTTTGAAACATTTTAAAAGACATGATATAGACTTTTTGTATTCTTCGGGTTACCTATTTGAAATCCTATATTATTAAGTGTACATTTTTAAAGTTTCACAACATATTACATAAAATTCTGTTTTTTTTCCCCTTCTTTTCTTCCTGTCTTCCCTTCCTGCTTTCTTCTTTTCTAATAAGAAATTTTCACATAAAAGTGATACTTCAAATTTCAAGCATATGTAATTGACTCAGGCAAATTACTCTGTAAATTTTCTGTGCAACCACTTCCCACTAGCTATCCAAAACACACTGTAATATATACATATATACATGCATACATACATATATGTATATATTTATGAGTGTGTATAATTTGTGTTCCATTTTCTCAATTCTTGCTGAATAGGTGAAAAGTGAATAATAGTTAATAGTATAGGCTTTGGAATCAGACTTGTTGCCTGGATCTGAATTTTAGTTTCACCATTATTTACCAATATGTTTTAGGGAGGAGTTGCTAAAAACACTGTAGTTTTGATCTAGGAAATATTAGCTGTTTTTATTGTATGTCAATTGCCCAATTACTAAAATTTTGTATCAGCAAGAAAGAACATGGTTATTTTAGAAGGCTATCAATACAGAACATGTATAGAGTGGATAAATTGTAAAAGTAATTTCACTCTCAAAGATTATAAGTGAACTCTAGGAGCTGAGAGCAGACATCAGCAAGGAAATGGGAGCTTTGGTTCTATACCTGCAAGAAACTAAATTTGGCCAAAAGAGAAAATGAGCTTGAAAGTGCATTTTTCTCACAGCGACTCCAGAAATTAACAAATTCAGGGAAACCCCTTGATGTTTTCCTTGTAAGACCTCAGCAGAAATCCAGTCACACTGTGGAAATTCCAACCTAAAGAAATGTCAGGTAGTAAGTGAGTGTGATTTTTAAAAGGAAAATAATTCCCTTCCAAATATAATATATACTCAATATATTTCTATGTGTTAAATGAGAATTTGTTCACTTATTCATATATGCTAATTTTGTTCCCTGGATCAGCTAAAGCAATACTAAGAAATGCTCATTAAAACAATTTTTAGAAGCCGGGCTCGGTGGCTCAGCCTGTAATCCCGTGCCTTTGGGAGGCTGAGGTGAGTGGATTGCCTGAGCCCGCGGGTTCGAGACCCGCCTGGGCAGTGAGACCTCATCTCTACAATAAATCAAAAAATCAGCCGGGCATGGTAGCACATGCCTGTAATTCCTGCTACTGGGAAGGCTGAGGCGGAAGGATCGCCGGAGCCCAGCAGGTCGAGGCTGCGGTGGCCGGGAGCGGCCACTGCACTCCAGTCTGGGTGACCGAGTGAGACTCCAACTCAAAAAAAAAAGAAAAATTTTTAGGAGAAAAGGTCATATATGTATGTAGTGATAATTTATTTAATTGAAATTCTATGCAACAGAAAAAGTTGAGCAATGCTGCCAAATAAAGATAAGTTTTGAGATTTATATAGACAGATGCTCTTAACTATAAGTGAGCACATGAATTGTACAGTCTATTATTCCTGGCAATTCAAACTTCAACAAGATTTTAAGATCTGTGAAATTAGACCAGTTTTTTAGATTGCATTCACAATAGATATGTACTAAAAAAAGACATTATGCTCTATATCAAGATTTCTGCTCATATTCCTCTTTCTGCCTAGCTAGCTAGAGGGCATATGGTCACCAGACATTTAAGTTCTGCTTCAGATGCAGGGAGCTGACTTGACTACAGTTATGTCTTTCCCAGAGAAGTTTTCATCTGAGTAAATTAAGAGCCAGAGGTACAACAGACTGGCTATTTTTAGCCCAAAGCAGACACTCTGGAAGTAATTTTCATTTCAGAGTTGGCTGAGCCATTGTCAGGCCTCCAGTTCAAACCAACTTCCCTTCTGATTAATCTACAACCTGCTTCTTTTTACAGGACACCTTGCTCCCTAAGTCCATCTTCATGACTGGTAAAGGATAATACATGGAGCAGTAAATACAGGAAGCAGGAGATAGCAGGGTGCCTGATGAAGCAGGCAATAACATAGGCATGTAAAAGTGAGAGTGAGGCGTAAGGCTTTTGTGGCATACAGAGGAAATAGCAGCTCCTTTACTAAGTAATGCAAAAGGCTACCATCCCAGCTTTGAAGTGGGACGGCAGGAGGAAGAAAGATCCTGAAAGAGGAGGAAGAAAGATCCTGAAAGATCCTCAAGCAGCCTTGCTACTTGTGTCATATGATCGATCTGGTGTGCCTGATGATCTTTGACAATTAGAGATGGGAAAAAAATGTGTGAATTTGTGGCATGCCCCCATGGAAGAATTGCAATGATGACTCCAGGTTTTGCAATCAAGGTACTGTCATATGCAGCACAGAATTGTATATCTTAAAACAAAACAAAACACAACAAAACAAACAAAACTCCTGGCATGCTACCGGCCCCTGCATGGTTGTTTAACTACTTAACTTGTTCAATTACATTTATTCTCACTCTTTTCAAAAGGGTCCATCCCTAGTAAACACTTTAAATGTCAGTCTCCATTTAAATGAGACATATATTTTTTTTAGAGAGAGACATGTATTTATTGAGAAAGACAGTATAATGGATTCACCTTATAAATTCCCAATCAGAAAGTGCTATAAGATAATCTTTTCAATCCTCCTACCTCTACCAAATGTCACTATTTCCTCCTCACTAATATTCTTTTGGTACTTGAAATACTGAAATGAACAAGGCTTACTTGGTCTACTCATGAAGTTTCTAAGCTAGAAGTCATGATAGATCAGATAATTATAATTAAGAAACATAATATAAAATATAATACTTTATATGTTGACTATATAAACTACAATGTAATTTAAGAAATAGGGTGTCACTTTCCAGTCATTCATTTTGGGGAAAGAGGGAATTTTAGCCTGAGGGCATTCCTAAGAAGGATTGATTGCAAAAGCATACTGTAGACAGTTTAGGGTATAAGAGCAATTCTGGGCAGTGTCAAAATGACCTAATTTTGTCTGATGAAGAAAAAATGTTGAAATACTACTTTAAGAAACATGGTGACTCAATGAAACCATTGGAACTCAATGAACATATTTGTAGGCCAGATGCAGTGGTTCATGTCTGTAATTCCAGCACTCTGGGAGACCAGGGTGAGAGAATTGCTTAAGCCCAGGAATTCCAGATTAGCCTGGGTCACATAATGCAACCCTGTCTCTACAAAAAATAATTTTTAAAAAGTCAGGCATGATGGTCCCTCCTGTAGTCCTAGTTACTCTGGAGGCTGAGTTGGAAGGATCACCTGAACTCAAGAGGTTAAGACTGCAGTGAGCCATGATCACGCCACTGCATTTCAGAATGACAGAGTAAAATACTGAGTCAAAAAATTAGGAAATATAGTGCTTAAGGTAGAAAGTTTATGTCAAAACTATGATAACATGTTCCAACAATCAAATCAATTTATAGGAAACATAACTATGATCATTTACATCACATTTCACATTTTTATAAGCATAACTTTTTCTGATGAATATCTTCACTATGTCTTTACAAAATGGTACATCTCTTTGCTAAAGGAATAGTAAATGCCAGACACACATATCTTATAATGTTTGAAGTGGTCCCAATGGAGTTACCCATACTTTTCTCTCCTTACTGTCCATTGTATTTGTTTCTTAAGTCATATATTTACATTCATGTTCATTATACAAATATGAGCATTACACTAATTTGGGACTACAGTAAGGAAAATGTATATATTATATATAGTTTTCATTGGATTTGAGATATAAAGTATTAATGCAGCATTAAATTATTGATACTGCAAAGATATTCTTAATCTCAAGTAGAAAGAGTAGCACCACTTAGTCATATGAAGCTTTGTGGAAAATTGAGTGGGCATCTTTCTGTAATGCTGGGATTTTCAACTGGGACTTTTCTTCAAGAGAAGAAAGGGACATAGTATTTGATGTCAACTGAGAAGAGGTCAAATTTGGTCAGCAACCCCAGCCATGAGACTCTAATTCCTACGCACACTGCCCTCTCCAACCACTCTTCATATAAGCAGAAGACCGGAGGATAAAAAATAGCCTATCACTGAACTAGTGAGTTTTCTACACAGGAAAGTCTGCAGCAATGCCTTTTCCCTCCTGGTAACTGAAGATAACTCAACAGGTAAATAAAATTCATTGGATTTTTCGACACAAGGAATGGGCGAAAGGGTCTGGCATTTGCATCCCCATTTGGACTTCTGTTTTTACAGATTAATTTATCTTCTACGCTTCTTGGAAGTGGTGAAAGATAAAACTGGAGAAAGAAATCAGTTGAGAAACAATCTAGTTTCTTAACATTTTGGCTTGGTAAGAATGTGGAACTTTTCTCTGGGTCAAGTGGATAATGCAAAGAGTTGTAGGCTACAGTCACGCTTAAGACAAAATCTGCTGAAGACGAGTGAGGAGATATGGAAGGAGCTCAAGCTATGCAGCAGATGAAACTCTGTCTCCAAAAAACCTTCTAATGTGCTTGTATTTCACTCATGCCTCCCAAGGGGCAGGCACTTAGATGCCTGTCCTACAGCGGGCAGGTGTCAGGGACAGCCAAAGAGACCTACAGCACCAGAAAAATAAGAGGTATCTGAATCCTTTCTCCTCCCTGTGAGAAGATGTAGTTCATGACACTTTTAGCCACTTTTAAGCTATGTAGGATATGACTCAGCTGTCATAAGGATCAGAGAAAATATAAGTGTAAAATCAAACATTATCGTAAATTTTAAACTGTTTAGAACCAACTTGTTTTTTAAAATAATTGGAGATGATAATATATCTATTGTGATTACCAACTATTATTATTAAATCACAGAAGTGGAAATTCAAAAAGAAGGGGTTAAAACAGTAATCATATTAAAAAATCAAATGTGTACTACACTGAATTGAGATCATGCAATGGTTTGATTATATGACTGTAACTTGATTTAAAGTACTCATTAACATGTCGGTGAAAGAAGAGTTAGAAAGGGATTGGCAATGGCTGGAAATTGCCGGGGGAGGGAGGGGAGCACATAACATTAATAAGGTATCTGATCTCAAACCAGCAAAGTGGGGACCAAGGGTAGGCTTAAACTTGACCTGTACAATGACCACTTGTATAGTTAATCATGAATGGTACCCCACATCTTTAAAATATAATATTTTTTTAAAAAGAAAATGAATTTTAAAAAATAAAGAATTCAACCATAGAGACGGAAAAAAAATTTGTAGACATCTTTCTCAAATAAAAGTGAGAAAGTCTCAGTCACACGTCTTTAAGTATTGTGATCTCATTGGGAAGCTCTCCCAGGCTGAAACTATTAAACATCCTATTTATCAACTTAACTTGCTCATATTCTAAACTCACCAAACAAGTTTCTGACTCATATTTTGTTTCCTATGTAATATACCAAAAGGTAAAGAATGTCCTTATACGGACTCTGAATGTTCTAGCTTCTGAGACAGTGATTTCTCATTGTAAATTAACAAATACGCTTTGTTATTATATTTCAGTCTTATAAAGTTAGAAATTTGTCTCTAACAGACAGATACATGGGGTAAAAAGTCAGGTTTTTGATCTTAATAAACTTGGTTAGTCCAAGGCCACTAAAAATTCTCCACAGTGTTACAGTTCTGTAAGAAGTCTGAAGAGCCTATTAGCCTTGTGACCAGTGTGTCAGTACTGTAGTGACATATTCAATTTCTAGAATATTCAAGCTTAACATTTCATTGCTTCATGGTTGTACTTAAGGACTCACTTTAGGTTTTCTTTAAAAAGAGTTCATTTTCATTCTTTCATCTACTGCCTTTCTTTCTCTCTCAATAAACTAAAACAAAATTTTAAAATACTACATTATTTCCTACATCCAGGTTAATCGTTTTCTTATCACAGTTCTTTGCTCCTTGCACTCATTCTTTTTTGGGCATAATCTTTATAAATCTCTCCTGAACCACATAAAATATACACAAAAAACATTATCCAAATACTTTATCACTAAAAGAAGGAATACGAGCTCACCTGTTTGAAGATATTACATGAAGGGTATGGGAAATGATTGATGATTGATTTATTAATATATCTGAAAGTTCTGTCAAAAACCTATAGTTACTTTCTGTGAAAACTGAAAAGGCATATTGAACACAGTCAAGGCTCGAAGGATTTCATTTCTTCTTGTGCCATGATCACTAGGAGGATTTGGTTCCCTCTTTCATTCTCGAAAGGGCTCTTGCTTTTTATGGGGTTAGGGTCAAGCAGGATTCCTATAGAACAGACCTCTGGAGTATTAATTTCCTTGCTATTTTATGCTACCCTTTGGGACCGTTCAGTGTGGTACTGTGTCTTAAACAGCACAGTCCAACACTAGTAATTTCTTATTAGTTCCTATTTCAGTTTTGTCTCATCATAATAAGAAAACAAACTATACTTTCATAATGTGATGGAATTTTACATAATTGAAAAGGAGTATTGTGAATTGTTTTAACTTTTTATACAAATATAAAAATAAATATTAATGTAAAAATATAGGATAAGTATAAAATACATACAATTCCATAGATTTTTGCAATGGCTTCATGATTTCTTATATGAGACATCTATGCCTTACAGTATCACTTTCACAACTAGTTATGAAAGAAATATTAGTAAATGATATACAACAACACATTTCAGAATATACAGTGATCTGTCAGCAATTTTGTTCCACTAACTCAATTTTTAAAAGTAACTTTTCTACTCCAGAATTGAACTTTGTTGATTCAGTTAAGCTCCTCCAACTTTCTAAAGATGGGAAACTTTCCACTCTGTATTAAAGTTATTCTAAGAATAAGGCAATGTTTTCCCTACTCCACTTTATTAAAAGAAAAAAAAATGAAAGAGAATAATAAAGCTCATCACATGTGTATATAGAAGATCAGTCCGAATTAATGAACATATTTTGAAATTACTGACTCACTTTGAACTCCATGGGAGCGTACTATTTTCCAGATTTCTGATGCCACTTCTTTGACATCCACCTGATAGTGATGAATGGGCACACCTCCATGGGAGTCCGGTTTGTTGAAAGAAACCTTGGCTGTGGTCTGTGACAGCTCTATAATCTTCACTCCATAGGGACTGGATGGCACATCTATGAAGAAACAAACACAAAACAAACATAAGCCAGGGAACGTGGATGACTATTATAAAGACATAGTATTATGAGAATCAGGAATGAAGGAAAATTACCATTTATAACACTTAATACACCTGAGTTACAGAGTTTGCATGAACACCTGAATGACCTTTTCAAATAGTAAGTATTAAAAAACTGTTTTTGTTACCACAGCAAATAAACAGTTAATCATTCAGAATAACATTTCTTTTATTAAAGAGATATGTTACTTCTGTATTTTCTACACAGTATAAGCATTTTATTTAATCATTACCATAAATAATAATTTCTTATGAAAATGTATCTATTTACTTTCTGTTCACTGAAAGTATATTATTAACTATTGGGCAAGTGCATAGTTTAGAGAAAATGATAATTTTGTGAACTAAATAAAATGATCTGGATTAATTATCTGCAAATTATCTGGATTAGTTTTATGTATATATTATCTAGTTAAGGTAAACCCTTAGTTGAGATATTAAAATCTTATTCCTTTATTTTAAAAATAGCTATAAAATTCTTTCTTGTGCATGTTATTGTATCAATCCTTTACTTACATTATTTCTACTTCAGTAAGGTATCCTAGGTAGAAATTTATTTTTTGTTTCTAATCTAAAAATATTTTTTCAGAAAGAATTATTATGAAGGCGGAACAAGCAGGAGTATAAAATAAGATAGAAAAAAAATCTCTATGAGGAAATTAATGAAAACTGTATTCCAAAAACATCAGGATTCACAGACACATTAAACATTAAAGGCATGTCTCTATAATTCTCTTTCTCTCTTGTTCATATCACATTTGAAATCATCTTAAACTTTGGAAAAAAACAAATATAAATATTTTCTGAGACAGATAAAAATACATATATAATACTTGATTGATGAAATGCATTAAATATAAATTTATATTCTGATATCAAGCTTTTATATAAAAATCTCAATTGGCAGTCAAAAGTCAAATGTATTTCATTTGTTAGAGTTAAGATAGGGCACTATAGATCACATAAAAATATGCCTTATAAGTGGTACTGGACAAGAGCCAGGAGGACAGCTTTATGGCCTTTTCTATGCGAACATTATAGAGAAATGCCACAGTGTATATTTCAGCCCTAATTAGTTACTGTAAATTATTTAGAGAGTCTCTGAAGTACATTATGTTATAACTCTAAGGTTCAGAAATACATGTGCCCACTACTGATGCATCCAACATTTGTAGTGCTATCAAAATCATATACAGAAATAAAATATTTAAGTTACATATATGTATTTAAACTGTCATACATAAACGTCCTCATAGTTTTCATAGTTCTTCATTCTCTAGGTTAATCTGCAGAGTTTTTCATCTGTAGCTTTAATTCAAAATTTCCTCTGTAAGTTTGAGCCAAAGTAGAAGAGAAAATCAAACAAACAAGCACACAAATATGCTCTTAGTAACACTGCCAATTCTTCAGTCCATGCTCAGGGATTTTCTAATGTCTACCAGGTCTAAACTTAACATTACATCAATGATATTCTCAAGTTTGTGTCAAAAGTGAAGGTAGCATACTTTGTGTTAAAAGTAAAGCCTGCATATGCTGGGGGATGAAGGAGAGATATACTCTTGGACTTCGACCTTTGAATATATGTATACCAATAATTGTTACTCTGCCTGCAGACATATGCCCTATTCACTAAGTTGTGCACGCTTGCATCACATACCTAGAAAGAAAGAAAAGCCTTTCATTTTCTGAGCACATAGGTGACATCATCAAAACATCAAAACATCATCAAAACACGCTAGTATCTGTCCTTTTCTAGCATATAGTCTATTTTTAAATCTGCTGACATTCTATTTTTTATTTATATTTGTTGCCTTTTTCTGTTATTTAATTAAAAGCAAAATCAAGTTTATTATTTGCAGCTCTAGCCTCTTTCTAAACACAGCTTTTTTACATTCTGATTTAATATGTCCAATCACTGACAATTATAAGTTTCTTGAGGAAAGAAATAATATATATAAATATATGCATATACATATACACATATATTTATACATGCATATACATACATGCATGCAACGGTGAGCAAAGTGACTGGATATACTAAGACCTCAGGAAATATTTGATGAATTAAATATTCCAATATTTTAAAACAATATACAATGCTACAGAACATGTCTGAGCAAATACTGTCTGATGTGTCTGGAATCAATATCGAATTCTCTCGACTCTCTCAATTATTCTATAATTGCCTTCATCCTTAATTCCTGTTATATACATCACAATTAGTCAAAACATTATTTTAATACTTCCTGCCTTACAATTCTTGTGTCTACTTCTTCCCTCTCACTTCCTCTGTTAATTTCCAAACGCTGGCACTATCTGACCTTGTCTGCAATGCCGTTAGTGGCTCTTGGCTTCCTTTTCTATTGGATGTCCCACAAAAACTTCAATCCACATGGCATACAAATGCAAAATCAATCTTTCTAAAGAACCATTCTAATTAAGTCACTTCCCTGAGAAGGTCATTCAAGAGTTTTTTTCTTTTTACATCAGTCTAAGTCTTTTCATGCTCATGCTCAAAATCCTGGGTTGTCTCACTCACTAGGTGCATGCAAAGAGAAGAACATATCGTTCAAATACACAATCACAATGCAATATTTCAACTGAGGCTTATGGATGTTCATTTCCACACATCGTTCTCTCCTCATTGTTAGGATATTTTTCTAAATTATTTTCCAGCATCTTTCATCCCAATAGTTAATGAATACTCCCACCACTGAATGAATGAATAAATGAATTAACAGAGCTTCAATTGTGCAAACACATATTTGTTTAATTACACTTTCTTTTCACTTGTACTAGTGCTGGTAAACTGTTGGTTTAGGAAACTGAATATGTCATCAGAATCGATGGATTCAAGGTCTGTCTTCACTAAAATTATCATTTACAACCTTGGACAAGTTCCTTAAACTTTTTACATGGTAGTAATTAAAACGGAGGTTAGAATTCTACTCACTCTTAGGGTTGCTGGGAGTATCAAGTAAGGTAGAGCACTTAAAATAGAACTTGGGATATACTAAGCACCTAGTAAGCATCAGTTTTTTGTGATTTTTGATATCCATCATGATCACTATCCTCCTCCTATGAAATTCTGTTGTATTCATTGACATGTATCAATGTTTTCATCAAAAGGCAGGTTACAGATACAATGCTGAGGCTCAGCTTAGACATTTTTTTCTTGTGTATACTGGTAAAGAGCTGGTGCTATGATCTAAGAGTAAGATAGACACAATCTAAAGTCACTGTGTAAACTTGGGTAAAATATTTATTTGTTATCAGCTTTCTCATAAGTAAAATAGTAACAATAATACCAACATTAAAGTTGTGCAAATGAGTTTATTGGATATACATCACTATACATTGACAAATATTATTCTTACTTGTCCTATTCTTAAAAAATCGTTATTATATAAAATTGGTAAACATTTTGATATTGATACATACCCTGAAATTATAGTTTGTGATGTGGAAATTGGCAATGCCCCACACCTTATGCGAGGTTGAATTTACTCTCTAGAATGCTGCCAAGATAGTTGTTTCAAAATAAATGAATCATCTTGACATATGATTTAAAATCTCCAAACTTTCTTTGTTGTATAACCAGACAGAATGTAAACATGGTGATTGTTTTTAAGATTCATAATTTGCTTTGATCTTTCACTTACCCCTCTATCCTCAGAACCAACCACTGGTCCCCTCACATAGGACACTCTTCTAGTCTTCCGTTAAGTGCGTTATTTCTTAATAGCTCTACACCCTTTCAGAGCATGATGCTTTTGCACAAAAGTCTCCTTGCTTCTCTTAGTTTTCCCCTTTCTTCTTCTCCGGATGTATTGCTATTCACTTTTTCAAACCCAATTCAAAAGCTGACACCTGTTGAAAGTCTTCTCAAATAACCCCCATCAGAATTCGACTTTGTGTTCCCAAGCCTTCGATCCACATTTTTATAGCAACCCTGGACTTTTGAACATTAACTTATATGTGAAGAGCAAGTCCCATATAGTATTCATCTCAGATTCCCCAGATCTGGGACAATATCTGACACCTACCAGAAATTTACTACATATTTTTGAGTCAGAGAATTAATAAATGTTTAGGAATCGATACAAGCGCACACCTTTTAGAAATAATGTAACTATCCTGATTTCCATTTTTCACAGCATTATGAGAATGAAGAAACCAAGAATAAATTATGAGTAGTTTCTGAATATCACCAAATTTGCCTCATAACTGCTGAAAAAAGATCAAAATGTAGACTTTTCCATGCCAGATCATAAAACTGATCATGTAATAGAAACCCAGCTTGATATTCAGGTGAAGAAAGTGTGTTTCCAAATGAACTGATTTTTAACCTGATTTCAAGTTTTAGGAAACAAGGTTCTGGATAAGATACAGTTTGGGGACACAGACCAGCAGATTGATTACCACTCCATATCCATAAAAATCTGTTCAATTGATCCAGCTTAACCTGTAAGCAGGTCTCTGTTCTCAAAAATGACATATAGGCTTATCCCTGACTTTGATGAAAATACAGATGACTGCTTCATGATTCTGTACTTTTGAATTATATCAATCTTGAAAAAAGAGGTAAAATGTTGATTTTGACAAGGCTTCAGTTGGTTGAAAAGATCAGGCAAAACTGACAAGATAAGATTTAGTAGAGGTAAGTATAGAGTCCTGAAGTACGTTAAAAAGAAATCAATCAGCTGGGTTCGGTGGCTCAGCCTGTAATCCCACGCCTTGGGAGGCTGAGGTGAATGGATTGCCTGAGCCCAAGGGTTCGAGACCCGCTTGGGCAACTTGGAGAGACTTCATCTCTACAGTAAAAAAAAAAAAAAAAAAAATTAGCTGGGCGTGGTAGCGTGCGCTTGTAGTTCCAGCTATTTGGAAGGCTGAGGCAGCAGAATCGCCAGAGCCCAGCAGGTCGAGGCTGCAGTGGCCGGGAGTGGCCACTGCACTCCAGTCTGGGCAACAGAGTGAGACTCCAACGCAAAAAAAAAAAAAAGAAAGAAAAAGAAATCAATCATGAAACACAGTATCAGATAATTCACAAATAGTACTGTTTACAACAAACAACAACAAACAACTACTGTTTACAACAAACAACAACAACAAACAACAAAAAAAACAAACCAAAAACCAAACAAAACTGTAGGATAAGATACTATATGAAAAAAATGGTAAAATTAAATTTAAAAATGTATGTTATTGAATAGAAACAAAGTCCAGAATAATGAAGGTCATTATCTCACTTTATTATGCATTGGTCTATGACGTCTAATCTAAGTATTATAACTAAAGAGGCATCAACACTCTGACTTCTAGCCAAAAGAAAAAGTGACCAATAAGAAGTATAATTTGGCCATAATAATAGCTATCTATCACAGCCTCTTATGAGGTTAGATGTTGGAATTACTGCTGTAGAACACCGCACAGAAAGCCTCACAGGGCTGAGGATACCTTTCTTCAGGAGCAGGATGTGCTACCTGATGACATTGTAAGGCTTAACATGAAATGTTGAATAGTTAAAATTTAAATACAGCAATGATAAAATAAATTATGAAATCTAAGAAAATGCAAATGAAATTATTTGTTTAATGTTTAAAGGCATTAAAATAATGTTTAAAAGCAAAAAGTTTCATATCATATGTTCTCACTCATAAGTAGACCCTGAACACTTACCATAATACTTTAAGCAAAGGATTGCCAGTAGCTAGAAAGTGCCAGGGGAAGTGGGGGGCATATAACCAAACCAGGCAAAGTAGGGACCAAAGGGAGGCCCCGACTTTAACTATATGATGACTACTTGTATACCTAATGCTAAATTATACCCCACATCTTTAAAATAAATAAGTAAATAAATAATAATAAAGGGTTAAAAGTCTCTCTTCCAAGAAAAAAATAAATATGCACACAAATATATAGTGTTTCTCAGACGTGTTTTTTTGGATGTGCTGAACTGTAAGGAAGATACTGCACGATACAGTCACATTTTTATTTAGTTTTTTGTATCTTACAACTTTAATTTACTTCAAGAAATTTAAATAAATCCAAAAGTAGAGAGTGCTTCTCAACCATAAAGCAGAATTCTTAACTAGGAGGTGCATTTTAAAAAACAATTTTATAGTAAAATCCTATAACATATATGACTCTGTGTGTCTTGTATTTCTACTTGGGATTTTATTAAAAAGATAATAAAACAAAGTTATCAAGCTCATACATAAGGTATCTTATATTTACATAAAATTATAGAGGTTTTTTTTTTTTCAGTTTTCTGAAGACAGAGGAGATAGTTTAAAGAAGACCAAACCAATTCTTGGTCATGAATATGAAACTAGGATTTAATGGAAAGCTCTTGTTTAGGGTTTTCTGATTTAAACCAAGTCTATTTAATCATCTCTAGTTTTTTTTCCCATTTTTAATTTTTTAACTTATATTTTATCTGCATAGATTTAGGGACTACAACTGCAGTTATGTTACACGGATATTTTGCAGAGTGGTGAAGTCTGGGCTTTTAGTGTACTCATCCCAGGAAGAGTGAACATTGTCCCCAATATGTGGTTATTCAATCCTGATCTTCCTCCCACTTCTCTCTTTATGGAGTCTCCAATGTTTATTATTCCACTCGGTTTCTCCTTGTGTACCCACTGTGTAGTTCCCATTTATAAGTAAGAACATGTGGTATTTCACTTTCTGTTTCTGACTTGAGGACATTATCCCCTCCTAGGAGGCCTCCAATTCCACCCATGTTGCTGCTGGAGAAGGTATGATTTTACACACACACACACACACACACACACACACACACACTATACCATACAGTGTATATAAATGGCATCTATATGTGTGTATACTATACCATATGGTATATATAAAGGTACTAAACCATATGGTATATATGAATGGTCTCTATATGTGTGTATGTGATGTGTATGTGTGCATGTGTAAAAAGTAAATGACATCTATATGTGTGTATATATGATATGTGTCTATATGTGTATAAACACATACTCTATATACCCCATTTTCATTATCCAATAATCTCTAATGGACATTTAGGATGATTCCATGTTTCTGATATTGTGAATAAGTGCTGTCATAAACATATGAGTGCAAGTATCTGTTTTATGTTCTTTGGGGTAGATTCTCAGTGGCATTGCTGGATCAAGAGGTAGTTCTAATTTTAGTTGTTTGCATTACCTTACAAAAATATTTGAAAAATCAACAATCATTGGTTACTTGGAATTAGTTGTCAGAATGTAAAAACAAATGGAGGGGGTAAAGGGATTAAAAATAAAAGGACTTGAATCGCCGGGCTCAGTGGCTCAGCCTGTAATCTCGCGCTTTGGGAGACTGAGGTGGGTGGATTGCCTGAATCCCTGGGTTCGAGACCCGCCTGGGCAACTTGGCGAGACCTCATCTCTACAATAAATAAAAAAAATCAGCCGGGCATGGTAATTTCGACTACTCGGAAGACTGAGGTGGAAGGATTGCCGGAGCCCAGCAGGTCGAAGCTGTGGTGGCCGGGAGCAGCCACTGCACTCCAGTCTGGGCGACAGAGTGAGACTCCAACTAAAAAAAAAAAAAAAAAAAAGGACTTGAATCATTACAATCACATATAGAAAACTGTATGACAAAAAGAGATGCTGTTCTCAGGTCTTTCACTCAAGAGAGCCTTTTGATCTGGCTAATATTTCATCACATCATTGAGTAGATGTAATACAGCACATGTAATAAAAGTATAATGAATAGATATATAAAACTTATAACCATGCTTTTATTCTGCAAAATAGGTGTTTATAATGCCTCGTGTACTTCATTGAACTATTATGAGAATGATATAATAACTACTCATGATATAATTCATCGCATCATTCCAAGTTTTCTTTTTACTCTATTTTGTCAAGCTATTCTTCCCTAATAGTGATAAGGGTAGAAGGGAGAATGAGACATAGAAATGAAATCATCAGCTCATGAGTATATGTGGCTGGCTTATTTATATACCCTGTTATAATTGCATTATTACTAAATAAGGATTGCTGTCTCCATTGTATGTATATTATCATCAAACTTATTAGAGATTAAAAAATATTCCTAACTAAATTGCTATATTACTAAATAAATTGCTTTTACAATAAAAAAGCATACACCTATATATTGGAGAACACTAGTTACATGGGAATAAATTATTATGTAACATTATTTATTAGTTACTTTTAATAATTTTAATACATATATGGGTCACATGTCAAATTATGCATGTTCATAATAAAAAGATGTTGATGATTTTTATTAACAATGCTACATATTTTCACAAATTACTTTGCTTTTCTAAAGCTTTTGGATCTTATGCATATTTGATTATTGACCTTAGTTTCCTTCAGTTTTTCCTATTTTTAAAAATAATTTTGTTTTTTAGAAAATAGCAAAGAACAGTATATAGATGTACTATTGGTCTGAACTTTTTACAGTAAGTTGACAGGATGCCAACTTTAGTATATATTTACTACAAACAAAATATGATCCTACATCACCTCTATAAAACAAGTTGCAATCTAATCTACAGAACACAATCAAATTTTATCTATCATTTTAACAATGTCATTTACAGCAAGAAGATGTAGTTCAGAACTATGCATGACATTTATCTATCATGTCTCTACTATCCTTCATTCTGGGAAATTTCCTTAACCACTCCTTAGTTTTTATGACTTTGACACTTTGAAAGCTAGTTATTTTGCAGCTGGCACCTCGATTTGAATTTGTCTTACATTTCCTCATACTAGATTCTGATTATGCATTTTTGACAGAAATATCACAGTAGTTCTTCCATGTTCTCAATGTCTCTTTCCGGTACTACTCATGTTTAATTTTTTCATTATTGGTGATGTTAACTTTGATCACTAATAGAGTCTCTGTTAGATTGAGTAACTGTAATGTTACTATTTTTCCTTTTATAATTAATTATTAATTTGAAGGCATACACTTTAATACTTTTTCTATGTTTTTCTCATCTCATTTTTACACATCTGCTTTGGCAACCACTGATTCTCCTTGGCTGATTTAATGTATACTATGCTGTTTTTGTTTTAAAACTGAAGTGCTCATTTTAAAAATTAATTTTGTTGCTTTCTGATATCACAAATTTTTCAGCTTATCTTGTGCTTTCTTTGTCCCAGTTCTTGAATCAGCCATTTCTACAAGATGGCCTAGTTACTTTCAGTGAAGAATGATATTTAGAATCCAGTATCTGGCTTCTAGAAGTGCTTGTTACTACCAGTGCCCATTGCAGCTCTCAAGTCTTCTCAGTGGACAGAGCTAGTTCGGAAATTGTTTGTTCAATGACAGTCTCAGAAAAAATAAGCTATGCATATAAATGACTGATCACAGATAGACATACACACAAACATATTTTTACTTACTTTTCCCTCTCTCCATCTATCTATATACATTAAAATCAGAGTTCATATAGATACCTCAAATACCAAGTCATTCATACTGGATCATTTTAGTTTTTGTCCTTTTGCTATCTGTAACTCTCTTCTCTAAGAGAGTAAGAAAACTATTCCTTTGTGTGCTTTCTATATGTACTAATTTTTTCAGTGTCCTGGAGAAATCAATAATTCATCACTTTAACCTCCCCCTACCCAGTTTACGTGGACCCTTCCCAACCTTGATACTGCAAAACTCCTCTTTAGGTTGCTGTTTGTGTCTTGACACATGGACAATCTTTTTACCCTGCTTGGATCTCAACACCCTACACTGGACCCATGAAGTTTCTGCCACTTTCCATTTATTCTGCTCAGGCTTTGACACGCAATGCCAGGCTGCTGCTGTGCTTCATTCAGCTCATCCCCACAAAGATGTCTACCTTGTTTTGATGTAGGGGTTAATTATGCAAGAGCAAAAATGGAAGGAAAGAAGGAAGAAATGGAGGAAAAGAGGAAGGAAGAAAAAAAGATCTTTGAAGCAAAGAGTGCTGAAAAGGTGTACCTTTCCTATATAGTCACTGAATATGAAACATAATTTCACTCTAAGTCTTGGCTCTTAATTTATTGCTCTTTGGAAATAAGGTATTCTGTTGCTGTGTAAAATATCATATGCCAAATGATCTTGACCTTGCACTAGGTCAAACAGATCAGTGATATATAAAACTGTGATATTTATATATATTTGGAAATATATTTCTATGCAATATTTCTTGTATATCTTATTCAAAACCATATTACACTTTCAGTGTTTGGATTCTGCAGAGAAAATAAAATTTTATACCAAATATTAGTATTAAATAAAGGAGCCCCATCAGAGAAATTTTATTTATGTGTTGACAATTAAATATATGTTTTGCATATAAAACTGAGTGTCTCATTCATTTTTGTAGCTTCATTACAAATTACGTTGAATCCAACTGCTTCTGAAACAAATTTTTAACTTGAAGTTGTATAATAGGATATTAAGAGAAATGAATTATAAAAATGTTCAAAACATTCTAACTCTTAGCTTAAATGAAAAGTATAATTTTTATCATGATTGGGCAGAAGGAAACCCACCAATTTAATATCTTCATTAGAAGAGTAGGTCTCAAGTACATTTTCCAATGAAAAATGTTCCAGTAAATATTGGGATATACGAAGGTACACAAACCTAAATATTTCCTATGGGTTTAATAAAGCTGCTTGATCTCATTAATATAATGTTTTATTTTTCACATTATTTCAAGCATTAAAAATTATTTAACCCTAAGAATAATTCTGGTCATTTATCAAGTTGTATCTAATAGGAAACTACATAATTTATAAAAAGGGCAATACAATCTGTATCAATATTATTAATAAAATTACAAGGAGGGACCCAATAAAACTGGAATTTGTTTATTAAAAAATGTGTATTGACTCTTACATGTTTATACTTCAGTCACCTTCTATGTCCTCTCCATTTGAAGCACTATACCTATCTAGATGCTTTTTTCACTGCTCAAAACATTTTTGAACTCATCAGTTTTGATGCCTCTTAGTGCTTCTGATGCTTTCTGTTTCACCTCTTCCACATCAAAACATTTCCCCTTTAGAACTTTTTTTCATCCAGGGAAACAAACAAACAAAAAAGCACACTCGGGGCAAGATCAGGAGAACAGGGAGGGTAGGGCGAAAGGGGTCATGTTGTTTTTGGTCATAAACTGCTGAACACTCAGTGCAGTGTGGGCAGATGTGCTCGTAAATCACCCATCATGAAATGGACAAATGCACTGAAAGAATCTCAAAAAAAAGAAATTCACTGAAGCTGAAGGCAACCTCTCACAACAACATCAACTGGGACTCTGATGCTGAAGGGTTCCTAGAACAACACTTAGCGGGAAAGCCTATACTACAAGAAGCCCGCCTATCAAATTAAAATTCCGGGTTTTTTTGGGTCCCTTCTTGTATATATATCTATATTGATCATATATCTATTTATAAAAAGTTCATGCTAATTACGAGAAAATTTGTCTAATTTCCTAAAGCTTGAAATTAATTTTAGCAGTGAATGTTTATTATCAATACAGTTGATTCTTCAATTTTTATTCATGTATTTTTGTATGGCTTGACTTATTTCATTTTCCTCGAATTTAATTTGCTTGTATAATGATTTCTTCATATTCTTAAATGCAGAGAGCCTATTCACCAAAATTTACATGGAAATTAACTTTTATTGACTACATAGTAGACAATAAATATTTGTTTATTTTCTTCCTTTTTTCATCCTTTTCCCTCCTATCTTAACTCTCCTCTTACACTTTTTTTCTCTCTGCCTCTTCCTTCCATTATTTGCACACAATTCCTTCTCTCCTTTCTCTCTCAATGTAATAATCTTGATTTGGAAAATAACAGCTCTCTAAGTTACATAATAATTTGAGCATTGCAAATTTAGTAAACTTTATTTTTTTATTTTTATTTTTATTTTTGAGTTGGAGTCTTACTTTGTCGCCCAGACTGGAGTGCAGTGGCCGCTCCCGGCCACTGCACCTTCAACCTTCTGGGCTCCGGCAATCCTTCCGCCTCAGCCTTCCAAATAGCTGGAACTACAGGCGCGCACTACCACACCCGGCTAATTTTTTTATTTATTGTAGAGATGAGGTTTCACCAAGTTGCCCAGGAGGGTCTCGAACCCGCGGGCTCAGGCTATCCACTCACCTCAGCCTCCCAAAGCGCGGGATTACAGGCTGAGCCAACGAGCCCGGCTAGTAAACTGTATTTTTTAAAATTTTCCCTTATGGTCTTTACAATTAATGACATCGTTTTTGAGAATATAGCAAAATACGTGCACATATATAATAATTTAATATAAAATTGCAGTTATATATAAGAACTCTACTTAAAAATGTTTTGAAAATTCTTCATAGAAGTTTTTTATTCAATTAAAACATGAAATTATAACAGATTTCTGATATTTCCCTTCCTAGTATTATAAGACTGTAAATCACATTATTTTCACCTAAGCTACATAAACTATTGTTAACAGTATATTTTCAGATGTCTAATGAGTAGTCTTCTAAAATATAGCAAATTCTGGAAATATATGTTTTTATAAAATTAAAACATACCAGTAAGTTTAACCTGCAGTTTCAGCTAATTTAATTTTATACTCTACATGTTATTAATTTTGTATCTTTAAGCTATAGAGGTAGAACGAACATGTTATTATATACACAAAATGAAACATGGAACATTTTTGGACAAAAGTTATATATACAAAACTTTTCAATTTCCCTTTAAATGTAAGATAACTATTTGTTTTTTTAAGTCTAGAAGTTTAAAATAGATGAATTATAGTTCATTTCCTCTCAGGATATTTTTATTTTTAACTTTTGGACAGGATTCTTACTTTACTTAAAACATAAGTTGATTTCTTAAAACATATGTTCCCTATGTCTTTCACATATAGCTCATAAAGTTTAGGAAATTAGAATCACTGTTTAAAGTCAGTCTTGATCAGTAACAGTCAATACATTCTAAGTCCTCATTATATATCAGATATGATTGCCCCAAGATTTTAAACACTAGTTCATTCTTTAAATAATTATCTGTATCATGACTTGTAAAAATATAAAATGTATTCTTCATTAACATTAAAACTAAATGATACTTTTTAAAACTTTTTGGAAGTTCAAATTTTTATTACAAACACTTTAAAAGTTAAGTCTCAGGTTTTTAAAAAACATTATGGATACAAAAGAATGTATACCTTTATGGGCACATGTGATATTGTGATATAAACATACAATGTGCAGCAATCAAATCTGGGTAAATGGGATACCCATCACTTCAAACATTTATGATTTCATTGGGTTGAGATTATTCCAAATCCACTATTCTAGCTACTTTGAGATATACAAAAACTCACTGTTAACTACAATAGTCTTATTATACTACCAAACACTATATCCTATTCTCTTCTAACTGTATTTTTGTACCCACTGAACAACCTCTCTTCCCCACCCCCCATCCTTTCCAATCTCTGGTAACCATCATTCTACTTACTACTTTTATGAGATCAATTTTCTATTTTTATATCTCACATGTGGAGACTATTTTATCCATTTAAAATTTGATTTGCTTGCAGAAATAATGTATGGGATCTCAAAAATGACCGTGCCATACTTACCAGCCAAAGCAAGAATATATTCTTGAAATCTTGTTCCTATACGGTTGGTGGCTGTGCAGTTATATCGTCCAAAGTCATTGTCAGATGTAGGTGCAATCTAAAAAACATATAGTAATAAAAGTTATAGTTCTAAAACTAATAGAAGTTCTAAAACAAACCTTAGCATGCCTACTATTTGCACACATCTTCAGTTATTTACCCCACAATTTCTTGCCATTAGCTTTATTTTCTCTATTAAGCAAATATTACTAAATCATATAAATCCTATTAAGATGTATTCAGGAGCCCATAGTATCCATAGGATTAGATGAATCATAGTTTTTCTATTAAAACATTAAATTTTCACTTAATGTTCTAATAGAAAAACTATGCCAACATTTTGATGCATTTGTTGAATAGCAAAACTATTAGCTGTTCCTATATGTAAAGCTCATAAAGTGGTACATGGTTTGAAATACACACACACACACACACACACACACACACACCACACACACACACACACACACACATACACACACACACACAAAGTTTGCAACCAATGCAGGTGAAAACTTGAAAACAGGAAGCTTGCATTGAAAATTTGCACTAAAATTGTTAACTCTCTTTTCTGTCTTAGCTTCAGACCAGTCTGACTTAAAGTTCAAGAAATATTTTCTAAATATGTGAGATTTTCATCCCTTTCTTGAATTTATTGAACATAAAATACTAATGAAGGACGAGGGATTATTCTACAAAAAAATCTTTCCAAGAGTATTTTGCAAGAAAATGTTACCCTTGTGCAACAATCCCCTTAGACAGTCACTTTTTCTTAATATCTAATAACAGTATCTTGCCTTCATTTCCATTCAACTCCTATCATTCTCCTTCAGTTTAGGTGGAAAATGGCAGACCTCAATCCTTACACATCTGAAATCCATAATTAAGTTAACCTTTGAGGATTCTATTGGTGAACATTGGGACCAACCCTGTGGTTCTAATGTACAGAAAATCTGAAGTATCAATTTAGAAAAGAGATTTGATGATAGTAATAGATATAATTTTCAATCTCAGTAACTGTTATGAAGAGAGAATACGCTTACAACAAGAGTTGCTGTTAATTTCAACACTATCCCAAAAGAGGGAAAAATAATTCTGTGGTAATGGGAGGCTATTAACTAAAAGTGCAATTTTGAGGTCCATTGAAGATGATAATTCGAAAAGAGCACAAAAAGCTGTGTCATTCACTTTTTAGTCAGCTGTCCATCTAGAAACAGATCGTAGGATTAAACCTTATTAGAATTTGTAACAGCACTTATGTAAGTATTGCTAAATGATTCAAATATTCATTTCATATGTAGGGTGTTTAAATAAACAAGGCTAATTTAAAATAATTCTACTAATGAGAAAAAATTTAAGAAAAATGTGCTTCTATTCGACAGGATATGAGAAAGTACTTTTTGTATAATCAACAGGGAAAAAATGAGTTTTCCAAATCAATACTATGCTGAGACAGGAAAGCCACAACAAAGAATTGTGACTATTTCATAGCAGCTTAAAATTAATAATTTAAATATAATCATTTCATTAGAATAAATTTTAAAAGCACAATTTATTTTTTGTCATTCCTGTAAGTTTAGATATAAACAGATAAAAAGGTTTACAATTCTATTTTAATAAGTAATTATTTTGTCATGTTGTATAATTATCAGACACAGAAAATACCCATGATAGCATAGATGAACACACACACACACACACACACACACACACACACACACACACACACAGAGTTCTAGACATAACCTGGCTGAATCATGTGCCCCAAAGCATATTTAATATATTCAGGCAAAGCAATGTGAAATTAAAATCCAATAGTGGTTTGACACTCAAACCCTGCACAATCAAATATCATATAATTTTATCAAAATATAAGATACCCATGGTTTATCATAGAGCATTAAGTAAAAAGATTTAAAATTTTAAAATGTGTAAAACATTGATAATATTTATCCAGGAAGTACTAAGAACATCTACTCAGAATATCGTATTTTCGTATTTAAATACAGGCATATCTTGTTTTTTAATTTTGAAGATGTGGGGTACAATTCAGGATTAGATATACAATTGGTCACCGTACAGGTAAAGTTTGGGCTTCCCTTTTGTCCCCACTTTGCCTGGTTTGAGAAAAGGTACCCTTATTAATGTTATATACCCCCCTTCCCTGGCAGTTTCTGGCTACTGCCAATCCCTTTCTTACAGTATTATGGTAAATGTTCAGAGTCCATTTATGAGTGAGAGCATGTGGTACACAGTTTTTTGTTTCAGAGGTAAATCACTGAGTATTATAGACTCTGAACATACTTTGTTTTATTGTGTTTCACTTTACTGCACTTCAAAGGTATTGCTTTTTTTTTTCAAATTGAAGTTTGTGGCAATCCTATATTATAAAGCAGGTCTATTGGCATCCTTTTTTCAACAGCTTGTGTTCACTTTGTGTATGCATGTCACCTTTTGATAATTCTGTCAATATTTCAAGTTTGTGCTCAGATATATTGTGGTGGTGTTTGATCAATAATCTTTGATGTTACTACTGTGACTGTTTTAGGGCACCATGAAATATTCCCATATGAGTCAGAGAATGGGACAGTGTCTGTGAATGTGCTCTGACTGTTCCACCTGTTCACTCCCCCAACTGTCTCCCTCTTTTGGGGCCTCCTATTCCCTGAAACACAACAATATTAAAAATTAGGCTGCTTAATAACCCTACATTGGCATCAAAGTGTGCAAGGTAAGGGAAGAACCACATTTCTCTCATTAAATCAAAAACTATAAATGTTAAGTTTAGTGACAAAGGCAGGTCAAACCAAGATAGGCCAAAATCTAGATTTATTGCACCAGTCTGTCAAGTAGTAACTGCAAAGTAAAAGTTCTTGAAAAAAAAAAAATCAAAAGGAATCCTCTAGTAAACACACAACTGGTGAAAATTGAACAGCTTTATTACTGATATGGAGAAAGTTTGAGTGGTCTGGATAGAAGATCAACCAGTCACAACATTCCTTAAGCCAAAACAAAATCTAGAGCAAAGACTTCACTCTGTTCAATTCTAGAAAGGTTGAGAAGTGAGAAAGTTGTAGAAGAAAATTTTGAAGCTAAGAGTTTGATCATAAGATTTGAGGAAAAAGCCAACTCGATGACATAGAAGTGCAAGAAGAAATAGGAAATGCTGATGGAAAAGCTGCAGAAAATCATCCAGAAGATCTGAGATCATTGATGAAGGTAGATACACACCTAAAAAATAGATTTTCAATGGAGATAAAATAGCCTTCTACTGGAAAAAGATGACATCTAGGACTTTCATATCTAGAAAGAAGTAGTAAATGCCTGGCTCAAAATTTCAAAGGGCAGGCTGACAGTCCT
This sequence comes from Cephalopachus bancanus, assembly GCA_027257055.1. NCBI lineage: Eukaryota > Metazoa > Chordata > Mammalia > Primates > Tarsiidae > Cephalopachus > Cephalopachus bancanus. Next base: position 14,876,418 of record JAPVLO010000108.1, on the reverse strand, counting down.
GTCAGGGGCTAATGAACCTTGTGACTTTAAGTTGAGACCAATGTTCGTACACTATTATAAAAAGCATCAAGCATTCACAAACTACTCTGCATCTACTCTGCCTGTGCTCTGTCAATGAAACAACAAAGCACACATGACAGCACACCTGCTTATAGCATGGTTTATTGAGTATTTTAAATCCACTGTTGACACCTACTGCTCAGGAAAAGGTTCCTTTCAAACTACTACCCATCATTGACAAGAGACTTGTTTACTCAAGAGCTCTGATGGAGAAGTACAAAAAGATTATTTTCATGCCTGCTACCACAGTAGTCACTCTGTAGCTCATGGATCATGGAGTGAATTGAAACTTCAAGCCGTATTACTGAAGAAATACATTTCATAAGGTTATAGCTGCCATGATAATGATTCCTAATCCATGCACAGTGGTTCATGCTCATAATCCCAATGCTTTGGAGAATGAAACAGGAGTATCATTTGATGCCAAGGTCACTGAGTATTGATTCCTCTGATGGATCTAGGCAAAGTAAATTGAAAACCTTATAGAAAGGTTTCAACATCTAGATGCCATGAAGAACTCATGGGAGGAAGTAAAAACATCAGTGGAGTCTGAAGATGAAATGAATTGCTGTAATCTCATGATAAAACTGTAACAGATGAAAAATAGCTTCTTTTGGAAGAACAAAGAAAGTGGTTTCTAGAGATGGAATCTACTCCTACTGAAGATGCTGTGAACATTGTTGACATGACAACAACATATTTAGAAGATTACATAAACTCAGTGGATAAGGCAGTGTCAGGGTTTGAAAAGATTGACTACAATTTTTAAAAGATCATCTGGCCGGGCTTGGTGGCTCAGCCTGTAATCCCGCGCTTTGGGAGGCCGAGGTGAGTGAATTGTCTGAGCCCACGGGTTCGAGACCCGCCTGGAAAACTTGCCGAGACTTCATCTCTGCAATAAATCAAAAAATTAGCCGGGCGTGGTAGCGCGTGCCTGTAGTTCCAGCTACTTGGAAGGCTGAGGCAGAAGGATCACCGGAGCCCAGCAGGTCGAGGCTGTGGTGGCCGGGAGCGGCCACTGTACTCCAGTCTGAGCGACAGAGTGAGACTCTAACTCAAAAAAAAAAAAAAAAAAGAAAAGAAAAGAAAAGATAATCTGCTAGAGACAAAATGTTATAAAACAGCATCACTTGCTACAGATAGATCATTCATGAAAAGAAGTGTTAATCAATGCAGCAAACTTCACTGTGGTTTATTTTAAAAAATTTTCCTAGCCATCCCTACCTTCAGCCATCACCACCTTGATCAGTCAGCAGTCATCCACATGAAGGCAAGAACCTCCACCAGCAAAAAGGGACGACTTGTTGAAGGCTCAGAGCATTTTTAGTAATAAAGTACTTTTTTAGTGAAGGCACTTACATTATACATTACAGTATAATATAAACATAACTTTTATATGCACCGAGAAACCAAAAATATAGTGTGACTTGCTTTATTTGGATATGAACATTATTGTGGTGGTCTGGATTAGAACCCACAATATCTCAGAGGTATGGCTGTACCCAGCTAAAATAAATTTAGGTTAATTTATGATGTTAGGTTTTGACAGAATAAAAATGGATCAACAAATATTGTTTTGAACATATAAATATAAGCTAAGCGTACAGTGTTAATAATGAAGCTTGTTTGTCTTTTTACCTAAGCCTCAAAAAATTAGTTTCTTTTTCTACATATTCCATGATGTGAAAATCATGAAATTATCAGTCAGTATCCTTACTTAGAACAGAAAACGATACAGATGATTCAAAATAGAATATTATTTCAATACAACTATTGGAAACTTGTGCCCATTTAAAAAGTTGTATTATTACCTTAAGGTGTGGTCAAGTTAAAAAAAATAGTGATGACTTTCACAGATGCATTTATTGACAGTAACCCAACAAACTTATTGATTATTTGGTTATATTTTAAAATCATAAATTTAAAAGTTTGGATAATTTTTTATTTAAAAAAGAAAAAAGCTTTAAAACTGAGTTTAAGAAACATATTATTGACCAATTTGTTATTGTGTAAACTTCATTTTTAATATATTTTACTGTATGCTCTCAAGAATTAGCAAGTATGACTATTATAACTATTAAACAAAATAAATAATAATTTATTAACTCAAGCAACTATGTATGCTACTAGCTACATAGCTAAATATTGGTAATTACTAGCTAAATATTAGTAAGGTTGATTGTTGCTTTTTCTTGTTATTGCTTTGTATATTTTCTCATCAAGTTGCATTAGTCACACATCTATGTTTTTTAATCTGGACTTTAATGTGTGAAAAACAGTATAAACATAAAATGTAAATATTCAAAGTCAATGTTTTAGCCAACAGATCACATGGCTACAGGTAAAATAAACAACATTTGTTTATTTTTCTTTTTGTAGTATAGAGGGATGCTATTTAGGCAGAAGTTTAGGTAGCATCAGATATTTACATAGTTAAATACATAAACGTTTTATTTATGAACGTTCTTTGGAGAAAATTCCATGGAGGACTATAGGTTTTCCCAGAAGCTTAAAAATGTCAATATGAAATAAAGCAGAAATTACACATTAGTCTGTCATTTATGTATGAACTTAAATCCACCTGCTACATACTGAACTGTGTATCACTGCCCCAATTAGAGTGAAGCTTAACCCAGGAGAACTAGTAAGAAATAGACACCAGAACTCTCTCTCTCTCTCTTGCTGTATCTCCTTCCCTCCTTCCCTTCCTCCCTACCCCCCATCTTTTTCTGTTTCTCTCATGCAGCAAATAGAGGAAGTGGCAGGTGCTGACTCAGCAAGAAGGCAGCTATCTACAAATTAAGAAAAGAGTCAGGCAAAGAGACTAATACACTACCTAAACCTGAAGCTAAATCTAAACTCGGTTTTTAACTAAGATAAACCTAAAATTTACATTCAAACTGCCCCAATGTTTTTGAGATATTAACATCCCTGTGAATTCACCAATGGCTAGTTCTAATGCAATTTCAAAGACTGATATTTAAAATGAAATAGATTTTGACAAAGTGGTTTAATTACCAGTCAGCTATCCAATATTTGGGGATGTGATGGCTAGACCTTTCTATCAAAACAATCTTTTGCTAAGTCTAATTGGCATCAATAAAGACAGCATCAAACTCCACTGAATGTAGTATGAATATCAGATGTTATTCTAAAACATGCATTTCATTTGGTTTATGTAAATTGAATTAGTGAATAAAAGTGGAGTGGCATTTCAGAAAAATAAGGTTTTGGGAAGAAGATTCCCAGTTGTTCTAACTGCATCATATATTAAAAGCATGATCATTTTTAGATACTTGTATACATTTTGAAAATTGATAAACACACAATCTGCAATTAATTTGTACAAGAAATTTTATTCAAATACCATTTAAGAGTTAGCCACTTGGCAGTATAAACACAATTATATATAATCTTAATTTTAGAAATAAAATAAAATGAAACACTGAATAAGTAAATTTTGTTTACTTAGAAACTTACACTAGGATTATAACAATGTAATCAGGAAATAGCATTTATGCATACCAGTGTAAGGAGAAAAAAGATATAACCCATAGAATCAATTAAAGTATCAACACTGAAGATGAAATTTTGCTCCTCAGTAGCTAACAAATTATTAATTTCTTCTCTCTTTGTCTTTCTTCATATGACTGTTTTTCTAAAAATAAGCTTATGAAAAATAATGCTCTTTACTATACACCCACATTTCTACATAAGTAAATAATGAGGCATTTTTCATTAATGAGCCATGATCCAATTGACTTTTAAATAAATAAATATAAAATATATACACCAGAATTTCAGAATATGTATTTGTATAAAAGGATAGTTAAAAGTATTCTAAAATAGTAGATACTTACAATATAATTTATTGATATAAATGAAGACTTACCTCTAATATCATCTTTCTTCCTGTACTATATGTCTTTAAATTGGTGGTGTTTTTAGCAGGTAAGACTAATTTCTCTCTTCTCCAATGGATTGAAGCCGGTGGATTTGATTTCACATCACAACTTATATTTATAGGATTTCCTTCCCAAGAGTAATAAATTGTTTGGTTTGATATAAATTTAGGGGCATCTGTAATACAATTTAATAAAATATTCATAGATTTCTTCCATAAGTTAAACAACCACTTAATAATATAAACATAAGCATTTTTACTTGACTATAAAAAATCCATACAATTCTAATTTCATACATTTAATATGTGACATCAGAATTCATTAAAATGTGTCATTTGCATATTTAACTACATACTTTTAATAAAATTAATATAAAATGATTCAAATCTGACCAATTATTAAAATGTAAAACAACAGTCAGTTAAATTTGCTCTTAAAAACCTGACAAAAAATTCATCAAGTAAATTAAAGATTGTTTACATCTGTAGAAACTCTGTGGAAAAAACTACAGAGAGTCCAGAATAAAACCTAATAAAATCAATGGTACTTATGTCATTTTAAAATCCCATTTTACTCATAACAAAGTATTTAGAAGAAGTAGGTATGAAATTTAACTTGAAATGGCAACATCATAATTAAATAGCAATTTGTTTCTAAAGTATCCACAATTCCAATTTTTATTACAAGGGATATTCTACATTAATCAACAATAATTAATCTGAAAATTATCTATTTCCTATTTCTATGAAGACCTGTCAATTTAAGGTCTCCTCAACCAGATCTTGTAAAGACACATGTATCATTTCATTGAAAAAACATAATTGTGAACATATGCAAACATTATCTCCTGCTCCACCAAAAACCTATGACCTAGACCAAGTGCCAAATATTGCAACCTCTTAAATTTCCTGACTGTATATTACCTAAAGGGATTAATTTTCAAAATGTTTATATAATAGCATAATTCTCAATTAAGTTGCAGTTAAAATGTTGCTGGTTTTTATACTGATTACTGTTGTGACTAACATTAACTACATAGAACTTACTATCCCATAAAGAATGATCAATTTTCAGTGTCAACCATTAAAACATTTATTACCCCTGATGATTTAAAAATGTTCTAAATTCTCAACATAAGGAAGAATAGGAGATTGAGCAAACAGAAAAGAAAGCTATCACCCCATCCCTGAACAGCAGTATTAAAGAAGAGGTTTAAAAAAGGGGGTGGGGAGGAAAACCTACACAAATGAAGAAACCCAAAGAACAAATAAGAGTTTCACACAGAATCCTGGGAGATCAGCAGATCAGCCACTGACCAAAAACTACAAACACAGCTATCAAGATATTAATAGGGAGAATAAATACAAATGAGAAGAGACAAGAGGAGAGATGAAGGAGTCAATAACAGAGAGAACAGCAATAAAGAATACAGCAAATGAAATAAACAAACTGATAAACATGCAAAGTAGAATTAACCAAGCAGAAAAAAGAATCTCAGAAGTTGAGGACCAAAATGCAAAAATAAATGCAAAAGATGAAGTCACAACTGACCCCGAAGAAATTCAAAAGCTTGTCAGAGATTACTATGTACACCTGTATGGAAACAAACTCAAAAAACTAAATGTAATGGAACACTTTCGGACATCACACAACTTCCCCAAGATGAAACAGGAAGAAATCAAGACCCCATATAGACCAATAATAACAGGAACTCAACTATGCCATAAGAAAACTACCTACAAAAAAAGGCCCTGGACCTGATGGCTTTCCAACAGAATTCTAAAAAATATACAAGGAGGAGCTGACACCAATCCTATTGGAAGAATTCCAGGCAACTGAGAAAGATAGAACTCTCCCTAAATCTATTTGTGAAGCTAACATCACACTGATTGATATCCAAACAGGGGAAAGATCCAACAAAGAAAGAGAACTACAGGCCAATATCCTTGATGAACATAGATGCTAAAATTCTCAATAAGATTCTAGCAAACGAGATCCAACAACACATCTCAAAAATCATCCATGATGACAAAGTAGGCTTCATCCTCAGGTTGAAGGGCTGGTTCAACATTAGCAAGACCATAAGCATAATTAAATACATCAACAGATATAAAGACAAAAACCACATTATTATATAATTATATGTGGAAAAAGCTTTTGATAAAATACAGCACCCTTTCTTGAAAAAAATCCTCGAATATCTAGGCATAGATGGAACACACCTCAAAATAGTAAGAGCTATCTACGAGAAACCCACAGCCGTCATACAGAATTGGAAGCATTTCCCCTGAAAACCGGAACAAGACAAGGATGCCCACTCTCACCCCTCCTGTTCAATATAGCATTGGAAGTCCTAGCTAGAGCAGTCAGACAAAAGAATGAATTCAGGGGTATCCAAACAGAAACAGAGTAAGGCAAGTTATCTCTCTATGTAGATGACATGATTCTATATCTTGAAAACCCAAGAGAATCTGTCATATACCTCCTCGTACTGATAACGGACTTTGGCAAGTCTCAGGGTAAAAAGTAAATGTGCAAAAGTCAGTCGCATTCCTATACACCAACAACAAACAAAGAGAAACCCAAATAAAAAAGCACAATCTCATTCACAATAGCCACCAAAAAACAAAACAAAACAACAAAAAAAAACCCTAGGCATCTTCCTATCCAGAGAAGTCAAAGACTTTTACAAAGAAAACTACAAAACACTGCTCAAAGAAATCAAAGATGACACAAACAATGGAAAAATATTCCAAGCTCTTGAATTGGAAGAATCAAGAGTGATAAGATGTTCATCCTACCCAAGGCAATCTAAAGATTTAACACAATATCCATTAAATTACCATCAGCATTCTTCTCAGACCTGGAAATGACAATATAGTAATTTATATGAAAACACAAACAACCACGAATAGCCAAAGCAATTCTCAGCAAACAAACAAACAAACAAACAAACAAAAAAAGCTGGAGGCATCATGCTCCCAGACTTTAAGCTTCATTATGAAACTACAATAATCAAAACAGCTTGGTATTGGTACAAGAACATAAAGACAAATGGAACAGGATGGAGATTTCAGAAGCAAAACCTCAATTTCTCAACCAACTCATCTCTGACAAAGCCTTCACCATCAACCACTGGGGAGAGGAGAACCTATTCAGTCAATGGTGCTGGGAAGACTGGCTGACCACATGCAAAAGATTAAAACAAGACCCGTACCTATCACCATACACACAAATCAACTCTAAATGGATTAAAGACCTAAACGTGAAGCCTCAAACTATAAGAATCTTAGAAAATGCAGGAGACACCCTTATGGAAGATGGAACTGACAACCAATTCCTGAACAAAACCCCAAGTGTCCATGCCATAAGAGATAAGAGAGACAAGTGGGACCTTATCACACTGACAAGCTTCTGCAAAGCCAAATAAATCATTGAGAGAGTGGGGAGACAGCCCACAGACTGGGAAAAAATATTTGCCAACTACATATTTGACAAAGGCCTAACATCTTGGATCTACCAGGAACTCAAACGTGCTGAAAAGAAAAGAAAAACAAAAACAAAAACAAACAGCCCCGTTACAAGAGGGCAAAAGATATGAATAGATCCTTCTCAAAAGAAGCCATACGAGAAGCCAACAGATACATGAAAAAATGCTCAGCCTCATTAGTCATCAAATAAATGTAAATTAAAACCACACTGAGATACCACCTAACTCTAGACAGAATGGACTCAAAAAACAACAGATGCCAGATGATGTAGGGAAAAGAGAACACTTCTACGCTTTTGGTGGGAGTGTAAACTTGTACAGCATCTGTGGAAAATAGTGTGGCAATTCCTAAAAGATCTAACCATTGACCTTGCATAAGACCCCGCAATTCCCCTACTGGGAATATACCCAGGGGAAATCAAAACACTCTATGAAAAAGATACCTGCACATGCAAATTTATTGCAGTATTATTCACAATAGCAAAATCATGGAACCAATCATGCTGTCCATTGAAAGAGGACTGAATTTAAAAAAAGTGATACAAATACGCAATGGAATATTACACAGCCATAAAGAAGGACAAAATTATGAGCTTCACAACAATTTGAATGAATTTAGATACTATAATACTGAGTGATCCATCACAGAAACAAAGAATCTAGAATCACATGTTCTCACTCTTAAGCGGACAGTGAACAACTATTGTAATATTATAAGAAAGAGATTGGCAGTAGTGGGAAACTGTCAGGGGAGTGGGGGGACACTTCATCAACAAGAGTACCCGCAAAATGAAAATTTTTATACCTAACCCTAATTTGTACCCCACATATTTAAAATGAAAAAAATTAAATAAAAGAAATGCACATTGAAACTATATGCCAGCCGGGCTCGGTGGCTCAGCCTGTAATCCTGTGCTTTGGGAGGCTGAGGTGAGTGGATTGCCTGAGCACGCGGGTTTGAGACCCGCCTGGGCAACTTGGCTAGACCTCATCTCTACAATAAATCAAAAATTAGCCGGGCGTGGTAGCGCACGCCTGTAGTTCCAGCTACTGGGAAGGCTGAGGAGGAAGGATCGCCGGAGCCCAGCAGGTCGAGGCTGCGGTGGCTGGGAACGGCCACTTCACTGCAGTCTGGGTGACAGAGTGAGACTCCAACTCAAAAAAAAAACACAACAAAAACAGAAACTATATGCCATACATGAATACGAAAAAATAATAGGATTTCTTGTAGAGACAATAGAGAAGTGGGTCCTCCCAGACACTGCTAGGAGAAGATTAAATTGGCACAATCCCTCTGAAAATAAATCTGACAATCTGAACAACAACAGCCAAAAAGATAAAACTCTTATTGTTAATGAGAATGGGAAGATATTGTCTATATATATACTGCAAATAATGCATTTATGGATAAGTATTTTGGTAGATCAATTGCATGGTAGATTGCTTGATAGTTCTTAACTTCACATGCCTCCCTGACTTCATTACTTTAGTAGTGTCCTCCCACAATTATTTTGTGCTTGCCATATTACTTTCTTTTCCTTTTTTTTTTTTTAGTTGGAGTCTCAGTCTGTCACCCAGACTGGAGTGCAGTGGTCACTCCCGGCCACCGCAGCCTTGACCTGCTGGGCTCCGGTGATCCTTCCACCTCAGCCTTCCGAGTAGCTGGAATTACAGGCGCGCGCTACCACGACCGACTAATTTTTTTGATTTATTGTAGAGATGAGGTCTCGCTGCCCAGGCGGGTCTTGAACCCGCGGGCTCAGGCAATCCACTCACCTCAGCCTCCCAAGGCGCGGGATTACAGGCTGAGCCACTGAGCCCAGCTTCCATATTACTTTCTTTGGCCAAAAGGACAATAGCAAATTTGAGGATAGCAGAGACTTTAAAGTGTTTGAGTGTTTCTTATTTTTGTTCCTCTCCTCCTCCTCGTTCTTCTTCTCATCCCCCCCAACTCCTCTTCTCTTGCCTCTCTTTCTCTGTCTCTCTCTCATAATTCTTTGCTATTATCATGAGACCATGCATGAGTGAACATGAAAATATGCCCATATTAGCCTACTGGATAGAAGTAAGAGATACATGAAGAGGAACTATTACATTCCAAATGACACCGTCATAGCTGCCAGCTCCTCTGCTCTCTTTCAAGCTATCTGCTGGCTGACTTTAGGAGGATTAGCAAACCTAGCTGACACCAGCTAAGACCAGCTCAAATCAGCAAACTGCACTGCTGACCAGACTCATGAAAAATAATAAATGTGTGTTGTTTTAATCCACTGATATTTGGGGTAGTTTGTTATTTAGCAAAAGCTATGTGAGCACAAGAAAAGAGAATAGTTTCCAAACTAACAGAAGGAAAATTTGATTTGTAAAAAGCAATGTCTCTGGGACAATATCAAAACTTGCAATTGAAAGAGTAAAAGAGATAAAGGAGCTAAAGCACTATTTGAAGTAATAGTGACTGAGAACTTTCCAAAACTAATGATAGACACAAAATCTACAGAACTGGGAAGCTCTGATATCATTAAACAGGATAAATACCAAAAAGTTACACCTAGTCATATCATATTGAAGCTTCAGAAAATAAAAGAAAAAGAGAAAATCTTAAAAGAAGCCAGAGGGATTGCAGAAGGGGTGAGGGAAGATCTGCTTATCTATAGAAAACATGGGTAAGAATTATAGCAATCTTTTTGTCAGAATCCATGCAAGCAAGGAGAAAGTGGAGTAAATTTTTAAAGGTTGAAAGAGATAAAACATAAACCTAGAGTTTCATATCTAAAAATTATTAAAAGATATTCTAAATCTCAAAATCGTCTTTCGAATGTGCAGAAGGACTGGACTGGGCAGTTCTGCCTGTAATCCCAGCACTTTGGGAGGCCGAGGCGAGTAGATTGCCTGAGACCACAGGTTGGAGACCAGCCCTGGCAACTTGGTGAGACCTCGTCTTTACAATAAATCAAAAATTAGCAGGGCGTAGTAGTATCCACCCTGTACTTCTGGCTACTTGGAAGGCTGAGGCAGAAGGATCACCAGAGTCCAGCAGGTCAATGCTGGGGTGGCTGTGAGTGTGCCCACTGCACTCCAGCCTCAGTAACAGAGTGAGACTCCAACTCAAAAACAAACAAAAATGTGCAAATAAATAAATAAATAAATAAAGTCTTTCTCTGACCAAAAAAAACTGAGAGAATTCATTGCCATTAAATCTTCCCTCAAAGAAATGCTAAAAGAAGTTCTTTAAGGAGAAAAAATGATGATACAGGTCACAAACTTTAATCTACACAAAGAAAAATAAAATCTTATAATTTTTGTATTTTAAGTTGATCTAAACGATTAATGTTTGTTGAAGTAATAGCAGCAACACTGTTTTTCATAAGACTTCAATAAAAAATTTTAAAGTAAAAGTAATCTACATCCAATTTTGCTATATCTATTAATCATACATCAGATATGCAACATAAGAATTATAATCTGTAGTACAAATGTAGAAGAAATCATTTTACAAATATTTATCCTATTTTGCTTTAATGTATGTTTTTAATGCCAACCTCATATACAAGTCCAGAATGTTACTGAAACTTTTGTATTATAGCAAGTGCACATATCTTACTCTATTTTTAAAATTATTATTATTTTTTGAGTCAGGTTCTCACAATGTCACCCAGGGTAGAGTGAAGTGACACGATCACACTTTCTCGCAGCCTCAAACTCCTGGGTTCAAGCAATTCTCTCACCTCAGTCCCCTGAGTAGCCAGGACAACAGTCATGCACCACCATGCCTTGCATTTTATTTTTATTTTTTGTAAAGACAAGGTCTTGATAAGCTGCCCAGCCTGGTCTGAACTTCTAGACTCAAGCAATCCTCCTGCCTTGGCCTCCAAAAGTACTGGGATTACAGACACGAGACACCACACCTGGCCTGTTTTATTCTATTTAATAATTTATAAACTTATAAAGAAGGAGTAATCTTTGTTCTATGAATGAGGGATCTGGAGTAAAAGATGTCAAGTACACAATGATAATAAGTTTTAGGGCTGGGATATGAATCCAGGACTATTTTAACCTACCTTCCATGACATTACCAGTCAAACCTAGAAATAAAACTTCACTATTTTATACTAGCAATATTTTGGTAATGTGAACCCTATTATGCATTATTGAGAGAAATATAATTGGAGCGATTCCTTGGGAAGATAAAGCAACTTATTTTTACTTCCTCGCGGCCTCAAACTCCTGGGTTCGAGCAATTCTCTCACCTCAGTCTCCCAAGCAGCCAGGACGACAGCCATGCACCACCATGCCTTGCTATTTTATTTTTATTTCTTGTAAAGACAAGGTCTTGATAAGCTGCCCAACCTGGTCTTGAGCTCCTAGACTTTGGCTTTACAATCTACTCTTAAACATCTACTCAGAGAAAATAATTAGAAGTTTTATAAAGGTTTCTATAAAGAACTTTGTAAAAACTCACAACTACTTAATATTCTACAAAAGAGTATTTGCTGAATTTATAGTGGTACATCTTTGTACTAAGGTGTGCTAAGTATTGCATAGATCTATTTGCCTATGGTTTTTTGTCATCTTGGCATGTGTCTACCCTTCCTTTCATTTGGCTGCCTTCAAAACCAACTTCCACACTTTCTAAACACAGCCCTTCCACATCCTCCAATTCTGGGTGAGTTTCCCTAATTTATGTACTCACAGCATTCTTTGATGTCCCTCATCATGGTCATTAGGCATTGGAAGAAACCATTTAATTGTTATGCCACCAAATGATCTGCACATGTGGGTTTTAATGTGTCTCAGTAACAAGTATTTACCTGATAGCTTACATTGTGTTTTCAAAATCCAAAAACTGCATATTGAATTGATTGGAAATTAAATAGTCAATTAAATTTTAATTTAACAGTTCAATTAAATTAAAAGGATATTCTCAAAAGAAGAAAAAAAGCTTTTTCAAGGCCAGGGAAGCGAAGAATCTAACAATACACAACTAATTAAAGAATCAACTATACAAGAAACCAGAAATCTCAGCAAAGTCAAAGATTAACCTTAAATCTATGGTCATAAAATCTTGTATAACTCTTTATTATTTATGAAATGTAATTTCCTTAGCATTATACTATTGTGTGGAGAGATTTATGGATAATATATTTACAAATACATATCGCCCAATATGAAAATAATGCATGCTAATGGAAATATTAATAGCTAGCTCACAGTCATACACTGTCCACAATGTGGTATCTGTATGTATGTATATTATATGATTATAATTCTGCTAAAAACTTAGGGCAAGATTTGGTTTTCCATGAAAGAAAGCAATGTCACTAATTGCTTGCCTGATGATCTCAGTGGGAATTCAATTCAAAATTACTGATGTTGAATGCAATACATGCTCCAGGCAACTCATGCTATACTGAAAGCCACATTTTAAAATGTATTTGTGGTGTGAGGCAAGAAAATATTGATAAGTCTTGTCTAAAATAAAGCATAAGTACAATTTCTGTACAGATTATGCATTGTAAATATGAAAACAGCAGAAAGGCAGCAATATTCACTAGCACAAGATTAGTATATTAATGAAATTAGAGAATTGATATCAGGCCAAAATAAGAGGAAGGATGTGACTATGGCAGAGTAACATGTGAAGAGGCTGAAAAATGCAGCCAGATTTCATGTTGGTATGTCAAAAATTGTAACTTTCAGAAAACAGGAAGGCCTTTTACATCATGAAAAATTTCAAATGTTGTACAGAAGAAAAAAATCTGGTGGTTACCAAAAAACAGGGCAAGGAGGAGAAGAGAAGAATACAGCATGAGCAAAACTGAGAAAATCAGCAATTGCTGACAAACATACCTTCAAATAAATACTTGCTTTTTCTATTTTAATAATTATATATAATTTAATGTATATACGAAAGAAAAAAGAGAAGTATAGAAGAATTTCCACCTTGAAGTTACATTTTTTTAACCTAGAATTTGTGCTTAATTGCATGTAGAAAATTAATTCCTGTATACATGAACTATGAAGTTATAGAAACATCTGTTAGAAATTATGTATCCCCCCAAAGCTTATTAAACTCCAAGTTAAAATGTTATTCTACACTTTATAAAAACAGAAACAACTTCGTTGGAAGAGCAAGTGTTTGAGCACAGTAAAAAAATATCAGAGAAATCTGAATAATGATATGATGGAAATATGTCATTCACTAGATGTGATGAAAGAGATTTTCAATCAGAAAGCGTTTGGTGCCAGTGAGAACCAAGAAAGTGACAAAGACTCCCTTCTTGACCAAATTTTAGTTAGGCTCCTCTCAGCCCATTCTTCAACTAGACCTTGACATTGGCTCTGTCCTTGGGTTGCCATTAGCAAAGAGTTCTGCCAAATTAGTTAGGTAGAAATTCCCCCGCCCTGGATTTCTGATCACTCCTGATATCTGACCAAGTTCTTCATTCACCATCACTGTCATCTATGTTTCTGGCCTGCAATTTGCAAGGATTCTGTTAAAGCAGTTTAGCAAGAATGCAGGTATGCTTGAAGTCTATCAGTACCTTTTAGTAATTTTTCATCCACTGACCTCCCATACTATACTCATTGGCTATAAATCCCCACTTGCCCTGGTGTTGGGAATGAAGCTCGGTGTCTCTTTCTTATTTCAGTATTCTTGAATAAAGCCCTCCTAACAACTTTAAAAGTGTCAGAATGATTTTTCTTTCACAAAATATGAGAACCCTCAAGAAAAGTGATTTAAAATAAAAAACGTGTTTCCCTTTCTTAAAGATAGAATGACATAAGTGATGAAAAGTAAAAGCTATATAGCTTATTAACATTTCACACATACAAAATTATATTTAAAATGGTGAAAGGACAGAGAAGTTAACCATTTGTTTCAATATCAGAAAGTCAAAGACAATCCCCTAGATTCCAGATTAGGAACTTGAAAGTTATCTTCCACTTTGAATTAATAAGAAATGTTGTTAAACTAGTGTTTAAAATATATTTGGCTATTGTTTATAGACAAGATTTGAATTACAGAGGTAGATTTCAAAGTTGCACTCTAGCTTTTGTGTGAATAAAAAATTATAAATAAACTGACTCAGAACTTTTGCTCTTATCAAGTATATTTTTGCATTAAAAATAATATTGGCCTAAAACAATCAAAAATGGCATTTGATATCTCAAGAAAGAATCCTCAAATAAGCATATTTACTAATGTCCTAAGATATAAAAATTGATCTTAAAAATACTTTTTAATTTTTTTTTTTTTTGAGTTGGAGTCTCACTCTGTCGCCCAGACTGGAGTGCAGTGGTTGCTCCCGGCTATCTCAGCCTTGACCTGCTGGGCTCCGGCGATCCTTTCGCCTCAGCCTTCCAAGTAGCTGGAACTACAGGCATGCGCTACCATGCCCGGCTAATTTTTTAATTTATTTTAGAGATGAGGTCTCGCCAAGTTGCCCAGGCGGGTCTCGAACACGCGGGCTCAGGCAATCCACTCAACTCAGCCTCCCAAGGCGCGGGATTACAGGCTGAGTCACTGAGCCCGGCTTAAATTTTTTAATAAATACTTTTATTTTGAAGCTTTACATCAGAAATATGCATAAGGAATTTGTCGAAGTTGGGTTCAATGATCAACTTTCAATTAGAACATTTGTAAAAAAAATGTGCTTATCTATTTTGAAATCTCTGTTGAAACATTAAGAGTTGAAATACATTACATTGCTTCCATTACTGTCTATCTTAACTTGACTATAGGTATTTTGAGTACAGTATTTTTATACTTGACCTGATAATCATGATTTATAGATGTTTTGTTGAACATTGATACACTTTTTCCTTGAGTACATTCAACCTCTAATACATAAATACTTTGAAACTTAACAAAAAGCAAAAGGGTTTTGTTACTTAAAATATCATAAAGTATGTCAAAAATGCTAAACATGACTGCAAAAATATCATTTATATTCTAAAAATGATAAACATAGTATGAATATATTTTTCATGCTGTAACTTTTCAACAATGTAATTCTAATTTTAATGTTTTTCAGTGCCAGTAAAGCTGGAAGCTTTTGTAAAGAAAAGTTTGTAAATATATGCATATATATTCTCTTCAATACATATATATATATACTTACTCATATACATATGAGTATATACATGCATATATTCATTCTAGAGTGAGCACTTACAGATGCATTCATACATCATATCAGGGTAAATTTTGAGCTATCTTTTTTTTGTTGTTTGGAGACATAATTATTTGGAATTAAATTGTAAATGGTTTTATTCTTATTTAAAAAATAAGTCGCTTCACATGAAGTAATATACCTGACAGTGCAAAAATAGTATTGATTTTATTAATTATCAAGGGGACAGAATTCATCTTCAGTTTTGACAACATTGTACAAGCATATGTTAAACTTTTGCCTTAAACAGTGGCTTTATTTTTAGTTGAATTCCTAAATGTTCCCAGGAAAGAGATGATGCATTCTGTTTCATCCAAGCATTTCAATCCTACAAAAACCTTTTTTATAATTAAGTATGCATTATAAAATATTGTGAATAATTAACATTTTATTTATGTAAGGGTAGGTTTTTGGCCAAATTTATCATATATATATGATATATCATATATATATCTCTCTACCATCCCTTCTAAAAGAAGCTGAAGGAGTTAACTGTTACACTCCATCATAGGTTGACTTGTCAAACAAAATATCAAAATCCTCCAAATCATAATTATTAATTTGATTACACACCTCTGATTTAAAATAATTTAAAAATTATCTTTATTGATATTAGGATATTAAACAGATGATGGGTACATGTTTAAGGCATGAAAACATTTTTCATATATTCAAGACTATTCATCAGCACATTTTGAATATGTAGGGGAAAAATTGGATGTCCAAACCTTACTCTTAATGATTGTGACTCTGCAGCTCTGCAACTGCACTGTTCATAATCAATTTCATGCTAATCACTGTTTAAATACAGATAATTTATGTCAACAAGAAACTTTAGTGGATTAGGGCAGATGCAAAAATGAGAAACTATACTGTTATGTAACCATAATTCCGAGAAGGCTTCCCACAAGAACATGAACTTCAATCTCTAACAACTTGTAAGCACTTAAAAAGTGTCAGACACAGTGCTAAGTGCTTCTCACAAATTGTCATAAGCTTTACAATAAGAATTTTGGGCAACTCGATGGCAAAAACAAACAAACAAAACCAGTAACCTGATTTTTAAATGGGCAAAGGATTTGAATAGACATGTTTTAAAAGAAAACAGATGGCCAACAAGTATTTGCAAAAACAAAAAGTTCAATATCAATAATTATTAGGGAAATGAAAATTAACGCCACAATGTGCTATCGTCTCACACCTGTTGGAATGAGTATTATCAAAAAGAATATGTGAGTACAGTTAACTCTTGTATACTGTTGGTGGAAATGTAAATTAACACAGCCATTACGGAAAACTGTATGGGGTTTCTTTAACAATTAAAAATAGAAAAAAAAATAGAACTACCCTATGATCTAATAATCCTATTTTCTATTTTCATTTTCAAAGGAAATGAAATCAGTATGTAGAAGAGATATCTGTACTCCTATGTTCATTGCAGCATTCTCCACAATAGTCAAGATATGGAATCAAACTGTGTCAGGAGATGAATGGATACACAGTATCTGGTATATATACACAGAATGGAATGCCATTCCACCTTAAAAATAGAAATTCTGTCTTTTGTAACAACATGAATGAACCTGGAGGATATTATGCTAGGTAAAATAAGCCAGGCACAGAAAGACAAACACCGAATGATCTAATTTATAAAATCAAAACAGTCAAACTCACAGAAAAAGAAAGTACATTGTATTTATTAGAGGCTGTAATAAATACATTGGTATTTATTAGAGGCTGTAATAAATACATTGGTATTTATTAGAGGCTGTAATAAATACATTGGTATTTATTAGAGGTGGTGGGGAAAAGATGGAGAGATGGTGGTCAAAAAACACAAAGATTCAGTTTGATAAAATGAATATATCTTTGAGATCTATTGCAGTTTGGCGACCAGTGTTAATAATAATAATAATAATGTAAAGCATGTTTCAAAATTGTTAAGAGAGTACATTTCAAATGTTCTCATCACAAGATAATATGTGAACTAACAAACATGTTAATTAGCTTCATTTAATCATTCCATATTGTATACTTATTTGGAAATATCACATTGTACCCCAGAAATATGTACATTTGTAAAAAGGAGATACACACATACACACACAATGTGAATAAATACATGAAAAAATAATTTTGTAGTTGCAGATAATAAGCAAATATTGTATTAGAAATAGCATTGTCCTTACCATTGAGTTTGAGTATCAACTCTGCCAAGCAAAGCTGTGATATGGAGTTCCTATTTATCAGTTTGGTTTTTTAAACTTTTCTTAAAAGAATTTAAGAGTTGAGCTAGATAAGTTATTTCCAAATTCCTTAAACTCAAAGAGTCCTTTAAAATGACTATGTGTTAAAATAAAAAAAATTTTTTTAAATTTTTTTAAAGTTAAAAAATAAAATAAAATGACTATGTGACAAATTTTAAAAATAAACATAGATAGCACTTTTACTACATATGGAGAGGCAGTGGACCACATAAAACATGACATCTGCTTTTTTCAATAATTGCATAAACTTTTTGGGATAGTGCAAATTATTTCATTTTATAAAAGCCTCTGATGTAGTTTATTACATGCACATGCATGCACTAATATGTATATCTGTGTACAATAGTTAAAACAAAAAATAATTATTTGGTAAATGTCATTTTAATAAGTTAATAACTTTAATAACAGAGACCACAAGTATTGATTATCTTTAGGTCCCCAAATTTACTTCTTCTTTTTTTTTTTTTTGAGTTGAAGTCTAACTCTGTCATCCAGGCTGGAGTGCAGTGGCATACTCACGGCCACCGCAGCCTCGACCTGCTGGGCTCAGGTGATCCTTCCACCTCATCCTTCCAAGTAGCTGGAACTACAGGTGTGCACCACCACGTCTAGCTAATTTTTTTATTTATTATAGAGATGAGGTCTCACCAAGTCGCCCAGACTGGTCTCGAACCTGTAAGCTCAGGCAATCCTCTCATCTCGGTCTCCCAAAGTGCTGGAATTATAGGCGTGAACCACCATGCCTGGCCTAAATATTCTTCTTAATTACTGGATAACCAATTTTTAAAAAATGTGTGCATTACTACATAAATTACAAAAGAGGGAATATCAAAAATAGGAAGTGATATCACTATAGACTTTAAAAAAAAGGAACTGTGCTTTCTCAGCTATTATCACAATGAAATGATCCCTAAAGAGAAATTATTTAGATTGAATTATATGGCAGCTGGACAGGCTGATCTTAGAACATTTAAGCAATTCTTAAATCCAAGACCTTGAAAGAATCTCTACTTTAAAGTTACCACCATCACAAGAAACAGTGATGTGTGTTAGCATCTGAATCTGTAATTTTGCTAGAAGTTTCATTCAGGACATGCTTTTTCTGGGTCCATTCCTGTCCATACTACAGACATCATATGAACTTTTACTCCTGCCTTTAGACTTGGTACCAAGTTATATGTTTTGATAAATTTTCAATCTCCCCTTCTTTTTTTACCTTATTGCTGATACTTTGAGCTGAACTTGCAGACAGTCCTCATCACTACATTCTGCCACTATCTGAGATTTCCTGACTTGATTACTTGCTTAATGCAAGCTTTCCACTTTCTTTGTCATTTCTCCTCAGGCTCCGAAATCTTTCTTATGAACCTCTTTTTTATTTGTGGTTGGTACCTGTGACCTGTGTAAGGTCTTATTTCTTGCTGAGTGCTGGCCTGAATTCCTGAATTTCGCCTGTGTGTGAACAGACTGCAGCTGATAACAAAGCAGAACACAGGCTCTGGGAACTGAAATATAAAAATCTTTGACCTGAATTTCCACTAGGTCATGAATATTAGAATAAGGCAACTCACTCCACAGACTTGCTATATACTTTCCATTTTCTGAATAAAATGGAAAAGGCACTATTAGGAAAAAGATTTACAATCAATGAAAAATAAATTTAAGTATTTAAAATAAATATTCATAATCATAATATGTGTTGTGTGTGTTAAACTATATTGGAATTACGGCAATCTCCAAAGCATTTGCATACTACAGTGCGATACTCCCTCTCTTCCAGTCATCATACTCTGTGGCATACAATTTTCAAATGTTTTTTTAATGTTTGATTTTTAGAATTACAAATAACATCAATAGTTATCTTAATGTGTAATAGGGTGTTCTATTTTAAACTGCTTTTCCATTCCTTCCTCACCACTAAAGCACAATATACAGAAATGTCGTTTGCCACTGTCCATATTTACTATGACCTCTCTCATCACTACTTGTTCCTTTTTAGAAACCTCTTTATGGCTTACTGGCTCACCAGTTTCTACTTTAGCTTAATGGAACAATCCTGTTTTAAACCTCCTAAAGATCCTATTGACATTTCTTACATCCAAACTTTTACAACAGCTTACAAAGCTCTACATAAACTCGTCAATGCCTGACCCTATCTCCCTTTAGGTTAATTTTGTTCCTTAAACCATCGTTCTCAACTCCTTTGTGCTTTCTGCACTTTTTGCTAGCTACCCCATCTGCCTGATTACTTTTTGATAGATTTCATTTGAGCATAGTTGTGTGTGCTCCATCTCCCTAATTACAAATTGCATGACAGCAACAATAGTGCTGCTTTTCTCACAGTTCGGTACAGCATCTGAATGTATAGTTGACACTCAGTAAAAAATAAAATTAAATTAAAAATTGTAAAAAAAACTTAAAATGGATGAATGGAAACCCAGGATAAGTTTATATTTTAGATACCATCACTCTATGTAAAAGACAATGACAAATATACCCACCTTTGCTTGTTGTTTCTAAAGACAGAATTTTAGACTCCAGTTCGGTATTATTCCTATCGTGATAGGTTATCTTTCTTAGACTCTTATTTGTATTTTGTAAAGAAGCCAGCCTCTTAAATTAGCTAAGTATTAACTGCACACTTTAAAAAAATATATCTGAAACAACTTGACTTTTTTTTTCAAGTCATTTGAATTTCCTCATTTGATTTATGCTGAGAAAAACTACCAAGGGAGGAAAAACTAATATATCCTTTGGCACATTTAAGGGATAATTCAATTAATGATTTCATAGATCCAGTTCTACTGTATGTTCAGTCATAAGCAGAAGCTGCTATGGCAATTAACTGGATTCAGTCCATGTACCATGGGAATTCTAATGGCTACATGGAATACTGAAGTAGATGTGTGCTTATTGCCAATTACTCATTACATTGGATGTGCGATTTTTATACTGAATTTCAACAGCCAAGTTATCCATAAATCTCAGCATATTTTATGACTCTAGCCATAAGAGTAATTTATATTAAGGGATACCTATATGTGACTTCTTAGCACACAGTGGTTTTCTCTCTAATTTGACTGTTATTAATGATATATTCATTACTGTCCATAAGAGAAGTTTGATAAGTAAGGTGAATTATTCATATTTCTAATATTCTTTTTCTTTTGCTTGTTTGAATATCTCTCCTTCTGCAAACCATACATAAAAGACTTAAAAATTTTGTAGGTTTACAACACATGTTTATTTTGTCTTCCACCGTGACTTTACATAATTGGATTTTTCTTAAATAGCTGTATGATTTTTAAAGCTTACAGGGTTATTAGACCAAATTTCACATACATAGAAAACAAAGCTTAAATGAGTCTCTTTCATAAATATGTCTAAGATATCAAATGAGCTATATATCACTGTTAAAGTTGTTTATAAATAACAACGATGACAGTTTCTTCAATATCTGACTTTTAAAATAATGCACATATTAAGATACAATCATAACCTTGATTTATTAACATAAACCTGTATTTTATATATCCAATATTTGTCATATAAGGATCTCTTAAAATAATTAAAATAAATGGTACTAAAAAGAAATTTTGGCCAGGTAAGAAAAAATGTGTAAGAAAACTATCTTAGCACTGATGATGAAAGAATACTTGGTACAGAAGTTAATCATTTTACAGTTTCTGAAATAAATCACAGAAAAGAAAATAAAAGTATTTAAAAAGTAAAAAAATATTTTGATATTAGACTGACCACATTGATAACTGTTTTTATAACTTGATAAAGCTTTTTAGAAAACTCAAGAAAAATCAAAGATTGTCTAAACAAAGAGGATTATCACTGAATCACATGTACTTAACAAGCAACGTTACAATTCCTGCTACAAATAAAGTATTTTGAGATACAAAGAGTGCAAAAAATAATTATTTAGAGAGGAGAATTGCTATAATCAAGACTTTATCTTCATCCCAGGAGCAGAGATAATTTATTATGTCCACAATTCTAAAACAGAGAAAAGACACTTTAGTCTTGTAGAGCTGTAAATATGAAACAAAGGAATCTGTGGTGAATAAATATACTAAGTCAAATGAGTCCTATATATTTTAATATTAAAACTACAGATTCAATATTATCTAGTGCCTAAGTTCTACATTCTTAGGCTCTTTAAAATACTGTGGTGATTTTACTTTTTTTAAAGAGATTTTTTTCACTTACTGCTATTTATATAATGTCTATGACATATATTTAATTAAATGTGCATCAAATTATATTTTTTTATGATGCTTTCTAAGCTATTCTACATAAGTAGATTCTGGCTCCCTAGACAGACTGCAATATTTGTATGTGCCTTGAATCATTTGCATGTTTGAAAAAAACGGATAGTCTTCTATTTCAAGTGTAGCTCAGTACATATTATTGGAGTAATTAGCAGTGAGGACTTTTAAGTGAAGATACTGAAATACCATCTACTTCTTGAAAGACTTTAAAATAACTTATTGAAAATTGTTGTTTTTTCTTATCAATATATGATTATTCCAGCAAGTTTGAAACCACATAGAGAAAAATATAAATACGCATATTTTCACCAATCTGAATAGTATTTTGAAACTTTTGCCATTCATTCCTCGCCACTAAAGCACAATATATAGAAATGCCTTTTACCTCTCAATATTTCCTATGACCTCTCTTGTCTAGTTTGTAATCACTACTTGGTCAGTTTTTGAAGCCCTTACTGGCTAACTGGCCAGTTACTTTAAGTGAACGTTTAAGTTTACTTTAAGTGAATGTCACCAACCTGCTTTAAACCTAAAGATCCTATTCACATTCCTTAAATCCTTACTTTTTCAATGGTTTACAAAGCTCTGCATAAACTAGCCTATACCTGATCTAAGCACTATTTCTCTTTTGACCATACGATTCGTAAAAAAGTATAATTTTACATTATAAAGAAGGATGTAATATTTCCCTTTGTTTGTTTCTCTTGACTTCTAGTTTTGCTTATATTTCTAAAAAATGCACTCAGCAAGTTATTATAAAGTCTTGTAATCAAATGAAATTAAGTAAAATATATAATGTAATAAATCCAATTTCTGATTTAAATATTTTATTTATGTATTTATTTATGTATGTATTTATTTTGAGTTAGAGTCTCATTCTGTCACCGAGGCTGAAGTGTAGTGGCATGCCCATGGCTACTACAATCTTGACTTGCTGGGCTCAGGCAACCAGTCTCTGCCTTCCAAGTAGCTGGAACTACAGGTAAGAGCTATCATGCCTGGCTAATTTTTATTATGTTATTTATTATAGAGACATCTTGCCACGTTGTCTAGGTTGGTCCAAAACCCCTGGGCACAGACAATCCTCTCATTTCCATCTCCCAAAATGCTGGGATTACAGGCAGGAGTCGCCATGCAGGGCCACTGCAATTACTATGTGTTGAATATGTTATTTCTTTCATTATTTTTTAGGGATGCCTACTAATATCTATGTAAACTTATATTAAAGTGATGTCAAATTACAATTATATTATAAAATTTACTTGAATAATTACATTAGCCTCCTTATTGGTTTTCTTCCCTTGCTTCCACCTTTGTTCCTTTTTTAACCTATTCTTAGCTCTGCAACCAACGTTATTTCCTTAAAATATAGTGCTGAGCATGTTGCTTCTGTCTCTAATCAAAACCTTTGATGACTTTCATCCTTTACAAAGTTCTTTTAAGATAAGTCTCCGCATTAGTGCAGTTCAATTGAAGTGCAATATAAGCCACCAAAAATCATGACCTTTGTAACAACATGGATGCAGCTATAGACCTTCATTCTAAGTAAATATGCAATGATACATTTTCTAAGAACCACACTGAAAAAATAAAATGGTGGAATTGTAATAACATACTTTAAAACAGTATCTTTAAAACAGCATAATTTCAACATGCGGTCAATATAAAAAAGTATAGCCAAGATATGGAATCAACCTATGTGTTCATCGATGGATGAATAGTTAAAGAAAATGTGATTATCTATAGATCGATCTTTCACTCATCTATTGAGATATATGTATATATAATGAAATATTATTCAGCCATAAAAAATGAAATTCTATAATTTCCAGTAACATGGTTGGATGAAACTGCAAAACATTAGTTTGAGTGAAATAAGTCAGGTACAGAAAGAAAAATATCGCATGTTCTCTTTTATGTTTGGGGGCCCAAAATCTTTATCTCATGTAGGTAGAGAGCAGAAGGGAGGTTAGCAGAAGCTGAAAAGGTATTGGTGAGGAGATAATGAAGAGGCTGCTTAATGGGCACAAAAATACAGTTAGATGGAAGGAATAAGAACCAGTGCTTAGTAGTCAAATAGGGCAACTATAGTTAACAATAATTCATCGTACATTTCAAAATACTGGGAACAGAAGACTTGAAGTGTTCCCAACACAACAGAATGATACATGCTTGAGGTGATGGCTATCCCAGTTACCGAGATTTGATCATTACACATTTCATGCTTACATCAGAATATCACATATACCTCACCGATATATTGTATACCCATAAAATGAAAAAATAAATAAAAGACCAGATTAATTGTAAAAATAATGAATGATCTATTTCGGTCATTTGTTAACTTTATGGTCTCACCTTTTACTCTCTTTCACCCTTGGTCACTCAACCTCAGCCACGTTAGCTTCTGTGCTACTGCTTACATTCTCTAAAACTTCTCCTGCTTGAATCATTTTTTTAGTTTTTGTTGTTGTTTTAAGATTTCAAAGTCTGTTGTGTACTTTATACTCACAGCATATCTCAAATTAGGAATTAGATTTGTTTTGCATTTATTTATTCATTTGTTTATTTTGATTTTTTTAAAAAGTATTTTATTTTATATTCAAGGGGTACATATGAAGATCTGTTGCATAGGTATATTACATTATGGTGAGGTTTGGGTTTCTGATGAGCCCGCCACCTCCTACCCCTGGGAATAAGAATGTTACCTGATGGGTGGTTATGCTGTTCTTATTCTGTCTCTTTCCTTTTCTTTCTCAGTAGTCCCCAGTGTCTATTGTTCCCTTCTTTTACTTCTGTATGCCCACTCTTTAGTTCCGCTTATGACTAAGAACACGCTGTATTCAGTTTTCTGTTTCTGTAAAAATTTATCTAGAATGAAGTTCTATAGCTGCATCCACGTTGTTACAAAGGTCATGATTTTTGCTCTTTTTTATGGCTGCATGGTATTCCATGGTGTATATGTACCATACTTACTTTAACCAGTCCATCGCTAATGGGCGTCTGGATTGAGACCATGTTTTTGCTACTGAGGATAGTGCTGTGATAAATATGCGTGTGCAGATGTCTTTTGGGGAGAACAATTAATGATTTGGGGGGTACATACCCAGTAGTTGGGTTTCTGGGTCAAGTGGAAGATATATTTCTATTTCTTTGAGAAATCTCCAAAATGCTTTCCACAGGGACTAAACTAATTTACATTCCTACCAACAGTGTTCAAGCCTTCCTTTTCTTCCACAACCTTGCCAACATCACAGTTTATTGACATTTCAATAATACGCTTTCTGACTTGTATGAGATAGTATCTGATTGTGGTTTTGATTTGATTTCTCTGATGATTAGTGACATTCAGCATTTTACATATGTTTCTTTGCTGCCTGTATGACTTCCTTGAGAAATGTCTGTCCATGCCCTTTGCCCAATTTTTAGTTGTTGTTTTTTTTCCTGTCAATTCATGTAAGTTTCTTATAGATTCTGAATATAAGAGTTTTGTTGGAGACATAGGTCTTATAGAATGCACAGCTAGTTTATACTCCCACCAATAGTGTAGAAGTATTCCCTTTTCTCCACACCCTCTCCAGCAGGTGTTATTTTTTGAGTTGTTGATAATTGCCATTCTGACTGGAGTTAGGTGGTATCTCAGTGTGGTTTTGATTTGCATCTCCCTGATGATTAGTGCAACCTCTGTGGAAAGCAGTGTGGCGATTCCTAAAAGCCTTAAATATCAACCTCCCATACAACCCCTCAATTCCCCTACTGGGTATATATCCAAAAGAACTCAAATCACTCTATAAAAAAGATACCTACACACATATGTTTATCGCAGCATTGTTCACAATAGCAAGAACCTGGAAGCAACCATGCTGTCCATCAAAAGAGGACTGGATTAAAAACATGTGGTACATATACACGATGGAATACTATGCAGCCATAAAAAAGAACAAAATCATGAGTTTCGCAGCAACCTGGATGGAACTAGAGTCTATAATATTGAGTGACCTCTCACAGAAACAAAGATCCGAGTATCACATGTTCTCACTCATATAATGGACCTTGAACATCCAATGTAATACTATAAGAAAATGACTGACGGTAGTGGGAAACTATGGGGGGGGAGAGAGATGGGATTAAAGGTAGCAAATATCTGTCTGGGGATGGGGAAGCACCTCTTATCAATAGGGTGCCTGAATGAAACATATTTGTATACCTAACCCTTAACTGTACCCCACAACATCATAATAAAAAATATTGATTATAAAAAAAAGAATGCACAGCTAAGTAGATTCACATATCCGAGTTGTTCCAAAAATACTTAAAAATTTTCAAATACCTAAATTGAGTATCCCATGATCAGTTTAAGTTAAAGTAACATAAAATTCTACAAAAAAAGATAACTGCACACGTATGTTTATTACAGCTCTATTCACAATAGCAGAAACATGGAACCAACCATGTTGCCCATCAAAGCTGGACTGGATAAAGAAAATGTGGTACACATACACAATGGAATATTATGCAGCCACAAAGAAGAACAAATATATGGACTTCGCAGCAACATGGATGGATCTGGAGTCGATCATACTCAGTGAGTACCATATGTTCTCACTCACAAGTGGACTTGAACAATTATAATACTATAAGAAAGTGTTTGGCAGTAATGGGAAACTGTTGGGGGGTGGGGTGGGATTGACAGTTGAGGGAAACTGCTGGGGGGGGCATACCTCATCAACAAGGGTACCTGCATAATCAATGTTTGTATACCTAACCCTAAATTGTACTCCACATCTTTATAATAATAATAAAAAAGTCAGTTCCTAAGTTGCAATAGTCATGATTCAAGTGTTCCATAGCCACAGGTAACAGGTGCTGCCAGATTGAACAGCACAAGTCTGTAACATTTGGCCACCTTCTACTCCCCTGTCACCCTTGATCACCCAGCTCCAGGCACGTGCCTTTGTGCTGCCCTTGAATTCGCTAGAACTGCTGTTGCTTGAATCATTTGCACTTGATGTTTGTTCCCCCTGCCTGGAATGTTTTCTCCACATTTGCAGCAAGACTCTCACTTACTACATTAGCTAACATGTCACCCACAGACATATACTTTTAATAAAGATTAAATTATTCAGCAAAACCTCACTCCAAAAGACCTCCTAGTAGAAGGCTGGTGTATTACCCTGATAAATGATGTTAGGTTTAGCTACATGACTTTTTTGGATGTGACATGAGCAAATATTTTACATATGTCTTTGTTGTTGGGCTTGTTTCTTGTGCTTCTCTCATCACCATGCGATGACTTCCTCTCTGTACCTGCTCCCTCTTCTATCTGGTTATGCATTTTACTGGATCCATAGTATGAAGGCAAGTATTGCTGCTTGAAGCTGAGCTTTTTATTCAAAGCTGGCTTGGATCAGCAGCTCCAGTCAACAAGAGGATTATTGTATGGCATTGAGTTTGGGGGTGTTTATTATGCATAATTATTATGGCAGTAGCTGATTGATGTATCTCATTTCACTGCTTTAACTTTTTTCCTCATTAGAACCTTCACTGTGTCCGATAAAATATGTTTTGTTGTTTTATTTTGTTTATTATTGGTTTCTCTTGCTAATGTCCATGAAGGCAGGTGCGTTTGCTTGCTTTGTTTATTTGTATATGCTGAAAACCTAGAAAAGTGCTTAGTGTGTACTACATATATAATAAATATTGCTGAAAAATTAAATAAAACATCAACACAGTATGCATTAATTCATAAAATAATAAGAGTTTAGATACATCTCTTCCTCTATTACAAAAGAGAAATCTGAAACTTGGGTAATTTAAACTACTTAACCAATGTCATAAGATTAAATTCATCAGATTCATTAAAATCAATGTATAGCTGCTAGTAATGCTGACATTTATATATTATTTTAGTAAAGCACAACAGATCAGAAAACATCTTAGTTTTAAAGTTTTAATCATCACATACTAAGAACTGGCTTAAAGCAGTGGATAGGCATTTACAGATATACAATGTTAGAATAAACTTGGTTCTGCCTCTGTTCTCCTGAGACTAGATCATCAAATACGGAAGATTTAAAGATTTATGGCAGTCTTCTCAGACCTGGAAGTGACAATACAGGAATTCATATAGAAACAGAAAACGGAAAGGAAGAGCCAAAACAATCCTCAGCAAAAGAAACAATGAGGGAACTATCACACTTCCAGACTTTAAACTTTATTATAATTATACAATAAATAAAACAGCCTAGTACTGGTACAAGAACAGGCATATAGACTAATGGAACTGGATTGAGATTCTGGAAGCAAAACCTCAATTTCTCAACCAACTCATCTTTGACAAAGTCATAGGCAATAACCACTAGGGACAGAAGACCTTATTCAGTAAATGGTGCTGGGAAAACTGACTGCATGCAGAAGAATAAAACAGGACCCCTACCATACACAAAAATCACCATACACAAAAATCAGCTCTAAATAGATCAAAGACCTTAACATAAAACCTCAAACTATAAAGAATCTTGGGAAAAATGCAGAAATACCCTTCTGCACATTGGAATAGGCAAAGAATTCTTGATTATAACTCCCAAAGCATATATCATAAAAGATAAGATAGACAAGTGGGACCTCATCAAACATCAAAAACTTTCGCAAAGCAAAAGAAACCATTAAGAGAACAGTGAGACACCCTTCAAAATTGGAAACAAATATTTGCCAACTGTATACCTGTAAGGCCTAACATCCGGGATCTACAAAGGAACTCAAACATGCTGAAAGGAAAAAAATAAACAGCCCTATTAAAAAGTAGGCAAAAGACATTTCTCAAAAGAAGACATACAAACAACCAACAGATACATAAAGACATGCTCAGCCTCATTAATCATCAGAGAAATGCAAATTAAAGTTACACTGAGATACCACCTAACTCCAGTTAGGATGACCATCATTAATAATTCAGAAAACAACAGATGCTGGAGAGGATGCGAGGAAAAGGGAACACTTCTACACTGCTGATGGGAGTGTAAACTTGGTCAAAGTATATGGAAAACAGTGTGGCGATTTTTTAAAGAGTTAGAAATTGACCTTCCATATGATCCAGCAATCTCCCTTCTGGGAATATACTCAGAGGAACTCAAATCATTCTACCAAAAAGATACCCACACACATGTTTATTGCAGCACTATTCACAATAGAAAAAATATGGAACCAACCCTGCTACCCATCGAATGTGGACTGGATTTAAAAAAATGAGGTATACATACATGATGGAGTAGTATTACCCATAAAGAAGGACAAAATTATGGACTTTGCAGCAACTTGGATGGATTTAGAGTCTATCATACTCAGTGATCTATCACAGAAACAAAGAACAGAATACCTCATGTTCTCACTCATAAGTCGGTCCTGAACATTTATCACAACATCACAAGAGATTGACAGTAGTGGGACACTGCCAGGGGAGAGAGGATGGGGCACATAACATCATTAAGGGTACCTGAATTTAAGTGAGGGGAAGCGAGGACCAGTAGAAGTCCCAAACTCACCTGCAGGTAGACCACTCATGTACCTAATTCTGATTTGTACCTCACATCTTTAAAATTAAATCAAATAAAAAAAAATATTTATGGCCACAGAGTTTTGGCTAACTGGATTCAAGTTGTTGGACTGGTCTTTTTCCAGAACAAAGTACCTTAATTTGATGGCCGCATTAGTCTGAACTAAGTAGTAAATCCAACAACATAGATCTATGGGCATCATATCCTAGGGAGGAGGAGTATGACAGTAGAATGGGGGAAGGGCAGCTAGTCATCTGCTACAAGGTCTTAATGTGTCTTTCAGGATCTTCAGGATGAAAAAAGTCAATGAAGGCTCAATATGAAGCGAGCTCAGTGGGCAGCCTCATCCGGTGGAAATTTTATACTAGTTACACCTGTGAGGTGTCTTCCCTGTGAAACCCACAAAGCTCATGGCTATGAACTGAATATCTGTGCCCCCACCAAATTCATATGTTAAAGCCCCAATCCTCAATGTGATGGTGTTTGGAGGTGGGGTCATTGTGAGGTAATTAGGTTTAGATTGGGATTATGATGGGATTATTATCATGATAAAAAGAGGAAAAGAAATGAAATCTCTCTCGCAGGAGAGTTCTCTCTCTCTCTCTCTCTCTCTCTCTCTCTCTCTCTCTCTCTCTCTCTGTGTGTGTGTGTGTGTGTGTGTGTGTGTGTGTGTGTGTATCTGTGTACGCACCAAGGAAAGGCCATGTGAGTATATAACCAAAAAGAAGGCCCTCACTAAGAACTCGACAATGTTAGCATCTAGATCTCTACCTTCCAGCCTGAATTCTGACTGTGACAAAAAAATGTTTGATATTTAAGCTATCCCATCTTTGGTATTCTACTACAGCTTCCTGAGCTGATTAAAATACCACTATTCTAGTGAGAACAATGATCCCCAGGGCAGTCTTCATTTCACAGGAGGGACAGAGAGGTATGACAAGAAAGCAACACAGTTTAGAATTTCTAGCTGCTAGTGTTAAACATGCTAAGAGGCAATGATTAACCCAGTAGTTATACAGAATGCCTGTTTTTATTTATATGTTTGATGTGTGTTCTTTTATAAGGTTTATCTTCTCATTGGGTTTATCATAAAATTGTTTAAACATTTCTCATCACCAAATACTTTTGACTGGGTGCAGTGATTCACACCTGTAATCCCAGCATTTTGGGATGCCGAGGTGTGAGGATTGCTTGAGCCCAGGAGTTCAAGACCAGTCTGAAACTTCGTATCTAAAAAAAAAAAAAAAAATTGACTGGGCATGGTGGCACATGCCTGTAGTCTCAGCTACTCAGGGTCTGAGACAGAAGGAGCTCTTGAGCCCAAAAGGTCAGGATTGTGGTGAGTTGTGATTATGTTATTGCACTCCAGCCTGGACAACAGAGTGAGATCCCACCTCAAAAAGGAAAAAGTAAATACTTTTTAATGAGATTTGATGTAAATCAAGTAATATCTGTCATAGAAAGACAGAAATATAATAAAACTAGAATAATTTATAGTATCTATGCATATGAGAAAATTCACATTTTCCCAGGAAAAGTTTGAGCTAAAAAAAAAAGCTGAATAATAGAAGACTTTTTTCACCTTACTTTTAAAATGTTCTGTTCTTTTTATCTTTTGGATGAAGAGCTATGCTTTACATTTTTCTCACTTGCTGTCCTTGAAATTACCATACTGGATATAAAACCTAAATAGTTACAGGCAGTAGAACCAATTTATGTCTGCAAATGAGCCATCTTCTTTAAAGTTTCAACAGCTTAAATGTACTTCGGTGAGCATAAAAGTTGGGGTCATGAGAGAAGATTTTAATCACAGATATAAAATGTGCTGTTGCTGTGACCAAGGAATATTTCTAATTTCTAAATGTTTACTGAAGTTTCTTTAAATATTAAAATCATGTTCACATCTTATCTACCTCATCCAGCACATGCAGCCAATCATACTAGTAGAGTCATTGTTATACTGAGAAAATGTGAAACTTGTGTCAAGCACACATTTATTAATTTTGCTTAATAGAGTACACATCTGTTAATTTTATGAAATGCATGTGAATGTGAAAGTAGCATGAATCTATGTTATGAGATAAATTATTTAATATTCCTATAACCTTAGAAGGGATCTGATATTGCTAACTCCTTTTATCCTACAGAATAAAATGCATTTACAAATTTTTATTATGGCCAAAGAAGAATTAAAGGCAAGTGCAGCAAGCTTAATTAAAATACATAAATGAGAAAATTCAATATTTCTTTACATGCATTGTTACCATGTAATTGTTAAATTAAATTTATACATAAAATAATTAAGTCTAATTAATAGTTCATAGGTAATGTCTACCTAGTCACAAAACTTAATGATATTCTAATTATAATCAAACATACTATATAATCGGTGCTTATAGCATTAAACTGCATATCACATGTCTGTTATCTCCTTTGTCTTATAAATTGGAATTTTAGTTCAATTCCTGCTTCTTAGTAAAGTAATGCCTTTGAAATGCTGAAAATGAACTGGCGGGATTCCAAGGAATCTGCTTAAGCTGAAACACAAAAGAGGTTTTAAGCATAAAAAGGCTTAATCTTCTAACACCTTAAGTTTAGTGCTGTTACAGTAAATGAGGGCTCATATCAAATTATAATTTTTTTTTCCATTCACTCTATGCAATAAGTACTTGGTACAGGTGGTAGTTTTGTGTAACACTGTTTTGGTAGTTTTGTGTAACACTGTGTAATGTCGTTGTAATTTTCATAGACTCCATACTGTTTTGATAACCATGATGAATAACAAAATCATCTCATGAATTTCTAATATGTAAATATTCATTTACAAAATAGCTTTACATGGCCTTTTCTGTAAAGTGCTGAGAGTTTTCTTACTATTATAAATTTGTTGCTAAATAAAATATTTAATAAAAAATCAGACAAATTCCTTGAGCTTATTAAAACATGAGTTTATTAAACAGATTCAGAATGTTTCATGACCATTTGGTTATAATGTAAAACTAAAATTTTCTACCAATCTTCACATAAGAACATGAATATAAAATTTACTGGCCAAGTGAAGTGGCTCATGACTGCAATCCCAACATTTTGGGAGGCTGAGGTGGGAGGATTGTGTTGAGCCCAGGAGTTCAAGACCAGCCTAGACAACACTGGAAAACCCAATCTCTGCCAAAAAAATAAAAATAAAAGAGCCAGGTGTGGTGGTACACACCTGTAGTCCCTGCGTGGGATGATTGCTTGAGCCCAGGAGGTTGAAGCTTGGGTAAGCTGTGATCTTGTGAATGCATTCCAGTCTGGACAACGGAGTAAGACCCTCAACTCATTAAAAAAAAAAGAAGATGAACATAAGATTTACTATAAATAGTGGTATTATAGATGTAAATTTAACAAAATTTCAATTTTCACAATATGATCACATTGATTTATAAGGACCACAACTGAAAGAGAAGAGCAGGCAAAATTTTAAAAAACAATGATGGCCACATATTCCAAATAATTATTTAACCCAATACCTCAAAATATAGTAAATATACATTGTGCTAATTTCTCTATAAGTACCACAGGAAGTCTTAATTTTAACAATAAATGGAATTATTATTAATAACTATATTACTTTTGGCCGGGCTCAGGGGCTCAGCCTGTAATCCCTGCACTTTGGGAGACTGAGGCAAGTAGATTGCCTGAGCCTGCAGGTTTGAGACCCACCTGGGCAACTTGGTGAGCCCTCATTTTTGCAATAAATCAAAAATTAGCTGGGCGTGGTAGCACGTGCCTGTAGTTCCAACCACTTGGAAGGCTGAGGTGGAAGGATCACTAGAGCCCAGTAGGTCGAGGTTGTGGTGGCCAGGAGCGGCCACTGCACTCCATTCTGGGCAACAAAGTGAGACTCCAACTCAAATAATAATAATAATAATTATTATTATTATTATATTACTTTCTACTTAAGTATAAGCAAACTTATACTAGCATATTTATATATATTATCATAGCAAATTTTCATCATCACATTCATCTGCTTTAAACATTATTTACATGATTAAGTCTTTCAATTAATTATAATAATCACTTAGAAGGTAATTATCTTATATCCGTATAATACTTAAAGAGTTAGGTGTTTATATGAACGAAGCAGTATCACATAAAATTTTAAAATTTATTTTTAAACGTAGCAAAAAGGTGGAAACTTGGGTAGAATTTCAGTATAATTAATATTGTCCTGGAATTCATCAGTAAATGTAATTGTGAAAAACAAAAAAAAATCCAATTAATGTATTTAAAGAAATACAAAAACCTAGATTAATCAAAAAGAAAACTAGACTTCTAGAAGCTCACAAGTTATTTGAAATGGGTGTTTAAAAGACCATCATAACTGCAGAGATAACAAATGGCACAGTTGAAATACAGCATCATCACTTATATTAGATCTATAAGAGAAAAGCCTTTCAGTTGGACTTTGGACAAAAAAATAAAATATGTCAATGGAATTCATGACAAAAGTTTCAGAATTTGTTTAGTGTTCTTAAATATAAAACATTTTATTTAGCTTTACATAAAATTTAGCCTGTTTGAGTTGGAATAACCCATTATAGTTAAAGGACATTGAACTTTGAAACTAAAGTTATAATATGTCTCAAATTTGAATTTAAAGTTGTTTATATATTTACCAGTACACTTACCATACTTCCCAGGAAGACCAAGTTTTTGTCTATAGATAAAAATGTTAGCACAGACAACGCTAATGAAAACATATCAAACAAAATTGATTGCACAAAAGACTGATACTCTGAAGAGAAAAGAAATTCTAATTTGTTTTTCTTTTTTTAAAAAATTTTGCCATTTAAACAATCTTCCCTTGGGAAAATAATTTGTTTTGAGGGCATATGACATAAAGCATTAAAATAAAATATTAACATTTGGAAAAGAAATGAAAATGAAGGCACAATTTTAAAATATTACTGAAAACAAAAATTAAAATGTACATATTATTGGTTCTAAGCACTTTAGCTAATTAAAGATTTTCATGCCTTACAATTGTGCTAAAAATGGAATATATAGAGATTTCTGTTTACATGATGGCATTGCAAGCCAAGATATCACATTTCCACTACTGATAAAAAATTAAAATTCTAATAATGATATGAGATAAATTTTTAAAAATTATCTAAGGTGTATTTAGAACAACAACAAAAAAAATCAGGGAGATTATGAAGGAGAATGGAGTAGTTCTCAGTTTTTGTTTTCTGTTTGTTTTTTCTCAAGACTGCTCAGAGGGTAGACTCTAGGTGAGGAGGTTCAAAGTGAATCTGACAGTTGAAATTTGTCCAGAAGGTCAGAAGTACCTTGGAAAAGAGCCAGGGTATGCTAAAGAGTGTTAGGTTAACCTCAGATAAGAGTAAGAGAAAGGGATGCCAACATTCTGTGCATAAAACCAAAGAAATTTCATCCAATGCCCTGAGCTTTTTATAAACAGGGCAGACACAGACCAGCATAAAAAAAGTTTTAAGAATTCAACTGAGATTTAAATCACTTCTCACAGAAGCGAACATAGAACTTAGAGGTGATTACCTGTTAAACAAAAATATCTCCAGATATTTGTTAAAAGACTCAGAGACTGCAAAACATAATATTTACAATATTCAGAATACAATTCAGTATTTTTTGACATTCAGTAAACCAGAAGAATATGAGCAATTGTAAAAGGAAAAGACGTTTACCAGATGCAAATCCTAAATTCAACTCTCATGTTGAATTTTTCAGATAGTAGATTTTAGAGCAGCTTTATTCCTACTTCATAAGGTGGAGAAAAATGTACTAAGAGGAATAAAAATACAGGAATTTCCAGCTAACAGACAGAAGGAATAAAATATAATAAAGTTAAAATTTTAGAACTTAAAAAATAACTGAAAAAAAAAACAAAAAAACTCTACTGTTTCAATAACAGAAATGAGATAATGAAGTAAAGAGTCAGTTAACTTGACAAAGAAACAACAAAACAAACTGCCGGGGAGATAGGCAAGATGGCAAAGGCATAGGTGAACTGGTGAGATTCTCTGAATGGACCAAGGCTGCATACTGCTGAATAGACAGACTGTAAAGCAGAGGGAAAAGTGAACAAAGCCAGAAGACCCTCATAAGGAAGACCGATCATTGCAGAAGAGAAATAAAAGCAACCCCACCTTCCCCCAAAAACAGAATTGAAGAGGGGGAGGGAAAGGGGGAGAGGGAGAAAAATCTAGAGAAACGAAGAAAAACCAAAAGAAGAGTATGGGTCTCTCTCAGATGCCTGGGAGAGCAGACACTGAGAAAACTGACTTTGGAATGCAAACAATGAAAAGCCCCCAGAATGAAGGGTCTCAAACTGCAAATGTAGATATCAAGACAATAATGGAGAGATTAAAAAGAATTGAGGAGACACAAGAAGAAACTAGGAAGGAGCTGATATCTGAGATAACAGTAGTAAAGAATACAGTGAATGAAATAAATAACAAACTGATAAGCATGGAAAGCAGAATTACCCAAGCAGAAGAAATAATCTCAGAGCTTGAGGATCAAAATATAGAAATAACCCAAACTCTTAAAAACACAGAAAATAAGCTCAAAATGACAGAACAAAACCTTCAAGAGATGAGTGACTACCTCAAGAGGCCTAACCTAAGAATAATCGGACTCCCTGAGGCAGAAAGAGAAACAGAGACCACATTGGAACAAACTTTCCATGAGATCATTCAAGAAAACTTCCCTTATCTAATCAGTGATGCAAAAATTCAAACACAAGAGATTCAGAGAACCCCTGCAAGACAACAAATGAGAAGACCAACTCCTAGACACATAATAGTTCGCCTAAATAAAGTAGGCACAAAAGAAAAAAATCCTAAAGGCAGCAAGAGAAAAAGGCCAGATCACCTACCATGGAAGACCAATCAGAATAGCAGCAGATTTATCTGCAGAAACCCTGCAGGCTAAAAGAGCTTGGAGCCCTATCTTCAAAGTCCTAAAAGATAAACAATTTCAACCAAGAATAACCTACCGGCCAAGCTAAGCTTCATCAGTGAGGGAGAATTAAAATCTTTCCCAGATATCCAATCCCTAAGAACTTATGCTGCCACCAAACCATCTCTACATGAAACACTTAAGAAAGTACTAAACAGAGAAGAAAAGGAAAAAAGAACAACGTTCTTCACAAGAGTACAGGGAAAAGAATAAAATATACACGAACGAACCCCAAAACCAAAAGAAAGACAAAAAAAAAAAGAAAGAAAAGAAAAAACCAAGTGGAAGAACAACAAATCAATAAGAACTCCATGATAGGGATGAACTCTCACATTTCAATAATTAGTCTGAATGTGAATGGACTAAACGCACCACTGAAAAGACATAGAATGACAAAATGGATAAAATATCACCAGGCAACAATATACTGCCTTCAAGAGACCCATCTCACTAGAAAGGACATACACAGACTCAAAGTAAGAGGATGGGAAACAAATTTTCAGGCAAATGGAACACAAAAGAAAGGAGGAGTCGCGATCCTAATTTCAGACAAATTACCATTTAAGCTATCAAAAATTTAAAAAGATACAGAGGGCCACTACATAATGATAAAAGGTTCACTCCATCAACAAGAAATATCTATCCTAAACATATATGCACCCAACATAGGTGCTCCAACTTTCATAAAGCAACTTCTAGGAAAACTAAAGAAAGACATTGACTCTAACACCATAATAACTGGGGACTTTAATACACCACTCACAAACCTAGACAGATCATCAGGACAAAAAATCAGCAAGGAGATCCGGAACCTCAATGAGACTCTGGACCAAATGGACTTAATTGATACCTATAGAACACTCCATCCAAAGACCACAGAATACACATTCTACTCATCACTGCATGGAACATATTCTAAGATCGACCACATAATTGGACACAAATCAAGTATAAGCAAATTTAAAAGGACTGAAATTCTACCATGCACCTTCTCGGACCACAGTGGAATAAAAATAAACATTGACACCAACAAAGTCTCCCCAAAACCCACAAAGACATGGACACTAAACAGCATGATGCTAAACAACTCCTGGGTCAATGATGACATTAAAACAGAGATCAAAAGATACCTGGAAACAAATGAAAATGAAGAAACATCTTACCAAAATCTCTGGGATGCCCTGAAAGCTGTAGTAAGAGGGGAATTTATATCCCTACAAAAACACATGAGGAAAATGGAAGGAACAGAAATTAACAACCTAACAAGCCACCTAAAGAAGCTGGAAAAGCAAGACCACAAAAACCCTAATTTCAGCAGAAGAATCCAGATCACCAAAATAAAAGCCCAAATCCAGGACATAGAAGACAAAAAGATAATAGAAAAAAAATCAATGAAACAAAAAGCTGGTTCTTTGAAAGGATAAACAAGATCGATGGTCCCCTAGCTAGACTGACCAAGAAAAAACAAGAAAAAAACCAAATAAGCACAATCAGAAACACAAAAGATGAAGTCACATCTGACCCTGAAGAAATACAAAAGATCATTAGAGACTACTACGTACACTTATATGGAAACAAATTTGAAAACCATAAGGAAATGGAGGACTTTCTGACATCACACAACCTACCTAGATTGGAACAAGAAGAAATTGAGACCCTAAATAGACCAGTAACAATCAAGGAAATCGACTACATAATAAGAAAACTTCCTACAAAAAAAGCCCTGGACCAGATTGCTTTCCAGCAGAATTCTACAAGACATTTAAGGAGGAGCTCATACCAATCCTACTGAAGGTATTCCAGGCGATTGAAAAAGATGGAACGCTCCACAAATCATTATACGAATCCAACAGCACATTGATACCCAAGCCAGGTAAAGATCCAGCAAAGAAAGAGAACTACAGGCCAATATCTTTGATGAACATAGATGCTAAAATTCTCAACAAGATCCTAGCAAACCGGATTCAGCAATACATCTCAAAAATCATCCATCATGACCAAGTAGGCTTCATTCCTGGGATGCAAGGCTGGTTCAACATTTGTAAAACCATAAATGTTATTAAATCCATTAACAGATGTCAAAACAAAAACCACATGATTATATCATTAGATGCAGAAAAAGCTTTTGATAAAATCCAGCACCCCTTCTTGATAAAAACCCTTGAACATCTAGGCATACGGGGAACATACCTCAAAATAGTAAAAGCCATCTACGAGAAACCCACAGCAAGCATACTCCTAAATGGACAAAAATTAGAACCATTTCCCCTGAAAACTGGAACAAGACAAGGATGCCCACTCTCACCCCTCCTGTTCAACATAGTATTGGAAGTCCTGGCTCGAGCAATCAGAGAAGAGAAGGCAATCAGGAGTATCCAAATAGGAAAAGAGGAAGTCAAGTTATCTCTCTTTGCAGACGACATGACTGTATACCTTGAAAACCCAAGAGAATCTGTCAAAAACCTCCTTACACTGATAAAGACCTTTGGCAAAGTCTCAGGATACAAAATAAATGTACAAAAGACAATCGCATTTCTCTACACCAATAACAAACAAACAGAAACCCAAATAAAAAACACAATGCCATTCACAATAGCCACAAAAAAAATGAAATACCTTGGCATCTTCCTAACCAGAGACGTGAAAGACCTTTACAAGGAAAACTACAAAACACTGCTCAAAGAAATCAAAGTTGACACAAACAAGTGGAAAAATATCCCATGCTCATGGATCGGAAGAATCAACATTGTGAAGATGTCCATCTTACCTAAGGCAATCTACAAATTCAATGCAATACCCATCAAATTACCAGCAACATTCTTCTCAGACCTAGAAAAAACAATGCAGGAATTCATATGGAAACACAAACATCCAAGAATAGCCAGAACAATCCTCAGCAAAAAAAAACAAAGCAGGTGGTATCACACTACCAGACTTCAAACTTTACTATAAAGCTACAATCATCAAAACAGCTTGGTATTGGTATAGGAACAGGCATATAGATCAATGGAATAGAATTGAGATTCCAGAAGCAAAACCTCAATTTCTCAACTAGCTCATCTTCTACAAAGCCTCCACCACCTACCACTGGGGAGAGGAGAACCTATTCAGTAAATGGTGCTGGGAAAACTGGTTGACCACATGCAGAAGATTGAAACAGGACCCCTAACTATCCCCATGCATAAAGGTTAATTCCAAATGGATCAGAGACCTAAATATAAAACCTCAAACCATAAGAACCTTAGAAAATGAAGGAAATACTCTCATGGAAATCGGAACTGGCATCCAATTCCTGAACAAAACCCAAAACCCACAGCTCATAAGAGAGAAAATAGACAAGTGGGACCTTATTAAACTGACAAGCTTCTGCAAGGCCAAAGAAACCATCAAGAGAGCAGGGAGACAGCCTACAGACTGGGAAAAAGTATTTGCCAACTCCACGTCTGACAAAGGCTTAACATCCTGGATCTACAAGGAACTCAAACGTGCTGAAAAGAAAAAAACACACAACCCCATTATAAAATGGGCAAAAGATATGATCAGACACTTCACAAAGGAAGATATCCGAGCAGCCAACAAACACATGAAGAAATGTTCAACCTCAGTAATCATCAGGGAGATGCAAACCAAAACCACACTGAGATACCACCTAACCCCAGTCAGAATGGCAATTATCAACAACTCAAAAAATAACAGCTGCTGGAGAGGGTGTGGTGAAAAGGGAACACTTCTACACTGTTGGTGGGAGTGTAAACTAGTGCAACCTCTGTGGAAAGCAGAGTGACGATTCCTAAAAGCTCTAAATACCAACCTCCCATATGACCCCGCAATCACCCTACTGGGAATATATACTGAAGAACACAAATCACTCTATAAAAAAGATACCTGCACACGCATGTTTATCGCAGCGTTGTTCACAATAGCAAGAACCTGGAAACAGCCATGCTGCCCGTCAAAAGAGGAGTGGAATAAAAAATGTGGTACATATACACGATGGAATACTACGCAGCCATAAAAAAGAACAAATCATGAGTTTCGCAGCAACCTGGATGGAACTAGAGTCTATAATACTGAGTTACCTCTCACAGAAACAAAGATCCGAGTATCACATGTTCTCACTCATATAATGGACCGTAAACATCCAATGCAATACTATACGAAAATGACTGACCGTACTGGGAAACTATGGTGGGGGGAGGGAGATGGGATTAACAGTAGCAAATATCTGTCTGGGAACGGGGAAACACCCCATATCAACAGGGTGCCTGAATGAAACGCAATTGTATACCTAACGCTTAACTGTACTCCACAACTTCATAATAAAAAAAAACAAAAAAACAAAAAAAGAATCTGCCTAATATCATGAGCAGTAAGATATAAGATAGGTAAAATTTAAAAGTGTCTCATGAATCTGTGAGATAATTTCAAAAGGTCTAACATATGTGTAAGTGAAGTTTCAGGGATGAGAATGAGATTTCTCAGAAAAACTACTTGAAGAAATGAAGGCCAAAACCTGCTCATGTATACTGGCAAACGTAAATCTACAGATTCAAGAAGTTCAACACACCACAACCAAGAAAATTCAAAGAAAACCATACCTGGATACATACTAATAAAAATAGCTTGAAAGCAGCTAGAGAAAAATGATATGAGGCATGTAAGGTAACAAAAATAAATTTTAATGGATGTCTCTCCAGAAATTGAGATTAGAAGACAGTGGACCACATCTTTAAAAAAATGTCAACCTAAAATTCTTACTAGCAATTTAAAAAAGTCCTTCAGGAACAAAAATGGAAGGCAATATTTTTTTTTAATTTTCAGATAAAAATGTAAATGAATTTATTCCCAGTGATCTGCTCTACAAGAAATGGAGAGAAATTTTTTCAGCCTAGAGGAAATTTGGACTTTTAAAGGTCTAAAAGAAAAAGCAAAGAGAAAGAAAATATATACATATATTTTTAAATTGAAAAATGCATATAATTTTTGTCTTTAGTTTCTAAAAATTGTTGTAACTACTTAACATAAATTATAACACTTTCTTACAGTATCTTTATTGAATGTAAGTGTAATGTGTATAACATCAAAAAATAAAAAGATCAATATAGAAGAGGACATTAATGAACCTATAAGGTTTCTACCTTTAATGTAAAGTGTCAAAATATTAACTCTAACTGTGAAAATGTAGGTCCGTATAGTATAATACCTAAAGCTAGCTTAAAACAAAACAAGATGAAACAAATCAAAAACAAAACAAAATAAAAATTTAAAAATATTGTGAATATATAAATTAAGATAAAATATTTAAACTTCAAATAAGTCAAGAGAGGTTAAAAAATAGGAACAGAATATTTAAAAAAGAGAAAAGGAAGAAAACAATGTTGTAGACTTATCTGAAATGATATTAGCAATTGCATTTAATTTAACAGTCTACACCGGTGAAAGGCAAGCTATGACTCATGGGCAAAATATTCCCCAAGGACCTCTTGTGGATGTGGCTTTGAGCTAAGAATTGGCTTTACATTTTTAATGGTTTCAAAGAGAAAAAAAAAAAACGGACATAATACTGGCAAATCAAAAATCTTTATTCCCTGAACTATTAATTGCTGACTCCTAGTTTAAACACTTCAAGTATAATGTAGATTTACAGGGTAGACAAAATACCAATATTCTATCATATGTTGTCTAAAAATACACATTTTAATTATTTATAAAAACACAGAGAGTTTGATTGCGGCAAATGGAAAAAGTTATACACACAGAGTAAACATAAGAGGTCTATAGTAGTTATCTATTGTTGTGAGGGATTTTTGTTTTGTTTTGCTTTGTATTGTTTTTTAATCTGGGTCTTACTCTGTCAACCAGGCTAGAGTATAGTGATACAATTACAGCTTGCCGCAGCCTCAAATTCCTGGGCTCAAGTGATCCTCCCACCTCACCCTCATGAGTAGCTGGACCTACAGGTATGTGCCACCGTGCCCAGTTAATTTTTAATCTTTTGATAGAAACAAGGACTCACTATGTTGCCTAGGCTGGCCTCGAACTCTTGGGCTCAAGCAATCCACCTGCCTCCGCCTTCCAAAGTTCTGGAATTACAGATGCAAGCCATCATTTCCAGTCCTAGTTATTTGAATATTATATTAGATCTAACACACCAAGTAAGAGACTAGCAGAGAAAATGATGGTTATTTTCTTCTGATAAAAAGGGAAATTCATAAGGAAGACATATACAGAAGGAAAAATAATGACTTCCCAAAGATACTGACAGCCTAATCTCCAGAACCCTTGAACATGTTACCTTACATGCAAAAAGGTTGCTGTAGCCGTGGCTAAGGATGTTGAGATGGGGGGATTACTTTGGGATTATCCAAGTGGATAAAATTAACGCCAGGAGAGTCTGAGACAAAGACAGAATTGCAAAGATGGAAGCAGAAGAAGAGTCAGGCCATGTGAGAATGACTCCACCTGCCATTGCTGGCTCTGAAGACAGAAAGAAACTGTGAGCCAAGGCATGTAAACAGCCCCTTAGACACTGCAAAATGCAAGATAACAGAATCCACTCTAGAGCCTCCACAGAGAAACACAATCCTGCTAACGCTTGATTTGACAATAGTGAGCATCATTGCAGACCTCTGACCTGCTAACTGTTAAGATAATACATTTGTTATATTATACAACTAAGTCTTGTAATTGGTTATAGCAGCAATGGGAAAGTACAACATACAAAAATACAAATGTATTTTGTATCTATATTTGCCACACAGAGCCCCATACTACGTGATACAAAATATAACCAGGATGAAAGAGAGATAAAAAGTTCATAATCATGGTAGAAGATTTTAACACTCCTTACTGTGATAGAACAGATATACCAAAAAAAAAAAAAAAAAAAAAAAAAAAAAAATCCGTAAAGCCAGAACATGTAAACTATACTATTACCCTTGATGTAATTGACACTTATGAAACACAGCAACCAACTGCTGAATACATGTATTCGCCAAAATAAGTCATTTGCAGAGGCACAAACTTAGTCTCAATAAATATTAGAAAACCAAAATCATTCAGAATATTTTCTGAACACAGCTAAACTAAATTAGAAATTCATGACAGCAAAAAACCTGGGAAACCACTGAATATCTGAAAGTTAAGCAAATTCTTATAAGTAACTAAGGGCCAAAAAGAAAGTCAAAATAAATTATAATATATTTTTACCTGAATTACACAATAATACAACATTATACAATTTGTGGGTTTCTGTTAAGGCACTGCTTCTCGAAAACGTTGAGTTTTATATGATTCTAATAGAAAATAAGAAATATCTAAATTAAATGACCTAACAATCCACCTAAAGAATCTATAAACAAAAATCAAATTAAATTCAAAATGCACAGAAGAAAGAAAACAATGAAAATAAACAGGGATCATCACAGTAGAAAACAGATGTTTAGAGAACATAATTTAACAAAACTAAAAGCTGATATGTTGAAAGGTCAACAATCTTGGCAAACCCTTGGCTCGAAAACCGCAAGTGTTTTCAACTAACTAGTGCTTGATTAACTAAACATATGCATGAAAAATTACTGAACATCAATTCTACAATAATCAACTGAAAATGGATCATGCATAACCAAAATCTGAAGACTTTAAAAAGAAAGTACAGAAAGACATCATGTTTTATGGCATTAGGTTAG
The DNA here is from genome assembly GCA_027257055.1 of Cephalopachus bancanus. Classification (NCBI taxonomy): domain Eukaryota; kingdom Metazoa; phylum Chordata; class Mammalia; order Primates; family Tarsiidae; genus Cephalopachus; species Cephalopachus bancanus. The sequence goes on along the minus strand of JAPVLO010000108.1, from coordinate 14,832,011 downwards.
TTAATGATTTCTTAGAATACAAACTGCATGACATTTGATAAATTGGACTTCAGCAAAATTAAAACTGTTTGATTTTCAAAAACCTACTTTAAGAAACCAAATAAAAATGTCTATTCCAAAAGGAAAAAAATCATATGACCATATAAAGATCAAATATGTTCACACCAGTTTTTTCACAATAGCCAATAACTAAAAACAACCCAAAATGTTCATCATTGTGTACTATAACTCTATTAATCCACATGATACACTACCAAACATAAGTATTATAAATTATTGATGCACATATATGCATTCCAAAGTATGATGGCTGAAAAAGCTCAATAGAGACAATGAAAAGAAAGAGGGGACTTCCAGCAAGATGGTGATGGGGCAGTTTGGTCCATGAAACCGTCCCATAAAGACTCTCACTCTTCCCTGGGGGCTGCAGCTCTCATTGTTGCCAGCCTGCTCTTCACACGCTGCTTGCCACCACCTCAACCACCGCCACAGCTATCACCCCACTCCTGCCTGAGACGAACCACACTCCCGAACCCATGAAGCTCCCCCAGCAAGCACTGCACTACTGAAACCGCCACCACTGCTGCCACTGCCACACCCCACCCCTCACCTGGAACCAGGCTCGTGGAGCACCTCCCATGCACCACTAAAGTGGCAGCTGCCACCACTGCTACCGTTGCATGGTCCCTTCCGCCCTGGGTGGTTTCTGACTTCCACCCAGCCCAGACCAAGTAACCCAGTGCTACGTTGGCCTGCATTGCCAGGTAGTCTCAGGTTGCAGTAAAAAAAGAGATCAGCTGGAGCTGTGAGAGCAGCTCCACCCAGCTTGGCCCATCTCCCAGCTTGAGATCCAAGGTAACAACATCAAAATGGGAGTGACAGACGACCTTCCCTGATGCTAGATAAACACAGGCCAGATGGGGGTGGCAGATTTGGCAGGCAGCCCAAATCTGAACCACCCTCCACAGCAGGCCAGGGACAACTGACCCTAACTGTGAACAACTCTATCAGCCTGCTGAGAGCTAGAAATCAGAGCTGAGAGGACATTGGACTTAAAGGAAAAATCTCAGAGTGATTGGTTTCCCTGTTTTAATATTTTTTTCCTTTTATTATTTGTCTGTTTGCCTTACCTATCTTATTTTCCCTGTTCTCTCTCTTCTTACTGTTATCAATAACGTCTTCATACATGCTTTGGTTCTGTTAGTTTACTGACTTTATTCTCTTCTATTTTTTTTCTGTTTAGACCTCATATTTGTATAGGGGAATAGTACACCAACAAGGAGGTTGGTTAGCTTGTATGCCTGTATCATTGTATTTTAGTTTTTTTGTAAGTTTGCTGGTTTGTTTGTTGCTGTTGTGGGTTTTTTTTTTTCTTTTTAATCATATCTGTCTTTGTGTCTCTTTTCATTTGTTAGTTGGTATGTTTGTCTTTTTTCCCTCTTACTCTCCTCTCTCTCCACCTCCCTCTTTCCCCCACTCCCTGTTCCATTCTTGTTCCTTTTCTTACCTCATTTTGCTTTCAGGGAGTAAACCTATAACTCCACTGCATGGACAGATTGCAAGGCAGTGGGAAGTGGGTTCCACATAATCCATACATCTGTCAATGGATACTAGGATCTGCAGATAGATTTTGAATCACAGCTCCCCCCTCAATTAAATCTCAAAACTGCAAAAGCGATTGCCCCCAACCTACAGTCCAGCTCCAAAATTGAACAAAGCCAGAGGATATACATAAGGAAGAATAGGAGATTGAACAAACAGAAGTAAAAGCAACCCCTCCACTGCTGAACAACAGAATTAAAGAAGATGGTGGGTGGGGGAGAAAAAAGTGGGAAGGAAAATATACACAAATGAAGAAAAACCAGAAGAAGAATATAGGTCTCACACAGACCCCTGGGAGGTAAGACACTGAGAAAACAGACTTTGGAATGCAAACAATGAAAAGCCCCCAGAATGGTCATATATGACAAACTCAGACATCAAGACATTAATAGAAAGAATAAAAAGAATTGATGAGAGACAAGAGGAAAACAGGAAAGAGCTGCTAACTGAAATAACAGCAGTTAAGAATGCGTGATTGAAATAAATAGCAAAGTAATAAGCATGGGGAAGTAGAATTAGACAAGAAGAAAGAATCTCAGGACTTGAAGACCAAAATACAGAAATAACCCAAACTGTCAAAAACGTAGAAAAGAAGCTTAAAAAGACAGAACAAAACCTTCAACAGGTGAATGATTACTTTAAGAGACCGAACCTAAGAATAATTGGACTTCCTGAGGCAGAAAGAGAGACAAAGACCACCCTAGAACAAGCATTCCATGAAATTATTCAAGAAAACTTCCTTCATCTCATCAGTGATGCAAAAATTCAAACACAAGAAATTCAGAGAACCCCTGCAAGACAACAAATGAGAAGACCAACTCCCAGACACAATAATTTGCCTAAACAGAGTAGGTTTAAAGAAAAAATCCTAGAAGCAGAAAGAGAAAAATGTCAGACTACCTACCAGGGAAGACCAATTAGAATAGCAGCAGATTTATCTACAGAAACCCTTCAGGTTAGGAGAGCTTGAGGCTCAATCTTCAAAGTTCTCAAAGATAAACTATATCAACCAAGAATAACCTACCCACCCAAGTTAAGCTTCATCAGTGAGGGATAATTAAAATCTTTCCCAGATATCCAATCCCTAAGACTTATGCTGCCTCCAGACCACATCTATAAGAAACATTTAAGAAAGTATTAAACACAGACGAAAAAGAGAAAAGAATGAAAATGTTCTTCACAAGAGTACAGGGAAAAGATGGAAAAAACACATGAATCAAACCAAAACCAAAAGAAAGACAACAAACAAACAGGAACAACAACAACTCTGTAAGAACCTCATGACTGGGATAAACCCCACATTTCAATAATTAGCCTGAATGTAAATGGACTAAATGCACCACTGAAAAGACATAGAATGGTGGATTAGATAAGAAACCATGACCCAATTAATTGCTGCATCTAGGAGACTCATCTCACTATAAGGGATGCACACAGACTCAAAGTTAAAGGATGGAAAACGAGTTTCCAGACAAATGAATCACAAAAGAAGGCAAGAATTGCAATCTTAATATCAGGCAAAACAATCTTTAAGCTATCAAAAAAATTTTTTTTTTTTGAGTTGGAATCTCACTTGGGTTGCCCAGACTGGAGTGCAGTGGCTGCTCCCAGCCACCGCAGCCTCGACCTGCTGGGCTCCAGTGATCCTTCCGCCTCAGACTTCCAAGTAGCCGGAATTACAGGCATGCGCTACCACGCTCGGCTGATTTTTTGATTTATTGGTAGAGATGAGGTCTCGCTGCCCAGGCAGGTCTCGAACCCACGGGCTCAGGCAATCCACTCACCTCAGCCTCCCAAAGGCGTGGGATTACAGGCTGAGCCACCGAGCCTGGCTTATCAAAAATTTTAAAAGATGCAAAAGGACACTACATAATGATAAAAGGTTCAAGCCATCAACAAGAAATATCCTTCCTAAACAAATACGCACCCAACACAGGAGCACCAGCATTTATAAAACAACTAAATAAACTAAACTAAATAAACTAAAAAATGATATTGACTCTAATACTCTTATAGCAGGACACTTAAATACGCCAATGACAACCTTAGATAGATCATCGAGGCAAAAAATCAACAAGGAGATGCAGAACCTAAACTTGACACTTGACCAAATGGACTTAGTGGATACCTACAGATTATTCCACCCAACAACCACAGAATATACATTCTACTCATCACCACATGGAACATGCTCCAAGATTGATCACATCCTTGACCATAGATTAAGCATAAACAAATTCCATAAGGTTGAAATCTTGCCATGCATATCCTCAGACCACAGTGGAATAAAAATAAATATCAAAACCAACCAACAACAATTTTCCAAAAACCCACAAAGACATGGACACTAAACAGCATGATGCTGAACAATGACTGGGTCAACACTGAAATCAAAGAAATTGAAAGATTCCCGGAAACAAAGGAAAAAGAAGAAACATCTTACCAAATCCTCTGTGATGCCTTGAAATCAGATTTAAGAGGGGAATTTATATCTCTAAGAGCACTCATCAAGAAAATGGAAGATCACAAGTGGAGAGCCTAACAAATCACCTAAGGGAGCTAGAAAGAGAAGACCACCAAAACCCCACCTTTAGCAGAAGAATCCAAATCACAAAAATAAGATCCCAACTATGGAACATAGATGACAAAAATATCATAGAAAACATCAACAAAACAGAAAGCTGGTTCTTTGAAAGAATTAACAGAATTGATGGGCCCCTAGGTAGAATGACCAAGAAAAGGAGAGAAAAAGCCCAAATAAACACAACCAGAAATACAAAAGATCAAATCACAACTGACCCCAAAGAAATACAAAGGATTATCAGAGATTACTATGTACACCTATATGGAAACAAACTTGATAACCCAGATGAAATGGAGGACTTTCTGACATCACACAACCTCCCCAGGTTAAAACAAGAAGACATTGAGATACTAAATAGACCAATGACAACACAGGAAATTTATTCTGTCATACGAAAACTACCTACAATAAAAAGCCCTGGACTGGATGACTTTCCAGCAAAATTCTACAAAACGTACAAGGAAGAGCTGATACCAATCCTATGAAAGTATTCCAGGCAATTGAGAAAGAATTCTCCCCAAATCATTTTACAAAGCTAACATTATACACTGATACCCAAACCAAATAAATATCCAACAAAGAAAGAACTACAGGCCCATATCCCTTATGAACATAGATGCAAAAATCCTCAACAAGATTCTAGCAAATTGGATCCAAAAACACATCTCAAAAATCATCCACCATGACCAAGTAGGCTTTCTTCCCAAGATGCATGGTTGGTTCAACATTCACAGGACCATAAATGTCATTAAATACATCAAGCGATGTAAAAACAAGAACCACATGAGATCTCATTAGATTCAGGAAAAGCTTTTGATAAAATCAACATTCCTTCTTGATAAAAATTCTCAAACACCTAGGTATAGAAGGACCATACCTCAAAATAGTAAGTGCCAACTACAATAAACCCGCAGCTAACATATTACTAAATGACAGAAACTAGAATCATTTCCCCTGAAAACTGGAACAAGACAAGGCTGCCCACTCTTACCCTTCTTGTTCAATTATGTTGGAAGTCCTAACTCAGGCAATTATACCAGAGAAGGAAATCAGGAGTATCCAAATAGGAAAAGAAGAAGCCAAGTTATCCCTCTTTGCTGATGATATAATCCTATACCTTGAAAATCCAAAAGAATCTGTCAAAAACCTACTTGCACTGATAAAGGACTATGGGAAAGTCTCAGGATACAAAATAAATGTGCAAAACACAGTTGCATTACTTTACACCAACAAAAAGCAGGCAGAGATCCAAATAAAAAGCACAATCCCATTCACAATAGCCACCAAAAAAATGAAATACCTTGGCATCTTCCTTACCAGAGAAGTGAAAGACCTTTACAATGAAAATTATAAAACATTGCTTAAAGAAATCCAAGAAAACACAAACGGAAAAATATTCCATGCTCACGGATAGGAAGAATCAACATGTTTATGAAGTCCATCCTACCAAAGGCAATCTAGATATTCAATGCAATACCCATTAAGCTGCCAACATCATTCTTCTCAGGTCTGGAAATTTTAATACAGAAATTCATATGGAAACATAAATGACCACGAATAACTAAAACAATCCTTAGCAAAAGAAACAAAGCAAGAGGTTTCACACTTCCAGATTTCTAACTTTACTATAAGGCTACAGTAAGCAAAACAGCCTGGTATTGGTATAAGAACAGACCAATGGAACAGTATAGAGATTATGGAAGCAAAGTCTCAATTCCTCAGCCAACTCATCTTTGACAAAGCCTCCAACAACAACCACTGGGGAGAGGAGAACCTATTCAGTAAATGGTGCTGGGAAAACTGGCTGACCACATGCAGAAGATTGAAAGAGGACCCCTACCTATCACCATACACAAAAATTAATTCTAAGTGAATCAAAGACCTGAATGTGAAACCTCAAACTATAAGAATCTTAGAAAACGCAGGAGACACCATTATGGTTCCTATTCAGAACCATAAGACCAATATCTTAAGAAATAAAATAGATAAGTGGGACCTCATCAAATTAATGAGCTTCTGCAAAACAAAAGAAACCATCAAGAGAGCAGAGAGACAGCCCACAGAATGGGAAAAAAATAGTTTTCAACTGTTTATCCAACAAAGGCCTAACATCAAGGATCTACAAGGAACTCAAATGTGCCAAAAGGAAAAAAACAAACAAACAGCCCCATTGAAAAGTGGGCAAAAGACATGAATAGACACTTCTCAAAAGAAGATATACCAGCAGCCAACAGACACATGAAAAAGTGCTCAGCCTCACTCATCATAAGAGGAATGCAAATCAAAACCACATTGAGATACCACCTAACCCCTGTAAGAATAGCCATCATTAATGAAACAAACAACAGTTGCTGGTGAGGAGGTGGAGAAAAAGAATGCTTCTACACTGCTGGTGGGAATACAAACTAGTACAAACTCTTTGGAAGAAAATGTGGCGATTCCTGAAAGAACTAGAAATTGACCTATAAGACCCAGCAATTCCCCTATTAGGAATATACCCGGAGGAACTCAAATCATTCTACAAAAAAGATACCTGCACATGTATATTTGTTGCAGCTCTATTCACAATAGCAAAAACATGGAACCAACTGTGTTGCCCATCAAAGCCGGACTGGTACATATACACAATGGGATATTATGCAGCCATAAAGAAGGACAAATATATGGACTTTGCAGCAACTTGGATGAATTTGGAGTCGATCATACTCAGTGATTTATCACAGAAACAAAGAACAGAGTTCCATATGTTCTTACTCATATATGAAACGTGAACAATTATAATACTATAAGAAAGTGATTGGCAGTTGTGGGAAACTGTTGGGGGGAGGGGTGAATTGGCAGTTGAGGGAAACTGCTAGGGAGGGAGGGGCATACCTCATCAACAAGGGTACCTGCATGATCAATGTTTATATACCTAACCTTGAAATGTGTCCCACATCTTTATAATAAAATTTTTTAAAAAAGAAATGTGATAGATCATATTGTACTAAAAATTAAGTAGAGGCTTATTAATTAAAGGAAATCTGTGTGAAAATAAATAAATAAAATAAAATAATTTATTAAAAAAAGAAATGAGAAAAAATTTGCAAATCACATTTCGTAAAAAGGTAATATCTAACATATATAAGCAACACTAACAACTCACTAGCAAGTAAAGAAATAATCAGATTTTTAAATGGAAAAAGTAACTCAATATTTCTCAAGAGATGACATAGAAATGGCCACATTAAAAAATGTTTAGCATCACTAGGCATTAGGGGAATACAAAGTAAAAATACAATTGGATGTCACTTTACACTTGTTAGAATGGCCTTAATCTAAACGATAAGAGATATTAAGAGGATACAGAGAAACACTGCTGTTGAAAATGTAAATTAGTACAGTCTTATAGAAAATGGTCTAAAATCTCCTCAAATAACTAAAAAAACATAACTACCATATGATCCAATAATCCCTCTTCTGGGTATATAACCAGGGAAAATGAAATCAGCACCTAGTAAAGATATCTGCACTCTCATGTTCATTGCAGTTATTAGTCACAACAGCTCATATATGGAATCAGCCTAAATGTTCATCAATGGATTAATGGAGAAAGAAAATGTGCATTATCTCTCTCTCTCTCTCTCTCTACACACACACACACACACACACACACACACACACACAATAGAATACTACTCAGACTTAAAAGGAGTGAAATCCTGTCATGTTCAACAACAGGGGTGAATCTGGAGAACACTACGCCAAGTAAAATAAGCCTCATACAGAGAGATAGACAATTCATGATATCACTTATAGTGAGATCAAATAAAGTTGAACTCAGAGGCAGAGAGTAAAATGGGAATTAGCTGAGGCTGTTGATAGGGAAAGGGGAATTGTTGATAAAAAGGTACACAGTTTTGTATAGACAGAAGAAATAGGTTTTGAGATCCATTGCACTAGGTGACTGTTGTCAATAATGTATATTTGAAAATAACTGAGAGTAAATTTCAAATGTCTCATCATAAAGTTAAATAGATAATCGAGATAATAGATATAGTAATTAGTTTGCTTTAATCATTAAGCATTGTATACATAAATCAAAACATCACATTGTATCAAATAAATATATATTGCTATGATTTGCCAATAAAACTATTATGATAATTATTTGTAAGAGATATGGTTTTTATTTTATTTATTTATTTTGATTTTTGCCTTTTGCTTTTTATTTCAATAACTTTAGGGGGTACAAATAGTTTTTGGTTATATGGCTGCATTATAAAGTGGCAAAGAAGTTTGTGCACTTAGTATAACCATCACCCAAAATATTATTAATAAATTTTTAAAGCATCACATTTGTACACTATAACTATATGCAATTTCTATTTGTAAACTATAGCTCAATAAAGGTAAATACATTTTTTAAATAATAAAAAATAAAAATATTGTTGCATAATTCCATGTATATGAAATTCTTAGAAATATAAATGAAATTATAATAATCAAAAGTAGATAAATGGATGTCTAGGTATAAATATAATAGAAAGAATAGATTAGCCCTAGCTTTAATTTCTATCCTAGCCCTAGGACTTGCATACGAATGAACCCAAAAAGAACTTGAATGAACCGAATATGGTAATTAGTTTAATTAAAAACAAATGATTTCGACTCATTAGACTATGAATAATGCATAATTACCAGAATGCCATATATTACATCAACCTTCTCCTTGCTTTCCTAACATCCCTCCTAGGTATATTAATATATCGTTCACATCTTATATCTTCCCTACTATGTCTAGAAGGTATAATACTCTCAATATTTATTATAACTTCACTAACAATCCTAAATCTTCACTTCACCTTAGCCAACACAGCCCCAATTATACTTCTAGTGTTCGCAGCCTGTGAGGCCGCTGTAGGATTAGCCTTACTAGTAATGGTATCAAACACATATGGCCTAGATTATGTACAAAACCTAAACCTCCTACAATGCTAAAAATTATTCTACCAACATTAATAATATAAATATATAAATTAATAAATATAATAGAAGGAATAGATTACAAGATGACCCGAGAAAAGTCTTGGGGTGATGGAAACGTTTATCTTGATGATTATGACAGATTTGTGGGTTTATAAATATGACAAAACTTATCACAGTTTACAATTTATATATGAGTTTTTAATTTTATTTCATTATACTTCAATGACATCTTAAAGCAGAGGATATTTTTCTAAGCATTTCCACTTAAGTAGAATAAATTTAAACATTTTATTTTGAAAAAAAGGAAAAATAATCAAGTGTTTTAAAAGTCATCAAATTCATGTTCAGCAATATATGTGGAAAATTATCAATGTCTAGTTAAAGAGAATGTCATTATTTTAAAATAATGGTCAAATATCAGGAAAAATAAATTTACTGTTATGAAAATATGTTTACTTAGTCAGAATCTAACCAGCACGGTTGCAACAAACAATAATCTCTCGGAATGTTGAAAGAATTCTCAAAATATTATTTTACAAAACAAGATCTTTTATCCTGTTTAAATAGGAGAAACTACATCATTTTCTAGTGAGCTTTAGTCTAAACGTTTGTCTCAGACTAAGCAGAAATATAAGCTATATTTAAATTTGCAAAGAAAGAATGTATCCGTGTACTTTGTTAGAAATCTGTACTTTGTTAGAAATCTATTGAAAAAATAGAGTATCCAAAATACTTTTTGTATTAAAGTATTCATGTTATTAGAAGAACACAAGAGCAAATAATTCATACTACAATACACAATTGTTTTTCTATTTTATTTTCTACCTAGCTGAACCCAATGATAACTAAAAATCTCAGGTCATATATCAGCACTTCACATTATATTGATATTTTCTCCATCTATCACTTTGAAATTTGAATTAAATTTCTGTTGATCTTAGTGTCTTCATAAAGAAGGAGCTATGTTTTATTTATGTTCACTTAGCAAAAAACCTAAATCTTAAGGTAGACCTAGTAGTTAAAATTTTTTTCAATGTAGTTTTACAATATAAACAATAGAAATTACATATCAGGTTTTTATTTATTTTATATTAATATCTATCCTGTCATGCATGGAGAAAAATACACAGGATGCCGAGCATCTTGGACAAATGTGTATGCGTGGACCCAAATAAAACTGGAATTTTTTTTTTTGAGTGCAGGCCTCTTGTAGTACAGGCTTCCCCTGCTGGTTAAATGTTCCGGGAACCCATGAGCATCAGTGTACCAACCAGTGTTGTGAGAGGCTGTATTCAGCTTCAGTGAATTTTTTTTTTTTTTTTTGAGAGTCTTTCAATGCTTTGGTCCATATTTTGATGAGTGATTTACAAGCACATCTGTCCACACCTCGCTGAGTGTTCAACAGTTTTTTATCAAAAACCGCATGACTCCATGTCCCACCCTTCCTATTCACCTGATCTTGCACTGGAGTGACTTTTTTCTTGTTTCTCTGGATGAAAAAAAGTCCTCAAAAGGAAACATTCTGCTGATGTAGAAGAGGTGAAAAAAAAAAAATAGCAGAAGTACTAAAAGGCATCGAAATTAATGAGATCAAAAATTGTTTTGAGCAGTAGAAAAAACATCTCGATAGGTGTATTGCATCAAACGGAGAGTGCTTTGAAAGTGACTGAAATTTAAGCATGTAAGAATAAATGCACACTTTTTTATAAATAAATTCTGGGTTTTGGGGGGTCCTCCTTCTTACATACTTGAGTACAAATATTTTTAAATGCTTGAGTATGAAGAGGCCTCAAGAATCTACTCCATCCATCTTCTTGTTTTATAACATAGGAAAACTGTGGTCCTAGGAATGCAGGTCATGCTATTAAGTAACATATTAGCTAGTTATAACATTCGGGTATTAGCATAATTTGTATGAGCCACTCTGCCTTACTATTTTTGGGAAATATCAACAATGCTCATCCTTCATAACCTCCACTTTTCTGAATACTTGCAACAAATATTTCTCTTTTTTTTCAATTTTTTTATTATAAAGATGTGGGTACAATTCAGGGTTAGGTATACAAATGTTGATTATGTAGGTACCCTTGTTGATAAGTTATGCCCCTCCTTCTGCTAACAGTTTCCCTCAACTGCCAATCCCACCCCACCTCCTCTGACAGTTTCCCACTACTGCCAATCCTTTTCTTACAGTATTATAATTGTTCAACTTCCGCTTATGAGTGAGAACATATGTTACTCTGCTCTTTGTTTCTGAGATATTATGCAGTCATAAAGAAGGACAAAAATATTTTAATAATGCTATTATATATCAAATATGTTTTAAAATATTTACAAAATACAAAGATAAAAAGCCTTAAGTATTGCTCCATTAAGAGAATATGTTGCCTAGCACTTTTTTTTTTTTTTTTTTTTTTAGGACAGTTGGAAGAGGCCAGGAGTATTCTAGGGATTTTTCCTACAAAACGTTTGGGAAGTTCCAATACAGATCATATCTTTACACTCTTAAGATTTTGCTCATTTAGATTCATATTAAAGAAAATAAAAATAAATTTCGGTTTAAGTATACAGATTTCAAATTACAAAATATAATCAAATATGTTGAAAATTTAAGAAGTGTTTATTATTTGCTAATAATGTTGTTGACCTGAAAAAGAAATATACTTATAATAATATAAAAAGCATGAAGAAAAAAATGGCAAGATAAGTTATAGGCATCACTTCCTCCCTTGTGTTTTCCCAATAATATCAGCACCTTTTTGTTTGCTTTGTTTTTTAGAACATGTGATGGAAATCAAATGACTCTCTTGGAAGTTGCCTAACGTTAGCAGAATTCATCACAAATTACTGAGTTCATTTTTCAATTCCTATTGTTGATTATCTTTCAAAATCCTTTTTTAAAAAGAATTTTTAACTGGTCTTTCCATGAACCTCTGATAAGTACATTCCATAAATATGCACAATAATATGGATTATTTATTATTTTTGAGAATATGTTTTCTTTGTAAAGGCATTTACAATAATAAAAACAATGCATCTTGTTTCACATTTACTGTTACATTCTATCAATATTAATGTACTAGAAATGCTCCAATAGAAATGTTTTGTTAATAAGAGTATCTCATACATTCCACTAAGAACAGTTCTGTCCTTTCAAGCATTAGAGAGCCTCCAACATTGATGATTCATAAATATTTATTGAAAATAATATTAAACTTATTCCTTTTTAAATAACGTGTATACCAAATTATTTTAAAATTCCATTCAGTGACTTAAGGTGATTTGTGAAGCCCTGATTTACATTAGTCCTCCCACTTTCCAAATCTCAGTTATGAAAATGCTTTTGCTTATTCTAAAAACTGTCCTTGTCATAGTCTCTCTTCTCGACAGATGATAAACACTATCCTGATAAGATATAGGCACTTATAAATTTCACTTCATTTAAAACACTGCTTCATATCTTGCGAACATGTAAAATAGTTTAACAGAACCTGAATAGGAAATGAAAATACTCACTGCATATCTGAGACACAGAAGCATAAATACTACAAAGAAACAGACAAAAATCTAAGGAGATGTTGACCATTTACTGATAACTAATATACTTCAGTTGATACTGTGCGTTGGATTAAATGTTGCACATACCCCAAAAAGTCACTCTTTTCAGGACAAACAGTATCAAGATTACGAAATACACAGCACTGTGAAATGCACCATAACATCCACTAGATGTCTCCAATAACTGATTTTCAGTTGCTACAATCCTTCTGATGCTATACATTAAATACTGAAACATGAAGTACACAGGTATTTTGATTTTCCTTTAAAATTCACATTTTTCAAAGCAGACACAATTATTTTAGGAAACATGAAAAAGAAGATAACTTACATTCAATATCAAGGTACATGCTCTTTTGGTGCCCTCCAATTCTACTTGCAGCTTCACAGTCATATCTCCCTGAATCTGACAACTTCACATCTTTAATATGCAGTGATGAGCTTCCATGCTGCCCTTTAACTTCAATACGGCCGTCTGGGCTCTGTTTATATCGATTAAGGAAAAAGAAAGATTTTATGCTTGTCTGTGCATATCATGACCAAACATACAAGATTAGTTTCTACTTTAATCTGGCAAATAAATATTCTAGCTGCAGAGAGTATATCTTGTATGTCTAAAAATCCATAGTTTTAAAAAAGCAAACTTTTAAAATTCTCATAACAATTTTATGAAGATTTCACATCCTCTGGCTCTATAATCATAAATAACATTGCATTGCCCTCCAAATAAAACCCCAGTCACTCAGCCTGACATTTAAGGACTTCTCATCTGGTACTACCTTTCTCTCCAAGCACACTTTACAATTTGGATGCCGTCAATTCCAATTATTTTGAGTTACTTGTACTATCCTGAAGCTCTTTTCCTGTCCATAAGTACCCTTCACAAACCTGTCTCAAATCTTTTTTCTCTTCTGTATTTATAGGGCAAGATTCAACTGTCTATTTTTAAATTTATCGGCATTTATGTTCAAAATAGTCTCTGATTGTCTAGGTAATAACTATAACATATTTGGACTACATACTTTTCTTGGGGCACATTTTTTTTTTTACTAAAAGTCTTATTGAAATATCAGATTTCATCTTGTTGGGTGATATTAGAGGTGTACAAATGTGAGAAAATTTTTATGATACTTCATATAAAAGTCACCTGGACAGAAATATTATATTCTAATATTTTTATAAATGTAACTGAGTAAAGATATGGTAATTTTTGGCTATTGTTTACTATGGACTTCAAATCTGCACTTAATTATCTTTATCAGAATGTAGGATATTGATGCATTATTAATAACAAAACAAATTCTTCATTTTTTTAAGGAAAGTATTATTCTTTCACAGTATTGAAAAGCAAATTTTAAGTTATATTTTTTCCTTAAACATAAACATGTTCTCTTGTTACTTCCTGTTCTATATGATATGGTTTGTATTTGTGTAAAAGTATCAGTATGCATAAATATTAACATGTTATTAATAAAAACACCGGTATTTACAAGTTATTATCATCAATGCATCTGAAATTATTAACAGAAATCTTGGGAAAATAGTAACTTTGGGAAAGTGCGCAATTCTTTGGGAAAGTATAAGTCATTTTCAGACCTAACATTGGCTCTTTAATGATGATGATGTGTCTCTTTGTGTCTCTTTGTGCTACAAGAAGGCATTACACATACCTGAAAGAAAATTCATTTATATCTTGGCTTTGATTCAACACCTACTGAAGATTCGGTTAAGACATCTGATATTTGACTGTGACAGGTTAATGGTCATTTTAGCTGTCTATCTAGTATTTCCAGATTCTATCATTGAATTAAGTAAGATGATTAGAAAGCAAAGTGTCTGACTATACATTATTATTCCAATCCCTTTCAAAAATGCACTCTCTGAAAATTGATCTTATACACTTTGCCTTTCTGGAAGGTCACTGTGAGAACTGTTTATTTAAATGGTATTTCAATATTTTTATAATATGGTTATTTTTAGAATTTACTGGCTTTTCAAAAATCTATTAATCAAGAACCTTGTGATAACCATCTTTTTGTCTTTAGTTACAAATAAGTTTTTGTTAATAATTTTAATAGTCAGACAATTGAAATTATTATAGTGTCATGTATACAGGTTATTTTTATGACCTTACCTGACTAGACATTTATTGCCAAATTTAGAAACCAAATGTACATGACAGATTTGAAGTGGCCTATTGACATTTTGAGGGTTATTGACCCTTTTTGTCTTTTGAGAGAAGTATGGATCATGCCACTTAGCTACTCTACAATTGTTTTGTGTTGGGGTGTATGTTTGTGTTTGTGTGTGTGTGTGTGTGTGTGTGTGTGTGTGTGTGTGTGTGTGTTGTATTTGTACATTTATTCTACAATAAGCAGTCAGGCACTGGGGATACAGTGCTGAGTGAAATGGAATAATTTCTCCCCTTAGATTCATTCAAGTTTAACAGAGAAGACAGATGTTAATTTTACAATTCAATGCAAATAAATGTAAAAAGTATCATGTAAAAAGACCACATTCATTTTGAGAATGAGTAAACAGAGGGATGGGGCAGAGTCAGAGGTGTGTTCCCTGAAAAACCAAAGTGGATCAAGATCTGAAAATGGTAAAAGAGGTATTTTGTTAAGGAGAGAATTCCAGGCAGATACCCCAAGAGGACATAGAAAGAAGTGCAAGAAGCAAACAGAGGCACAGAAGGTAAGAACATGTGGCTTTCCTGACATTAGACAGGTAAGTAGGGACCACAAGAACCCAAGACAAATGCAAAAGCACAAAAAGTGTGCAAACAGTTTTGCACACTTGCATTGTATTTTCCATTTGCCTCATTTCTAGTGGCATTATTTCTCTATTAAATGTCAAGTAGAATCAATTTCAAATACTTGGAGGTAAGGACAATGGCATAACTGCTAAATATGTAAGCAAGAAAACTAACATTCTTCAAATGTTATTACCATGAGTTTATCCAAACTACCTTCTCAAAGTTGTTTTACTGTCATATTAAGTTGAAAAATTTCTACAGTCATATCACAATTTTTAAGAAAAAGATTATTTCCCTCTTTATAAGATTCTTGTACTTATTACTAGCATGAATTATCTTTTCTCAGTGTTTACTCCCAAATTTCTAATTTTCTTTATATTTTTATTTCTTGAATTGATCTCTTATACAATTACCCGTTCAGTGCAAATGGGACCATAATGAGAGATATGTATAATAAAACATCCTAAGTAATTTCTTAGTAGTTTCTAGTACCATTTTGTTTTCTTTGCATATATAGTTAATACTTTATTCAATATATAGAAATTGAGTATAATAATTGTAACAAGTAACACATAAGATGAATTATACTTGTTAGACCATATTCTAAATGCTTTACATTTACTAGTTTGTTTAATTGTAATGATACCACTACAAGCTTGGGACTAAAATCATCTCCATTTTAAGATAATGAGATTTTGGCATGGAAACATTAACTTGGCCAGGTCCTGTAGCTTACAAGTGATAGCAGCTGGATGCCAGGCTGTCTGGTGCTGGAGTTCATGTCCTGGATTACTTTTGATATACAGCTCACCATCTGACTCACAGCTCTGAGCAACCAACTGCATATGTCCCATAGCTATATGACACATATGATGGGTTCTGGGGATAAAGAAATGCATGCAATCAAATCCCAAAGTGGGCACTTTTACTTACTCAATGCATTTATTTTGCTAGTAGTTTTCATAATGTTTGTTTTTAAAACATCCCATTTAAAATGAAGTTTTCAAACACCAAAAATGCTAATAAAATGTTTTAAGCGCTATATTTGATGCTTTAATAGAATTTAATAAATTATCTTGTCTATTTTTATCTATTAAAAAAAGAGAAATGAATAAGAAAGTCAAAGCCCTTGGTCTCTCAAGTCATAGGGCTTAGTGGAAAAAAATGACAAATTACAATACATGCTGGTATAAATGAAATACAGAAAGAAAACCTAGTTCAGTCTACAGAAGTGAGGAAGAGTTTCTTACAGGTATTTCTGTCTTAACTGAAGGATAGGCAATAATGATTAGCCAGGCAAGGGACTGGCTACATGATTTTCAGAACATATTGCAAAATAAAATGTGGGGTTTTCTGTTTTAAAATATTACACATTTCAAGATGAAGACAGCAACACATTAATTCAGACTTGGGCTCCCTTTTGTGGGGGGGCCTGTGCTTAGGTTGCAACCCACAAAGTTAGCCCTGGCCAAGTAAAAAGGAGAGAAAGTAGGAAGACAGTGGGACTTGAGGGAAAACAATTGTATATTCAGAGAGATGTAAAAAGCTCACTGGAGCTGCTAAGTTTAAAATGAGGTGGAGAGGTAAGATAACAGGGAGTTAAAGGAATACATAAGACTATGATAAAAAGCTTCAAAAACCAAGGAAAGGCCAATAAGAACATGAGAAGACACTCAACATCAGTAGCCATCAGGGAAATGCAGTCAAAGCTGCAAGGACACTTCACACCCACAGGAGTGGCTACAATAAAAAAGACAGGTAATAACAAGTGTTGGCCAGGATGTGGAGAAACTGGGACCCTGACACACTGTGAATGGGAATGCTAAATGGTGCAGATAAAAAAGTCTGACAGAAAATGTTAAATACAGAGCTCCCATAACTCAGCAATTACCTTCCCAAGAAAAATGATGATGTATGTCTGCACAAAAACTAGAACATAAATCATATAACAACCTTATTAATAAAGCCAGAAAAATGAAAACAACCCAAATGTCATTTACTAGTCTACCCATAAAAGAAAATATTATTTGGCATTAAAAAGAATAAAGTATTTACACATGCTTCAAGATGGACGAACCTTGAAAATATTATGCTAAGTGAAAATTGTATAGGACAAAGCAAAGGACAAATGTTGAATGATTTCATTTACTTGAAATTTCCAGAATAGGGGAATCTATAGTCACAAGAAGTACAGTAATGGTTGCCTAGGGCTGGGGGGGAATGGGATGTGGTAGTGAGATGATCAGGGAGTGATGGCCAAAAGAGGTGAGAAAAACCCTCTAAAGTTGTATTGCTGGTTAAAACATTCTAAGAATAAAAGGTAATTTACAGATTAATGGGTGAATGGTAGGATATGTGAATTGCATATTAATAACAATTTTAAAAAGCTAATGGAACACATTTAGATGTTTTATAAACCATCAGAAGAGGACATGAAAGGGTTTAGGCAGAGGAGGAAGCTGCATTTGTGATTTGAAAAGATAACTCCTGTTGGTGGGAGTGCAAACTAGTGCAACCTCTGTCAAAAACAGTATGGTGACTCCTAAAAGCTCTAAATACTGACTTCCCATATGACCCTGCAATCCCTCTCCTGGGACTATACCCTGAAGAACTCAAATCACTCTATAAAAAAGATATCCGCACACATATGTTTATCACAGCACTGTTCACAATAGCAAGAACCTGGAAGCAACCATACTGTCCATCAAAAGAGGAATGGATTAAAAAAATGTGGTATGTATACACAATGGAATACTACGCAGCCATAAAAAAAAACAGAATCATGAATTTTGCAGCAACCTGGATGGAACTAGAGTCTATAATACTGAGTGATCTCTCACAGAAACAAAGATCTGAGTATCACATGTTCTCACTCATATAGTGGACCTTGAACGTCCAACATAATACTATAAGAAAATGACTGACAGTGGTGGGAAACTATGGGGGGGGAGGGAGATGGTATTAACGGTAGGAAATATCTGTCTGGGGACGGGGAGACACCTCTTATCAACAAGGGTGCCTGAACGAAGCATATTTGTATACCTAACCCTTAACTGTACCCCACAATATTATAATAAAAAGTATTGTTTTTTAAAAAAAACTCCTGCTGCAGGATGAAGAATAAATTAGAGGGGGCATTACTGTCTGAATGTTTGTGTCCCCCCAAAATTCATGAATTGAAATGCTAAATCCCAAAGTGATGGTATTAGGAGGTGAGGGCCTTCTCTAGTTGATTGCATCATTAGGATAAAGCTCTAATGATGAGATTAGTGCCTAATAAAAAGAGACACAGAGAGTTAATTAGCCCATTCCACCAAGTAAGTACACAGCAAGAAAACACCATCTGTGAGAAAGTAAGGCTCAAGGGGACTGCGAATCTATTCTACCACTGTCTTGAGCCTGGACTTCCAGTCTCTAGAACTATAGAAATGAATTTATATTGTTTATAAGCCGCTTACTTTATAATATTTGTTATAGAAGCCTGATCAGACGAAGACAGAGGGGCAGGGAAACCCACTAGAAACACACTACACTGATACCATACTAGGAAAGGCAGTGGTAGTGAAGATGAAGAGAAGTGAGTGGATCCCAGGAACATTTAGAGGTGGAATTAACAGTGTTCTGTGAATGATTGGATGGGAAGTGGTGATGAAAGAACAGAAGAAACAAATATTTCGGGGACTCTGACACAGATCCCGTGGAAGAAAATACAATCAATATTAATAGATTCTCAAATGTATATAAAATTATACTATGTCTCTACACATTTATATTTTACTATAAGTACCCATATTTTAATAATCTGTATACATTCTATCCCATATGATATATTTTGTGCTTTAAAGTTAATATTTAAAAATCAATTGGTATAGTAATAAAGCCACAAGTAGAGTAAAATTTTTAGAGATTTTTATTTTACAAAAATGGGACAAGGTGCGCTCCAACTGGAAATTGTCAAAATGCTGGTTTTTCAGAATATTTATAGTACTGCCTGTGTGTGCTGTCTACTTTAATAGGGCATGACAGTTAAGACCCTATTAATGGCAGATAAGACCCTATAATGCCAGTTAAGACTGCGGAACAAAACTCGGTAGTTTATATCCTACCTGTGCCACCTATAAGCTCCAAAACCCAGGGTTAACTATTTAATGTACTTTAGTTTCTTTTTTCTGTACAACAGATGTCATAGAATTCCTAGGTAGTTTAATGAGGGAATATTTGTAAAGATCTTAGCATCTGTTAAGTAGTTGATAGTCTGGCATAAAGCATCTGATATGATCTAAGCAATATATGTTTTATACAACTATACATTTCACTGTGATTTCCCAAAGCAGTGTACATATATCTTATATCTCAAAGTGAAACCTTAACTTTCCTATCCTCTACTTAGTAGCAATTTTTTTTTTCTGTTAGACTTTTCATCTCATGAAGCACATCCAAATTATTTATACTATTTGTCCATGGATGATATGTAAGTTATTCAGCAAAAGACAAAATTACAGATAGTACAAAGAATTACTACAGGAGAAGAAACTTATTACAATAAATGATAAACCACTTCACATGACTCCATGTCTATGACTATGTCTATCACTATTACTTATTATGGTCTTTCACTGTTATTGGAGCTCCAAAAAGGGAAATTGAAATAAGGAGAATGTGTGTGTAGTCTGATTGACCAAAATTCTGGCCTAATTTTGGCATAACTGTTGGTTACTCTGATTAACAATTTTTTTTTGTTTAAGTATGTGTGTAATTTAACTGAATCCAAAGATTCAAATAGGATACTTGATATCAGCACTGTTTCAAAAATTCAGGACATGTAAACTAAAGACATAAGTATGGGGCTAGAGTAGAAAGCCAAGGCTTGAAAAATCCCACTGATTCAAGCCATAAAGAATTTAATTGTTTTCTCCAAGGCTAAGACACCAGGAATAATAGGATGACTTTAGATCCCAGATTTTTCTGTATGGATAGCCTTCATAATGGAAAAGAAGGAAAATAAGAATTACTAAAAAAGCCAAGAAGATACTCAGATCTAAAAATTACATCTTATCTTGAGGTAAAATTTACCTTTAGTCACACAACAGTGAGAATACAGAACAGAGATCTGAAATAATGAAACAAATTATATTATAAAAATGTCTATCCAACGTGTTATACCATGGACAGATGTATTGTGATGATTTATACCACATAATCAAACTCACTGCATGAATATTGATATGTTATTAAATCATACTGCTCTGAAGTAATTTAAGTAACCACTACTAGGTGCTGACTGCATTGTTTCAAGGCTTTGAGGAAGTTCTCTGTCATATGGATCAACTTTCTTTAAGTCCAAAATTACAGATGATTGCATTCCTTATTAGAAAACAGATCAGCATTCCCTATTCAAAAAGAGATAAAGTGTGACATTAATAATATTAGAATTGGAATGGCCAAGCACTGGTAACCATTAAAACTGGGATATACACACATATACAAGATTTTGTTATACTATTATCTGGTCTTTGTTCTTGTTTTAAAATTACCTTTTACATTTTATCATTTTTCTATCTTATGGAAATTTTCAAGCATCACACCCCAGATCTAATCGTTTCCTGCAACCTGTTTCCTGAATCAAAAGAATATGTGGAACAGATCAGCACCTAAATTCAAATCTAAAGCATGCTGCTATCATCTACTTACGCAACCATACATTTTTTTATTGAAAGTCAAAGAGAATTTGATGGTATTTATTTTGCAGCATTATGACAGTACAAGTGGACTAATACACAATATTTAGCATTGGTTGCTTTTACTTGCATCTGGTAAGGAGTTAAGCAAGATTAGGCAAGCTCCTTGCTAGGTACATAATAAATATAGTTATAATCAGTGATGTACTTAGTACCCATTATCTAAGCAGTGTGATAATCTAGTTCAAATTACAGACGAGTGAGGTTTTTTTGGTTGTTGTTAAAGCAAGAAGCAGGCTACCTAACAGGAAATAGTACCATAATTACAATAACATTGTATGATATGCTTATAAAAATGCCTGACACATAGTACATATTAAAAATGTTGACTATAATCATTGCACTTGTTTTTCAGTATGTTTTTATATAAATCCCCATTAGTCATTCTATGGTGGAAAAACACAGTGTGAAGACACTCAAAATATTTCAGGAACATTACTCCTGTATCTTTCTTGCTCTATCTATTGAGACAAATAAGAGCCCCTTTCTGAGCCTTTACTCAGTATGGAAAAGACACAAGATCACTCAAAGTTTACATTTTTTCCCCTGTCTCTGTCTCATTGCAATATATTGTTATGTCTTGATTTCATTCATCTTTTCTTCTGCAATATACAATCTGCTGTTAATCCCCTCTAATGTATTTTTTCCTCAGACACTTTGTTTTTTAAATCTCTAGAATTTTGATGTGATCTGTTTTATATCACCCATTTCTCTCCTTATAGTGCTTGTGCTTTCTGTATCTCCCAGTACATGTGCATTACATGTAAGTCATTGATAGGATAATGTCCCTGTCTACTAACCATCCTACTGTCATCTATGTAATTAAGCATTTGTGTCTATTCATCAATCTACTTTTCCTTATTATGGGTTATATTTTTGTGCACCTTGTATACCTCATAATTTTTTTATTTTATGCAAGACACTGCAATTTATACATTTTGAGTGTACATGCATTTCTTTAAACATGTTTGGTCTTTTCAGAGACACTATTCAGTTACTTGAAAAAAATATTTATTTGAACTCACTTTTAAGTTAGGGGACAGCTTTTTGGTTAGGATTAACTTAGCTACACTAACAAATCAATACTTCTCAGCATTCCAATGGTTGTCTCTATGGCCTTGTATATGCTTGCATTGGTCAGTATTTAGGCAAAGTCTTCTAGAAAAGTACTGAATATCTCTTGAGTATTGTCTTTCAGTGAAATTCTGTCTTTTCCACAGGGCTCTGACATCCCTGGTATCCCACTGTGTGAATTCTAGCACTGTTGTTCACCCAAACTCAGAACACTGTCTTCTCAACATGGAAAACAAAGGAAAACAACTGAACTATTCACCCTGCCAGGAAATTATCTCCAGACAGTAGGCTTGAGCAGTAATAGAGATTACATCATTTGTTTCTCTTCTCTTAGGAATCAATGTGAGAGTCATCATATTGTAAGTGTTGTTTTTGTGTTGCCATGGTTGTTAAGTTCAGAGTGTAAATCAGGCCCTATTTAAACCATTATGCATGGAAAAGGAAGTTCTAAATAATATTTTAAATTGTTACTACTTCCACAGTTCATGTCAGAAAATGCTATGCATTCACTATCTAGGGATCCCATGCTGTCCAGACATGAGATTTCTTATATCATACAACACACCATTATTAGCAGCATTGTTTTTATTGGACTGGTATCACACAATTGGAAGTACTCAGCAATATATGATTTTCCTTTAAAACACATATTATGCCAAACACATGTTCAAATATCTATGTATTGGATATGTAAGACATTTTAGATCATTGATGTGTATACTTGTTATATGTGTTGGTATAGTCTAGCAAATATAAGTTTTTATAATATGGAGCTATGCCGATTGTTTCATTTACTTTATTTGTTATGTTATCTCATAACTACACATTGGGTGAGAAATTCAAGAAGATGTAAAATATGTCCATATAGAGGGCTCCTCAGGCTGTCTTTCTGTCTAATTCATATATAATAACACAATTTTCCTTAATGAAATAAGTCTATATTTATGGGAAATACTGTATATAGTATAGGAACACAAACATCAAAAATTACCCACAAAACACTAAAATATAAAAATCAAAATTTCATCAGCTAACTTTAATATAAGCATAGAAACAACCGATCTTTATGCAATGAGTAGCTAAAATTTTTTAAAATAAAAAACTTAACAAATAAATTCTATCAAGCTTTGTTTTTGTTTGCTTTGCTTTTTGTTTGTTTTGTTGTAAAGTAACCCTCTATAAAGAATAGATGAGTTTTTAAAAAGATTCTATATATTTATGGACCAAGCTTTCTATAATTGTTAGAAGTCTTCAATTAGAAGAGAAGGAGCTCTTCAGAAAATCTAATACAAGTTATTAAGACAACAAAATAATGCATAGGGTTGAAAATGTTGATGAAATGTTATGTTTTTAAATAAAAAGTCAGAATGTTTATTAAAATACTTTCCCAGTTTGAGACAAAAGAAGCAATTCTGCAACTCTAAACCATAGGAAGAAAATGATACAGTGTGGACTTTGTCAAAAACATTTTAAAAATACAGATAATCCTATATCTCTACATTATGCCTATTTCTTTAAAAGAATAAAAGGAAATTATGGGTTGGATAGGTTTGCCTTGAATATTTTCAGAAATGCATATCAATCACCAGATAAAAACAAAACAAAGTACATGATAATTAATTAAAAGTCTAGGGATTGGGCGCTAGAGATCCATAAAGCAGAAATGATCTGGGAATTACATGTATCTTTGCTAGAAGACATTAAAATGAGGAGAAACAGCCTTCATCAAGCTTCTAATTGTGTGTTGGGATATAATATGTAGATATGAGAAGTATTCAAGTGTTTGTATTACAGAAAAAATTGTAAACTTTATGAGAGGGTGTTTAAAATGTATATTAGTTGTAAAAATGTGCAGAGTGCTATCCATGGTGCTAATCAAAACAAAGCTAGCTATGTTTCCTATAATTTAGGAAATATCACAATGGAACTCCGATATCATTTCCTATATAGCACAGGCGTGCAGTTCATTGCTTTCTAAACTCTTGATTCTATAAATTTGAGTGAGATCTCCTTAATTACCATTTTTCTGTCACTTGACCCCAAAGGAACTTTTTATTTATAGATAAATTAGTAATTCACTCAGCAGTTAAAGGATTATATCAACCCATTCAAATGTTTATCAATGAATATGCTACTATAACTTTATTATAAGCTTGTAATTTGTTTTAAATTTAGTCCCAGTATTATCAAAGCCCCTAATTAGTCTGCTGGATACAGTGAACTTTGGAATTGAATGTGAATATCCATATAGAAAACCAACTATAGTGTTTCATACTTAAATTCCAAATGAGTTTCTTATTTTGTAGGCTAAATAATGGTGTACTGCACTTTATTCTTAGTTTACCTATAAAACTCAACAATTACCCTAAACATGTTCATAGTTATTACCTGTTAAAAATTAATAATCTATATTCAGGCTCGGGGTATCAGCCTATAATCCCAGCACTTTTGGAGGCCGAGGCGAGAGGATTGCCTGAGCCCAAGGGTTCGAGAGCTACCCGGGCAACTTGGCGAGACCTCGTCTCTACAATAAATCAAAAATTAGCCGGGCATGGTAGCACGCACTTGTAGTTCCCACTACTAGGAAGGCTGAGGTGGAAGGATCACCGGAGCACAGCAGGTCGAGGCTGCGGTGGCTGGGAGCATGCCACTGCCCTCCAGTCTGGGTGACAGAGTGAGACTCCGACTCAAAAAAAATAATAATAATTTATAATAAAGATTTCAGCTTTGCAGTTCAAGGATTCAGCAAATTCAAAAATAATTAGAAACAGCAATAAGCACATCAAAGTTTTGAGGCAGTTTTCACTGTACTTATGACTTGAAATGTGCAGTCAGTATTCCAGATGAATAAAGTACACCTGCTATGGAGAAAACAGGAAATTTCATTTGGCCAAAATTAATTCATCTTAGTAGTAGGACATGAGGGGAAAAAAAAAAGAAGTGATGGGGATTGGAAGAGTGGTTTATTATGCAAAGCCTGTAGGTAATAGCAGAGAGTTTCAAATGACATGAGAATATTAAAGACCTCTGCACAGAGCAGTTATATTACCTTATATTACTATATTTGCATGTTGCAAATGGAGCAATTTAACTATTGTAGTGAGAATAAGAGGCACAAGCATGAATGAAATGATAACTTTCAAGAAGTTATTGCAATAACTTAGGCTAGTAATGATGATGGCTTGAACCAAGGCAGTAACAGCTAGTTGTTGAGAAATGATTGAATTATGAATATATTTGAAGTAGGTAGGACTAATTGAGTTTGCTAAAAATAATTGAATACTCAATGGGTACAAAAATAGACAACAGCCATAGATGATTGTAACAAGTTTTTTTTTTTTCTTTTTTTTTTCCTTAATTTTAGTTAGAGTCTCATTCTGTTGCCCAGACTGGAGTGCAGTGGCATGCTCCTGGACACCATAGCCTCGACCTGCTGGGTTCCAGCGATCCTTCTGCCTCAGCCTTCCAAGTAGCTGGAACTACAGGCACACGCTACCACGCCCAGCTAATTTTTTTGATATATTGTAGAGATGAGGTCTCGCCAATTTGCCCAGGCGGGTGTCCAACCCTCAGGCTCAAGCAATTCACACACCTCGACCTCCCAAGGCACGGGATTACAGGCTGAGCCACCGAGCCTGGCTGATTGTAAGGATTTTAAACTAAAAGAAAACAGTCACCATTTAAAGAGGCTGGGAAGATTAAGAGATAAGCAAATGTGCACTGAACATATTAATTTTAAAACATGATTTAAAACTTTAATTTTAAAACATTTAACTTTAACTTTTAAGCATTTATTTAATATCCAATAGGAGCTGTCTGGTAAGTCATTAGACATAGAAGACAAGAGCTCACTGGAGAGATCCACAGTTGAAATTTGGAGATTATGGAATCCAGTTGATAATTACAGCTATAAAACTAGATTAATTCACTAAGGGATTAGCATAGTTATGGAAGTCCAAAAATGAATATCAGCCCTCCATTATTTACAGATCAGCTGGAAGACAAAGAATGACCAAAGGAACCTGAGAGGAGTTATGTGTTGTAAGGCAAAAACCAGTAGAAGTGCACTGGAAGCCAAATATGCTTCAAACAGAAGAGACTATTTAATTAGATCAGTGCTGCTGCTAGGCAGACAAAAATGAAGGCTGATAACCTATTACTAGGTCTTAAAATGTGAAGGCTATTGGTACACTTGCCAGTGACTCTCAGTGACATGATATGGACAAAGATTGATAAAAGTACATACAATAGATAATTAGAGGAAGAACATTAGAGAGAGTAAATTTAAAAGTTATTTCCAAGGAATTTTTCTGTGAATTGAGGAGAGAGGTAAGATAATTTTTGCAATCATCTATATTTCATAATCTATCTATCTATCTACCTACTTACCTATCTACCTACCTATCTACCTACGTACCTACCTATCATCTGTCATCTATCTATAAATCCATGTGCTTGCACACAAATATACACATGTGTATAAAGAATATGTGTGTGCATCAAGAAAAGCAAGAATAGTTTGGAATAGTAATGGGAAGGGTAAATGAGGTAGTCAGTATAAAAATGTTGAGACTAGAAAATGAGTTACTAGACTTATACTTGTAATAAGTTAGAGAGGATAGTATCCACACAAAAACACAAATATTTCATCATGGTAACATATAAGTTGAGCTATGTATATGTGTAGGTGTAGTCAGTGCTTGTAAAGGTTTTCTTCTGATTGTTTCTAGTTGACTAGCAAAAAAGGAAGCACATCATTGGCTGAGCATTTTGGGGACAGGGGAGGTTTGTAAATTTTAAAATAAAGAAAAAAATAAATAAAGCAGTTAAATATTTAACTAGAGACTATCCAGAATAAGTGTGAGTATTTCTCCCTCTAAGTTCAGCTGTGCCACAGCATATGGAGAAAGAAAATAAAGTAAATTAAACTATGACTGGTGTTTTACCAGAAATGTTTCATGAAACAAACAAACAAACCAAAAAAGATTCTGGAGTAATGATGCTGTGAATGATATATCATATGACACGATATTATGATATAATGAAATTTGGGCTGGGGATAAAAAGAAGTGAGCAAGGTAAGTGGTAAAGATCAGGGGAAAGATGGAAGAATTTTTGAACAATAGAATTATACTACCTATATGATAGATTATAAAAGTTTTTCTTAGCCGGGCTCAGTGGCTCAGCCTATAATCCCGCGCCTTTGGGAGGCTGAGGTGAGTGGATTGCCTGAGCCAGTGGGTTCAAGACCCACCTGGGCAGCGAGATCTCATCTGTACAATAAATCAAAAAATCAGCTGGGCGTGGTAGTGCATGCCTGTAATTCTGGCTACTCGGAAGGCTGAGGCGGAAGGATCACCGGAGCCCAGCAGGTCGAGGCTGCGGTGGCTGGGAGCGGCCACTGCACTCTGGTCTGGGCAACAGAGTGAGACTCCAACTCAAAAAAAAAAAAAAAAAAAAAAAAAATTTCTTATAAGTAGATACAATACTAAATATATATCTAAAAGTCATGTGGTATTCAAAAATGAATGACTTCAAGTAAGATGAACTTTTGTGGAGCACAAAACAGAATAGTGATGCTAACCTGGGATGGAAAATGAAAATATAATATCCCATCCATAAATGTTCTCATCCAAGAATATTTTTTCCTCAAAAATGCAAGCTATTAAACACATGGCTGAACATATAACTGAATATTTTCATTAAATATATATTTTTAAAATGTATTTTCTGTTAACCCATGATTCAAGAGTAATGAATACATTGCATCTACTATGTTACAGTGATTTTCCTTATAATGAATTCAATTTTATTCATTAATTTTTATGTAAGCAATTTTCTCTTATGCATTGATTTTTATTTCAGGCTTAAACTTGACAATGGAACTTATCAAATGTATTGATTTGTTGCAAATTTTTTACTAGTGTATTTACTCAAATATTTTCATAAATAAACTGCATATATTTGTATTCAATTTATCTTTTTATATGTTTTAAAAACTTGAACCTAAATATCTGTATTACTTTGCATTTATTCATAAAAAATTATTTCATATTTTAAAAATTTAGTTGACAGCATTCACTAAAATATCACATACATAATTCAAATTACATTACCAGAAGATTTGTTTTGGCTAGGTCTATTGATATGCAATGATATATTTAAATTTCTGTACAGCTATATAATTTCGTATTTTCTTAGGATGTAATAGCATATTATGTCATAAGAAAAAGTAAATTGCAACTAAATTTTCTACGTAGGACATGATATTTACAAGAAGAAAATAATATTAAATCATTTTTTGTTGCAAAATTACATTAAAATCACATTTAATCCGAAACAATTAATGGTGGAGTTGTAAACTACTGTATCATCTTTCAAAAATTATGACAGATTTTTTTCAAATGAAGAGTCTTAGAATAGATTCCAAACTAATAATAATGTTTTTGTAAACAATAACATTTTCATTTTAAAAGTATTTTCTAAAAGTATCTCACAAATAGTTTTTAAAAGGACATATTCAACATATGACTAGACTTCTCTGAAAATCTTTATTCAAGTTGTGGTCGGAAAAAGATTTCAGAAACTTGTAAATGATTGAAAACCCACCTCGCAGCAAGCTCAGAAGCATCAAGGAAGATTTCTAACATGCCTAATTATATTCTACCACCTACATCAGATGGGGGATAGAAGGATCCATTCTGCCTATTGCCCAGCAGGGACCTATATTATTGCTCTCAGAGCACTAGTCTGAAAAAATGCATTAGGTAGACCTTAAAAATATCATTCAAATAAAAAATTCTTCAGAAAAGCCCATTATCTCTGGAAAGATAGAGAGAGAGAGAGAAAACATGGGTGTTAAAATCTACAGTTGGTGGAATGCTCTTTAGCATTCTTCTCTACAATCAGAAATTGACGTGTTTTTTTTTTTTTTTTTTCCATTCTCATGACATTACCAAAGTAATCTTAGCTTTTCTTACTAGGTGAGTTATATGAAAAAAGATTCTTAAAAAAGATAAATAGAAGAAGATTTGAAAACACGCCACCCCTATATTGAGTTGTTACAAACTCAGAAAGTAGTGAATATCTGTATTTAATAAGAGGCTAGTACAGAAATAAAACTATATCTTAAAACTTATTATAAAACAAATGAGAGACTGGATTGCCTGAGCCCACGGGTTCGAGACCCGCCTGGGCAGCAAGACCTCATTTCTACAATAAGTCAAAAAATCAGCCGGGCGTGGTGGCGCATGCCCGTAATTCCGGCTACTTGGAAGGCTGAGGCGGAAGTATCGCCGGAGCCCAGCAAGTCGAGGCTGCGGTGGCTGGAAGCGGCCACTGCACTCCAGTCTGGGCGACAGAGTGAGATTCCAACTAAAAATAAAAATAAAATAAAAAATAAATAAAAAATAAATAAAACAAATGAGAGATTTACAGGATATGGAAATGTTAGAGACTGAAGGGAAATTATTTTATAAATGGTAGACCCATATGAGAAAAATATGGCAATTTATTTCAAATCACAGGACAGATAAATCAGTGTTACAACTACCACATAATACTAATTCATTAAACTCTATTTTATATTAACTTGGAATGCTAATGTTAGCATGATTAGGAAACCATAGGTTATACAAAATAATTGTTTATATATAGCTTATTCTATATGCAGCTATATTAGCTATCAAAACCATAGTAATTTTTCTAAGTTACAAATGTTCCATGAGTGTGTATTGTCTGTGTATCTGTGTGAGGTGCATGTATATATGCATTTTTCCTGGAATGAATACATTAATTTTGAAGACAGAGGAGCACTACAGGATATATACATAAGGACCATCTCTGGGCATTTTCCACATATATATCTTTGATCCTCACCAAATATTTAAAGGATCAGATCTAGAAGGTAGACTCAGTCAGATACCAGGGAGTGAGACTCAGTCAGGTATGTGTGTAGACCGCTCCTTATGTGATACTGCTGCACAGACTTTGTTGAGTATCATCATCATGAATATTAACTCAAAGACTGAAATCTTTAGCAAAGCAGAATATCAGGGAAACAATGATTATCTGAGGTCCTCTAATGCAACATCACAACAAATTTTTTAAAATGTCTTTTAGACATTGGTGATTTAGCAGATGACACTAGAAAAATTCAAAGGAATGAACATTCTCTTTTGGAATTTAATACATTCCATTATCTAGAATCTTTGTTAGACATTATATGCATTTTGATAATGTTAATACTTTTGTCATACTAGCATCCATAGTAAATAAGCCAAGTGTCTGATGCAACTATATTTATGACTCCTTAAAATGTTAGAACAAATATATGACTACTGTTTCTTTAAAACCCCTAGCCTAAAATTCTTGAGGAGATGGATTTGAGAAATAACTCCTGTCCTCTTCTTCAGTTATTTGCTAAAACATTTTATTATATTTATTTGTTGATTTTTAAATTAAGCTTCTCTCTTTGATGTTTGTTCTTGGCTTTTTGTTTTGTTTCATTGTTTTTATTATCGGTCTTAGACTCAAGCACTAAGAATTGCCTATAATTGCATCCCAGAATGCACCTTCAGGGTTTGGTAAAAAGGAACAAATAAAATTCATCATAAAAGTAATAAAAATAAAGCTGTAAAAATTTGCCCAGAAGTATAACTACTCACAAGGATATATAAAACATTCTTACATACTGTCCTTCATTCTTAAAAACAATGCTATAAATATGCCATCATATTTTTCATTTCACTAAAGCTTTTTTACTTTTAAATTTTATTATTTTATTTTTTTACAATAGAGAAAGGATTTAATATTTGAAAAGCAATTGAGTGAGGAGGACAGAAGTTATTTCTCAAATCCACTTCCTCAAGAATTTTAG
The DNA here is from genome assembly GCA_027257055.1 of Cephalopachus bancanus. Taxonomy (NCBI): domain Eukaryota; kingdom Metazoa; phylum Chordata; class Mammalia; order Primates; family Tarsiidae; genus Cephalopachus; species Cephalopachus bancanus. Next base: position 14,800,851 of record JAPVLO010000108.1, on the reverse strand, counting down.
GCTAGGGGTTTTAAAGAATAATATAGTACGCAGGGGGTTAAGGAATGGGCACTGAAGACTGATTGGAAATGAAGTCATAAAGGTGTTGAAACTGTCTTGTGCTCAGAACCTGTATCTGGATAGGTGGTTATGGGATTGGTTGAGTCAGCTTCTTGGTGTGAGCCATGGGTTGGGGTGGGGGCAGGTGAGTCTGACAGAATGCGAAGTCTGAACAACATCTCAAAGACCAGTCTTAAGCTTATGTTATCTATAGAAGCAAGTGAGGAAATTACAAATTTTTGAATGATGTTTAACTGTGGAAGGTACGTGGGAAGCCGATCAAAGCTGCTCTAGTCTTTTGGCCAAACTTCTGATGACACCAACAAGGTTTGCATGATCTAAGGGTTATTTTTAAGAGAAAATAAGCTCATCACCTATGGGCAGCTCCCAACCTCCCCCTGTCCAGGTCAGGACAAGGCAGAATTCAGGCCACTATCACAGTTATAATCGTGCGGACATTTATTAATTTTACGAAGGCAGTTTTTGGTTGTTTGCTTGTTTTTTTACAAAGGTGTTTCATCTGCCCACCACCCCAATCTTTTCTTTGGAATGCAGTGAAGTGAAATGGTTAGACAAGCTCTGGAAACTTTCTGGATTTCAGTTTCTTTATCTAAAACATAGGAATAATATACAACCTCACGGGAGTCTGTGCAAGCTAAGACCATGTATGCTTAGCTGCCATGTAATAATGAATCCTGGATGAAACCCAGAAATTTGCATGTTTACATCACCTCAGGTGATCATAGTGAGTGGTATGGATTATGATGAGAAATATTAAGACAATTGTTCTCCACCTGTCTGTGCATCAGAATCATCTGGGAAACTTTTAAAAAATTCAGATGCTCCAGTTGAAACTGAGCGAATTAAATCAGAAGTTTGTGTGTGGAGAAATCTAAGTGTCTGTATTTTTAATGACCACTCTAACCCCAGTGATTACTATGGGCAGTCAAAGTTCAGAGCAAGGCTTTGGGGAAGTAGGAAAGGGTCATGCTGACTTCGGGACAATCACTAACCTATGAGCCACAGTTCCTCCATTTGAGGAATGACAAAAATAGATGAACTTTACTGTTTGATTATGCAGATTCATTAAGATAATTCTGTACACTGTTTGGCCTGGGAGGGGGGGGTCTGTCTGGCAAAGTGACCTATATTGACTGGATTTGAAAGGAGGCAGGATGGATATCAGAAGCCACCATCAGATTGAGGCCCTCTTGTAACTGAGTATCACAGACTTAAAATGTATTTTTAAGCTTTCTCCCCTCACTTCACTAGAGCTTTTATAACAAATACAGAAATTAGAATCTTTATGAAGTCTCTACTTTAAATCACTAACGGTGAATTTGTCGGTCTCGTTTCTATTTAAAGAGGAAAGGAAACGTTGAAAAAATTTAAATAGTCCCCTCAAATATTAATATACCAATACACACTTAAGTTTTGTTTTCATAAGTGAGAGTCTTAAGTAATTTTCACCAGCCTAAAACAAATTAAGAGGAGACATTTTGGTGAGAGTAGATACAATTTGCAATATGCACCAGAAAAGAGGCTTGACAGGCAAACAAGTTGAACTGGGACTGTCATAGTGTAGAGCAACATGCCAAAGCTATATTTGTGGCTTTGGGAAAGTCCACTTACAAACTCAAAGCTGGCATTTTGAATATGAAAATTATATATTTCAAAACTGAATATTCATAAAGAAATGACTGCTAACTTTAAATATGCTTTGATTTCATCTCCCCTCCTGAATTGTATGCACTGTGAAGCAAGAAACTTTCATTTTTCACTGCTGCATTCCTTTTGCCTAGAATAGAAAATGCCATTGTAACAGTCTTCTGTAATATTTGTTGATATTTGTTAAGTGAATGGGGGCTCGTGATAAAGAAAATGTTAATCACATACATTTCTATCACATTAAGGTTATTTTACTGCTTAGATTTTAGAAATTTATTTTCAAAAAGTTATATTTGCTTAAGTATGAAAAAAGGGAAATATAAAAAAGCTAATGTAATCTTCATATTTTATATATACAATGATTTTATATATACAAATGAAAAAGTAGAATTTTCATCAGAGAGTTTTATGTAAGATAAAAAATTCACTGTTATTTTCTGCCTTCCAATAAAAGTGGCTTAAGTAAATAATTTGTAAAATATAAAAGATCCTTAGAGCAGGAACTCCCTATCATAAATGACAAATATTAAACTGCAGGAAAATACATGTACATACATAATAAAGAATTATATTGCTGAGCACAAAACAATAATACAATACTACCAGTGCTATAATAAATATATGGTGAGATATTTAAATTGTTAAAGATTTTAAAGTATCATATTTTATTCAGGTAGTTGTCTCTAAAGATTTGCCTATCTTTATTAGTGAGAAAAATCCCTTTTGAATTGATGTTTTCATCTGCAAAAGTATTTTAATTATGTATCCTCCAGATCGCAGAACCTACATCTATGAAGAAAATACTTACCACATCTACGCTCTGAAAAGAGAAAGGCCCATTTTGGTAAAATTACAATTTCCGTGTGTAAATGCAAAACTAAATGTTAAAGTTTACTATTTCTACTTTGAATTAAATTAAAAGAAATAATTTTAAGTTTCAGTTTGAATACATCTATTTATCGGAAGGAATGGCAGTTAAAATTGGACTTAGTACAAAAGTAAATGTTAAATCAGGAAGGTTGTTTTCTTTAACACAGAAAGACACATTTTTAAAAAAATGAATGTAAACAGAAAATTCTACCATTTTAATCACAAAGTTTTGAAGTGATCCAAACTCAAGCCAAGACCAGTATTTCATATTTTACTTTTGTAAAAAAAGGAAAAGGTTGCTTTTAAAGTTGATCTCTCTGCTTTATTTATTCTGTTTATTGATAACATTGTAAAAGAAACATTTGTTATTAAGGATGAAATTAAATCAGTTTCTGTTACAATGTTTGTGAATAAACTGTACCCATTAGTGAAGTGAAGCATATTATTTACCAGAGAGAAGTGCTCGGCTACACAAATAGGAGAATGGAGAATGGGTTCTATCCTAGTTGAAACAACCTTAAACATGCTCCACTCAAAACTTCAAAGTTAAATTTTGTATCACATTAATTCAAAATATGTTTGATTCAAAAGAAGCATTTCTGAAAATGTGGCCTGGGTACTACTAGGAGTGCACAAACTGAAATTAGGTTTTACTTTGGAAAATAATTTGTATTGTATAGTTTCATATTAATTTTAATGTTCACTTAAAAACAAAAGATATGCATCAGGCTTTTGATTTTGATGATAATTTCAGTGAAGATAAGAATAAATAAAAAATAGGCAAGGCTCCGTGGCACACACCTGTAAGTAATCCCAGTGCTTTGACAGGCTAAGGCAGAAGGATCACTTGAATCCAGGAGTTCAAGACTAGCCTGGGCAATATAGTTAGATCCATCTGTACCAATTTTCTTTTTTTCTTTTGAGTTGGACTCTCACTCTGTCGCCCAGACTGGAATGCAGGGGCCCCTCCCGGCCAACGCAGCCTTGACCTGGTGGGCTCCAGCGATCCTTCCGCCTCAGCCTTCTGAGTTAGCAGGAACTACAGGCGTGTGCTACCACACCAGGCTAAGTTTTTTGATTTATTGTAGAGATGAGGTCTCCCAAGTTCCCAAGTTGCCCGGGTGGGTCTCGAATCTGTGGGCTCAGGCAATCCATTCACCTCAGCCTCCCAAAGCATGGGATTACAGGCTGAGCCACCGAGCCCGGCTCCAAATTTTTTTTTTAAAAACATAGCTAGGTGTGGGGTGTACACCTGTAGTCTCATCTACTTGGGAGGTTGAGGCAGAGGATTGCTTGAGTCCAGAAGTTCAAAGCTCTGGTGAATTAGGATGGTATCACTTCACTCCAGCCTGAGTGACAGAGCAAAACTCTGTGTCTAAATAATAATAATAATAATTCAATTTAAATTTTAAAAATGGGTATATAAGAGTCCAGGCAACACATGAATACAAAAGAAGATAAAGATGGCTATCAAATTACTGACGTTTGAGAACTGCTGCTTTAGTTACTAATAACTGATTAATGTACATTTCAAATATTTCTTATTCAACGTAGTGTGGGATTAATTTTTAGTGCAGATAGGTCTGTAATTTACAAGGTGGGACAAGTGTAACAGGAATAAAATAATTATAGATTCTGTATCTTTTATTTATTTATTTATTGAGTTGGAGTCTCACTCTGTCACCCAGACTGGAGTGCAGTGGCCACTCCCAGCCACCGCAGCCTCGACCTGCTGGGCTCCGGCGATCCTTCCACCTTCGCTTTCCAAGTAGCTGGAACTATAGACACGCGCTACCACACACAGCTAATTTTGTTTGTTTGTTTGTTTATTTTGATTTACTGTAGAGATGAGGTCTCGCCAAGTTGCCCAGGGAGGCCTCAAACCTGTGGGCTCAGGCAATTCACTCACCTGGGCCTCCCAAAGAGCGGGATTCCAGGCTGAGCCACTAAACCGGGCTTTTGTTTTTTTTTTTTTTTAATTGGAGTCTCATTCTGTCGCCCAGGCTGGAATGCAGTGGCATTCTCACAGTTACCCCAGCATTGAACTGCTGGGATCAGTAGATCCTTCCCCCTCAGTCTTCCAGGGAGCCGGAACTACAGGCACGTGCTTACCACACCTAGCTAATTTTTTGATTTACTGTAGAGATTAGGTCTCGCCAAGTTTCCCAGGCCGTTCTCGAACCCATGGCCCTTGGCAAACCCCTCACCTCAGCCTCCCAGATTCTGTATCTTAAGGGTAGATAAATGACACAAGAGAGATGTTATATATAATAAGCACTTTATATTTATTATATAAAACATTCTATTCACATACATAAAATTGCTGTTATGTTTATCATTTTTAAAAGAATTCTAGAGGCAAAAATCGCTCACTAAGTAAAACTTTTTACTTCAATTTAATACTAAAATTGACAAGTAATAATATTTCTAGACAAATATTTAAAAGAAACCATATTTATCATATGGATATGAAAACATATTTTGAAACATTCAAGAAGAATGAATCATTCTTAATAAATCTTGTTTTGTTACTTACAGCATGTTCTTTTTTTTCCCCTACCATAAATGCCCTGTTTAGGCACTTATATTGTGGAAGTGTCTTTTCCAAATCACTATTTACTGCTATATGATATGAGAGGTGTACACTGGCCCAAAAAGAGGAAAAAAAAAAAAAAAAAAAAAAGACTCACTTCCTAGAGAGAAAAAAATCTGGAGGAGTGGGGGAAGATAGATGTGAGAGAATGGGAAGAAGAGGATGATGGTATAAAATATCTACAATATTGTGTCTCATAGGATGAGAGACCAGCCTTCTTTCCTTAAGAGTGGATTGAGAACCTATCGTCACCTAGCATAGGAAGCTAGAAACCTCATCTGCAGTTCCTTACATGGATGGAGATTGAAGTCAACATAAAGGTGGTTAAGATGAGCTCCAATGTCAGACTTCTGACATTGTCAACTTCCAAAAGGAATGTGATATACAGTCACATGATCTGCAATTTACTATTGTAAGATATCTTGCTATAAATCATTGAATTAATGTTGCTAGTGATCATTTTACAGTAAACTTTTGTATAGCTATGTGAGGGAGTACAATTTATGATGACCAAGGTAGAAGATGCAATCGTTTTTATGGACGTTATTCTTCCATAGAGTACATATGACCATGCACATGAAAATTGCTATCTGGTACCTTTTGTGCAGTCAGTCACTGACACAGAGTTAACACAATCATTTTGTTATGTATAAAAATATGTCAATGCAACTCAACAATGGGTACAATACTGAATAAGAGTGGATACCTGCAGGGACACGAGAAAATAGCACTTTTAAGTTGTTCCCTTTGTGTCTGAGATATTGTTATGTGCAATCTCATCTCATCTTCAGAACAGTTTTTCAGGTAGGAATTATTATCCTGATTTATACATTCAACACTGAAATCAGATGTGAGAGGTAACATGGTCAATGATATACCAAAAGCTAAAAAGTAAGGATTAGGTTTTGGTTGTGTGACACTTTATATAGATTCCCGCTATAATTAATTGATATCTGGGATTTAATATGTGCTAATATTACTTGATTAAGAGGAATGATAGTAAGCAATGATACAGAGAAAATTTGGTTCAAAATAGATAAGAAGTGTGAATATTAAGTGGAAACAGGGAGTGTTTATTATGTGCCAGAAATGTATCAAAACACTGCAGACACACAATCTTGTATAGTTACCAGATCAACCCTTTGAAAGAAGCATGATTTTACTTAATAAAGAAAGTTTTTAAAGAAAATATTAAATTGCTTAGTATGTACAAAACAATTTAGAACTTTAACTCAAGCTATTTCATAGTTTATGGCAATAGCTTTTCTTTCTTGAGTTTTATTGTATACATCTAAATAGTACAATCAAGTATACAACAGCACTGGTTAAATAAATAGGTCTGGGGTTTCCAATTATATACACACATACATCTTAGGAAGATGTCATATTAATATTCAACAATTACTTTATTAATTTAATAAATCATTGAATAGCTTCAGTATTGTGCATCAATAATATTTTAATGGCAATATCACTAATAATAATTTAGTTATCATTAATATGAGTAGTCTAGAAATTTTAAATAAATTGATAATTAAATATTGGTGATAAGTAATTCAATAAAATAGAGAAAGAAATATTACCCTGAAATAGCAAAGGATATTGGAAAATATTTTTAAAATAGATATGTCTCTATGTATATATAAAATTTATCTAAAGTTTTAAAAATAATGTATGTTATTGTACATGTAGGTAAGATGTTTTGGATTACAGATAAAAATAGTAATTAGTTTAAGACAGCCCTTTTTTACGCACCACAAATTTTACTGTTTTTGAAGGACATTATCACATTATACAAGAATATTTAAGGCATATTAATATGCATAGCTCAATATTTTCCACAAAGCAAGGGAGAGTTATTAGTATCAGGAACCATTAGAATATGAGAAATTTCATATAAGGCAAGAATTTTTTTTCTCCAATAGTATTTGTGGGAAATAATATAATTCTATTACTAATTGAAATTAGTCTGAATTGTAGTATAAAATTGTGCTTCCCACTCAAAAAAAAAAAAACCCAGCAATTAGGAGCACACAGTAATTAGTAAGTTGCTATCATTAAAATGTTAACCAATATTCATTGAAGATGGACTCTGAAAATATTTATTTACTAGCTTAAGCTAATCATTTATTTTATAAAAAGAATAATGTTAAGATTCAAAATTATTTCCTTTTTTCTTTTTTAAAAATTTTCTTATAGAGATGTGGGGTACAAGTGAGGATTAATTATATAAGTAGGCTCCATGCAGGTGGGTTTGGGCTTTCAACTGGCCCTCCCTCTCCTGGTGGTAGACCGGGTACCCTTTGTGTTGTCACATGTCCTCCACCCTCTTCCTTCCCTTTCCATTCTGGCAGTGACTGCTGAACCCTCCCTTGAGCTCAAGTGTCTGTTTTTCAGGGCCCACTTAGGAATCAGAACATGAGGTATTCAGTTATTTGCTGCTATGATAGACTGAGTTGCATTTTGGTGTCTAACTCCATCCAATTTGCTGCAAAGTCCATGATTTTGCTCGTCTTTATGGCTGCGTAATACTCCATAGTGTATATGTACCACGTTTTCTTTATCCAGTCCATTTTTGAATGGCAGCAGAGTTCGTTCCATGGTTTTGTCATTATGAATAGTACAACAATGAACATGCATGTGCCGTCTCTTTTTGGTGAACGATTTATGTTCCTCTAGGTATATTCCCAGGAGAGGGATTGCTGGGTCATATGGAAGGTCAATTTTTAGTCTACACCACTTTCTGAAGAGGTTTAACTAGCTTGCACTCCCACCAACAGTGTAGAAGTACTCCCTTTTCATTGCACCGGCACCACCATCTGTTGTTTATTGACTTATTAATGATAGCCATCCTTATTGGGGTTAGGTGTTATCTCATTGAGTTTTGATTTGCATTTATCTGAGGATTAGTGAAATTGAGCATTTTCTCATGTGTCTGTTGGTGGCTTGTATGTCTTCTTTTGAGAAGTGTCTGTTCATGTCCTCTGCCCCCTTTTTAATTTTTCTTTTTTTCACTTCATTTGATTCCTTGTAGATTATGGATGCTAGGCCTTTGTCAGACACAAAATTTGCAAGTATTTTGTCCCATTCTGTGGGTGGTCTCTTTACTCTCCTAATGGTTTCTTTTGCAGTGCAAAAACTTTTCAGTTTGAGGAGTTGCAACTTTTCTATTTTAGCTTTTATGGCATATGCTTTTGGAGAGTTGATCAAGAATTTGTTGCTGACTCTGAAGTGCATAAGGGAGTTTCCTTTGTTTACATTTTCTTATATGATTCTTATCGATTGAGGGTAAGTATTCTTATAGTCATTATGTATTTGATCCATTTTTAATTGACTTTTTTTTTTTTTTGAGTTGGAGTCTCACTCTGTCACCCAGACGGGAGTGCAGTGGCCCCTCCCGGCCACCACAGCCTCGACCTGCTGGGCTCCAGCGATCCTTCCGCCTCAGCCTTCAAAGTAGCCGGAATTACAGGCCTGCACTACCACGCCCGGCTGATTTTTTGATTTATTGTAGAGATGAGGTCTCGCTGCCCAGCCGGGTCTCGAACCCTCAGGCTCAGGCAATCCACTCACCTCAGCCTCCCCCAAAGGCGTGGGATTACAGGCTGAGCCACTGAGCCCGGCTTACTTGACTTTTTAATATGATAAAAGGTAGAGGTCCAATTTCATTCTTCTGCATGTGGTCAGTTTTCCTAACACCATTTGCTAAATATGGTCTCCTTTTCCCAGTGATTATTATTGATGCTTTATTGAAGATAAGTTGGTTGGGAGACTATGTTTTTGCTTTTGGAAACTCTGTCCTGTTCCATCGGTCTGTGCCTATCCTTGTACCAATACCAGGCTGTTTTAGTTACTGTAGCCAGCCAAACAGTTTAAAGTCTAGAAGTGTGATACCTCCCACTTTGTTCCTTTTGCTGAAGATTGTTTTGGCTATTATTTCTTTTTTCTGCTTCCATATGAATTTTCTGTATTGTTGTTTCCAGGTTGGAGAAGAATGATGTTGGTAATCGGATGGATATTTCATTGAATCTGTAGACTGTCTTGGGTAGTATGAACATCTTGACAATACTGATTCTTCTAATCCATAAGCAAGGAATGTTTTTCCATTAGTTTCTGTCACCCTTGATTTATTTGAGCAGTGTTTTATAGTTCTCTTCGAAAAGGTCTTTCACTTATCTGGTTAGATAGGTGCAAAGTATTTCATTTTTGTGGAGATATTGTGAATGGGATTGTGGTTCTCTGTATGCTTGTTGCTGGTGATTAGAAATGCAATTGTTTTTGTACATTGATTTTGTTCCTCAAAACTTTACTAATGTCATTTAGCAGTGTGAGGATGCATTTGACAGATTTCCCTGGGTATTCACAGCATAGCATCATATCGTCCACAAAGAGGGATAGCTTAACTTCCTTTTTTACTATCTGGATACCCATGATTTTCTTCTATTGCCTGTTTTCTCTGGTTAGAACTGCCAGCACTACATTGAACAGGAAGAATGAGAGTGGGCATCCATGTCTTAGGGGGGATGCTTCCAATTTCTGCACATAGAGTAAAATGTTGGCTGTGAGTTTATCATAAATATGGCTTTTGCTATTTTGAGGAATGGTCCTTCTATGCCTAGGCTCTCAAGGGTTTTTATCAAGAATGAATGCTAGATTTTGCTGAATGCCTTTTTTGCATCTAATGATATAATCATGTGGTCTTGGTTTTACATCCGTTAATGCACTGAATGAATTATATTAATGGTCTTGTGAATCTTGAACCAGTGCATCCCAGGAATGAAGCCCACCTGGTCATGGTGGAAGATCCTTGAGATATGAATTGGGATCTGATTTGCTAGAATCTTGTTGAGAATTTTTGTGTCTATGTTCATCAAGAAGACTGGTCTTAATTATCTTTCCTTATTGGGTCTTTACCAGGTTTGGGTATCAGTATAACGTTAGCTTCATAAAATAAGTTGGGGAGAATTCCATCGTTCTCAATTGCCTGGAATTATTTCAATAGGATTGGTATCAGCTCCTGCTTATATGTCTTGTAGAATTCAGCTGGGAAGCCATCTGGTCCTGGGATATGTTTCATGGGGAGATTTTGTGTGACTGTGCTGATTTCCTAGATTGTTAATAACTTTTTTCAACCTTGGGAGGTTGTATGATGTCAGAAAGTGCCCCAATTCCTTTATGATTTTTAGTTTATTTGCATACAGGTGTTCACAGTGATAGCAAATAATATTTTGAATGATATAAGGGTCAGGTGTGACTTTGCCTTTTGCATTTCTAATTTGGTTTATTAGGACTTTCTCCCTCTTTTTTTAAGTCAATCTGGCCAGGAATCCATCTATCATATTTATCCTTTCAAATAACCAGTTTTTTGTCTTGTTGATTATTTCTATGATATTTTTGTCTTCTATGTCCCGCAATTGTGAGTTTATCTTAGTGATCTGGTTTTTTTCTGGTAAGGTTAGGACTTTTGTGATCTTGCCTCTCAGCACCCTGGGGTGTGATGTTAGGCTGTTTCCTTGTGATCTTTCTGCTTTCTTGATGTGTATGTTCAATGCTATGAAATTTACTCTTGACGCTGCTTTCATAGCATCACAAAGATTCTGATAATAGGCGTCTTTATTTTTCTTTGTTTCCAGGAATCTTTTTATTTCTGTCTTTATTTCCATGTTGACTCAAAAGTTGTTCAGTAGTGTGTTGTTTAGCATCCATGCTTTTGTGTGTTTTAGAGGGATCTAGTTGGTGGTGATATTTTTTATTCTACTGTGATCTCAGAAGATGCATGGTATTATTTTGATCTTTTAAAATTTGTTCATGCCTTGTTCTGAGAATGTGATCGATCTTGGAGTAAGTCCCATGTGCTGAGGAGTAGAAGGTATACTCGGTAGTTTTGGGGTGAAGTGTTCGGTAGATGTCTATTAAGTCCATTTGATCAAGAGTTGAGTTGGGGGTGCTGGATCTCCTCGTTGGTTTTTTGCCTCGATGATCTATCTAAAGCTGTTAGTGTGTTATTTAGTTTTCCAACTATAATAGTGTGAGACTCAATATCCTCTCTTAATTTGCTTAGTGGTTTTTTAATAAAACCTGGTGCTCCAGTGTTGCATGCATGTTTGTTTAAGATGGATAATTCTTGGTGGTGGACTGAGCCTTTTATCATTATATAGTGTCCTTCTGTGTCATTTTTAACTTTTGACAGCTTGAAGACTGCTTTGTCTGATACTGAATAGCTACTTCTGCATCTTCTGTTTTCCCTTTGCTAGAAAGATTGTGTTCCAGGCTCCAACTTTGAGTCTGTGGTTGAGATGAGTTTCCTAAAGACAGATTGTTGGATCATGCTTTTTTATCCGGTTTGCCACTCTTTGTCTTTTCAGTGGTACATTTAGTCCATTCAAGTTCAAGTGGATACTGAAATGTGAGTGTTTATTCCTGTCATAGGACTTGCAGAGGGCTGCTTTGTTTCCTTTCAACTTTTGTATTTATATATGTGTGGGTACTCTGTATGCTCTGTTAACTCTGTGCTTGTCTGTACTTTTGTGATGAACATGACCCTTTTTTTTGCTTTTTCTTTCTTTCTTTCTTTTTTCTTTGTTCAACACTCTCGTAATTATCTCCTGAAGGGCTGATCTGGAGACAGCAATTCCCATGGAGATTGGATGTCTTTGAATAATTTTCTCCTTCACTGATGAAGCTTAGCTAGGTGGGGTAGGAAATTCTTGGCTGGAATTATTTACTTTTAAGAATATTAAAAATTGGACTCAAGTCCCTTCTGACTTTGAGTGTATCTGCAAATAAGGATAGTGTGATTCTGGTGGGTCTTTCCTGGTAGGTAGTCTGATCTTTCTCTCTCACTGCCTTTAGGATTTTTTTCTTTCATGCTTACTTTGTGGAGGTGGATTACTATACATCTTGGAGTTGGTCTTCTCATTTGATACCTTGTGGAACTTCTCTGAATCGCTTGTGCTAGAATGGTTGTGTCTCTGGTGAGATGGAAGAAAGTTTTCTTGGATAACCTCATGGAGTGCTGTTCTATGGTTTTCTCCATATCCCTTCCTGCTTCAGGGATACCAGTCAGGCATAGACTTGGCTTATAGAAATAGCCCCATACCTCTTGGAGGCTTTGCTCTTTCTTTTGAATTTCTTTTTTTTTCCCTATGTTTTTGACAGATTGAGTTAATTCCATATATTGGTCTTCAAGCTCTGAGATTTTTTTCCTCTGCTTGGTTGACCCTACTTCCTATGATTGTTACTTTGTTATTGATTTTGAGGATGGAGTTATTTATTTCAGAATAGGCTTTTTTGAGATTGGCCAACTTCACTTTTACTTCCTGCATGAGTTCATTGAGTTTTGCTTCTTGTTTCTCTTGATTCCTGTACATTTTTGCCATCCAATCTCTGATTTCTATAGCTGTCATTTGGGGCAGGTCATTCTGGTGGGGTTTCCGTTGCATGCTCTGAATACTGTATTTTCAGGTAATATTTCTTTAGGACTCTGAAGGTTGCCTGTATTTGTCCATTGAATTTCCCTCATTTGTGACAACCCTATTCTCATAATTCCCTCACTGAGAGAGAGAGAGAAGCATTCACTTCTGCTTGTTGCTACACCCGGTGGCAGGTTTCCATTACTGCAGGTTTTCTCTATCACTGCTAAACTAGTCAGACCAGTTTTCAGCTCCTGTTGCATGTGACTGATGGCTTGGGAGGGGGGGTGAACCAACTTAGAAAGTCTTAGAATCACTCATCTCACTTCTTCACTTGGGAAGGACTTTAGTTCCTATACTAACCTGGTACATGGCAGAGAATGGGCTTCCCAGATCCCATGCCTGTCTTTGTTTTCTAGTCTCTGTGTGTTCAAAGAGACCTTTGCTGGGTTCAATGAGTTTCACCAATCCAAATGTGTTCAGGGTGTCTCCAGCTCTTTTTGGTTGGGGCCCTATTCTCTGCCTTCCTCCTCAGAAGAGGTGTCAGTTTATTTCTCCCCCAGTTGCTTCTGGTGGCTGTACCAGTCAGATTCCATCTGCAGGCAGGTTTTTCCTGCCTAGAAGCTAGCCACCATGGCAGCAGCTGATATGCTGGTTTTGTTCCCCATTCCACTTGGCTCTGGTTGACCACTGCTGTGCCCTGGTTAGGATTCCTCTCACTTGGGACTGATGGCTCATACACAGTTGTCGGGAGGGCGGGGGAGTGAATCAACTCAAATGATCTTAAAATCACTCACCCCTCTCCTTCCTTGAGCAGAGCTTCTGTTTCTGTCTGAGCTTGGCACTGGGCAGGGGATTGAGCCCCCAGAATCCTGTATCTGCCATGACTCTGTGGTCTCTGTACATTCAGAGAGACCTCTGCTGCATACAATGTATTTTGTGCATCCCAAAGTGTTCAAGGAATTTCTGTCTATCTGTGCAAGGGTCCCTACTCTCTGTTTTGCCAAGCAAGAGATGCACTGGTTTGTTGTTCTTCCTTGAGATTGTTTCTGAAAACATGAGCTTTCAAATATTTTTAGTAGCACCCACTATAACAAGTATGTTTTACATATATGCATATTAACAGAAAAATTAAATAATTGTGTTTGCTAACCATCAAATTCAGATTATAAGCAACTTTTGAAGCAAAACAAATGTTCTTCTATTTTTCTAACTGCATTGATTTAATGGAAATACCATTTACATTCATATGAGAAGGGAAGCCAGATACCTAACAAGATCCTGAAGAGGCACAATGAAGAGTAAAAGACCACAGTTCAAATCCCTAGGGGACCTTGGGAAAATCCCTGTATTTCCCTGATCATCAGTTTCCTTTTCCACAAGGCTGGTAGCTTATGGAAATATTTTTGGAGATAAAATGGTGCAAATGATTTTCAAAAGATAGTCACCTACAATGTGAGTATAAATCCTTCCCCAACAAGAGGGGGATCTCAGTCCTCTTATATTTAGGCTGACATTATAATTTGTTTGTGACCGTTATAATGTGGCAGAAGTGACAATGCATTACTTCAAAGCTTAGTACAGTATCTGTCTGGCCTGATTATCCTGAAACGGTCTCTCTGGAGAAAATGGAGAAAACCTTTGGGTATATACAGAAGGAAGACTACTCTGAGACAGCCATGCTGGAGAGGCTTCATGTAGACATTCCAAAACACAGCTCCATCTGAGCTCACAACCCACAGCCAGCACTGACTGCTAGCCATCTAAATAAAGAGATATCTGATTATAGGGATACCAAATTAAAAATATTTCTTTACCACTTTTTTTATGAAGGATCTTCCCACAGAGACCATAGTTTCTCCAATGTTCTCATCCATGATTGTAATCTTTGCATCTCTGCTCCCACAAGGGAGACTGCACAGTCAAATGCTACTTAGGACTGTTTTGAGTATGTTTATCTAATTCTTGAGTTCAGTATAAGAACATTTACTTACCTATAAACAGAAGTTATATATTTATCATTTATTTTGTCTTATATGGTGATTGATATGTACTTAGACAAGAAAATGGGATACTGTTGAGACTCTTGCCTTCTTTGAAAAATCTACAAGGATGAACATATCCGCTAAATATATTGTTTTGTTGTTGGATGAAATTATTAGTTTGAACCATATGAGACTGATAATATTTTATTGTGTATGACCCACACATTTGCAATTTCAACAAAATTTTGACTAATATATGGGTATGGGAACTTTTAAAACTGCGGTTTAGTTTTGTATTTTGCAGGCCTCCATCAGGTGACAATGAATGAGTTAAGAACATTTTTCTGTTGAAAAAATTAGTTTCAAATTTTAACTTAAAAAAATTATCTTGACTTAGAGTTGAGAGTTGTTTCCCAAAATATGATCCGAAGATCGTTTATATAACATCAGTTGATGAGTTTGTTAAATGTGTATTCCTAAATCCCAAGGTAGATATGCTAAATCAAACTCATGGAGTGGGAATCAAGCATCTGCATTATAATAGACTTTCCAAGCGATTTCTATGAAAAGCACAGTCTTAAACTACTTTCTATGACAAGAATGATATGATTTCCATATACTGTGATGATTAGTATTCAATCAAACCTTAGGTGGCTGGCTTTATGGAATCTATTAGCAACCAGAATTTTCCCAGAATGGAAGCAACAAAATAAACTGTGCTTAAAACATTATGTACTCTCAGCCTGTAATCCCAGCACTTTGGGAGACTGAGGCGAGGGGATTGCCTGGGCCCACAGGCTCAAGACCAGTCCCAGTAACTTGGCGAGCCACATGTCTACAACAAATCAAAAATTAGCCCAGTGTGTTATTGCATGCCTGTAGTTCTGGCTACTTGTAAGGCTGAGGCAGAAGTATCGCTGGAGGTCAGAAGGTCAACGCTGGAATGTCCGTGAGCATGTCACTGCACTCCAGGCTGGACAACGGAGTGAGACTCCAACTCAAAAAAAAAAAAAATTACGTACTATGAAATGATAAAAAACAAATTGTATTGAATATGTTTAATATGGCAAACGCTTTCACTTGTATTTTATAAAGTACCCTCATCTTCCTTGTAACAATAAGGAAAATAAGTTTTATTATCAACATTTAAAGGTAATCAAACTCATATTAAAAAGACTTCAAACAACATTGTCAAAGCTTAAGCATCATAAATGACATAACTGATATGTAAAACTAGATTTGCTTGACTTCAAAGCTCAGCTCAACCATTCAACCTGTGCATGCGATGTTGAAGAAACTAGAAATATTAGGACCAAATAAGATTACTGGAGTCCAAAAAATAAGTTTGGGATCTAAAATATGTTTTTAAAACTTCAATAATAAAGAAGAGTCTTAATTTTTTTTTTATCCATTGACTAAAACTTGTTCAGAAAAGCATATTTGGTTTTCTATAACTGTCTTGTGACCAATAAAAAAGGAAAAATTTTTTTTTTGAATTGGAGTCTCACTCTGTCGCCCAGACTGGAGTGCAGTGGCTGTTCCCGGCCACCGCAGCCTCGACCTGCTGGGCTCCGGCGATCCTTCCGCCTCAGCCTTCTGAGTAGCTGGAACTACAGGCGCGCGCTACCACACCCGTCTAATTTTTTTTTTTTTAATTTATTGTAGAGATGAGGTCTCACCAAGTTGCCCAGGCGGGTCTCGAACCCGCAGGCTCAGGCAATCCACTCACCTCAGCCTCCCAAGGTGCGGGATTAAAGGCTGAGCCACCGAGCCCGGCAATTTTTTTTTTTTTTTTGGTTTAAACAGTTTATTGCTTAGATGAATAGCAAAAGCAAGATCAAACTGGTGTCAGCCCCCCATGTCCCTTGTCACATCACAGGACAATTTAGAACCAGAAGGACCAAATGACAGACCATGAGAGCAGAGAGTCACCTTGCTATTGTGTCTTCTTTAATAGAGATAGCACTAAATAAAGAAAAGCTAGAAGATTATATTTTCACAGCTTCTATATAAGAAATTTCTGTGTTTGGTTTAGAATGGTCTGTGGCACAGATCCTAAAATAAAGTATCACAACTATCCAGTTACTTGATAACATTTTATTGATAAAATAAATGAGTATAATTTGTCTCTCATTCTCAGCTTATACATAAGTAAACCTCTGTTAAATGAAGAGTAAATGCTCTCTTGGAGAAAAGAACTTTGAGGAACGTTACAGTAGACAGTAATTAGAAAGCATAGCATTAAAAATGTGAGGGTGCAATTAATACAGGTTAAGGACATGAAAACAAATACTCTTGATTGATCTCATCTAATAAACGGGTTACATTTAAATATGAAACAATCCCTGACACTTTTAGATATTGATTGCATTTTTCAAAAATTTTATGGAAATTTAATTCTTTTCAGATTTTGCAACTATGTCACAGTAACATCTATGATTTTCTGTTAAAAATGCCAATGTGAACTATGACACTTCTGTGGTTTGCAGAAGATTATGATTATCATCCGTATTCTATAAATTTGATTTTCTATTTGAATATACAAAACAAATATATCAAAACAGTACAACTACCACCAAAAAAGAAAAATGTTATTATGAGTAGAAAATGGGATCAAAAAAGGTGATATATGAGAACAAATTCTTTCAAAAGATAATAAATGAACCACAAAAATGCCTTTTTAGTCAATTTATGGGGTTAGCATTTTGCTAAATATAACACAACGAGTGAAGAAGGATAGAAAGTATATTATGGACAAAACTATTTTTTTTATAATCAATGCTAATAAATCAAAGGTGAACTGAGGTGTACAAATTTTTTAAAAACCAATGTTTTGTCAAAGTCAATGAAAAACGTTTAAGGAAGGCTTTCCTTTTACCTCAAATAGAGAAAATCAAACTAATAGTTTAATTTTATAACTTTTTGTGAAAATACCAATTGTATCATGTTATCTCTTCACCATCTTTCCCTTTATCTGTATATGGAGTTTTATGTAAGTATTTGTAAAAAAATAACAATAATGAAAATCCATTAAGTTTACTGAGACATAAAGCAATGTTTAATTTATTTCTAAGTAGTTTGGATGCATTTTGGTGAAAGTTCATCAAAATGCTGAAATTTGTATTTCTCCTTTTTGGATTCTGAATTAGGTGAAAGCAGAAACCTACATCTTTCCTGCACTAAGACAGTTCTAAAGAGTAAAGAGTAAAATGATAGCCAGACTATACTGAACTTGAAATCTTTTCCTTTTAATGCCACCAAAACTTTACCTACAAAGAACTAGCTGCAGCTCAGATTTGGCCTATTGACCTTGGATTGTTGACCTGGTCTAAGTAAAATGGAAACTAAATTAATTTGAAGTAAATTATCTTTGCAAATTCCCTCCAGCATTTGTCACTCACTACAATATTTTTTAAAAGCACAAGCATTTATTTAATATACTGAAATTGCGAAGGTTTAAGGTCAAATGTATTGGTTTGAAAATTTTAATTTCTGTTTTTAAAATAGCAATATTATTTGTCTCCAGTACTTTTCTCACTGTCAATAAATTCTCAAAAGCCAGATACTTACACAGCAGTCACAGAGGTTAAAATTGCAGTAACATATTTTATAGATTAAATGTATACCAACAGCCAATGTAAGGAACTCTAAGAAAAATAATAATAGCCTAAAATTTTGTGACGTATGAAATAAAATACTTCATATATGACTTTAAATATTTCACAATGACTTTTCTCCTCTAAGTATTTTTAGGTTGACTTTGTGATAGAGTTACCTTTTTAAAATGTAAATCATTTATTTGATTTCTGCAAGTTATATGGTAAATTGGAGACTAATGTGAGATTTAACAATATTCAAAACCACAAAAATTAAAATGATATTAGAAACCACTTTATATTGAGGAGTTTTTACCTTATCACCTTCAGAAAACGTGATGCCATCCACAGCTCTTTTCCAAGTGATTTCTGGAATAGGTTCCCCTTCCGCATCACATACAAGTGTCACTTGACCATTCTCATACGTAGTCTCATTTTTAAGCTGTATTATGTGAGGCTGTACTGTAAAGAATATATACATTACTCAATCGATATTGGAGGAAAATATTACTGTTCAGACTTAAAAGTAATGGTGGATGCTTAAGTCCATTTGAGCAGCGAATGAGATTATTGACTCCACAGCAATCACAGTGGCATTTTTTTGGTGTATAGAAGTGCCAAAATAGTTGCAAAATATATTAGAAAAACTTTAGAAAATGACGTTCATATGTTATCACTATGAAATAATTTCAGATGGCTTAGAAGCCCACATATAAATTATAATTCTTATCAAAATCTTACCAGTTTAAAAACACCCTATTCTGTATTTACTTTTCTTAAAGCCATAAAATTAAAATATCTTCTTTTAAAGCCAAATGTGTGTTTACATACATATATGTATATATGTATACACACATGAATATTCATATGTATATACATATACACATCTATATCTATATGACATCTGTTTATATAATGATTTTCTATTAAACTTTAACAACTGTCATTGAAGAAGGAAAACAGTGATGCATGTTGAATATGTAGTAGAAATAATTATAACAATTTTTGAAAATATTTATGAGATAAATATGTACCTATCCAGAACCCTAAAGGCCAATACCTTAAGAAATAAGATAGACAAGTGGTACCTCATCAAATTAACGAGCTTCTGCAAAGCAAAGGAAACCATAAAGAGAGCAGGGAGACACCCCACAGAAAAGGAAAAAATATTTGTCAACTGTATATCTGACAAAGGCCTAACATCTAGGATCTACAAGGAACTCAAACGCGCCAAAAGGAAAAAGACAGACAGTCTCTTTATAAAGTGGGCAAAAGACATGAATAGACACTTCTCAAAAGAAGATATACGGGCAACCAACAGACATGAAAAAGTGCTCAGCCTCACTCATCGTCAGAGAAATGCAAATCAAAACCACATTGAGATACCACTTAACCCCTGTAAGAATGGCCATCATTAATAAAAACAAACAACAACAGATGCTGGCGGAATGTGGAGAAAAGGGAATGCTTCTACACTGCTGGTGGGAATGCAAACTCATACAACCTCTCTGGAAAACAGTCTGGAGATTTCTGAAAGAACTAGAAATTGACCTTCCATATGACCCAGCAATTCCCCTATTGGGAATATACCCACCAGAACTCAAATTATTCTACGAAAAAGACACCTGCACACAAATGTTTGTTGCAGCTCTATTCACAATAGCAAAAACACAGAACCAACCGTGTTGCCCATTAAAGCTGAACTGGATTAAAAAAAGTGGTACATATACATAATGGAATATTATGCAGCCATAAAGAAGGACAAATACATGAACTTTGCAGCAAATTGGATGGATTTGGGTCTACCATACGAAGTGATTTATCAAAGAAACAAAAAACGGAGTTCCATATATCCTCACTCATAAAATGACCTTGAACAATTATAATGCTATAAGAAAGCGACTGGCAGTAGTGGAAAACTGTCAGGTGAGGCGGGGTGGGACTGGCAGTTGAGGGAAACTGCTAGGGGACAGGGGGCATACCTCATTAACAAGGATACCTGCAAGATCAATGTTTGTATACCTAAACCTGAATTGTACCCCACATCTTTATAATAAATAAATAAATTTTTAAAAAGAAAATATTTATAAGATAAATATGTACGTTATTTACATATATTATTTTAGCTGATTTGACTTCAGTCTACCTAAAACTAGATATTGTAACTGTTATTTCTTTATAGTTAAATTTCCATGTAAAGAAAAACATAATATCTATTAACTGAATTTAATATTAAAACATGTCCATTCATAAACTTATGTAAAACCATAGAGATATATTACTTGAACTGTGTTATCTGCATTTCTTAAGTTTGCTTATGCTGATTTAGATATAAAATGGATATCTTGTTATTTCAGTATAAGTAACAGAGTTTTAAAAAAAATCTTTCAATATAATTAACCGTGGGATATAAATAAATTGTTTGCAATCACAGAAAATACATTCTCAAGGTCAAAAGTATGACATATATATAATGGTAAAACATTTACTAGTGGGAATCTAGTTGAAAATATTATTTAACTCTGTTCTCACTCATTGCTACCCTGATTTTTTAAAAAATAAGTAATTAAATACGATTTCACATGAGCCCATTGAGGTAGAGAACATTCACCCTTTAGCATTGTCTTATATATCACTTTTGCAATTAATTAATTTATTATAATTATACTGAGTCAAAATTTATTTAATGTTGCAGGTTTCAAAGACAACAAAAATTTTAGGTGGGGAATATTGCTGTAACAAGTTAATTGGGGGCTCTCTATAATTT
This sequence comes from Cephalopachus bancanus, assembly GCA_027257055.1. NCBI lineage: Eukaryota > Metazoa > Chordata > Mammalia > Primates > Tarsiidae > Cephalopachus > Cephalopachus bancanus. The sequence goes on along the minus strand of JAPVLO010000108.1, from coordinate 14,779,921 downwards.
CGAATAGTTTCACTTAAACATTACCCTTCTGAATAACTTTCCAACACCTTCAAATCTAAAATAATAGTCCTTTTTATCTAGTACTACCAAATTCTTCCAGTTGCACTTTCTTCTTAGAATATCTTATTCAATTTTGTTTTAAATTTTTAATACATTTTGGTGTATGGTTATCATCTCTCCCACTCTGGTAGAATATATGTTTTATGAAAATCTGCCTGATTCAGAAAATGTTTCTATCACAGCAAATGCAGGACAAACCCGCAGAGGGTGTGTCCACAAAAAAGTTAACATTCACTTACCCTGTGGTGAGTGTAAGTGTGGTCTGCTCTTGCCACCTGAAATCATTAGTCCTTACTCTCACAGATTTCTCCCTCCTTCCTTTTCCCATTCTGTGGGTTGTCTCTTTACTCCCTTGATGGTTTATTTTGCCATGCAAAAGCTTTTCAGTTGGCTTAGGTCCCACTTGTCTATCTTATCTTTTATAGCATATGCTTTTGGGGTTTGATTAAGAAATGGTTGCCAACTCCAATATGCATAAGAACGTCTCCTACATTTTCTTCTAAGATTCTTATAGTTTGAGGTCTTACATTTAGCTCTTTGTTCCATTTAGAGTTTTTTTTTTAGATGGAGAAAACATACTAAATGGTAGTAGTGTATATAATTTTAATACTACACTATTTAAAGAGAAAAATTATATTACAGAGAGCTATGACTATAATTGTCTTTCTTCTTGCCAACATAATGGAAGCAAAATCAGTATTATTTTAGGGTGCTAGTTAGTATGCTCCATAAGTCCCCTAAAGAAGACAATATAGCTCTTGGTAAATAAGGAAGATATTTATATTATATTTCATTCTAACAAAAGGAAAACAGTATTTGTAGTTACAGGTCAATATTTATAAATTATAGGGTTTAAGATGTGCTCTTTTGAAGTATATTGAAAGTAAAACTGATCCAAACATGTATCATTTAAAGACTTATAAAGATCAACACTTACAGAGATACATTATTAATCTTATTAATTTTAAATGAACATTTTCCAGCTTCTGTTATGTGTCAGTCAATATCTAACAAAAATTTATGTGTGCAATTTTATGTAATTCTTAAAAAAACTCTATCTGGCAGCTTAAATTTAAAAATACATCACAGAGAAGAGGAAACTAAAGTTTAATTATGAAAAATTTAAATAGTTTAATGAATGACAAAGCAGACCTGGGCTCTGATCTTACTCTACACATCACAGTTTTGACCATTGTGCTGTAATATTTACCAAAGACTTGGAGGAATGCCTGCTTTTCATCTTCTCCTGCCTTATTTGTGGCCCTGCAGACATAAGGACCCCCGTCACTATTGATGATGTTTCTGACAGTGAGTTCTGTGTTGCTTCCTTTCAGGGTGTATTTTTCATTTTCTTCAATGAGCTTGCCATTCCTAAAGGGAAAAAAAAGTGGTAAATCTTTACAAATCTGACTTTTTAACTAAGGAAATTAAAATCAACTTTTGGATATATAGGCATTAATTATTTCATGGCTACTGTTATTGATGGACAAGACAATATTCCAATTAAAAGTATATTTTTCATAGTCCAGAAACTTAATGCATAAACATAAAAATTGTAATTGAAAATTATTTTGGCTTTAGAGACAAGAATAACGTTTGTGCTATGTTGAAATCTTGATACTAGTCGGGCAAAAAAAAAAAAAAAGGCAGATAAATTCAATTTGTGCTTTGGTGTAAAAAAGTAAGTTGTCTTTGCCAATTTTAATTCTACACACACTAAATATTGGTGACTGAACACATTTATGAAACATATTTATTCACTAGTTTCCTGGGACACATTTAAAATAAGTTCATGGAAAATTTCTCTAAAGAATTCTCAAATAAATATTATAAAAATACCTAATAAATTTATATTGCATATAAGTACTGCCAACAAAAGGATAGGATGAGATATTTATGTGAAAACATAACTAATTAGAGAAATCATTCTGAATATGATTAATTAATTAATGAGAATAAATCATTACACAAATAATATCAATATTTTCCAAGTTCCTTCTGAACTGAAATAGATCTTATTTTGCTCTAATTCTGGTGTTTGTAGTCCTATTTATTTATTTAATATTTTTTGTTAGGGCCGTGAAAAACAGGTTTTATTCAGTAACTGCTGACAGGGAAAGAGCTGAGCTCAATTTATCCAGAGGTGATTTGGGTGTTTGGAGGGAGGAGGGAGGCAAGTATCTAAATCAGGGTTCTGGCCGGGCTTGGTGGCTCAGCCTGCAATCCCGCGCCTTTGGGAGGCTGAGGTGAGTGGATTGCCTGAGCCCGTGGGTTCGAGACTCGCCTGGGCAGCGAGACCTCATCTCTACAATAAATCAAAAAATCAGCCGGGCATGGTAGCACATGCCTGTAATTCTGGCTACTCGGAAGGCTGAGGCGGAAGGATCGCCGGAGCTCAGCGGGCGAGGCTGCGGTGGCCGGGAGCGGCCACTGCACTCCAGTCTGGACGACAGAGTGAGACTCCAACTCAAAATAAAATAAAATAAAATAAATCAGGGTTCTATCCTCCCATAGAGACTGGTAGGCAGGCCTTACGGTTCTTGATGATTACATTTCAAAGGAAGAAACCGCTGCTTAGTTGAAAGACGAGAGAGAGAGAGAGAGAGAGAGAGAGAGAGAGAGAGAGAGAGAGAGAGAGAGAGAGAGGGCCAGGGTCCTGGCATCAAGTGTTTCAAGTGTTGAATACGACAAATAATAAAGCTTCCTGGACGCATTATGCTTTTTCAAGAAGGCGCTTTATGGGGACCTAGGGTCATTCTAGGTGTCAAGGCCTTGTGCTGCTAAAAGCCACGCTGGACTTTGGTCAAGTCGCTTAGTGCAGAGGTTGGGACCGAGCTGCCCTGTGCTGAGAGTTCTGCAGTGCTCAGCGGGACGCGCTGCCCAGTGCCCTGTGCTCCAACCCCCTGGGGACCTCGGCAGTGGCAGAGGATCAGCTCAGAGACAAGTCAAGGGGTCACTGGCCTGCCTGGACTTGAATGCCAAGAGTAGAGAAGAACTGGAAACTGCTGGTGCTTAACTTGAAGGGAATTTGGAGGAGACGGGAACACTTCCTTACACCTTTGGAAATGGAGGAGCCCCGGAGGAATGCTCATTCCTCCCCAGTCTGGGGAAGTCTCTTTAAGTGAGGACAGCGCCCGACTTGGGCGCAGAAGGATGGGGAGCCACAGGTGGGGGTGCGAATCTGGAGCTGGATCCCTGAACCCACCCTGAGGTGGCTGGGGTTACTGCTGGAGGCCTGCTGAAGGGCGCCGTGAGCCCTTTGACTCCGCGCCCCTGTTGCTACCAGCTGGGAACCCGCCCCCACCTTGTGAGGGGAGCGAGGCCCCAGGCCCATGTGTGCTTGGGGACCTCTCCGGGCTGCAAAAACGTCCTTAGCCGCAGACTGACCCCCCAACGACATCGGGTGTGCACCTGGTCCTCGTGGAGTTTAGCCATAATCATCTAACAAAGACTTTCAAATATTTTTTACTGTAACCTACAGTAAGAAATATTTCAAATATATGGAAATCTGAAATATTTCTATAATTCTCCTTAGTATTTGTAAAATCTATTATGTATTCTTTTCACATCCATTTTATTCATCTCATCTCCTTTTCTTTCTTCTTCTCTTTCTTCTTCTTTGCCTACCCTGCCACATTTTTCTTATAATTGTGGGATGAATGACTGAATTAATTTTGAGAATTAATTATGTATACATTTCTACTAATGTAAAAACTTTAGAAGTCTGTCACTTGGGGTGGAGAGATTTATTTGTCCATATAAGTTTAAATTTAAAATAGACATTTCCACAAAGATTGTTTTAAAGTCTTTTCCAGCATAAAACAGCATTTCTCCAACACACTGAAAGAGTCTTCCCAGTGAATTATGGTTCTGCAAACATTTACACATATAGTAATACAATCCTTGTCCTTCTATGACTCAATGGCATTTTTACGAATTCTCATAACATCTCTAAATGTCCAATGAAATATGCAAACATTTGTTAAGAATAGTGAAGGGGATGGCTAAGCCTGTAATCCCAGCACTTTGGGAGGCTGAGGCGAGAGGATTGCCTGAGCCTGGGGGATCAAGACCAGCCTGGGCAACTTGGTGAGACCTTGACTCTACAATAAATTACAAAAACTAGCCTGCATGGTGTCATGCGTCTGTAGTTCCACCTACTTGGAAGGCTGAGGCAGAAGGATCGCCCAAGCCCAGCAGGCCAAGGCTGTGGTGGCTGTGAGCATGCTACTGCACTCTAGCCTGGGCGACAAGAGAGAGACTCTAACTCAAAAAAAAAAAAAAACATAGCGGAGGGTCACAAAATTAGGGTTTATAAAATAATAGCGAATGCATATGTAGTATCTTTTACTTTTATATTTTTCATGCATTTACTCATCAAATCTTGAATACTATAAAATGACAATATTTCAGTATTTTTGTCTATATTTTAATGTATAGATAGAACTTTTGCCACAGTGAGACAATATATTTTTCAATATTTTCAATGATAATTATTATTTTATAATAATAATAACACTGTAGAGGTTTCAGCAGCTTATAGTCCATAAAACACTTTCCCTGTATAATTTTCTTGATAGAATATGCATCATTATCCTATAATGTGCATATTATTTCTCCATTCTCATTCAATGATCAGAAAATTAAATTATACATATGATATCTCCACTCTCAATTCACAAGTAAAGTTACTTATGCTCACATAGTAATAAAAGCAGCAGATTAATTAAGGTCCAGTGTTCTTCCTAATAAAGAGGGATATCTCCCTACTTCATATAAAATATTGTGCTAAATGTTCGATGTGTAGCAAATTAGTTGCCACTCGTCATTAGGAATTCATAATATGGTTGACATTAATAGTGGGTAATACAAATTCTATTAATGAACTTATAACATTTTAAGGGGGTGGTCTATTTTAGTAAGAGAAGAGAACAAATCACTGTACTACTCTGAGAATATTAATGGGGGGAAAAAAACTTTGATTCAGCCTTTGAAGTAGATGAATACATCTTGAAGTTATTTAGAGGAAATCAGTGTGTAAAGATCATGTTCACCTTAAATGCTCAATTTAAAATAGCAATAAAGCATGATAAATAAGGCAATATTCTCAATATCCCTTCCCAAATAATTTGTTAGAAAATACTCCTATTGTTACAGCCCATTTCCAATAAATGTCAATGTCTGAAAAACACTCCCGAGAGATTCTGATAAACTCACTAAAGCTCATCTTTTCTCCAAACACCTCTTTTTTTAGGCACAGAAATACAGGGGTCAACATTAAAGAATTAATGGAAATAATAAAGAATGGATAATAGTTTCATGTTGACAATAATGGAGTAACAGGGACCTTGTTTACTCTCCAACTTTGAAGAACAAAAGTCCTGGCTAAATATATAAAACAACACTTTCAAACATTGTTCAGCAGGTAGCATCATATAACAGTGGCCTCTGAGAACTATCACAGCTTACTGACTGAAGAGAGTTCTTAGGCAGCAGCTGTGGGAGGGCAAACACAGTCTGTGTATCTGGGCTAGAAGACAGAACTCACAGTTTGGAGAGTTCAAAGTGGCTGGATTTTGCAAGTCAGAGAATGGGAGAGAAGAGAGCTACACTAGCAAAAAAGCTCAGATATTTGCAGAGGATTCCCATTCAGTATTAACTGAATACTGATTGATAAGTGCATGCTAGTAAAGCTTTCCTAGTCTAGGGGAAAAGAAAATTTTGAAAAAAATAAAGTACCATAAACCCAGAAGCTCACATAGTATCAGGAATAATTTGCATCTCAATCATACAGAGTAAAGTGACTGCCTAAAATGTAGGGCATGTTTTTAGAAGAACATTGCCTCAACAATGATGCCAAATTAACCTGAACTGAAGGTTGTTCTGGATTCACCTAAAAGAGCCTAAAAACAGTCCAAAGAAGATAAAGCTTTTTCCAAGTAACTTAACAGTATCTATAAAACAAAATAAAATACTACAAAATATGCAGCACCTCAAAACATAAAATCCTTAATGCTTGGCACCCAATTAACAATTACCAGGATAATAAATAAGCATGGAAATAAGACACATAAAAAGAGAAAAAGCAATCAATTAAAAATATATAGAAATGTAGAGATAATAGATTAATCAGATAATAGATTAATTAATGTCTCCTCAAATAGCTATTAGAAGACTTGAACCACACTATCAAGCAAATTGTACTCTAAGATTGACCACACACTTGGTCATAAATCAAGCATAAACAAATTTCAAAAGATCGAAATTTTGTCATGCACCTTCTCAGACCACAATGGAATAAAAATAAACATCAACACCAACAAGGTTCCCCCCAAACCCACAAAGACATGGACACTAAACAACATGATGCTAAACAACTCCTGGGTCAACAATGAAATCAAAACAGAGATTAAAAGATACCTGGAAGCAAATGAAAATGAAGAGATGTCTTACCAAAATCTCTGGGATGCCATGAAAGCTGTAGTAAGATGGGAATTCATATCCCTACAAAACGCACATGAAGAAAATGGAAGGATCACAAATCAATAGTCTAACACGTCACCTTCAGAAGCTGGAAAAGCAAGACCACCAAAACCCTAACTGCAGCAGAAGAATCCAGATCACCAAAATAAAAGCCCAAATCCAGGACATAGAAGACAAAATGATAATACAAAAAATCATGAAACAAAAAGCTGGTTCTTTGAAAGGGTAAACAAGATCAATGGTCCGTTAGTTAGACTGACCAAGAAAAAAAGAGAAAACACCCAAATAAATACAATCAGAAACACAAAAGATGAAGTCACATCTGATCCCGAAGAAATACAAAAGGTCATTAGAGACTACTATGTACACTTGTATGGAAACAAACCGGAAAACCTTAAGGAAATGGAAGACTTCTGATATCACACAACCTGCCTACGTTGAAACAATAAGAAATCGAGACCCTAAATAGACCAATAACAATCAAAGAAATTGACTATGTAATAAGAAAACTACCTACAAAAAAAAAGCCCTGGGCCAGATGGCTTTCCAGCAGAATTCTATAAGACATTTAAGGAGGAGCTGATACCAATCCTACTGAAAGTATTCCAGGTGACTGAGAAAGATGGAACCCTCCCTAAATCATTCTATGGAGCTAACATCACATTGATACCTAAGCCAGGTAAAGACCCAACAAAGAAAGAGAACTACAGGACAATATCTTTGATGAACATAGATGCCAAAATTCTCAACAAGATCCTAGTAAACCAGATTCAACAACATGTTTCAAAAAACATCCATTATGACCAAGTAGGCTTCATCCCTGGGACACAAGGCTGGTTCAACATTCGCACAACAATAAATGTAATTAAATACTTCAACAGATGTCAGAACAAAAACCATATGATTATATCATTAGATGCAGAAAAAGCTTTTGATAAAATCCAGCACCCCTTCCTAATAAAAACCCTCGAACACCTAGGCACACATGGAACATACCTCAAAATAATAAAAGCCATCTATGAGAAACCCACAGCTGGTATACTCCTAAACAGACAACAATTGGAACCATTTCCCCTGAAAACTGGAACAAGGTAAGGATGCCCACTCTCTCCCCTCCTGTTCAATATAGTATTGGAAGTCCTAGCTAGAGCAATCAGAAAAGAGAAGGTGATCAGGTATATTCAAATAGGAAGTCAAGTTATCCCTCTTTGCCGACATGATTGTGTACCTTGAAACCCAAGAGAATCTGTAAGAAGCCTCCTTGAACTGATAAAGAACTTTGGCAAAGTCTCAGGGTATAAAATAAATGTGCAAAAGACAATCGAATTTCTTTACACCAATAATAAACAAACAGAAACCTGAATAAAAAACACAATCCCATTCACAATAGCCACACACACACAGAAAAATGAAATACCTTGGCATCTTCCTTACCAGAGACGTGAAAGACCTTTACAATGAAAACTACAAAACACTGCTCAAAGAAATCAAAGATGACACAAACAAGTGGAAAAATATCCCATGCTCATGAATTGGAAGAATCAACATTATAAAGATATCCATTCTACCTAAGGCAGTCTACAGATTTAATGCAATACCTATCAAATTACCAGCAACATTCTTCTCAGAACTAGAAAAAACAATACAGGAATTCATATGGAAACACAAACAACCAAGAATAGCCAGAAAAATTCTCAGTAAAAAAAACAAAGCAGGAGGTATCACACTACGAGACTTCAAACTTTACTATACAGGTACAATAATCAAAACAGCTTGGTATTGGTACAGGAACAGGCATACAGACCAATGGAATAGAATTGAGATTCCAGAAGCAAAACCTCAATTTCTCAACTAGCTCATCTTCTACAAAGCCTCCACCACCTACCACTGGGGAGAGGAGAACCTATTCAGTAAATGGTGCTGGGAAAACTGGCTGACCACATGCAGAAGACTCAAACAAGACTCCCATCTATCCCCATACACAAAAATTAACTCTAAATGTATCAGAGACCTAAATGTAAAACCTCAAACCATAGGGACCTTAGAAAATGCAGGACACATCCTTATGGAAATTGGAACTGGCATCCAATTCCTGAACAAAACCCGAAACACACAGGCTATAAGAGACAAGATAGATAAGTGGGATCTCATTAAACTAACAAGCTTCTGTAAAGCCAAAGAAATCATCAAGAGAGCAGGGAGACAGCCCACAGACTGGGAAAAAGTATTTGCCAACTCCTGATCTGACAAAGGTTTAACATCTTGGATCTACAAGGAACTCAAATGTGCTGAAAAGAAAAAGACAAACAACCCCATTAAAGAGTGGGCAAAACATATGAACAGACACTTCTCAAAGGAAGACATCCAAGCAGCCAACAGACACATGAAGAAATGTTCAACCTCACTAATCATCAAGGAGTTGAAAACCAAAACCACACTGAGATACCACCTAACTCCAGTCAGAATGGCAATTATCAATAACTCAAAAATTAACAGTTGCTGGAGAGGGTATGGTGAAAAGGGAACACTCCTACACTGTTGGTGGGAGTACAAACTGTGCAACCTCCGTGAAAAACAGTGTGGCGATTCCTAAAAGTTCTAAATATCGACCTCCCATATGACCCACAATCCCCCTACTGGGAATATACCCTAAAGAACTCAAAACACACTATAAAAAAAGATACCTGCACATGTATGTTTATCGCAGCATTGTTCACAATAGCAAGAACCTGGAACTAACCATGCTGTCCATCAAAAGAGGACTGGATTAAAAAAATGTGGTACATATACACAATGGAATACTACGCAGCCATAAAAAAGAACAAAATCATGAATTTCGCAGCAACCTGGATGGAACTAGAGTCTATAATACTGAGTGACCTCTCACAGAAACAAAGACCTGAGTATCACATGTTCTCACTCATATAGTGGACCTTGACCATCTATCGTAATACTATAAGAAAAGGACTGACAGTGGTGGGAAACTATGGGGAGGGAGGGGGAAGGGAGGTGGGATTAACGGTGGTCAATATCTGTCTGGGGACGGGGAGACACCCCTTATCAACAAGGGTGCCTGAACGATGCATATTTGTATACCTAACCCTTAACTTTACCCCACAACTTAAAAATTTAAAAAAATTGATTAAAAAAAAGAAATGTACAGATAATAGATTAATCAGATAATAGATTAATTGATATGTCTCCTCAAATAGCTATTAGAATACTTGAACCACACTATCAAGCAAATTGATCTATTTAATATTTAGAGATTTTTCCATACAATAATAGTGGAATAGACATTTTCACTACTATAGGTTTTCAAGTGCACACAGAACATTTACTAATATAGACTACAAATAAGATTCAATAAACGTAAATAAATTGATGCCTTTAAAAATAAGAGGACATGCAAGTGGCCACAAATGTATAAAAATTTTCAACATCGTGGAACAACAGGATAATGCCAACACAAGCCACAAGGAGATACCATCTCACACTAGTCAGAATGGCTGTTAATAAAAAGTCAAAAAAACAACAGATGTTGGTGCGATTGCAGAGAAAAGGGAACAATTACTCATAGTTGATAGAAATGTAAATTAGTAAAGCCTCTACAGAAAACAGTATGGAGATTTCTTAAAGAACTAAAAACCAAAACTGCCACTCAACTCAGCAATTCTACTACTGGGTATCTACCAAAGAAAAGACACCATTACAGAAAAAAGACACCTGCTCTTGTATGTTTATTACAGCACTACTCACAGTAGCAAAGTCCATGGAATCAACCTAAGTTTCCATCAACAAATGATTAGGTCAAGAAAATGTGAGCTGTACAGAAGGTGCCAAAAATGTATGCACATTTTAATAAAGGAAAAAATTGTAAAAGTCAACATATACCAATGACAAAATATGAATACAAGTCATGTTTGACTTTGGAAATTACAAGAGGTGTTCAACGTGGTTACAAGAGGTGTCTAGTCAGTTCTGAAAAGTACTTTGAATATAATACATAGATAACATCTCTTATAGTGTGTATGCATTTTGGTACCCCCAATAAATGGACAGGTATATACATACCCCATGAAATAATACACAGCCTTAAAGAGAATGAAATCATATCTTTCTTAGCAGCATGGATAGAGCTATAGGCTGTTATTGTAAGTGAAATAACGCACACATCCTAGGCAATATAGCAAGACCTCATTTCTACAAAAAATAAAAAATTATCCTGGTCATGTGGCTGTAGTACCAGCTACTTGGGAGGCTGAGGTGAAGAAACCTCTGAGTCCAAGAGGTTGAAGCTGCAGTGGGCCGTGATAGTGCTACTACACTCTAGCCTGGACTAAGATTGTGACTTCAAAACAAACAAGCAAACAGACATCCCCAAATAAAGAAATAAATATTAAAATTAATGAGAAACAAAAAAATCAAGTACCACATGTTCTCACTTATAAGTGGGACTTAAAATATAAGTACACATATATGGACATACAGAGAAAAATATTAGAAACTAGAGACACCGAAAGGGGCCAAGTGAGGACTGAAAAATTACTTGCCAGTTCTAGGTACAGTGTTCACTATTTGGGGGATGGGTACACTAGAAACCCAAATTATGCCATGTATCCATGTAACAAATCTGCACGTATACTACTGAAATTATGAAAAGTATGTTTCTTGACAAGTATAGAATGTTGTTAGAAATCAATAGCAGAAATATTTATGAAGTCTACTTCCATACTTAAAAACAAACCAACGTTCTTCTAAATAACCAATATTAAAGGTTATATCATAAGGAAATTTTAAAAAATATTTTAAGCTCAACAAAAATAAAAATGACATCAAAATCAGCAGGGTGCAATTAAAGCCATGTTTAAAGGGAACATTTATATTACAAAATATTTATATTATAAAAGAATAAATGATTAAAAATCACTGAAATAATGTCCACCTTAAGTAACTAAAACAGGAGAGAATTTTAAACACAAAGTAAACAGAAGAAGCACAGTAATAAAAATCAAAGCAGAAATCAATAAACTAGAGCAAAGGAAAGAAAATAATTGAAACCAAAAGCTGAATTACTGAGATTATAATGTGCATAAACCTACCTTTAAACAAATCAGGATAAAAAATATATATATAAGAAATAACCAGCTATAAAGTTATCAGGATTTGAGAATGAAAACACTAGATAATATGCAAATTAATGAATAACAAAGGACTACTATAAATGGCTTCATGCCGGAAAATACAATTGAAAAGAAGTGAACAAATTCCTGGAATTGCATAAATCAAAAATTTCACTAAAGAATACTGACTAGCTCTATGTCTATAAAAAATTGAATTTGTAGTTAAACCTGCACATAAGAGAAATCATGGCACAGATGGTTTCACTGGGAATTTTTCCAAACATTTAAGTAAGCAATAATAAACATTATGTAAAAATTCTATCAGAAGGCAGAAGAGGAAGAAATACTTTCCTACTCATTCTATGAGACCAGTAGTACCCTGACCCCTAGCAATTCAAGACCAAGAAAACGATAAAACAATATTTCTCATAATCACGAAAGCAGTAATTCTTAATATATGAGCATATTGATTCAAGCAATGTATAAAATAAATGATACAGTCTTGTACCACTTAATGACAGGGATATATTCTGGGAAATGGATCATAAGTCCATTTTGTAGCTGTGTGAATATCACAGACTGTACTTACACAAACCTAGATGGCTATGGCCTTCTACACACCTAGCCTATATGGTATAGACTGTTGCTCCTAAGCCACAAACCTCTACAGCGTGTTACTATGTTGACTACTGGAGGCAATTATAACACAATAGTGTTTATATACCTGTATAGGGCACTTAACCATGAATGGAGTTTGCAGGTTTAGAAGTTGCTCTGTGTGAGTCAGTGAGTAGTGAGTGAATATGAAGGCTTAGGACAATACTGTATGCTACTGCTGGCTTTATAAACACTGTAGACATGGGCTACCTAAATTTATTAGCTTTTCTTTAATAATAAATTAACCTTAGCTTACTGTGACATTTTTATATCATACACTTAATTTTTTCCACTGTTGATTCTTATAACACTTTGCTTCAAACACATTGTACAGCCAGTCATACGAAGTATTTTCTCTTTAATCTTTTTTCTAGTTTTACATCTTTTTAACTTTTAGTTTTTGTTGTTGTTATTGTTGTTGTTAAACACACACACACACACACACACACACACACACACACACACACACACACACATTTAGGCAACCTCTTTGGGTTCCCTCCTGCTCTGGGAGCTTTTCTGTCCTCTCAATAAATCTCGATTTTTAAAGAAAAAAAAAACAACTTCAAAAACACATTAGTCTAGGTCTACTCAGGGTCAGGATTATCAATATCACTGTCTTCCATCTCCACAGCTTGTCCCACTGCCAAGTCTTCAGGGACAACAACACGGATGAAGCTGTCATTGCCTATGATAATAATGCCTTCTTCTGGAAGACATACTAAAGGACCTTGAGGCTATTTTACAATTAACATTTCTCTTTTATAAGTAGAAGGAATATGCACTAAAATAATGATTTAAAGTACAGTAGAGCCGGGCTCGGCGACTCAGCCGGTAATCCCGTGCCTTTGGGAGGCTGAGGTGAGTGAATTGCCAGAGCCCGCAGGTTCGAGACCCGCCTGGGCAGCAAGACCTCATCTCTACAATAAATCAAAAAATCAGCTGGGCGTGGTAGCGCATGCCTGTAATTCCAGCTACTGGGAAGGCTGAGGTGGAAGGATCGCCGGAGCCCAGCAGGTTGAGGTTGTGGTGGCCAGGAGCGGCCACTGCACTCCAGTCTGGGTGACAGAGTGAGACTCAAACTCAAAATAAATAAATAAATAAATAAATAAATAAATAAATAAAGTACAGTAGAATAAATACATAAACCAGTTACATTAACCAGTAACATGTTCATTTATCATTATCAGATGTTGAAACTAAATATGGCCAACCTGAAAGCTTCCAGGTTCACAGTGTTATTCTGACTGATAGTAAATGTTCTAATCTTAACCTGAAGATGGAACTAATGACCAATCTGTGTTACTAATATCAACTTAACATAGGTGGCAGAAGTGAGTTTACTATCGAACCAGGGATCTCTGTGATAAAGGCTAATAGTAGTTACACAAAAAGTAAAGGATCTTTAATTTTTAGACTTGGAGTCATATTCTTCAGGGGCATGTGCTCTAAACCCATCACAATCAAACATTCATTTTACATGTATTTCTCCCTCAGAAATGATGGATTACATGTAAATGTGAATTTAAATAAGATGCATGATTTCCTGCTCTTGAATTTGTGTTTTATAGCCTTTCTTAATAAATGACTCAACATAATTATTTCAAAACAATGTTTATCCATCATTTTTTTAAAATCAGCTTCTATTCCTTGGCTAAGACAGCCAGAAGTTTGAAGTTTAGAATGCTTTCCCACTCTACATCAAAATGGAACATGGGTTTCACCAGTTCATTTTTGTTTTCAACTTCCAACTCATACTATTATTTTGTTTTAGTTTCTTTTTTTAACAACAGATTATCACAGAAACAAAGATCTGAATACTACATGTACTCATTCATAAGCAGACCCTGAACATTTGTCATAATGCTATAAGAAAGGGATTTACAGTAGTGGGACACTGTCAGGGGAGGGAGGGGGACATAACAACAGTAAGGGTACCCAAACTTTACTTGCACAGATAACCACTTATGTACCTAGACCTGATGTACCCCTATATCTTTAAAATAATAACAAAGACTGTTTTGGTTTCTTTATCTGTTAAATAAGTCTGGTTGAAAGAAATTTTCAAAAAAGGTTCCTCTGGAAATATAGTTATCATTAAAATAAGATTGTGAAACAATATTTCTTCATTGTAATGAATAATCCAAGAGCTTTTCTGTGACACAATTAGATCTGATATTGACTGTTAAGCAGCCAGACTAGTAAACCAGCAGTCACTGAGGTAGATGATGATTATCTGGGGTGAATATGAAAATATTTGATATGTAATCACATTACAAAATGCCAAGAGTGTGTCACAAGACAATTCATGCCTACAAAATAATCTAAAAAAGATTATTTGAAGAAATATCTTGTTTATTGCTATTTATTATATTAATAGGATAAACAGGGTAAACAGAGGGTTGAAGGTTGAAAATAATGTCAGTAACTGCTCAGATAGAAAGCAATAAAAATAGTTTTGAACTTCAATTATTATCTTAAAGGAATTAGAATAAAACCCTAATCTTCAGTAGGGACTCTTTTTGTACATTTGGATATATATTTTATTGGTCATTTTTATAATTACTTTTGCATGATATGGTTTATGAAGTGTAAAAGTGATTCCAGAAATATTTGTAGCTAATGTTTGTCCTGTACACTGCATTACTGGTACATATTTACAAGATTATCTAGCTATACATTTTTTTTTTTTTTTTGAGTTGGAGTCTCACTCTGTCACCCAGACTGGAGTGCAGTGGCCGCTCCCGGCCACCGCAGACTCGACCTGCTGGGCTCCGGCGACCCTTCCGCCTCAGCCTTCCCAGTAGCCGGAATTACAGGCATGTGCTACCATGCCTGGCTGATTTTTTGATTTATTGTAGAGATGAGGTCTCGCTGCCCAGGCGGGTCTCGAACCCGCGGGCTCAGGCATTCCACTCACCTCAGCCTCCCAAAGGCGCGGGATTACAGGCTGAGCCACCGAGCCCGGCTTTAGCTATACATTTTATTGTCTCTAGTAGTTTGAGATACAGCCTAAAATAATTGAATATTTTAATATATGTTTGATCTTAATGGAAACAAAAGAATATTTTAAAATTCCAAATAATTAGATATAAGGAATCTATCACAGAATACATTTAGAATACAGTGCTTACTCGTTTGATGAGATTAAGTTTTAAAAAATGATCATAAAGACATTACATTTTAACTCTAAAAATTAGCTTTTTCCATAATATAGTAAGTAAATAATATAGTAAATAAAAATAATATACAATTGTATTATAATAAAATATGGTATTTTATACAAACTGATGTAAACAATATTAGGATGCTTAGTTCAAGACACACTGTGGTGACTATAACATGCTTGAATAAGTCACAGGTGCTCATGGGCTTATTTTGACCAGAAGTCTGACCAGTAGACAAGAGTAACTACGATGGGTATAGCCTTTGATTTAGAATATCAGGGCAAGATCACATCGCTGATCTCCTTAGCAATTTAATCTAGCTACCTTAATCCAGTCAATAGTATCATACTTTTTTTAAGGAAACAAAAAAATGATTTACTTCTCAACAAAATGATTAAAATCCCAAATCTTATTCCATGAGCCTGATTAAGGACACAAGCCAGAGGGACACGGGTGTAGAGCCTACCTGTACCAGGAGATGGTGGGTTCAGGAGACCCCGAGGCCTTGCAGGAAAATGTCATCTCTTCTCCTCTCTCTGCTGTAGCATTAAAGGATTTCTGAGGCATTGTGATTGCTGGCGGCACTGAAGAAAAATAGAATAAATAGAGTTGAAAACATTTTCACCAGCTTCATTTTGATAATTTTTAAAATCACATTTTTAATGCTAATCTTTAACTTGAAGGTTTACTTAGATCAGTGGAAATGACTTGGTTTCATAGTAAAATTAACTTTATGACCACTGATGTGCCTTGTAATGTACAATAATTAGATTAATTCATTGTGATGCTATTTTACTGCTTCTTAGTATTTTAAACTAAACAATGAACTATACATTTTAGCAGACATATATACTTTTATAAAATACGTCTCACAAACAACAGACAATATTACCCTGACTTATATCAATACAAGTTCTACTTTGAGCATAAATGAATTTCCTATTTGGGTTCTTATTGGTCTGTGTAAAGCCATAGCAATTAATCACTGCTTCAAGACAGGGCTTTCAAATTAGATGTCAAACCATAATGTTCTTTCTGATTAACTATACTTAATTTCTTCAAACAACTATAGAACATTTTATGCAGAGAAATTGCATAAGCCACAGAGAGTATGAAAATAGATTTTCATGAACTATTTAATTTTAAAATTAAGTGTCCCCAATTTCTAACTAATTGCATTGTAAAAACTGTATACACTGCACAATTTGGATGTGTTGAAACTGTTACTGAAATGCACTGTTTGCAATAAACAAATCATGAGTATCCACAATAGAAGGTAATTTCAAAGCAGAGCATAAATAGTAACTCAATGCATACTTTCAAGACTTTAAACTGATTTGATAAAGTAATATTCCTAAAATTAATTATAGTAATACATTTTTTTTTACATACTCTAAACAACACATCCAGAGAGACATTTAGAATTGTGAATATAACTAAGTATCTGCACAATAGTATACAGGTCATCATTGATGTTGTTTTATTGCCATTGAGAGTGGGGATAAGAACTGATATGAAACTTAGTAATTAAACACAATATATCAAGTTTCGGCCTTTATGAGTTTAGATTTAAGAAACATGATCTGACATGCTGTCTCTAAAATAACATAATAATTACTAGTATTACAAAGGATAGACTTTCATCAGATATTAACTCTCAATTTTAAGTACATTGCCATTTGACTTTTGTATCCTGCTTTCTTTCCCTTGTAATTATGGAAAATTCATTTAAATCAAAATGCTTTGCCTTTTGTTATGTATAAGCATAGTTCCAAGAGCACTATTACTATTTTTATTATAACAATCAAAATTTTTAACCCATTAGAGAATTACAATGAAATGAACTCTTTAATAGATTTGTATTCTGAATGTGTTAAGTAGTCAGCATTTTCTGGTAGGTTTCTATTTTCATTCTTCAGGTGCAAGAAACATGAAGATGTGTAAGGAAGTAGCTCTATAAGTCTCACTAGGCTATAGCTCACCTTCAAGTTATAATTCCTCTCACTATCTGCTTAGGTAACAAAGACACTAATTTGACAGTTTGACTTTCCTTTTTTCAGTAATGGCATCCAGAAGTGACATATGTCTTCTGAGTCTTCCAAGTCTTTCTCCACCCTTCAGATAGTTCTCAGAAGATAAAGGATGTGATTCTAACCATGGAACACCTATTTATGTCACAGTTTGTATGGTTCAGATTAGCCAGTACCCATTAATTCCTCCAAATTTATTTCGGTTCAAGAAAACTAACCCCACACTACCACAGTCAGGAAATTCTACTGTTTTATAATTTAATTTGTATTCAGAGCTAAATGTAAATCATCAATTAAATTAATATGCAGATTTTCCATTTAGCCAAGAACTGTTAAACTTAATACTCACAATTTTTTTGTTTGTTTGTCTCTTCTTTTAAGATTGTGTGGCCATTCAAAGCCACAGAAGTTCTCTCAGCCAAGAGAACAGATAGACCAGGTTAACACTAAAGTACCTTGTAGTTCCAAAATTCTATATTGTTATTTTCAGTTTGTATGGAAAGTATATTAATGTATTTCCTCATATCTTCCCATGATTTCATTAATAAGTGGTTCTTTCCATTGAATATTATTATTGAAGATAGAAAAAGTGAAAAAACTGAGCAACCACATTTGCAAAGCTTATTTTAATGACTTTATTACATCTTTATTCTTGTTCAAATTTCACAGTCTCCCAAACCCAGTGGGTACACTACTGGACATGTATTAAATTACTGGCCAAAAATAGCCACATATATACATATTATAGCATTAATTTATTGTAATAAATCTTGCATTTAACTTCCCAGGAACAAAATGTATAGGTCAAGGGGTAAATGAACAATTTATATTAAGTGAAGAAGACTAAAATAGATATTTCAAATTGCTCTCAGTAGACCTCATGCATGTTTCTATACTAACAATAAATTTTACAATCAGAAAAGTTTAAATGAAAAATTGAAACAAATTGTACACCATTTATTTAAAAGTGAATTCATAGCTAGATGTTTATGGCATTTGACCATAAATAAAATACTTATTAAAGCAAATCCAAGAGAAAAAAAATTACAGTTGGAAGTGTGGAAAATACTGTTTTGACTTTCTGTTTCCACAGTGAGAGATGATAACTAAAGTAAATAAATGGCCCAGTGTTAACATGGAAAAATCTCTCTTGTCAATAGATAAATAGATGCAAACTTAGAAGTTCTTTTACTTCTTGAAAGAAATTTTTATATTAAGCATGACCATTTTTATGCTTTTTCAGAGTGCATTCAATGGTTGACAATATTCTATAGCAAAGGTTCTCAAAGTGTATTTCAAAAAAACCTTGAGGTCCCCACACCTTTCAGAGGGTCTCTGGGGCCATCTCTTTTCCAATCAAGTATCTGTGTACAGATGGATTTTCTCCTATAAAAGTAAGCTATTGGATTGTGCTAATGGAGGAAAAGTTCAATAATCTCTGTATCTAAAAGAGTCCTTTTCTTTTTGAAAATATATGTTTCAAAAATATATCCCAAAAGACTGAATATAGAAAGAGATCTGAGAACCCACCTGTCTTCTGTTAATACACACATTAGAAAAAATGTCAAAAATGTAAAGAAAGCCACTCTTTAATTATTGTTTTATTTTCAATATATAGTCATTTTTCATAAATATGTTGTCTATATTAGTATATTTATTATTTTTGGCAACAAATTAACATTTTAAAATGTAAATGAGATCCTGAGATATATTTAAAACTTCTCCATTTCAATGTCTACTATGATATATTTAAATGAGTATGACTCAAATAAGCAACACTTTTGGAGGTACTCAAAAATTTTACATGTATAAAAAGCTCATAGGCCAAAAGTTTTGAGACCAACTGGAGTACAAAATGGAATAGAATACAATTTAGTAATAAGAATTAGCCTTTAAAAATAAGTCACATAACCTGCCCAGACAAATATATAACAAAAGCTACTGTCTGCGTAAAAGTAATCTAAATGTGTAAGATATCAAAACAAATTTTATAGACCTAGTACTAATTACTCATGTGAAACTCTTGAGAAAAGAAATCTGTTGGGAAGTATAAAAGTATGAAAATTTCAGGACTGAACAAGGAATAAAGGTTTGATGATAGGTGGCATTAGGGCACAATGAGCTTGACTCATGCGGTGCTCAGAGAGGTTACCTGAAATGAGAAGTTCCTCATAGCAGGATCCTTTTTAAGACAGCATGTCTGGACACCATGCAGAAGAGGAGGAAAGTAAGAGAACTCTTGGGAGAGAAGAGACTCTTAGAGGGAACTAATCTGTCCAAGTGACATCTCTCATCAGCACAGTGGAGTCCTCACTCAGCAAAGGAATCTCTCAGTCTCTCAGAAGTCAAAAGGACAACTGTGGGCTTGGCAACTTGGATTGCTTCCAGAGTTTGTCTATGGCTAACAAAAGTCTGTTTCAGTTTTACAAGGTGGGTTTTTTGTAAAGTAGGTTGATTCTTTTTGTTTGTTTGTTTGTTTGTTTTTTGAGTTGGAGTCTCACTCTGTCACCCAGACTGGAGTGCAGTGGCCGCCCCAGCCACCGCAGCCTCGACCTGCTGGGCTCTGGCGATCCTTCCGCCTCAGCCTTCCGAGTAGCCGGAATTACAAGCATGTTGAAAAAGTGCATATGTGGACTAACTTTAAAGTATTGGCACTGGAGGTCTTATGTGCTAATTGTCTCAGAGACCAATAAGGGGTTACCTTTGGTTTAATTATATAATAGCTATACAGGTAACATTGGAAGATGATGCAGATCTTGGGGAGAAAGAATTATCTTGGAATTCACTGAACTGAATTAAAGGTATACCCCAAACCTAGAAGTAGGCATCAATATTTTTTTTAATTTAATTTAATTTAATTATTTATTTATTTATTTATTATTTTTTTGAGTTGGAGTCTCACTCTGTCACCCAGACTGGAGTGCAGTGGCGGCTCCCAGCCACCACAGCCTCGACCTGCTGGACTCTGGCAATCCTTCCACCTCAGCCTTTCAAGTAGCTGGAACTACAGGCGTGCGCTTCCACGCCCGGCTAATTTTTTTTTTATTTATTGTAGAGATGAGTTCTCGCCAAGTTGCCCAGGCGGGTCTCGAACCCACGGGCTCAGGCAATCCACTCACCTCAGCCTCCCAAAGGCGCGGGATTACAGGCTGAGCCACCGAACCCGGTTGGCATCAATATTTCAACATTGCCCAAGAAAGGTCCAAAAGAAGCCTTCCATTTTAGTTTCAAGGAGCAGGAAAGGATTTGTTAGAGACAATGACAGCAGAGAGGAGCATGTAATTGGCTAATTTTCTGCGATAGGGGATTCTTCTTTAATCAGAGGAATTGTGGTCACAGGAGCAAAAACTTCCATTTTTCTTGTCCATTTCTTTTCTGTGAATAGTTGGACCTGAATGAGGGTACAGTGGGAGCACAGAGTGGTAAATAAAACTAGGTTTTTGACAAGATGCCTGAACATTAGTGACCTTAGGGAAGTATGACAGAGATCACAGTGCAAGAAGAATTTGGAAAAGCAAGCACATCAAGTTATTAATTAAATTGGTGAGCTATGCCTTGAGCTGTGCTTATGTGGGTCTGATTCTAAACAGTACCAATACTAAAACTTTGTGCATTGAACTAAGACATAAACCACCACATAGATCCTGAAATGGTGATTGGTACACATGTAGGACTGATCTGAAAACATTTTTTTATAATCAATATTTTTTATTATGATATTGTGGGGTACAGTTAAGGGTTAGGTATACAAATACGTTTCGTTCAGGCACCCTTGTTGATAAGAGGTGTTTCCCTGTCCCCAGACAGATATTTACTAACATTAATCCCATCTCCTCCCCCCCCATAGTTTCCCACTACTGTCAGTCATTTTCTCATAGTATTATATTGGATGTTCAAGGTCCACTATATGAGTGAGAACATGTGATACTCGGATCTTTGTTTCTGTGAGAGGTCACTCAGTATTACAGACTCTAGTTCCATCCAGGTTGCTGCGAAATTCATGATTTTGTTCTTTTTTATGGCTGTGTAAACATTTTAAAGGTTATAAAAAGGAAACTTATTTTGAATACACAAACTAAGAACGCTGCATAGAATATGTGGTCTGAATTAAACAAATTGTTGGCAATAACAAAAATGTTAACTTTCTCCATAAAATTTAAATAAGCCGCATTCTGATAATATAATATTTAAAAATCAAATATAATTAAATTTTTGGCATATGAAGAACTAGGAAAATTTCATGTCAATGGGAAATGCCAATGGCATGTTTACATGTGTTGGATTATCAGTAACTTTTAAAAACAACTATTTTGAGC
The DNA here is from genome assembly GCA_027257055.1 of Cephalopachus bancanus. NCBI lineage: Eukaryota > Metazoa > Chordata > Mammalia > Primates > Tarsiidae > Cephalopachus > Cephalopachus bancanus. Next base: position 14,758,085 of record JAPVLO010000108.1, on the reverse strand, counting down.
ATGTTCTAAAGAGTAAAGTGAACCATGTTGAAATAAATGGAAACAAAATATCTGCAGACACACAACATATACAAAACATCAAATAAGTATATGTCAGAGCTAAGTTTATATTAAAAGCAAAACAAAAATCAAAGATATGCTAAACAGATATGACAGAGAAAACAGTTGTTAAACTTGGAGAATGACAAATGAAAATTACTCAGTACACAAAACAAAAGAAAAAATATTAATGTAAAAATAAATACAGCTTCAGAAACTGATGAGACAATACAAAATGTCATGAAATCAAAGAAATGGAGAAAGAATACTACGAAAATGAAATGTAGGTATATGTATGTATATATATTTATCTATGGAACTAACATAAGATAGCTGGAGTGGCTACCTTAATATCATAAAAAGTAGATTTCAGAGAAAACAAAATTAAAAGACTTAAAGGCAATCAAACCTATTTATTCACCTCACAAAAGAGTTTCAAATGTATGAAGCAAACATTGACTAAAAATCTGGAAAAGGTACACAATTAGTCTTTGAAGTAGCTTAAGAACTAGGGGAAAAAAAAAAGAGTGAAGCAAGACCAAAACAAGCAAGTGGAAGAAAACAATGCAAACAAAAGAGTACATCAATGAAATAAAAACCAGAAGAAATATAAAGAAAATAAAAGAAACCAATGAATTATTTTTGAAATATCAATAAAATTCTAGCAGGATTCATGAGGGTAAACAAGGAATGATGACACATTTTGCCAATCAGGACTGCAAGAAGGGATTTCACTACAGATTTTACAGACAGCAAAAAAAAAAATATATATATATATATATTATTTTTTTTTTTTTTGAGTTGGAGTCTCACTCTGTCACCCAGACTGGAGTGCAGAGGCCACTCCCGGCCACCGCAGTCTCGACCTGCTGGGCTCAGGCGATCCTTCTGCCTCAGCCTTCCAAGTAGCCGGAATTACAGGCACGCGCTACCACTCCCGGCTGATTTTTTTTGATTAATTGTAGAGATGAGGTCTCGCTGCCCAGGCAGGTCTGGAAGCCGGGGCTCAGGCAATCTACTCACCTCAGTCTCCCAAAGGCGCGGGATTACAGGCTGAGCCACTGAGCCCGGCTAAAAAAATATTTTTTAAAAAAGAAGTACATACATAAAACTCTATACACATAAGTTTTAAATTGGTGGACCACTTCCTTGAAAACCAGACACCACTAAAAGTTACTCAAGATGAAATATATAACACAAAGAGTCCTATAATTATTAAAGGAACATAATAAGAAGTATAAAGCCTCCTGAACAAATTCCTAGAATCACATAGTGTACCTAGTGAATTTTATCAAACATTTAAAAAAGAAATAATAGCATTTTTAAACAATCTCTTACAGAAAATATGAGAATGGAATACATTTCAACTAGTTTTATGGAGCCAGAATTATACATTTTTTTCCAATCTGGAGAAGTTAGAAATGAATTTTTGTCTAAAATATAAAATAAGGAATCTACAAAAATATTGCTAGAACCAATTACTGAGTGTAGCACAGTCAAGGGATTTAAGAAAAACACACAAATCAAATTTATATGCATATTAACAATAAACACTTGGAAACCAAAATTTTTTTAAAAAAATGTATAATAGCTCAAAAAAATCATGCTTAGGTCCAATCAATCAATAAAATTTATGTATGGAATTTGAATAATAATTCAACCAGTCAAGACAAGAAATTTACAAACCAATATCTCATGAAAATATGCACAAATATTAAAGAAATAATAGAAAGTATAATCCATCAATAAATAAAAAAGATTACTACATCATCACCAAGTGCATTTTTCTGTGAACATAGACTAGCACAATGCAGCAGATTCAGTTAATGTAATCCAACTTAACAATCTAAAGAAAAAAATCATTTAATAGTATAATTTGATGATAAAAAAAGCATTTAACCAAGTTGAAGATCCATTCAAAATAAAACCTCCCAGCAAACTATTGAGTGAGACTTCCTTATCCTGCTAAAAGACATCTGCCCCAAAATTTAGACCTAACATTAACATAGGATAAAGAAATGAATACTTTGTCTATAACACTGAGAACAAACAAAGAAGTCCTCATTCAGCAATTTTATCCAACATCATACTGGAAGTACAACACAGTACAGGCAAGTAAAAAGATATCAAAGGCACATAGTCAGAAAAGAGGACTTTTTTTCCAATCTAAAGAGGTTAGAAATGGATTTTTGTCTAAAATAAAAAATAAGGAATCTACAAAAATATTTCTAGAACTAATTATTGAGTATAGCACAGACAGAGGATTTAAGAAAAACACACAAATCAAATTTATATACATATTAACAATAAACACTTAGAAACCAAAATTAAAAAAAATAAACCATGTATAATAGCTAAAAGAAATCATACCTAGGTACTAATCAATCACACAAAACTTATGTATGGAATTTGAATGCTGAAAACTATAAAAGCTGATAAAATAAATGAAAGATGTCTTTAATAAATAGAAAGACATACCGTGCTTATATACTTGTTGACATGATAGAAAAAGGTAATAATCTTTCAATATTAACATAATGTCGCTACACAATTCTGATTAAAATCCCAGCATGATATTTTTGTGTAGACATATTGATATTAAACTTTAAATTGAATGAAATAAATTATAATTTTCTTTTTTTGAAAGGACTATTGAAGAAATCATGCAACCTAATTTTAAAATACTCTGTGAAGTTGTGGCAATGTGACAGTGTACTAGTGGGAATAGACACTATTCCCTCTGTTCAAGGCATAGATATTAGACCAAGGCAATAGAAAAGAAAGTGTAGAAATAGACTCACCCAATACAGTCAATTACTTTTGATTACAGAGTGAAAAGACAATTTAATGCAGAAATGAGTCTTTTAACAATGGTTTTTAAAGAGTTGGTTACACATATGCAAATACATGAACCTGAACACAGAACTCACTCCTTGTACAAACATGAGACCCAAATGTGTCACAGACCTAAATTAAAACTATAAAGATATAAACCCCTTAGAAGAAAACATAAAATAAAATCTTTGTGACTTAGGGTTAGGTGAAAAATTCTTAGATATAACAAAAAAAAAAGCAGTTCAAAAAAATATGGATAATTTGGACTTCCTCAAAGTTAAAATCTTCAGCTCTCTGAATGACAATTAAAGAGAAAGAGAGAGAGAGAGAAGACAGAAGATCAGCTACAGACTGGGAGGTGAAAAAAAGACTTGTAAATCCTGTATCTGAGGAAGGACTTACATCATATATATTTAGATCTAAATTTAACAATAAGAAAACAATCAATTTACAAAAAAAGCAAAAAAATCTTTGAAGAGATACTTTACCAAAGAGGGTTTACAGGAGGAAAATCAGCATTAATAGAATATATTGAACTTGCACAACACAACATTGAAAAACGAACGCTCCAGTCAGAACATGGGCAAAGACATTAAGACATTTGCAAACAGGAAATGAGCACAAGAAAAGATATTCTCTATCCTTCGCCATTGGAGAAATGCAAATAAAAGCCACAGTAAGATTTTACTATATAGCTAATACAACGTGTAAAATTAAACACACAAAAAAACTGAAAACTGACATCAAGTACTGGTGAAAAATGAAGAGTAACTTGCACACACTATTACTGAGAATTCAAAGTTATCCAGCCACTGTGGAAAATGGTTTCATAGTTTCTTCTAACGGTAAATATAAATTCATAACCCTGAAATCCCACCCCTAAGTATTTGCCCCAAATCAATAAAACTTACATTCACACAATAAACTGTACATACATGATTATAGTGTCGCCACAGGTCTACCTCAGATCTACTGCAATAAAGTGAGTGTCACAATAAAGTTAATGACACCATTTTTTTGGTTTCCAAGTACATATAAAAGTTATGTTTACACTATATTGCTGTCTCTTAATTGTGCACCATCATTACATCTACAAAACAACGTACAGACTTTAATTTAAAAATATTTTATTGCTGTACAATGCTAATAATAATTTAAGTCTTCAGTGAATCGTAAACCATCTGCTGGTGGAGGGTCTTATCTTGATGAATGGCTACTGACTGACCAGGGTGGTGGTTGCTGAAGGCTGGGGTAGCTGTGGGAATTTCTTAAAAAGAGACAACAATAAAGTTTGGTCCATTGATTGACTGTTCCTTTCACAAAATATTTTGCTGTAGCATGCAATACTGTTTAATAGCTGTCTGTTACAATTTAACTACCTACAGTAGAATTTCTTTCAAAATGGAAGTCAATCTTCTCAAAACTTGCCATGGCTTTAGCAACTAAGTTTATGTATTATTCTCAACCATTTGTTGCCATTTCAACAATATTCAGAACATCTTCTCCAATAGTAGATTCCACCTCAATCAACCACTTTCTTTGTTCATCCGTAAGAAGAAATTTCTCATCTCTTAAAGTGTTATCATGAGATTGCAGCAATTCAGTCACATCTTCAGGCTCTACTTCTAATTCTAGTTCTCTTCCTATTTCTAACACATCTTCAGTACTTTGTCCACTGAAATCTTGAACCTTTGAAAGTCATCCGTGAAACTTGGAATAAACTTCTTGCAAACTCCTGTTAAATGTTGATATTTTGATCTTCTTCCACAAATCACAAATGTTTCTAATGACATCTGCAATGGTGAATTCTTCCTCAATATTTTTCAATTTATTTTGCACAAATTCATCAGAGAAATTACTATTTATGCAGCGATACCCTTATGAAATGTATTTCCTATAGTCTTAATAAGACTTGAAAGTCTTATTATTTGAAAGTCAAAATTACTATTTTATCCATGGGCTACAGAATGGATGTTATAGATATTGTGTCAGCAGGCATGAAAACATTATCCTTTTCAGACATCTCCATCAGAGCTTTTGGGTAACAACTGTACTATGAATGAGCATATGAAAGAAATCTTCTCTTTTTCTTTTCTTTTTATTCATTCATTTTTTTTTAGGCAGTAAGTCTCTAATGTGGAGTTAAAATATTCAGTAAATCATGCTGTAAAAACATGTGCTATCACCCAGACTTCATTTTTCCACTATATAGTAGAGGCAGAGTAGATTTACCATTACTCTAAAGGACACTAGGATTTTTAAATAAGCATTGGTTTCAACTTAAAGTCACCAGTGCATTAGCCTCTAACAAGAGTCAGTCTGTCCTTTGAAGCTAGCTCTAAGTCCTACATTACATCTTCTTCCAATATACAATTCTTATATCTGGATTGAAAAATCTGTCATATAATGTAACCACTTTCATAAATAATCTTAGTTGGATTTTTAGAAAACTTGTTAACGCTTTCTCCATCAACTCTTGCTTCTTTATCTCACACCTGTATATTATGGAGAGAGCGTCTTTCTTTAAACTGCATGAACTAACCTCTGCTAGCTTCAAACTACTTTTCAGCAACTTCTTCACCTCTCTCAGTCTTCACAGAATTGAAGAGAATTAGGTCCTTGCTCTGTATTAGTCTTTGGCTGAAGGAATGTCGTGGTTGGTTTGATCTTCTATTCAGACCACTTTAACTTTTTTTCATATCAGCAATAAGCTTCTTTTGATTTCTTTTCATTCATGTGTTCATGGGAGTAACACGCTTAATTTTCTTCAAGAACTTCTTTGCATTCACTACTTGGCTAACTGTTTGGTGCAAGAGACCTAGCTTTTGAACCATCTCTCAGATTTCAACTTATCTTCCTCACTAAACATAATCATTTATAGCTTTTGATTTAAGGTGAGAGATGTGTGACTCTTCCTTTCATTTGAACACTTAGAGAACATTGCATAGTAATTAATTGTCCTAATTTCACTATTCTTGTGTCTCAGGGAATAGGGAGACCTGAGGAGTGGGAAAAAATTGGGGAAACACCTGGTTGCTGGAACAATCAGTACACATAAAATGGTTATTGCCTTACAGAAGTATGATTGGTGGCACCCCAAAATAAATACAATAGTAACATCAAAGATCATAAATCTTTGATCATAGATCAATATAATATTTATAATAAATGTGAGAAAGTTCTAAATATTGTGAGGATTACCAAAATGTGACACAGAGCACATGTTGGTGGAAAATGGAGTCATAAACTGGCTCAAGGTAAGGTGGATTTCTATGACATTCTTGAAAAGGTAAAACTATAGTTGAAGGGAAAAAATTGTGATTCCTCATAATGCATAGCAAATAAGGTACTCAGAAAGATTTTCACCTCAGGAGTAGGGCACAATAAGTCCAGGACTATTTCAATCAACCCTAACAAAGTTTAAAGGCATGAACTAAAAGTATTAAACTATTTCTAAGTAGCTTATCTGCATTCCTGGACAAAGACCTAAAATACTAAAGGAAAACAAAACACAAATATGCAGCACATAAAGAGATACAATTCACAACATCTAGCATCCAGTCTAAAATTGCTATGAAAATAAGCAAAATATATGAGACATAATTAGGAGATAACACAATAAAACAAAACTGACCCAGAAATAACGCAAATGATGGTTAATACGCAAGACCATTATAACAGTTATTATGACTACATTCACTGTATGCAAAAATCTGGAAGAAAGACGGGTCATATTAGATAGAGGCTTGGCAGCTATTAAAAAAAAATAAAATATTCTCACTCATAAATGGACCTTGAACAATTATTGTAACACTATAAGAAAAAGGGGTCAGTAGTGGGAAATTGCCAGGGAGGGATTAGTAGTAGTGGGATTCTGCTGGGGGAAGGGGAACACAGCCTATCAACAAGGATACCTGCATAACAAACATTTGTATACTTAACCCTGAATTGTACCCCACATCTTTATAATTAAAAATTAAAAAAAAATAGAGTGCCTGAAATAAAGCAGATACCATATAGGATAACAATAAATTATAAATTACAGAATAAAGGTTACTAAACTATGACAAGAAGACTACTCAAAAATTAATTCAGAAAAAAACAAAAAATATTGAAAGCAAATGATCAGAAGATCTAAGGCAGCTGGGGAAGCCCAAGTGGCCTAACATATGTGAAATTGGAATCCCTATAGGAGTGTGAAAAAGAGAAAAATATGTTAACATCTAATGAATGAATATTTCAAAATTTGATAAAAATTCTCATGCAAGGTTGTCATTAACAACCAGGTACAAGAATGACGAAGAATGTTTCACCGAGGTATACTGTATTCATACTGCTTAAAATAAGTTATAAAGAGGAAATCAACAATCTTGCAGGCCTGGGTGTATGAGGTATTTTATAGAGAGAGACAGAAGCAGAATGACAGCAGAATTTTCATCTGAAATAACTTGGGCAAAAGAGGATGCAGAATTTTTAGAGTATTGAAAGAATAAAGCCTATTAATTTAGAGTTCTACATCCAGCAAAAATAAATTTTTTATATGAAAGCAAAATAAAGGTTTTCTCAGACATACAGTAGATGCAGTTAATTATCAACAGCAGATGTGCACAACAAGAAATATTAAAGGAAGTCATTCAGCCATCTGGGAACTGATACCACAAGGAAATCTGGATATACACAAAATGGCAAAGATCACTGGAAAGGCAACGATGTAGAGAAATATAGAATACTGTTCCTAATGAATGTTAAGTAATTAATTTATTATCAATTAATAATGTAGTAATTATTGGCTGTTTAAAGATACACACATACATACACACACATAGTATAGGTGTAGTGAGCAGAATAAAGCTCCTTCCTAGAGATGTCAATGTTCTAACACCCGGTCACCTATGAATATGTTAAGCTTCGTGACAAAAAAAGATTTTGCAGTTGTATTTGAGGTTATAGACATAAATGGGGGAGATTATCATGATCTACCCAGGTGACACCAATCATATGATTCCTAACTTATCAGACATTAAAAGCAGAGAACTCTCCAGCTTTAAGAAGAAAAGACAGAGCAGTTGCAGCCGAAGAGGGATGTCAGAAATATTCTATGTATGAGGAGGAATTAGCATATTGTTGCTGGCACTTAATTCAGAAACCCATATACAAGAATCAGATAGGCGTCACTAAAAGGTAAGGGCACCCTTCCCAAGTGATTTTCAGCAAGCAAACAGGACCTCAGCTTTACAGTAGAAAGAGGTTAAATTCTGTCAACAACTTAAATTACAATAGAAGGAATTCTGCACTAGAGACTGCAAAAGATCATAGTTCTGACACACTGATTGTGATCTTGTAATACCTTGAGCAGATCTCAGCAGAGCCTACATGAATTTCTGACCCAAGAAAATGAAAAATAGTAAATTTATGTTGTTTGAGTCACTAAATTTGTCATAATTTTTACAGCAGAAATAGAAAACTAGCATGAATTTTATAATTTATGTAAAAATATCTGATGAAGTTAGAACAAAGGCCGGAATTGGGTATTGTTATACTATAGGTGAAGTAATATAATATCACTTAAAAAAAGATGAACACTATTAAATTAATATGCCAGTGAGGTAAAGTTAATAAGCAAAATAGAAAATTGATAGATCTGTCAAAAATACTCAAAAGCCAAAAAAGATAGAAATAGAAGAAAAAAGAGCCATAAACAGATAAGACAAATAGTAAGCAGCAAGATGGTAGATTTAATCCCAATTAAATCAATAGGGATTTAATGTATAACATTCCAATTCAAGGGCAAAGATTGTCAGAAAGAATAAAAATAGACCCAACTATATACCTCCTACAGAAACTTGATTCAATTACAAATAAATACTTATGTTAAAATTAAAAAGAAATAGAAAGATATACGATGTAAACTGATTAAAAGAATGCTGGGTTAGCTATACTGATATCGCTGAACATAGGTTTCAGAGAAAAATAATATTATCTGGAATAAATAAAATCATTTCCTAACAGGAAACAAGTCAACTCATCAAGAGGACATAATAATTCTAAATGTTTATTTATGTAATAACGGAGCTTAAAAATACATCAATTAGAAGGATATAGAATTACAGGGGAAAACAGACCAATTCATAATTTTATTAGATATTAAACAACTCTTTTTCAATAACCAATAGAGAAAGGAGATACAATGTTAGGAAGCATAAAAAAGACCTGATCAACCTTATCAACGGGCTCTAACCTAACTGATGATTGATGATTTACCAAAATTCCAACCAACATCAGCATAATATACATTGTTTTTAGTGCATGAGGGATATACTTGAAATGATCTAAACCACAGAAAGTGTGTTATCTGACTTCATTAGAATCAAATTAGAAATTCATGACAGAATCCATTCGTGATAAAATCTCGCAGTAATCTAGGAAATGGCCACTTTCTCAACTTGATCAAAATATAATCTCTGATCTTGTTCTTCTTTATGGCTGCATAATATTTCATTGTGTATATGTTCTACAATTTCTTCATCCAGTCCACTTCTGAGGGCATCTGTGTTAGTTCCATGTTTTTGCCATTGTGAATAGTGCTGCAATGAACATATGTGTGAAGGTGTCTTTTTGGTAGAGCAGTTTATGCTAATCTATGTATATTCACGGAAGTGGGATTACTAGATCATATGGAAACTCAGTTTTTATTTCTTTGAGAAATTGCCACACTGCTTTCCCACAAAGGTTGAGCAAGCTTACATTTGCAGCAACATGAATAACAATAATACTAAATGATCTATCACAGAAACAAAGAACTGAATACCATATATTCTCACTCATAGGGCCCTGATCACTGGTCACATGAGCACAGGGTGGGATCAGCAGACCCTGGACACTGGTAAAGGAGACAGGGAGGCAGGATGGATGGGGGATAAGCGGCAACACACTGGGTACCAAGTCCACTCTCAGGGAGAGAGAGGGCCCTCTAGAAGTCCAAACTTCACCTGCGTGCAACGTACTCATGTAGTAAATCCTCCCATGTACCCCAAAACTCTAAAGTAAAATCAAAATTTAAAAACTATAAAAACATAAGCCCAAACCTCATCATCACACAACATACCCAAGCTTCTGCATGTACCCCTGAATTAAAAAAACAACAACAAAAACATTACAAATAAAATCTTTCACTAGTTCTTGCTCAGTTAAAGAAAAAAGAGAAAAGAAAAACATTTCTGAAAAGCCTACAACTAACAACATATTTGATACTGAAAGAATGAATGTTTCTCCCCCTCCACTGAACGTTTAGGAACAAGGCAAGGATGGTCACTGCATAACTTCTATTCAACAATTTTGCAGAGGTTTTAGCAAGTAGAATAAGACTAGGAAGGAAAAGTCATATCGATTGGGCAGGAATAAGTAAAACTGTTTTTATTCACAGTGACATGATTATCTATGCACAAAATTCTATGGAAGTATAGCCTAATTATAATTGTCTATAACTAATAAGTGGATTAAAGTTGTTTCAGACACTGTCCGTCTTTCTGTCTTTATATATTGTGTCACAAACAATGAGGAATTAAAGTTAAAATATAAAGTGGTTTACAATAGCATCAAAATATATAGATTATTTAGAGGTAATTCTGACAAAAGATGAGTCAGTACTGTATACAAAACTTTTCAGAACATGCAGAGAGAAATTGAAGAAGACCTAAATAAATAAAAGGATCGATAGTGTTAAGAAGAAAATTCTCTCCGAAGTGATTTATGTTTACAACACAATTCTAATACAAATTACAGCAGTGTGTGTATATGTGTGTGTGACTGTGTATTTGTGTGTGAAAACCGATAGCTTGATTTTAAACTTAATATGGAAATGAAGAGAACCTAGCATATTTTATTCTATTTTGAAACTATTTTGAAAAAGTAAAGCAACATTGGAGGGCTTGCAATTTGTTATTCCAACTTATTATAACACTATAGAAATCAAAAGTTTTGTGTTATTGCATAGAGAAAAAGATAAATGGAACAGAATATATTCTCTAAAACATATATATTACATATTTATTTTAAACTAAGAAAAAGCAATTCAGTTGCTAACGTATGTTCTTATTAGCCAATGAGGATGAAAAATTAAATATCTGATTAAAAAAAACAAAGCAAAACAAAAAGTATGACCAACTCTTCACAATATATGAATAAATTAACCAAAAAATTATCATAGACCTAAATTTAAAACCCCAAACTACAAAACTTCTAGAAGGAAGCATTGGGGAAAATCTTATTATACTTGGGACAGTAAATTATTTGATGGAAGGTTAAGGCAGAAAGATTACCTGAACCTAGCAGGTCAAGTCTGCTGTAACCTTCCACTGCACTCCAGCCTGGGTGACAGAGAGAGACTATGACTCCAAATAATAATAATAATAATAATAATAATAATAATAATAATAGTAATAACAATCTTAGATTTGAAACAATAAGCAAAATTTATTAATAAAAAAGAAAAATTAGACCTCATCAAGATATCTTTTGCTCACTTAAAGTCAGTGGCCAAAAAAAAAAAAAAAGTAAGAAATGTGTGTATACACACACACACACACACACACATATATGTATATATGTGTGTATGCATATATATATGTTTAACATATGTATGTTAAAATATATGCTATATACATACATATATATATATATATATATATATATATATATATATATATATATGGGTAAGCCACGAATTGGATAGATTTCCAGATCACATATTTGATAAAACAATTATAATCAAAATATATAGAGAATTCTGAAAACAGCCGGGAGCAGTGGCTCATACCTATAATCCCAGTACTTTGGGAGATTGAGGCGAGAGGATTGCCTGAGACCACAGATTCAAGACCATTCTGGGCAACTCGGCAAGAACTCATCACTACAATAAATCAAAAAAAGTACCCGGGCATGGTGGCACATGCCCGTAGTTCCAACTAGTTGAAAGGCTGAGGTGGAAGGATCACCTGAGCCCAGCAGGTCAAGTCTGCGGTGGCAGTGAACATGCCACTGCATTCCAGCCTGGGCTACAGAGTGAGACTCCAACTCAAAAAAAAAAAGAATTCTGAAAATAATAATAAGAAAATAGCCCAGTTAAAAATAAGTTAAGTATTTAATAAGATACTTTACCAAAAACGATAAATGATTAGAGGGAACCAAGCAGATGGAAAGATGTTCAACAGCCTGGGGCCACTCAGGAAATGCAAATTAAATCCACGGTGTGAAACCACTAAACATATATTAGAATGTGTAAACATAAAGTTCTGACCACATGAAATTTTGGTGATGATGTGGAGCAGCTAGAACATCCATACACTGAATCTGGGAATGTGAAAAATACAACCACTTTGGAAAACACTTTGAACATATTCTAAAAAGAGTTAAGCATATACCTACTGAGTGATCCAGCCATCTTTCAAAGGTATTTATCCAAGAGAAATAACATGTATGTTTATACAAAGACTTACGTATGAGTGAATATAGCACTCTTATTTGTAGGCCAAAAAATGAAATATCTCAAAGCCACTTGGGTAAATGAATAAGAAAACTGTAAAATATTCTTAAAACTGAATATTGCCAGAGTGGTTGGGAGGAGGGACACAACATCAACAGAGGTACCTGATCTCAAACCAGGCAAAGTGGGGACCAAAGGGAGGCCCAAACTTTACCTATACGATGACTACTTGTATACCTAATCCAGAATTGTACCTCACATCTTTAAAATTAAAAAAAACAAAACAAAACAGAATATTAACAAGCAATAAAAAGCAATGACATTTTATGGCATAGGACACAAATGTTAAAATAATTTTGCTAGCCGGGCTCGGCGGCTCAGCCTGTAATCCCGCGCCTTTGGGAGGCTGAGGTGAGTGGATTGCCTGAGCCCGCGGGTTTGAGAGCTGCCTGGGCAGCAAGACCTCATCTCTACAATAAATCAAAAAATCAGCCAGGCGTGGTAGCGCATGCCTGTAATTCCGGCTGCTTGGAAGGCTGAGGCGGAAGGATCGCCGGATCCCAGCAGGTCGAGGCTGCGGTGGCCGGGAGTGGCCACTGCATCCAGTCTGGGTGACAGAGTGAGACTCCAACTCAAAAAAAAAAAATAATAATAATAATAAATTTTGCTGAGTGGAAAAAAGTATAAGAATTCACTCAAAAGAGAGCTTATAATGCATGGTTATATTTATATAATTTCTAGAAACTTTTGTGAATTATAGATATATTCACTATATTTACTATAATGATTGTAGTGATTATTTTGCATATATATAAACATATGTGTCAGGCATAGAAATATTTGTGCATTGATATGCTTATTAATGCTTACATTTTAAATGTAAGCAGTTTATAGTATATCACAAACTGTTAAAATATATGCAAAATAATTGGAATTGGATTGTTAGTAAAAGGGGTAAATGTCCTCAGAGTAATAGTAAAATAATTTGGCTCATTTAACCTAAAGATAGGAAAAAAAAAACTAAGTAGTAATAATTATCAAATAAAAATCTGTGATTGAGGTAATTACATTTTTGAACAAAATAATTAAAAACTGAATAAATCGAATAAATCACTTCAGAACCTCTAGACTGCCTCCATATACAAATCTCTAAGGTATACCTTAAGGCTATAAAATACCATTTTTTTCTTGAAGGATTAATGGTGTAATCTATGAGATAATATCAGACATAAATGAAGTTTCAAGTCAATGTGAACGGAACACTCTGAAAGAGACTATCAAACTGGAGTTGGTTTATAGCTCAGCTGGAAAAGTTCTATTAATATCTCTAAAGATACTTGGATGGCTGAGTATTTGACTTTTGGCCAAGGTAAGGACATTGGAATTTATGATGGACCAGAAACTTTCCAAGCAACCCCCAAAGTCATTTTCTGCACTGATGGTTTGCACTTGACCTAACAATTTCTGAAGTCTGGCTCTATTACTTAAGGGCCTCCAACTGAAAGGTTCTTTGAGATACTTCACTCAGATCTTGGTGGTTCAGGCTGAATATACAGTGTCATCTTGTGTGCAAATTAGGCCCTTGACAATCTTGTTCAGGGAAATGTCTCTGAAAGGCCTGACACTTGACTGCATTCTTTTTCTCTGGCAGCACCATATCCTTTCCTTTAAAATACAATCTTTACATGAGTATACAGTCAGTCCTCCTCTGTATCCATGTGTTCGACATCCAAAGATTCAAGCAACTACGACTAAAAAATATTTGAAAAATAATAATTAATAATATTAATATTATTAGTTATTAATTAAATGGTAATACTGCGATAAGATAATACAAGTTTAAAAATATAGTATAACTATTTACTTAGCTTTTTACGTTATATTAAGAATTACATAATTGATCTAGAGATGATTTAAAGTGTGTGGGAGGATGTGTGTAGGCTGTATGCAAATATTATAATTTTAAAATTAATTTACTTGAGCATCCATGGATTTTAGTATCCTATGGGGGGTCCTGGGGCCAATTTCCTATAGATACTGAGAGATGACTATACTCTGTGGAATCTGAGGCATCCTTTCAAAAACCTGAGGTTGGGAAAAGATTACAGATGTGGGTCTAGTACTCTGAATTCTTATGGGGGAAAATCTTGCAATAAAGCAGATGAAGTTTAGAGAACTGCTTGTTAAAAATGATGATTGAACTAATAGCAAATGGAAATCCAACTGGCCAAAAAGAGAGGGAAGGAGAGAGATGTAGTGGGGTGGGGAAGAGAAAGCGAGAGAAAAAGAGAGAGAATTTTAGACAGATACAGCATAGTCTTTCATCCTAGAAGAATTAAGTATACCTGCATAAAAGGAAAAAGCAAACTGTTCTTAAGAAGATGATCTAGCACAGGGAACTAGTTTTACTTTCAATTGAGGGGTTACTTAATTTGTATCTAACTTTAATTGAATTCTGTTTCTTAACTATTTGCATCATGATAAACACATTTCCTGGATTCCTACACTTTTATTAAAAGTCATAGGATATGACACAAACAAAAAATGAAGGCAAGAGATACTGGTCATAAGTTGACTTTCGCCGTGAATAAAGTCTTGAAACTGCTTCCTAAGATATCCTTTAGTGAAGCACATTTTGGAGAACAGAATCCACGAATGACTCTTCAAAGTAATTCAGACATTAATTGTCCTGAGTGCCATTAATTTCCACAATATCGGATGGTACCTTGAGGGCACCTTTTACTTTACTGACTGATTTTAAGACATGGCAAAAATGCGCATGATTGCAGTACCTATAGATTTCTTGAAGTTATTGTTTTTTCACAAATGATAAGATTCACTTTTGTCCTTACCAACCAAACGTTAGAGAAAAAAAATACAAAGGGCAATCCCTACTCGACCACCAGAAGACTGCCACTTTGGAGATAGGCAATTCAGAGTGGAGATGCGTTTTAAGCAGTGGATTCTGCCTTTTCTTTTAATCTGAGATTAAAAGCAGTATGTTGAAAAATGAGCCGGGCTCGGTGGCTCAGCCTGTAATCCCAGTGCTTTGGGAGGCTGAGGTGAGTAGATTGCCTGAGCCCGCAGGTTCGAGACCCGCCTGGGCAATTTGGCGAGACCTCAACTCTACAATAAGTCAAAAATTAGCCGGGTGGTAGCGCGTGCCTGTAGTTCCAGCTACTTGGAAGGCTGAGGCAGAAGGATCACCAGAGCCCAGCAGGTAGAGGCTGCAGTGGCCGGGAGCGGCCACTGCACTCCAGTCTGGGTGACAGAGTGAGACTCCAACTCAAAAAAAAAAAAAAAAACCAAAGAAAAATGAATACAGACTTCTCTGTAGTATTTTAGATATTATATCATGCCACTAAGTTTACTTAGTGATTCTGGGTAAAAGAGAAACACAGATTTAAGGAAATGTAACAAAATATATTAACTTCTTATAGCTTATGTAACTTTTGGGGATGAGAAATGCAAAGGAAAATGTTTCCAGATCTGTGTAGGTTATCCATCATACCTATCTAATTTCTAATTTTTATCTGAAAATGTCTAAAATAATGATTAGATAAGAGTTAAGGATAAAAATAGATGCGCTTTGTTCCTTGTATTCCCCGATTGCCAATCTTTGAAATTTAATGGGATCACTAGGGAAAAATGTTAATAAAATTAGAAAATACTCTGGTTTGGTAAATGTTTGTTGATCCTTGAAAAAGTTATATATTGTATATCATATATATTTTATATGTCATTGCTACAAATTAAAAGTTTCCTCATTTAACTGACTTAAAGCCATTCAACTGACTTAAACTAGCTACAAGGTTGATTCAATGATAATATTAATAAACAAGAGTTCACTGTCTTTTATACTTACATATGGCTTAATCATACAAAATTGTATGCAACTTTAAAAGAAAATTCTAAATTAACTTTTAATTTGTATAAATAGTATTTTCCTCATTTTTTTAAACTTTGAAAGATAGCTAAAAATAGTAATACAAAGTCATGGTCTGAGGGTCATTGAGACAACAAAGTGCACTATATATTCAGACATCCCCTTGCACAAATATTTCTGCCCATTATCATCCACTGTTGATTTTAATGTTTGAAGGAAGACTAAAGACACAATTGCTTTAAAATTGTATTACTAGGTGTTTTTCACCCAATATCAATTGCTCTTGCCCCAAATTTAAATTTGCAGTTAGCAGATCCATCTTCACAAATTTATAAAAGATTCAAAAAATTATGAATGATTATACCTTAGAATATTATTTTGTAAAAAAGAACTCCTTATTGGCTATATTTTAACCTTGAGAGTTATTTGCAGATCTTTCACCCATATAAACATTTTCTGAATAGTTATGGAGCACACTCATTTAACTAAGGACGAGGAACCAGATGGTGGAAGAATGTACAAGAGATAATATTGATCCTTTTTCAAAAGAGTGTATTCGAAATGTGTAAGTGGAAATGATGCATAGTATAATTATCTAGCTCAAAGAGTTCATGAATTTATAGAAAAGATGGCTAGCTAATTCAGCAAACGTCTCTGTTGATCTGCTTTTCAAAGATTTCACATAGTATGTTAGAGTCAAGCAAGGTATGGTAGTAAAAGAAAGACAGTCACTGGGAGGCTAGTGAACAGAAAGGTTTTAGGCAGATTGGAAAGATTACCTGAAAAATCCCATAAAAAGAAGATATAAGCACATGTAAAAAATAGGAAAATACTTGAGAAATCTCAAGAGTACACAAAGTTTGCTAGCTGAGGGAAATCAGCGAATTGAAAATAGAATATTGAAGTCTTGTAGCAGGATTTTTTTCAAATGATCAACCAAACCTATACAAATTTATCCCCATCCTCATTCATATGTTTAATTTATTTTCTCTAGGCTTCTTATGTCTAAGGTAAATTCTCTTTAAAAAATCCTAAGATTTCAACCATATCCTATATTCCGTACCTCAACTTTATGAGATTTCCCATTTAATAGCTAAGTCCAAAAACCTGAGGTAATAAGTCTCTACCTTCTGTATTTTCATTCTTCAATGAATGTACATGTATATTTATGCTTAAAGTCATTGTAATCTGAATTTTATCTAGGCTACTCAAGTGATATTGCTTACCCTAATGTCTCTTGTAGCCTCATAATTGTCAAATTCTGCAGACATATTTTCGTTCGTACCATATTGATTAATTCTGCTTGCATTTGCTACACTGAAAGCCCTAAAACCCACACTAGAAGTTTTAAAATCACCCTTGATTCCTCTTGCCTTTGTCCCACATGTGTAATACAATGTGTTTACTTCAAAAATGACCTCAGTATATGCCTTCCTCTCATTTATTTGTCCTTTAGTACAGGCCCTAATTATCTCTCACTTGAAGTCACTTTATCTCCCTGTCTGAATCCTTCTGTCAACTTCCTTACTCTCCAGGTTACATGCTCCCAGTGGCAGCACACCTTTGTCCCACAAAGGTCAGGTTTTTAATGGATCATCTATAGTCCTCTGTGATCTGCCCTTACCTGCTGTTCAGCTGCATGCCCACCTAATCTCCAAAACATCTTACACTACCATTACTCCCATTCCCCCTAAAAATAGTATATTCCAGTAACAACTACATTATTGAGTGTGTGTGTGTGTGTGTGTGTGTGTGTGTGTGTGTGTGTGTGTGTTTACATTCTCACTATTTTTGTTTTGCAGGTGTGGTTCTGGCTGTCTGCAACAATTTTTCATTGTTACCTTTATCTTAAATACAACTGAACTCCCCTCTCTTCAGCCACATTAAGTGTTCCTATTATAAAATAGTCTGTGAATATCTATAAAAATTGCACTTATTATATACTTATGAATCCAACTGTCCCATATACAATAAAGGACTTTAGTAAAGTTGATTAGTTTAAGTTGTTGAGCTAAGACTGTAAGTGCCTTAAGGGAAATGATGCAGTTTTAGACCTGTTAGTATTCCAAGCACAACAGAGTGTAAAATACACAGTCAGAACTTTGTATATACCTGTTAGACACATATACAAATGCAATATAAAATAATTTTGAAGTGACAGTAAAATATCTTCAGTTAAATTTCTAATATCGTGATAAGGTGACAAAAAAGTATGATAAATGATCACTATTGGGGAAAGCAGGAATATGAAATGCCTGAGGGACACTCAGGTAAGTCATTTCAGAAGTATCCCTAGGTCAGACAGTATTTAATTTGATTGCTTAAAGAGGGGAAAAGATACTGAAATTGCATTTGTATGCTTTTCTGTGATAACAAACAGCTTTAAAATCTCTGTGCTTAACAAATGCTTTATTTTTTATTCATATTTTGTTGTCTGCACCTGCAAATCAGTTGAGACTCTCCTCCTGATTTGCACATGGTGTCCCGGATAAAGGAGAATGTCCTATTTGGGACATGTTAGTTTTATGGCAGAGGAAAGAACAAGAGAGTGAGAGAAACATGAAATGTTTCTTTTCTTTCTTTCTTTTTCTATATTCTTTTAGAGACGAGGTCTCACCAAGTGGCCCAGGCTGATCTTGAACCCCTGGACTCAGACAATCCTCTCGCCTCAGCCTCTCAAAGTGCTGGGATTACAGGCACGAGCCACTGTGCCCAGCTGTAATGTTTCTTGAAGTTTGCTTTCAGCTATGATATGTGTTATACTTGCATGTATGCCATCAGTCATAGCAAGTCACATGATCAGTTAGATAGGGAAGCATAATGCTTCCATTGGAGGCACCATACTTTCCATGGCCATGACAGTGATGTATAACATTCTTGAAGGGAGGGGAAAAGCAATATACAGGTATTGAGAAATACATAAAGAAAGTCATCAAAGGATTTAAAAGAAAATTAAACAATCCTCAATATTTAGTATTGCTGGTATTAGAGAGGAATCTAACAAGGATATCATTTATCTAACTGCTGCAATAAAAGAGTATGAATTGGTAGGGTAGAAATGTGAGAGAAAAGTTTGCAAAGAGCAAACCGTTGAATAAAGAACATAGCTTCTCACAGAGCCAAGATTTGACAGGGAAACCATGCATGAGAAGAAATATTTGATTGGAGCATGGTTAGGACTTCAGTATACTTGAGGGGAAAGGAAATTAAGGAAAGGGTACAAGAACAAATGACAAATAAGTAAAAATTCAACGCAATTAAATGAGAGGTCTTGTAATAAATATTAAGGACAAAGGCACAGAACGAGAGTCAACTATTTAACTCAGCAAAGATAACATGGATAAAAGTAGTGCTTTTATTTTACTGCTATTTTTTTGCAGCCTTAAATTTTTCACTAAAACATCTTCTAGAGGTTTTATAAGCAAGGCATAATAAGGAAACCTTTCAAAGAAGCTCAAAACTTAAAAGGAGCCAGTAAACAGGACAAGAGTCAATACGCCTGGAGGAGAATGATTTTTCTGGCTGAAGTCAAGGCAAAATGGGAGAGCAAAGCACAGGTTTCGGATGGCATTAGTCAATGCATTCCCTTGATAGTGTCCAACTACATCGTCCAGACGGCGAATCAATTGGTGGCTGATTTTGTAAACACTTATTTTGTAGAAAAGAGGTTCCAGGAATTTCAAGATCTGAGCATTTGTGACCATAAATGAAAAAATGTTACCAATTAAACATAGTTCAGGTAAAGGATTTCCGATTAAGATCTGTGGTTAATTCTGTTAGAAGAAAGTGGGATGTGGAGGAGTAAGATTTGCTTTTGGGTGGGTCAGCCTGACACAGACAAAATGAGGCATTATCTGCATGGCTGATAAGAGTGGCACAAAATAACACATTCTAGCATTTATCTTATGGTGTATAGTATATACTTAAATAAGTAAGTACAAAACACAAAACTAAAATATTCCAGTTAGGATGCAGACCATGATGGACTTAAGATTCAAACTTTGTTAATTGGCCATACATACTCATATGCAAATAATCCTTCCCTCTAATAAATGCAATCATAAGTTCATAAACACTCAAAGGCCAGCTAGTATGGAAAAAGATTAGAACATGCTATAACTAAATTAAACACAGTATCAAAGTAAAAATTACATTAGTAGAATGAATAATAAAGGATTACTATTCTTGTCAGATGATATTTCCTTTTAAATATCATACCTGAATTAGTATTTTAGTATAAAATATATAGTTACATACATATATGTATATATAAAACATAATAGTGAATACTTTATTGATTTTTATAAATTTAACATTTTAAAAGAGCTTTACATGTATTAATTTATATTATAATCTCCATTTTCATAAACAAATATTGAACACAAAGACTTGCTCAAGTGATGAAATATACTTTCATTTGCCACTTCTAATCCTTTTGGAAACAAAGTGTGGTAGACAGTTAAGTCAATAATTAAAAAACAAAAGAGCCACTGTATGTTATCTTTGTTTCCTCTGCATAATAAAAAGATAGGGGATGCATACAAATATTTATAGACACCTCCATCCTAGTATTTATGTCTATACTTCATGCGCTGAAATGTTAAAGGTCAAACTCTCCACTGACTATTGCACCCTTAATAAATATTGGACACTGCATTCATAACAAGGCCACTGAAAAAAACCTACATCTCTTGAGAAGCTTGCTTTTCTGTGGCTGATATCTAGATTGCACACGGCCGAATGCTTACACAAAGGGCCGATCACAAAAGGCTGTCTATGTCATGAAAGTTGCTTGAAGTTTGTCATAAAGGTAGTGGCAAGCAAGGAAAAATTATTACTATTGAGAGGTTTTCTGGAGAGGAAGGTGGAATGGTGAGATTAAGAGTATAGAAACAAGCTGGGTTCGGTGGCTCAGCCTGTAATCCTGCGCATTTGGGAGGCTGAGGTGAGTGGATTGCCTGAGCCCGCGGGTTCGAGACCCGCCTGGGCAGCAAGACCTCATCTCTACAATAAAACAAAAAAAATCAGCCGGGCGTGGTAGCGCATGCCTGTAATTCCAGCTACTTGGAAGTCTGAGGTGGAAGGATCGAGGTTACTTATTAAATTAATATAGGGAGAGAAGTAAGTTGGAAGGAAGAGAGGTCATCATGATTTCAGGTTTCAATGTCCATTGGTACTTGGAAAGGTAACCTTACAAACTCAATTACTAAATTTGGGAGAAAAATTACTCAATGAGGAATTTTTTTGTAATTTAAAAACAAAAGTAAGCATGATTCGTTGCTATGTTTATTTGACATTCTTTCAACTACAAATCCAGTAAGTAAAAGGCATTACTCCCAAATAGCCTCTTTTAAAAAAAAGTTGTGAGGATGACAATGTAAAATAAATCATGGACCTGCCTTGAGGCTATAATACAATGTAACAGATGCCATCATAAAGGTGGGGAGATTCTTTGCAGGCACAGAAGAGGTTTATTAGGAAGTCTTGTGTTTTGAGTTTACATGGTTGGCCATTTAATAAAAATATTGCTAAAATGAAGCAATAAACATGTACAAATAATGTATTGCTTACCATTAACAATAACAATGATATCACGGAAGTCAATTTCTCCCCTGGCCTCCACTCTTCCTTCACACCTGTATATACCTTCATCACTTTTATTGATGTTGAGAATCTGAAGGTTATTGTTTGCTAACATAGCGAACCGATCTGAAAAGTAAGCAAAGGGGAGAAAATGATATCAGTAATTGAAGGCTGAGTCCAGTGTGCTCTAAATTGCTAAGAGTTAAAATATGGCACTGTCTGACACTATCAAGCTTTTCATCAGCAAACAAATTCAAATTTGAAAGTAAAATGTAATTTCATGACTTCAATTTTTCCACTCTACACTGCTTTGCTACACCTTTTTTTTTTCCTGAAACACATTAAAGACTTTATATCCACATAAAATGGTCAGGCTATTATTTTCCTCTTGGTACTTTGGAGGCAGAAATGATACACAAAAGAACAATGCAGAAAGATTAGATACTGTAGACATGAAAACTTTTGACTGCAAATATGTAGCAACTTGGGTTAGAAAATTTATTGAACATCCTTTCTCATACAATAATTAAACTAATAGTTTTGCATACCCGGAGGAGGCAACTAAATAATACAATAGTATTCAAGTCACATAAAGGATATAACAAATGGTTATATCTTGAATTTATTTAAAGAATTTTTTTTTTTACTAACAGGATCATCTGTTCTAGGAATGAATAGAATAGACTTCATTAATTTCATTTCAAGATTTCATTGCGTGTCTGTGCACACACATGCATAGATACCAAAACAAGCTGGTATAGCACCTGCATTACTGACTGCTTAACCTTAAACTAATCTGCTAAAGGCATCCAAGATGCCCAAGCATCAGTTCAACCTAACATTACCTTCTGTGTCTGACCTCAGTTTATAATCATCACAATTTGTTGCAGGGCTCCTCTTATTATTTAAAGATAATGTTTCCAAATCTAGTGCTATTTTGAGACATGCTATACAGTCACTATCTGAAATTTCCTTAATTAGCATATCCATACATCTGATTGACCATCATCTATTTGCTTGATAATGTATGAGATATACTGATAAATAAGAGAGACACGGCTTACATTCCTTTGGGCTTTTTGGTCAAGTAGAACTGCCATTATTTTACAGTACCTAGCCTCTGGAATATCTACAGTTTACTGGTTACTCTTTGGACCTGTTCTAGTGTTTACTGCATTAGGGAAACAATTAAAGCCACATGTTTGAAAGATAAAGCTTCGATCAGCCTCATCTCTAAACAGATACATAAGGTAGAATCCTGCCTCTACCCCCGCAGCCTATTGGATGTTGCATGAATGAAAAATAAACTGCTATGATAGAAGGCCACTCAGATTTGGGGATTAATTTGACATGGCAATTCCTTAATGAGAGGGAAGAAGTTTGAACTAGAAATAACAAATAGGAGAGTAATCAGACTATAGACAAGTCATTAAAACAAACGGTTGCTTTTTGTCTAAGAGAGAAGTAATAGGGAGTGGAAATGCATTGATTCAGAGGCTCCCTCAGAGAGAAAACACTGAGTATAAAGCTACAGCCATATGATTTGCTTCCCACAAGGTATAAACTTTTCCATGATGTTTATTTCTTCTTTTGTTGGGTGCTAAGAAGAGAGACAAGAATGTTGAGGCAGATTATTTCTCCAGACAAATTAAAACACAAACACAAATTTTTCTCATCAAAGGAAATATTGGGGAGAAAGAAAAACAATTCCCCAGAAATTTTATGGTTTAAGTCACAAGTAATACGGAAATTATTCACAAGTCCTGACAATTCATAGTTTCAAAGTTAATTAAATTGTTTTGCCAGAAATTAAAATGAGAAGGAATTATAAGTAAATAAAAGTAAATAAGTAAATAAAATTCAAAATCAGGAAGAACAACCTTACCCATACTTAGATCATCATAATACTGCATTTTCTAACTTGCGAAATATATATCATTCTTGAATTGTAATGTGCTTTAGTGGTTATATTTTATTTGAATTAGAAAAAATAGTCAGGTGAGCATTAATTTTTTCACAAAGGCAATGCTTTATATGAAAGAGAAAGGATTGAAATCATATAATATATATTTCTGATGAAAATAAAATAGCTTTTTTCAAATTAAAAAAATTAGTTTCAAATGGTCATATAACTTCATTATTTCTACTAAAAAACTGTTAGAACGTTAAGAAAATCATAATTATATGCTAATTCTAAATAATATATTGGAAGTCAATTTCATGCTGTTATATATATTTATGCATATAAAAGATTTTCCACAGAAAAACATGTGAAAATTTTGTGTCACATTCCCAATTTGTGTTTAAAGCCCTGAGATTGTTGTTACCAAACTATCAAAACCAGGTACATTATTAATGTGTTTCCAGAAAACATGTGAAGAAAGCACTGCTTCAATCAATCACACATAATTATGGACATTAAAAATTAGCTAATACAGAATATCTGCTTTTCTTAGTTATACAGAAACCTAACTTTCATTATCCAAGTTAGATAAATAAATGAGATCAAATAATACCCAATAAGGTGTCGGATTTATAATTTTTAGACTTAGTTATTTCTAATTCTTTTTTTTTCATTCTACATCCACACAACGCTTTGTCTTTACCTTAAAGGCTTCAATATTATCTGTATCTTGTTGACTCACAGTTTTTCTTCAGACCAAATCATTCCTGTGAGTTCCACAGCTATTTAATAGCCTACCAGTTGTACCTTCTTAAAAGCGTTGTATCTCAAGCTCAGCATGTGTACATTTTAGCTCAGTATTCCCTCCTAAATTTCTCATCTAGCACTCTCCAGTTTTGTCTGCCCTTGCATTTACAATGCCTTTACATGGAACTAGTTGCCCAAAAGAAAAATTCCTATATGATGGAAGGCTTTGTGCAAGGTGAATTCCATGAGTCACTGTTGACATCATCTCCCTCAGTCTGCAGACCCAATCAAACTCCATGTCTTATCACATCTACTGTAATTATTTAATCTAAGTCTGCTTCTCCCTCAGTAATTATTTCATTAGGATCTGAACTGTTCTCAGTGTCTGGAGTTTTGCCTTGACTCAAATCCACTTCGCTCACTTCAATAACATACTCATATCCTTCTCAAATACGTATTAGGTCATGTCACTGTCTTGATGAAAACCCTCCAATAGCGCCTCCTTTGAATGGATTCCAAACTCCTTAGCAGATGCCTAAGGACATGTTGACTTGGCTTGATCTCCCTCTCCAGCTTTTGTTCTTAATATTTATTTACTAAAATGTTCTGGCTACATTTATTAATTTGTATAAATATTTAAGTTGTACTTATTAGTAATCTCTAGTTAAAATAAATGTATTCCAAGTCTTTGAATGTGCTTTCCATGCTGTCTTTCACCTCTGGACCATTGTACATGACGGGTTCTCTTCCTGAAAAGACCTTACCATTCTTTGCATAGCTAATCTGTTTATATTTAAAGGTAACTTGGCCAGGTAGAATAGTTCATGCCAGCACCTTGGGAGGCTAAGGTGGAAGGATTATTTGAGGCCAGACGTTTTAGAGCACATATTCAAAGAAAATTTAAAACAATTAACTGATTGTTTTGGTACATGCCTGAGGTCCCAGTTACTTGGGAGGCTGAGGTGGGAGGATCACTTAAGTCCAGGTGGTCCAGCTTGCAAGAAGCCAAGATCAAACCACTGCATTCCAGTCTGGCAAATCTTAACTTGTGGGGTAAGGGAGTAACTTTTTCCTCCTGACAGGGATTTTTGATACCCTCCCTTGCCCTACATTTTTTTTTTTTTCCCCTATCAGTTTCTATTACTGTGCTTTCCTTATCCTGGGCACAATAAATCTTATTTTCTCTAGAGGCTATATACTAGGTTTTCAATAACTTTTTAATAAATCTTGTATGCTAGAAGTAGATTATATAAAAATTGGAAGGATAAGATGATTTTAACCATAGCTTTTGATGTAGAAAGAGTATATAAGCCCGGCTCCGTGGCACAGCCTGTAATCCCGCGCCTTTGGGAGGCTAAGGTGAGTGGATTGCCTGAGCCCGCGGGTTCGAGACCCGCCTGGGCAGCGAGACCTCATCTCTACAATAAATCAGAATATCAGCCGGGCGTGGTAGCGCGTGCCTGTAATTCCGGCTACTCGGAAGGCTGAGGCGGAAAGATCGCCGGAGCCCAGCAGGTCGAGGCTGCGGTGGCCGGGAGCGGCCACTGCACTCCAGTCTGGGCGACAGAGTGAGATTCCAACTCAAAAAAAAAAAAAAAAAAAAGAAAGAGTATATCAAATAGGCGGTGACCAAAGCATTTACAAAGTTTAAGAAATACTTTTGAAACTGGCCAGGGTAGAATTGGCATCAATAAATAGCACATACCTCCATCAGGAAGGCACTAAAAGTTACCATATTCAACTTTTATAACAAAATGTCACTTTAACCCCTCACTGTTTGGATTTCCTTTTTTTTTTTTGAGTTGGAGTCTCACTCTGTCGCCCAGACTGGAGTGCAGTGGCCACTCTCGGCCACCGCACCCTCGACCTGCTGGGCTCCGGCGATCCTTCTGCCTCAGCCTTCTGAGTGGCCGGAATTACAGGCATGCGTTACCACGTCTGGCTGATTTTTGATTTATTGTAGAGATGAGGTCTCGCCAAGTTGCCCAGGAGGGTCTCGAACCCGCGTGCTCAGGCAATCCACTCACCTCAACCTCCCAAGGCGCGGGATTACAGGCTGAGCCACCGAGCCCGGCTTGGATTTCCTTTCAATGAGTAGAATAGAAAACTTCTATTCTACAAAATCTCAATATCTGCCACATAGCTATGATCAAAAGGCATAGCTACTAAGATGAACATCTCTAAACCTTCAAAATTTCCCTCTGGAGCATCTAAACTTAACTTCTGTACCACATTAAAGTAACAGAAAGCTATCTGGGTCCACAACACTATTCTCAATCTCTCTATATAATGCTTTCATAGTTATATGCCTAATCTTATTCCACTAGCTTTAATAAAATGATCATATGAGGTATAATCAGATGAAGAATATTACTACTTCTTCTAAATCCATTATAAATGTACAAATTGCTTGATGTGGTAAATTCCTGAAATATTACAAAGTTAGAAAAATGTGTCCTTTCTCACAACTTATTTAAATACTTTAAAACCTTTAGGAAAAATAATACTGTTGTATTTATTTACTTTGTTTGCCTGCCATGCAATCGGTGTTATGTTTTTCATATTAAACTATAGTTGTTTCTCCTAAAATAGATTTTCTGCTTCTAGATATAACCTAAATGTAAATGATTTTGGTAAAACTGTTTCCAAGATTTAAAAACTCAATGGAAATGAATGAGAACGATAAATGTCATTTATTGTGAACCTGACATAGCCTACTATTCCATTAATTGATTTCAGAAATCAAGTTCAGTCTGCCCTTTGTATCTCTGATGAAAAATATTTGAAAATATATGTATGTTCTGAACAGTAACAGACTATTTTTCTCATCATTATTTCCTAAACAATACAGTATAGCATATAGCAATATTTTTATTGTATTAGGTATTATAAGTAATCTAGAGGTGACAAATTATAGAGGAGGATGTTCATAGGTTATATGCAAACCCTACACTATTCTACATCAGGGACATTGACATCTGAGGATTTCGGTATCTGTTAGAGGTCCTAAAACAAATTCCTCATAGACACCAAGGGACAATGCCTAAAGTCTTGCTTATGACCCAAATCCATTGTTTAAAATGAAAGTAATAATCTGTTATTTACAGATATGGAATTTGATTTAAGTACAGAACGGTTAGAAAAGTTATTCAAAGTTTCAGGTTCAAGGAAAGGAGTTGAGAAAAAATGAAAGTTCAGTCTTCCATCATTTCATCTTGGGATGCTGGGGAAAAGGTATAAGCTGAAGAGTAGATACATCACTTCTCCATCACCACTATATTTGATTATTGTCCTTTGCTTTGAGGTCTTTGCCTATGGTCTTTTTAAAAATAAAATTCATTTCAAAATCTTCTTGTAATTAAGGTTTAGAATAAGCCAGATGTACACTTGAAGTGTAAGACTGGACAATATAAAAATGTTTAGACATTTTCATTTTACTGCTATTTTTTTTCTTTTTTTATAATCAATATTTTTTATTATGATGTTGTGGGGTACAGTTAAGGGTTAGGTATACAAATACGTTTCATTCAGGCACCCTATTGATAAGAGGTGTTTCCCCATCCCCAAACAGATATTTGCTACCGTTAATCCCATCTCCCTTCCCACCCCCCCATAGTTTCTCACTACTGTCAATCATTTTCTTATAGTATTAGGTTGGATGTTCAAGGTTCATTATATGAGTGAGAACATGTGATACTCGGACCTTTGTTTTTGTGAGAGGTCACTCAGTATTACAGACTCTAGTTCCATCCAGGTAGCTATTTTTTAAAACTGCATTTTCTCTATTAATGAGGAAAAAAGAACTGCAAATTTATCACACACTTTACTCACATGACTTGTTAATAAAACCTAAAGTTATGCTGAAACAAAAGAAGAGGAAATAAATTGTTACTTCCCATTAAATTATTATAAATAGAAACTGACAAGAATTGAATATGCCAAGCTCAAAAAAACTCTCAAAATTAAAAAAAAGTCTATTGAACATGATTATGATACATATCTTCCTACATTTTCAAGAAGATATTCTCCTCTTTCTCTTCTTTATGCTGTAGAAGTTTCATTTCTCAGAAACACAAAATGGGATCATCCAAGATGGAAACTATATAAAAAGATTCAATTATTTGGTACCTCTCTGCAATGCAGGTGCACTGAAAAAATACTCTCAATTGACAATGCTCCCTATGCACAATAGTAAAGGAGCATAATGTACACAAATTATGCTTCCCATTTCAGATGTCATATTACTCAGAAATTTTAGCCCAATCTAAGTCAAAATCACGAGGACAATTTGAATGCATGTATTTTCTGTCTGTTATCTATATGCATCCCTATAATATTTAGAACATGTAGATGTCTTTGAAAGAACAGCCCCAGAATAACAAGCAAGAGTCATATAGATATAATTTTATGTTTACATATAGTAAGCCCATTGTTTCATGTCTGAATATATAGAGAACCTGAACACAGCAGATATACGTCATTTAATTAGTATTGTTTATATTGTATTACTCTGTTCTTTAAACTAGAATAAGGGTCGACTATTTTTTTTTCTGTAATTCTCCAGATTGCAACTATAGCACACTTCATTAGCTAAACAATCTGTGTCACA
This sequence comes from Cephalopachus bancanus, assembly GCA_027257055.1. Classification (NCBI taxonomy): domain Eukaryota; kingdom Metazoa; phylum Chordata; class Mammalia; order Primates; family Tarsiidae; genus Cephalopachus; species Cephalopachus bancanus. Next base: position 14,729,002 of record JAPVLO010000108.1, on the reverse strand, counting down.
GCTGCTCCTCTCTGTCCTCAAAGCATTCACAGACAATATCTAACGACTGGGCATGGCTGTGTTTGTGTTCTGATTACAACTTAGGAAAAACAGCAGCGTGGCTGAATTTGGCTGAATTTGAGGTCCCTGGTTTGCCAAACTCTTGTCCAGAGTTTTAAGGTTCTCAAAATAGTTGTTTGACATTTAGGGTCCAAAATTCCAATTTCTACAACAAGCCAGGGAGATTCATTTTTTTTTGCTGTTGTTACATTGCAATATATTAGAACATATAACTTAGGGAGTTACCAAAATACTAACTGTCGGAAATAGTGGTGACTTCCTCATTATGATACAACCAGCTGACAGCAGGGGCAGGTGAGCTGCTAACTCGGCAGACCACTTCTGCATCCTCTCCTTGTTTGAATTCTTGTGGAGATATCACTTCTCTGAACGTGAGTTTTTCTGTATCAAGGAAGTAAAACAAATCATAAAAGTAGTATTGCTTATTTCTCCAAAAAACATCTTTCAGATTCTCTGTTTATTGATACCACAATAAAATATTTAGGAAAACATAGAAACTTCAAAATCTTAAGCCAGATAATCAAATTCCTCTCCCCAATAAATTCCTACCTCACTGAGAATAAAGTCCAAAGTCCTTACAATACCAGACTAGGTCCTCTGTAAAGTGAAGTCTACCCCACAACTCTGATCCCATTTTCTCTTATCTTCCTAGTCATTGTGCTCCAGGCAAAAAGTCTCTTTGAAGATCCTCGAACACTCCAAGTTTGTTCTCAGCAGGTCATTTGCACTCCCTTCAATTCATGAAGATTTCTGCCCCAAGTTCTTTATATACAAAAGAACAAAATTCCTTCCTACTTCTACTTTCCCAATCTCCTTACCTCACTGTATTTCTTTTCCATAAAATTCCATAGCATGTTCTCCTAGTATCTATGTATTTGTTTAAGCTTATTTATTGTTTGTCTGTCTGTCTCTGTCCTAGGATTTAAAATAGTAGTAGGTGTACACCCACAAAGTGTGTTGAATGAGTGAATGAACATGGATCGTTTTGCTTGATGAGAAATGTTCACAGAAGTATGTTTGCTTTGTTCTTGTAAACATTTATTTTTTACCTCTGCAAATATAATACCAGGGATCTTCCTGTGCATCATTTAAAGTAATAAAAAGTCTTTCGAAATACAATATCTATAATATGACTATTTCAATCTAATTTTTGTTGTTATTGTGAAATAGATACAGCAGGGAGTTGCACAAATTAGGAAAAATATCATTCCTTAAGAAGTTTATAATCTAATAGGGGAAATAAGATCTAATCATGAAAAACTGGAGCAACAATGTGCCAACAAATTGCCCTGGTCATCAAAAGTAAGTCGTATTGTGGGAATGTTCTGACTAGGTTTTTCATATGTTATTTCAAGAATAAAAACAAAAATTAAGCTATAAAGATGAGATAGCTTCTAAGTTTGTGTTCTAATTGTCATAAGTACTTCATAGAGTATTATTTAATATAGTTCTCAAAGCAATTCGATATATGATGTAGGTACCATTATTATATTCATTTTACAGATGAAGAAGCTAAAGACAGAGAGGTAGGTGATTTGCTCAAGGTCACAAAAGTAATTGATACAGCCCAGTTTCAAACCCAGGGAGTTAACAGTTTTCACAGTGTTCCTAATCAGGTTAATGAGTCCCTAAATGTGAGAAGAAGAAAGGAACATAACAACCAATCCATCACAAGTCATAACATGAAAAGCAAACGTAGAAAACCTTGCTAGTGAAAATATCTAGTGACACAGAATGCTGGCTCAATATTATTCATCACTAGATTCATTTTCAGCTTTTTCTCTGTCTATTCCTGGTCACTGACCATTCTCATTCTAGAATGGTCAGTGATATCACATGCAATTTCATTTGTTCTAATCATGACACTTTATTTTAGAATGAAAAATTATCCCAAAATACATTTCATACCACTAAATAAAAACACTATCACCTATTTACCCAGTGAATGCTTAACGATAGGAGAGAAGGAAAATATTTTTATTTATATTATATAAAATAATTGTCTCCATAAATATATTTATAACCACTTATTACTTGTTATCTATTGTATTTTAAGATGAACTCTGGTGAAACATACACTGATATTTCTAAAGGTCTTAGAATACTGCATCGCACATAGTTCTTAATGAGTGTTAGTTTTATTAGTAAAGATTTTGAAATTTTCTATAAGCAATAATTTCAATAAACAAAAGCTAAAACATACAAATACACAACTTACGGTAAATCTCCAAAACTACTGTAGCTTCTTGTGTCTGTCCTTTGGCATCTGTTGCTTGACAACGATATATCCCTGCATCTTCTATGTTTGCGTTGTAGATGGTTAATCGTGATCTAACACCCTCCTTTTGCACCACTACTCTCTGTGTTGAAATTATCTTCTCTCCTTGAGGATTATACCAATCTATACTCTCAGGTTCACCAATCGCTGCAAAATAACATGGAAAAGAAAGGTTTGAAAATATGTCTTAAAAGTTTGGTTTTGGCACTGATACTTATTATCATGTAACAATTTTAACAATTTTTAAAAATGTAACTAAGAGAAAACTAGAAATATGAAAATCTCACAAAACTGAAAGTAAACACAAATGTTAGCACAAATGTTCATCTTTGTTTATACAACATTGAGAATTCACTCTTGTTTTGAGTAAGCAATACCTAACAGTTCCAAAGGAAAGTTGCTGCACAGTATTTAAGCTATGATAGTTGGAACTTTTCCTTGGTACTCAATGAATTATTACTACATTTAAGTACTGAAGCTGTCTTGACTACTGAGCCAAACATGAACCTCATTTGATAGACAATATCTGAAAAGAAACACAATTACTAACATGATTTCACCTACTCATTCTCTTTGTTAGGGTCAGGAGATAGCACTTATCTCTAATGCTGTAGAGCTTACAAAAATGTAAATCTTTTACAGTAAGAACTTTGGACTTTGATAATACTAAATTTTGAAATAATTTCCGAAGTTGCTAAACTTGGACAGACAAGAAGAGTGACCATTTAAAAAATAAAATCCTAATCTCTTTTCCCAAGTGAAATTAGTAGTTTCATCATTTTAATGTAAAACTGTTAACTATTTAATCATATGATAATTAGAATTCATTGAAATGATACTTGTGCTGCTAAGTAATTACAACCAAATCATTAAAGGGTAAACACTTAAGTTTTCAAAATCAAAATCTAGATTATTATTCTCTTCGTAAAAACTGAAAATTTTTTTGTGCTTGCTTTTATTCACCAGAAGGGTGTATTTCATCTAATTACTTAAAAGATCATTTGTAGATGCATCATACACTATTAACTCAGAAGTATCGAGAGGAAATACATGAAGTCAACTAACATCTCCAGGAACGCTTTGAAGAAAATTATTCTCTCTCTTTTCTTTTCTAGGAAATAGTTTTAGAAATGAATTATCTTCCTTTCTGTGACAAATGAGACATGTTTGAGCAAAAGTATGAAAGAAAGTTTAGCGAGCCTTAAGTGGATCTTCAGTTAAGTTATCTTCGGTTTTTATGAACAAATCATAAAACCATAGTGGTTCCAGGGTAATGCATTTGAGGGAGAGGAATTTGTTTTAATTCCTCCCTCCATAGAGAAGTTACAAAGGATAATTTAAACGTGAATCTCTTTAAATTTGAACAATACAAAATCTCATTTTATATAGTATGTTAAATAGGATATCTTTAGAAATATATTGGACATTTTCATTCTTAATAATATAACAGAAAATGTCATTATCATGGAGAATTTATTATGGATTTTCATGAAGCATTCATAATTCTTTTTTCTGGCATCTCTAACAAATAATAATCTCCAATAAAACTTTACATATTGATAAGACTATAGTATTGTACAGATTATTTTTAAATGCCATTCAACATTTTACATTCCTAAATTGTAGGTATAACAATTTTCTATGTATGACACACTCTTATTTAGCTCTCTGAGTTAAATGCCTTCTAGTTTAAACTTGATATATTTATTTTACTGTGTTTTAGATTATTGTGTTTTTAAGGATTCTGGAAATTTTAAGGCATATCTATATAGTCACCATTGTAGTAGAAAACATACATATAAGCATTCTTGTTTGCATGGATTCCCCATATCTTTATTTTTAGAATATTGTTTTGCTAATACATTTAATATAGATAACACCAATTCCATTACTACAATTCAATTCTTGGTGCTGTATCTTTACATAAAAGAGAAAAAAAGTTTACTCAGTTGGTCTTTTTATTACAAACAAAGCTCAATATCACTGAATGATGTTAATTCACACTTTTAAGTTATGCCTTAATTTGACCTATGTAATTAACAGAAGCAATATGGTTATATAATATATATCATAATGATGTGCAAATACATAAAAATAAGACAATTTAATTTTATTTTAACATTCGTTTTTAAACTATTTTGTTATTCTCTTATTATGCAATAATAATTGAATGCGTGCAAATGTGCATGCATTTATGAAGATAAAATGTGGATAAGATTTAGAAAGATTGACCTATACTCTTCTGCTAAAGCTCTGCTAACATAATACGTGATGTTAAGCAAATCGCTCTCTGATCTTCCATTTGTCAATATACAAAAACATGTATTAATGTACTTAATTCATATCTTTAAGAAGACAAATATATAAAGACTATTAGCTGTATTAATGTCTTTGTGAGATGTGATGTTTTATACATATATGCTCTCAATGTGATGAATTAGTATATTATTACAACTATGTTTCTCTTTAAAAATTGGAATAATGATTTAAACAAGACATATTATTCTTAGGACAATTTTAATAATATGTTTTATGTTGCTAATGACTGCTTTACTATTGTAATAGTAGACTTATTTACTATTTAATAGCAACTTATTTATGATTTAAAAGTAAACTCATTTAATAGCAAATTTATTTACTATTTTAATCCAGTTTTGAATTGTTTTAGTATAACCAGGATTAGAAACAATTTTAAAATGTTTTCATAAGTAATCTTGGCACTAAGTTAATATTTTGAAAACTTTAGGAATGAAGATTTATATTGTAAAAATGAATATAATGAATCTGAATAGATATAACATTTGTTCATTTGTGATTTCTATGGAGCATTTGGTTAGAATTAAATGCCAAAGTCTAACTGTCATATGAAATAATTCTGTATACACGCAATTATAATGAATAAGGCTCACACAATTTCCCATAGGACTCATGATATATAATTCCTTTTATTAATAGTCACAGAAACCTTGCAAAAGCTTTCTTGATTAAAAACTATCTAATTTTAAAATGAATATTCACTTTTCAAAAAAATGAATTCTTAATATTTTCATTGAGGTATAACTATAATGCAATGTGCCATATCTAATTTATTCATATTAATGCGTATTTACAGTGATGGTTCATTTATAATTACATTCATCCTAACACTACTGTTTAGACAAAAATAATAATATTTAAGTTGATTTAAAAGGTATTATGCATACATTATGTTTTATAAGTTAATTCAAAATAAATAATTTAATTTTGTAGTGAAAACTAATAACGATATTAACAGAAGTAAAATTCGCAATATTTAAAATAAAAACTGTAATTCACACTTTTACAATCACTATAAAACCAATGATAAGATGTTATTTTTAGGGAATTGAGAATTTAGTTAGCTAAATTTAGCCAGTATATTTTACTGAAAATTGAAACAGAAACCAAGTTAACTAAAAACATTTACAGAAATACATACCTGTACAAGTGAAGAATTTAGATTCACCCACACTAAGCTCTACTTTGCTAAGTGAAATTGTCACTTGAAGAAGAGCTGAAAAAAATATTTGAGAAACAATTAATTGTAATTTTAAACATGAATTATAAGATATTAATACATAGTGTCCAAACTGCATGGTTCAAACAGCAATTATTTTCTCTCCAATTTTTAATTCCCCATAAAGAAAAATGAGTGTTGCAAAAAGAAACCCAACATGATATATGTTACATTATTATACATTTCACAACCAGACTAACTGCAGTATTCAATCAAGTTAATATGTTAAAATTACATTAGTTAAATGACCAAATTCAAACTCAGATATGTTTTCTTCATTCAGAGGATGGACCTTATATGTACTACCAGGTCAGGCAAGAACTAAAGAAAATATATGGCTAGCAGTAGAGACTTTGTTTAAAAGAGTAAATCCTATACTGTCATTACAACAATAATACACACACACGGATATATAAATTTGTATATGTATATGCATATATAAATACATACATAAATGTATTACATTGTAGCTATCTACTGAAATATTTTTATAAATAAATATACATAAATTTATGTATGTGTACATACATAAATTTATTACATTTTGACTTCCTACTGAAATATTTCCACAAAGGGGGTCATACACAGGGAAGGAAGCATTGCACGGGAAAAGATTAATGAACCCCGTTTTCACCAGAGCAATAAATTAAGTAAAGAAAGGAAGACAATAGCAATGAAATAGAAGAGATACTCAATGTTTTCAATAAGTTTGTTGTCAAATATGAAATAAAATAGCTGAGTATTTTGGAATTTTAAAAGATAATTTAAATATTGCTTTAATACAAATTGACAGACGTATCTGTAACAATATGGTAGACAACATTGTGTGCCCGTTCCTCAAACTCTCTTCCACGTTCCTTGCTCTCAGAAATGTATAGTCAACCCTTCAGGAAAGTAATGAAGTTGCAAGAGATAAATGAAGAAAACTCTGAAACTTGAGTATAGGCCTACACTGGGAATTTGTTGATTATCATAGCCACGAGGTTTATTTAGGTGAGCACAGAGATAGGATCCAAGTTTGCCCAGAATGACAGGGAGCCAAATGAACACCAGATAACACAGAAATGGAATATGATTCACTCTCAGAGGATGGTGTAAAATTAATCAGCCCACTGGCAAATAGAGATGACAAGGAAACTCGCCTCTCCCAAGCTGGGTAGGAAGAAAATGTTTCTCCTTGGATTAACCAGAAGCTCATGTTTGGGATTTAATTATAAGCACATGTACTCTGAAAAATCACAAGCTGAGAAACTAAACCAAAGAGCAGACTTTTATGCAGGGATCACAGCTAAGTGGCAAAAGCAAACATAAATGTTCTTCAGAAGAACTACAACCTCAGCCCACACTGCCCAAGAATTTTATAAAAGGCTCTTTTAAATCCAACTGCACATTCTTTTATAAAACACATGGTGAAATACGGCACTGTAAACAAGTTGAAAAAAAAACAGGATATGTTGACTCATAAAATTTCAACTAACGTAATTTTTAGACTAAGGATGTATGGTAAATATGTTGAAAGTATTTAAAGAAATGAAATATGAAACCAAAAACATGAGAAAGGAGCAAAAGAATTATCAAGAAAGTCCTATCAAATATGTTGTTTAAACTCTTTAGAATGTTTCCTCACTGGATATGGTGACTCACGCATATAATCCCAGCACTTTCAGAGGCCAAGACAGGAGGATTGCTTTTACCTAGGAGTTCAAGACCTGCCAGGGCAACACAGTGAGACTTTGTGTTGATTAAAAATTAAAATATTAGCTATGGCATGTGCCTGAAGTTCCAGCTATTCAAGAGGCTAAGGAAGGAGGATTGCCTAAACACAGGATATCTAGGGTGTGGTGAGCCATAATCATGCCACTGCTCTCTAGTGTGGGTGATAGAGTGGAACCTCAAAACTTAAAATACATTTTCTCATACTCCCCACACTTCTTTTCCAGAGATCTCTCTGGGAAACTTAGGTTGGGGTATGGGGCTTTCTTGAGTCTTATTTTTATTCATAATTTCCCAATACTCAGAGAGTGCCTAGGCTATTATAAGAGTTCAACAAACGTTTGAGAAACCTAATATTTCAGAAAGAAAAAGAAAGCACAAATCAGAAAGAATAAGGAGAAAGCTAATAGAAGCAAGGGAAAAGAGTGTTTAAAAACCATTAAGCAATGCCAATTCTAGCAAACATTCGCAAGATTTTTTTTTCTTTAAAGAAGTAACTAATCCCCTTGGTGAATTCAGTTAAGTGAAATTAGGTTAACATAGGCAAATTACAAAGCTCAACAAAGTTGAGATTGCTCCTATAAGAAGCTTTAATCTGAAGAGATGATTGGGAATACTGTATCCAAAATTCTGGGCAGGGGGGCAGGGATTTAATAAATTAGAAAAGACTGAAATGCCTATGAATAAAAGGGAAAGAGTCAGAAAAGAGATTATAGGGCTAAAAGGAAAAGGGAAATTATAATTATGTTTCTCATACCCTTTTCTTTTCTTCCTTTCCATTTGTCTTTAAGACCATAATCTCATTTCCAATCAATCTATACTTTCTTAAAATCTAATCCTGCAATCTCCATCCCATAGCTAGCATTAGCATCCTTGAATTTCAAACTTTCTATGTATAAACCAAACGCATTCTATTAATACCAAAATGTGTTCACTGTTTACGATCTCAACTTTGATCACCATCAATTAATTTCCAAGTACTGGCAATATAAGCTTTTAGATATCCTTTGTATGCATTTTTGTTTATTTTTTAAAGACATTCATTAATTTTAATCCAATTATTTCATCTGCCTATGTATTTCTTTGTCTCCTATTTTTCTAAAACTATGCTTAATTTTATCTTCCCACTCAAATATTTTCAAAGTGGATGTAGTTTGTCCTACTAATCAATTACAATACAAATTTTAATCAAAATAAAACTTACCTTTCCAAGTTCACTTCCAATTACTCCTCTTCAATGCTTCTGAGGCTATACACAACTAGGATTAATTCTCTCTTCCCCTCAACTGACTCACACTTTCCCATTACTGTGCATTTGCTCAAACTGTTTCCTCTGCTGTCCTCCCTTTTTCACAAATCCACATGACTTCACACATTCTATCTTCAAAGAAAACATAAAATATCAATAACTTGACAAAACAACCTTGCTCAACAGGGAAGAGGTTGAGGAGATCTTCAGAAACTCAAACCTCGCCTTTATGCAATATATCTATACAACAAATCCTTGGCTGGGAGTGGAGACTCACTCCTGTCATCCCAGCACTTTGAGAGGCTGAGGTAGGAGGTATGCTTGAGGCCAGGAGTTTGAGACCAGCCTTGGCAACATAGTAAGATCCCATACCCCATCTCTAAAAAACAAACAAACAAACAAACAAACAAAATAGCCAGGTCTGCTGGTACATGCCTATAGTCCCATCTACTTTTCTAAAGGCTGAGGTGGGAGAACTGCTTGAGATTAAGATAGAGACTGCAGTGAGCCAAGATTGCACAACTGCACTCCAGTCTCACATGTACCCCACAGTCTAAACAAACAAACAAACACCCAAAACACAATTGCTGATAGCCCCACCTATGGTATCAATAAATAAATAAATATATTTGATCAGTAATAATTTTCAATTAAAAAAATCCCTTATGTTTTTGATAATTATATTCACTTCTGTATTTTACTTAACTATAAATTCTTGGAAATTGGAGCTTATCAGTCAAGCTTCCATTTATTCTAAACTAATAAGGTATGCATCGATGGTAGAATAATGAACAAACACTGAGCTTATAGTATATTAAGTACAGAACATTGACAATATTAACAAAATACAAGTTTGGAATGACTTCATTATCTTAAATTGAATATGAAGATATCAGAAAGTTAGAAGAATGTCTGACAAGAATTATGCAATTAATTCCTATCACTGACATTTGGAATAAATTTACATTTCTAAGGAAGAGTTTATTGGAAAAAAAACATAACTTGAAAGATACAGAAACCTTAAAAGTCAAATACAGTTCTGGACAATTTTTATACTGATTGGCTGATAGATGTAATAAATAACATATATTAATGGTAATCAAATTAATTGAGCTTGAAATTAATTAGTTAATTTATATGAAAAAACTTGGTTAATTTTTTACTCAGTACAAATTGTCAATTCACCATTAATTAAGTCATATTTTTCACTGACAATTTGGTGACTAGGTACAGTTATCTATTTCACTGCCATATGTGTTAAAAATATATATAGAAAACATTCTGTACTTTACTATATTTCCCAAAGGCAAGCTTTGCTCTAATTGGCTTCTACAGATATATTAAATCATTTGCTTATTAGTAAAAACCTGAAGAAAGAACATTTGAGATCATGCCCTAATCGTTGCTCTAGTGGTAGAATATCCAAAGTTTATTATGCTCAATTTTGACCTACGTTCACCACCAATCAACTAAGTTTGGACCCAAATGTCAGAAGAAAACCAAATGGCTTTCTAATGTCAAAAAGTTATACTTGGAGAAAACTGGACAAGAAGGATACATCTGACAGCTATCCACCTATGTATTAATAATCTATAATAATTTAATGAATAATAATTATTCATTAGATGTCTTCACAAGGATTCTTGCTTAAGGTAAGAAAAAGTTTTAAACCCAAAGACTCAAAAGTAAAGTCATGATGAATATATGTTCTCTATAAAAAATTCTCAAAGAAATACATGAAATAACAATTTTAAAAGTAGATTTGGGTAAAAATTATTTACCATAATCGGTAAGTATTTGTGAGTTATATTTATTTTGAAAATCCTTCCTCTAGATGCTATGGTATTCAAAAATTGTAAGTCATTGTTCCTGACATCAAGATATTTAAAGTTTATTTGGGAAGACAATGCAACTACATAAAAATGTGAACAATATCCCAGATGGTGAACATCAAGTTTGGCCATTATAAGATTTACAATGGAGAAGGATTTACAGATGACCAAAAAACATAAAAATGACTAGAAATATGGGATGGAAATCGTTATAAAAAGACACAAAGAGGGAGAGCACTGTATCACGTAAGGTAGAAATGTTCAAGCAATATTCAGAATATAGATGAAGTTCATCTCATAAAAATATTGGGGAGATATTGGAGAAATAGCCTGGAAAAAATTCTGGAAACTCTCAAAAACTATTGACTTAAGTTTTTGTGCATAATCACTTATAAATAGAAACTAACATGATAAAATTAGCACTTAAAAAGATTGGTTACAAGATAAAATAACTGACAAATTATATTAAGAGGTATAAACACTTTAGTATATGTTGCGATGAGTGTCTGGGTAGACTAGTGCCAAAATACATGGAAAAGTAGGAATGACTGTAACAAAAAATTGAGTTATTGCTGTGACAAATTAAAACATTAATGGTAAAGGAGAAATGTAAAAGATGTTAAGATTTTCTATTTGTAACACAAGGGTCAGTGATATGAGAGAGAATTTCAGTATTTGTTCATATATGAGGAAAGAGAGGGAGAGAGAATTTTGGATATTTTCCATATCAGTCAATGTTGGGGAAAATCAAAGTCATACATTTATTTCATAAATGAAAATTATTTCTTACAGCTGAACATAGGCAACATTACAGCAAAGATAATTGCTATCATAACAAAGATTAAATTAATACTTATAATTTAAGTAAGCAAGAAGATCAAATGGATATTCAATGAGACTTTCTTAATTTGCAGTATTATAAATATAATGATGTCATTGGCAATTCCAAGTTCTGTCAGGGGACCAAGATCCCTTTGCAATTTGATACAATATTTAGCAGTGGTATTTAAAATGGTCATTTTATCACCATTAGAGATTTAAAAATGAACAACTTAGTCTATTACCTGTCTGGTATAACATAGACTTGTATTCACTAAGAATTCCAACAGCTATGCAGAACTAACTTATGGCACTGATTTGATACACTTGATAAAATGACTTGCAATATTTTTTCCAGCAGGCACTTTTTAAAAATTTTCCTAGGACTCCAGATTAAGGAAGTTAAAAGACTATGACATTTGCTTAGTAACTATAGCAACTTTTAAAGGTACTCATAATTACTGATTTTAACAAAGAAATTTTTTTCGACTAAAGACATTTTAAAATTTGTTGTACTCAGAGCATTTGCATTCTTTAATTATTTTATCTTTGTTCATATTAATATATTATAACAGCCTATGTGAGTCATCAGATTCTAAAAACTGCTACAATATTCAAAATATTTCAGAACTTTTAGATCATCTAAGAGAAATGCTCTAACATCAAATATTTTAGAAAACTTAATAACTGTGAATGATTTACTATTTTTATCATTTCATCTAATTTTAACAACAACAAAAAAAACAAAGTCAAAGTGTTTAGGGTAATTTCTATCCTTCTCTATACTTCTTTTTTATCTGTACTCAATTTCTTCTCATCCTAAATGAGGAAAATAAATGTCTCAGTTGCTAGGTGATCTGAGTTCTTTTAGGATCAACCAACCCACCTCCTTAATGCTTTTTCTTCTATTTATCCTTTCTTGTCAAGTTACAGACATTGTTTAATCATTTTATTCTAAACAATAAATAATAATAAATAACAAAAGACAAAACAACTAAATAATATAAAATAAAAATAATCCTTTCCTTGTTTCTCTCTCAAATTTCTAAGGCATATCCTACTTGTCCTCATTACATTTTTCCCTCCCCCCCCAAAAAAAGTAAACTGAAGTTTCTAGGTACCCGTTCATTTTTCATTTTTTATTCTGTTCTTGCTATTCTACAAATAAGCTTAGTTTTCTTAAGAATCAGCCATAAACTTCTAATTTTCAATCCAACAACAATATTGTTTTTCTTTTATATGTTACTTAATTAAAGATAAGATACTGCCAATTACTTTGTTCTTTAAGTATCCTTTCCCTAACACCTACATGTCATTCTCTGCTCACGTTTCTGATTATTCCTATATGTCTTCTTGGTTATATCTCTTCTTCCACTGATCCCTTAAATATGTGTGTTTCTTAGCAATCTCTTCTTTGTATTCTTAGTTTGGAACTATACACCTTCTACTGCAAGCACATATATAATACCCTGTGCTGGATAATTTTAAGCCGCATACCTATAATAGTTAACTTAATCCTTGAGCAATTTTGCTAAGTAAATACACTTATCACTCTTATGTTAGAGATGAGAAAACTGAAGCCAAAAATGGTGACACTGCTGATGACATGGTGAATCCAGATTTGAATCCAGTCATTTGTGCCCCGTATCTGTGCTCTTAACCACTTCACTAAATGTCCCTTGGCTATAAAAGCTACCCAGTATATTCTAGCCCTTTGTGAGCACTCAAAGCTCAGCTTTTATGGGCCTGCTATCCCTTTTCTATACTTTAATTATAAATTATCTGTGTCTGTGTGCATATGTGTGTATACATGCCCCTATCATCACTTTTGAAATCTGGAAACACATTTGCTAATATGTATTATACCTCTTTACATTTCTCAAAGTCAGCACATCAAAACTCAAGAGCATCTCTCTTCCTGTCTTATCTCATTCTTTATTACTCATCTTAAGTGATGTAATTGTTATCCACTGAGTCTATTTTGCCAGAAAAATGAAAAATAGACAGTTTTTTTCTCCCTCTTTTCTTTCAAATATAAACACTCATCAAATGCAATTCACTCTTCTTTTAAATGCTCCTCAAATATGCTTCTGCTTTGCATCATTACTGTCTTAGTTTTATTTTTACCTTTGCAATGCTGATTCAGTGACTGGTTTGCAAAACTGAACGAGGCCAGGTACTGTGTCAGAAACATCTGAGGAAGTTTTTGTGTGCATATGTGTATGCGAGTATTTTCTTCTGGTATATATGTGTAGTTTTGTTTTTATTTCATTTGGGTCCCATTGCTGGAAATTCTGATTCAATGTATCTGGTGTGGAACCTATGATTCACTGGTTTTTCAATAGCTATTTTTTTAGATGCTAATCACTGCTACTCAGAAAGTTGTCTCCAGTCGAAGACCACTGACTTCAACCAGTAGCTTCTTTGCAGTGCAGAATCTCAGGTCCCATTTCGGACCAAACTAATCACAATATATAATGCAACACGATTCCCAGTTGATTTATGTTCATATTGAAACATGATTAGCACTGGGTTGTACTGTGATAATACAATATATTTACCCATCTGCAGTACAAATATACTTCTCCTATTATATAGATAAAACTCAAAATCCTTTACACTTGACATTTAAGATGTTCAATAATCTGACAATCAGAACGTATTTTCAACCAGACCAATATGAAACAAGTGCAAAAGTTAAACTATCCAGAAATTTTGAACTATTTCTTATCTCTCTATTTATTTTTACATTTTACTCATTTATTAGAATCCTCTCCTTTTTCTCAGTTAAGGTCATGCTTATCAGTTTCTGTTAAGAGTTTTCCAAGCAGCCAAACCCTTTCAATATCTTATAAAATCCTGTAGTACTTTTTCTTAGGGCATTTAACACGTTGCACAGAAATCGGTTGAAATATTAAATCTGAATTGTATCCCACATCTTTAAAATAAAAAATGAAAATATTAATATATGCTCTAACTTATAGACATGATATCTTCCAGGTCAACCTCATCAGGTCACCCTCCCACTGTGGGAGCTTTTCTGTCCTCTTAATAAAGCCTGTTTTTTTAAAAAAAGACATGCTATTTTCTCCAAATACATTTAATGCCATTTATGTTAAAATTAATGTAAAATTGAAGAAGTTTTTAATTTCTCTACTATTCTCCTTTAGCACTAAACACATACTCAACATTGTTCACACGTCTATTTATCTACTAGATGATATACTATTGGAGAATGGTGACAATGCCTTATTAATCTTAGTCTGTTGGCCCAGCACAGAGTTTGGAAAAGAATTCATGATAAAATTATTTGTGCATAAATAAAGTGATATTTTTAAATTTAATTTTTTTTTTATTACAGAGATGTGGGGTGTAAGTAAGGGTTAACTACACAAGTAGGCTGCATGCAGGTAAAGTTTTGACCTGCAACTTGCCCTTACATTCCTTAGTAAAGGATCAGATACCCTTTGTTTTGTTACATGTCCCCACTCCTTCCCTTCCCTACTGGTGACTGCCAATTACTCCCTTGTGCTGATGTGATTAATATTCAGATCCCACGTATGAGTGAGAATATGTGGTATTCAGTTCTTTGTTTCTGTGATAGATCATCAAGTATGATGGTCTCCAACTCCACTCAATTGCTGTGAAGTTCATCATTTTGTTCTTCTTTATGGTTGCATAATACTCTACCATGTATATATATCACATGTTCCTTATCCAGGACACTTTCGATAGGCAGTAGGGTTGGTCCTATCTTTTTGCTATTATGAATATTGTGGCAATAAACACTCATGTGCAGGTGTATTTTTGGTAAAAACAATGTATGTTTCTCCAGGTATATTTTCAAGAGAAGGACTGCTGAATTGTATGAACTGTCAATTTTTAGTTCTTTTAGAAATCACCACATTGCTTTCCACAGAGACTGAACTATCTTGCATTCCCACCAACAGCGTAGAAGTGTTCACTTTTCTCTACACCCTCGCCAGCATATGCTTTTTTTTGATTTGTTAATGATGGCCATCCTTACTGGAGTTAGGTAATATCTCATAGTAGTTTTGATTTGCATTCCTCTGATGATTAGTGAGATTGAGTATTTTTTTTTCATGTGTCTGATGGCTCCCTGTATATCTTCCTTTGAAAATCTCTATTCATTTCCTTTGCCCATTTTCAAATGGGGTTGTTTGTTTGTTTTTATTTCATTTTGTTTGTGTTCCTTGTAGAACCTGAATCTTAGGGCTTTGAAAGGAGACCAGGCTGGGTGCGGTGGCTCAAGCCTGTAATATCATCACTTTGGGAGGCCGAGATGAGAGGATTGCCTGAGCTCAGAGGTTCGAGACCAGCCTGGATAACTTGGTGAGACTTCATGTTTACAATAAATCAAAAAAAAACACGTGAGGCGGGGTAGCACACGCCTGTTGTAGTTCTAGCTACTTGGAAGGCTGAGGCAGAAGGATCACCAGCAGGTCAAGGCTGTGGTGGCCGTGAGCGTGCAACTGCACTCCAGCCTGGGAGACACCAACTTAAAAAAAAAAGAAAGGAAGAAAGAAAGAAAGGAAGAAAGAAAGGAAGAGAAAGAAGAAAGGAAAAAAGAAAGAAAGAAAGAAAGAAAGAAAGAAAGAAAGGAAGAAAGAAAGAAGAAGAAAGAAAGGAGACTATATTTAGAAAATGGTGCTGGGCAAAATGTTTGCCCAAATGCAGAAGAATAAAACTGACCCTTACCTATCATCATATACAAAAATCAAGTCTAAATGGATCAAAGACCTAAATGTTAAACTTCAAATTATAAGACTCCTAGAAAAAATGTGGGAAACATTCTTATGCATGTTGGAGTAGGCAACAAATTCTTGACCAATTTCCAAAAGTGGATGCCATAAAAGCTAAGATAGACAAATGAGACCTCTTCAAACTGAAAAGCTTTTACACAGCAAAGGATACCATCGAGAGAGTGGGAAGACAACTCACAGAATTTTTAAAAATTTGAAAATTATGTATCTGACAAAATCTTACTCATATCTTTTTGTGAACATTTTTGTTGGTTTTAAAAGTTGAATCCAATTAAAAGCAATCTTAAACCTATTTTTATTCTCAATAGAAATGTCAAGAAATGATTAGCTTGGGAAAACCATGATGGTCAGGTCATATGCTGTATGATCTTTAGATGCCCATCAGTCATGGCACTAAAGAACTGAGGAAAAATCAGCCAAAAATGTATTTGAGTATCTCTCATATGTTAAGTATTTTAAAACCTGAGCTTAACTAAAAATTTAAGTGAATACACTAAAGGGGAAATATTGGTGAAATGAAGTTTATACTAATACATTTTTGCTTAAAAAACAAAGAAAATGACTTCTTACCCAAAAATACATTGAATGAAATAGCACGCAATACATTTGAGAAGCAAATATAGAAATTGCAACACCAAACATAAATAAATGCTATTGCATAGAAATATTCAACAAAGTAGTTTAATAAAAAAGTAAAATGATGATGATATTTATAACACAGGAAGCAATAAGGTCACCTGATCCTATTTTTATTTTAAAGTCAACCTTTTTAAAATACATAATTTAATGTAAATTGAAGTAGAAAATATCTCTTAATGCCAATTAGACTGGGGAATGTTGTCTGAGTGATGAGTGAAGCAATCTGTGCATATGCTGTAGTTAGCCCCTTAGTCCATTACGATACAAGGAATAGGTCACTCATCACTTATTTGAGTGTGACATTTAATTAAAACTAAAATATCTTGAAAAGGCAGCTAAGCCAAAGTTCTATAGCCAGTCCAAGTTTATTTCAACAAGCACCACTTAGACATGTAAGTTATTAGCTGCCTTGATGAAGCCAGCATGGAACATCATGGAAATTTTTTATCACCACTGGTACTGTACAATAATAAATTAAATTATGGGCAAGTGTTTGCATTGGGACTAATACTTAAGTCTCGGGATGCTTGTGTAAGTGCTTTGTCTAGCCCAAGTGTTTGCAGTTTCTCTCCAGATTAAGGTCTGCATGAACCTTATTTATAAGTCTGACAAATCAGAAATCCCAATATATCTGTCACAAAACATTTTAGTCAGGAGGTTTCACCTTCCTTCGCTTCCTGAATGATATTAAATTACAGCTATTCAGTACACATTGCTTAACAGTAAATGTTGATATACATTGTCAGAAAATGTGAAACACATTGGAGTACTGCAAATATTAATACAAAAGTGTGGAAAGAAAAAGAACACAGCCTCTTCAACTTTAGGAACAAAATGTTTTGAATTAGAAGCACTAAAATTAGAAACCAGTGAAAGGTGTCACCCTTAATCTAAGAATAAACGAATGTCCTCTGTTCAGTGCAAATCATAAAAGTACTATAACATGAGCACTTTATAATACAGATTCTAAAATAATTTTATTTTTATATTTCCAATATATTTTAATCACTGTCAACAGTGTTTACTCAAATAAAATTGACATTTGCAATCAGATATATACAACTATTTACTCATTAATTCACTGGTTCATTCAATAACCATGCATGGACTCATTGAGATCTTCTTGAACTGACAATAAAATTTGCTATGAGGTATTCCTATGAAAAACATTTCACCAGGCTGAAAAATGCCTACTATTCATAAAATGAAATATTTACATGTTTTATATGTTTTAAACAGTAAATGCAAGTTCTTTATCTTAGGACTCCAAATCATTTGTAGAAGCACTTTATAGTACTGCCAGGAACATTCATGTCTAGTACCAAGAATAAGAATTATACAAAGAAAACATATCATATTAGTCCAAAGTGTTCACAGAGATAAGGAAAGAATGCCACAGGAAGTTTAAAAAGGCAATTAAATTTGACTGACTATATATAGAAGACAACTTTTGTTAATGTGTTTTGTTTTGTTTTTCAGTGAAAGGATATTATGCATCTAGTAATCTTTGAAGACTATAGTCTGAAGTTGCCTCCAGGGTCTCTAGTCTAGCGATCTCAGGATACAGGTGAAAACAGAGTCCAGAAGGTGTATCTGTTTCTCTGAAGACCCCACAATAAAGTTTAGGTGCACCTGTGCTTAAACTACAATCCCCAGCCTGAACCGACTTTGAATCTCCAAAACGCTTGGTACTTTTTTGTTTATACTGATGGAGAACTTAAGTGAAGGAGCAAATTCAGTATCTTCTCAGAATGAAGAAAATATTGACTTGGGGGAATTCCTTTCAGATTGGAAGGGACAGCAGATAGCCTACCCCTTCTCCTGGAACAGAGTGAATTAGAAGGGAGATAAAAAATTATGAGGGTCTAGTATAACATGAATTTCCAACTTTGGATAAAATAACAAGGTGGGAAGTTTGCCACATGTTGAAAAGAAGGCTAAAAAATAATCACAGCTTACAATAACACTTGGTAGAGAGAAAGAAAGAGAGGGAGGGAGGTATGGATGGTGTTCCTGCATTAATGAGAGGCAGCAAAGAAAAAAATTCATTGTGATAGAGTTATTTCAAAAGAGATCTAGAGTCATGAAGCTGTGTCATCCTTGATTCCTGTGTGGTGCCCCTAAACTCACACACACCCCGTTTAGCACAAAACAGCTTCAGTTATTAGAATACCAGTAGGAGCTTCTCTAAGGAGATATAAGTGACTGATCATGAGGCACAAACCAGTCAGGAGTGGGATAGAAAGTATAGCTTATATCTGAGAAGTCATCAATACCTCTGGGAACTTGCATGGTGTTGAGGCGGCATGAGGAGCCCTTTGAATCTGATCAAGTCAAGAGTACAAACCACATATTCACCAGAAATTTCTCTGAAGACACCAGTGCATGGAGTCAGAAACCCAAAAGAGCCAAACAAACAACAACTGCACCTGAACCAAAGATCAGAGGATGAGCATGTATCTAAACCATAGATTTACATAAACAGGTTTTGTCCCCTCCTAATTCCGCAAATAAAAGAAGTGCAACTCTGTTTTCCACTCCTATCCCTCAAAAAGGAAGGATAATTACTTTATTCCTATTTTTGAAAGAGTGTCAATAATCAAAGAAAATTTTATTCAATCATACGGTAAATAACAAAGGAAACAAACACATCTAAATGTATTCTTTGTATTTAATTATTTATATTAATTTTTTATTATGCAGATGTAGGGCACAAGAAAGGATTAACTACACAAGTAGGCTGCACGCAGGTAAAATTTGGGCCTCCAACTAGCCCTCAGTCCTCTGGTATATCCCCCCTCCCTCCCCCGCAACTCCTTCCCTGCATCTCTCCTTCCTAGCTTTTATGATATTTACTTCTGGAGATTTTGTCAATAATTTGTTGCCCAGTCTGATGCGCATAAGGATGTTTCCGAAGCTTGTCCGACTGTCTTTCAGACCCTGCTGCTGGTGCTCTGTGGAAAGCCAGTGGGGAAGACAGGTCTCCCGTCTGTTGACTGCGGCCTATGGCCCAGAGGCCTTCCCACTGAGAGAGTTCTGGGGTTTCTGTTGTGTCCATTCTCTGCTCTTGAAATAAAGCAGATTTTCTGTTGCTGATGAGATGGCGGACATTGCTTTGCCAGGACACAGGGCTTGGAAGGTTCTTCCTGGTCTTGCTGTGAGGATGGCCACCAGTTGCCAGCTGTGCTTGTCTGCTGGGCTCACTGGGCAGGGCAGCCCTCCTCGAGCATGAGTCACCAGTCCAGCACAAAGTCACACTCAGGGCAGCTCTGCTGGGTTTACTCTGGAGGTGCACTCTTGTCCCATGAGTCACCAGTCTGACAGAAGGCTGCATTCATGGAGGCTGTCCTGGTGTGGGTCTTTCTCCTGTTCCATTTGTGCTGCAGTTGCTCAAAGTTGTGACTCCTGCTCATGACTCCTCCCATGTGGGACTGATGGCCTGCCCCTGTCTGAGAGGGAGTGAACTGTCGCAAAGCGGCTTCGGTTCACTCATCCACTTTCATTTCCCAGGCAGTGTTTCAGTTCTGTGAGCCTGCAGCATGGTGCATAGTGGCTATTTTGGATTCCCCCTCAATTCTGAATGTATTCTATTTGATTGATTGCAAAGGAAGGTGACTCGTACTGTATGAGTGAGTTCCATGGCAGGCTTCAAAATTAAAATAACACCCTCACATATTCATTAATCCTTTTCGTTCAAGTATATTACATCTCAGACAGCAAAGCTGTTTAGTTTAGATGATCAAGTTTTATATTTTAATATATAATTACTTAATCTAGTACCTTAATAGAAGTAAAGAAAATATTACTAGTACATATCAAGTACATATACTTTAAAGTAGAATATTTACAGCAAAAAATATACACTCTGTGGCTCAGAAATAATGTTCAACTGTATCTACCCAAGTTGCTTTACAAGATAATGGAATGTATGTGAATCTGTCCTTAACTTATGCTTTTATCCTTCATCAAGTAGTTCCTTTAGTCACCCAGTCATGGCATCAGGAAACTAAACAGAGCCCAAAACCAAGAACAAGAAAATGATTCATGTATCTAAGTTTCCCCCTAATAACTGTAAGTTTACATAGTGAATTTCCCCTTTCCCACCATATGTGGGAGTGTAACTTCTCATAAAAATCAAATGTTGCATGGTCTTTTAAATCTTTCATTCCCAGATTCTTGAATTTTATTTCATTCTTTATGCTACTTGGTCTTTGAGACATTTTTAGATTCCTTTGTTTCTTACTGTCTCAGAAGAAAGCCACCTGCTCTCATTATTGCTAAGAAGACTCTGGAGGACATTTTATCTGGCTTCAAAGGTTCCTGAAGCTTTTGTCTTCCATTCAGAATGGGGGACAAACTCATGCAAACAGATTACTTCACTCTCCACTTAACTGATAGAAGAATGTGCTTGGCTGTCAATTCTGTGATTACTCCAGTGACCAGTCTTTGTTCATAACCTCCAGAGAAATTTGACTGTATTCCAATTCAATCCATCTTTCTTTTACAGGCCAAAGAGTTTACAGTTTAATGGCAATCCCAGACAAGTGGGTTTTTTTTTTTCTTGACTTGTTTATCAGAAAGACTGGAATAATACAAAGATCTTCTACATACAGAAAGCCCATAACAATGTCTCTTGGGACAGGGCATCCTAAATCATTGCTGAGATTCATTTTACCATAGCAGCTTAATTAAAAAGATGAATGGTTGCAAGTCCAAGTCAGGAAAGCTCAAGGAGGGAATGAAAAATGATCCCATCAAAGATGCCTCTACAATCTTAGTAAAGAACAGAAGACTCTTTATTTTTGAGTTACTAAGTACACACTATTCAAGGAACCACATTTCTGGCAATGTTTTATAAAACTGGACTTTGAAGGTATAAAAGGGTATATAGAATCTCCTCTGGAGGATGATCACAGGAGATTCCAACACACAAGATGACTTTCTACTAGATGTCCATTAATAGAATAGGTCTTGTCTCCAGACTGAACATTTTTAATATGCTTGAACTATATTATAAGTTGTTCTTCTGAATGAACTTTGTGTGAGCCTCTGGTGCCAGCATTTAGATCCATGGGGCTCCTCAAGAAATACTGAACTATTATGACTCCAAACTTTATGTATTTATTTATTTATTTTTGAGTTGGAGTCTCACTCTGTCGCCCAGACTGGAGTGCAGTGGCCGCTCCCGGCCACTGCAGCCTCGACCTGCTGGCTCCGGCGATCCTTTCGCCTCAGCCTTCCAAGTAGCCGGAATTACAGGCAGGCGCTACCATAGCCCAGCTGATTTTTTGATTTATTGTAGAAAATGGGGGGGTCTCGCTGGCCCAAAAGGGCGGGTTCCTCCCGAACTCCAAAAGCCGGGCCCCCCCCCCCCAGGCTATGCATTTCATATTTTCACCTCCCTATACGCATTACACACCACCACCCGCACTCCAAACAAATGACCATAGATACCAAATACTTCACCTGTTTTACGGGATTGGCAATATTATTCTGAAAAGTTTTGGAAATGTTTCACCCAATACAACAGAACCATTTTTTAAAAATGCAAAAATTCTTTAAATTTTCTCTCTCCCTATCTACCTCTACCAACATCCACACACACACACACACATCTACCCACACGACTACACTAGCGGCATGCGACCATTCAGCTACTTCAGTACAGTGAATTAGAGTGATGGTACATAATTGTTATAAGTAGTACTGTCTGTCAGCATGTTCACTCACTCACAACATCATCAGTTTAAAACATTCAGGCTGAGAGGACCTGTCATCTTAAGTCATGTAACCTCACTGAGGTGGTGGTCCTCTCATTCCAACATTCCTACACACAGTTCATGCATGTTTATCTTGCCCTAGAAGTATCCCGCATCACTGTAGCTCTTTACACATAGGCTGGGCAAAGAAAGAGGTGGAATCAATTGCACAGTATAATGGGGCCAAGTTCAGCAATTAGTATGGTAAGAAGATTATGGTACAGATGACTTGTTATAGTCTAGTCTTTGAAGTTCACCATTTTCCAAAGGATGCTCCAGAGGAAAAAACCTGAGTAGATCTTTATGCCAATTGTCAGCATGCCATTTTCTGATAATCCACAAACATAACCTAGCTGGCATATAAAAATTCAAGATACAAATAACATCTTCTATTATAAGCAATTGGCCTACATTCCTGAGGCAGAGTTATGAGTGATTATGAAGTCAGGTTTCAGTGTCACAACTAAGTAAGATACCCTGGCTTTGCCACTTCAGTTAGCTTTCTTGATCTCTCACAATGTCAGAGAGCATTTGTATCATACATTCTTTCTGAGAAGTAGAAAGGAGTAGTACTATAATAAACTCATTACAGTGTTTGATACAAAATTTAGACAAAAATGTGAATGAGACAAAGACACTAAATAAAATAAAATAAAATGAATTTGTACTGTACTGGTTCTGAAACTCCTGCAGTTGAACTCTTGTTTTGGTACTTGCTTTCCTGTTGGATGCTTTTGGTTAAATACATTTTTCTATTCCTGTTTTTTAGTTTTAGAATTAGGTATCATCCACAGGTCATGAATTTTATAATTTCTCTGAATTTTGAAATTCCCTGTATTCTCAGATAAAATCAAAGATATCTCACTGAGAGCTGATGCCAAAAACCAGAGCTTATAAATCACTAGTAATTCTGTCTCAGAAATCTAGGTCAATTGCCTATTGGGCCCCAGAACCCAGTGACTAAGCAGCTCCTGTGATATCTACAATTTCAGAGTGTAGGCATTTTAAGTTTGGATAACTTTTTAGTAAAGAAACAAAAAACAGTTTCTAAATTTGGGGTGATTTTAGGATAATTCAGTTAAATAGTGTCTCAGTCTGTTTGGGCTGCTATAACAAAATACCCAAAACAAGTGGCTTACAAATAACAAACATTTATTTCTAGCAGTTTTGGAGACTGGCAATCAAAGATCAAGTCACCAGCAGATTCAAACAGACTTTGCTGAAGATTTATCTACTGTTTCATTAAAGGGTACTCACATGGTAGCAAGGGCCAGGCAGCTAGGGGGGTGGGGGAATGTTCTCTTTTCAGGACAGTAATTCACTTATAAGGGCCCACATGGACCTAATCACCTCCCAAAGGCACCACCTCCAAATTCTAAAATAGTAGTAATTATGTTCCAACATGTGAATTTGGGGAGGTGGCACAATCAGGCCATAACAAGTAATATTTATTGAGGAACTATCATGTAATAAGGACTTGTTCTAGATATAAGGGATCCCAAAATGAACCAGATTCAGTTCAAATTGCTTAATAAATTTAGTAGGGAACATGAGGTGAGGCACATCTGGCCATATTGATATTGAAGAAAGAAAAAGAGAATAGTGTATAAGTGTGATAGCATTAAAGGCAGTAACCATGCAGGACTACTGAAGAAGCAGTCCATATGCTGTATCTTTCTAATTATTGAACAAACAAGATTAGACAGAAGGGGAAAAGGAAAGAGTATAATCAATGTCACCAGAAAGGAGAAAAAAAAGGCCAGTTCTCCAGTAGTTTGGTACTGAAAAATTTGGCAGTTTGGAACCTCATTGTGGCAATGCTGCCCTTTTAAAATAAACATTTCATTTATTTTTTAAAAAATTTTTGCTTTGTTAAATAACAAAAATGATAAGTCTTTGCTATAAAATTCAAATTATATGAGATGTATTAAAATTGATAATCTCCCTTTCCTTCTATAATTCTTGTGATGCCATATATTAGTAGTCTGGTATATTTCATCCCACACTTTTTTCTATGCTCTAAGTAAACAAATCAATAATTGGATAAGAATATTTCATAGTTTGGTTGTATCATCATTTCTCCAATGTTTTCCTTACTGAAGGTCATTAAGACTGTTTCCAGGTTTGTTATTTTGTTTCTTTTGCCACCAGAGATAATGTTACAATAGGCCATCATTGTACATATGTTCTCAAGGACTGGCGCCTCTGTTTCTATGAAATTGATTGCTGTAAAGGAAACTGCCAGGTCATTTACTATATTATCTATCCTAATGATTGCTTTCCCCAAAAGTTTAACAGCTCACACTTCCAGCACCACTATATGAGAGTGCCAGTTACTGCATGCTCTTCTACACACTAGATGTCAGTACTTATAAAATTTTTTTAGCCAAATGATAAGTAAAAATGATGAATAATTGCTGTTTTAATTTGCATTTTGTTGCTTCTGATGCCATGAAATTAGGTGAGCATTAAAAGGAAGGCTTGGCCCTGGCTTAGTGGTAGAATAGTAACTTCCCAGAAAGAATAGGAAGGAAGGAAATGAGGGGAAGGAGAACAGAAAAGAGAATAAAAAGGAAAATAAGAGTTCTGGAGATTTGATCGAAGATGATTTCCTTTTTACTTTAATTGATTTTTAACTACTAGTTTATCCAGTGTCATTTCTCAAGTGTTTATGAAAACAGTAGGAGTGTATGATTTGGAAATAGCTTCATTGGTTTAAATATTTGTTATAAAATCACATTATTACTTAGACCATCAAGAAACTCTACTTACGTCACTCTTCTTTTGTTTTGTCAGTCTATTCCACTGAATAGATCGTATTTTATATAATAAAAATGTTGTTGTTTTTCTTTAAGGAGTA
Organism: Cephalopachus bancanus; assembly: GCA_027257055.1. Classification (NCBI taxonomy): domain Eukaryota; kingdom Metazoa; phylum Chordata; class Mammalia; order Primates; family Tarsiidae; genus Cephalopachus; species Cephalopachus bancanus. Next base: position 14,703,474 of record JAPVLO010000108.1, on the reverse strand, counting down.
CATTTCAATAGCTTGTGAGGCAAAATAGCCTGATTCAGGGGTAGACAAAGTTATCTTGTTAAAAATAGTTCTAGCTTATGTATGTTAGATAAAGAGCACTTCACTTTCTCTAATGACATACAATCAAAAAGAAAAATAATAATACACTTTATCCTTTCCCCAGGAGGAAAAGAAAAAAGATGGGCCAGATATTTAAAATAATCATACACTTAAGTTTAATCTAGTTCAGCACTAGTGGAGGATATATTATCTCATAAATAAAAGCAATTATAATCATGGAACGTTAGGTAGCTACAGAGAAAAATGTATGATCAAAATTTCTTCCATGAATAAAATACAACCATACCAGGAAAAGAATTTACTAAATATCTTCTCATCCCTGTTATAAGATCCTTACAGTTACAATTTAATACACTTTATAACACAGATGTAATTAAGTGAATGTTTAGAGAGGCAACGTTCTATCAGAGGATACAAACTCGTACTCTGTGTATATAGTATAGCCAATAGACATGTTTCGTTTGGCTCACAAAATAACTTTTTAAAAAAATGAACTGAATTTGAAAGAAAAAATGACTTCTATGAAGTCATTCACGCTCAGGTTTCTAAGAGTTTCCACCTTGTCTCTTCACTAATACTAGCTTTCCATCAGCATCTGCATAAGCATTAGACTTACCCTTGTGTTACATATGTTTATAATTTGTTTGCTTATTGTTTAAAAGGAAAAGAACTTTTATGCATATTTTAATGTATTCTTCAATACACTGTATCCATCAAATGCAAACATTGGGAACACATGGCTCATTTGATCATATTATGTAAGATGTCAGCTAGAACTTTTTCCCAGTTTGCCAATGAGTCATGGGTGTAAAACTCACTGGTAAAATGAGCATCTCTCTGGGCAGCATGCACTAAGAAAGAATAGATTTCATGCAAATACAAATTTCTTCTAGCATCAACTAGAATTTTAGTAACTTTAAGTGTACTTTTTTCTTTATAAGCTTTGTCTTGCCCAATTAGCTTTCAATGGTGCTTGAAATTCCCACTTGAAATGCCTTATGTTGACCTGTCCATTTTAATCAAGCTAAAGACTACCTGTGAGGAAGATATATTAGCTATCACTTAGGCACAAATTAGTCTATCTGAACCTATTACTGCACATCACCAACCAACACAAAAGAGGACCTTACGGTGGTGATTCTTGAAATTATTCAAATGCCAGACCACAGAGAGGCATGGTACACTTAGTGGTACACTAAATCCATTAATCTTCCCACAATTAATTACATTTGGTTGTGTTTCATCAGATGTCATTTAATACTACAGTCTAACACAGTAGGAGGACTCACAGATTTACATAATTTAATATAAGTAACTTTTTATTATGGATATTTTATTCATTCAAAAATTAACAGTGGTTATAATATTTTATCTGTGGAAAATATCTGGGTTTTTGTTTGTTTGTTTGTTTTGCAAGGAAACTTTACTATTGACCTAAAGAATAGATAACAACAACAAAAAAAGTAAATCTGTAAGGAAATGTTGATTGTCCGATAGAGAAGGTACTTGATTTTCTGAATTCTAATATGCCATTTGTCATAATGCAGGCCATTAGCTTAGCAGAAATTTACCAGGAAACAAAGAAAATATTAATTTACTGAATGGCAATGGCAGTATGACACATCTGAATTTCAAAACTGTAAAAACATGTTTATAACGTAACTGAGGATGAGGAGTTCCCCTTATGAGAAGCTCTAATTTTCTATGGTTGGGTAAGGAATGGTATGGGGAAGGCAGGTACAATTTCAGTGCTCTGGGGGAGAGCGGTTCTTCTGAACCATAGTTTTGTATGAAAATTAAGCCCTAGTGTCCCCAAGACACTGTATGCAATGGATTAATTTCTCTCATATACATCAAGATTAGTATGAACTACATACCGTACTTGAGAGAAATGATAAAATAATTACTCAAATCATTTTCTGTAAAATTTAATTATCTATGGATTCCCAGTTGAAAACAATGGAATACAGACTGTTGAGGAATGGTATAGTCCTGGATATAGAAAGAACATCAGCATTTTAAAAAATTATCTTCTAGGTGGCAATAGTTTAACAGTGTGTTTTATTATTATTACCATTACTACTACTATTACTATTCTTTACCTCCTAATTTGGAAAGAACGTTAGAAGATCAGGGACAGATAAACGCTTTCCTAGAAATTAGCTTTATTTAATCTTCAAGATATTTTTCTGAACTGCATAGTCCAACAAACCAGCAGATACCTGGACATTTATTTTGGTATCTCAAAAATGCTTCCACATTAGACTAAATGCTATTGTTTAAGATAAAGTGCCAGTTTAATCAGGCTATGTTCCTAATTTGAGAGCAAAAAGTTTTGGTAAGTGAAGAAACACATAAATCTCAGTGGACTCCAGTCATAAGAGAGTAAGAAGTCATAAGTATGACAGCAGTTTTTCCTGTAAGTCTAGGAACACTAAAAAAAAGAAGAAGAAAGAAAGAGAGAGAAAAAGAGAGGGTATACAGTGGGCTGAGAACCGTGGCTCATGCCTGTAATCCCAGTGTGTAAGGAGGCTGAGCGGCAAGGATTGCTTCAGCCCAGGAGATGGAGGCTGCAGTAAGTCATGATCACACAACTGTACTCCAGTCTGGGTAGCAGAACTGGACCTTGTCTTTAAAGGGGAAAAAATAACTGATAAATTATAAAGGAGAAAAAAATTAACATTACTTAATAGTTTAAAGATAATCAAAATGAAATTATTTAAATGGCAAAATAATCTTAAAACCCAACTCTTTAAATGGGTAGAAAGCAAAGAAAAGTAACTTAAAAATCATAATTCAGGTTGCTTTTATGTAACTGCTTGGTCTAAAAAAAGTTTAAGGAAGAACTAAGCATATGGACAAGCAAGTAAATTAGACACTTTCTTCCTGAAGATTTATACCAATAAAATGGAAATAATACTTTTTTCACCTTACGGAAGAATTCTATATACATTTGGAGTTTACTTATTTATATATATCTGTATATATGTTTCTATTTACTGAATTGATAAAAACTCAAAGATATCACCCACTTGCACATACACAAATGCCTCTCCCCCCTCATTCTGTCATCTCTCTGTCTACGCATTCTTCCCCAGCTATAGAAATTTTATGTAAGGAAGAAAGAAACATACAGAGGGAGGGAGGAAAGAAGGAAAAAAATTCTCCTTGCAGTGATAAGCACTAGTAAAAAAAAAATTTCCTTCAGATTAATTAAATTGATTCCTACTATGATAATTGATTCCTATTGTGATAAAATCATAATAAGTATGTACTGGACAATCAAAATAAAGCAGGTGTGAATAGAAATAAATGTGCATTTTTTCATATTTTTAAACTTTTAATATCATCATTATATGGTATTATGAATCTACATAAAGCAAACACTGGTTAAGATAAGAAATATGATTATATGGTGACGCATTTCATTCAACAAAAAGTTCCTCATGGGATAAAAATAATTCATCATAAATTACAGAGTAGCTACATTTCACTTTCACGGAATTATTTGAGGAATACCTACATTAATTTTCATTCACTGAAACCATAGTTAGATAAAATGCAGATGTTCTAACATAAAACAGATGTTTAACTTTTAGGTCAAGATTCATTATTCATTTTGAGTTTGTCTTGTCTTTAATAGATTTCCCTGAGATAGTCCTAGAAATAACCAAAATCTCTTTGTTTAATTAAAGTTATTTCACATATCAAACTCTTCTATAGAGACAATGCAATGAAAGATGGCTCATCATTCACATACTAGTCATCCAGTAGCAATGTTGCCTTAGAATTCTGTCTTGTCATTCACAAAAAAATTTTGTAATTACTGCACTCCAAAAGGTAGAAAATGGTAATGACTTACAGTTTTCTCAAAAGTTTCAAAAATTCATGTTTAAATTTAAAAATGTGACCCAAAAGTTGAGAGTAGGAAAATTACATTGGACTAACAACTTTTCATATATTTATTTTATTTTCATTCATGTGATTTTTGAGTTCATGGAATGACAAGTGAGTTAATTATTAGTTATCTCAGGCATGGGACTAGTGAGTGTAGTATACAGTGAAGAGTTCACACAGTTGGTAATAGTTTACTTCTGAGTGCAGTAAATATGAAAATAGAAAAAGGTAAAAAGCTTACAGATTTATGTGCAGTTGGTTATTACCCCCAAATCCCAATTGATTTATATAAAATTGATTTATATAAAATGATAGCTATCATTGTATCACTACATATATGTATAATTGTATCACTACATATATTACTACATATATATCACTACATATATTATCATTGTATCACTACATATATTTTTTGAACATTCAAACATATTATGTAATACTATACCTTTCTATGAAAAGCTATCAGTCTCTTTTTATTTTATTTATTTATTTATTTGAGTTAAGAGTTTCACTCTGTCGCCCGGACTGGAGTGCAGTGGCATGCTCCTGGCCACTGCAGCCTTGACCTGCTGGGCTCCGGTGATCCTTCTGCCTCAGCCTTCCAAGTAGCCAGAACTGCAGGCACGTGCTACCATGCCTGGCTAGATTTTGATATATTGTAGAGATGAGGTCTCGCCAAGTTGCCCAGGTGGGTCTTGAACCCGCAGGCTCAGGCAATCCACTTGCCTCGGCCTCCCAAAGTGCTGGGATTACAGGCTGAGCCACCGAGCCCGGCCTAGTCTTTTTTATATGTCTGCATCTCTCTGATCCATCCATCTATTTATCTCTCATCTATAATATTATCTACTACAACGTAACAAATTACTACCAACATAATATCCTGAAAGAACAAATAGTTATCTCATAGCTTCTGTAGATCAAGAATTCAGGAGTGGCTTAGCTGGATGGTTTTGGCCAGGGTATTTCATGTGCTTTTAGACAGGATATCTCCTGGACATTTCGCTTCCAAGATCTCTCATTTATATTACGGATAGCAGGAAACCTCAGTTCCTGAATGAGTCTCATCATGGGTGGTTTGTGAGTCCTCATGACATGGCAGCTAACTTCTCCAAAGTTGAGGGATTCAACAGAGACAAGTGAGGAGGAAGCCCCAATACCTTTTATCACATAGTCTTCAAAATAGCGTACAATCATTTCAGCTGTTTTCAGAAGTGAGTCATTAAGTACAATCCACACCAAAAGGGAGGGAGTTAAGCTCCATCACTTGAAAGGAGAGGTACCAAAGAATTTGTGGACATATTTTATAAACACCACATCTACCATCTATCAACTCATCTCTTACCTATCTACCTACTTATCATGGTTTGTATATCTCACCAACCATCTGTCATTTGCCTTTCTACCGTCTTCCTCTTTCTCATCTACCATCCACCTAACTTCCTCTCCTTCTCTCTCTTTCTCTCTCTCTGTCCCCCTGCCCCCATATCTCTCTCTGAAGAAAGATAAAGAAAAAATGCAATTGATTATTTCATAGCAAAAACATCCGAGAAGTGAAGTTATGAAAAAATAAACTGCAAACTTTGGTATTTAGAACATGATTTAGGGATCATGGTGCAGTGGAATATTTAGGCACATATTAAAAAGGCAATTTCTGATCATCTGAGTCCAAGAAAAGAGATATCTTGACCAACATTACTTTCTTGTCTCTTCCTGACAATCATACTGGAGAGCTGGCACTTTTGGTTACTTACACTGCATGCCATTACATGTCTTTCTGGGTGATAATTCAAATTTTCACGCACATCAAACAAAAGGGGGAAACAGCCTTATGCCAAAAGGAAAAAGCATGTTCATGTTCTCAAATAACTTTCAAAACAGTCAAACAAAAGAACGGTTAGTCATATATATGAAGTCACTCAGGCATAAACATGCAATATAATAAACTGCCAAAGTTCATGGAATGACAAGTGAGTGAGTCATTAGTTATTTCAGGCATGGAAGTAGTGAGTGCAGTATAGAGAGAAAGGTCACACAGTCGGTAATGGTTTACTTCTGAGTGAAGAATGAGTGATATAGGGAGGGAAAGATGTCTAGGAAAAGAGAACAGCAAAAGCTTGGGGGAATGTATGTGCATAAAATGTAGTTTAGGGGATTGATACCACAGGCACATAAAAGAATAAAGAAACATGGCAAGAAACATGTATGGAGATGGTCCAGATGTCTCTCAACACTCTGAATCTTCAAGTTATCCCTTGCAGGTTGTATCTCCATCGGATACCGATTATTCTGAAACTAATATAAATGGTGATATAAAGAACTTTGGCTTCTTCTGTATCACAGAAAAGGCATGATCCTTGCCAAAATTCAATTCAAGAGAGCTGTATGAAAAACAGATTTCAGTGAAGTTAATGGTTATCACTATGAAGTACTGTAACAGAGCACATCCTTGTTTGCTGCTGTTGTTTATATGTGATTTGGGCATTTAATATAGAGGGTATATACTAAACTCAACTCAAAACTAATGAATAAAAGGTATTTTTGCCAGAAAACTTTGTATAGTTCATACAACCTTCCATCTTTTAAGAGGAAAAGCAGCAAGGTGTTTGAGAGATTACAATGGGGTTATTAATTCTACATAGATTGTGTACTGTATTTGACTTCAACTTAAATTAACTAAACATTTCCAATCACTATGGCTTTGGGTATTTCTATTACTTCCACTATTTTTTTTTTCCTTCTTCAGATAAAAGGTTTTCTTTTGTATCGAAGGGATTTTATTCTTTTGACTATATACATAAAACTCTTTTAGAAAATGCATAAAGTAGCCAGGCTTGGTGGCTCAGCCTGTAATCCCGCGCCTTTGGGAGGCTGAGGTGAGTGGATTGCCTGAGCCCGCAGGTTCGAGACCTGCCTGGGCAGCAGGACCTCATCTCTACAATTAAAAAAAAAAAAAAAAAATCAGCCGGGCGTGGTAGTACATGCCTGTAATTCCGGCTACTCAGAAGGCTGAGGCGGAAGGATCGCTGGAGCCCAGCAGGAGAGTCTGCGGTGGCTGGGAGCGGCCACTGCACTCCAGTCTGGGCAACCGAGTGAGACTCCAACTCAAAAAAAAAAAGAAAAAAGAAAATGCATAAAGTAAGATAGTGGTGTTCCTTTTTCTAGGACTCTCCACCAACCTAAATCTATTTTACCTTACTTAGTACAAGAACTGAGACAAACAAATACACTTCCTCATCTAGACCAATGGCTATCACCTCTCATTGTACATTAGCTTACACTGGAAGCTTTTAAAATTTATGAATGCTTGTCCTTCTCTATTCTTTCAGTCATGAGTCTCCCAGATGCATGTGTACTTTAGGATCCGTTCCAGAAGGCAGGCTTTGAGTTTGTAAGTCATTCAGATTTCCCTCTTCTAAGCAACATTTAAGCACTGGCAAATGACCTACATTGCTTTTCAGAAGAATGGGGTTCAGGTATTCCCTAAGCTAGGTAGTCATGTGTCTATGGGCATGTCACTGTGACACCAGTGTCTGAACCAGGTGTCATGACCAAAGCCAAATTCAGCCAATTACAATACAGAAAACAGATTTGAGGGTTACTTCACAATATATATTAACTGTAAAAGAAATTTTAATCAATTGGTTAGCCCAAGCATATCTGTACTTCTTAAAACGTGAAACAAACAAACAAAAAAAAGTGATACAGCACAAAACACATTTCAGTCAGTAATAATTGAACCTCTGCTAAAATTTAGGAGCTATAATATCCCCCCTACAAAAAATTTAATAGTGGCTTTTGATTTTTTTCGAAGTGTAACTCTTGTTCTCAGATGGCCTGGAACATATTTATGTATCCTAGATTATTTCTTCCCATAGTTCTAAGATGTTTGCTCTTTATTAACAGAAATATTGACCCTCTGGGACCCTGAGTTTCATGTAACCTCTGCCCACACTGACATTATATTATTTCTTTGGTACTTCAAACGTTGGAAGTATTTACCCTATGTTTTTTTTTTGTTTGTTTGTTTGTTGGTATCTCTTTTAAGATTCCTGCTTCGTCTTTACATTCTATGTATGAAATATTAATTTAAATATTTATTATACCTCAGTTAATAGATCATATGACTTTATTATTTTAAATAAGAGCATTTAGCCGGGCTCGGTGGCTCAGCCTGTAATCCCCTGTCTTAGGGAGGCTGAGATGAGTGGATTGCCTGAGCCCGCGGGTTCGAGACCCACCTGGGCAACGAGACCTCATCTCTACAATAAATCAAAAAATCAGCCGTGCGTGGTAGTGCATGCCTGTAATTCCAGCTACTCGGAAGGCTGAGGCAGAAGGATCGCCGGAGCCCAGCAGGTCGAGGCTGCGGTGGCCGGGAGCAGCCACTGCACTCCAGTCTGGGCGACAGAGTGAGACTCCAACTTAAAATAAATAAATAAATAAATAAATAAATAAATAAATAAATAAATAAATAAATAAATAATAAAATAAGAGCATTTAAAATACACAGAGAGCAATGATCTTTCTTTATATTTTTCCTTATTCATTTCTCCTGCTAATCTCATTCTACTTTGGTTGGTAAAGATTAACTCACTCCCTTATACCTATTTCACTTTGTGGCAGTTCCAAAAGCCTGCCTCCTACTTAAAATATTAAGAACAAATAACAGATGAATTGGTATCAGTTTGCCCAAATGAACAACAGCACTCCCATGTTCGCTGCAGCATTATTCAAAATAGTTTAGACTTGGAAACAACCTAGGTGTCCATCATCAGATTAATATATAAGGAAAATACGTTTATATATACACAGTGAAATACTATTCAGCTTTAAAAATAAGGAAATTCTGTCATTTGTAACAATCTGGGTGAACCTGAAGATGATTATGCTAAGTGAAATAAGCCAGGAACAGAAAACAAATACTACAGGATCTCACTTGTATGTGGAATCTAAAAACCTTGAATGTACAGAAGCAGAGACTAGAATGGAGGTCACTAGGGGCAGAAGGAGGCAGGTGGTTTAGGAAAGATAAGATGTTGATGAAAGAGCACAAAGTTTCAGTTAGAAAGGAGGAATAAGCTGTAGTGATCTACTGCATAGGATGATGACTATAATAAGTAATAACGCATTGTATATTTCAAAAATGCTAATAAAAGTAGATTTTTTAAATGTTTTCACTACAAAAAGTGATAAATATGTGAGGTGATGAATTTGCTCATTAGCTTAATTTAATACTTCCACAATATATATGTATCAAAGCACCACATTGTGCCCATAAGTATACACAATTATTTTTAAAACAAAATATTTTTGAAAATTAAAATCAAATAAGTTAAAAAGAAAGACATTGAGAATTTTTTTAAATGAAAAAATTACTGGTAAACTTTTCTCTATGTATTTAGTATATATTATCTTTGTATTCCAACAGTTAATATAATACAGAAATTTAGTGTGCATTCAACACTTGTAATGGCTGAATAAATGAATAAGCTAATTTCCAAAATTAGTCTGATAAAGGTTATTATATTATTTTCTGAATTTTTATTTGAGTAGCATAAGCTCTAAAATAGATTACTAGTTAGAGCTTATTTCAAAATTAGCAGTAATTTTTCTTCTTACTTGTGCTATCAATTACAGTAGAAGCTAATCAAATAATAAAAAACAGTGTTTGAATTCTCAGGATCAAGTTGTATTGATCACTAACAAAACACTCTCTAAGCAAACTTGGTCAACATGGAGTAAAGGATTATGCAACTATTGGGACCAAAAAATTTTTAAGAACGACATCCGAACCTTAGTTTCAGTTCTTTAAGTTACCTGGAATAAACTTTACCACCTGGCAAGGACTTCACATGAGTTGAGTTGGCAAGGTTTCCTAGAATGCTTGCCATTGGACCCCTCTCCACCATCTGCCCTACTGCAGTGGGGTAGAGCGTATGAAATTTGCACTGAATAAATCTGGATTACAGCTTGAACTCCACCACATCACACATTTTCAGTGCGTTTTTCCAAATTAATTAGCTTGTATGAATATAGTATAGTTTATGAAATATGGAAGGTAATAGTTTATATGATATAATTCAAAAGAGATCTACAAGTTCATATAAAAAGATACAGCTATATAAACTATGGAAAATTATACAATATTTCTATCATTAGAAAAGTTTAGACAAGGCTTTGTTTTTACCATAGACAAATCTCAAAAACTTAAGTTATTTAAACAAGTTGAAATAATTTCCAAAAGCATAATATATTTTTTAAAGTCTGTTTTTGTTGTTGTCACTTTCTTTGACATTCCAAATGTCAGATGACTTTGTTTTTAAATAAACGTGCTTAGCACACATAACAGACTAAAGTGCATTTTGAATGTATTAATAACACTTTTCAAATGAAGAATATTATAGTTTTCAAGATGCTTTCAGATGTCATATATAGTTTGCTTTCATCAAATCACTATAATAAATTCATCTAAGATTTCTGGTCCTACCATATTTAACTGTGTCATCATAATGCTAATGATGATCATGTTTTTAACACCATCAATAATAATAATTGAGACATTTATTTGGTACTTATTTATACTAAGGGCTGATTTCATAAATATTAATTATCAAGATTTCAAAATCCTGTGAGGTAGACACAATAATCCTCATTTTTTTCAGATTAGAATTGAAACATAGAGGACAAATAACCTGTCCAAATTTTCTATAAACATTGAACAAATCATATTTAACTGGATCAAAAGTTCATCTTAAGTGATATGGGAATGTCCCAAATACCTCATTAGGGATTATCTGGGAAAAATAGGGGATTATAGATGCAAAATATGCCTTAAAAAGAATTATGATATTCAAAATTTTCTAGAAAAATAAATTGTCATTAAAAAATTTAGGCAATTTCTCCAAAAATAATTTGGATAATCAATGACCGAAACAGAACTGGAATCTGTGAGTATACTTTCCACCACACTATTCAGGCTCTCAGGCAAAGATGTAGAAAGTTAGTCTTTCCTTTGGCTGGATAACCAACAATCTTGTATAAGAATCAATTTTCTTTTCAGAATATATTTGTGCAAAATTGCAGCTTGTTGCTTTTAAAAATATTTTAGCAAAATAATCTGATATATTTTTACATGCAAATCCTATTTGCATGCACACTTCATAAACTTTTGGGAAAAAATATTAATGCTTTTACAATTTACTTTTTAGGTATGTATGTCACCACCAATGGGAATAGTTAACAATGCATACATGGGCTAAAATAAATCTGTTGGGCACTTGGCATATTCCTAACATAATTAGCATATGTGTCATATATATGCAGTATATATACATATATCACATATATATACATACACATATACAGAATTTAAAATATTTCTGATCTTAATCTTTAAACTACAGTCCTATCAATATTTAAATTAAAGAGCATATCATTTATACACTAAAGTATTTTCCTTTTAAGTCTACAATGTCTTGTAGGTATAGTCTTTATAAGTAATTTCTTAAAAGACTCAATGATAAAATGTGCTTTAATAGTAGGGAAAAAAACACCATTTGAAAATCAATGTCTAAATTTTATTCTCAGACTGGGTGTGATGACTTATGCCTGTAATCCCAGTGCTTTGGGGGGGCCAAGGCAGAAGGATTGCTTGGGCCCAGGTGTTTAACACCAGCCAAGGCAACAGAGTGAGGTCTTGCATCTACAAAAAAAAAAAAAAAAATTAGTTGAATGTGAAGACACACACCTATAGTCCCAGCTACTCAGGAGACTGACATGAAAAGATAATTTGAACCCAGGAAGTTGAAGCTGTAGTGAACTGTGATCATGCCACTGCAATCCAGCCTGAATAACAGAGTAAGACCCCAACTCTAAAAATAAATAAATAAACAAACAAATAAATCCTGAATAGCAACTAATACTATGACCATGAGCATGTCACCTAAATGTTTTAAAGGATTATTTAATAGTTAGGTTATCAATATTATATCAATAAATTTAATGCTTAAAAATAGAAAGGCCTAGCTGGGCTCGGTGGCTCAGCCTGTAATCCCGCACCTTTGGGAGGCTGAGGTGAGTGGATTACCTGAGCCCGCGGGTTCGAGACCCACCTGGGCAGCGAGACCTCATCTCTACAATAAATCAAAAAATCAGCCGGGCGTAGTAGCACACGCCTGTAGTTCCGGCTACTTGGAAGGCTGAGGCGGAAGGATCGCCGGAGCCCAGCAGGTCGAGGCTGCGGTGACCGGGAGCGGCCACTGCACTCCAGTCTGGGCGACAGAGTGAGACTCCAACTCAAAAAAAAAAAAAAAAAAAAAAAGAAAGGCTTACTTTTACTAATATCATCCTAGCACAGAAACAGGATCAGGAATATCTATAACATATTTAAAGGAAGAGAGTTTTTATGAATATTGCTGGTTGCAAAGAGCTCTCTCCTATTAGATTATGGGCAACAGATTTCTTACCTCACTGTTTCCATCAACCACATTTTTCCCCTCTTAAAATTTTCTGTTCTAGATGTCTCCTTGGATGAGCATCGCCTGAAGATGCTTGCAGAGGCAAGCACTCTTTCCCTTTGCACACAGAGTTATTTTTTATGTCTATTTTATATATGGCTTTCCACTGGAAATAAATTTCTCCCCAACCCTTTTAGCATTGGACTTGCCCAACATCTGAATTTGCAGTTTGCATATGGATTTATTTTAAGAAATAAACATTCTAGAAGCAAAGTTAAAGGAGATGAGGGAGCTCTGTGTATTTCTCTTTTGTACAATGTCAACCCTCCAGTTTATTGCTCAATAAATGCTGACAACATTATGAAATATTCTTATATGAAGGAAATTGGAAATCTAATTTCATTTAGTCCAATTGTATCTAGAGATTACAAATGCTTCCATTATCTACTGCAGTGACCCACCAAGGAGAATTGCTCTGAGAAGATTATGCCATGTGATTGAAGTCTTTATCAGTATCTTAATACATATTTGAGGAGCTGCCACTTTGCAACCTCAGGAAATTGAGGTAAACAACTCTCTGAACTTCCAGTTGATGATGTCAGTAGAAAATGGCCATCTTATTACAACTCTTTACAAGAAAAAAAACCCTAATGTTTGTTACCAAAATGCCTAAAGATTCAATTTTCACATGCTTTACTCTTTTAAAAAGTGCTTTGATGTAGGCCTGACTTAACAAACGTTAATGTCACCAAGAAAAAAGTAGTGACACACTCATTCTATTTAGTTAAGGACAAAGACAGATATCTTTAAATTTCTTAAGCAAAACTAAAATATTAATGATCATACACATGTCTATGATTTCATCTTGACCTGTTTTCTTAGTTTTATATACAATAGTATTTTTGGTTTTCTGTAATTTTTATATTTACAATTTAAAGGTTAAGTAATGCAAGACCAAATTTCCAGTGAATAGTGTTAGATAAATACTGTTTGACTGAGGAAAGAATTTAACTTATGTATCATTAAACAAAAATGAAGTAAATCAAAATAGTACTCAATTTTTTGTCTAATCCTTACTTCTTTGGGCAAATTAAAATAAATGTTATTATTCTGCAAATTTATTGTGATGATGAGAGTTTTATTTTTAAGGAGTAAAATTGCCTGAATAAAATCTAACAAAGAAATAAAAGAGTCTTATAAGGTACTGTACTAACTTTTTAGCATATACAATTCTGCATTTAATAATGTATAAAGCTTCCGAGCAGTACTGGATATGAATATTGTTAAGAAACTCTACTAAAACCACAACTACATGATATGAGAAATTAGGTCTAATTATTTTTGCATTAGTTTCATTAAAATTTCTTAAAAGAAAGTCTCAAATTTAATTGAAGAGCCATAAGCCTTCAACTGTTCAATAGATCATGTGCTTTCGTGAGGGAGAAAAAGAATATACAACTTGTATTCTTAATCTGAAAGATAAATCTTTTATTTAAACATAATCTTGGGGCAGTAAGGCAAAGTAAAGATTTATTGAGAAAAAAAAATCTTTGTCAGAGGTTAGGAAATCAGGGTTCTAATTCATACAGGAATGAAAATACCTCTGAGTTCGAATGCCAGAAAGAGAAAATACTACTCAACAATATTTCTACTTACACTATCATTTGCTATGAAATATTCAAATACACTAAGAGTTTTAAGTTTCATTTTACCTACTGCCCTACTAATTATAGAAAGTAGCTAGGTAGAACTTTTCCTTATGAAATAATTTGAAACCTTAAAAAATTTGAAACCTCAGTGACAATATAAGCTCATCTCTCAGGGCTCTCTGCAAGATTAAATACTCCACTAAATGGGATGCCTGACTAATAAAAGGATTATGGAATTAGGTAGTCATGCCCATTATGACTGTATTAATTCTGTTCTTTCTCCTGAAAACACCAACCATGAGCCTCCAGAAATAGGATTAAATATCAATCAGTAATTAATGATCTGGAAATCAGAGAAAACAAGGAAAGAAACATAAATAATGAACAGGATTCTAAGGTTAACAGGTTTGGCCTTAGAGAAAATAAAAAAGACAGAAGGATGCATTGAAAATCGACAAATGTAACAGAGGAATTGTGCTAAAACAGGATTGTCTACAAAACTGCAGTTACCTTTTTTATTTTTCTTTACTTTTCTTTTTTTTTTTAGGTTGGAGACTTACTCAGTTACCCAGGATGGAGTGCAGTGGCATACTTATGGCCAAACCAGCATCAACCTGCTGGGCTCCCGCAATCCTGCCTCAGCCTTCCAAGTAGCTGGAACTACAGGCATGGGCTACTACACCGGGCTAATTTGTTGATTTATTGTAGCCATCAGGTCTCACCATGTTGCCCAGGCTGGTCTCAAACCTGTGGGCTCACACAATCCTCTCACTTCACCCTCCCAAAGTGCTGGGATTACAGGCTTGAGCCACCACACCCGGCCCAGTTTTCTATCCTAAACTTCCAACTCTGCCAAAGTTCCTCAATTAAAATCCCTGTTGCTCTTAGTGATATTGCATAATAGGAAAAACATGAAAACTCTAAATTTTATTTGTAAAATGTATGTGTACGTACACACACAGTCATCTCTGTGACTACTGTTTAACCTGAGAAATTTCTATTATTTTGTATTTTTATGAAGTTTATGAATATGTCCTTTGATATACTGTGGACAACAATCCTGAATAATGAGTTTTATAAACATTGCAGCTCCATAAACTTAAATTCAAATCCCCAAGCTTAATAGGTTTTGTTTTGAAAATGCTCACAAAAGCAAGAAACAATTACCTTTTAATAGTTTGAGGCAATAATTATTTTATTAGTCACAGTATTCATACTTTGCCATAAAGAAACTACTAAGGATCATAAATGAAGCTAAAATTGTTAAGTCTAAATAAAAAGATACAACGTTAATGAATTTGAGAAGTTTAATCTCATTTATCAAAATAAACATTTTTGCCTAATATCGCTGTTCATTCTCTTCAGATATTAAAATCTCCTATAAAATATTTTTTAAAGGACCAGGGTTGAAAACATAGAATCATTTTCATTTTATATCTCACTGGGTTTAGTAACTATCTATGTTGCATACATATTGTCTAGCTTAACTTTCATTTTTTAGATTTTGATATCTACTGATTTCACTGGGATTTATCTCAAAGGAAGGGCATATGAAGTTACCTAGTAAGTATCTACATATTTATTAAATTCTAATATTATTAAAAACAATTGTGTTTATCTCATTTTACTTGAAAAGTATATTCACAGATTAGTCTATAATTAAAAACCTATTTATTAGTTATTAGGGGATAATTCTTTTAAAAGAAGGTAGTCTTTTCTGTGTTTAATTGGCCCCTGTTTGATTAAATGCGTTTTTGTAGACCACTATCTGGTCTACAAATTTACTGTTTAGTAACCCTAAATCACAGTACAAATTCCTTTCACATTTTCAAGGAAACACTGGTAGTTATAAAACAGGTAAAACCTTCAAATCTCCAAATATGCGTATATCTTCCATGTAAATGTATTTATTGACTTAAAAATATTTAATGATGGCTGTGATGTCAATGAATTCTCCAGCATGAAGGATTGAAAACAAAAGATACAATTTTTATTCTCCAAACTGCATAATTTGGTAGAAATCACTGTGCAATATTTATTATTATGATCATACCAAAAGAGAGTGATAATATCTTCTGAGGTTTCCAAGACAGAGGAACCTTAATTTTTTTTTTTTTTTGCTATGATAATCAGTGAAGTTTCATAGAAAATAAAATTTCTGCAGAGAGATGCCATGACAAACACTGAACAAAGGTCAAGAGAAAGTAACATCCTTCAGGGTATTTATATCCATGGTATTTCATGTGTTAAGAATGGTAATAAATGCGTGTCTTCATTAACTCAGTAAGTGCAGACTGCATGCCTATGAGATGTCTGACAAGGAAATGATTCATTATAAACCTTAAAAACTACATTGCTACTACTAATAATAATAACAATAATGGATACAATGAAGAAACAATAGCTGGTCCTATGAGAACACATAACAAAGAAACTTGATCTAGTTCAGTAAAGTTAGAGGTTGAGGACGGTTCTTCAGTTGCATTGACCTATAAGCTGAGATCTGAATGTAGAGTGGAAATTAACCAAGCAAACAATAGTGAGCAGATGGAGGGGTGAATTTTCTGCTGAGTTTGAACTGTTGGATAAGGTTATATCCACAACCGCTATGCTCTTTAGTTAGATGAGTCAATTAATTCTGTTCATTATGTGAACCAGTTTTATTTCAATTTTCTGATACATCCAATCCGATGGGTCCTAATTGATTGGACCATTTCCACTCACAGTATTTTCAGTTTATAATTTTAGATATTTCTGAAAAATTTTATGATTAATGATTTTATTGAATAGAATAAATAAAAATGATAAAGTGGATTAGGCCCACCTACTGATGCATTTTTTTTTCAAATGCAGGTCAAGCTAATTTACATATAAAATATAACAATTTGTATATTATTTAATCAGAGAATTGAATGCCTTCCAAAATTCTTGAAATGTTTCTTTCTCAAGTACTTATTCCTTGCTAAAAGTTAATATATAAAATATTTTAAAAATTTAATTAAGTTCATACAAAAATTTAAATTGGTTAATAAAACAAAAAGATAAAGCTGTTTTATCTTATTACCAAAACACATTAAAATTCATAATGTCTCCCCCTCATTTTTTTACCTGTATATCTGTCATAAGATTACCTAAGACTAAAGGTGTTTGAACAATTGAACTTGATGCCCTATTTTGACATCCCTAATGAATATGTGGAAATTACTTGGAAACTCTTTTGCTAAAATGTTTTACTTTTAACATTGGAAAATGTTACAGTGGGTATTATGCCATTATAAAAGTAGACACTATAAAAGTAAAAGATGGGATTAAAATTCCCTTAGCTGCAATTTGTGTATTACTAAATACCCATTTGAATTGGAAAAGGATCTACTGAGCAATTTATTCATCATTTAAATTCTCAACACAGTAACAGCAATAATGACCTATTGGTCAGGCATTTCTCGTAAGTTAATGACCATATGGATCAAGGGTCCTCTACTCTGCTTAAAAGCTCCTACTACTGCAGACACTCATTAACTCATAGGAAAAGCTGAGGTTAAGAGGTCATTAGTGCTGGGAAAACAACTGCACATATGATTCACACCATGGATAAAGTGCAAATGAGAAATGTCTTCACAAAATAAAGTTATTATAAAAATTGAAAATCAGCATATTATTTGCACCGAGCACTTTAACATACAAAATGCTTCTTTGGGAATAAATCAATACTTCAACAGTCTCTAGAAAAAGTGTGCATTCAAATTCTAAGTTATCTTAAATTTCTTACCTTTGCATATTCCCACTTAAAATAAATGTCAGTACATATTTAATATCTTTTCTCTCAGGGAATCTTCCTGATCCTGTCTTTAAACTAAGTTAGATGCCTTTATTACGTGCTCACATAGTGTCTTGTATTTTTTGCTGGCATTGCAAATAGTTGCCTGTTTTTTCATTGCTTATCTCTCCTGATAAACTATACATTTCAAGAGAGTGGGGGTCATAACTTATTCCTGCACCGGTTATGGTACCTCTAGGGCAAGATGCTGTTCTGTTACTTAGTAGATCGTTAATAAATAGATAGAAAAATATTGCAGGAATACTCAGTAAACATTTCACTCAAGCAATGATCTAATACTAATAAATTTGCTTTAGGTTAACAGGCTAATATTGATAAAACCTTTGTGAGTATTTTAAATGCCCTCTTTTGTATTGAGATGTATGTTAACTGAGCATTTGTATATGTGAAAATTATGAGCCAATCCATGCTCTTAAGCACAATACTGTATATATCTATTGATAAATGGACTTTCCATCATACATTATACAAAAATCGTATCTTCTTTTAGAACTTTAGGTATTTATATTGCTAATAACATTTGGCATATCCATCAGATTTAATTCTATTACCTCTATTATAATGCCAAACAAAAAAACTCCACAATTGTTATTTTAATTGGTATTTCTAGATAGCAAAGAAACAGTGTATTATGATGCAAATCACTATTGTCATAAATAAAGTAAAATATTATTGAGTTTCAGCATCTTTAGTGTAACTTGTGGTTTTACATTTTATTTCATTTGATTTTTTAATTTTGACTATGTAAAAGTTTAATCTTTAGAGAACAATATCCAAAACAAAGTCACAGACAAATGACAAACTGAACAAACATATATGTATTCCATGTAGCAAAGGGCTATTTTTAATATGCAAACGATCTTATAAATGAATATGAAAAATATGAATAAAAATTGCAAAATCAGATAAAAAATCATGAACAGAAATTTTATGGAAAACTAATACAAACGGTGAAAGAGAAAAAAAAATCATATTCAGCATCATATAAAATTCAAGAAATGGGAATCAAAACAACAAGGTTTTTTCCAACTATTAGATTGGCAAAAATTAGAAAGCTGCAATAAAAATCAAGTGTTGGCAAGGGTGTGATCAGTAGTCCTTTTGGTACATTATTGGTGGGAGAACAAATTGGTAAAGCATTTTATAAGGCAATTTGGTAGGATCTGTTAAAATGTAAAATACAGGATTACCCTTTCACTTGGCAATTCTGCTTATAAAAATCTATTTTCCCTGCCCTATGTACAAATGTGTGTGTGTGTGTGTGTGTGAGAGAGAGAGAGAGACACACACACACAGAGAGAGAGAGAGAGAGAGAGAGAGAGAGAGAGAGATTTAACATTGTTTGTACTTTCTTTTTGTTTAAAGAAGTGGGGTACAATTCAGGGTTAGGTTTACAAATGGTCATAAACGGTCATTATACAGGTAAAGTTTGGGCCTCACGTTGGTACTCACATCATCTGGTATGAGATCAGGTATCCTCATTGATGAAGTGTGCCCCTGCCTCTGCTCCCTATCCTGGCAGTTTCCCACTACTGCCAATCCTTTTCTTATGGTATTATGATAATTGTTCAGGGTCCACTTATGAGTGAGAACACGTGGTACTCAGTACTTTGTTTCTGTGATAGATCACTGAGTATTACAGACTCTAAATCCATCCAAGTTGCTGTGAAGTTCATAATTTTATCCTTCTTTATGGCTGTGTAATATTCCATCGTGCATATGTGCCACATTTTTTATTCAGTCTACTTTCAATGGGCAGCTTTGTTGGTTCCATGTTTTTGCTATTGTGAATTAGTGCTGCGATAAATACGTGTGGGCAAGTATCTTTTTCATAGAGTGATTTGACTTCCTCCAGGTAAATTCCCAGTAGGGCGATTGTGGGATCACATTGGAGGTCCATTTTTAGATCTTTTAGGAATAACCACATTGTTTTCCACAGAGGGTGTACTAGTTTACTCTCCCACCAACAGTGTAGAAGTGTTCTCTTTTCCCTGCATCCGCTCCAGTATCTATTGTTTTTTGAGTTAATGATGAGGGCCATCCTGAATGGAGTTAGGTGGTATCTCAGTGCGGTTTTGATTTGCACTTCTTTGATGATTAGTGAGGCTGAGCATTTGTTCATGTATCTGTTGGCCACCTGTATGTTTTTCTTTTGAGAAGTGTATATTCATATCTTTTGCCCACCTTTTAATAGGGCTGTTTGTTTTTTTCTTTTGGGATGTTTGAGTTCCCTGCAGATCCTAGATGATAGGCTTTTGTCAGATAAACAGTTGGCAAATATGTTTTCTCATTCTGTGGGCTGTCTCCCCACTCTCTTGATGGTTTCTTTGGCTTTGCAGAAGATTGTCAGTCTGATGAGGTCCCACTTGTCTATCTTATCTCTTATGGCACAGGGACTTGGGGCTTTGATCGGGAACTGGTTGCCACTTGCAATTTCCATAAGAGTGTCCCCTGTATTTTCTAGGGTTCTTGTAGTTTGAGGTTTTTACATTTAGGTTTCTGTTCAATTTAGAGTTGATTTTTCTGTAGGTGATAGGTAGAGGTCTTGTTTTAATCTTCTGCATATGGTCAGTCAGTTTTCCAAGCACCATTTGCTGAGTAAGTTCTCCTCTCCCCAGTGGTTATTAGTGGAATCATTGTCAAAGATGAGTTGATTGAGAAATTGAGGTTTTGCTTCTGGTTGTACATTTTATTTGTATCCATATTTGGTCATGACAAAATTTATTTGTACTCCACAACATACCTTAAAATAATTCCTTAAATTTTAGTGCAGTCAATATCATTGTCCAGACAGCAAAAAAATTATGTAAAATAATAATTTAAATCTAAACAATATAAATGTTATAGTACCCTATATAAACTCATGAGATTAAAATTTCTATGTAGAGATAAATTGGCATGTTGAAACAGAAAGTGCTTTTGTATTGATGTTACGGAGTTAAGAAAATGTATTTTTGACAATTAAAAAAACTGAAGCCATATTCTAAGACAGGTTATTAGGGTAGCACCAGTTTAAATGTGGTAAACTGGGGAAAAAATATAAAATTGGAGCTTAAGGGAAACAAAATAATGGGAAACATTTTGAATGCAGCTAATAGAAGGATGCTTCCAAGGTAAGGAAAGTCAACTCTCATCCTAACCATGAAGACTATGTTTTGGAGAAGGAGAAGGAATTAAAATTAAACAAAACAGAGCAACAAAAGGAACTTGCAAGTTTATATTAATCTTCTCTTTTTTATGTAGAATAATGAGAAAATAAGTACTTAAATGGAAGGAATTCCCAGGAAAAAAACCAAAAACTACCTCTCAAATTTAGCTGAGACCAGAAAAAAAGTGCAAAATTTAAAAATTGTTAATATTTCAGGATGAGTCCTTAAATTGGCCTTTTTACTTTAGAGGAAGGTAGAAATATAGAAATTTTCAGCATAATCCCAGGAATCCCAAGAGCATGGACATTTTCAGGTCTCCAAGAATCAAACACTGGAAACCATTTTATAATCAAAGATGTCAAAAGACATCTAAGTTGTTTTACGTCTGGGTAAAATACAGCACAAGGGTGAGTTGACCCCAGGACTAATGTCTCTGTTAAAAATGATGTCATATAAAATGGAAACAGTTTTGAGATTCTACCAGAAAATGATTTTGAAAGCTAAAATCTTTTGAAAATATTTTCTTAACAATATTTATGCATCATTAAAATCATGCATGTAATACATATCTACATATCTAGCAAAAATTAGCCTTATTAATGAATATTGTTTTTCCCACAAGTTTAATTTTCCTGAGATAATTGGTTATAATTCTAAATAATCTAAACCCCAGAAGAGAAGCAAACTGCCCTTCTGATACCAAAGACATGACTGCCATCAAGTGGCAACTCAAGCAATATTTAAACATAACTGTATAATTTAAACTCAATAATAATTATTGACTGATTCCTCTAAAATATAAGAAATATTAGGTCAGAGATTTTATCAATAGAACTGCTAATATTAATTCAATAAGGTAATATACTTATGGTTCACAATTCATTAATCTCAGTATGTTTTCCATCGGTAACTTACGTAAGAATGTGTGGCTATATGTATTTTGTTTAAACATTATTTTTTTTACATTTACCTCATATAATTTGTATAATAAAATTCAAATATGCATAACTGGTGCAAATTTAAGTAATGCCAGTGTTTCATAGGTGACAGGAATCTAGAGCACTCAATCATCTGAAAGTTCCTCATGATACTCTCTATGAATCAAGTATTGTCAGAATTTACACTTATTGCAAGGTAAGTGGGGAGAAACACCTTGAAAGTATCTTCCAAATTATATAGATAATAAGGGTGAGGCAAATGTGTAAAGGAATATTCCCAAGTTAGACATTTTTAAAAATTGAGACCACCGAGGGAAACAGATTCAACTACAAAGATAATATATTAAAGTTGGTTTTCATAATGGCAAGAAATCATCAAGAAATGTCGTTATTGTGTTGAGTGCATGCTGTTTCGACATAAAACAAATAAAATGCATCTGAAATATTTATATGAAGTGGTAATTATATACATAAATATGATTTGACAATTAGAGTGATAGGCATCAGTTCCCTCAATGGGTGGAAAAATATTATATTAAGGTGAGATGACTAAATAATATCCATAAATAACACCTCATTATGAATGCCTTCAAATAGAATAATATTATTTTATATAATATTTATTTCAATTGACATATTTTTTCAAGTTGTTGGAAACAAAATAATATGCTAAATACATTATCCTAAATTTTGCTCACTTAATAATTTCTAGGAATAATTAAACCAAGTAAACTACATTTGAAGCATAGTTTATAACACAGGCTCATTAACCAGCAATAGTCCATAATAATATGCATTAATTCTACAGTATAAAATTATAACTTAAATCCATGTCGTTTGGCATTTTCATTTCATTTTATAGTCTGTTATTTTCTCCAAGAGTACATATCTTATACTATTTTCCCAGGATTTATATTATAATGATACATATATTCCTGTAAGTTTTTTGTCAGAAACTTGCACATTAAATTATAAAAGGGAGAACTGCCATATAAATTCTAGAGTAGTTCAATTTATTAGGTAATATTTTGGATGTTCCATGCACATCTCAATTTTATGAAAAGTCCTTTTAAATTTACTGCCCCCTCATCTACTAAATCAGATCTATAGCTTCAGTAGTTAGGCAACCAGGTACTTTTGGCATTGTACTTTTAATTTTTCTTAGTGCAAATCAATAGACCACTTCTAGGTTTTAGCAATGATTAATTTCTAATTGCTAGTCTCGTCATCATTCTTAATTGCTTGGTAATTTTCTGAGGGTTTCAAAAGTTACATCCAGCCCACGTTAAAGTAATGTCTTTGGAAATATTTTATAATTGCATAACTTTGTTTCTGCCTATCTCTTGCCATAATGAGGTATTGCACTCACCTACAATCTCTGGGCCTAAATTGGACAGCATGCTCTGTCCTTGGTTCTGAGCTGCATAAGTCCTATCAGAAGTGTTATTACTGAATTTAGGTATTTTAAATGCAATATTAATGTGCTTAAATTATAAAGCCCCAAACAAAATATTGATGAAAATTGTGATTTTCCAGTTTTCTGGTTCTATCCAGTTTTCTGGGTACATCATGGAGGGCAACATAATTCAATTTTGACAAAATTCTTAAAGACAGATTATAGCTACGCACTCCACTGACAGCAAAACAATTAGCAAGGATGAATAGGCAGACGATATTTTTCATCATGTTAAGATGAGAGTAGGAACAAGAAATAATAGGGGGGAAAGAAACATCACAGAATAATATTTGTACTTATAGGATCAAAGCGCATTGTGATTGAGAGTGTTTTAATATCTTTGGGTTTCAGGCTTACAATTCATGGTTCAGTAAAATCACATAACGGAAACAAAATAAACATTTTGGAACTAGACATTGGGTTGCCAATCTTTATATTTTTAAGTAAGGATGTTAAAATCAAGCAAACCTGAATTCATCTTTTGTTATAATTTGCAAAAAAGTGAGAGAAAATTATGTTTTACAAAAAAGTTAGAAGTATGAAGACTAAATAAATATAGACTAAAGGATGCTTCTTTTAATATCTTAAAACACTATTACTTAATTAAGAGAAAATAAAAATAATATGCTTTCTTTTCTTTCTTTTCGCAGGCAAATGGAATTTCATGATTCCTGATAGAGACCAATTATCCACACTTAACACTTCATAGCTATGAGAACTTAGAGACAAAGTTCTTAAAATTTATGTCTGTCGGTTTACTGATTGTTAAAATGGGGAGAATAATAATGACCTTGTGTGTGTGTCTGTGTCTGCATGTGTGTGTGTTTCTCAAATAAATCAGCCTAACTAAATAAATATTTTAAAAGAGTGCTTGGGCATATAATATGTATTAAATATGGTTATATAATATTTATGTTGTTGTAATATAAAATTTTAATAAAACATTGAAAACCTTGACCAATGAATAATTCATATAAGTTTAAAAATCTAACCTCGTAAACACATCTGAGATGTCTAATTAACTTTACAATTATTAAAAATCATAATAGCTTCTATATCACCAGCTTGAAAACAATAAATGATACAAGAATGTGTTCACTAAATACTTGTTGAATTAGTTAGGGAATAGATTCTTATGCAGAACAGACAAAAGGGATTCATAACGCAGAATGAATGAGATAATGAAATAAATGTTTCATCCTAAAGACAAACTATTAGAATGCAAATGCCAGATGTACCACTTCCTGGTTATGCAACCTTGGCCAAATTACTTCACATTCTTGATTTTGTGTCTCATCCAAAAGAACTGGGCAATAGGGATTTATGAGGATTCAGTAAATGTGTGTATGCGAAGTACTTCCAAATGTCCACAACACAGAGAAAGTAATGAAAAAGTATTTGTTCATACTATAGTACCTAAAATGTCAGCAAATAAATTGATACTAAAAATGATATCTTATTACAGGTACTATGATTTTTTTTAATTCATATTCCATGGTATTTCAAATACTATTTTGACATGAACAAGTCAGAAGTTTGAATAGAAAATGTATCTACTACTTTATACTTTTAGAATCTTTAGTAACCAGCCTAGCAAATAAAACAGAGTTTCTTAAACCATCAAAATTATAAGCATTGGAGAATGCATTGATGTATATTTTACTATTTTAAAATTACCCTGATGAATTAAATTCCTCTCAAATACCACACTAACACCTCTAAGCAAGTTTAAAGTGCGCTGTGGGTGGCAAAGGGCAGAGGAAGTAATTGAAGAAGCAAATGTCCACCATTATTATTAATCTAAGTCATTTCACAAGAACACATACACACACATGCATGTACACGCCAATACAAACACAAATTTTGAAATATACAAGTGTAATTTAAATCATAATTAATGCTTACATTAAATAATTTTAAGCACAGTTTATGATGGAAATTACTTTTTTGTGTTTGCAAGCAATAATTAAATGTAAACAGAAAGAAAACTACAGGATAAAAATAAAACAATTCTGACCCAGAATTAAGATACAAAGTTTTGCCATATTTTATCTGGATTATTCTCTAGAAAACAGAGTTAAAAATTGCAGTAGATATGGCTAATATTCAAGTCCCATCCTTCTTTCTTCCCTCCCAGGAGTTAAAAACTATCTCCAAAGTGATGTTGATGGTTCCCATGAAGAATTTCTTCTTTAGGCTACACATATGTACTATAAACACAAAATATAATTTTTTTTCATCTTTTTTAATTATAAAGATGTAGGGTACAATTCAGGGTTAGGTATACAAACACTGATTATGCAGGTACCCTTGTGGATGAGGTATGCCCCTCCCTCCCTTAGCAGTTTCCCTCAACTGCCAATCCCATCCTCCCTCCCCTGACAGTTTCCCATACACTGCTGGTGGGAATGCAAACTAGTGCAACCTCTCTGGAAGACAGTGTGGTGATTTCTGAAAGAACTAGAAATTGACCTACCATACGACCCGGCAATTCTCCTATTGGGAATTAACCCAGAGGAACAAAATATCATTTTCTATGTTATAAAGTGTTACATAAATTGCACCCTTTTAAAAATATGCTTTGACATACTGCTAAACAGACAGAAATTGGAACCATTCCCCCTGAAAACTGGAACAAGACAAGGATGCGCACTCTCACCCCTCCTGTTCAACATAGTTTTGAAAGTCCTAGCTAGAGTAATCAGAGAAGAGAAGGCCATCAGGGGTATCCAATTAGGAAAAGAGGAAGTCAAGCTATCTCTCTTTGCAGACGACATGATTTTATACCTTGAAAACCCAAGAGAATCAGTCAAAAACCTCCTTGCACTGATAAAGGACTTTGACAAAGTCTCAAGGTATAAAATAAATATGCAAAAGACAATCCCATTTCTATACACCCAATAATAAACAAACAGAAACCCAAATAAAAACCACCAGTCCATTCACCAAAACCACAAAAAAAAAAAAAAAAGGAAATACCCTGGCATCTTCCTAACCAGAGATGTGAGACACCTTTAAAATGAAAACTAAAAAACACTGTTCAAAGAAATCAAAGATGAACAAGTGGAAAAATATTCCATGCTCATGGATTGGAAGAATCAACATTGTTAAGATGTCCATTCTAACTAAGGCAATCTACAGATTTAATGCAATTCCCATCAAATTACCAGCAACATTCTTCTCAGACCTAAAAAAAAAAAAAAATACAGGAATTCATATGGAAACATTAATGACCAAGAATAGCCAAAACAATCCTCAGCAAAAAACACAAAGCAGGAGGTATCACACTCCCAGACTAAACTTTATCATAAAGCCACAATAATCAAAACAGTCTGGTACTGGTACAAGAACAGGCATAAAGACCAATGGAATAGAGTTGAGATTCCAGAAGCAAAACCTCAATATCTCAACCAACTCATCTTCGAAAAAGCCTCCACCACCAACCACTGGGAAGAGGAGAACCTATTCAGTAAATGGTGCTGGGAAAACTGCCTGACCACATGCAGAAGATTGAAACAAGACCCCTGCCTATCCCCATACACAAAAATTAACTCTAAATGGATCAGAGACCTAAATGTAAAACCTCAAACTATAAGAATTAGAAAAGGAGACACTGTTATAGAAGTTAGAACTGGCAACCAATTCCTGATCAAAACCTGAAGTGCCCATGACATAAGAGATAAGATAGACAAGTGGGACCTCACTAAACTGACAAGCTTCTGCAAAGCCAAAGACGCCATCAAGAGAGCAGGGAATCAGCCCACAGACTGGAAAAAAATATTTGCCAACTCCATGTCTGACAAAGGCCTAACATCAAGGATCTACAAGGAACTCAAACATGCTGAAATGAAAAAAACAAACAGCCCCATTACAATGTGGGTAAAAGATATGAATAGACACTTCTCAAAAGAAGAGATATGAGCAGTCAACAGATACATGAAAAATTTTCAGCCTCACTAGTCATCAAAGAAATGCAAATTAAAACTACACTGAGATACCACCTAACTCCAGTCAGGATGGCCATCATCAATAACTCAATAAATAACAGATGCTGGAGAGGATGTGGTGAAAAGGGAACAATTCTACACTATTGGTGGGAGTGTAAACTAGTATAGCCTCTGTGGAAAACAGTGTGGTGATTCCTAAAAGTTCTAAAAATCAACCTTCCATATGAACCTGCTATCCCCCTATTGGGAACATACCCGGAAGAACTCAGATCACTCTATAAAAAAGATACCTGCACACGTATGTTTATTACAGCATTGTTCACAATAGCAAGAACATGGAACCAACCATGCTGCCCACCAAAAGAGGACTTGATTTTTAAAATGTGGTACATATACACAATGGAACATTACGCAGTCATAAAGAAGAACAAACTCATGAACTTTGCAGCAACCTGGATGGAATTAGAGTTTATAATTCTAAGTGATCTTTCATAGAAACAAAGATCTGAGTATCACATGTTCTCACTCATTATTGGACCTTGAATAACTACTGTAACACTATAACAAAAGGATTGACAGCAGCAGGAAACTGTGGGGAGGGGGGCGGAGAGGTTGGATTGACAGTATTTAAGATCTGCCTGGGGAGGGGGGACACACCTCAGCAACAAAGGTAGCTGCACAATGAATATTTGCATACCTAACCCTAAATTGTATCCCCCAAAAATAAAATTAAATTAAAAGTTTAAAAAATGATATATTTTTTAAAAAGCATGTTAAAATATGCTTTTGAAATATTAAATATTTTAGTACTTTCCTCAATATTAAATTTTCATATCTTTATTTATCATGATTCCTGAATACATACTTGAGCTCTTTTCATTGGTATATGCTATTTCATTGAGAATTTTAATGGAATTATTTCCCCATGATTTAGAATGCCAAAACAAATGAATAAATCTTTCAATTAAACATAATATCTTCTAAATGTCTTGTTTTCTTCTCCAAAATAATATTTGCTTCATGGACATTTACATTTTCTTTTTTTTTTTTTTAATCGGTATTTTTTATTATCGTTTTGTGGGGTACAGTTAAGGGTTAGGTGTACAATTACGTTTCATTCAGGCACCCTATTGATAAGAGGTGTTTTCCCAGTCCCAGATAGATAATAGCTACTGTTAATCCCATCCCCCTCCCCCCCATAATTTCCCAGTACCATCAGTCATTTTCTTATAGTATTACATTGGATGTTCAAGGTCCATTATATGAGTGAGAACATGTGATATTCTGATCTTTGTTTCTGTGAGAGGTCACTCAGTATTATAGACTCTAGTTCCATCCAGGTTGCTGCGAAATTCATGATTTTGTTCTTTTTCATGGCTGCGTAGTATTCCATCGTGTATATGTACCACATTTTTTTAAACTCAAAAAATAACAGCTGCTGGAGAGGCTGTAGTGAAAAGGGAACACTTCTACACAGTTAGTGGGAGTGTAAGCTAGTGCAACCTCTGTGGAAAGCAGTGTGGCGATTCCTGAAACCTCTAAAAATTGACCTTCTATATGACCCTGCAATCCCCCTACTGGGAATATACCCTGAAGAACACAAATCACTCTATAAAAAAGATACCTGCACACGTATGTTTATCGCAGCGTTGTTCACAATAGCAAGAACCTGGAAACAACCATGCTGCCCAACAAAAGACATTTACATTTTCAAATTTATTTTAGATTCAGAAGCTTATATTTGTTGGAAAATTTTTTGTGGGAATAAATCAGTTCATTTGTATATTCTCTAACTGAAGGTTACTTTGAGTCCTTTTCTCTACCATTATAAAGAATGCAATTACAAACAAGAAAAGTTACACATTCAAGAGTTTCCACAGACTAGATATCAGCCAGGAAATTGCTGATGCATCAAGAATGTGACTCTTCAATTTCCTAAGTTTAATAAATTGCATGGCTTTCTCTACTCCCATTAATCACGTATAGCAGGTTCTGTTTGCTCACAAACCCTTCAGATGTTATTAGACTTACATATTTTTGTTAATATTTGTGGTGTCAATGGTATCATTGTTAAAGTATGCTTTTGCTTGATTACTAATAATAAGATAATTGGCCATGTTTTTTTTTTTCTATGAATTTTCTCTTGGCTTTCTTTTCTACTTTCTGTTCTTTTGTTGTTGATGTGTAACTTTGAAAAATTCTGCTCTCAATCCTTTGTTAGTGGCATGGGTTGCATTTTCCTCTCCCTGTCTGTGATTGATCTTTACCCTGGGCTTTGATCATTTTTCTCATCTCACAGATATTTTAAAATTTCATTAAGTAAAATTTATTAATAGCTACTGATTATATTATTATTTTGTTTCCCTTACCTAAATCATAAAAATCATTCATATTTTTCTAAGTTTTAAAATTCTGCTATTCATGTAAACTTAATTCATTTGGAAAGTTTTTTTAAATGTGTATAGTGCAACATTGCTATATATACCTTTTGTCAACTAAGGTAGCCAATTCTTCGAGAATTATTAACTGAATTATTTACCCACAATTTAGAATGCCAAACACATTAATACAGCTTTTAATTAGACAAAATACAGGAAGTAACCCACCTTGTTTTCTTCTCCAAAATAATCTTTGCTCTTTGTGGACATTTTCAAATTTTTTAGATTCAGAAGCTTACTACGCAACCATAAAAAAACAAAATCATGAATTTCGCAGCAACTTGGATGGAATTAGAGTCTATAATACTGAGTGACCTCTCACAGAAACAAAGATCCGAATATCACATGTTCTCACTCATATAATGGACCTTGAACATCCAATGTAATACTATAAGAAAATGACTGACGGTACTGGGAAACTCTGGAGGGAAGGGGGATGGGATTAACAGTAGCAAATATCTGTCGGGGGATGGGAAAACACCTCTTATCAACAGGGTGCCTGAATGAAATGTAATTGTACACCTAACCCTTAACCGTACCCCACAAAACCATAATAAAAAAATACTGATTGATTAAAAAAAAAAGAAAATTAGAACTCAAAAAAAAAAAAGAAGCT
This sequence comes from Cephalopachus bancanus, assembly GCA_027257055.1. NCBI lineage: Eukaryota > Metazoa > Chordata > Mammalia > Primates > Tarsiidae > Cephalopachus > Cephalopachus bancanus. Next base: position 14,673,027 of record JAPVLO010000108.1, on the reverse strand, counting down.
TATATTTGTTGGAAAGCTTTTATGACATGTTATTTGGAATTGCATTGAATTTATAAATGATTTTTGCAATTATCATGTTTCATCTTTCTATTCATAAACATATATTGTTATAGTTTAGATCTGGAGGTGTTAGTTATGTTTTATACATCTCCAAAAAGCAGTAATACTTTACATCTATTTTTATTCTAAATGGCTTATAATATTTACTACTCTAAATAGCATACTTTTATTTAAAATTAAATATTTTCTTGTGCCTTTATAGTAACTACATTTCTACGTTTTCTTTACTGAAAAAGTAGCTCCAAGGATCTAAGTAAACTCTTTAACTGTTCTTAACGGTTTACCTATAGATTATCTTGGAAGTTCTGATATCATCAATGATATCACCTACAATAGCTTTTTTTTCTTTTCCAGTATTTTTTTTTTGAGTTGGAGTCTCACTCTGTCACTCAGACTGGAGTGCAGTGGCCGCTCCCGGGCACCGCAGCCTTGATCTGCTGGCTCTGGCGATCCTTCTGCCTCAGCTTCCAAGTAGCTGGAACTACAGGCGTGTGCTACCACGCCCGGATAATTTTTTTTTATTTATTGTAGAGATGAGGTCTCACCAAGTTGCCCAGGGAGTCTCGAACCCGGGCTCAGGCAATCCACACACCTCAGCCTCCCAAAGTACTGGGATTATAGGCTGAGCCACCGATGTTATATTTACTTATGTGTATTTAGCTATTGTACTGACTAGTACTTTCAATTTTATGTTACACAGGATCATTGTTGGCAGAAATATTATCTTATTTCTTACCTTTAAAAGAGTGTGACCAAATTCTCTCCATTAATTAGATTTCCCATAAGATATTGATAAATATACATTATCAGATTCAGAAAGTTATTTTTAACTCCCAGTTTGATAACTGTTCTTATTACATGTTTAAAATTCTTTGTTTTCTTACATCAACTGAGATTATATATATATATATATATATATATATATATATATGTTTCCCTTTTGATCTATTAATATAGCCAATTGTATTAATAGGCTTTCTAATGTTAAAATACCCTTGCATTCCTAGCTTAGATGTATGATGTGTGTGAATTGTGAAAGCTCTATTCTGAAAGGGATTCAAGTATACTTTCCCAGCATTCCAAAAGCTCTACTGTTCATTACTTCCAAATATTAACATATCCTTTTTTACAGGCAAGCTATCCATAATAAATAACATTCACAAGTACAGAAATCTCTAGATGGTCCTAGGCAAATCCACAGCGACCTCAACAGGGCATTTTTCTTTCTTATTATTTAAAAAGTTAGATAATGCTTTATATATCTTTATTTCTGAAATAATCATTATAAACATTGTAGCATTTAGTCCAGCTAAACTGTCTGTGCTAAGATTTACCTTTTCTTTCGATGTTTGCAGTTAAAATATATTAGAAACGTCTGATAATGAAATTCTCTCTGCTTTAATCCTTACCCAAAAGTAACCTGAACTAACCTGATGTTAACCAATCAATTATATTTCTATTGTCTCACTGACCCCATCTTACAAGGAGGTTAACTTGGAAATGACCAATTTGTCTTTTTTTTGTTTCTGATTTCTTCAATCCTTCTTTGACTATAAAACTAACCTCTGCTCAGCTCAGTGTAAGTTACTGTATTTTACAGAATAAAGTGTTGCCCACTTCTAGAATTGCAATAATGTCAATTAAGATTTTTAAACAAACAAACAATTATATCAGAATAATTTTCTAAAGGTTAATCTGAGTTATATTTACTCAAAACTGAGTCTGGGAGAAGTATATTAACATAGCTCTCAAAAATTTGTTTCTCTATTTCCTTTATGTTGTCTATTCAGAAATCCAAGATTAAAGTATTTTAGATAGTACCATGGATGATAATAGATATATCCCTATAAGTTATTTACAGTGTTACCCTCATTCCAAATCAAGTTTGGAATATTATTAAATGCTGTGATGTCTGACAATTCAATTTAATTTTAATTATCTATTAATTTATAACCTTAATTTTAGGAAAATGTGTAAGTAAATACTAATATTTTAAACAGAATGTAATATATAAACTTTTTAAATGGGTTTATATCTAGCATTCATGTTAAATTATTCATATATATTTTGACATCGGTAAAAAGTTACTTAGCATTATTTTAATTTACTTATACACTGAGGTAAGAATGGCCAACTGTAACATTAGCTAACAATGTGAGCTGTGAGATTCCATAGATTGCCCTACATGTAAATTTCATCACCTTAAAAATAAACAGTATATACTAGGTCTAGGTCCTCTCCAGAATTTGTAAATTGTTTCGTACTGATATGAAAAGGAACTAACCTTTCATAAATGTCATTCTAGTATATAAGGAACCAGAGTACTTATATTTCTTTTGTAGCTGACAATGTCTTATTTTTTTAGGATAATATGCAAATAATTTTTCTAATTTATCATTGGCTTTAAAGGTTTTAGAACCATTAAGAGGAATGATATGGATAATATTTCCATATATAAGATTATAATCTATTCACTTTCCTACAGACTTCTAAAGATAAGGGTATCTGTCCATGTTCAGGCTTTGTCTGCTAATCACATATTAAAACTAAGATTTTTACCAAGTTCTGCCACTGTGTGGATGCTATTCTCTTTATATTAATTTTCTTTTGGATTTAATAAAAATTTAAAAATTCAAAATATAAAATAAAGACAGTTAAGTGAATTTTAGGGTAAGTTACATATTACTTCTATAACATATTTAACATCTATTTATGTGATTCTGTAATGATTGCAAGTATTTTGTAAACAAAATTAATTATTTAAAACAATTGCTTGTTAAAGGATGTCTATTTGAACTATCAGTTATAGATAGAATAATGATTCTAAATATTTGTTTTTATTCTACTTGAATTATTTTTAAATATCCTATCTATTTAGGGTACAATTAAGACATCTTAAACACAGTGAAAATACAGTAACATTTGAAACAGAATGAAACAGACCATTCTCTACTTTTCATAGCATCCGAGATTGTTTTTCCCCTTTAGAAAAGTTTTTTTCTTATTCACAGAATGTGAAAAACCCTCAAGTCTTAAAGACTTGGTAGTATTGGATAACACGCATGGGGAGAAATTTTGTCTTTAACTTTCTGGACGACTCTCAAATTGAAGCACATTAGTATGGCAGGATTGAAAACTGGGTGTCAGTAGCTTCACAGGAAAATGTACTTGCAAAGTTCTGCAATGTTAATGAATGTCCTAGAGAGTTCTGGGTCTCCCACTCTTCACCGTGTCATGCACTGTGTTCAGTAATTGCTTTCTCTTTCGTACAGACTATATTTCAGGCCTCTCTGATTGTGTTCGAAATGTGATTATTCCAAAAGGTTTATCCGCTTCATTTTCTATTTTTAGATGATGTTTTATTTGTCTTAGCCTTGTCACTTTATCTCTGTTTATATTGTGTTTAGTTTGGCAGTGTTTTGAGATAAAGGATTGGATTTTAAATTTCATTAAAATAACTATTTTCTTTTTCAATTCTATGTTTTGCTTACACTCAAGTCAGTAGGGATGTTTTAAAGCAAAGCTGCTTCCATGTTATTTGGCACAGTAAGCTATAAATCATATAACATTGCATGGTACACTCATTCAAACTTTACGTTTTCCTGTTTTATAAATTCTTCAGGATGCTGCATGGTTCTCAAAAATCTAATATTAGCAGTCTCCAGGTTAACTATTACTGATTAGAAGACACAAATGCTTGTTTGAAAGAAAGAAGAAGTTTTTATTTCTTTGTTCCTTATTGTTTCCTTTATATATCGAAAATTTTTAAAATTTGTGAAAAATTGCAAAAAACAAAAGACTTTTAGAGTATATAACTGGATAATCATGATTTTTTAAACATGGTATTGACCATGGTCTAATGCTACTTAAAGACATAAAATGAAAACATCAGAGTAGTATTTTTAAAAATTCTAAATAATAATGTCTTTACTATTTGGGTGTTTTTGTGATTTATTTACTAATTTTTATATTTATAGAATCCAAAATCATGTATGAAGTTATCTAGAGGTGATTAAACATAATATGGTATCTAATCAAGGTAATTTAGTAAAAGGAATGGGAGCTAAGAGTGCACGTAGATATGAACATATATGTGTTGCGTAAAATGAAAGGAAAATGAGGATAATTGCTGTAGGCAAGTTCACTGCTTACATAGGGTAAGAAGTATGTAAAAAGTAAACATATATGAGGCAAGACATAGTTCTCTTTAGAAGGAGCTTTAATAAATTTAGTTAAAGGGGAACAATTAAATTAGTCTTTAAAGAATAGGTTTAATTTCACAAAGTATATACTACTTTTTAAACTGCAGAATGCCAGAAAACCAAGAGTTTGGACAAAATATTTCAATAAATAGCAGTTTTGTTTTCCAGCAAGAGTCGTACATGTGATAATAAATAAAGAAAATAGATTGCAAAGGGATTTTCAAAGCAACTGTCTATATATATATATATATATATATATATATATATATATGTGTGTGTGTGTGTGTGTGTATGTGTGTGTGTGTGTGTGTGTGTATACATATATGTATGTATGCATAATTTTAGTCTTCTGGATAGCAATGGATAGTTACTGATCATTCTGAAAGTCGTATGTTAAGATAAAATGTACTCATCAGGAGAATATTTTGATAACAGGGTAGAGAGTTGACACAAAATAGAGGAAACAGAGCTGAGACAGTGTATTGCAGTAGTCATCTAGTGAGAAAAAGAATGCACTTGAAGCATAAAAAGCAGAATCATTATGAGTAGTCAAATAGTAAAACAATATTTATGTGCATAACTGTGGATGAAATTTACCACAGAAATAAAATATAGACTGAGAAGAGAGTGAAAAAGCAGAACTCAGACAACCCATACATCTCGTGGCCACAATCTCAAAATAAATATGTAATGTAATTAAATTTTGAGGTGTGACATGAACTATGTTAGCTGCTCTACAAATGTTATCAATTTAAGCTTCATAATATCCCTGCAAGATAGATATCACTGTTGATGAGAAAACAAGAATCAGAAATTTATGACTTGCCCAAGATCACAAGATTCTAAATCCAAGTCTGTTTTCATAATCCATTCCCCTTCTACCACAAAATGCTACACATTGATATGACTGCCAGGGAAAGAGGAGGAGAGCCGGGGGGTGTCAGATATCATAAGAAAGAAATAAAAGAAAAGGACTTCCTGAGTGTTCAATAGCTCTCTGACATCAAATAAAATTTTTAAAAATACATTCAGGGGAAAAAAGTCATTGAATTTTGTGACCTTTCGGATATTGTCAACATTTGAATGACTAATTTTAGTCATTTGGTAGAAGCAGATGTCACATTGCAGAGAAACACACATATTTAGACAGCTTCGCATATGAATCCTGACGTCCATTTAAAGGGATTAAGTTGCTTGGCATTTTTGAACATTAATTACTTTGTCAATATTGAGGAGAATAATGCCTATTTCACTGAAGTTGCTGTAGGTATTAACATAACATACATAGAGCAATAAGAAGAGGTGTTTATTTGATAGAATATTTTGTATGCCAGGATATAAGGTATAGTCTATGCATGTATGTATTTACGCAACATAAACAATATAAACATGTCATTTATACACGTATTACTATAGCTGCCACTGAATGAATATATATATATTATATGTAAATAATTACACAGTGTTTTGTATCATAACTCAATAGAAAATGTTATTTTCCTCCTTTTTATAAAATTAGTCTTCTTAGAGTCTGAGAGAGATAAATTGAGCTGCCTGTGGTCTCACAGTTGGTCACTATCCATAAAAGGATGTAAGACTCTTTTCTTCTGTTCCAGCTTAACCATTATTGCAACAATGGCATCACAGCTTAATCAATGAAGAAAAAAAAAAACTACTGCTAAATATCAATATATTTCCGTCAAAGGGGGAAGAGATATTTACAGTGTTCATAACTTCAAAAACCTAACATTGTTTTTTTCTTATTTTTCATGAAGATATAAGAAATATGTGGGCTTAGAGCTAAATGTTTATAATATAAAGTTTTCCTTTAAAAGAATTGTGAAGCCATTCCATTGTTAAATCTTTTAGCTTCATTTTGCCAATGATTTGCATACCAATTAGTTCATTATATTTTCCTTCCACTGTATTCACTCAATTAGTTTCTGTGCAATTGGCATTAATGAAAAGAATTTTATGATGTGTTCTAATAGGCATTACCAGGATATAAGAAAATGTAATGTTTTAGTGAACAAAATTACATAAGTGTTCAGATTAATTTATTAACTTGTTCACTGCTAAAAAATCTAACTTCAGTAAAGCCAAAGGGTTCAAATGTGACTACTGAAGAAATATGCCAAAATGAGCCGAAACAGTCACAGACAGGAGGGGAAAAATAAAGTTGAAGCTAAATATGATAAAATATTGATGAGAAATCAAATACACTGTTAGCTGACATTGTATTATATTAAGAATGTATCAAAAAAAAATTATAGTCATTCTAAAGACCAACGTACACCACATAAAGTACTCATAATGTTTAAATGAGAAGATAAGTGAGTAGAACTTTTAGACTAAATGAGCTGCATTCACAGAACGTGAGCTACCCCTAAGCTGATAGGGTGTCCCTCATCTAAATTATACTTAATTTCTGTACCTATGGAGTATTTCAAAGTGGCATTTCCTCTAGTACATGTCTTTATTCTATGTTTCCTAGCTAATACATTATAAGAACATTTTATTTTGAACAACAATTCTGCAGGTATATCAAATTTGTAAACATACATTTTAAATGTGACTTATTTTTAATAGAAATACTTCTATATGGTTTATGATTTGCATTTCATTGAATGGGTCAACTTTCAACAGTGTTATATTAATTTACTAAAATATATACCCATTACAAATAATTTTTTTCAGGCTCCATCACTTAAAGACTTGGGAGCACTGAATTATGTACTCTCTTTGTAGGGATGGGATTCTGTGATTCTGACCTCCAATGGCATCTTAAAGACTGGATCTGGATCCTTCTCTCCTTCCCTCCCCCAATCCCCCCATACAGACACATACACATACACACACACACACACACACACACACACACACACACACACTTTATATATAAATATACATATATGTGAGGACCCCAAAATGGAAGTTATAAAAAATTGTGTTTATTAGTACACTTAAACTTTAGTCACCTTCAAGGCTCTCTGATGCAATACACCTATCGAGATACTTTCTCCACTGCTCAAAACAGTTTTTGAATTTGGTAATTTTCATGCCTTTTAGTGCTTCTGCAGTGTTTTGTTTTATCTCTTTCATAAAAGGAAAACTTTGAGGATGTTTTCATTCAGGGAACAAACAAACATCTCTAGGGGCAAGAAGGAGTAAATAGGAAGATAGGGCACAGGAGTCATGACAATTTTGGTCAAAAACTCATCATGGTGTGGGCAGGTGCATTGTCATGATGAAAGAACCAGTCTGTTTGCTACAGCTTGTGACAATTTTTCCTACAACTTGGGACAATTCTTCCACAAATCATGATGCAAGCTTCTCAAAATTTCCAGATAAAAATTGGTTTGATCAAGAGGAACAAATTCTGAGTGTACTACCAGGGGCCTGTCTTCCAAAAGATAATTATTTTCTTTGGGGTGGTGTCTCCCCCTCGCATATATATATATATATATATATATATATATATTATATACATATAAGTAAGTAACTATCTTAATTTTCACCAAAGTCTCTTATATATAATATGTGAAACTCATCACTTAAGAATAGTCTTTGTATTATAAATCTATAATATTGAATCAATCATTCATATGTACATATGAATATATTTATGCACTTAAATTTTATGTATCCATTTTGCTAGTATATGGTGCCAGTGCTAGTTGTTCAATCAAGCATAAGTGTAGATGTTACTGTGAAGGTATTTTATTTGCAGATGTTATTAGTATTTACAATAATTTTATTCAGTAAGTAAAGAAGATTACTCTCAGTATGCACATTTTGGAAATACATACATACATATATATATATATATATATACACACACACACAAACAGATACTTATACATAGACACATACATAGATACATCCATAAAAATGCACACACGCATACACACACACACAGGAGAACACAAAAAATACAGGAACTATATTTTTGAGGATGGGTCCCTTGAGTATAGTCCTCCCTGTTAGAACTCACTGGCATCAGTGTCCCAGCTAGAGTGGTAATTTATGAGAGTGAGAGATGGAGAAAGGCGGGGGGGAGGGGGCAGGGGCTGGAGGGGAGAGAGAAGGGAAAGAGAGAGGAGAGTGAGAGATTTTTAAAGGAATATATTTAAAAATATATACAAATTGTTTTGTATGTAGATTTATACAAAACAATACAAATACAAAAGAATAATTATTTTAAGGAATTAACTCGATTTGGGGAGCTGCAATTCAGAAGTTTATAGGGTTACCTATCAGTGTGGAAACTCTGTCAAGTAGTGTGTGGTCCTCATCCAATCAATGAGGTCCAAGAGCAATGATTTTAAAAATAAATAATAGTCGGTTCCTACAGAGGTGTGGATCCTGAAGTCAGATACAAATAAAACGGAACATGTGTAATTCTCTAAGTAGCAAAAGCTGAGATTCATCTAACAGGTAACTAAAAAAAAATAAAAAAATAATCTGTTTTAAGACTGTAGCATAGAACTCTTGTCTGACTTTCCAACCTGACAGATAACCATATAAATTTCAGAACTGCAGTTCCCAACATCCTGAGTTAATTCTTCAAAATTTGTGTGTGTGTGTGTACCCTTAAAATAAATTATTTAAAATCTCAGTCTCTCTTTTTATATATACACATCTACATATCTGTATAGCTATATGTTTGTGTGTGGCTATGTATATGTAAGTGTGTATATATGTGAATATATTTATGCGTATGTATATGTCAATGTGTGCATGTATGTATACACATATATTCCCCCAATGTGCATATTTTGGTTCTGAGTGGAAATATGAACAAAACCCTCCAAAACTGTGTGCACTGGATTGGAAAATAATTACTTCTCTAAAAGAAAGATGAAAAGTAATGAACAATACAAATAATAACAGCCAGGATTCGCATGAATAAATAAGGCATTATGCCCCCCCTAAAAAAAGAGTGTAGAAAAAGAGTGAAAAAGATAATTAAAGAGCTTCTAATGTTTTCCTTTGGATTTTCTCATAAAGTGAAAGTGAACTGGCTGAGGGAAAAAATTTTTTCCCATAAAGGAATAACACATTTTTCCAGATCATCAGATAAAATACAGTTTGAAAGGTTTATATTCCCCCACTCCTCTACAAAAACGAATAAAATTAAAGATAGAGAAGAAATCAAAAGACAGGTAAAGAGGAGAATGGACAAACAAATGTAGATACTGCACAAATAATCACAGATTGTCATATTCCTCTGGAACATATGAAGCTATAGATATTTTCCAAAATAAAGGAAGTTATATTTTCCTACTTTCTTTCACTAGTACTTACAAATCTGTTTCTTAGGTTATTTTTGGAAGAAGGATTTCTCCTGTAATAATTTCTTTTTAGAATATCTGTGTATATCATGCTCAGTTACACAGTGAAACTCTAATGGCTAAACAAAGAAAACAATGAAATGAATCATTTTCAGAGCTCAAAAATTACTTGATTGGAATTACAGAAGAGAAGAGATGGAATAACAAGTTGGAATAGTACATGCCTCTTCCAGGCCAACACTGAATAGAAATATCAGACAAGCCACTAGTGTGAATCACATATATAATATAATTTCTGGTAGCTACATGAAGAAAATAAAAATAAATAGGATAATTTTTATGTAATTCAATTTATTCAATTTATTATCATTTCAAATTGTGATCAAAATAAAAGGTACTAAGGAGATATTTTCTATGCATGTTTCACATTAAACTTCAAAATCTGATGTACTTTTGCATTTATAGAACTTCTCAATTCAAATTCAGCAAGTTTCAAGTGCTCAATGTTCACATGTGACTGGTAGTTACTCTATTAGAAAGTGAAGTTTCTGACTTAAATAGCAACCTAAGCTGCTAGTATCACTGGAGAACATTAAAACAAACAAGCAAAAACCAAATAACACTAATCCTTCAGGCGTGTCACCAAGGATTCTGTTTTGGTTTGCCTGAAATGACGCTTAAGTGTTGCTTTCTAAAAACCTCCCTGATGATTATAAACCATAAAAGTATTAGTCTGAGATTCAAGTAAAATGAATCACCTGTAATAGAGAAGTGTAGCACAGAGAAAACGAGTGGTGCACACTAATTTAGATCATCTCTTGGAATTACCAGGAATACTACCATTTTATTCACTGTCATCTAATGATAGTGGTTATTAATGGTTATTAATGATGTGGTTATTAACTGTGTGAAGACTGAATGCTGACTTTCAAGGGGAAGTGGTAATATTTACACCTATTCACAATACTCGAAACATTAGTTTGGTTTTTGAAATCTGCATTGAATTCTGGAAAGTACATCTAATAAAAAGGTACGATGCAGAAAAAATGGTTATGTCCCAGTACACATCCCTAGAGACTAGCCAAGAGATTTGTTTTATAAACAATTCAGAAAAGTAATCAAAAAAATTTTTCTCCCAGGTGCTTGAGGAACAATGATTTGAAAATCATCATGAGCAATTCTAATTCTTATGATGTTATTTAGCTTTTCAAATATTTTTCTTTCCTCAACATGGATGTTAGAGTTTTATACTCTTCAAATTATATAAGAATTTTCTAAAAATAAGCATTTGCAAATAGTATAATATAGATATTTGAAATACAATTATATACAAATATGTATATTTTATAGATGAATTTTTTAAAAAATATATGAAAATACTTCTGTAATAATGAGCTGGCAGCCTGAAGATACAGACATATCTCAGACATAATGTTGGTAGAAATGTGGTATTCCAGAAAACCACAAAAAAGTGAATATAGCAATGAAATGAGTTACACCATTTTGGAGGTTTCCCAGTGTGCATAAAGTTATGTTTACATTATACTGCAGTCTATTAAGTGTGAAATAGTATTATATAAAAATAGCAATATACATGTCTTAATTCAAAAATTGCTATAAAATGCTAATGTTCATTTGAGCCTTCAGTGTGTTGTATTTTGGTGGAGAGTGGGTCTTGCCTTGATTTCGATGGCTACTGATTGATCAGAGTGGTGGCTGCTAATGGTTGAGGTGGCTACAGAAATGTTTAACAATAACACAACAATAAACTTTGGCACTTTCACTTCTTTAATATGTAACTGACAATGCTGTTGGACAGCATTTTACCTATAGTAGAATTTTTTTTTTAATGGAGTAAATCCTCTCAAACCCTACCTATCAACTATCAACAAAGTTTAAGTAATACATTACATTGTTTGTTGTCATTTCAACAATCTTCACAGCATCTTCACCAGGAGTACACTCCATCTCAAAAAATCACTTTATTTGCTCATCGAATCAAAGCAACTCCTTGTCCATTAAAGTTTTGTCATAATGGTGCAGCAATTTAGTCATAGATTCAGGCTAAACTTTGAATTCTACTTGTTTTGTTTGTTTGTTTTTGTTTTGTTTCTATTTCTACCACATCTATAGTTACTTCCACCACGAATTTTTGAATCCCTCAAAGTCATTCATGAATATTGGAGTGGACTACTTCCAAATTACTGTTAATGTTGGTATTTTGAACTCTTCTCATGAATCACAAATGTTCTTAATGGCATTTAGAATAGTGAATCTTTTGCAGAAGGTTTTCGATTTACTTTGCCCAGATCCATTAGAGAAATCACTATCTACAAGAGCTATATATAGTCTTATGAAATGTATTGCTTAAATAATAAGACTTGAAAATCATGATTATTCCTTGACCAGTGAGCTGCAGAATGGCTGTTGTGTTATCAAACATGATAACAACATGAATCTTCTTATATAACTGTATCAGAACTCTTGGGTGACAAAGTCAAGTTTCAATAAGTAAGCAGCAATATTTTTAAAGAATTTTTTTCTGAGCATTAGGTCTCAACAGTGGACTCAAAATATTCAATAAGCCATGATATAAACAAATGTGCTGTCATCTAGGTTTTGCATCTGCATTTATAGAACATGGACAAAGTAGATTTAGAAAAATTTTATAAGTACTAGAATATTCAGAATGGTAAACTAGCACTGGCTTCAACTTTAAGTCACAAAATGCACTAGCCCCTGACAAGAGTGTTAGCCTATCCTTTAAAGTCAGGCATTGACTTCTCCTCTCTAGCTATGAAAGTTCCAAATGGCATCTCCTTCCAATAGAAGACAGTCTTAACTACCTTTAAAATTTGTTGTTTACTGATTGCTATCATCAATGATCTTAGGTAGTCTTCTGGATAAGTTTCTGCAGCTTCTCCATCAGCACTTGCTGCTTCACTTTGCATTTTTTAATAGAGACAGCTTCTTTCCTTAAACCTTAAGAGTCAACCTCTGCTACCTTCGCACTTTTCTTCTTTAGCTTCCTTGCATCTCTCAGTCTTCATGGAATTTAAGACTTTTAGTGTCTTGCTTTTGATTAGGCTTGATTTAAGAGAATATTGTGGTTTTTTGATCTTCTATCCAGACCAATGAAACTTTCTCCATACCAAGAATGAGGTTGTTTCGCTTTCTTATCCTTTGTGTACTTTTAATTTCCTTCAAGAATTTGCCCTTTCATTCACAACCTGGCTAATCACTTGGTATAAGAGAACCTTTTTCAGTCTAATTTTTGTTTTCAGTATGCTCTCTTAGTTTCATCATTTCTATGTTTTGATTTAAATGAAGGGACATGGGAATTTTGCTTCCAGTTGAACACTTAGAGGCTACTATGGAATTATCTATTGATTAAATTTCAATATAGTTATAACTCAGGAAACAGGGAGATCCCAGGAGAAGGAGAGAGTTGGAGAGAAGGGTGGGCTGATGAAGTAGTTAGAACACATAATACTATCAATTAGATTACCTTATATGAGAGTAGCTCATGGAACTCCTTGAAATTACAATAACAACAAAAATCACTGATCATAGATAATCATGAAGACAAAATTACAATGAAAATATCTGCAATATTGAGACAATATTAAAATATGACAAAAGAGACATGCAGCAAGCATGTTGTTGGATGTGCTGATAGGCAGGGTTGATGTACAATATCTCTGAAATGCATTAAAGTGAGGCTACAATAAAACCAGGTGTGCTTTCAGTTCCACCTGTGGTGATTGTATTGACTCAGGAAAGCAAAGTATGCTTTCCTGCAGCTGGTAAAAATGCAGAATCCAACGCCGCACCCCAGCCCAAATCAGACTTCACATTCTTTTATAGTAAGATGGTGATCCCATGCACATTAAATTTTGAAATAAAAAAGGTGTTACTTTGAAGGATTCTTGAATGGAACTTGATTTTGGAGGTGGAATAGAGTAGAATCTAAGAAAGAGTTTGAAAGTGAAGAGAAATAGTTCCTTGAAGGGACTGAAGTAAATGCAGTCACACATTGCTTAACAATGGGAATATGTTCTGACAAAGGCATCTGTAGGTGATGTTATCATTGTATGGACATCATAGAGTGTGTCTACACAATCCTACATGGCATAGCCAACTGCAGATCTAAGCTACATGATATAGCCTATTGCCCTACGCCACAACCCTGTACAGAATGTTACTGTACTGAATACTGGAGACAACTGTAACACAATGTTAAGTATTTGTGTATCTAAACATATCTGCATATTTAAAAGGTAGAGTAAAAACACAGTATAAAAAATAAGGAAAAGCACGGTTCACCAGTATAGGGCACTTATCATGAATGGAAACTGCAGAACTGGAAGTTGCTGTGGGTGAGTCATGGAGTGAGTGGTCAGTGAATTTGAAGGCCTAGGACATTACTGGACCCTGCTGTAGATTATACTAACACTGGACACTTAGGCTACACCAAGTATAAAAATTATTATTTATTTTTAATAATAAATTAAATCTAGCTCACTGTAACTTTTTACTTTGTAAATTTTACTCTTTAAAAACTTTTTTACACTTATGAACACAGTTTAAAACACAAATACATTGTACAGCTGGACAATCTTTTTTTTCTTTGCATTCTTGTTCTATATGTTATTTTTCTATTTTAAAAAATTATTTTTACTTCTTAAAACCTTTTTCATAAAAGCTACGACACAAAGACACAGGCATACCTAGTGTCAGGATCATCAATATCACTGTTTTCCACCTCCACATCTAGTCCCACTTGAAAGGTCTTCAGAGGCAATAAAACACAGGGAGTAGGCCTCTCCTATGGTAACAGTCTTCTTCAGGAAAACCTCCTGAAGGACCACTCTGAGGTTGATTTGCATGAAACTTTTTTTAATGCAAGTAGAAGGAGTATACTCTAAAATAAAAATAAAAGTATAGAGTAGCAAATACTGTACATAAGCCAGTAGCATAGTTGTTTCTCATTATGATCAAGTATTATGTACTGCACGTAAACATATGTGCTAGGTTGCATATGACTGGAAGTGCAGTAGGTTTGCTTACACCAACATCATCACAAACATGTGAGTAACGGTGTTTTCACTGTTATGGTACAAAGGATACACTGTAACTAGGTGGTATGAATGTCTCACTCTATTATAATCTTGACACTACCATCATATATGCTGTCCAAGGTTGACCAAAACATTGTTATGGGGCACATGACTGGAAATGCTTTAAATTTAGTAAAATGAATTTAGATTCTACTTAAGACCACTCATATTTATGTTAGTTTTCTATTTGCTGCCGGAACAAATTACCGCAAATTTAGCAGCTTTAGACAATACAAATTTATTATCTGTCGGTTTGACACAGGTCTTACTAGAATAAAATTAAAGTGTCAGTAAAGCTGTGTTCCTGTCTGAAGGCTCTATGGGAGAATACAGTTCCTTGTCTTGTCCAGCTTCTGGAAACCCCTTTGTTCCACCTTCAAAGCCAGCAAAGTTGCATCACTCCTTGTCTTTTTTCCAAGGTCACATCCCTCTCAATTTATTTTAAAGACCCCCGTGATTATACTGGATCCACCCAATTATCATCCAGAATAATCTTTCTATTTTAAAGCCAGTTGATTAGCAGTCCTAACTCTATCTTGAACTTTAATTCCCTGTGGTCATGTAATGCAGCACAATCACAGGTTCCAAGGACATGGATACATTTTTGGGAGCCATTATTCTGTCTGCCACAACAGAATGACCACAGCTCAGCCATTCACTCTTTGGTTTTTAAACCTCTGTATTGCACAACGAAACAGCTAACATCTGCTATCTCTTAGAGGAGAAGAAAACATGGAAGATGTCCTCTAAAGAGTGGTTTCTCTTGATTTCCAGGGAATTGAGGAGAAAGTTGCTGAATTAAAATCTACAAATATTAGCTAGTAGATCTTCTATTTTGAGGCTCATGTGTAAGAATTTTAATTTTATCACAGCGATTTGCAAATAGGCATATTTTTATTTAGCATACACATAAATGTTGCTATTCTGTCTTTTGAAGGATTGTGTGTAGGCTGAATTAGTGAGCACTATGGTGACAACTGTAGTAAAAGGAAACCCTCACAATGCTGATCTTGGACAAATCACTTTTTAAAAATTAATTAATTAATCTTTTATTTTATTTTAAAGATGTGTAGTACAATTCAAGATGAAGTTGGAAAAACCACTTATAATCTTTGGGCTCCAGTAGTTCCACTTTAACTATAACTGGTAGTTTAACACAAGATCTTCAAAGGCTTCTTTCACCTTAAGGTATAAAAACTTAAGGTAGCCGGGTTCGGTCGCTCACAAGCCGGGCTCGGTGGCTCAGCCTGTAATCCCGCGCTTTGGGAGGCTGAGGTGAGTGGATTGCCTGAGCCCACAGGTTCGAGACCCACACGGGCAACTTGGCAAGACCTCAATTCTACAATAAATCAAAAAATCAGCCGGGCATTGTAGCGCGTGCCTGTAATTGCGACTACTCAGAAGGCTGAGGCAGAAGGATCGCTGGAGCCCAGCAGGTTGAGGCCGCAGTGGCCAGGAGCGGCCACTGCACTCCAGTCTGGGCGAAAGAGTGAGACTCCAACTCAAAAATAAACAAAAACAACTTAAGGTATGTGATATCAAAGCCAATGTTTTCTTATAAAGATTTTGTATCATATTCTCTACACGTCAATAGGTCTAATGCTTCCAAGTTTTGTCCACACAGTGAGGTGCCGACATGCTGGGGTATGACTGAGAGAGGGAAGTGAATGATAGGTTAGTTCACAGAAGCAGCACACAAACATGTTTCTCACTGTAATTCATCATTTTTTTGAATATTTCCCTTTCTAAACCTTGGAAGTAAATTGACTTTAAGAATTATTCTGGCTGGGCTCGGTGGCTCAGCCTGTAATCCCGTGCCTTTGGGAGGCTGAGGTGAGTGGATTGCCTGAGCCCGCGGGTTCGAGACCCGCCTGGGCAGCGAGACCTCATCTCCACAATAAATCAAAAAAAAAAAAAATCAGCCAGGCATGGTAGCGCATGCCTGTAATTCCTGCTACTGGGAAGGCTGAGGCGGAAGGATCGCGGAGCCCAGCAGGCGAGGCTGCGGTGGCCGGGAGCGGCCACTGCACTCCAGTCTGGGTGACCGAGTGAGACTCCAACTCAAAAAAAAAAAAAAAAAAGAATTATTCTAGACAATTTAGGATATATTAAGATAGGTACTAGCATTCTTCCTAAAAGTACATTAAGTAATGCAGTGAGTGAGAAAACAGCTGAGCCAGTCTACTCTTCAGTATAGTATGATGCAATACCTTTAGCTGCTTTATGTACAACCTATAATCCCTACATATCCATCCTAAGGAAAAATCCATAGTCGGAGTGTCTAAACAGCAATGAACTAGAACACCAAGAGTGCTTTCTGGAACTAGAACAAAAGAGTGCTTTCTGAAAGTTTACTTGGTTGCAAACATTGAAAATGAAAATTATCCATTTTTTTCTACATCAAGATATGAGGGGGAGGAATAAAAAATTGGGTTTTTTTTTTTTTTAAGGCAAGCCCTTTGTAGTACAGGCTTGCCCTGCTGGGTAAGTGTTCTAGGAGCCCATCTGCATCACTGTACCAGCTAGGGTTGCTGTGAGATGCTGCATTCTATTTCAGTGAATTTTATACTGGAGATTCTTTCAGCATATTTACCCATTTCATGATGGGTAATTTACAATTTCACCTACCACACTGCACTGAGAGTTTAGCAGTTGTGAACTAAAATAGCATTATTCCCATGTTCTACTCTCCCTATTCACCAAACCTTGCACCTAGCGACTTGGTTTGCCCGGATGAAAAATTCCTCAAAGGAAAACATTTTATAATGTGGAAGAGGTGAAACAAAAAACAGCAGAAGTACTAACAGGCATAAAAATTGACGAGTTTAGCCGGGCTCGGTGGTTCAGCCTGTAATCCTGCACTTTGGGAGGCTGAGGTGAGTGGACTACCTGAACCCGCGGGTTTGAGACCTGCCTAGGCAACTTGGCGAGACCTTATCTCTACAATAAATCAAAAAATTAGCTGGGTGTGGTAGCGTGTGCCTGTAGTTCCAGCTACTTGGAAGGCTGAGGTGGAAGGATCACTGGAGCCCAGCAGGTAGAGGCTGCAGTGACTGGAAGTGGCCACTGCACTCCAGTTTGGGTGATGGAGTGAGACTCCAACTAAAAAAAAAAAGAAAAAAAAAAACTGATGAGTTTAAAAACTGTTTTGATCAATGGGAAAAGCATCTCAATAAGTGTATTGCATCAAATGGAGAATACTTTGAAGGCAACTGAAGTTTAAACATGTAAGAATAAATACACAAATTTTTATAAATACATTTCATTTTATAAATACATTTCATTTTATAAATACATTTCAATGGGGGGGTCCCCCCCATTGTATACTAGATGGAATCTAGTAACTTAAACTTACCATGCACTCAATTATGTGAGCAGCTCTTGGTTCAGTTTATAGGTCAAACTCACAAATCCAAGTAGGCCCCAGCTAAGAGAATATCCTAAATGCATCTGTGCAAAGTGTTCTTTGTTGCTGCCATAACAGATGACAACAAACAGTGGCTTAAATAACACCCGTTTATTATTCACAGTTTCTATGTGTCAGAAGTATTGGCCCAACAGAGACCAGCTAGCCCTCTGTAGCTCAAATCAAGGTGCTGACAGGGCAAGAAGGTTGCATTCAATTCTGGAGTTTGCAGAATTTGGTTTCATGTAGTTGTAGGACTGAGATTTCCATTTCCTCCTGGCTTTCAGCCTGGGGTTGTTGTTTTCTTCCAGAGGTCACCCTCATTCCCTGGCTTTCAGCTCTCTTTCTCCATCTTCAATGTCAACAAATGTGGTTGACTTTTTCTCATTCTTTGAATCTCTCTCCCCTTCCGTGTCATCTCTCCTCTGCTTCTATTTTCTGAGACATTTCTCTGACATTTTAGTCTCCACCGCTGCTTGCCAATGCTGATGTGATTACATTGTCCCATCCAGGATAATCTCCCTATTTTAAGGTCAACTGATTGATGCATGACTTAATTCCACCTTCAAAGTCTCTTCCTAGCAGTACCTAGATTTGTGTTTGGTTGAATAACAACAAGATGGGAATCTTGGGGGATCATTTTTTTGAATTCTCCCTATCACATGTTTAAACTATATTTTAGGGTTTTTTTTTTCATTGTACAGTGACTTGCAAACTTTTACTTCTGCAACAGAGACATGATTAAACAAATTAGAGAAATACAAATCTATACTCAAATACTGATTATGTATCAGTTTGCAGATACTCAGTAAGAGATTTTTATTCTATAATACAAAGTTTGACTTCCACTTGTTTTCAGACTTGTGCTCTAGGGTTTATACACAGACTTAGACCACTCTACATAATTTACCTGAGAATTGATTTTCTCTAAATGTTGCATGTATTCATCTATCTCAATGTCCTGGGGGCATGTTATATTATGATGATTGTCACTGGATATCAGATATATTTTTCTCCACTACTAAACTTCTTGTCTGTCTCAAATTCTCTGACAACAGAAGCTAAATTTTCTGCCCAGAGAAAAACTGCCTAGCACCCTCATTATTCCTCCTGTGCTGTGTACCCTCTTCGCTCTCGATCTTTATATTGGTAGTTCTACATTTATAATAACAGCTTTGTTTCTCTGGGGAGTTTCTGCCTGCCAAGTATTAGCACTTGCCTTGTATTCATAGATAAAACTTCAGTCAAGGTTTCCAGATTATCGATTCCAACCAGTAGATACTTACTAAAGACCTTAGGATTTTTTCCTCTTGTAATTTGGCTTTTGTAGCTCTGGCCTGTGATCCGGGATTTTCTTACATGTATCTAACAGAGGGGAGCATGAAGCAATCCCTCTTCACATTTCTAGAGTAAAGAAATCTCCGTTCCAGTCCTTAACAAAGTCATGTATTGAAAGGACAGGTCCACCTAACCTTTAGCACTTTATTCACTATAAGCAAGAGAAGAATGATGTGATACAATTGATAAGCTAGAGGGACTGACATGGGTATGTGTGGCTCTGGCCTGGTTGGGCAAGACCGTGCACTTGGCTGTGCTCCTCAATCCTACAGTAACGTGACTGGACCAGGCCTGTGGTCTTGGATGGACAAGTTCCTCTAAGAGAGAAAATATTAGAATACCAGATTGGGACCACATATCTAGGTCATGTCCTTCCAGCCTATTTTAGCAGTAATAACACTAAAGTTTTGTTCTCCATCTGTCTAACTGCATGTCTATTTCTCAGTTGGTTTGTAACTCACAAGGGAAGAAAAAATGTGATTAATTAGAACCCCTCAAATCACAGCAGTATCTTTCATCTGCTCTGTTTTTTTAAAATCTACCCTTCCCCCACATACACCATTTAATCAGTTTGAGATTTTCTATGTCCTTCTGTTTTTTGGTGTTGTTGTATTCTCTTTCCCAGATATACACTCCTGGTGCCAGGTAATTAAGTGTCTGGATTTTGACTATTTGATATTTTCCTGTTGCATAGTCCCTAGCACCTTCTCTACTAACATTACAAATCAAAAATTGCCTTGGGTATATTAAATCTGAGGTCCAAAGATTGGAGAAATAGGCAGTGCCTGTTACAATTATCAAATTACATTATCAGCATAACACCTCAGCTCATATTAAATTTTATCTCTCTTCTTGCTATACTTTTTGTATTTCTTGAAATCTAGGTGAAAAGATGTAGAAAAAAAGATAAAAAGTTGTGTTTCTTTTCTTCTATCAAAATAATCTAATTAAACATCTCACAACCCTAAATAAACATATACACAAATATATACATATGCAAATATCTTCTTAAAGAGACTGAACACATGTATGATCTCTATTTTTTAAAGCAATATTTAGGAACGATTAACTTAGTTTAGTGAAATTGTGTTAAAAATAATTCTTGTAAGTATTCCTCACACCTCTTAACAGTGTCACTGCTTTAAGAAGAGTGCATCTCTATGACACTGTTCTAAACAGCATGGTCAAAATAATTTTATCCTAAAAGTTTTGGATTCTGCATGCCTTCCTCTTTACATAATGACGAACACATGCACATATAGAAAATCCTGTTCAAATAACTTCATTAGATTCATAGAGCATCTGGATTGGTTGCCAATACTCCATCATCTTTTTATCATGAAAAATTTTTTAAGGCTTTGATCATCACAAATATAATGATCAAATATAATGAAGTAAAACTCCCATACCAGCTTCTCATCTTCAATATTTCATATCTCTAAATGTACTCAAAAGACTTCTAAAATCAGCATATTTCCAGGATTATATCACTCTTCTTGCCAAGAGTTTCTTTTAGTGCTACTTCAAGCTAAAATTAATTACATCAGAGTTCATTCCTTCTTTTTTTTTTTTTTTTTAGAAAGCGGGATTTATTGAGAGGACAGAAAAATTCCACAGTGGGAGGGGACCCAAAGGGATTGCCAGAGTTCATTCCTTCTAGTAAGCCAATCTTAATTTCATTTTTTCCTTTTCTTTACAAACTTTTTTTTTTTTTGCTCTATTTGAGACACTGATATATTTTGTTGATTCCCTTTAATGAACACATCTAAATATATTTCAGGATCAAAAATTTGATTATAAGTATTTATCTTTCCTTATAATGCCTTCTGTTGATAGCAAATCCTGTTTTTTCTCAAGAAACAAACTTGCTAGGAGTTTCTAAGAAAGTAAAGATTATTATTTGAATTGGGGAATAGAAACTCAAATCGTAAAGCATTGTAGTTAAATAGCCAATGATTGTAGTATGCATATTAAATATGTGACCTTAATTTTTCACTAAGCTTCGCAGAATTTAATAAGCACTTCTCCAAAATTAGATATCATGAGAAGAACATTGGAGCTGGCTATTTAGAAATACTGACATTACTAAAGAATACAGGATATGGAAAATTACCATACTTATTTCAACAGTCTTGATCCATAAACACATTTTTATTAAACACTTTACTTGGAAAGACTGTAATTCTCCAAAAATTGGAAAGCTCTACAAAAATATGCTGAAAACAAAAAACACCCACGCAGAACCATGAATTTTACTTCCTACACATCTTTAGTGTAAGTGAAATTCATTCACAGAAGTAAGGAAAACAAAGCAAACCCCTAGAATTTAGTTTTGTTATATCTTGCTAGGTTGAGCTTAAAGTAGAAACTGATGTTCTGATATTGTCTTCCAAAATTAATCACAGGATTTCAAGTAAACATGTGTATTTGGTGTCAACTGTCAAGATGTGGCTGTCAAATACTCAGTCAAATACTCAGTTCCGTTCATCTGAGAAACCTATTTGTAGAATATCTGAAATATCCTTCAAGCATCACCCTAAATATTGTGTATGTGTTTAAATTAGGCAGGTATTAATTGAGTAGGAGATACCAAAGAGCAGAATATGTACTCCTTTATAAGTGTCTGGAGTACAACTAGTTATTCTGCTTTCAGCTGATATTTTAGATAAATAGATGATAGATGGATAGGTGGGTAGATAGATAGACAGATAAATACATAGATACATAGATATGGATAAATACATAGAACATTTTAATATAATGGGCAGTTATGTTAATATAAAACAGCATCTCACAAGATATTTTTCAAATGGGAATGAGCCTTTAGAGAGCCGTAGACAGAAAAATTGAATTCTTCTTAAGTAAAGGGCATAAGTATGCTGCAATGTGAGCACATCTCAAATGCATTATTCCTAATAACGTCAACTCAAGGCTTTTATCATGGAAGTTCTTGATACAGCATGTATTCCTCAAATACTTCTTAATAATATTATGTACATTTTGGGTTCCCTAGTACCTTTTGTAAGAGATCATGAGCTATATATAATATTTCAGATAAGTTAACATGTTCTTAATAAATCAGTTGAAGACAGAAATAAATGTAAATATGTGACTTTAGTCTCAAAATACTTTAATCTCTTACCTTTGAACAATAGTTGGCACCTTAGAACTCGGTACTGAAGTTAGAAATTAAATATACTATCCATGTCATTCATATTAGAAAACTATTTACCATTCTGTTTCCTTTAGTTGGCATGATGTATCTAGCAAGTTTAAAAGTGATTTTATGTCATTAATTAAAATGTTACAAAGAAGGTGAGTCATAATTCCTTATGAATTCATAGGTAGCTAGAAATTAGCTTATTCATTTATTCACTTATTCACTCATTACTAGGATAACAATTTATTTAGCTATTTACTTTTGAAAATTGAGATAATTGCAGTTCACATCAAGATACAAGTAGTAATATAAAAATATCTCATGTACTTATTGAATAATTCCCCCAATGATAACATTTTTCAAAACTTTATTATCACAAAGGTATTGTCATTGATAGAGCACATCTACCTTATTAAGCTTTCCTCAGTTTCGCTTGAAGTGTGTGTGTGTGTGTGTGTGTGTGTGTGTGTGTGTGTGTGTATTAAGCTTGCTGTTAATTTTATCATCTATATAGATTTGCATATCTACCACCACAGTCACGATCATGATACTGAACATTTTCAAACATCACAAGAATCTTTTTTCTTACCCTTTTATCTTCACCCTGACTTCTTTTCCACCATGCGTGATTTTTTCCATGATGTCCCTAACCCCTGACAACCATGAATCTGTTTTCCATTTCTAAATTTTGTCATTTCAAACATTTTAAATAAACAGATTCATAAAGTATGTAACTTTTTTTCGATTGACTTTCATTACTCAGCATAATTCCCTGAAAATTCATCCAAATTGTGGCAAGTTTAGTTTACTCCTTTTTATTACTGACTAGTATTCCATTCCAGGTATAGTCTACAGTTTATTTATCCATTTCCCTGTTGAAGGGTATCTGGGCAGATTTCAGTTTGGGGCTATTACAAATAAAGCTGCTATGGACATTTGTGTACAGATTGCATATGAATGCATACTATCATTTTTCTGGAATACATGTCCAAGAATAAAATCGCTGAATCATTTGGGTAATTGTGTGCTTGATTTTATAAGCAACTGCCAAACTGATTTCAAGAGTGGCTGTGTAATTTTACATTGCCATCAACAACATACCATTGATCCAGTTTTTCCAAATCTTCACCAGGACTGAGGTAAAGAATTGGGAATCAGGGGTGAAGAGGACTTGACAAGGCTCTATCCTAAGGGGCTTATAAACAAACCAGACCAGAAACTCTCAGGCTAGTTGGTAGTATATTTCTACTATAGGAGACTATGAAACAAAAGAAGTCCTATTCATTGAGAAAAGTCAAGAAGAGGGACAAGTGGAGAGCAGCGACTCCAGCACTGGAAACCAACTGGACTTAAAGATTGGACCAAGCTTTTCTTTGAGAAAACCTGTGCCCTGCTTTCTGGGCAGTATGTATTCCACAAGTTATTTCAGTATACATTCATGCCATAGACTAGTTATTTTCTAAAGAAAGCTATAATAATCATCATCATTGCTAAAACACTAGGTGGTAAGAAGTGTAACTGTGGCTCCTGGTACATAAATGTAAGTTATTTCCAGAAATGCTTTAAAAATGCTAAGGGCAGCCGGGCTTGGTGGCTCAGCCTGTAATCCCAGCACTTTGGGTGACTGAGGCAACTGAGTTGCCTGAACCCACCGGTTCGAGACCAGCCCAGACAACTTGGAGAGATCTCATCTCTACCATAAAAATCACAATCTAGCTGGGTGTGGTAGCACACTTCTATAGTTCCAGCTACTTGGAAGGTTGGGGCAGAAGGATGGTCAGAGCCCAAGAGGTCGACGCCGGGGTGGTCGTGAGCATGCCACTGCACTCCAGCCTGGGCAACAGAGTGAGACTCTAACTCAAAACAAAAAATAAAAAATAAAAAATGCTAAGGGCTCTGGGGTCAGACGGATTTGGTTGGACTCAAATCCTATATCTTAATATATTTGTTACCTTTGGGCTATGGTAAGAATTAATTGAAGTTTGACCTAAATGATTTCATCAAAATGTCTAGTAAATACCATCATATTTTATTTCTACTAATAAAAATATATGTGCTGTTGTTAAGCAAGAGGTTTTGGTGTAGTTGAAGTGAAACTGCTCACCAAATTCTAAGTCTGTATTTGGAGAGAGGATCACGTTTAACCTTGGAACTAACCAAAATAAAGGCTCAATTTTTAAAATAGTGTTTAATGTCTAGATTTATTTAGTGCAGAGTTTATAGATTATTGAGATATAAATACAGTGATTTGTGAAAAAATTGCTGGTAGCAATTCTTGACATTCCTAACACTGTGGTATGTGTGTGTGTGTGTGTGTGTGTGTGTGTGTGTGTGTGTGTGTGTGGTGTGTGTGTATGTGTGTGTGTGTGTGTCTTGGGGTAGAGTATTAGAAATGTCCTGGATCTTTCCTACATGGAAGGTTACTTAGCATCCAGTGTGGTGATTTCTTTCTATTCTCACCCTGTCAATTCTCTCCATCCTCCCCCCTACCCAACACCACTGGTGACTTATCAAAGCATCCCATTCCACTATAAAACATATTCTCCCTCTAGGGGAGTCCTAGTAAATAAGATGTTTTCCACCTCATTGCCTTTTAATGACATTTTGACATTTCTTATTGATTACAGCCCTGGGCAACTCTCCAGCTGACCTGCCCCATAATCTGTCTCTAGATGCCCTTCGAAAAGACAGAATGTTTCATTGTATTTCCAGTCAACAAAAAGACCCTGCCTGTTATAATAGAGGAAAACTTGTCCTTACAAATCAGAACTCATCATCCTGATACTCTTCAAATTACTAAGGAAGGAGAACAAATTCTTCCTTAGATCTCTTATTCTCCTTGAGTTTTTAGTTACTCATACTTCCTGATGGATTCTTACAGTAAATCAGTCACAGAGTATCCTGGTTCTCTTAAATATCTCACTATTGAAAGGGGCTAAATAAATTAACTCATCACCTTGTAGAACTTAGATGATTAAAGGTTTTTTGTAGGATATGGTCATAAAATGACAAAGTTGCTTAGAATTTTCTCAATTTGTAAATAAAAACTACATTTCTACTTTCTAGTTGTTTCCAAATTGTTGCCAAATTTAAGTTCAGTAAGTATAAAAATGGCAATATTCAGAAACTGATCAATTCTTGCCAAATTAACCCATTTTTCTAATAAAATATCTCAATGCAACACGTCTTTGATTGGAGATAGAAGACAGTGTATTTCACAGTCAAGTCTGATGCATCATAGCATTTTCATTATTTTATGGCAGAAGGAACAATTGTTTATTTTCTACATTCTCCTTTATGACACATGAAGGTGACATGATCTCTTGACTTTACAGCAGAAAGTTAGTCAGCACCTCAAATTCCACACTACTCACATATTGTTAAGAAATTCCTCAGAAGTCTGCACTCTGAACAATTTCGTCAGGATTTTCCACTCCCATCAGCTTATCATAATACCACGTTGTTGCCTTTGTTTGGGGATGGGGGGGCAAAAACGTGTCAAGCATTACGTTTAGAATATAGTATGACTCTGCTAGTGTCCACTATTGTTGCTTCTCCTCAGTCTTCTGATGGAGGGAGGGACACCATTCAGTCCTGATCTATTTATCTCACATGTGGAACACACAATTTCTCTTAATTTTTCAACACAGAGCCAAGTCAGAGTTTTCATGATAGCAGACTATGACAGAATGTAATTACAATACAGACAACCTTTGCAATGACCCATACCTTTGTAGATGAATTCACTTTCATGACTAGCTGCAAGTATTCCTGTTTTTCATCCTTGTTCTCATGTGACCAGGACCAGCCTCACCAATACCAGATGCATCACCATGCTTTCAAACCCAAGCTAAAGCCATTATCAACCTTAGATAATCCATTCCAGACCCTAGCCTAGAACCCATTACAATTTAATGTTCTCAATGTTGTATCTTAATTGGATGCTGAGAATGAAAATGTCAAAGTGTCAATAAAGCCATCAAATGAAAGTACAAAATCAATATATTTCACAGAGTCAGGAGTATTTTTACATTAAATCACAACATAGATGAGTCATCAATGTGCCAGTTCAGGATTTAAAAAAAGACCCTGTTCAAACTCTGCTTATTAAGGGTAAAAGTGTTATAGTCTAATTTCAATCAGATTTACCTTATTAAATATAAAAAGAAAACATGTTTATAAGTGTAAAAAGATAATTTTAAATTGAATTAAAAACTTACTGGGTATGAGACACAATGGTGCAATGAAACCAGTTATGTTGTGAATTTTAAGAATTAAATGAACACTTATTTTTATGTTTACTTTTATACATAAGGTAAGCAGGTACAGGAAGAAAATATCAATTTTTTTTTTCTTAAAGTCTCTTCTATAATAATCTCCCATGCAGGTAGTTACCATTATTTTACAATCAGAATCTGATCTATTGTCAAATACATTCATTTAGCTGAAACTTCGAATCGTATACATTTTTACCATAAAGAAGCTAAAATAAAAAGATGCTAAGTCTTTTACCCAAGGTCATCCTAACATTTAAAAAATAGACAAGAAATAAAATTATGATATTTAGTCGCTGTTTGCCCACCCGGGCTTTAAGTATTACAAAGTCTTCTAATTGGCATTAATATTACAACAGAGTAGTCAATTTCTTCCTCCCCTGCCGCCTAGTACAGATTGCATTTTATTAGTCTGAAGACATATAAATGGTTTGAAGTGATAATTAAAATGTTCCTCTAATATGTTCTTTTTTATTCATTGTCAATTGATTCAGGGTCATACACCGTTGTCCATTGTTATATTCCACACTTTAAAACAATTTTTTACTGTAATTTATACCTCAGAAATATTTATTACTTGTTATATTTTCAATATATCTTCAGAAATTTTTTCTAGCAACTAATTGTAATTAACTTCAAAGGGGTTTATGATCTAACATAGCATTTCAATTAATTTGGTTACTCAAGTTCACAATCACAAAAATTTAATAATGTATTAAACAGAGTTATTTAATAATTCATAGGCAGAATTTTGCTTATTTAACTTGGAGGAATGACAGTCATACCTTTCTTAAGTAACACATTAAATAGCACAATTACTATGATGTGTTAGAGTTTTTGCTTAATTCTTCTTGACAAAGTATATGAGAAAGAAGAGACTAAAGCATTTGTATTTCCTTGAACATACGCATTTTACTGTTAACTATAATAATTTAGTAGTCAGCCAATTTTTATACACATTAATTATTTAATCTTTTACCATTTGGGCTGAGGAGGTCTTCTTATATTAAAAGGTAATTTTCCACCTTGATATACTCTCAGTCTCCTATTGGTTGACCAGTCCTCATGCTATCCTGGAATAAGTACCTGGAATGGGTACCTGAATCCACAGTTCAAGTTTACACTTGTAAGTCTGAGGTTTTTGCAGAACCTCAATGCCTTTATGGCCTAGTCACAACAGTCAGGTTTTTCTTAAATTACCTGTGGGCAAGCTCCACCCGAAAACTGAATTCAAAAGATCGTACTCTTGAGCTGTGGATTCAGGTACCCATTCCAGTCTTGATTCTCTGCTTGGCATGAGAGATTAAAACACAGTGATTTTATTTCTCATCAAGCACTGTAGTTTCATCTCTCAATTTTTATGCCTGCATAAGGCACAGGAAAATTGGACAAAAACATAGACCAATAAATATCAGAGATAGATTACACTCTGTTCTTTTCCTGAGTGCCAAACTCACCTTTGTATACATTCTTACCAACTGTAAGTTAAATGTCAAGTTTGATGAAACTTTCCTCAATTAAAAAGACAACTTGTATTTCATTATTCTGATTCACCTATGTTATGAGTTATATGCATGCAAAGAATCATGCGTGCATGATTGATAAGTTGTCTTCTTCTGCTCCCCTATTTTATTTTAATATTCAAAAATTATCTCAAAGTCTATATCTTATTTTTCATTTCTTTAAAGAAAATGGTTAACATTCTTAGAGCTGTCCATGGATATGGCTTTGACTTGTTGAGATACTGATAAATATCCTGTATAATTTACAGAAAGGATAATGATTTTCTCTTCATCTATGTGCAAATTATTCCCATATACTTTTAAATAATATGTTATTTAATATATATAAGGAACTGAGTTAACTGGAGATGCTATAGATACTGAACCAAGCAGTATCACTATATTTTACATGGGGTTCCTACTGAATAAATCTGCATGCATCCTTTTATTTAATAAGCATTATGAAAATAATCTTCCACTTATACTAAAGACCTAAGTACTGAGGAACTAAGTACAAATTTAAGATATTCTAGATTCCAAATTATGACGAGATTGAAAAGTTATTAAGCATGTCATTTCATATTGTAGAAACATATAACAACACCTATAACCTGAAGTCATAAAAAGAACATCAGTTCTTTAGAAATAGGTTCTTAAAGAGTTTTTGAAACAAAAATTTCTTGGGGGTGATGTCTGCGATGCCATTAAATGTTCAAACTAAATAGTACTCTGTGATATTTCACCATGCTAAGGAGTCTGTCTATAAGGTTAAAGCAGCATTGTGAAGCACAAATAGCTTAGAAAAATTAGGTAACTCAACTATAATTAGGTGGATCCACTTTAATACTGTTCCATATGTAACAAGGGTACACAAGTTGTTGAATGTTGTTTGAATAGTTAAGTAACAATATAAATTTCCAAGAACATTCACAACCTTATGATGTGAAAAATCTATTCTATCAAGGTGTAATAATGACTTCATTATTATGTAAATAAAAATATATGACTTTAATGTGGGATTGAATGTATTACAGACTAAAATATAATAAAACCCCAATATAATCATCATTCTATCACCCATATACCCCTCTAAACGTTCTTCATTAACTCAACCAATATTTACTAATCACCTACAATGTTTAATAAAGCATTCTACATATTTTAGAAAACATGAAATTGGATTAGTTGCTAAGAGTATTATTTTAGTCTGAATATTTCTGTGCTCCCAAAATTCATATGCTGAAACCTAATCACCAAAGTAATGATTGTAGGAGTTGGGGTTTGGGGGCGCTAATTCATTTATAAGGGCAGAGAACTCAGGAATGAGATTAAAGCCTTTATAAAAGAGGCCACAAAAAGCATCTTTGCCCTTTCAGTCATGTGAGTAGACAGCTACAAGGTGCCATTTGTGAATCACAAAACAGATCCTCCCCAGACACCAAATCTGTTAGCACCTTGATTTTTGACTTCCCAGCTTCAAGAACTGTGTGAAATAAATTTCTGCTGTTTCTAAGCTACGTAGTATTTGTTATTTTGTTACAGAAGGCTTAGTGGACTTTAAAAAGTACTCCTAAAATTAGGTACTAAAAGTTTCTTAAAACTTTAATTTTTTTAAAAAATGAAATATCCTGGAAATTCCTTTTGACTGGTTAAATATATACATATAGGTAATTTATAGTATTGTCACATTTCCTTTTTTCTATTCTAATGAAAAAAGTATAAGCATTATAACTCATCACTAGTTACTGAAAATTCTTTAAGCTTAAAAAAATATATAAACCAGAAATAATTTACATAAAAACAGTAAGTCTTAAGGAAGTTAATACTCTTCAGAATAACTCAAGAAACTTTTTTTTTTAAATGACACATCCGGACTCTATTCTATCAGATTCTGACTCAATTGTGTCTAGAGCAATGTCTAGGTACTAATATATTAAAATATAATTTAAAAGTGCAAAAGTTAATTCATACATGATGACAAACAAAAACATTAAACACTGAATACCGTTTTATGAACAATTTGAAAAGTCTGCAGATATATATTCAAATAAACAAATGTTCAGTTTTGGTATTAAAATGTACTTAATTTTTGCAAGCCAGTGAAATACAAAATCGACATTATTAATGGCAGATCATAAGAAAAAGAGATAAATAAGGATTATCATTAGACTATATATTGTGTGCAAGTATGCATTACACATATACATACCTAATTGTTCATAAGTGTGTATGGATACATATGTACATACCTTGTATATAATTTTTGTATAAACTTCTAAGAAATATCTCACATATCCATCACTGAAGTGAATATTATACATGCTCAAAAAAAGAAGTTAGAACTTAAACAAAAGAGGCAAAAGGTGGGTGGAATTTGGAAATA
Organism: Cephalopachus bancanus; assembly: GCA_027257055.1. Lineage (NCBI taxonomy): Eukaryota > Metazoa > Chordata > Mammalia > Primates > Tarsiidae > Cephalopachus > Cephalopachus bancanus. Next base: position 14,642,288 of record JAPVLO010000108.1, on the reverse strand, counting down.
TCTACTAACAAAGAAGACTTCCATATTTATGTAGAAATTGCAGTCAGGAGAGCTACAGCAGCTCCTTGCTGTGCATAACACCCCAAAAAGCAATTAAGAAAAATATATGCCAGATGGCTGCATGCAGTGATATGAATAAATTGGCTACAGCCCAATTTTTCTAAAATGTTTTACTCTATATTAGGGAGCAGACGTATCATCAGTCTGATAAAGATTCTTTTAAATAAAGTGGACAGTTTCACTTCAGTAGATGTAATATTCATGGCAGGACCTAACAGGTCCATGTTAATCGGAATGCCAAGGTTAGATGATTCTTTGTCAGAAAATTGGCTACAACCCAGATCTGATTTCCAGTGTGGTTTTCTTTTGAGCTTTTAAAAACATTCCAAGTTTTTATGTTTTTTTTTAAAAAAATGAACAATACAAATGTCTTTCTCCCAAAGAAATTCCTTTGTCCTCATTGATTTATATAAATTATGCAACACAAGGTTATATAGTATGTGTTTAGCATCAAGTACTGTATGTAACAAAGCTATTGGAAATGCCATAAAATATGAAAAAAAAATATTTTAGCAATAACTTTCTTGGACATCATAAATATTCACTTTATATGTTTAATTACATCAAATAGTCATCTATGAATATTGTCATGCCAAAATGTTGGTAGTAGCTGATGTCAATGTCGGTGCTACACAATAAAATTGTAAAAACCGAGGAAGACAAAGGTAGAATCCTTGTTAAACGAGACTTCTGACTCAGTAAGTACAAATATGTCAAAACAGAGGATGGAGTAAATGTGGTAACTGGAAGTCAATATAAACAGGTATGTTAGGAGATGCTTGATACTCAATCGACAGTTGTTAAATGAGTGAATGACTTTCAGTGTTAAATAAAATATGACAAATATTCTGACACAATATCAAAATATCTTGTTCATTAATAAGAGGAAACACAAACAAAACTAATGGGTTTAAGTAAACTGACTTTAAATTGGCATAGCTCAAAGGAACAAATCATAAAATGCCTAGTATACTTAATTTCTAAATAAGCCTCTACAGTCATAAATCAATCAGTTTAAACTACAGTGATAGCACATAAAACCAATAACTCAATAATACATATTTTCAAAAGTAATTAGGAAAACCTTTACATTTGTTTCAAATACTGATAATTACTCCAATCAGTTATTCACAATGTTGCCTATTCCAGGCCTTCCATAACAAAGCAGAATCACCTGTAGTTTTTGTTCAATCTTCACTCAAGGATTACTGATTGAGCATCTACCATGTGTTAGGAAATACAATAGACCCTGGTGAGTCAGGAACGAAAGATATAAAATTTGTACCCCATAAAAACCAGCGCACTGGGGGATTTTATAAGAAATTCTAAATTCATTCTACCCTGAGGTCATTACTGCATATATGAAATGATACTCCAAAGAAATCTTGTATGGGCAAAAATAAATGCCATTAAATCCATAAATAAAAAGTTTGTGCAGTTTATACTTGTGAACTCTCAGAAACTGTATATTTTTAGAGTGCAGAGACCACTTTTTCATATTTTCTAGGTGAAATATATGAGTAAATAATGAGCAGATCTAGAACTGGTGGTTAATAAGACAGACAAGAAAACAATAGAAAGCAAAGACTACAGTTATAAATAAACAATTAAAAATAAAATTCCTCTTATGATGGACAAGTCCTTATTTTTTATAATTTTTGTGCCAAGGACTCTCTGACAAATCTGATGACTCTAACTTAGAATTAAGTCAGATTTCTTGCTTTGTTACTAGTTGTATGACTTTTGGTAGGTTGCTTTCCAAAAAACCCCACTATATTTAAAGATTTCAATCCATAAAATTGTTAGTGTTCTTGGACTACTGGTTAAAGATTGCAGTAGTCTTTATTATTGGAGACAAAAAACTATTGTTGATTATGATGACCATACTAGCTAATAATTATGTCTGAAACAATCTGATTAAAAGGGTGCAGAAATCCACGTTGTAGAAAATTAGCCTTCCAAAGTGGCACAATTATTTTTTAAAAGCATATTAGATAAATGGAAAAAAATAAAAACAATAGTAAGTAGCCAAGCATGAATTTTAACCCCAACAATCCAGCTCCAAAGCCAGTCTTTGGCTCCTCATGACACTTGTAAGACTTGTGATTCTCAACCTTAGTTCCCATTTGACTTGCAAAAAACTTGTAAGCAATACTGATATGCAGGTCCCTAGATCCTCATTCTCAAAATTAGCATGCGTCAAGATCAGCTGGAAGGCTTTTTAAAACACACCACACCACACACACACACACACACACACACACACACACACACACACACACACAATTTTTAAGACCCATTCATATTTTCTGATCTAGCAGTCTAGGGAAGGATCTGAGAACTTGGATTTCTAACAAGTTCTGAGGTGATGCAGAAGCTGCCAGTCCAGAAACTGATTGGAGAGCTGCTGCCCCACTCCAGTGAAAACAGGAAATCTTAAACTTATGTGCTTGCTACCGATATAATTTCCACCTTCCAGGTGAAGAACATGAGGTTCAGAGAAGTAAAGAAATTTACCAAAAGTCATGCAATTAGTCACAAGGCAAGAAATCAAAACTAATTTTACATGACACTAAAGTCTGTATTCTGAGTCACTATATTAAGACAACAACAATGTTGTTATTTCCAAGTATAATCACACTGAGGGTTAGGGCTCCAACATATGAATGCTGGGGGATACAATCATTTAGTCCATGACAACTAGTTTCATGTTTCATATGTGATGGGAAGGACAAAGTCTTCAGGGAAACTTGTTATGGACTAAATGAGTGTTTAGAGAGTTGGAGCCCTAACCCTCAATGTGATTATACTTGGAAATAAGGCCATTGGGAAGTAATTAGGGTTAGATGAGGTCATGAAGATGGGACATTCAAAAAGAAAAAGAAAAAAAAAACAAACCAGAAAATCTGGGAGTGGCTGTAGCTCCTTAAAGTTTTCAGATGTGCACCCAGAGATAAGAATTACTGCTTTTAATTATCTACTTCATTAAGCATGATATAGAAGATTACAATAATGAATATTAAAGATAACTGGGGTAAACTACACTGTGTACCCTGTTTAAAGATCACGAGATATGCATCTAGTAAGTATTTAATCTGTCTGAGTCTTCCAGCTTCTCTCCTGCTGGATAATGCTTGTCTTTCCACTAATTCACTGTATAAATATATCATTATTGTTCTTTAATTGGTAAGAATTTCATAATCATTTGTTGTTATTAAGTCATATTTAGATTGCCTTAAGTTGCAATTCTTAGGATGCAAACTTTCAGTTTTGTGATTCTGGAATTCATCTACTGATTACAGTGGATGGCGCCAGTACCATTAAGAGGCATTCCTTGCAAAAAGAAAGTGAGAACTGCATAATTGACATCATGTCTTGGGGGTTGTCTTGTTTTTAGGTATCGACTATTTTATATCAGCCCGAAGACAAGTTCCTCTGAAGACTAAACTCACATTTATAGTTTTACTTCTCAAACCTCTGAACAACTAATACAATAAACTGTGCATATGCATAGTAAATGAGGGGGATGCAAATGGAAAAGTTGTTTCACTAAGGAATTGGGCTTAATTTTATGCACAACTGCATTAGGAAATATCTGTAAAGTCTTTCATTATGTTTCACTTTCACTATGGTATTCTGCTGCCAAACTGCTAAGTGAAAACAGACATTAAAATCACAAAAATGTATTATCCAATTAGTTCCTCATTACTAAGTACTCTGATAGATACAGCTGGAGATGAACAATCCATAGACACATTGTCACTGCACCCAAGAATTTAGTCTATGGTTAGAATAGTGTAAAACAAGAAAACATGAATGAGTGAGTGCGCCCACTATTCTAACCATAGACTAAACCCCCCCCACACACACCTTATCAGACTAATTTTATTTCTCAAGGATGAAATAAAAATGCAACTGGGAGGGTGGAGGTTTAACAAACTGATTAGAAGATTTTCAAAACATCATGGTTTGATTCTTGTCACTAATTTAGCCAAATCATTCTCTGTTAAACAGAAGATAGCATCATAGTAAGTTAATCAGCAAATGCATTCTTTAAAATTGCAACCTGCGTTTTTTGTGTATCTGATTTTATGTTCCACATGACCAGAAAGTTCTAAGGCTTTATAAATTTTTATAAATTTTATCTGGTTATCTATTGGTTTCTATCTCCTTTATCTCTTAAAACTGGAAAGGAATGGCTAGAAAAACTACTAATAAAAGACAATGAAGACCAATAAATATTTCAGTTTTCTTTCTGGTATGGAAGTGTCTCGTTTGGAATTCTCAGAACCATTCCTGAGGGCTGATGGACTAAATAGTCATGTGATTTCTCAGAGTTTTGTTTCTTGGTATGAAGTATTGTCACCAATGCAAGTCCAATTCAATGTTACGCAAAGTAAGTGGCATTTTTCAAGGTGGATTTCTATTTTTCTTTTCATGGCCCTCTTGCAAGAGGTCAAGCCTTGATTTTATGGAGATAGTTATTGGGTCTGTCAGCTGAGTTAGCCCAATCACGACTTTACCTTGGTTTGTTATTTGCTTTCCTTTGTCTTTAGGTCTGGTCGTTGTGAATTAAAAAAAAAAAAAAAAAAAAAAAAAACAGGCCAGACCTTGTGGAATTCTTTTTTTTTTTGAGTTGGAGTCTCACTCTGTTGCCCAGACCGGAGTGCAGTGGCTGCTTCCGGCCACCGCAGCCTCAACCTGCTGGGTTCTGGCGATCCTTCCGCCTCAGCCTTCCAAGCAGCCGGAATTACAGGCATGTGCTACCATGCCCGGCTGATTTTTTGATTTATTGTAGAGATGAGGTCTCGCTGCCCAGGCGGTTCTCGAACCCGCAGGATCAGGCAATCCACTCACCTCAGCCTTCCAAAGGTGTGGGATTACAGGCTGAGTCACCGAGCCCACCTGCCGTGGAATCCTTAACACTTTTGGAGAGCCCTGATGTAGTGGCAAAAAATTTCCTGAGTTAATATGTGCATGATACAATTAAGAGCCTGTTAATTATCCTAGAATTTTAGTCTCTCTTTCAACGGCTATTTATTAGAGTATAGATCGCTGTATAAATATTGTTGAGTATTCAAAGGGCCCAGCTCTAACCATGAAGCATTTTGTCAAAGAGAGATATGAGATATGACATGAATAGATCACACACACATGCATTTTATAGGAATTTTGGATAGTTATATAATAAGACAACAACACTTGAATAATAAATAAAACTTTTACAAACTATCTCTCATAGCCTTTATCCTATTATACTTGAAATTGCTTATGCAGTGGTATGTGTGCATTTCTTATGTAGATATGCTTTTACTTTATCACTTTCTTGTTTTCTATTGAAGTCATGAAGTAAAGCCACCTAAAGCTGGTCAGATAGGAATCAAAATCGGTGGGAAGGCTTAGACAGGAAGAGGTAGAAACTCCTGTCTCCCTCCATATTTTGCTGTCTTGGACCTGGACAAAAATTGCAGACATATGAGATGTCCCTTAGTAGTAGAAGAAGACTGACCATTTCCATAAACTATAAATAAGGAAAAGGCATCATTATAATTTAGGGTGATCACATAATGTATCCAAACTTGATTACATTTGACATAATAAAGAAAGTTTTTGTCCTGTGAAAACTAGCATGGCACTGTTCTAGCAAACCAGTATATAAGCTTATCCTACTTATAGAAGACCTTAGACAGAGACTGACTTTGCCACACACATGCAAGGTGGAACATCAATTTTCCATGTTTGCATTCTTTTTACTTCCTGAGAAAATAGTAAAAACTCTTTTAATGTCTCATTCTGATCTCTGACATTTACATTCATTAAGAAATTATGTATCATGTAACTGTTAAGTGTCAAGCTTGATGCTGTTGATTTGAGGAGAATATAGTATATAACATAAAAGGAATACAGGGGGGTTTATGGGCACATTAGATAGAAGTATTAAAGAACACACATTGCCTTTTTTCTGTTCCCACATCCTTATACTAGTAGGTATTATTAACAGACCTTGAGAAGAAAGTGAATCTTGAGGACAAGAATCAGAGTGGTAAAAATTATTTTTCTTCCATTGCAAGCCTTGGATAGTACACATTTGATTTTATTAGGTGAACCAGCAGGTTTCTGTTCAAATTCATCTTTCTTGAAGGTCATTCTCTATTCAAGGTAAGAAAGTGCTAATTCAGTGCATGATTTTATATAATTTTTTTTCCAGTAAAATACATTCTGGCCAGTGGGAAAGAATATATATATTTTCCATTATATGTACTCTACATGATTATTCTAACTCTAAGTAAATTGAAAAGAGAAGCTTATATTACTTTTAATTGAATTAATGCAAATAATTGAAATCCAGTTAAGTATATAAAAATGTAAAAGGGATAAACCTATAAATATGTGTGTGTGTGTATGTGTGTGTGTATGTGTACCAGGTAAAGTAGGAAATTTTATTAACATAAGTTAACAGAAGAAAAGACAAGCCATGGAGTCCATTAGTTATATACTTAGTAATAGTACTAACTGTGGATACAGCATAGAACCTCAATATTTTGTGGTGCAATGCCTTCCACTTCACCACACCTGACTGACACTTCAGTTCTGTGTTAACCAAGTTCAACAGTTTTCCCTTCCAGCTTCCCCACCAGTTTCCTAGAAAATTCCTTAACTCAGTCTACTGTGAGTTTCTCATGATCCAATTATCTCTAAACTGCCAACCCTCTAGCCATAGATTTAGAAGGGAATTGGGCAGAGCTTATTTTTCATACAAAAAAAAGCAGAAATAATAGGCATCAGATACTGCAAAGTCCTATTTAAGTTACAAAATGTATCATGTTAATCAGAATTTAAGATTTGAAATCCCTGAGCATTGCTTTCTTGCTATGTCTCTTTTCACCTGACTTTATAGTTTGAAGATTTAGCAAAAGAGATAGACTCGAAGTCCATCCAAGTTGCTGCGAAGTTCATATGTTTGTCAGAAAGTCTTTTTTTTTTTTGGAGTCTCACTCTGTCACCCAGACTGGAGTGCAGTGGCTGCTCCCGGCCACCGCAGCCTCGACCTGCTGGGCTCCGGCAATCCTTCTGCCTCAGCCTTCCGAGTAGCGGGAATTACAGACGCGCGCTACCACACCCGGCTATTTTTCCTGATTTATTGTAGAGACGAGGTCTTGCCAAGCTGCCCAGGAGGTTCTCGAACCCACGGGCTCAGGCAATCCACTCACCTCAGCCTCCCAAGGCACGGGATTACAGGCTGAGCCACCGAGCCCGGCTACAAACTCCTTTCTTAAGGTGAGATCTGAATGGTGTTTCTCCCTGTCCACTATTCCACAGGGCCTTAAGCATGACAAAGGGTTTTTGGAGCAAGTGGGTTCACAAAAACTTTATACTCTGAACCAACTTAAGTTGATTGTAATGTAGAATATATATTTTGAAGTCAAATTATTTTAATTATATAAATTCAGATGTTGATCAACCATATCATAATTTTTAAATGACCTCTCCATTCTCATAATATATACGTAAATTCAATGTAGATCACACAGTATGATTTCCCACCCAGTCACTTACTTCCTAGGTTTGGCACTTTTGAATGTATAAAACTAAGAAAATGCTACTGGCGTCTGACTAACATTTCATTTCTACAGTTTGAATTGTGCATTACAGTTACAGCAGTGATGTCTGCAGTACTGCACATGCTGTCAAAATACATGTACGAGAGTCAATTTATCCAAAATATATCAGAATAATTTTTAGTCATATCAGTTTCTTATCAATTTATATAAAATAAAAAATCTCTTTCAGATTCTACATTTTGTTTATTGCTTATCCTATAAAAATCCAGTTCTTGCTAATGGTATTATGTTAATGTCAATTTTTAGAGTTTTATACTCTGACATGATTTGCTACAGATAGAATCTCATGTCACAACAAAAGCAAAAATATAGTGATTTTTGAAAAAGAAAAATGCACATTCACTATTTATTCCACTTTCTCCTTAAACTCTGATTTTTAACTGAATATTTTATGTTCTTATGCATATTCTGTACAGTCTTTTAAGAATAAAATAAATACTCAAAGCTTTTTCTGTAGAACAACTTTACTGGAAGACATAAATATGGGATAATTTTAAATTCAGATTTATCTTTTCTTTTATTCCACAGTTTAGGACACTAAATTGAGGATTATAATTCTCACATCTTAATTTTACATATTTACCCATGTTTGTTTTATGTTTGCCTACTAAAATATAGCAATGCAGACAAACAAATGATGTTTTTAATGTTTTCCATTCCTTTATTTTCTGAGTGGCTGATGTAACACTTATTAGCTCACCCTAACTCACAATATCACCTATATCCCCTTCATTGTCATAATTACATAGATGAAACTGGACACACAGTAAGATCTCATTTATACAAGAAAGCCAAAAGAATTGGAGTCATGGAAGCAAAGAGAAAAATGGCGTTTTCCAGGTGCTCTGGGTGAAGACAATGGGGAAGTATCACCCAAAGTGTACAAACATTCAGGTACAAGACAAACAAGTTCAGAGAATCAAGTCTGCAGTATAAGTAGTGATGGAATTGTTAGCCAATTTGATTGCAATACTCCTGATACATTATATGTATACATATTTAAAATAATCATGTGTACTTTGAATATGTATAACCTTTATCAATTAAATATTTGAGATTAAAATATAAAATAAGATACTGAAATCTATAACATATGCCTGTTTCTTATTTTTAATTTTGTAAGCTTCAACACTACAGCTCCTAGTAAGACTTACTGCTGCTATTGGACTTCCTGGAAACACCTGACGTACAATAGAGTAACTACAATTGCATTAGGAGTGTCCCTTATTTGCAATACTCATGATAAGGGACACTCCTAATGCAATTGTAGTTACTCTATTGTACGTCAGGTGTTTCCAGGAAGTCCAATAGCAGCAGTAAGTCTTACTAGGAGCTGTAAATTACTAGGACTAACTTTGGGTCTCTCTCAGTCTTCTCATCTTTATCAGAGAGATATATCTATCCATTAAGATAATTAAGTTAATAGATGTAAACAGCTTAAGTCAAGTCTCAGCATAGTTTTAGAAGTTAGCAACTCTGATCGTAAGTGATGCCATATACGTTTCCCCTTATTTCAAAGTCACTCTAGCCCGAAATGCTTTTTGAATAAAGAATGAGAGAACTGACCAACAACATGGTAGAGTAAAATGTATATAAATTTAAAATATACTAATTACAATTATTATTTTAACAAAAGACAAACTAAAGCTATTCCAAAAGGTCAGAATTTGTCCTATTTTGGGCCTGAATTATATATTGGGAAACTATTTTACTTACTTCCTGGGTTTGGCACTTTTGAAGGTATAAAATGTTACTGAAGTCTGAGTAACATTTCATTTCTACATTTTGAATTGTGCATTACAACTACAGTAATAATTTCTGCAGTAGTATACATGTTGTCAAAATACATGTTCAAGAGTCCTATAAAATTAAATATGTGATGTTTTATCATATTTTTATTCTTTTTTCTTTGTTTTTGGAAAATTTTGTTGTTTTTGGTATTCTCATAAGAAAGTGAAATATGTAACAAATGTAACATACAATTCAGTAAAAATATATCACCAAAATCACTAAAGATGTTTTAAATTTAAGACCAATATTTAATAATTATATCCCCCAAATTTGAAATATTAACACAAGAATATCAGTGTATTGAGAATTTCTATAGAATTGTGTTATTAACCGTTATAATGAAAAGAAGTATATCTAACTTCTTCAGTTGTTTTCAGCTGTTCTTTGAGGTTTCTCCCTCTTGTTTCTATTGTTATGGCCTTTATTCTCTTAATAAGCTGTACTTAACCTTTATGTCAATGAAGAGTAAAAAGCTTTGTCTTTTCTTCCTCTTAGCATGGATCAAATAGGTTAAAATTTACAGGAAAATTTAATAAATGCTAAGGAAAGAAATAATCTAATAAAATATCAATATTGCAACCTAAAATCGATACATTTATTTAAATCTGAGTATTTATTATGGACACACATTGGCTGGCACAGGTTAGATGTAGAGATGCTTTTGTTAGGGTGGACCAGAATAAAGAGAGAGATACAAATAGAACTAATACATTAGTTAACTTGCATAATCCATAGAAGGAGATTTTGTTTAAAGTCAGTATCTATTTAATTAAAAGCTAAGTACTTTGGATGGGCTCGGTGACTCAGCCTGTAATCCCAGAACTTTGGGGAACTGAGGCGAGTGGATGGTCTGAGGCTGTGGGTTTGAGACTGGCCCAGGCAACTTGGCAAGACCTCATCTCTACAATAAAATCAAAAATTAGTTGGGCTGGTAGCATACGCCTATAGCTCCAGAGTTCCGGCTACTTGGAAGGCTGAGGCAGAAGGATTGCTGGAGCCCAGCAGGTTGACGCTGGTTTGACCATGAATATGTCACTGCATTCCAGCCTGGGCGACAGAGTGAGACTCCCAGGCAAAAAAAAAAAAGTAAGTATTTCAAATAGAAAAGGTAATATGAAGAAGAAAAGGAAATAGCCTATGATTTAAAAGTTTCATAAATCATACCCCAAAAAAGAGAATCTCTTAAAACTGCTTTTTTCATAGAGTTTAGTAAATAAATAAATTAAAGGAATATCATAAGAATTAAAGCATATAGAAAAGAATTGATTTTAAAGAAAGCATATGTTTACCCTAGAAAAGAAACATATACTTACATATATATTTATGAAACTTTTAATTTTTCTGAAAATATTGCTACATGCTTAAGTATAGAAAGGTCACAGCAGGATTTGAGAACATTAAGGAAAGAAGTCAAGGAAATCCATCATTGGTCTTATAGCCTATAATCAGAACATCATTACAAGCCAAATGAGTATAATTTGTCACTTTGAAAATTCTCAGGTTGAGAATCAGGTCATTTCAATACCAATTTTCACAGGGCAACGGGGTCATGCAGTCCACCTGTTCTGTATATTTCTCCCAAATAACTTTCAAAGCAGCTGACTCTGTATAAACTATCATTCATTGCTAAAGGGACCTCCTGACGTTTCTCTTCACATGGCTTCCATTTATAAGTATCTTTTTCTTTTCAATCTAGAAGAAGAATTATTTGTAAAAGACTTTTAGAAGGTAGTTTGACAGTATCTAATAAATACTGTATGTAAATAAACATGACCTTTGAGCTAACATTTTCAGTGACAAGATATCCAGCTTACTCTCATTAATAACAATATTAATAACAATAAATAATTTTTAGAATGTTACATAAGTTATGAATTACGTTCATTCCTCAAAAGAGCTCTATCAGATAGCTACTACTTTTATACATATTTAAAGATAAACAAATTAAGGCACCAAGTAAATGGTAGAGCTGGAACAAGCAGCCAGGTTTGTTCTAGAATCCGTTCTCTTAAATTCCTGCACTAGGCGGTTTCAACCAAAAGCACACAGGCACAAATTCTGTCAGTGGAAGAGACCTAGGAAGATTTATCATCTAAACTAAAAATGCAGCCTTGGTCCTGTTTCCAAATGTATTGTTCACCAATGACCAATCCTTACATCAATAGCCAGAACACTGAAGAAGCAGCACTCGGAATCTAATGTTAAAAGCAAATGAACTTTTCTCCATTGCTTCATTTTCACTGATTAGAGAAGAAATTTCTACTCTTTGTCTGGATAAAAAGTGGGGAGTTAGTGAAAGATGGCCTTTGCTTCCTGGAACTGGGAGATATTTAAAACTAATTTTTTTTTCTAGCACACTTTTGTAGCTATTAGGAGATGTCTCTTTCACATGCAGTAACTTTTTTAACTGCTCACTTTTTAACACCTAGGAAACCAATGATCTTTCCCCAGCTTCTGCCTTTTCAGTTATCATTGCCCAACAGAATAGAGCATAAATCAATCCCCTTCTTCCCCAGTGCAGACCAAAATCTGGCCAGTGTAAACACATATGCATCCTTCTGTTGGATATAATCTAGAAATTGAAAATGAGCACGATGCAGCAGCTACTCTGTTTTGTTCCATTAGCAATCCAACCAGCTTGCTTATCTCTCTTCCTAAAGACGACTGAGAAACTAGGCATACAGCATTGTACTTTGTCTTCCTCACATTAGGAGCACATAATGAAATGAAATCCCAAAGGGGAGAGGCAGAAAAGAGAGTTAGGGTACCTATCAGGTACAATGTTCACTATTTGGGGGCATGAGAACGCCTAAACCCAATCCCTAACAGTATGCAATATGTCTGTGTAAGAAACATGCATTTGTATCCCTTGAATACACAAAAGAGAGAGAGATGTCTAAGTGAACTTGTTAAGGCTAACCAGAGAAGACAAGTGCATGCACCCACTTCTCTGCCCTTGTGTCAGGATGGTGTAAATTTCCACCAGTATTCTCCAAAACAATTCACTCCCAAACTACCTTATCATACCCATAGCCAATAATTCATCATTTTTATAACTTCTAGTGGGGTGAAGTTTGAAGAGTAATCCAAAAGTAATCAAGTTTAGAATAACTGTTTTGAAAATGTGAATCTTGCTTAACGTTGAATTATGATACTTTCTAAGACTTCGCCAATCAAGTCTGGAAATGTAAGCGTCCAATTATTAATCTTTCTCTCATTTACACAATTTTTAAATCTTATCTAGAAGTAACGGAGGTTTACATTTCCAGCCATTGTTAATTTCAAAGCCACTCTTTAAGAGACTCATAAGTGGACTCTGAACATCTAGCATAATACTACAAGAAAGGAATTGACAGTAGTGGGTCACTGCCAGGGAGTACCGGGGGAGGGCACATAAGAGCAATAAGGGTATCTGATCCTAACCCAGGCAAAGTGAGGTCCAATGGGAGGCACAAACTTCATCTGTAAGTAAACCACCTATGTACCAAATCCTGACTTGTACCCACACTTTTAAAACAAAAAATTAAAAGGAGAGATAAGCCACTAACTCTTTTTTATTTTTAATATATATTTAAAATTTCACTTAAAAGTTTTGCTATCAAAATAGGACCAATTGAACAAAACTTTTAAGAATGGAATGATTTTATATCATTGATTAGGTTTCAAAGAATATAGTTTCTGACTACTTCCTAAGAGACTGAAGGCAAACCCTCAAGTCTGACGAGCTTTAATATCTCATTTGTGCAGTATAGAAATGAGACTAGATAAATGCTACAGTTTTACTGGTTCTAACATTTTATAATTTAAGATGCACATGTGTTCTGCTGAATGTTTAGCATCCCTGGAGGGTTCTCACAAGTTTCTGGGCTGATTTCCAAGACACCTGCCCTGTTTTAATCAGCTGTGCTTTTATACTTTGTGTATGATGGGGTCTTACATCAAATTGAACTTGAATAACAGGTTCTGTAGTCTTGGTTTTTATTTATTTTTTAACTACTGCTCAAGGCACAGTACATATATCTGGCTCTTTATATGTTTTTCTTTTTTAAATGGACAGAACCACTCAAATCTCTTGTCATGTGTCTCTTGTAATTCACAGGATCTATATGTTGTAATTAGCTCTGTCCTTTCCTGAAATTCACTGGCATTATGTATTTTTGTCATTGGCAATGTATGTAAATATGAGTACATACTTCATAACTTGAAAATCCAAGGGCCCTTATTACATTACTTATCCCAAACAGGTTTTGATCCAGAGTCTTGCTTACTGCAAACTGTGTATCTGTAGTCAAAGTTATTTCCTGCTTTATTTTTAATAAAAGCTTTCTTTAGAGATAAACACAATAAAAAAGATAATTTTATGTTATTTTGAACCATAGCCAGTTATAAAAATTATTAGTCTTTTATAGTAAATATCCCTTTTTATTTTAAAAATATATTTATTAAATAACTTTTATGGGTAGTGATTCAATAAAAGCATCATTGAATATGACAAACAATTGCCTCCAAAATTTGTTTTGATTTCCACACACTACTACAAATTTGCTAAAAACTCACAAGTATTTATTATCTATTAACAGCTGTTACTGGCTTCTAATATATATCTGAAGAGTAATTTCCTTTCTATATTGCTATACTTTTTTTCATTATCAGTTTCGCGCTCACCTTTCCAGTTCCTTACTTGCTCTTCCTTATAGGAGATCTGTTTATACTACTTCAAATATGTTATGTGGATATTATAGAACAAAAAGGCTAAAAGGCTATTTAAATCACTTGTAACCAGGCTACATAAAGTTATAAATACTTCATTTTAACTCAGTAAAACATTCAGAACTAGTCAAATAAATGCATATCCTTTATTTTTTCAGAAGGATTCTTAGTAACACAATGAAAGTCACATACATCACATTTTTTAAGTTATGATGAGATTATCTAGAAATATATTTTTGGAGAGTTTACAGTCAAATTCAGACATACCATCTATCTGACCTTGCTAACATAATTTCCCCTATAGATTTCAAGTCTCAAGACAATTTGATGTGTTATCTTACTAATGTGTACTTTCAGTAGTAAGTCAGGTTTAATGAATACCCAAGGCATAACAGTTATAAACACACATGGCGTAATCCCAAGGAAGGGATAAAGTTTTAATAACTAGCATCATTTGTGTCATGACCTTCTATTTTCTTGGTTTACATCATTTAATAGTTATATACGGCTCAAAATAATCCATTCAACCCTTTTCTTTAAAATGATAGCATTAAAAAAAAGCGTAAAAGATGCTTTCTCCTTTGAAAGCCTGACATAGCCCATACCCTACATATTTCTGGGAATGGACGGGAAGTTTGAAAATATGTAATTTATTGACTGATACAGAATTTGCTTTTTCTTTTTGTCAGAGGAGTAAAATATGGGTTTGAAAGTCACTTCTCCTAAGTAAAGTAAATGTTCAAAGTATGTGGTACAGCATGATTATTTGAAATGAAAAGTATCATTTTTTGAAAATGTTATGTGGTAAGATGAAAATAGTGTTATATTTTTAAAAATTCTGGCTACCTAAATTAGTAAAAAAGGAATTTACCATTTTGTTGCCTTTCCAAAATTTTATTTTTTATTAGTTTTTAAATTAAAAAATCAAATTTGGGTGTTTAGGCTTAAAACAGGCATTACATCTGTATTTTTTGTTTTCAGGCAGAAATTTCAGAGAAAACTATAATTTTTTGTAGAGACAAGATCTCAGTATGTTGCCCAGGCTGGTTTCTAACTCATGGCTCAAGAGATCCTCTGGCCTCGCCTTCCCAAAGTGCGGGGATTATAGGCATAAGCCACTGTGCCACGCCTTTTCTTGCTCTTTTTAAATTTTTTAACATATTTTAGAATATATACTAAATCATAATCCTTATTATTATTTTTATTTTAGATGCAGGGGGTGTGTATGCAGATTTATTACATGGGCATATTGTGTGACCGTGAGGCTGGGATTCCTATTGAACTGTCACACAAATAGTGATCCTGTTACCCAAAAGGTGGTTTTTCAACCCTTGGCCCTCTCTCCTCCTTTAGGAGTTTCCAGTGTCTGTTGTTCCCATCTTAATGTCTGTGTATATTCAATGCTTAGCTCCTTCTTAAAAGAATATGTGATATTTGTTTTTGTTTCTGCTTTAATTCATTTAGAATAATGGTTTACAGCTGCATCTATGTTGTGGCAAAGGACAGGATTTTATTCTTTTTAACGGCTGCATTGTATTCCATGGTATATATGTATCATGTTTTCTTTATTCATTCTACCATTGATGGGCACCTAGGTTGGTTCCATGTTTTTGCCATTATGAAAGTGCTACAAGAAACATATGAGTGTAGGTGTTTTATTAGTAAAACAATTTATTTTGCTTGGGTAGATACCCAGTAATGGGATTCCTGAGTCAAATGATAATTCTATTTTTACTTTGAGAAATCTCCATACTGTTGTCCACAGGGGCTGAACTCCTTTCCATTACATGAAGAGTGTATGAGCACACCTTTTACTTTGCAACCTCACCAACATCTGTTGTTTTTGACATTTTAATAATAGCCATTCTGACAGGTGTAAGAGGGTTTCTCATTGTGGTTTTGATTTGCATTTCTCTGATGATTAGTGCAGTTTTAATATGTTTGCTGATAAGCCTTTTTCTTAATCATCACATAGATGATCTTTTGTATATGATGGGATTAAAAAGTAGAAAATTATATGTATAGCATTTATTCAAATGAATATTTATGTTTAGATAATTATTTTTACATTTTAAACTCTGATTAGAGAATAAAGTTATTTTTTAAATATTTACAATATAATACCTTGAGGTTCACATATATTGTTGTTTTGGAAAACAGGAGCAAATGCATTATTGCCAGTAATTAAATCATTTCTTATACATTAGCAGTATTAAATAGCATGGTTTTGTGTATTTTTTTAAATTATAAAAATGGAATTATTCCTGAAATTGTGAATTTAATTAGATACCATAGATTCAGAAAAATTTTCATTTTATTTAATTTTGTTAAATTGGACTACTTCCAAGTCTAACCATTTATTTGATAATTATCATACTTTATAAATTCATGGACAAATCTGGAGACAGATTTCAAGTTCTTTTAAGAAGAGACATAAAAATTAGAAGACTCAAATTCAGTTTTTTACCAAAATAACTATTACCCTTGTGACCTTTGAAAAGTAATTTAAGATAGCTCTGCCATAATTCATTTCTATTATAATGTAAGTGCTAATAATTTGTTTTGCCTACTTCATAAAGTCTTTCTAAAAACAATACATTTGAGGTTAATAAGAAAGAAAAAATGGTAAACTCATGGCAACTGAATTATTAAACTGATGCCATACATTACCTATTGTTTATATAACTGTCCAGATATGTACATCAGTTGTAGGTTTCTAGAAATATACATTCAATGCTAACACATACCCACAAACACTAACTACATGTTACAATAGTTTAACCATGTCTGATATCAATGCTTCCTCATTTTCAGAACAATTAATAAAAAACCATATCCCTTCAATAGCAATAATACCTAGTTATTAAACCTGATCTGTTCCAGAAAAATGGGGCTAATGTTAAGGAAATCTTTTTCAAATATTATTCATATGATAATACAAATTTTCCTTTTCTTATAGTTATTCTATAGTTGAACTAACAACAGGAAAAGAGTTGGGGAGTGAGTTCAGTTGTCTTTCACCATAATGACTTAAAACACAATCATCAAAACATTCATAAAAATTTCAAGTAAATGAATGTCTGTTAAATATACCTATTTTAATGATATTTAAAATTCATTTTAAACTTGTTATTGAAACTAGTAATTCACACACACACACACACACACACACACACACACACACAAATGCATTTCCCTAAGAATGTTATTTTCCTAAATTCCACTACGAAATAGGAATAAATTATTATACAGAAACTATTGCATAGTGGAGACAATAGAAGGAGTCTGAAAAAGGACGTTTTTAACCATAATATTACCTAAGTTCTTAATTATGTTTACATGTTACTGTCTTTATAAGGCTGTCATATGTCTCTCCAAAAAGACAATATGCTTACCCAAGATTAGCTTACTTTTGGGTAACTGTAAAGACAAGAAAAAAATAAAAAATAGGCAATGCTGTAATGTATGAAAATCAAGTAAAGATTCTACTACTTGAGTTAATTAGCATGACTTACCCTTTTAAAGGAAAGTAATAAAATTACCTAAAGAAAAAGAAACACATTTATTTTATCATACTGATTTCTAAATTTTGATAATCTTAATTTCCCTTTATTAATATTTATATATTGAGCATGTCATATAAAATCTATCTAAATTAGTTACTAATTGACAATAATATTGAAATAAAGTAAGTACTGACAGCCTAAATTAAACTTACTTTCCATAAATCACAACAAATTCTAAAAACTGAGTTTTCTCTCTACCAACTGCTTTAATTATCACTATTGAACCTTAAAAACTATATATTTTTCTCCTAGGAATTCATTTAAACTTCATTTCTTATGCACATATGATATATAAATTCAAAAGTTTAAGAAATCTATTAGGTCAATATAGAATAGTGGCAGTTCTAGAATAAATCCTAGGTTCCTGCTGAGATACATACGTGACCAAAACTCCCATTTGACTATTGAAATGTTAGTTCAAATAGTATAAATCTAAAAGTAAAGTAATGGTGACACTTGACTTGTGAAAATGTTAATGTTTTAACATCTAGAACTATATTTTGCCTTTTGTAGTAATAACTAATTCCACTTTTTACGTGTAGTGTAAGTTACTTTTAAGAAAACAGCAAAAAAAAAAAAAGAAAAGAAAAATATCTTTATATATGTTAGAGTTGCAGCTCCGGGTATGGCAAGATATTGCATTTTTCTTATAATACTTTTAAAGTATAATAGTTATGGAGAAAACACATGCACTGTAAAGCTACCTCTCTATAAATTTTCACAAACTTAAAATAACGAAAATCCATGTCAAAAAGAGAACTGCATCAGCTCTGCACAAATACCTTTTGTGTTATTACCATTGCCACCTGCTTTCTCCTCCCCTAAGCCCCAACTATCACTATTCTGCCTTCAATAAAATATTAGCTTTTGCTTCATTTTTCTGCATATTAATGAAACTGCTTATCACATGCTTTTTGTTTTCATTCCTTTTCAACATGATATATTGAAAATTACTCATTTTATGCATATGACATCAATCTCATGGCTGTATAGTAATCTGGTGTGTGAATATACCACAATATATTTATCTATTTTAATTCTGACTGGCAATCACATAGTTCCTAATTTGGGGTGATTATAATAGTGTTACTCTGAATATCTTTTTTAAAATGTCTTTTGTGAATATATGTAAGAGCAGAAAAGCTGGGTAATAGTGCATCACAACTAAAGCTTTGGAAAATGTGGCCAAACTGTTTTCCAAAGTGATTATATAGCAAACTTTGAAAGTTCAAAGCAAATAATAAATGTATTTATGATTATTTTTCCATAAAGGGTGAGTGAATATAAAAGGTAATTTTTCACAAGCAAAGTACTAATAATTCTAGAAAAATGCACTTTTAAAAGTCAAAAGATATATGCTTAAAATTAAACATTATGAGCAGATTAAAGATGGAACTGATTATCTGTAAAGAAACATAACCACATGCCACTTAAGTTTGAAGACCCTCCAACATGAGTCTTAGCTACCTGCTAGCTAATCTCAAAAGTAACAAAGCATAGAACAAAAATCACATCTAGAATATATTGGATGAACACAATTTTTAGACAGGCATTCTTATTGGCTTGATGCAGAAAACTATAAAAGCCACTAATAGTGAATATCTGTATGTGTGTGCTAAATGTTAGAATTTATTTAATAACTGTAGTAGAAGATTAAACTGTCATTTTAACTTGTTTTGTGGTACCATCATATTTCTGGCAAATGCATCATTATTTTGCATATGAACATTACTCTTCTCCTGCTGAGAATATGGTGTCATTTGTCCACATTGACTAAATTAGTGCTGACTCCTCCAGCATCTCTGACAAATGTATCTGTAAATGCAGTCTATTTACATCTTCCCACCCCAAATCATAAACTTCTTTTGTTGAAATACACTACAGAAGAGCTAAAATGACAGTATTTGGTGAACAGTTTTAAAAATAATATTTTTTGTTTTCCCCTGCTAAAAACAGCCTGAAGTTTTCAGTGTTGGTTCATTTCAGTAAAGAGTCACTGGAAACAAGGAGCAATTTCTTTCAGTGTTAACGCTCTAGGTATTTACTTGAATGGAACATTAGCAAGCAACTGGGAGGTGACAGGGACACTGTTATTTGAATATTAACTCTTTCCAGTCGCCATCCTGATTATAATTGGCCATACAGACTTGGGTTAGTTATTATCAACAATGGCTGTGCACTATTAGAATTATCTGGGGAGCTTTAAAAAATATATTCATGCCTAGATATGCATCCTGTACCAATTAAATCTTAATCTGTAGCAGGAACCCAGGTATCAGATTTTAAAGAATTCCCATAGGTGAATCTAAGAAGCAGACCATTATGAGAACCACTGTATAATGCCATCAGGTTTTAAAGTGTCAAAATCTCCCCCACAGTTAAAGCAGAGAATATTCAAGTAGTCTTTGACGTTAGTATAATGAGAGTTACATTTTTTTATTTTCTTTTTCTTTTTATTTTACAAATCCCAACTTTAAACCCTTGGCATATAATTTCATTAGCATTTCCTATGTTCTCATAGAAATGAATTCCCTGATTTTATTCCTTTTTCACAGATTCCCCAAACATTACTGTGTGATTTTTGTCAGGAGTGTTATGACTTCAATAAGATAAATCATCTCTTAAAACCACTTTATATAAACAAACAAAAATTGTACAATACTAGTAAAACACCTCCAAAGCCTAAGCACATTTCCCATGTAATATTTTAATGAATATATAAGTATTGAAAAACAAATATTTTTCTCTTTTATCATATTTTAATGCCTAAGCTAATAAGCATTCTGGTAAATTCTTATTATGATAATAAACTGATTAAAATTTACTGATCAACATTCAGTTCTATTTTTCTTTGTTCATGTACCAACTGCTACATCAGTAACATTAAAATGTGGGATTATGAAGTTAGTGAGTTTTGCTTTGGATTTTGCTTTTTTGGTTATTTTTACAATTTCATCTCTGTGCAATAAATTGGACTCCAACAACTAACTATTCTTGGTCAGTAAGACTGTAGAGTTCTTTTAGATACAGTAGATTAAAAATATAACAATGTTTAGAACAGTACTCTCAGTCTCATCTACATTCAAAGTACATGAATTTCTCAAGAAGAACTCTGGGATTTTATACTTTAATGTTTTTGAGATTTTGCTTAGATGTCCTGATTAATTTACCAATTCAACAGTATCTGTTTAGTAAACTCTCCTGCCAAGTCCTGGGGAATATGACAGTGGAAAGATAAATGAGGTCTCTTTCCTCACCATTTCCTCCTGTTTTTATTTTCCGAAGATGGTTTAGCTGATCCCTCTGTGTTCCCATGGTATGTCTTACCATTTCCACACAATTTACTGCACAGTAAAGAAAAATCAGTCTCAGTCTCTCTCTCTGTCTCTCTCTCTTCTCTCTCTCTCTCTTTCTCTCTCTCTCCCCCCCACCCCCAAGCCCCTGTCTCTCTCCTGTGTCAGACACTATCTGCAGTGGCTCTGTTATTCACAGTTATGTGGGAGGCAGCACAGCACTAAGAGTTAGAGATTGGCTTTTGAAGTCAAACCACAAGTATTTTAATTCTGGCTTCATCATGTATCAGTTGTGTGGCCCAGGCAAATGTTTTAACCTTGTTATCCCTGAGTTTCCTCTTCTGTAAAATGGAAGAAATACATTAATGCCTGTCTCATAAGGTTGTAGTACAGACTGCATATCGTGATTTATATAAAGTTCTTAGTACAGTGCCTAAGATTTAGTAACTTCTCAAGAATTGCTACCCAAACTCAATATCATATTTTTAACACCAAGTATATTATGGAATGCAGGCACAGTTAATGATGTTTGAATGATTTATCATCTGTATTGCATTACTTAATACAAACATTATAAAAGTGCAGTCTCAAAATGTGGACTTAAATATTATTATAAAATTATCTTACTTATCTCAGACCATTTCTTCTGTCTCACAGAGGAGCAAATGTTCTGTAGCACACTTTGAGCAAGTGACTAAAATGATTTGGATGAGGCATACATCTTAGTAGGAATAATCTTGCCGAACATGTCAAGTTGTCAAGTGCTAATCTCTGTCAAAATCATAACTAAAGTATATTTTACAAAGATATTGGCTTTCCAGTGCATTGGGATATGATAGCAATTGTGTGTGAAGTAACATTCTAAATTGAGCAGCTAAAATAAAATTGGGTTGGTAAAGACAGCTAATATAAACTGTATCAAAGCCAATTCAACTAGAGCAAAACACTAATGAAAATGATAAAACAGACACATGACAAAATTTATAGATGTTATTCAGGCCCATGAAACACATTAATAGCTGGTATAGTAGAGATGAACCTCAAAGTTGAAACAACCGTCTCGGCAAACTAAGTCCACAGTAAAACCAAAGGAATTCATTTCACCAGAAAATACATATTCTGAGTTTATCGTGAAAACAATAACCATATTAAATCTTATGCCAAGTATTAAAACATTTTCATACTCTTCAAAGAACTCACATCAGAGATTGTTTGTTTCTTACATTCAGTGAAATGTGTTGATGTGGAAACTAATATATATGTATTATTATTGCTATTGGGGAATTTAACATTGTTGTAAAGTTATTAAACAATACTCTACCACTCTACCAGAATCAACATGGGAAGGTTTATATCAATACCATTTAAAATATAATTCTTAAATATGTTGTTAGGATTAATGTTGAGTTATCATTTCCTCAATAATGGTCCTTTCATTAATCCATAAATATTACTAAGTTACTACTATTTATCAGTAGCTACTTCAGGTGCTGTGGATATAGAAATGAACGGTATTAAGCTAAAAATTATTCCATTTGGTCCCAGAGAGATTACATCAAGTGGAACAGGGAGACAGACAGCACACTAATAAATTAAAACAATACATAATCTTTCTGATTGTGACAAATACTGTCCAGGAAAATAATAGAAAAAGATAGAAAACACTGCAAGATTGAATGAACTGTCAAAGAGAAGAAAACATTTCAATAAAGATCTAAAAGATGAAGAAGCCTAGTTCTGAATATGCCTGGCTAAAAGTTTTTCTGTAGAAGTTTCAGAAGTCTAAAGGACCTAAGGTAGAGAAGGGCATAATTGGTAAGCTGCTATCCTAAAAACGGTATGTAGACATCAGTCATCAATGTATTTTAAAAGCATGCTTTAAAATAATTATTTTATTCGCATTTATCACAATGTGCACAACAATCACTCAACATGGTTTCAGTGAGTATGATAACAATATTAGCTACTAGTAATTATACAATTCTACCTCTTCTTATTACACTTCTTATACTAAACAAATCCTGTACACTGAGAAGAGAATAGATTTTCACTTGCATAAAATGCTGGGATTATTTATGTTCCATTAAGTGGTAAATCTGTAAACAGATACATTCAGCTACTGCCTAGTTATAGAAGAAAATATATATAGAATTTGTGTCTCATTATAGATGATATGAAATTAGAACGCAAATCAAAAGTATTTTCCTCTTATTAGCACATTCCCTTAATTCAATGAAACTCTAGAAAAGGGAAAACATCTAGGGAAAGGCATGCAAAATTGTGTTTGCATTTTTACAAATGCAATTAAACAAGCTCTTTTTAAGGAAATATATGGTTATATAAGTAAGCTGAATTTGGGAATACAGCTCATTCTCAACAACATTGAAGCTGAAATACCCATCAAAAGAGAAGGACATGAGAAAACAAAATGACACTCTTGTGTACTCGGCATGATTGCAAAATATCACATCATTCTTTTTAAACATATGAGCATGTACACACCATACACTTCTGAGAAATATCATGGTGATAACTTCATACTAAAAAAAAGTCTATTCCTAAATTTCCACAGCATTGGTACAGTTTGAAGCCTGAGATATCAACTACAAAGTATGCATTTCTCTACATAACCCTCTTCTTCCCAGGACAATGGTTGTGTGTGTTTCTATGTTTTATGATATTCTCTTGGAGTGTTTTATTATAACTTATAATATATATGTTCATCTTCTGTAAAACAAAGCAAAAATTAAAACTAAAGGAATTTTTGAATGGATAAAAACTCATTTTTGAGTATTTAATCTCTATGACATCTTCAACACAGAAAACAATATTTGTTGTATAAATAAATTGCATTTACTTGTACTCAAGGGGAGGTAAAAATAGATTTACTTATTTTACTATGATCACACCCCACAAACTCTTTCAATAAATTGAATGTTATAAGAATGACAATTAACAAAATGAAAAGACAACCTGCAGAGTGGAAAAAGATTATAAGCTATTCAATTGACAAGGGATTAATAACCAAAATGCACGAGAAACTCAGACAATTCAGTAGAAAATTAACAAAAAACCTAATTTAAAATGTGCCAAATATCTGAATAGAAATTTTTCATATATGCTTCATAAATATGTAAAATTCTTATGCTTCCACAACATTAGAAATTACTTTTTTATTTAAAAAGATTAACTTTGAGGTCTTAAGTGTTGCACGGTTTTCATCACCATTGAAATGTTTCTTGTTGGAAGGTGGCCTTCATTCTATGAGGAAGGCCAAATACTAATGAGGAGAAACCAATATCAAATGAAGTCTCTGCTCAAAAGCTCCGGCAGGTCTCTCAGATGGCAGTAACACCAAGGATCAGGCATTTAGGTGATATCAGTTGGGACCATCTTTCAGTCTAGTGCCCGGTTGACAATGGAAGAGAATTTCCAATCAACCAACATTATTATGAGAAATAATAAACTGTTTTTCTTTGAAGCTATGAAATTTAGTTCTGCTTTCTTACACATCAATAGAAAAGTGAAACAACAGATGATCACTTCCTCTGTGGAGATACTATGCTGCTTCCTGGTGACATGCTGACACTGAAGTTTGTCTTGGAATGAATCCATGATGCCCTACATCTGCACATGCAAAACTGACCTTAAAGCAATTGTGTATTGCCCATGAAAATGACACATATAATAACCAGAGATATTTACTTCTATACACAAGTAAATACACATTCCAATTTGAATAAAACAGCACAGACACACAATAATCAGCTGAAACTATGAGAATGACTTTTTGACAAATGTCACACATAAAAGAAGACAACAGCTGTTGGGATTAATTATAGTCAACACAAATAGCATGTTGGGAGAATGTCATTTTAGAATTGACTGGAATTTCTGATTAGTGTTTTTATGCCAAGAAAACAATTTCTTAAGGCGAAGTAGTTCATGAAGGGAAGAAAAGAGGAATCTAGATGATTAATTCGTCTGTTTCAGGTATACATGATTTTGTACTGCTTTCAAATATTCAGCATGAGAAATATATCAAACTATGAGAAAACATTAATAATACAATCAGCAACTGTAGCTAGTATACTTTTCAAGGTAGCTATAAAAAATGAAGTTAAAGCTGGTCATGATTACACCTATATAAGATATAAGGGTTCTTAATTTCATGTTCATTAAGAGGAAAAGACATGTCAAAACTTAATTTCATGCAACCGTTGCATAAACACTCAGAGGCAGTTCCAAAAGCTCTGACAATTATCTGACTGAGAATTAGCCCCCTAGGCCTGAGTTACAATCAGATATGACAATCCTTCATCACCAAATCTGCCTTAGGTAGACATTACCTGTGTGATAAAATTTTACACTGCAGTATGTAAATATCTGACACTGATAAACTGCCAGAATGTATGGTTTCTTCAAGGCTGAAGCCCAAGTTTAAGAGGACCATTTCATAGGCAGTAACAGTAGCTAATCGTTTTTTAAAAGACACAAAATATTAGAAACATATGATTTGAGAGAAAATAATTTTATTATTGTAACTTTTATTATTATTATTTTTTATAATTTTATTATTGTAACTTTTAGGTATTTATACTATTTATTTTCTATAAAATAAGACTAGGATAAAAGTTTTAATGATGTAATACAAGTAAAAGTGGATTATTAATCCTAATATAATTTCAAAAATACACATTTGGAATTCATAGAGGATGAGGTTAGCAAACATATCTAATTTAATCTCTTTCAACCCCAGTGTCTGGTTCATAGCATGCATTCACTGTATAGTACTGTCTTCTGTTAAATTCCTTTCAAAGAAAATGTCTTTCTCTGGCAGAAACTCAATAAATTAAAGTTTCGCTAAGTTGAATGAACAGTTTACATAAGAATTGAAAATTGTGTAGGGAAAGACAAAAGAATTAGAAATTAACTTAATGTGTCTAAATCTTTAGATTAAAAATGACAGGAATTGACAAGCTGAACTTGTAGCCCCCACTATCTCTATCTGTCTGTCTCTCCCTCTCCCTCTATCTCTCTCTAAAAAGAAAATCAAGACTACTAACCAAATTTAAGGTTATAATTGTTCTATTAGAAAAAAAGCCAAGAGAAAAAAATTCATTTGGACTAGCTGCTTTGGTAGAAAAACCTTTATGTTAATTGTTTATCAATATAAGAAAACTGCAGTAAATTGCCTTTTTAAAGTAACTAAATTACTAATACCTTTATGTTTAAATTAATCAGACACAAAAGAGTAATTTTCAACTTAAATCATTCATTTCAAAGCAATGCCATTAAAACAGAATTTAATTACTATTAAATCTAAAATCAATAATAAAAGTACATAAAATATTTTTATCAAATATATGACATGCATTGTCAAGCAAAATATTCTCTTTATTTTATAAACTTACCTATCAGTAATATTGTCCCATAGAGAAAGCAGTGGTGATCAGTATGGCAAGGAAGATGGCGTGCAATTCATTTCATTGAAAGTGTCCAGTTCATTGTCGGCACAAAGGGAAGGAAAGGGTGAGGATAGGGGTGGAAAATATGAGGGAGGAAAGGAGAAAAAGAATAGAAGAGAGAGAAGAGAGAGAAACAGAGAGGGAAAGGGATACATGTTAACATGACATTATTTTTTTAAATGAAGTTTTAATTAAAATGTAATGTAATACCTGGCTTCCTTTTACTTTACTTACTTTAAATATACATGGAATATATATCACAAATAATTTTAGTAGAAGAATATGAAATAAAAACAGCCCCATAATTCACTTATTATTATTTGTCATTCACGTGAAATGATAAGCATTTCAGAGCATGTGGTAATTCTAACTAAAATATCTAAATATGAGCCGGGCTCGGTGGCTCAGTCTGTAATCCCGCGCCTTTGGGAGGCTGAGGTGAGTGGATTGCCTGAGCCCGCGGGTTCGAGACCCGCCTGGGCAGCGAGACCTCATCTCTACAATAAATCAAAAAATCAGCCGGGCGTGGTAGCGCGCGCCTGTAATTCCGGCTACTCGGAAGGCTGAGGCGGAAGGATCGCCGGAGCCCAGCAGGCGAGGTTGCGGTGGCCGGGAGCGGCCACTGCACTCCAGTCTGGGCGACAGAGTGAGACTCCAACTCGAAAAAAAAAAATATCTAAATATGTTATGATAACCCAATGAAGTATATAATGGCAAGTTTCTAGACATTCTGCAAATCCATTTTGATACATGAACAAATAAGAACTCTGAGTCAGAGACATATAATAGATGAAATATTTTAACAAACATAGGTGCTGACACTTAGATTGAAATCACAGTAAGTCCGAAGGAAAAACAAAATAGAGCTTAACATTAATCTATATATATGATACAAATGACTAACACTAAACTAGTAAACACAAGTCCTGCATGTAATTTTTATTTAAGTTCCTGCTGAATCTAAAGACGATTGGTAGACGTAAATAGGTGTCACAATAGTTTCTCCTATATATTTCTCTTTCTGTCTTTTTAAGAAGTGGCTGACATTATCTTTTCATAATACATTAAGGTTGGCTAATGCAATGAAATACTTGAAAATATTATAAAAGGTACTGTTGTGAATATAGGTTAGAGATTTTTATTTAGATATAGTTTTGGGTCATAATAGATAATCGTGTTGAGAGATTTTAATTTCTAGCATCCGTTGTTTTCTTTCTCTTTTTTTGTCATTCCATCAATAGTTCTACAATCCTCAGCCATAGTAACTAGTATGGCAATTATCTAGTACAGATAAATATTTTTTATGTACATTGTAATATGCCTATTTTAACAAAACTGTGGTTTAGAGGAATTTTTTCATTGTATCCATTGTGAAAAATAAAATACATATTTTCTTTTTTTAATACATATTTTCATTTAGCAAATAATTTATCACAATATTAATAAATATATATTTAATACACAAAGTTTCATAGGAAAGAAAATTTCATGGGAAATTTTCATAGAAAGAATTTTCATGGAAAAGAAAATTCTAAAGAACACATTTAAAAATATTCTAACATAAAAACTGCCCTAAATATGCATTTATTTCCTCCAAACATTTTTACTCATATTTTGTTCGTGTTTCAATATTCTATGTTACATTATCATAAAGGTGTCAAGAATTTATTTACATTTTCATAGAAAAACTCTAGAGCTAATATTTTCCTAAAGATTAGATTGATATTAGGCAAGAATTTATTAGAAATCCAAACTAGCAAATGTATGTGAAAGACAGATGGTTAATAATGAAATTCAATTGTGATTATTCATCACCATTAGATGGATATTTCAACTTTATATAGGTGTCTGGAATGACATCCCATTTCTCAATATTTATAGTTAAAGAACTTTTTCTAAAGTTTTCTGATGATAAATTTTAGTCCAATAAATTGTAAATGGTCCTGGTGTTATCAATACAGACTTATAATGTATGATTGATCTAGATTTCTAGTCAAATGATTCAGGGACAGTAATAATGTCATATGAATAGCCTACTTCTTCAGAATCAAATAATTCACAGGCTTTATCTCTTAACCAAAACAACTAGGTTTTTCACAATGATTTCACAGCTACCCGAATGTCCTTTTTTAAAGAATACCATGCACTGCACTGCCTCAACATGCTGGATGGTTCTGAAAGGGAAAGCTAATTCTTAGATATTTCTGTTTTAAACCAAACTTCCTATAGAGAATTAGTCTTCTGCAAACAGGAAAAAACAAAGATTAAATTAACAACTACACCCTTAGCAGTTCCTATATGCCCTCAATACTAATTCCAAAGCAAACTAAATTCCTCTACTTCTTGCCATCTTTAATATTACTACTCTGGTTGTTCAAGTCTATCATCACAAGCCTGCCCCGCCCCATCATCCTGGATTATTGTATTTACCTATTTACTAGTCCCCCAGTTTCTGTTCTTGCTCTTCTATCATCTACCATCTATTCTATGTTAACTAGTCTCATCTTCAAAAAACAGAAATCAAGTCATGTTGGTTTTCTGCTTTAAGCCATACAATTGCTTTCCAATTTTTAAAAAAAGGAAGAAAATTGAATTTCTTAGTATAACTAGCAAGTATCTATATCATTTGTCTATAAAATTTTTCACTATGCCCCAGAAATAATTTTCCATTACACCCCATGTCAAGGTTTTTCTTGATTTAAGGGATTATTAAGTATGAATTCCCACTCCCTAGAAAGCTTTTATCTTAACTTTGGGCAAGACTACCTCAGATCATTCTTTTTTTTTTTTTTTTTTGGATTTATTGTAGAGATGAGGTCTCGCCTGCCCAGGCGGGTCTCGACCCCGCGGCTCAGGCAATCCACTCACCTCAGCCTCCCAAAGGCGCGGGATTACAGGCTGAGCCACCGAGCCCGGCTCCTCAGATCATTCTTAATCTTCACTTCTCAGCTCAAAATATATCCCCTCAGTTAGCATTTTCCTGGCTTCTGTATTTAAACATGGCCCTCTTTTCTCTCTTACATTACTTTGTTATTTTTTTCACAACACTTTTCCCCACTTATATTATATTATTGATTTGTTTTTTTTTAAATGAGCTAGAATAGATTTATTCATGAAAAAGATATCAGTTACATTTTTATACATAGCATGTATGATTATGAACTGTGCTAATTAAGCATTCTTCTTTTGGTTTTTATTTTTTTTTATATCAATTTTAAAAATGTGGTACATATACACGATGGAATACTATGCAGCCATAAAAAAGAACAAAATCATGAATTTCGCAGCAACCTGGACGGAACCAGAGTCTATAATACTGAGTGATCTCTCACAGAAACAAAGATCCGTGTATCACATGTTCTCACTCATATAATGGACCTTGAACATCCAATGTAATACTATAAGAAAATGACTGACGGTACTGGGAAACTACGGGGGGGGAGGGAGATGGGATTAACAGTAGCAAATATCTGTCTGGGGATGGGGGAACACCTCTTATCAACAGGGTGCCTGAATGAAACTTAATTGTATACCTAACCCTTAACTGTACCCCACAACATCATTGATTAGTTTTTAATTGTCTCTTAGCTAACTTGTTTTCTCCCTAAAGGCAGTGATCTTATTTTTTCACTGCCAAGCACCTTTACAAGATTCAAATATTTGCTGAAATAAATATAAAATTAAAATGTATACCTATAGCTTTCCAGAAATACAGTCTGTGGAAAGTTTGTTATTCCTGAGACAGTAATGATTATGTGTCAAAATGATGTCCATTCTGATCTGCCCCCTAAGATATCTTAGTGTAGGTTTGCCAGATAAAATATAAGACAACGAAGTCAATTTGATTTTCAGATAAAAACTGAGATTTTTATTATAAGTATATTCCAAATATTACATGGAATATACTTATACTAGGTATATTCATTGCTTATCTGAAATACAAATTTAATCAAGCGTCTTGTATTTCTATTTGCTGAATCTAGCTCTCCTACCAGAGAATATACTCTATGCAGAGGAGGAATAGCAGACATTTTAGAGTATTTTTTTAAGCCTCCAATTTTCAAATCTGTATACCAACCCTAGGTCTTGCAACTCTTAAAGCCTATGAATATGCTAATTATGCTATAGAGAACCTTTGTACTCTAGGCTTCATTTTCATCAGAAGTCTTATTGATAAAATGACATATATGGCAGGTAGTTTCAGGGGTATCCAAGGTATTTATTTATCTAAGAATATTATTATTGTTCTAAAGATGCAGGATAATTCAGGATTTAATATACCAGAATATTAATATATTTACATTAAACTCTCTTGGCCTCTCTCAAAAGAGGTTTATGGCCTTGGCCTTTGGAATTATGCTCTTGACTTACTCTAAGGAAATCTAAACAAACCCCATTTATCATGTTTCACAGGGATACTCTTAAGGTCATTCTCTACTGCATCTCTCAATGCTCACTAAATGAAGGTGCATACAGTACATTATTTCCTACCTCACTGCTTATGGTACACTTCTGTTTTTTTGTTTTTTGGGTTTTTTTTGAGTTGGAGTCTCACTCTTGTCGCCCAGGCTGACGTGGAGTGGCATGCTCACGGCCACACAGCCTCGACCTGCTGGGCTTAGGCGATCCTTCCGCCTCAGCCTTCCAAGTAGCTAGAAATACAGATACTACAGTACACTTCTAACTAAATACAAGGTTTACTGCTATTGACAACCTTAGAAACTGAAATTTTTAAAAGTCTATTAATAGGTCTCAAAGCAAGTTTGTGTCACTCTGAAATGTAGCTACTCTGAAATATGATGCTATATACATAGCTTTTATAATATTTATCATATTTAATTATCTTGAATATTGAGTATGTCCACTTTCTTTCCAGTGAATAACAAAGAATTAGTAACTGAGTACAAATACTTTCCTTAAATATATTTCTATGTCAGTAGAGAAATATTCTTGTATGTTACTAAATATACCAAAAGATGCCAAAATTTGTATAATTCATTTCTATAGCATTTGAGTACCCTTAGTGCTCCAGTCAGTGTGTTACATTAATTATTTACATTGCTCTGTACTCTCAAATTCCCTTGAAGAAGCAAAGCAAAGACACATTCTACACTATAACCATTAGTCAAGTCCACTATTATTGAGTCTTATGAATAATATTCCAAAACAAACACTGCAAGTAGTAGAGGATTCAAAGGAAAAGTGAATTAAATCTATGCATTTCATTTTTTTTCTGTTTATTTCCTCAGTATTTATTTTTTATAAAATATGCATCTGGAAAATAATCTGTTATGAGATATATATGAAGAGACTTCCAACGTCTGTTGGAAATGTCAGCCAATAACGTTTGATGCAGTTTATAAGTTTCCAGTTTTTAGTTAGATAAATATTTTAAATGCCATATATTCATCTGCTAAAGTATTAATGAATTGCCTGTAGCCCTGGATGAAATTGACGGTGTCATTTAAGTGAGAGAAAACACTTTACCCATTTTACTATTGAAATACTTTTAAACCAATGAACTTGCTACTTCTATATAATTATGGCAAACTTTGTAAGTGACAATCACATGATTATATACTTATATATGACAAAAACTGTGTAACAGGCAATGTGAAAAGTATATACTATGAAGGAATTAATTTGGTGTCTTTTTATAGAAGAACTTTCCATACTTACATACAGCACATGACCAGAAAGAAAAGTTAAGAGAAAACTAAATATTATTTTTTAACAAATCTTCTAATTATTAAAATTGTGTTAATTCAAACAGAATATGCATGTCTAAGAAAAGTGATTTTATTAATAGATTGTTTGTAAAGTGTCACCATATATTATATTCTTTTAAAAGGTGAAATTGATATCTGAAGAGTTTTTAAAAATGTTTTAGCCTAAGGCTCTGTGTGTGGAAGTGTTTTTTTCATCCTAATTTACCAAACTGATGACTTTGTCACTATTCTGTCAGAAAACAATTGGAAACAAATGCAAGCTTGCTAAAAAAGTTTAAATAGGGCACACACTGAAAAAAAGACTATCTACATTTGATGAGAAACAAAATTAAAATGTGGAAAAGCCACACTCTATGTGTGCTATGCTGATTTATTAGGGTTATTTGGGAATGAAAGATGTAAAAATATTTATTTTCTTACAGTGATTACACTTTTTAAAAACATAAGGAACAAATGTTCTTGCAATTTGGAAATATAAATAATGTATAAGATATGGCACTATGCTAATTATCATAATTTTCTCCATTTATTTTACAACTACCAAGAAAAAAAATTCTACTGATTTAATATTGCCCTTTTGTTCTACCCACATTAGCATTCTTAGGTATAATAATTTATCATGTATTTTAATCAACTGCACTACACTATTAAAAATATTCCTTGGTTTTTCTTTGTCCATCAATCTTCTCAGATGGCTGCTACTGCCATAGAAAATGGTAGCATCAGATATTTTCTTCAAAATTCTGTGCTCCTGCTATTCCTGTCAGTGGCAGTCAGGGTGGTTAAGAGACACAACCAAGCAAAGTGGAAACCAGTATGAGAAAATTGCTACAAGGTACAAGCCAGAGGCAAAACTATTTGACACCTGACATTTTCTGCGCCATATTGAACATTTTTTTAAACATCTGAGTACTCACAGTTTTCTCAATACCAAGACAAACAAAATATCCCCTACCAAGTAGGGATAATTGACGGATTAAATAAGATTATTCATGCAACTTCTCTTATATTACCAGTGCTTGGCACACATGAGGGATCATTAGAGTTAGCTTTTATTAGAATTTTTTTCCTAAATTCTTTATGCTTCAGTATATACTTTATCTTTTACTAAGCATTGCAGTGTAGGCATTTGCAATTTGGAATAGTTCCTTAAGAAAATATGCTACCAGTCTTTGTCATTCCCCAATTTAGAACCTGTTTAAATAATAATAATCCCGTGATCACTTCCAAGTGTGATTTCTCAGCCAATGTTTAATTCATGGTAATTAATCACACCAGTGCCTGAAAGTATCACATTATAAATGTATTACCACACCCTTATCTAATTGACCATGTAATCTATTACAATATCAAAATTTAAAGCTGAAATGTATTTCCAAATACCCTTCAAACGAAAAGCAGAAGATTATAACACAAGATTTTTAAAGCAATAGATTTTATTTCTTAGAGATTTTATAAAATTTCATTTTATTATAGAGATTTGGGGTACAAGTGAAGATTAACTACACAATTAGGCTGCATGCAAGTGGAATATGGGCTTCTAACTGGCCCTCATGCCCCCTGGCAGTGGACCAGGTACCCCAGGGTGTTTTCACTTAAGGCCCGCCCTCCTTCCTCCCTCCCTCCCCTAGCAGTGCCCAGCAGTTGCTGCTTCCTACCTTGTGCTAGTGCAACTAACAATTCAAAGTCATTTTAAGTTAACAGTAAAATTGATCAGACAGTACAGAGTTCCTATATAACCCTGTACTCACACAATGTACAACCTCCCCAACTGTGGACACCTGTTATATCCAATTAACCTGCATTAACCCACCATTATCATCCAAAGTCCATGGTTTACAATAATGTTCACTTGTGAGGTCGTAATTTTCATAGATTTGATAAATATGGAGTGGCAGGTATCCACCACCATTGTAGTAGCTTACAGAATGGTTTCACTGCACTAAAAACACCGTGTTCCCCCTATTCACCCTTTTCTCCCCACCTACACGGTGAAAAACATTGGTCTTTTCTTTAATGTCTCCAGTTTTGCCTTCTCCAGAGTTTCATATACTTGGAATCATACAGCATGTAGCCTTTTAAGATTGGTTCCTTGGAGAAGCGGCAAAATGGCGATGGGGCAACCCGGTCTCTGAAGCCCTCTGCAAAGGAGATCTGCAGTGGGTCTCTGACTCTCGCCCCGGGGGGCTGGGGACCCCAACATCGCAACCTGCTCTTCATACAGAGCTCGGCCGTTGCCACCGCTGGGACATCACAACGGACTGGACAGTTACTGCAGCGCAAACAGTGCCGCTGCCGCTGCCAACGCAGCCCCTCCCCCCGCCACCGCTGCCGTCGCCGCCGCTGCCGCGGCCTCTGTGACAGGTAGCACATCACACAACCTGGGCCCGAGGCGATCCACACCAAACCACTTCAGGGAAGATGTGCTGGGATCGCTGCCACCTCTCCTGTGTCCGAGACTGTCCTGCCGCCCCGTAAGGCTCCTGTTGCCTGCTCAGAGGCAGGCAGCCATCTTGTTCCTGTCCAGCCCCACCCACTCTGGGGCGGGCAGCTGAGATAGCACCACCTGCTGGCGATTCAAGGTAACAACACCGAAACGGGAGAAACAAGCTTGATAAAGACATAGACCAAAGTGCTGAATGGAGGTTAATCTGAAAGTGCTGAATGGAGGTTAATCTGATATGTCCTTCACAGCAGATCACAGGCAACTGACCCTAACTGCAAACTAATTTACCAGCTTGAAAAGAAAACTAGAAATCAGACCGGAAAGGACATTGGACTTAAACGAAATGTCTCAGAGTGTGCTTCATTGATTTTATTAGTTTAATGACTTAATTCTATTCCTATAGTATTGTTCCCTTTTTTCATTTTTCCTTTTCCTTTTCTTCTCTCTGTAAACCATATCTTTGTATAGAGGAACAGCACACTAATAAGGTGGTTGGTTAGCTTGTATATTAGCATCACTATATGTTTTAGTTTTTATTTTTTTGTATGAGAGTTGGTTCGTCTGTAGCTGTGGTCTATTGTTTTTATCTGTTTCAGTATAGACCTCTCTCTCTATTTGTTGGCACACTCGTTTGTTTCCCCCCTTACTCCTCTATCTCTCCACGCCCCTCTTCAACCCACTATCTGCTCCATTCTCTCCCCTCTGCTAACCACATTTTATTTCAGGGAGTAAACCTACAGCCCCACTGCACAGACAGATTCCAGGGCAGTGGGAAGTGAGTTCCACATTATCCACACACCTGTCAGTGAATACCAGGACCTGGAGACAGATTTTGAATCACAGCTCTCCCCTTAAGTAAATCTCAAAACTGCAAAAAGGATCACCTCCAACCTACAGTGCAACTTCAGAATTGAACAAAGTAAGAGGACATACATAAAGAATAGGAGATTGAACAAACAGAAGTAAAACCAATCCCTTTACACCTGAATAACAGAATTAAAGAAGATGGTGACATGGAGGGAAGGAAAAAGTAGGGAGGGGGAAAAACCACAAAAATGAAGAAAAACCAAAAGAAGAATATAGGTCTTACACAGACCCCTGGGAAATCAGACACTGAGAAAACAGATTCTGGAACACAGACAATGAAGAGTTCCCAGAATGACTGGTTACATGCAACAAACCCAGACATCAAGACATTAATGGAGAGAATTTAAAAAATTGAGGAGAGACAAGAGGAAAATAGGAAAGAGCTGATGTCAGAAATGACAGCAGTAAAGAATACTGTAATGGAAATGAACAACAGACTAATAAGCATGGAAAGCAGAATCAGCCAAGCAGAAGAAAGAATCTCAGAGCTCGAAGACCAAAACACAGAACTAACCCAAACTGTCAAAAGCATAGAAAAGAAGCTCAAAAAGACAGAACAAAACCTGCAAGAGATGAATGATCACTTCAAAAGACCAAACCTAAGAGTAATTGGGCTTGCTGAGGCAGAAAGAGAAACAGAAGCCACACTGGAACAAACATTTCATGAAATCATTCAAGAAAACTTCCCTCATTCATTAAGGATGAAAAAATTCAAACACAAGAGATTCAGAGAACCCCTGCAAGACAACAAAAGAGAAGACCAACTCCCAGACACATAATAATTAGCCTAAACAAAGTAGCTATAAAAGAAAAAATCCTAAAGGCAGCAAGACAAAAAGGCCAGACTACCTACCAGGGAAAACCAATTAGAATAGCAGCAGATTTATCCACAGAAACCCTTCAGTCCAGGAGAGCCTGGAGCCCTATCTTCAAAGTTCTAAAAGAGAAACAATTTCAACCAAGAATAACCTACCCAGACAAACTAAGCTTCATTAGTGAGGGAGAATTGAAATCTTTTCCAGACATCCAATCCCTAAGAACCTACGCTGCCACCAGACCACTTAAGAAACACTTAAGAAACACTTAAGAAAGTACTGAACACAGAAGAAAAAGAAAAAAGAACAACAGCATTCTTCACAAGAGTACAGGCAAAAGATTAAAAACACACATGAACCAACTCTAAAACCCAAAGAAAGACAAAAAATAAACAGGAACAACTCTGTAAGAACCTTATGACAGGGATCAACTCTTGCATTTCAATTATTAGCCTAAGTGTGAATGGACTAAATGCACCACTGAAAATGTACCATAGAATGGCAAAATGGATAAAATGTCATCAGGCAACAATCTATTGCCTTCAAGAGACTCACCTCACTAGAAAGGACACCCACAGACTCAAAGTAAGAGGATGGGAAACAAACTTTCAGGTGAATGAAATACAAAAGAAAGGAGGAGTACCGATCTTAATTTCAGACAAAATACCCTTCAAGCTATTAAAAATCAAAAAAGATATAGAAGGCCACTACATAATGATAAAAGGCTCAATCCATCAACAAGAAATATCTATCCTAAACATATATATGCACCCAACATAGGTGCGCCAACTTTCATAAAACAACTTCTTGGAAAACTAAAGAAAGATATTGACTCTAACACTGTCATAACTGGGGACTTTAATACCCCACTCACAACCCTAGACAGATCATCAGGACAAAAAATCAGCAAGGAGATCCGGAACCTCAATGTGACTTTGGACCAAATGGAGTTAATTGATACCTACAGAACACTCAATCCAAAGACCACAGAATACACATTCTACTCATCACCACATGGAACATATTCTAAGATCGACTACATACTCGGCCATAAATCAAGCATAAGCAAATTTAAAAGGACAGAAATTGTACCAAACACCTTCTCGGACCACAGTGGAATAAAAATAAACATTGACACAAACAAAGTCCCCCCAAAACCCACAAAGACATGGACACTAAACAGCATGATGCTAAACAACTCCTGGGTCAATGACAAAATCATAACAGGGATCAAAAGATACCTGGAAACAAATGAAAATGAAGAAACATCTTACCAAAATCTCTGGGATGCCCTGAAAGCTGTAGTAAGAGGGGAATTTATATCCCTACAAACACACATGAAGAAAATAGAAGGAACAGTAATTCACAACCTAACAAGTCACCTAAAGAAGCTGGAAAAGCAAGACCACAAAAACCCTAATTCCAGCAGAAGAATCCAGATCACCAAAATAAAAGCCCAAATCCAGGACATAGAAGACAAAAAGATAATACAAAAAAATCAATCAAACAAAAAGCTGGTTCTTCGAAAGGATAAACAAGATCGATGGTCCCCTAGCTAGACTGACCAAGAGAAACCAAGAAAAAAATCAAATAAGCACAATCAGAAACACAAAAGATGAAGTCACATCTGACCGTGAAGAAATACAAAAGATCATTAGAGACTACTACGTACACTTGTATGGAAACAAACTTGAAAACCTTAAGGAAATGGAGGACTTTCTGACATCACACACCCTACCTAGGTTGGAACAAGTTGAAATTGAGACCCTAAATAGACCAATAACAATGAAGGAAATCGACTATGTAATAAGAAAACTTCCTACAAAAAAAAGCCCTGGTCCAGATGACTTTCCAGCAGAATTCTAAAAGACATTCAAGGAGGAGCTGATATCAATCCTACTGAGGGTATTCCAGGCGATTGAAAAAGATGGAACTCTCCCCAAATCATTTTACAAAGCCAACATCACATTGATACCCAAGCCAGGTAAAGATCCTACAAAGAAAGAGAACTACAGGTCAATATCTTTGATGAACATAGATGCTAAAATTCTCAACAAGATCCTAGAAAACCGGATTCAATAATACATCTCAAAAATCATCCACCATGACCACGTAGGCTTCATTCCTGGGATGCAAGTCTGGTTCAACATTCGTAAAACCATAAATGTAATTAAATACATCAACAGATGTCAAAACAAAAACCACATGATCATATCATTAGATGCAGAAAAAGCTTTTGATAAAATCCAGCACCCCTTCTTGATAAAAACCCTTGAACATCTAGGCATATGGGGAACATACCTTAAAATAGTAAAAGCCATCTACGAGGAACCCACAGCCAGCATACTCCTAAATGGACAAAAATTTGAACCAATTCCCCTGAAAAGTGGAACTAGACAAGGATGCCCACTCTCACCCCTCCTGTTCAACATCGTATTGGAAGTCCTGGCTAGAGCAATCAGAGAAGAGGAGGCAATCAGAGGTATTCAAATAGGAAAAGAGGAAGCCAAGTTATCTCTCTATGCAGATGATATGATTATGTACCTTGAAAACCCAAGAGAATCTGTCAAAGGCCTCCTCACATTGATAAAGGCCTTTGGCAAAGTCTCAGGATACAAAATAAATGTACAAAAGACAATCGCATTTCTCTACACCAATAATAAACAAACAGAAACCCAAATAAAAAACACAATAGCCAGAAAAAAAATGAAATACCTTGGCATCTTCCTAACCAGAGACGTGAAAGACCTTATAATGAAAATTACAAAGCATTGCTCAAAGAAATCAAAGCTGACATGAACAAGTGGAAAAATATCCCATGCTCATGGATCGGAAGAATCAACATTGTGAAGATGTCCATCTTACCTAAGGCAATCTACAAATTCAATGCAATACCCATTAAATTACCAACAACATTCTTCTCAGACCTAGAAAAAACAACACAGGAATTCATATGGAAACACAAATGTCCAAGAATAGCCAGAACAATCCTCAGCAAAAAAAACAAAGCAGGTGGTATCAGAATACCAGACTTCAAACTTTACTATAAAGCTACAATCATCCAAACAGCTTGGTATTGGTATAGGAACAAGTATATAGATCAATGGAATAGAATTGAGATTCCAGAAGCAAAACCTCAATTTCTCAACCAACTCATCTTTGACAAAGCCCCCACCACCTACCACTGGGGAGAGGAGAACCTATTCAGTAAATGGTGCTGGGAAAACTGACTGACCACATGCAGAAGATTGAAACAGGACCCCTATCTATCCCCATGCACAAAGGTTAACTTCAAATGGATCAGAGACCTAAATGTAAAACCTCAAACCATAAGAACCTTAGAAAAGGAAGGAAATACTCTCATGGAAATCAGAACTGGCATCCAATTCCTGTACAAAACCCGAAACCCACAGGTCATAAGAGAGAAGATAGACAAATGAATGCCAGCTTATTATTAAACTGACAAGCTTCTGAAAAGCCAAAGAAACCATCAAGAGAGCAGGGAGACAGCCTACAGACTGGGAAAAAGTATTTGCCAACTCTAGGTCTGACAAAGGCTTAACATCCTGGATCTATAAGGAACTGAAACGTACTGAAAAGAAGAAAACAAACAACCCCATTATAAAATGGGCAAAAGATATGAACAGACACTTCACAAAAGAAGACATCCGAGCAGCCAACAAACACATGAAGAAATGCTCAACCTCACTAATCATCAGGGAGATGCAAATCAAAACCACACTGAGATACCACCTAACTCCAGTCAGAATGGCAATTATCAACAACTCAAAAAATAACAGCTGCTGGAGAGGGTGTGGTGAAAAGGGAACACTTCTACACTGTTGGTGGGAGAGTAAACTAGTGTAACCTCTGTGGAAAGCAGTGTGGCAATTCCTAAAAGCTCTAAAAATTGACCTTCCATATGACCTTGCAATCCCCCTTCTGAGAATATACCCTGAAGAACACAAATCACTGTATAAAAGAGATACCTGCACACGTATGTTTATTGCAGCGTTGTTCACAATAGCAAGAACCTGGAAACAACCATGCTGCCCATCAAAAGAGGACTGGATTAAAAAAATATGGTACATATACATGATGAAATACTATGCAGCCATAAAGAAGAACAAAATCATGAATTTCACAGCAACCTGGATGGAACTAGAGTCCATAATATTGAGTG
Organism: Cephalopachus bancanus; assembly: GCA_027257055.1. NCBI lineage: Eukaryota > Metazoa > Chordata > Mammalia > Primates > Tarsiidae > Cephalopachus > Cephalopachus bancanus. The sequence continues at coordinate 14,601,738 of JAPVLO010000108.1, read as the reverse complement.
ACCTCTCTCAGAAACAAAGATCCGAGTATCACATGTTCTCACTCATATAATGGACCTTGAACATCCAATGTAATACTATAAGGAAATGACTGACGGTACTGGGAAACTATGGGGGGGGGATGGGATTAACAGTAGCAAATATCTGTCTGGGGATGGGAAAATACCTCTTATCAACAGGGTGCCTTAATGAAATGTAATTGTACACCTAACCCTTAAGTGTACCCCACAAAACCATAATAAAAAATATTGATTAATAAAAAAATGATTAGAAAAAGAATAAATAAATAAACTCAAATTCCATCCATGTCAAAAAAAAAAAAAAAAAAAGATTGGTTTCTTTCACTTAATGTTATGCATTTGTTTCCTCCATGTTTTTTCATTGTTTGATAGTTCATCTCTCTTTAGTGCTGAATAATATCCCATCATCTGGATGTACTACAGTTTCTTCATTATTGTACTGAAGGACATCTTGGTTGCTTCCAAGTTTTGACAATTATGAATAAAGCTGTTATAAACATTTGTGTACAGGTCTTTTTGTGGACTTAACTTTTTAATTCATGTAAGTAAATACCAAGACATGAGGTTGCTGGATCATACAATAAGAATATATTTAGTTTTGTAGAAAGCGACAACTGTCTTCCAAAGTAGCTATACCATTTTACGTTCCCATCAGCAATAAATATTGTTCCACATCCTTACCAGCATTTGTTGTTTTAGATTTTGGCCATTCTAATAAGTGTGTAATAATACTCATTGTAGTTTTAATTTGTAATTCCCTGTTGACATAAGTTGAACAGCTCTTCATGTGCATACTTATCATCTGTATAGCTTCTTTGGTAAGGTGTCTGTTCATATCTTTTGACCATTTATTAATAATTTATTCATTTTATTATTGTTGAATTTCAAGAGTTCTTTGTATATTTGGGGTATAGTCCTTTATCAGATATATCTTGTGCAAATATTTTTCTCAGTCTATGACTCATCTTTTTTCCTGACAGTCTTTTAAGAGCCAAAGTTTTTAACTTTAATAAAGTTCAGATGAGCAATTCTTTCTTTCATTTATTGTGTCTTTGGTTTTGTAGTCAAAAAGTTATTAACATACTCAGGGTCATCTAGGCTTCCTCTTATGTTATCTTCTAAGAGTTTTCTAGTTTTCCATTTTACATTAGGGACTATGATCCATTTTGAATTAATTTTTTTGAAGAATTTAAGGTCTGTGTCTAAATTCATTTTTTAAAATATGGATGCCTATTTGTAACAGTACCGTTTGCTGAAAAGACTTTCTTTGTTTCATTTATTACTTTCGCTCCTTTATCAAAGATCACTTGACTATAATTATATGGGTCTATCTTTGGAATCTCTATTCTGTCCCATTGATTTGTTTGTCTATTCTTTCATCAATACCACACTCTCTGTACTTTAGCTTTATAATAAATCTTGAAGTGGAATAGTACCGTTTTTTGCTTCAGTGTTGATTTGGCCATTTCTGTGTGTTTTATCTCTCCATAGAAACCTTAAAATCAGGTTATTGATATACACAAAATAACTTTCTGACATTTTATCATAATTGTGTTAAATCTATAGATCAAGTTGAAAATAACTAGCATCTTGACAATACTGAGTTTTCCTATGCATGTGCCAAAAATATTTCTTTATTCCTTTAGTCCCCCCCACCCGCCCTTTTTTAAAGACATGAGGTCTCACTCTGTTACTAAGCTGGAGTACAGTGGTACAATCATAGTTCACTGCAGTCAGAAACTACTGGCTCAAGTGATTCTCCTGCCTCAGTTCCCTGAGTAGCTAGGACTGTAGGCATGTACTACTATACTGGCTAACTAAAAAAAAAAAAAAAAAATGAGAGACAGGGTCTTACTATGTTGCCCAGATGGTCTTTCATTCCTGGTCTCAAGCAATCCTCCTTCCTTGACCTATCAAGTCACTGGGATTACAGGCATAACCCACCACATTTGGCCTATTTAGTTCTTCTTGATATCATTAATCACAGATTTTGGTTTTCTTACTTTAGTTCTTATGCATATTTTGTCAGACTTATTTCTAAATATTTAATTTTAGAAGATATTAGTATGAATGGTAATGTGTTTTTAATTTCAGATTCTACTTGTTCCTTGCTGTTTATAGGAAAGTGATTAACAATTATATATTAACCTTATATCCTCCAATCTTACTATAAATGCTCATTAGTTTCAGGAGGATTTTTGTTGTTATTAATTATTTTAAATTTTTTAAATAGAAAATTATGCCATCTGTGAAAAAAGAGAGTCTTCTTTATCCTTTTCATATTTGTATGCCTTTTATTTCCTTTTATTTTTTTATTTATTTTTATTTTTTGAGTTGGAGTCTCACTCTGTCGCCCAGACTGGAGTGCAGTGGCCGCTCCCGGCCACCGCAGCCTCGACCTGCTGGGCTCCGGCGATCCTTCCACCTCAGCCTTCCCAGTAGCCGGAATTACAGGCATGCGCTACCACGCCCGGCTGATTTTTTTGATTTATTGTAGAGATGAGGTCTCGCTGCCCAGGCGGGTCTCGAACCCGTGGGCTCAGGCCATCCACTCACCTCAGCCTCCCAAAGGCGCGGGATTACAGGCTGAGCCACCGAGCCCGGCTTCCTTTTATTTTTAATTGCATTCACAAGACTTCCAGTACTATAATGAAAAGAAGTAGTGAGAGAAAGTACTCTTATCTTATTCCTGAATCTTAATGAGGATACCTCTAATTTTTCACCACTGGTGTTAGCTGTAGGTTTTGATACCTTTTTTTTTTTAAATCAAGTTGAGGAATTTACCTTCTGTTCCTTGTTGCTGATAAGTTTTATCACGAATGGGTGCTGGATTTCATTACATGCTTTTTTCTGTATCTCTTAATAGTGTCTTGTGTTTTTCCTTCTTTAATCTGTTGATGTGATGGGATATATTCACTAACTTTCAAATGTTGAAAAGTCTTGTATATTAGGAAATAGGCCTAATTTGGTGGTGATAAGTAATTATTTGTATACATTGTTGGATTCCATTTGCTAAGATTTTGTTGAGGATTTTTGCATCTATATTTATGAGATATGTTGGATGGTAGTTTTCTTTTCTTATAATATCTGTGTCTTATTTTGGTATTAGGGTAATGTTGACCACATAGAATGAGTTAGAAAATATTCTCTCTGTTTCTATCCTTTGAAAAACATCATACAGAATTAGTATAACTTCATCCTTAAAAGGTTCTGAGAATTCATCAAGGAACTCATTTGGGATTGGTGCGCTTTACTTTGAATTCATTTTCTTTAACACAAGCCTATTCAGATTACCTGTTACCTTTTTTGTTGGTTTTGGAAGATTGTATCTTTTAAGGAATTGATAGCTTCATTCAGGCTATCAAATTTGCAAGTATAGAGTTTTAAAATAATATTTCTTTATTATCCTTTTACTGTCTATGAAATCTGTAGTGATGTTTCTGCTTTAATTTCTGATATTTGTCATTTGTGTCTTCTCTTTATCTTAAGAAGACTAGGTGGATAGCAGTTTGTCTACCTTGTTGATCTTTTCAAAGACACTGTTTTGTAGATTATCTCTGATTTTCTGTTTTTAACTTCATTTACTTATTTGCTTTATTCTACTTATTTTAGATTAACTTGCTCTTTTTTTCCTTGTTTCCTAAAGTTCAATCTCCTATGATTTGTATGTGTAATATAACATAAACATTGTATATCGCTTTTATATAACCCAAACTAAAAACAAAGATAAATTTGTTGCATGAAACTGAATCCTATTTCCATTAAGTTTTATGCCTTTTACTTCTTCAAATATAATCTAATCATAATGGAAGTTTTTGATTATCTGATTACAAAGCACAATACATTCAAAGGGAAGAGTAAGAGAGGAATGTCATAGGAAAAAATGGCAGTCCTCTCTGGAAACTAGACAAGAATGTTCACTTTACTTTCCATTTATTAACTTATTAGTAACAGCCCACCTAATACCTGGAAAATAAACAAAAAACTCTAAAAACAATGTTAGTATAAATGTTAGTTGCATAAAATAAAGTGAAGAAAATGGAACAACAAAACTAAACGCATCATTTGGAGGTAAAGCAACAATGGCAGATAATTTAAATATTTAAAAATATACAATGAAATTCAAGTTTGAATACTATTACTGATTAGAAAGATTCTATTCCACTCAGACAAATCTTTGAAGAAGAAATGCAGTACGTCGAAGGATAAACTACTACTTGGAAATGCATGAAGCAATAAAAGAATGGCTTTATTTGAATTTAGTAAGTTTAGTAAGTTTGAACTTAGTAAGTTCATACCTAGTGGCATCATTCTGGGTGACAGTGTGATCATACAATGTGATGATGATGTAGACTGATTATTGAATGGAATTCTAGTAATTTGTCAGTATCTTTTAACTCTTACTCTTCTGATTACATCTACTACAAAGTATATCATTTGGGAAGATACTTCCAAAAACTGTTCCCTACTGGTCCATAAAACAGTGTGATGTAGAAAACTTCTGGAAACTTATTACAGTAAAACCATAAGCCTTGATGACCAATTGCTTAGAGAAGACCATGGTTATAATGAACAAAATAGGCAACTGCAGGTCCTATATGCCAAAGTGTGCTTTATTCAAATAAATATCACTTTGAGTGAAAAGAAAGCTATTAAAAATAATTTTAAATGGGTTTCTGATGGACAAAGAGCAATAGGTATCACAGGATGGGTCCAAATTCCCTTAGAGAATGGGCCCATCATAAGACAAAAAGGGTTATGGGATGTCTTTTGGCATACTTAAACTAAATTATATCAATCTCAATTCCTATCTGTGACCATGGCAGAGTGACTTGCTTTGTCCCCAAACTGTGACCCAGAAATAACTGAATCTTTGCCAATTGTAATAATGTCTGTCCAAAATAGCACCTGGTTTTTGTGCAAGGGCCAATTCTGTCAGAAAGGCAGAGAAAATACGTCTCTAATTTTTGCTGATTTGTTCTGTGTTAAAAGTATAGATATTCAGAAAAATATGGTTGTTTTACTGTAAGAGAGTCTAGGTCAATGATCAGACTGGAATGATAAGTAAAAAGGTTAAATCAGCAGGCCTAAAACTCTGCACATTCCAAAGAAAAACATGGCTGTCTCTCAGGAGACAATCCCCTAACCCTTAGAATAGCCTGATAAAAGCATTATTTTTTTCATGCTTGGTATCTTGGGCCACACTGTATTTATGTTGACTAACAGTTTTTGTATGCCCAGGCCTTTGGTCATAGAGACCCAGTTTGCTTAAACCATTTGATTTAAAGTGCCTATCTGTTTTTACTGTGGGTAAGGGCTGGAGTCTGAGTGCCTGAGTCAATCAAGAGGTGTTGAATGCCTGTGCAACTGACTCCAGTAAAAATTATGGACACCAAAACTTAGGTGAACTCCTTAGTGGACATCATTTTGCATGTGCTGTCACCTACCATTTTGGGGAAAATTAAGTGTGTCCCCTGTATGAGTACACTGGAAGGAGAAAGAAGCGACTTCTCCTGTTTGCCCCATGTGCCATTTTCCTTTGACAATTTTTATCTATATCCTTTTACTGAAATGAACGGTATATCCATACAAACACAGTTTTACTAAGTCCCGAGTTCTTCTAAGTGAATTATCTAAACTGAGGGTTGTTTGGAAGTCTACAAAACTCGAACCAACAAGGTTGTTATGAGAATTAAATAAAATGGTGCATGAAGAGTACTTAAGATAATGCCTGGCACATGATAGGGACTAAATAATTTATAGTCATTATAATTACCTTATGGGTTACATTCAGGAAGCTAGCACAATTGATCACCACAGTATTTATTTATTGGTGAATTGTTTGTTCTTCCCGTTAGAAAGGTGGGATTTTTACCTGTTTGCTTCACTATTTGATCTCCATCACCAGACATACAGTAATCAATCAATTACTATTTCTTCAATAAATAAATGGATAAATAAAAACATGAATAAGAAACAGAGGAATTACAATACTTTAATTTGCAAAAATGATAGTTTTCTTAAAATATTTGAAGAAAAGTAAAGTTGCAGTGTCTTTATTTGGTTTTATAATGTCTCTAAAACCGGAACAAGGAACATTAACAAATTATGAAATACAGATTTCAGCTCAATTAAATGACTGAAACTTTCTATCTTCCATCTGAATAAAGTTGGCATAAGTAGTTTCTGAGGTTTGTGTTACTCACTAGAGAAATTCTCTACTTCTTTGCAGAGACACAGTAAAGATAATTCAGTCATTCCACATGTTTAGGATGAATGGTTTTTCAACTTCCTTGCAAACCAGAGATTTTTTTTCAAAAGGCCAAGCTTTTATAGTTTTCCCTAAAAGTATTTGTAATCATCTCTAAAATTGTAATATGCACCTATCAGGATTTTTAAAATTCAATTTCAAATCAAAATACAGAACACTTCACTACAGCAAGATAATTGGTGTTCAAAAAATTCAATATTGTAAACTACAGATTTGTACAAATGATAAGGCTGAGTTTGTCCAGTCAAAGACTATCAGAAATGTTCCTGCCTATGTTTACTTTTAATTGTATTTGGTGCCATCTGGTGGCAGTTGGCCAGTCTAGCTTAAATAAAAATGAAGATTTTTCTGGGTCCCAGGGTGATAGCTGAGACTTCCAATATACCTGCAATGATCCTAGGAATCATCATCAGTTTTCAATCGTTTCATTGGTCCAAACTGGAGGAAGTGGGTCAGGAGAAAACTGGGGCCAAAAATCCAACCTGGTACCACTGCAATAATTAAGACCTAGGACACACGACTCCGGGCACAGAACGTCAGGTTCATATTTCAGTCCTACCACTTACTAAATGTGAATCCTTTCTTTATATCTATCTATTTTTTTTCTGGCTTCAATTTGTTTACCTGTAAAAGATAAATAATAATAGTATTTTTGGGGGGTGCAATGATTTACTAGATGATCTGTATAAGTTCTTAGAAGTTCTTGACATTCTGCAAACAATCAAAAGCAAACAAGATTTTAGTATCAAATCGTGTTGGTAACTGTATAGAAAGCTACTCTTAAAAAACCTAAATGCATTAATGCTTAATATATGTATATTATATCACATGGTATAAGCATAGCAAAGAAAAATAAAACATGGTGATAATGTTCTGAATGTAACATTAAATAACATTCAAAGCAAAAAAAATAAAATAAAACTGACCAAAAATATGTAAGGACATTGGGTTTGTGGAGTTATAAATGGCATGTATAGTCCATATATGTAGTGATATGTTATATATGTGTGTGTTTCTGAGAATTGTGTGTGTGTGTAAAAAATGAATCAACTCCTGAAAATATTACTTTTCAAAATAAAACATCTTCAATTGGGAAAAGTTCGGATTAATCAAAAGCATTTAGCATAGTAGAAACGGAGTCAGAAGACCAGTCGTACTCTGGACAATAATGGAGCTTTTAATATCTTTTCTGCCTTCCTACATGGCTCTTGAGCCTCCTCTCTGTTAGCAAACTGCCTTTGAAGTATTTCAATCATGGTTTCTCCTACAGGTAATCACTGACCTCTCTTTTGGCTGTCAACACTGAATGTGATGCATTTATCTCTATTTTTACTGGACTGTAAACTTCTTCAGTGGAATTGCTGATGTTTATTTCGTAGTCTGTATCCCTGACATCATTCACTCAATGCCATACATAAAGGACAGAAATACATGATTATATGAACATCTTTTTTTGCTTCAACATTGCTATTTACAAAAGGGGATGAAAGAATATGTTAATGGACACTTCATTATTTTAAGCACAAGGACTGAGTAAGCAATTGGGACTTCCCTATTTTATCTGTTCATAAATGCAGTTTAATCTCCTCAAAGGAACTGCCAGATTTTTTCTAAGTGGGAAATTACCGTGCATGATATTTTTTGACAGATTCAACATCAGACTGGTTTCTTCATCAATAATGGACATATTTCAGATCAGTGTTGATGCTGGCATCATTTAGAAATAACGATTACCTACTTCCTGAAAATTTGGATTATTTGACAGGTTTTTTACAGACCTTATTCTGCACAAATCATTAGATGCCAAATCATTAACAAAGTCTTTATTTTTCTTTCCCATAGCAGCAGTCTTTTGAGTACATATGTCAAATGGAGGACTGGAATATAGTAACGCAAAGTTTAAATTCTTCACTTAATGTGTAGAGACAAAGTGTATGGACTTGAGAGGACCTTTCATTTTCATACAGAATTTCTGCTGATCTAAATATACTTCCAATTCCCTAAACAGCCCACAGTCATATGTAAATTGTGGTATTTGATGCTAGTAATTTGCTAAACTGGTATTTAAACAAAGTTTTAAGCACAACTGCTCATGAAAATTTACAATCTGGTGAATCAGCAAACATTCATCTTTATGTTTTATGCATGTTTTTCAGACTCATGACCCATTTTATTTTTCTGTTTTATCAGAAGTAAAGCTATTTCTTAACTTACATCTAGAGCTGTTACTCATTCTATAAAATAATTGTGAAATCATCTTAGAATTTTTTTGTGAAAATATAATTCCACTTCAAGTGTGTTACAAATAAATATTCATATGATGTTAAATCATTATCTGAATTTGTTTCAATAATTGAGTGTAGGTAAAAAGTTTGTGTAAAGTAGTATAAAGTGCATCTGTGTATGCAAATATGAACAATGTAATAACTATCTCTAAAGATATTATCAAATGGCTTGGTGAGACACACTATAAGACCCTAGTCCTAGAATCTTTTCTGTCAAAAGTCTCACCATTTTTGAGAAATATAATGCAGACAGGACATAAGAAATGTGCGATTAAATACTTTTAACTCTTTCACATTGTTATGTCTGGAGATCCAAATTATTCCAAAATTATCTGAACTATACGCATCAACATATTTCCCATCCTCACAGATATAACTTTGAATCCTAATGTTACACAAATAGCGTCTTTTGTGTAATGAAAATTTTGATTGCCCTTTGTCCCTACTCCTGGGAGGGAGACCTTAAATTCTTAAATTTCCAAGAAACAGGAGTGTCTTCATTGTGATCAAGGAGCTACTTGAATCACTTCTGATACTGTATGCAAATAAACTGACCCATGGTGCACCTAGACAACCTAAAAGTCTCACGGGACTCATAAATTTGTATCTAATCAATCAGAAGTTTGGGTGGCCTAGAAATCCTTCTTGCAGCTGGTGTATGAACTAAAGGCAGTCTTGTAGAATACTAAACCCTAAACCTGTGGGGTCTTCACTAATGCCAGGTGGTTAGCTTCAGAATTAAACTGCAATACACTCAGTGGGTTAAACAGAAGAGTGGTCAACGACTTCAAATCATATATCCTAAACATACATTTCAAAATATAAGTTTAAAGATTTTTTAAATTATAAAATTCCACAATATTCTTAAATAAAAAAAGATTCTTATGTATATCCATAGCTGAGGAAATTGGGAGAAATGCTTCAGTTAATAGACTATAAAACCCCAAATAATTTTAAAATATTTATAAGCACAAAATTAATATGATTAAACACATTAGTGGGGCAACTGACTTTGTATCTGTCATACAGACATATTGCTTGATTGGCACTACTGCAGCATCCCTGCTCATTTAGACTTTCCTTGGCCTGATGCATTAATTATCAATTATTCACTATGTGTACCTCCAGCTCTCTAGCTTTTAATTAGTCTATGAACTTCACATATATAATGGCCCTTAAAGTAACACAAATATAGATGTGTCACATATATACAGGTATTAAGCACACACACACTACACACACATATGTGTGTCCAGCTTAAGTGGACTATCATTTGAAATGATTTTTTTATATACACACACACACATATATACACACACAAATGTATGTGTAGTATGTGTATATATGTGTGTGTGTATACATATATATATATAACTTATAAGGGTATCTCACACAGATGCACACACATAAATGAGAGCATTTCAATCACTCACTCAGCACTTCTCAATTATGAGATACACTGTCATTAAGTCCAGCTTAAGTGGACTATCATTTGAAATGATTTTTTAAGCAATCTGGTTGTGAATATATTAAAAATATTCCTAACACCCAATAAATTCCTCTGAAATTTGGCCTATAGCAAGCACTTAATTCATATTTGTTGAAGAAATAAATAAAAATCATACAAATATAATATACCAAATGCCATACAAGCACTGTACTTCTAATTGAGTCTTTTGTGTTAAAATTTTTTGATCCTCAATTTTCCTATAATCATCTTCCATAATCTTCTTTCTGTATCAAGATTGCCAGTAAGTCCCCTGTATACAAATGAGTTCCTTTCTGAGAGTGCATACATAAGATCTAATTGTTGGTGAGTCCAACAGAGTTAGCCTAAGTTCCCAACTAACACAATCGGCTGCTTTTATACTTGCGTTCAAACATCCTGGGTTTGAAATAAAATACTGAACTGGCCAGGCTCGGTGGCTCAGCCTGTAATCCCAGCACTTTGGGAGACTGAGGCGAGTGGATTGCCTGAGCCCGGGGGTTTGAGACCCACCCGGGCAACTTGGTGAGACCTCATCTCTACAATAAATAAATTTTAAAAATAGCCGGGCATGATAGCATGCCTGTAGTTCCAGCTACTTGGAAGGCTGAGGCAGAAGGATCGCTGGAGCCCAGCAGGTCAAGACTGCGGTGGCCAGGAACATGCCACTGCACTCCAGTCTGGGCGACAGAGTGAGACTCCAACTCAAAAACAAAAAACAAAAAACATTGAACTACTGTGCACGATCCATTAATGTACAGTAAAGCACACAAAGCAAAAACACTTATGGAAGATGCATACACATGACAATGTACACCAGACTAACTTATGTGATTGGACAGGTGAATGTACATTCACATCTTCCAAAATTTTCAACTTGAAGGTTCATGTGTTGGGGATTTACTGGTATTTATCTTTTCTATTTGCAAACAATAATCATTAGTTGTATTTTTTTCAATGGTCTAACTTTTTCTAGTTTAAATTAATTTGCAGAAAAATTTCTTCCTTCATTTTGTAATAGAGATGTGCCAGGCAGCAAAGGAAAACTTATTATATATTAGTAGTTTAAAGTTTTTGATCAATATTTCAGGGATGTCTTTCTTATAGTATAAAATGATCTTACTCATATTGAAAATTTTAAACTCAATAAGCTAAACTGAATAAAAAATTTCTCCAACGTTCTTCAGTGCTACAGTGCTCATTCAAATATAATATGTATCAAATACAAGCAAATAAAAATTTGAAGTAAAATATAGTATATTTTATATGCAGACATTCCATTTAATAAAGTCATATTGTAATTTTATCTTCAAATTTTCTAGGGTGTCCTAGAAATTTTACCTTATCCATTGTTTATTGTTTTGCATAGACAACACTATAACTTGGAATTTAAGTTTACAAAATTTAATAGTAATAAATTCATAAATGAGCTAAAAGATGAGATTTATTCAATTTTACTGGTAAGAGGGTTCAGTACAGTCCCTAAATCTTTCCACCTTTAAATTTTGTTCAATTAATTTTATCTTTTTCCCAAATTAAATGTAAGAATTTTAGAAAATACTGTAAAACTTTAGAATATTTTGTAAGAAATGATTCTTTTTCTTTAATAAAACAGTCATCATCATAGTTAGTTGTATAACAACAATACTCACTAGAAATCTAATTTCATAAAATTCTTGCCTGTCATGGCAATGTATTAAAAATAAATATATTAGGCTACAAGAATATACTATTTACATTGAATTTTTGGCATAGATGTCTACAGATCAGTGATATTACTAAGTAGGTTATTGTTTATCTATGCTTATATCATCATTTTTGTCATTTTATCCACATGATGACATAAACATACATTGGAAAAATTAAATAACAGCTAAGTCTGAAATTTACACTGTGCATATATTTAAATGACTTCTTAAAGGAAAATGGTACAGCCAAACCTCAGGAGTCTAATTGGGGGAAACCACTAAAATACACATTATTTGAATACAGGATACACATAAATCGACTTTTCTCAGATGTTTCCTATCTCAGTTAATAATAATGAAAGATTATCTGCTAGACCTTGGGCAACTTGGCGAGACCTTGTCTCTACAAAAAATAAATAAATAAATAATTAGCCGGGCAGGGTAGAGCATGCCTGTAGTTCTGGCTACTTGGAAGGTTGAGGTGGAAGGATCGCTGGAGCCCAGCAGGTCGATGCTGGGGTGGCCATGAGTGTGCCACTGTACTCAAGCCTGTGCGACAGAGTGAGACTGTGACTCAAAAAGAAAAAGAAAGATTATCTGTTAGGGTGACTTTCTTCATGTGTATACATTATTCATCCATTATAATGTTGGAGTTTAATATAATTTATATCTCTAACATATTCATTTTACATTATAACGAAAATATTAACATGACAAATATTAAATACAATATCATATAATAGCACATGCAGACAATATATACATAAAGTATACACACATATGCTATTTTATGTTTCTATATATAGTCACATGTGACTTAATGATGAGGACACATTCTGAAACACATGTTATTAGATGACTTCATCATAGTAGGAATATGATAGAGTGTACTTACACAAACTTAGATGGCACAGCCCACTATACACCAAGGCTATATATAGTATAGGCTATTGCTGTTAGGCTACAAACCTATGTAGGTATGTTATTGTACTGAATACTGCAGGCAATTGTAACACAATGTTATGCGTATTTGTGTATTTAAGCATAGAAAAGGTGCAGTAAAAATACAGTGTAAAATATTAAAAATGGAACATCTGTATAGGGCAATATATCATAAGTGGAGCTTCCAGGACTGGAAGTTGTTCCGGGTGAGGAGTAGTTAGTGAGTAAATGTGAAGGCCTAGGACATGACTATACACCACTATAGACTTTAGAAACACTGTACATGTTGGCTATACTAATGTAAATGCCACTAGTAAATGACCAGCTAATTTATTTTTTAAATGTCTCTCTTTAATAATAAATTAACGTTACTGTAAATTTTTGAATTCATAAATATTTTATTTTTTTGACTCTGACTTTTTTGTTATAACTGTTAGCTTAAAAGTAACTGTATAGTTGTACAAAAATGTTTTCTTTCTTTATAGCCTTATTCTATAAATTTTTTTCTATTTTAAGAAAAAAATTGTTTTAACTTTTTAAAAACCTAAGAAACACACAGTCACACATTAGCCGAGACCTACTCAGGGTCAGGGTTATCAATATCACTGTCTTCCAACTCTACATCTTGTCCCACTAGAAGGTCTTCAGGGGCAACAAGGCACATGAAACTGTTGTCTCTGATGGTGGCAAAGGCTTCTTCGGATACTCTTTAAGTACATATCTGAGGCTGTTTTACAGTAACATTTTATCTTTTATAAACAGGAGTACACACTAAAATACCTATAAAAGCATAGCACAGAACCCAGATAAACCAGCAATACAGTTCTTTATTATCATTTTCACAGATTCTGTACTATACATAAACGTATATGCTATACTTTTCTTTTCCTTTCTTTTTTTTGAGTTGGAATCTCACTCTGTTGCCCAGGCTGGAGGGCAGTGGCACACTCACGACCATCCCAGCACCAGCCTACTGGGCTTCGCAATCCCTCCATCTCAGTCTTCCAAGTAGCCAGAACTATAGGTGCGTGCTACCACACCCGGCTAATTTTTTATTTTATTGTAGTGACAAGATCTTACCAAGTTGTCCAGGCTGGTCTTGAATCCCTGAGCTCAGGCAATCCACTTGCCTCAGCCTCCCAAAGTGCTGGGATTACAGGCTGAGTCATCGAGCCTGGTCTATGCTATACTTTTTATACAAAAAAAGAAGTGCAGGAGGTTTGCTTACACCAGCATCACCACAAACAGGTGAGTGATGCTGTGTGCTCATTAAAATAGCTACTATGTCACTAAGCAATGGTAGTTTTTCAGCTCCATTATGATCCTATAGGACTAGCATCCTAAATGTGGTCCATCAATGGCTGAAACGTAATTATAAGATGCATGACTATGTATACACACACATTTAGGTGTATGCAAGCAAAAGTGTGTGAATGTGCTTTTTAAAAGTGTAGTTAATCATGCATTAACATAGAAGAGAAAAAAAATCTACATTATATTCAGCACACTATATTCCATACAGTCTGTCAATATTCTAGATTATTATATTTAATTCTTATAAGTCAAGAAGGTAGGTTTGCCATTATTGTGTACATATGCCTTCTCCAGCTCAATAACCATTTAAGAGTAAACACACACATAAGAAAGCATCAAGGTTAAATCTCGAAAGATTCCATGACTAATAAGCTTGAGAGGTGACATTCAAATCCAGGTCAGGTTTAGTTCAGAGTCCAGAATCTTTCATCCAAGTGGCCCCTGTTATTAAGTACAGTACAAACATCTTTTCTATCGGAAAGAATGAGGAGCATACTGAGGTTTTATATTTCTGAAACTGGAAAAGAAATTGCCAAAAATGATGTTCAACTTGGCTAGAAATAAAAGAACAACAAAAACAACAAAACTTTAAAGACTTCACTATTTTGCCTAGAGTAGGTCCTTCTAAAACTTCACCTGCCCTGGTACAAATAGAAACCATGTACTAAAATATTTCTCTCTTGCAGCTGCAAGTATAGGCAGCTGTTCTTTGCATGTTTTATGAAGATCCTTTAAAAGCGCAGATGATTCCATATAAAGGAAGTTCTCACTCTTGAGATTTTATAACGGGAAACACATTACAAAGTATAATTCAATTAATTCCTCCCCTTCATTTGCTTGACAATGTTACCAAGATGGTGATATATGATTACTTTCTAAAATTTTAAATGTGTATTTAGTTTATTAACATAAACTAACATGGTATCGTCAAGACTGCCAGTTATTCTGTGAATAAAACAATTTGTAAAGGTACAAAAGCAGAATTTTCACCAGTGCATAGAGCCACTGCAATCAATAACACTGTGTGCAAAGTATAGTTAAGACTAAAACCCAATGTGCAGCAACCAAGGAAAAATGTTCAATGGCATTGCATAGGACATAATAAGGTGTTCATAATTCTGCCCAATGTGGAAGCTTATTTTAGCTCAGGTTCCAGCAGTGAATTACTCTTCCTGCCAAAATCCAGGGTAGGATATAATTCCTTTCTATTAATGTAGTAATGAGTAACATATCAACTGAGTGAAAGATACAGTCATGAGTCCACAGACAAACGGAGAAGACACCCTTGTGGATAAGGAACACGTGGCAGGCATCTTACGGAATCTATTAAAGTGGGAAAAAATTCCATCTGAACACAGCTGCTCTTCTACAGTGAACTGAAATTCTGCGAGTTCAGTAACTTGGAAATTTCTACCAATAATAATTTTGGTTTTGATGCAAAGAAGAGCAATTAGTTCACTATGGGAGAAGAGAGTGCTGGAATTTAATGAATAAGGAGGCATTAGGCCCTTATGAGATCATATGCCATCTTCTTAGGAAATCTGGTTCAGATTTTTTTCCACCGTCTTTGTTAGGAGATAAATTATAACCGTAATTGTAATTTTCTGTTTATGTTCATAGCTCTGTATACTCATCTTCTTTGGTACAAAAAGAAATTATTAGCGCAAGTCATATAAAATGTTTATAGAAGCAAGAAGTTAATCCACAAATACTTTGTTTCTTCTATAGATTTAAAGTTCTTTTCAAATTATTTTTTCACAAGCTCGGGCTTGAAGCTATAAAGTTACTAGTGTGCAAGCTCGTTGCTCGTATCTATTATTTGTACTTTTCTAAAATTTTAAAAGTATGGAGTACATGTAAGGATTTGTTACATAGGCAAACTGCATGAAGTGAGCCTTGGGGCATCTGATGAGCCAGTCCTGCCACCCCCAGTGATGGGCATGGTACCCAGCGGATGGTTTTTCACCTATTATTCCTCCTCCCTCTCTCCTTTACTCCCTCGTTTAGCAGTGCCCAGTGTCTGTTGTCACATCCTTGTGCCTGTGTGTGCCCAGTGTTTAGCACCCACTTTTAGCAACTCATTTACTTTGTTGTTTCTAGAAAACATTAAAATAACGCCATTCTGGGGATATGAAATACATCTATAACCAAAGCTATATCTACAATTACCTACCTATCTATATTTCTACACCTGACTTCCACAGTTATGATTTTGGTGGTTAGTGCAGACATACCAAGAAGACAAGCATCACTTTCATAGGATTACCAAAGCAATTCTTTATTCTGTCAAGGTATACTACACTTGCATTGTCATATATATTCTGCATATCTAGACTAAATATGTAGGGCAAACATTTATTATGAATGATTTAATGTCAAAATATTATTGTTCTTGCAGAATATATTACAGTCTAATCAACAGTGTTTGGATATGTCCAGAATAAATTTACTGTTTTGGAATTCAAACACTGATAGTGTGAAATTTACCTTATTTTTGTTTGTTTCTGTTGTTAAACAGAAGAAAAGTGCTTCATTATTTATAATGTCATAAGAGACAGAAATATTATAGACCAAGCATTCCATGGCAGCTATTCAGTTTTTATTTTGACAACTTGCATATGAGTGTCTGAGAGAAGTCAGGGAGAATGGATTTGAATTGGGAATTTCTCTGAACATTTTCCATATATTGAAACAAAGACAGAAAGCAAGGTTGGATGTGGTGGCTCATGCCTGCAATTCCAGCACTTCAGGAGGTCGAGGAAGGAGGATTGCTTAAACCCAGTAGCTGGAGACCCGCCTAGGCAACCAAGCAAGATCTCATCTCTACAAAAATCACAAAATACAAAAAATTAAAAATTAGCTGGGTGCATATCTGTAATGTAATAGTGTAGTGTGGTGCCATGTGCCTGTAGTCCCAGCTACTCAGGTGTCTGAGGCAGAAGGATGGCTTGAGCTCAGAAGGTCAAGGCTGTGGGTCATGCCACTACACTCCAGCCCGGGCGACAGAGAGAGACCTTGAATTTAAAAAAAAAAAAAATGCAGACTGCAAAATATTGACTTAATGACTACTCACCAAAGAGGACTTAGAATTTTCTATTCAGATGGAAAAAAAGGTTTATGATAGGGGTTACATGTGTCAAATTACACTATTGATTAACTGATTTTGAATTACTTTTGATGGGCTTTTCCCCAAAGTACTTCTTAGTATTTCATGCATCTTCATGCAGTGAAAATATTTTGAAAACAATATCATTCTAAAAAAAATGTTCCCATGGTTATACAGCATATAACCGGTACGGATTTAATTTGTAAAAAATATAATCAAACTAAGTTGTGCAGCAATTATGAGACTTGTGTATAAATTATCTGAAATTGCTCTGTATCTGTTATATGTTCCAAAAATTTTTCTTCTTTTTTTAATTAATTTAAAGATCTTGTTTAAATAAGATCTTATTTGAATAAGTACATACCATATGTTAAAGCCAACGTTAACCACAAGATTACATTTTAACATTAAGTTATATTTATTTAGCCAAGAGTTGGAAAATAAAAAAGAAGAGGAAAAAGCACTATGCTAGTCACAGTGATGTGATGAATAATCAGGAGTGACTAACATAAGACTAGACTGGCATGGATTAAGTTTAAATGAAAGAAGAAAAGATAAATATCCATAAGACTTAGACACTGATATATGTTTAACATTTTAATGAGCTGCTTTTAAAATGTAAAAATTTACATGAATACAATTTTAAAACATATTTAGAATCTAAACATTTCTATAGGGGCACTAAGCAGATTGAAAAATGAATGTATATGAAGAGATAATGGGTTGCCACGCACTATTGTGAGGGCTCAAATGGCAAACATTTTCTGAAGCACCTTTTCCTTAATGTTCTGTTTTCATTCACATTCATCATATTTCCAACTAAGGCTACACTGCTTTCTTTGTCTGCTATTTTGGTTGATGGCATTTCTATCTTTCCTATTAGCCAAGTACAAAACCTTGGTTGCAAAATTGAATTTATTCCCCTCTTTCGCCCCCAAATATGAGCCAGTTGCCAGCTTTTTGGATTTTACCAAAATAATGATGCATCTTGAGTCTAGTCTGTCTTTGTCATTTGTATTTTCATTACCATAGTAGAAGCTCACCCTCTGTATTACTACACTTTCAGATGCTTATATGGCTTTTTATATAGCTAATCTTTTTCCAACTACCTTAATTATTGCTGGCTCCAAGATATCCACTTTTGGTCTTCTAATTCTATACCCCATGATACAGCAATTTTATACAGTTTGTAACTCAAAGTATCATGTACACAGACATAAACATACACACACATTTCTCAAATCTACATCTCTGATCTAAGACTTTTCTTGTCAGTTTCTTATTTTTTAATGTCATAGAAATGCCAAACATACACAGAAGTAAAAAAGTAGTACAATGCATTTCTATGTACCCATCAACATCATATTTCAAGAATGATGAAACATGGTGTTCTTTTTGTTTAATCTTTTGGGGCTATTGTTTTACTCTAGTATTATAAAGCAAATTAGAGGTACCATATCATTTTATCTATAAATTCATTATGCATCCTTAATGAGTACAGAGCTCTTTTTTAATCAAACCACTATGAAATCCTCACAATTGATTAAGTTAAAATACTTTTTCTTAATATTATATGGTATGCCATCTAGATTCAATTTTCCTGAATGTCTTCAAAATATATTTTATAGTTGGCTTATGCAAATTGTGAACAAAAACAGTCACATATTACATTGTTTATAAAAGCTCATAAAACTTCTTATTCGAAATTTTTTGTTTTCTTATATAAGTGATATGTTAAGTAAAATAGGTAATTTTATCTATGTAATTCCCCACATGGATTTGGTTCATTGTTTCTTAATAATGTAATCTAACTTTTTCCTCTATCTCCTGTGTTTTATGTTACCTGGAAACCCAAAATCCAAGTGTCAAGCAGACATATATACCTGAAATTGCAGCAGGCATCTCCAAATTTACATTGCCAAAAATGATATAGTCTCTTCCCCAAAACATTTTACTCAACACCTATTCTCTATCTTATTTAAGATAACCAGATAATTAGCCAAGAAAAATAAAAATAAGAATACACTGAACGTTCCTCCTGTCTTTCTCTAACATTCTATTTGGTCATCATAGCTTGACCTAGCTACTCTAAAAGCTGTCCCATTAACTCTGTCTCCTCTGCCTTTAAACTAATATCAGAATTATCTAAACCCACCAGTCTGTTGATTAAAAAAAAACAAACTTTTGATTTGTCAAGTGCAATTTCTCAATAATCCTTCTATCATTCAGTAGTCTTCAGATTTTGGCCCAATTTATATTTATATTCAAACATTCAGTTCTTTGTTTTTAAATTTTCAAATCCCTGCGGCTTTGTTCATATGGTGCCCTATGAACTATAATGTGACTCCATCCCATTCCAAAATATTCACATACAGTATGTTTCATGAAGGTCATTATGCTTTCTTTCGTAACTTAAAGTTAATTTATTTCTCTTCCAAACTCAAATTTAAAAATTCACATTTATAGTACTAAACATTTTATAATTTTCTATTATAATGATTTTTTTATATGTATATTTCTTTTGTGCGCAGTTCAGTTATGCACATAAACAAGTCAATGGGCAAATAAACCCTGTATAATTCAGTAAATACACTTGTGGAGAAAGCACAGAATATTGTGCCAGCAAATAAAAGTTATATCTGGATATGCAGATCCTAGAGAGCTTTCTGGAAACAAACAAACAAACAAAAAAGTTGACATTTAAAGTCTGAAGGAGTTCAACAAAATGATAATGGAATTGTGTTCCATATGGAATAAACAGGGTTTTGTCAAAGTGTCCAAAGATGAAAAAAAGATAGTGGATTTTCCATTGCTGGCCATTAAGGTGTTACTGCTTCTAGGCAAGCCCTCTTTTAAACAACTAAAACACAAATATTTTTTTGAAAAACTATGTTCATATCTAGGAAACTACAAAACATTGATCCCAGCCGGGCTCGGTGGCTCAGCCTGTAATCCCGCGCCTCTGGGAGGCTGAGGTGCGTGGATTGCCTGAGCCCGCGGGTTCGAGACCCGCCTGGGCAACTTGGCGAGACCTCATCTCTACAATAAATCAAAAATTAGCCGGGTGCCGTAGCGCGCACCTGTAGTTCCAGCTACTTGGAAGGCTGAGGCGGAAGGATCGCCGGAGCCCATCAGGTCGAGGCTGCGGTGGCCGGAAGCGGCCACTGCACTCCAGTCTGGGCGACAGAGTGAGACTCCAACTCAAAACAAAAACAAAAACAAAAAATCATTGATCCCAGAGAGAAGGGAAAAATAATTAGATGAGATCTAAGATCACTTTGACTTTCTGCCCGGAAGCATTTAATAGACACAAGTACAAGGTGTGGACAGAGCACAATGGTTTCTATGAGTTATAAACACAGGTTTAGAGGAGCTAAGGTGGCTAAAATTTGTGTCAAGAGTATTATAAAAGAGGCAACTGCACAGAGAAGGAGCTCCGGGAATCAGTACGTGGCCCAGTGAGTCTTTTACTAAATACTAAGTTACACTTAAAGAGAGAAAGAACAACTTCAACTACTGGAGAGTGGTAAGCTCAAAAGCTAACAGGATTCACAAGGCTAAGAGATTTCCAAGTTTCATTAAAGCACAGTAATTTGTTGAGTAACTGTCACATTCAGTAGGGACCATAAAAAGGCCAAGACATTGAAGTAGGACTAAGCTAGTTATAGATTAGTAGCTCCACAAAGCCTACGCTAAAATATTTTAAAGCAGAGCTTAAACAGATCAACTTAATCCTCAAATGTATTAATTGCTTTCACAAAGAAACACAACTCATTTTAAAGGAAAGTACCAACATCTAGAAACTCAACAATGTGATAATAACAATAACTAGCATAAAACATAAAAGAGTGGTCTGCTGAAAAATCAGGAAAATTAGATTAGCATAAAATATATCCATAGAAATAGTAATAAATTGTAAATAAAATGGAATTAGCATTCAGATTCAAGTATGTGAAGAAAAATGTAAATTATGATAATATTAAAGAGCAATGAAAACCACGGAAGACTGTAATCCCAGCACTTTGGGAGGTTGAGGCAAGTGAATTGCCTGAGCCTGCAGGTTCGAGACCAGCCAGAGCAACTTGGCAAGACCCTGTCTCTACAATAAAAATTTTAAAAAATTAGCCAGGAGCCGGGCTCGGTGGCTCAGCCTGTAATCCTGCGCCTTTGGGAGGCTGAGGTAAGTGGATTGCCTGAGTCCGTGGGTTCGAGACCCGCCTGGGCAGTGGGACCTCATCTCTACAATAAATCAAAAAATCAGCTGGACATGGTAGCGCATGCCTGTAATTCCGGCTACTTGGAAGGCTGAGGCGGAAGGATCGCCGGAGCCCAGCAGGTCGAGGCTGTGGTGGCCGGAAGCGGCCACTGCACTCCAGTCTGGGCGACAGAGTGAGACTCCAACTCAAAAAAAAAAAAAAAAAAAAATTAGCCAGGCATGGTAGTGCATGCCTGTAGTTCTGGCTACTTGGAAGGTTGAGGTGGAAGGATTGCCAGAGCCCATTAGGTCAATGCTGGGGTGCTAGTGAGTGTGCACTACACTCCAGCCTAGGCGACAGAGTGAGACTCTAACTCAAATAAAAGAAAAAAAAAAGGAAAGAAAACCATGGAAGCAAGAAATAAAATAAAACTTTAAAGTTATAAGTACAATATCTAAAATCAAATACTCATTGGATGTGCTTAACAGCAGATTAGAAACTACAAGAAACAATCAAGGCATTACAATAGAAAGTATCCAACTTGAAACGCTGAAAGAAAAAATTAAAAAGCAACGCTTTAGTGATTATGAGACAACATCAATCAGTCAAACGCACATGGAGTTAGAGTTCTAGAAAAGAAGGCACAAAATAATTGAAGAAATAAATAGAAAATTTCCAAACTTTATAAAGAAATATGAGTCCACTAATACAAAAAGCTCAACAAACTCTAATTAAAATAAATATAAAGAAATCACAGTGAGAAACATCATAACAACACTGTTAAAAATCAAAAATAGGCCGGGCTCGGTGGCTCAGCCTGTAATCCCGCGCCTTTGGGAGGCTGAGGTGAGTGGATTGCCTGAGCCCGCGGGTTCTAGACCCGCCTGGGTGCGAGACCTCATCTCTACAATAAAAAAAAAAATCAGCCGGGCATGGTAGCGCATGCCTGTAATTCCAGCTACTTGGAAGGCTGAGGCAGAAGGATCGCCAGAGCCCAGTAAGTCAAGGCTGCGGTGGCTGGGAGTGGCCACTGCACTCCAGTCTGGGTGACAGAGTGAGACTCAAACTCAAAAAAACAAAAAATAAATTAAAAATTAAAAAAAAATATATATATATATAAATAAAAATCTTGAGCGCAGCTAGGGGAAAAAAAACACTTTATGCCCCACATAACAAATATAAAACAATACTGATAGTGCATCAGAAAAACACAAACCAGAATCAGTGAAAACACATATCTAAAAATATAAGTTCATTACAACATGAATAAATATAAGTTGGTTGTTTCATCAACAAGGGTAACTGCATCATCAATGTTTATATACCTAACCCTGAATTGTACCCCACGTGTTTATAATAAAAAATTTAAAAGTCATGTAAAGCTATTCAGTTAAATATATCTGTATGTTTCATTGGAGGGGCTTCATAACTCACATATTTGATATGTTGTTATATATGAATATTTTATTAATAAAGACTCTCTGAAGTGGTAAAAAATAAAATAAAAATAAAGTTGGTTGTTTCAAAATAATAAAAGGGTAATTTTAAAAAAAGATAATTATATATGAATATGTCACTAATAACAGAGCTTCAAAATACATGAAGAACTTAAAGAAAGTATCTGACAGTATTCAAAGGAACAACTCAACACTTATAGGTAGAGTCTTCAATACTCCTGAGCAATTAAAACAAGTAGACTAAAATAGGTAAGAATTTAGAAAACATGAACTTTACCTAATAAACATTAATAATATACTATAACCAACACTTGTTGAAAATTCTTTACACATAAACATTAAATATTATCCAAGATACACAAATAAGTCTTAATACATTTAATATACCTCAGCCATCCAGAATATGTTCTGTAAACATAAAGATATCAAATTAGAAATAGATAATAATAAGTACATGGAAACTTCTATATATTTTGAAATTAAACAAGCATTTATAAATAATCCACATATCAAAAAAGGAAATTATACAATATTTTCAGCTTAGTAAAAATCTATCAAAATCTGTCACATGTAGAAGTGTTTTTTAAATTACTTTAAATCAGGAATCTCCAACCCCAGGGCCACGGACTGCTGCCAGTTCATGGTCTGTTAGGAACCAGGCCTCATATTAGGGGGTGAGCAACAGGTAAGCAAGCAAAACTTCATCTGTATTTGCAGCCACTCCCCATTGCTCACATTACTACCTGAGCTCCACCTCCTGTCGGATCAGCAAGATACGTGATTCTCATAGGAGCATGAACCCTGTTGTGACCTGTGCAAACGAGAGATCCAGGTTTTGGGCTCCTTATGAGAATCTAATGCCTGATGATCTGAGATGGAGCTGAGGCAGTGATGCTAGCACAGGGAAAGGACTGCAAATACAGATTAACGTTAGCAACGGGGTTTGACTGCACAGACATCATAATAAATCAATTGCTTACAGACTCATATCAAAACCCTATCAGTGAGTGGCAAGTGAGTTGATGTACTTCAAATGTAGAGCCGTATCCGCTGGCAGGCTTTAAGTCAGAATCCAACATTTAATTTTTAGTCTGTGAGTGGCTCACCCAATATATTATTTACCACTTCCGTACGTGCCTCTTTCTCTCACTGAGCACTTGTCTCAGTCACAGTTTTGCTAAGCCCACAAGCTAACCCTAGCCAAATGAGTAAAATAAGCAAACATAAAAATAAAAATGTTACTCGAGAGTTTCTTTGAAAAGGGGGAAAGACCCAATGACGAGACAGCAGAAAACTCTAAGACTGACAACGAACGTGAAGCAGCATTTAAAAGAAAATGCCGAGAGTCCTACTTAAATCACTAGTTCATTGCAACAGGTGATTCACATTCTCCAAGCCTGCTTTGTATAATATTTGGCAATTGGCTATCCAATGAAACCATGAAACCTTCAAAACTGCTTTGACACATAGAGACCAGGCATCTGCATTAAAAGACAAGCTTGTGAGGCTTTTTAAAAAGGAAAAAAATAGGCCGGGTGTGGTAGCTCAGCCTGTAATTCCAGCACTTTGGGAGGCTGAGGCGAAAGGATTGCCTGAGCCCAGGGATTCGAGAACAGCCTGAATAACTTGGTGAGACCTAATCTCTACAATAAATCAAAAAGTAAGCTGGATGTGGTAGCGCATGCCTGTAGTTCCAACTACTTAGAAAGCTGAGGCACAAGGATCGCCTAAACCCAGCATGTCAAGGCTGCAGTGGCTGTGAACGTGCCACTGCACTCCAGTTTGGGCGACAGAGTAAAACTCCAACTCACAAAAAGAAAAAAATAGAAAAAAAAAAAATAAGCACGAAGAACATAAGCAATTAGTGAAGGCCATCACTTCATCAAATGTCTCTGCACTGAGAGCATCAATCTTAGTTGGCTAACTGCACTGCTAAAGCTAAGAAGCCCTTTACTACTGGTAAAGAGTCAATCCTGCCTGCTGCTAAGGACATTTGTCATGAACTTTAAGGAGAGGCTGCAGTTCTAAGGTGGCGTGCATTCCTCTTTTGGCTTGCACCATAACTAGACGAACTGAGGATATTGAGGCACAATTGTTAGAGAGGATTAATGAGTTATCATACACAATCCAGGTTGATGACTCTAACAATGTTGACAACATAGTAACAATGCTTGATTTTGTGCAATATATTTTCCAGAAGGATGTAATACCACAGCGGCAGAACTATTCAAGTCTTTCCATGATTACATGTCATAAATCTGAATTGGTCATTTTGTGTTGGTATATACACGGACAGGGCAGCTGCCATGACTGGATGACTTTCTGGTTTCCCTACTTGGGTCCAAGAGGTCACTTCTGAATGAGAGTCTATGCAGTGTCATCCATAGAGAAATGCTGGCTAGCCAAAAAATGTCACCTGAACTTACCAACATTTTATAGTATGTGATTAAAATTATCAACCACATTAAACCACATGCACTAAACTCACGTCTGTTCATGCATTTCTGTGAGGAGATGGATATGGAGCACATGTCTTATATACAGAAGTGAGATGACTTTCTAAAGGTAGATCACTGGCCAGAGCTTTTGAGTTATTAGAGCAGCCACACAGATTTCTTTTAGAAAAACAGTCACCACTGGCAGCACATTTCAGTGACACAGAATGGGTCACAAAACTTGCTTACTTGTGTGACATGTTCAATCTGCTCAACAAACTCAATCTGTCACTTCATGGGAGCATGAAAATTGTGTTCAAGTCAATAGATAAAGTGGCTACATTCAAAGCCAAACTGAAATTACGGGAGCAATGAATGAACATTGGAATTTTGATCTACCTCAAACATTAGCAGAGATTTTGAGAGAGACTGAGCAAGGGACTTCTTTCTCCCAGTTGGTGCATGATCACCTATCTCAGATTTCCACAGAGTTTCAGCGTTGCTTCCCAGCCTCAAAAGACCCTGGATGGGAAGGAATGAATCCACGACCCTTTTGTGAATAAGCCAGGTGAATCGACTTTGTAAGTGCTAGAAGAGGATCAATTACTTGAGATCAAAAATGACAGTGACCTTAAAAGCATGTTTGAGACAAATTAAGTTTTCCATACATTCTGGATTCAAGTCAAAGTGGAATATCCCAAGATTGCCACAAAAGCACTGAAAAGCCTACTTCCATTTCCAACATTTTATCTTTGTGAAGCAGGATTTCTTGCAGTGACAGCAACAAAAATGAGATTATGGAGTAGACTGAACATAAGCAATACACTTCGGGTGTCACTGTCTCCCATAACCCACAGATGAGAAGGTCTAGTGGCAGGAAAACAAACTCAGGGTTTCCACTGATTCTCATTATGATGAGTTGTATAATTATTTCATTATATATAATAACGCAATAATCATAGAAATAAAGTGCACAATTAATGTAATGCTCTTGAATCATCCTGATACCATCCCTTCCCCACCCCCTGGTTTGCAGAAAAATTGTCTTCCAGGAAACCAGTCCCTGATGCCAAAAAGTTGAAGATGGTTGATTTAAATAATAATATTGGAAAATAAAGATATACATTTAATGATTCTCAAAACCTACCAAAACTGACACAAGAATAATATCAATTAAATAAATATATAACTATTAAAGAACAAAAATATTTTTAAAGCATTTCCACAAAGAAAACTTTAGACCAAGATGACTTTGCCCACACGTTATCAATTAAGAAAAAAACACATTAAACTTCTGTAAACTATTTTAGAAAACCAATAAAGAGAACATTTCCTAATTATCTTTATTTTAAAAAGCATTATCCTCTTACCTAATGTAGAAAAATATATGACCAGAAAATAATACTGTCATGAACATAGACACAGTAATTACAAAGAGAACATGAGCAAATTAAATCAGACAATATAAAAAAACAGATAATATAATGATAGGGTTGCATTTAACCCAAGAATTGAAATCAAATAATGTAATTCATCACATTTATAAAATAAAGTATAAAAACCATATGATCCTATGTTTAAATACCAAAAAATTGAGATAATTCAATATCTATTAATAATGAAATATTAGCGGGAACTAGAAATAGAAGGACACTTCCTCGATCTGATAAAGAATATCTACAAAATATCTATGGTTTATATCATATTTAATAGTGAAAACCTGAATGCTTTCTCCCTAAAATCAGACATAAGACAAGGATATCTGTTTCCTAACCTATTCATGATTTTCCTGGAATTCCTGGGCAGCGAAGTGGGCAAGAACATAAAGAGAAACTATGAATATTAGTAAGAAGTAAAACTAATTTACAGATAATTTGTAGCCAACTTACAGAAACTATATTTAAAATATATGAGAATAATTGTTCAAGGTCTGTTTATGAGTGAGAACGTATGAAACTCTGTTCTTTGTTTCTGTGAATAAGTATAATTATTTACAAGGTACAGGACAGTATGCAAAAATTAATTTATTTCTATATATGTGCCAAGAAAAATACCTTTGCTATTACAAACAGCATAATTTGTTGTACTAGAAAAACATGAAATACTTAGGGAGAAATTTAACCAAATATATTTGACAGCTGAATACTTAAAATAGAAAAAAATCCTGAGGTTAAAAATCTAAATAAAATGAGAAATATTCCATGACCTCAAACTGGTGGAGCTGATATTACTAAAATATTAACTTTGTCCAAATTGATCTATAGATTCAAAGTAACCTCCAAAACTTTTTGCTGGCATTTTCTTAAAAAATTGCCAAGACATTTCCAAATTTATCTGAAAAGGAAGCCTTAGAATGGCCAAAACTACTTTGAAAAATGAACACAAGGTGCATCACCTGATTGTAAGACTTTATACAAGCCTGTAGAAATCAAGATGGCTGGAGCAGGAGTAATGATGAAATATAGATTAATGAAACATGAGTCCAGAAATAGGTTCACACATATATGATCAGTTGATTTGAGCAAAGGTTCTTTGATCATTAAACCTGAAAAAGGTAACTTCAGTAAATGTTGCTGGAAAAACTGAATATACTTTTGGAAATCTAAATGTAACTATGCATGCCTTACAAGTAAGGAAACCATTATAGTAAATATTGTATGAGATATACATCTTTAGGTTCATACTTTATTTCTACTCTAAGAATTATTCACAGATTTTAATTATTTTCTAATCCTATTATTTTTAAAATTCTAGTTCAGATCAACTTGTATGCAAAGATTTGAATATCAACTGAATATACTGGGAAATCCTAGGGAAATTCTCAGAACTATTAATAACCATGACAACTTAAGTACTTATAAATACTTCTCACTGCAGTTACTTAAATACACTTCCCACAAAGAAAACTTCAAGACCAAGATTCTTCTCAGCTGTTAAAAGTTTCTGAAGGAAAAAAAAAAAGATGTCTATTCCTAATGCTTTTGGTATTAAGTGTTGTATGTTTGCTTACTTTAGGCTTGTTTTAAAGTCTTCATTTTAAAATTATCTTCTCCCTACAAGAGAAAAAAAATTTTTTCCAGAAAGGCTAATTTAAAAACAATTAAAAAGAGGAGGCTCTAACTTTAAAGCATCTTTCAGTGGCAGCTATCTGATAATCTGCCTTTTTTGCTAAAGCATGATTTATATCAGTGCTTGTTCTGCAAAGGTGAAGCTCAGACTCTCTGTGATGGTTAATTTTATGTGTTAATTTGACAGAACACAGAATGCCCAGATGTTTGATTAAACATTATTTTGGGGTATGTCTAAAAGCATGTTGCTAGAAAAGATTAGCATTTCAACTGGTGTGCTGAGTAGAGCGCATGACCCTCTCCCATGCAGCTGGACATCATACAATCTCTGTTGAGGTCGTGAATAGAAGAAAACGGAAAGATAGGATTCTCTCTATCACTGCTTCTCTGCCTCTCTGCCTGAGCAGGACCTTGATCTCACCCTACCCTCAGTGCTCCAAGATCTCAGATCTCTACTTTCAGACTGGATTCTACACCATTGGCTTTCCAGCTATTAGGCCTTCTAAATACTCCACCAGCTTTCCTGACTTTGCAGACTGTACACAGCAGATCATAGGCATTCTTGGCCTCCAAAACCATGATTACTATAAGCCAATATCTTATAATAAATCTAGCTGTCTATGAAGCCTAGTTATATTTATTATATATACATAAATTAAATACCTTATATTAGATACCCCATGTATTATTACATTATCATATATTACATATAGTGTATTTATATGCAATTATATGTATGTATTCCATTGAATATATATTACTATTTCTGTGTAGAACCCTACCTAATATTCCTACCAAGTAATTTCAATCTATCTGAGGGGACCCAAAAAAACTCTGGAATTAATTTACAAAATGTGCATTCTTACCCAATTAAACTTCAGTCACCTTCAAAGTACTCTACATTTGATGCAATACACCTATCAAGAAGCCTTATCAACTGTTTAAAGCAGTTTTTGAACTTATCAATTTTGATGCCTTTCAGTGCTGCTGCTATTTTTTGTTTCACCTCTTGCACACTTGCAAAATGTTTCCCTTTGAGGACTTTTTTTATCTGGTGAAACAAAAATATGTCACTTGGGGTGAGATTGGATGAATATTTTGGGTAAAGAATGAGGGTCATGTCATTTTTTATCTAAAACTACTAAACACTCAGCATGGTGTGGGCAGGGTGTTCATAAATCATCCATCATTAAATGGGCAAACTGTTAAAAGAGTCTCCAAAAAAATTCACCGAAGCCAAGCGCAGACTATCACAACAACACTGGCTGTACACAGATGACAATGGGTCCCTAGAACACCTACCTAGCTGGGGAAGCCTGTATGACAAGGAGCCCGCCCTCCAAATAATAATTCAGTTTTTTTGGGGGGGTCCCCTGATATGAAGTATTTAAATATTGCAACAGAAGACCTAAACATCTGCTCAGAAGAATCAGATAGCAATTCATGTCAAAAAGACAATATCGGTGTCCCCCCAAAACAAACAAAAATAAGACAATAAACCTTATATATTAAGTAAAGATAAAATAAGGCTGTAAAAGCACACAACTACATACATAATAAAAGAAAATATGGGTATGTAAAAATAGAGTATGTTCTTACATTCTATTTGTATGAACTACGATTCAGTAAAATGCTTAACTATTCAGTAAAACATTATAATTTTTATATAATCACATATTCTATAACCTTATACTTTAAAATATTTTTACAACAGCATATTGTGAAATATTCCATTCATATTCTCACTTGATCCATTATTACTTTTGAAAACTGTCAGAAAATGTGCTTCTCTATTGCAAAAGTTTCCAAGTAGAACTGCTATTTAAAGATATTGCTATCTTTCCTGTCTATATACCAGCTCCTCTGTGAAGGCTTACTGTCCCTTCTTCCTTCAGGCAAATTTAACCACACTCTTCAATATTTTACCAAGCTCTTAAGTAAAGCAGTATTGCTAAATGTAACACACTCCACCTGAGTCATTGCCTACCCTTTCTACAGAATACTATAGAACTATGGATCATTTTTAAAAATCCTATTTATTCATCAATGTTTGCAGTTGTGCCATGCATATTAGGAATCATAAAACTATTCTAGATATATCTCTAATTTATACATTCTCTTGTATTGATCTACTATCCATTTTTCTTTTTGCAAAAATCCTCTTATCTACTTCTATTTTGGCTTCATCTTATTGTTTATAACATATTGATTTATAAACTACCTTAAGCTTTTGCAGAATAACATAACTGAAATTTGTGTTACATAAATATTATGCATATTTATCTATCATTAGTAACTACTACTTTTACCAACATTTAAGCCAGACACACTGCATAGTTTGATGGACAAGAACATATGCTGTGGATTGTTTTATTTGTGATTACACATATAAATTTCAGTACGTTTTCATTAATTCATACTCAATTTCATATTAGCCATTCAATTTCAAAACATCTAAGTATTAGTCAAGATGGTGAAAAATGTTACACACAATCAAAAACAATTAAGCACAATTTAAATTATTTTTGTTGTTTATCCCGTGGCTCTGAATGGAATTCATTGTCAAAATCATTTGCAATTCACATTAGCATGTGCATCAATGTCCTCCATTCTGCTTTTGCTTCATCGGTGTCAAAGGTTTTCTTGTTTTTAAATTATAAGAAACCATGAAAGATTTGGTGGAGTAATCATAAAATAAAATGACTTTAATGTAGCAAACCACATCGGTTTTAAACTTGAGTCTCTAATAGGAATTCTTTCCTGTAAAAAAGCAATAGTGCTGGAAAGATATCAGTGGCAATAAAGTTTCTAATCGTCTATGATTATTATTCTTTCAACATCATACATTTGTTTGTCTTTTATATGCATGTTGATCCCTGACTCTTCAAAGATAAGTTGCACTAATGTTGGCATGTTTTCTACCTGTGTTTTCTACATTTTCCTATATTTAATTTATTAAGCATTTTATTAAACAAGATGTCTTAGATTTTCTAGTATTGATTGTTTCTTTTGTCTGTAGTTAAATTTCTATGAATGTAAAATGAAATGAAAGAAGATAAAAAAATGGAAGCATGTGTTGGGCATTTGGTATCAATGGTTTTTACCTAAATTGAGGAGGATTTCTCATCTGTTTTATGACAAAAATTCAAAGATGTATCATGAATAGAAATATTAAATTTTTAAAAATAGAGAGACATTTTAACTGAATGGGATAATTGGATCAATTTGGGAAACAAGACTCTGACATTGTTGAGTCTTCCAATCCAAAATTACCATGTATGTCTCCAAATGTTTGGATTTAATTGATATTTCTGAACTATGTTTTTCATTTTCAGTGTGTAGGTCCTAAACTGATTTGTTAAGGATGTCATTTTTAAAGTTGTTTTAAATGTCTTTCTTCATTTTGATTTTTTATTTTCATAATTTTAATTTTTTGTTTTTAATTGTATAATGTTGGTATAAAATAAACAGTTTAGTTGGTCATAAAAATGTACAAAAGTAGATATGAGGAGCTGGAAAATGAATATATCCTTGAAGAACATTCTACATCAATTAAATTGTGAATACTCTATAAATTAATTTAAGCATTTACAGCAATGCCAATTGCAATTCTTTAGTCAGGTTCGGTGGCTCAGCCTGTAATCCTGCGCCTTTGGGAGGCTGAGGTGAGTGGATTGCCTGAGCCCACGGGTTCGAGACCCGCCTGGGCAGCGAGACCTCGTCTCTACAATAAATCAAAAAATCAGCCAGGTGTGGTAGCACAAGCCTGTAATTCTGGCTACTTGGAAGGCTGAGGCGGAAGGATCGCCGGAGCCCAGCGGGTCGAGGCTGCGGTGGCTGGGAGCGGCCACTGTACTCCAGTCTGGGCGACAGAGTGAGACTCCAATTCAAAAACAAACAAACAAACAAAAAAAACAATTCTTTTTATTTTCCCTATATCGTGGGAATATGGTTACAAAGTTGTTGGAAAGACAAAATATCTAGAATTAATTTCTAAGAAAAAAATGTTCTGAAGAAAAATTCAATGACCAAAAAGAATAAAAGACCTATAAGATACCAAACATACTAAATATATTTTACATACTCTAAAACAATATGCATGAAGAGGTGGAACAAACAAAGGGCCAAAAGAAAAAATAGTGAAGTAAATAAACGGTGTTGGGATAACTAGAGACCATAGAGAAAAGAGATAAAATTGAATCAATTCATCATATAATGCATTAAATGCATTCCAAAATGGCCAGACATAGAAATGTAAAAGCACACAACTACATACATAATAAAAGAAAATATGGGTATCGTTTCTATAAAAAGAAAGAGAAACCCTTTTAAAACTGTAATTCAATATCCAGAAGCAATAATAAAAAAGTTAGTTAAATTTGATTACATTAAAAAACTCACATAGCAAAAGATGTAAGCAAAGAGACAAATGTCAAATTTGGAAAAACAGTTGAAACCTAAAATACCAAAGAGTTAATATGCTTTATAGAGTACCTAAAACTGGACAAAATTTGCAAGAACCCTATAAAAATAAATAAATAAACACACACTTCATAGAAAAAGAAATGAAAATAATCCAGAAAATGAAATGCCATTTTCTCACCTATTCCATAGGAAAAAAAATCCAAAAGTTTAATAACATATTTGGCTAAGTTGGGAGTGGCTAAATTAGAACCTTCATACATTGCTTTTGGGAAGACAAAATTCTGAAATTCTTATGAAGAATGACTTGGCATATGTGACCTAATTGCTTAATCATTTCTCCTTTGACCCAGGCAATATAGCTTCTTGGAATATTTCAAAAATATATGCTGGCAAAAATATTTTTATAAAGATTTTTGACCTTGGCTAATAACTGTAACATTCTATGAGATGAAGAAAGGCTTCCCCAAATCTAGTACAACTAAAATTCCCATGAACAAAGATAAGATTGAATAAAGTATGCTATGCCTACATAATCACAGCTCTAAAAATGAATGAGAACTTTATATATAAATATGCATATGGTTTGATATCCATGTAAGTGATTAAAAATAAAGTGTGTATAATATAGATGTGTGTAGATCAACATCTTTACATATGAACTTTTCTCTACTTTGCTGTTTGATCCAGAAACAATACAAAACATTTTGCATAATTACAATTAAAATAACCAAAATACAAAAGAAAAAATGAAAAGTGAACTTAGTATTAGGTATTAAACACACATATATGTATACACACAAACTATTAATGACTTTCAATCATAGTAATTTTAGTATGTGTTTAATAGAAAGATATGGTCTATTTAAAAAGTCCTAAACTGTTTAGAGTATCCATATTAGATGTTGTTTGACATTGCTATCTGAGAATGTTTTATGTGCATCATAGAACAAAGCAAATGTTAATTCAATAGTGTTCAGTTTTGTCATAAAACAGAAGGAGATAAAAATGTAAAGATGAATGAATTATGCAAAAGCCATTACCGGCTGAATTTGAATTGGAACACTCAGATGAACTCGATTTATTTCATCTATTCATCTGTCCATCAGTCAGTCCATCCATCCATCCATCCATCCATCCATCCATCCATCCATCCATCCATCCACCCACAGCTATCATCTTTTCTGTTTCTAACATTTTACTGCCTCTGCCTTCTGAAATGTCTAGAAACAAGGATCAATCCAGTCCTAATGAGCATACCTAGCACCCAGAGTGCGATGTCCAGATACAATTTCCCACTAAGAGTAATCAATTCACTTTGAAGAAACATCTGATTTCTGATCTAGGGCAGGAATTATATAAGTTAACCTTGAAACATCTTCTTATGCAAGATAACATGGAAGCTGCCAAAGACTATTGCACCTGTGTCAAAAAGACTCAGTTAATATGGAGAGGTTCCCATGAGTAAAAGAGGAGAAAAGCTGAGTATTAATAAGAATATCTTGAGTGAGTTGAAATCCACCAAATATGCTCATATCTAACTATTGATAATTATGCTTATAAAAAGTATTAATTACTCACTGATGAAGGTATTAGGAAAAGAAAACTTTATTTTAGAGTCTAATAATTGAAGGGAAAGTATCAAACATTTTCCCTGCCTTTTTTATATCACTGGTAACGATATAGTTTATAAGATAATGTCTTATAAAATATCTATTAATAAGAGAGAACAGAATTGCGGAATTTAAGTAGTGCCATTTTCAACTGATGGAGAATTAATGGATCTAGGCAAAGATCATCAACAGCTGTTAACATCATGAAAGGAGACACCAGACAACACACAAATCCTCTTGATGGAAGAATTTACAGGAAATAAACAGAAATATGTTAAACTACAACTATATATAGCAAATATATATACACACACTTAAAGACACTTTTCAAAATTTCTAGCAAGAAAACTTAAATATATTTTATATGTGTTGTAAGATTTGAAATTATGAAATGTTATATTGTCTAATTTATCACAATAAAAAACTGTCACGTTAAAAAATATGCAAAGATGGGAAAACACTTATGTTTAGCATCCTACCTCTTCTTCAATGCAGAGAATCTTTGTCTTCTGGACTGTAGTTAAATAGTCTGTATTTATATTTATAGAGACCTTCACAGCAAGGTGCAAATCAAATCAGGGTTAAATGAAAAAAATGAGTTTAGAGTTCATTTTTTAATTGTAACCTATATGTTTAGAACTGTAACATGTTAAAATTATTTAAGATAGGTTAAGCAATTTCTTTATATGTCATCGTGTTAGTCTGTATAAAAGGGAAAAAGAGACCACAACAAAATAATGTAAGCTCTTTACGAGCTTCTCTGAGTAAAATAACAGTGTGAATCAGGACACAATATTCCAGATACGGGTGAACCGATCCCACCAAGAGAAAGAATTAATGAGGCTTAGATTGAAAAAAGTCTGCCAATCTCAGGTGATTTATTGAATATATTTTTATTTCATATTCTATAATATATCTCATTTGTTAACATCAGTAGAATAATTTACTAAAGCCCAAAAGGAAAATATCATACTTCTCTTAATAGTTTTATTTTCACCAAGAATCACTTATTGAAGGTATGGCTTACTGAATGCATTTGCTATGCCCAGAGGCCCCAATGTAAATTTTCAAATGCTTTAGCCAACATTACTAAAATAGAAATGCTTAGCTTCAGTGCCCAAGAGGATGCAATCGTTTATCTTTATATCCCACAAAACTGTGTTTAAATTTCCAGTACCATTTGTTTTTCAAGACTTCTTGTTCCTTATACTTACTACTCTATGACATCTAAAATTACTATGAAGCAATAACATTATACCAATCATAATGGGTTAACAGTGAATTTCAATATTATTTTTCTCCAGTTCTAAAAAGTAACCTGACAACTTGCTCTAGCTATAGGAAAATATTCTTGAAACAGAACTCCAGATAAATCTTAGAAACCTTCATTACCGTTTTGTCTCAAATTCTTGAAGACACCATCTTCTTCAGTGAGCAAATTGTACAATGTGCATGGTGAATGTTTTCTTATCATAGAAGTTACCAGTATATTTTCAACAAAGCAAATCTGTATAATAAATGAACTTGAAAATAATCTTAAATGTATTTATATTAGAAAAATAAATTTTAATAATGAATTCAGTTTAATAAACATGGGTAACTCGTTTTTCATACAACTATTTATTAATGCACTGGTATTTTGTATTCATATAAATATGCATTCATATAAATATACATGCTTACGTATACTATTACCCTTTCTTTATATACCGATATTGTAGACTTCTTGGCGACATACATATTTTCAAACAATCTCTTCAGTCATGTAGCATCTTAAAATTCCAAAAATAAGAATTTTTAAAATCTACCTGAATATTTATCCTACATTGCATGCAAGCAGACAGAAAATGAAATAAAATATGTACAGTCCATTACAAATAGTTTATTTTTTTAAGCTAGGTAGTTTGCATATTAATTTCCTTTTATATTCTACAAAGAAAACTAAATGCATCAAGGATGGTTGTAAAAAAAAAAAATCCTGGTAAATCTTCAGGAACCAATGCCAAGAACCTGAGACATTAACGCATCTGCACTAGTTTTCCAAAGCTTCCTTAATAAATTACCACAAACCTGGTGATTAAAAATAACAAAAATGTATTTTCTCACAGTTCTGGAGGCTGGAATTCTGAAATGTGGTAGGACCACACTCCCTCTGAAGCCCTAAGGTAGGATCTGTTCTTTGACCCTACTGCCTCTGGTGGCTTTTGGCACAGATCTCAGATCTGTGGCTGCATCACTGTGGTCACATCACCTCCTTTTTCTTCTCTCTCTAATTTCCCTCTTCCTTTTCTTACAAAGAGGTTTCACTGGAGTTAGAATTACCCAGAGAATCTAAGATTCTCTCTTCATATCAAGATCCTTAACTCAATTACATATGCAAAGATCCTTTTTTTCTTTTTCAAGAGACAAAGTCTCATTCATTCACCCAAGTTGGAGTACAGTGGTGTGATCATAGCTCACTGAAGCCTCAAACTCTTGGCTCAAGTTAAAGACCCCATTTCTACCTAAGGTAACAGTCACAGGTTCATGGCACTAGGATATTGACATATCTAAATATATTTTGAGGGGGCAACCATACATTTGGCTGCATTATATAAATATACTCTATTGTTAATATATCTTAGCATGAACAAAATGATGAACATTCATGACAAAAAAAGTTACTACAAAGAGTAGTAATTATTTCCCCTAAGTTATTATCCACAAAGTCAGAAAAATAGTCATGTATTAAAGCAATAATCATCTTTCTGTAACAAATGCTTTGTTATGAAATTCTGTTTTAATTGTTGGGGGTGATATTCAAAACCAACATATACTTATCATTTAGTATGAATACTTCATTACTAAAATAACTTATTCATTGGAGCATAATTGTACATGTGGGTCACTTTCTGTTTAGAATATTGCTGGAGATTTGGGAGGGAAGTGATGCTACTAAAAAGATGCAGTTCACAAAATAGAGAGGGAAAGTGTCAACTGCTGCAGACAGTTATCATTGATTCCTGCTATGTAGCAAACAAATAAAGACACTAAGTGGAGATATAGTCTACGACTAGGGAGCTATCATTATCATCTTCAATTTATAGATTATTAAAATAAGGTGAAGAAAAGACAAGTCAGACACATCTGTCTGGCTCTAAACCTCCTCCGGTTTGTTTTGTTTTTACTATCACACCAAGATTTGAGAAGAGCTGCAGTGGTGGTTTGCATAGTGGATTGGAGAGAATTGGAATCCCTGTGTCAGCTCAAGACATACAGGTAGGGAAAATTTTTCTTTTACATTTCCTTCCTACGATTAATGAAGAAATCTGCGTCTAGGGAATGTGAAATGCAGCTGTTTCAAAGATAAAGCACTGATCAGAGCTTTGAAGGCCCTGATTAGAGCTTTGAAGTGGGGAAAAATATGTGAGTTCCTTTGCTCTGGAGATATGGACAGTGGAGAATATGGTAGTAAGCAGTTATCTGGAGTGAGCTGAGTCTACCGAACGCTGTTACAAATGTTCTTGTCAAGTCCACCAACACCAAATTCAGAGTGCCACTTTCATGCTACTACCCCTATACTTGTTAAGGGAAAGAAAAGAAGTCATACAGGTAGCACTAAGAAGAATATACTCAGCATGGAAGAAATTAATTGATGACTGTCTTCAAAGGATGTCCTCTGAGTTTAGAAGCAACTAAAAAATAAGCTCACTGTTACACTGTCAACATATTTTCTAAATCATATTGCACAACACAACAGCCTCTTATCTGATATAGAATACTTTACAGGTATTTTTATGTATTCATATTTTTAAAAGTACAATATACTATGAAATGCCACAATATACAAATGCATATTTTTTAAAAGTTCTAGTTTGTAAATAATTTTTAAGTAAGATAAATATATATGATATTCTGACAAAGGTAGCCATATTTTAGCATAATTTTGGTAGTGTATTTTTCCAATTTTTAAATCTTATAATATAAACAACATGTGTTAAACACACCTATAGAATGTTCACCAAAACTTTACCTTGTTCATGGCCGCTTTCCAACATTATTGCTAGCTATTCAATAATATAGTTTTTATACTATGACCATGGACTTGAGAATAAGTGAGAAATAGTGACAACAATTACAGTTATACTTTAAATCAGAAAGTAAATTCTCTGTGTGTAGAAATGTATAAAAATATAAACAATAATATACAGAATTAATATGCTCAATAATTGAGGGAGAGAAAGAAGATAAAGAATTAAAATGACATTGCACATATTACTCAAAACTCTCCAAAAAGCCCTATTAACACTAGAAAATAAATGCTTAAAAAAGAGCCATGAATGATGAAAAAATTTATTTTTATCACTGCAGTCATAAACAAAAAAAGTTTACATATAAACAAAGTTATATTTTTCTTAACTATTGCTAGTATATTTTCAAAAAAGCTAGAGTCCAAAATACATTGTGCCTTCAGATATTGCTTTTAACATTAATGTTAAATAAAGAGTAAATCATTTAACGTTGGAAACAAGATAATATCTGATGAGGATGAAAATTTACCATGTTGCCCTAGGTGCTGTATATTTTCTGAAAATAGCTACCGAACATCAACTACAACAGATGATCCTGATGAAGTATACATGGATCTTTCTGCTTTTGAGTACCACCTCATGAACCTCATGTAAGTACTTCTGATTCCACAAAAGTATGTAAACACCCTTCCATGATGTAGGCTTTCGACCTGCTTCCATCTAAATATGTCAATATATTTGACCTCTAGAAAATTCTATATTCAAAAATGGCAGATGAGAATAATTATAGTAAATCATAGTATTTCTATGAATATGAGTTTGGATGATCTTCCAAACAAGTAAAATTTAGCAGGAAATATTAAGAAAATCACCAAATTTTCCCAGTGTAATATTTTCGATGTGGGCACAATCAATAATGTCTTGTTCAAGCACAAATTCCTTAACATACATGGAACTGTAGAAGAAAGTGTTTTAACAGAACTTCAAATGAAATCACTGAGCCCAAAAGTCTACAACTGAATCTCAGATGGTCACTGGAGATGAAGCAACTCAGTGTCATGAAATGGCACTCATCACTATTCAATCTTTGTGATAAAAATAATTCTGCACACTCTACATTTTTTGTCACCGTTTGCCACTATTTTGTCTTTAAACAAATACGTCAATCATCTTCTACCTATTGACCTTCAACATTTCACTTGATGAACAGCTATTTCAACTTTTCCTTTGCTTTGCATTGCAGTTTCTAACAGGAAGAAGGCTGTCACTACAAGTCTCCTTTTGAGGAAGGGGTATGATAATGGGAGAAAATTAGTAGAGTACAACTTAGAATATAAATATGAGCCAGGCTCAGTGGCTTAACCTGTAATCCCCCTCTTTGGGAGGCTGAGGTGAGTGGATTGCCTGAGCCCGCGGGTTCGAGAACCACCTGAGCAATTTGGGGAGACCTCATCTCTACAATAAATCAAAAAAATCAGCCGGGTGTGGGAGCGCGCGCCTGTAGTTCCAGCTACTTGGAAGGCTGAGGTGGAAGGATCACCGGAGCCCAGCAGGTCGTGGCTGCGGTGGCTGGGAGCAGCCACTGCACTCCAGTCTGGGCGACAGAGTGAGACTCCAACTCAAAAAAAAAAAAAGAATATAAATATGCCCTATTTAGATAAATCCATCTGAGAGAGATTTAAACCCTGTTATCATTTGTGATCTTCTAGTGGTCCCCAACCTTTTCAGCATCAGGAATAGGTTTCACAAAAGACAATACTTCCAGAATGGAGAGAGAGGTTGGGGGAAATGGAGGTTTGGGGATAGAGGGAACCCCTGTATATGTTGCTCATCAGTGTTTCTGTTGGGTTTTCTTTGTTGACATGTGGTTGAATTGTATACCCCTTGATCCTAAAAGTTAGTTAAAAAGAAAAGCTCCGTCAAACCATGATGAATAGGTAATAAGAATAATACGTAAACATTTCTTGATAAGTCACTAAGATTTGAAGGTTATTTTTGACTCTAGCGTAATACTGTCCATCACATCAGAAATTGGTATCTAGAAGTCAAATGCTGTGATACCAAAATGTTTTAAACTCATGGGATGCTGACTTAGGGGCTGTGTGGTATGTGTCAAGAAAACTTCTAGGAGGTACTGGGAAGATGAAACCCAGGTTATATGTTGTGAACAATTTTTAAAACTGTCACCTGTAATAACTTGGAAGACAAATGTATGTAATTAATGAACTTAAGAGTCTCAGTGGAAATGGTTGGAAAAAAATATATAGGTTGGGTCCTATTAGTTGAATTTGGCAAGATAACAAGGAAAAGACGAGATGGGAAGTAATCAGTGAGTTAATACACAGAAATAGTAGAAAACAGTGAGTGCAAGTATTGCAAAGGCTGGCACGGGAATAAGAGACAACTGCCTATTGAGGCCAACTTGTCTGTAAAACTGAGAAAGGCTTTGAATGACAAAGTCAATTGAGCTCAGACTTGCAGTTGCAACTTGACTGAGGTGTTTCAGAACAAAAACATAAATAAATTATTTGACACCTACTAAATCCTTTCTATTGGACATTTTGCCACAAAATAAGAGGGACTAAATTGTGGTTCTCTCACTAAAGCCACAAAGATGGGACATAACCATAATTGAAATGGCAGAAAGTGGAATGGAGAATAAAAACCAAAGAAATATAGTAAATCTAAGGATTCTGTTTAATTTTCTATTAGCACATGAAAAAGCTTGGAATAAAAATGATAACAGATTGCTTAGTCTTAGGATGCTTATATTCTCAAAGAAAACATTATCCAGGACTAAAAAGCCTGCAGATATCCGAGGTTTAACTGATCTTTAGGCTGTCTGACTTTCACAGATAAAAATCTACTCTGACAATGCTCCCCAGAATCCATGAAGGTCTATATTCCTAGTCTTCAATGCTTCTTCATAAGTAGTTGAGGAGAAAGTACCTCCAAAGAGTGAAAATAAGAGCCACAGAGAACGATAGAGAGGGAGAAAATCATAGGAACCAGAAGAGAGGTCTAATCAAGGAATATTCTCCATGATTAAGGTTTGGAATATTCACAAATTCTGCCCAGTGTTACTTCAGAATATGTGCCAAAAACTCTTAACTTCCTCCCTTTCTGATGGAGTGTCTTCCCTATATGTATCCTGTTCCTTTAGCACCACTGAATGTTAGGTGAGGGATGTGGAGCAGTTAAACTGTTTTTAATTCCATATTCTCCAAATCAGGAGATCTGGACTGAGGTAGCAACAGCTATCCATTATACACC
The DNA here is from genome assembly GCA_027257055.1 of Cephalopachus bancanus. Lineage (NCBI taxonomy): Eukaryota > Metazoa > Chordata > Mammalia > Primates > Tarsiidae > Cephalopachus > Cephalopachus bancanus. Next base: position 14,560,154 of record JAPVLO010000108.1, on the reverse strand, counting down.
AAAGATGAAAATATCAGGATGGGCATGGTGGTTCAAGCCTGTAATTCCAGCATTTTGGGAGGCTGAGACAAGAGGATTGCCTGAGTCTAGGGTCAAGATTAGCCTGTACAACTTGGCGAGAACTTGTCTCTACAATAAATCAAAAAATTAGCCAGGCATAATATCACGTGCCTGTTGTTCCAGATGTTAGAAGGCTGAGGCAGAAAAATCACTTGAGTACAGCAGGTCGAGGCTATATATATAATATATATGTAGTAACTATATATATATATAATATATATGTATTTATCCATTGGTATCTTAGACTTTGAGTATGATTCTATGATTGAAGGGCTCTTTTGGATTGCTCTGTACAGCAGAGGTGAATGTATTTGTGGGCAGAAAGGACTGCTAATTGAATATTTGATGAATAATTAATACCACAGTTGTTGAAGTGATTAGTGCAGTTCACCACATATTAGTAAGTCTTTTCCCTCCAAATATTCAATGTGATTATAGTTCTCTGACTGTTTGAAAACATGGGCATGTGACTTGCTTTGGCTAATGAATTAGGAGTGGGAATGGACTGTGTCAGTTCTGGGTAAAAGTTTTAACAGACAGAACACAATCCATCCACTTACTCATTCCGTTTGCCATAACACATGTCAACATCCCAGATATGACTCTGCTTCAGTCTTCAGACAGTAAAGTCTTCAATTCTCCTTCAGACAGTAAAGACTGTGTTGAATAAACTGGTGAGGGATGTATAGTAACACAGGTAAAGGACTTTAGAGAGTGTTAACACAGTATATTCTCATCAATCCTAAATGACTTCTTTATTGCTATTATTATTTTGTCTTGTTATTTCAGTTTGTAATTCATAATATTATTCTCTAAACAACTACATTATATATTAAAGCAGTGAGATGTTGTATAAAAATAAAAATAAATAATCCAGTGTTACAAAAAGATGAATGGATTTTAAAAATATAACTTGAGCAAAGAAAACAAGAATTGTCATACTATAGAGTATGTGATCTGATTTCTATGATAAAAGAAGTTATAAATATATTGTTTAAGGCTGCATCTATCAGTGGTAAAAAGTTGTTGAGGTGATTATCAGAAGAGGGTAGTGATTATGTCTCATAGTTTCACCCTGCCTGGTAAGGGTACCAGAAAGAGTCTAAAGTGCAAGGCGGGTTCTATTGTTGCCTTGTGAGGTAGATACATGGGTGTTCAGCAAATATTCATTGTGCTGCAAGTTTAAGCTTATGTGCTTGGCTCTATTTGTTTTATACTCCATAATAAAAGTGTGTTTGTGAAAATAAACTGATATTTATGCTGATAACACAAAACAAAAATCTATGTTTTCTAGAGTAGGAATAAATTTAAAGTCTTTAGTAAGGCTTATAAAATTTAGTAGAAAGTTATTTTAATATGTGTAGGGGCTGTGTTAAAATCAGAAATTATAATACTGAGACACTTTTTCTCCCATTCAGTAGGTACATGTACATAATTGAATATATAACAGAAATGCAAATATACCAACTGTGGTAAACAGAGTAAAACCCCACCCACAAGATTTTCCCTTTATTTTCCATGGAAGTTTTGAATATGTTGATTTCTCTGGGGGAAAAAAAAAAGGACTTTGCAGATGTGATTAAGTAAAGGATCTTGAGATGAGATGGATGGTTAGCCTGAATTATCCAGGTGGGCCCAATGTAATCACAAGGATCCTTATATGGAAAAGAAGGTGACAAGAGAGTAAAAGAAAGCTGTGCACTAAAGAAGCAGAGCATAAGAGAGCTTGAGAATGAGACCAAAGGTGAAAGAAAGAGCATATGCATGAGACAGGGAGATGGATTTGAAGACTCCATGCAGTTGGCTTTAGAAATGGAAGAAGGGACCATGAGCAATGCATGCTGGAAACCTCTAGAACCTGGAAAATGTGAGAAAAAGAATTCTTCACCTCAGCCTTGAGTAGCAGCATATGCTAACACCTAGATTTTAGCCCTGTATGATTCCTTTCAAGTTTCTGACTCCCAGAACTGTAAGAATAAATTTGTGTTGTTTTCAGCCACTACCTTTGTGGTAATTTGTTACAGTACCAATAGAAAAAAGAAGATAAGGCCGGGCTAGGTGGCTCAGCCGAGCTAGGTGGCTCAGCCTGTAATAAAATAAAAAAAAATTATTTTCTTATTTTCCTGATTTAAAGTTTATCTGACAATCTTGTTTAGAATTAGAAAAGAGGTTCACATCTAGTACAATATATTAGTTTTTCACAGAACATAAGTGCCATGTTCCTATTTAAATGAGATGATACTTCTTCAAGTGGATTGCCTGAGCCTGAGGGTTCGAGACTATCCCTGGCAACTTGGCGAGACCTTGCCTCTACAATAAATTTAAAAAAAAAAAAACCCTGGCGTGGTAGTTCTGGCCACTTGGAAGGCTGAGGTGGAAGGATCATCGGAGCCTAGCAGGTCGAAGTTGGGGTGGCCGTGAGCATGCCACTGCACTCCAGCTTGGGCGACAGAGTGAGACTCCAACTCAAAAAAAAAAAAAAAAGAAAGAAAGAAAATCGAAGATAGCTACTGAGCTACATACATAAATACGTACTTCACACTATTCAGTTTTCTACCTACAGAATCTTGCATAGCATCCTGGCCTTAGTTGAAGTTCAATATGTATTGAGAAATAAATGAGTGAGGGATAAGGTATAAAATGGGTAACCAGGTAGGAAAAAGAGAAGAAGAAAATGTTATGTGAAATTACTGTCGAAGAGATACTTTTAAATTAATCCTGTGATGATGTTTTAAATGATAGATTTCATTACATTTATTTATGTTAAAAATCTTTTGAATGAAAAATAAACATAAACTTGAATAGGTGTATAATTTTCATAAAGCACATTGTATAGGTAGTGTCAAATATATAGCTATAGATCCTGAAATGTAGTAATAAATGTATTTTTATTTAGAGAAAAATATGCTATTATTCCATACTTATGTAAGTCAACACACAATTTTTAAAAGAGTAAAGCATGAAAACCAATTTGGATATACGAATTATGCCCTGTAAATAAAGTTACTCATCTGGCATTGTTTTTAGATATAGTTATTGAATGGTGATATCTCTGCTTCTTTTTTCTTTTCTTTTCTTTTGTTTTCTTTTTTTTTTTTTTTTTAGAAAGCAGAATTTGAGAGAACAGAAAAGCTCCTACAGTGGGCGGGGACTCAAAGGGCTTGCCCTACTATTTTCATAGCCACTAACAAAAACTTGACATTTTTAGATGAAGTCTTCAAATTTATTTAAATCAATCCCCTATTAGTCTTCATTCTCATATAATTATGTTTTTGCCCATATGGATCATAGAAAAAAACTAGAAAACATCTAAGGAAGTTCACAACTAATTTTAAATATATTACTCTGTGTTCTGGTTTAACATCAAGACCAATCATTTTGCAACTGAAACACAACGTTAACTAAACATCATTATTTTAGCATGGCCAATTTATATAAATATGAACCAAAATGTCAGTGAACCTCCAGTTCTTATTTTTGGACTTTTTTTTTTAAGTTGGGTCTCACGCTGTTGCCCAGGATGGAGTGGAGTGGCACAAATATGACTTACTGTAGCCTCGAACTCCTGGGCTCAGGTGATCCTTTTGCTTCAGTCTCCCAAGTAGCTGGGAATACAGGTGCACATCACCACGTTCAGTTAACTTTTAAAATTTTCATGGAGACAAGGTCTTGTTATGTCACCTAGGCTGCTCTCAAACTCCTTAGCTCAAGCAATTCTCCCACCTTAGTGTCCAAAATGCTGGCATTACCGGCAGGGATCACCATGCCAGGCCAATATTTAGGCATATATATTAGCATACTGAATATTCACCAAAAATATATTTTCTTCTGGTTGTAATTTATTAAGTTTATATTTCTTTGAAAGCTACCATAAGAATTTGACAATTTATATAGAGGCAACAGTTATAGCTGAGAGTAAGCAAATAAAATTAAAGCATTTCCTCAGATATGGATGCTATCCAACAGCAATGATATTTTAAAATGCCAAATTAAGTTAATATAAACATATTAACTCATCCCTACTGACTATCCTCTACAGATTATCAATAAACAATTGGGATTAGTTATAATTATATATACTTCTGTATAATACATTATATTGAAGTTTTTATATTAGTGAAATTGTTATTAGAAGCATAATTACACAGTCAAATAAAAGTTTGGGAGATTGATGTACATATAGTTATACATAATTTAACACCTTTGAGGATGGCCAATATTGACTGAGTCCTTTAAAAAAGAAGTGTTCAACTAAATATTTTATTAAGTATCTTTAATAAAATCCTATTGACAATATTTATTTCCCCAGATAAACAGGATAACTTTTGCATGATTTACAGTTGTACAAAGCCTTGTATTGCCAATTGCTTGATGATGGCAAATTATAACATTAACACTATTTCACAATGCACAAAATTGTAACACACTGTTCATAGACATTTCATGTATAATTCTATTATTTAAAATATATTAAGAGCAGATCCTTACCATATATATTTTTATTTTATTTTTCCTGATTTAAAGTTCATCTGACAATATTGTTTAGAATTAGAAAAGAGGTCCACATCTAGTACAACATATTACTTCTTCCCTGAACATAAGTGCCATGTTCCTATTTAAATGAGATGCTACTTCTTCAAGTAATGTCCCAGGCAATGAGTCATTTATTATGTTCAATGGTTACATTTTCTGAATTCAAAATCCATCTTACATTTTTAATGTCACTATCACCAGAAACTGCATAAGCAGGTTCTTATAAAAAATACAGACATGTCATACAGTGAATTTAAAATATTTAAGATCATTTCTTATGCTGAACCTTTGCTATAGACTAAATTCTTGCCTTCCCGAAAATTATTATATTGAAACCTAATCTCCAATGTAATAGTTTGTAAAGGTGGTTCCCTGGAGAAGTGATTAGCATATGAGATGGAGCCTTCAGGAATGGGATTAGTACCTTTATAAAAGAGGTTGCTCCAGAGAGCTAGCCAGACTCATCTGACAAGTGAGAGCAAAGTAAGAGGACACCATGAAATGGAAAGATATCCCTATCAGACACTGAATCTTCTAGTGTCCTGATCATATAATTCCCAGTCTCCAGAACAATTAAGATAAACTTCTGTTGTTTATAAGCCACCCAATTTATGGCATTTTTTGTTATAGCAGCTTGCGTGGACTAAGACAAGTTTCTATTGCCAGTGTAATTTACACACCACTAAAACTCTGGAAAGATTGATTAAATTATTATTCAACTTTCTTTTATTTATTCTAATTAAATTAATAAGATCTTTGACTGTATTAATTATGTATTAATTTCATTTAATTAACTAGTTGTAATTAATTAAATATTAATTTAGTATATTTTACAGCAAGAAAAAGTGGTAAAGAGAAATCCATATAATAACAGATTAAATTATTTTCAGTCTATTTTCAAAGATTGTTTAAAATTTTGATGTTATAAAGACTAATATGAGCAAGAAATTTGCCACAGTATACACAGTAAATTGATACATGTTTCAAAATGTGTTTACCTGCAAAATTTATGATGGGTATTCTGTAATCAGTTTACAGACTATTTAAAATTTAATAATATTCTTTGAACTTCGTTGCTGCATTTGTTTCAATTCATTTCTACCCATTATTCTTTCACTGGATATCTTTTCACTAGTCTTCCACACATATCCTATAAAAAATTTTCTTTAATCCCTCTAAGATTTCCTTCTGATGCCTTGTATTTTCTGATGCAATTCTGATTTAATTTTGTACAGTAATAATTATATTTACTGTTTCAAAGGTAGATTTAATTCAGTTATTATGGACCTTTGTTTCATTAACTTGTTATAGCTAGTCAATTTTTCATTTCTCAACATATGCTTTCCAACTCATTTTCTTTTCTTGCCTTATAATGTCCAAATATTGAAATGTAGATTTTACTTTATATTCCATTCAGAATAAAATGACTTATCAAAAAGATCAATAAGTCATCATTTGAGGTTAATTCTGCTCTGTTTCTGCAGGAGCTATAAATTCCAACTTTTGGGAATAGTAGTATAAAGTGCTTAGTTTTGATTTTTGCTCATCCTTTATTTGTCTTAACTCTTAATTAAAAAGAGATTTTAATCTTTTCAGTACATGCTGTGTGAGGAGTTCACTCTGTCTGCTCATTTGTTTGCTAATCAAGTTCCCCTGTCAGATGCTAAGTTGGAAGTCAAGGTGACATGTACAACCCTTAGACAAATTTTCTGTGAATACCAGGCATGCATTTATTTTAATAAGGAAACAAAGAGAGACTTTATCTTCCTCTTGTGGCATGTCCTTGAAATATAAGAATAAAAATTTCCTGCATAAATCAGATTCACTCTTATTTCTTTTTTGATCAACAAATCAGCACAAACAAACTAACCCAAAATTAACCACAGTCCTCCATTCTCAGTGTATTTCCAGTCTGATTTCATCTTCTTTGAAATTCATATGCAGGAGGTAATATGTAATACTTCTAATACTTCCTTCCTGGCTTGTAGCTCTTATTTTTTTATTCATTCATTCTTTTTTTTTTTTTTTTTTACCATTCAAAGGGAAAGCAGTAGGTAGCAATATGGGATGGTAAATGTACCATGCTGGCCATCCCAAACTATACATCCCATCAGGGAACTGGGCGCCAGCCAAGCTTCCAGTTGTTAATACCATTGTGTCTTCTCTAAAGACGTTAGGCAGTGTAGCATCAAAATGTATATGTTTGGAGAGATAAATACTGAAAATATGGTATATATTATACAACGTAATATAATTCAGTCACAAAAACAAATAAAGCCCATCATTTGCTGCAAGATGGATGAAACTGAAGGACAATCATTTGAAGTGAAATAAGCTAGGCACAGACAGGCAAATATCACATGTTCTCACTTACATGTGGGAGCTTAAAAAAATGATCTCAAAAAAGTAAAAAAGTAGAGTAGGTGTTACCAAAGTCTAGGAAGGGTGCAGTTCTTGATGAAAACAGGTTATTTAAAGGATGCAAAATGCAGTTTGATAGAAGAAATAAGTTCTAGTGTCTGATATCACAAAAAGGCAACTATAGTTAATCTTGTTAACTATTGTGTATTTCAAATATCTAGAAGAGATTTGGAGTGTTCCAAAACAAAGAATAATAAATGTTTGAGGTGACGGATGATTCAATTTCCCTGACTTGTCATTACACATTGCATGCATGTATCAGTATTTCAATGTACCCTGTAAGTATGTGTAATTACTATGTATCAATAAAAAAATAAAATATTGAAAAATATATTCAATGTATTGACTATACTTGCAAAAATTTCATTTTAGCTTTTCTCTTCCATTTAAACATGTATTTCCTAATAATTATTTTCTAAATATATACTGAAGTATTAATTTTACACCTGTGTTAAATTTATTATTTAATTCACTTAACGATTATCAATGAAACTACTTACAAATAAAGCAATGTCATGTGAATTTTATACAGTATATTATGAGATCATTATTATTTTCTAATGATAGAATCATATAATGAAATAACAGCAAAAATTATATGCACCAATTGTTTTTTAAAGTTCTTATGATAGAAGTACTTTATGGTCAGGTGCAGTGGTTTGTGACAGTAATCTCAACACTTTGGGAGGCCAAGGAAGGAGGACTGCTTGAGCCCAGGAGTTTGTCACCAGTCTGGGCAACATAGCAAGGCTTCAACTCTACAAAAAATACAAAACAAAAAAAAAATTAGCTGGGCAAAGTGGTGCGTGCCTGTAATCTAGCTACTTGGGGAGGCTGAGGCAAGAGAGTCTCTTGAGTCCAGGATTTCAAGGTCACAGTGAGTTGTGATTGTGCCACTGCACGACAGCCTGGGTGACAGAGTGAGACCCAACTCAGAAAAATAAATGAATAAAGTATTTGAAAGAGTAAAATCTTTATGCAGTTTTTTTTTAAAGTCTATATTTTCCTTAGAAGGCAAATGTATTCCTTTGCTGTGTAGTTTACATCCTGAGGTTTAACATTTTTCTAACTTACAAAAACAAACTATCCTTTGAAAAGGCATGCATATGACAGTTAAGCAAGTAAAATTCAGGATGGGAAAAAAATTGGGGTTTTCTTTTTCAATTTTACTGCTGACCAAATGAACTATTTTTTATTTGATTGTTAATATTTCTATTATGAGGGTCCTGCTTTTCACAAAAACATGTAATATATGCATTACTTTTTTGTGTTTCAATTAGATCCCCGGTTTACAGAAACGTCCACTGACATGTCACTTTTATGATAAGATTATACTAAGTATGCTTCAACATATGTATCAAATGTGATTCCCCACAAACTGTACATACATATAACCACAACACACACATACTGGCAAGCAAATGGGGTTGATATACAGAATATTTAATAATATGTTTATATTATGGTTATTATGTCACTGTCATAGGAATAAAAACAAATAGATAGAAAATTAGAAAACATCTTTCCTATCTAAACTGCATGTATACATGTATGCATATGCATGTATGTACTTTTAGCCTTATCAAATAAGTAAATATGTTTGGATTTATTTCACCGCTTTTTTTTTTTTTGAATTGGTGCCTCAGTCCATCGCCCAAGCTGGAGTGCAGTGGCACACTCCCAGCTACCCCAGAGTTGACTTTTTGGGCTCCAGCGATCTTTCCGCCTCAGCCTTCCAAGTAGCAGGAACTACAGGCACGCGCTACCATTCCCAGCTAATTTTTGACTTATTGTAGAGACGAGAACTCTCCAACTTTCCCAGGCTGGTCTCGATTCCTCGGGCTCAGGCAATCCACTTGCCTTGGCCTTCCAAAGTGCTGGGAAAACAGGCTGAGTCACTGAGGCCGGCCTATATCACCACTTTATGTAATCTGACTAGTGAACCATACTGATTTCAGAAAATATTATATAGGAAGTATTGCATATTGCATCTGGGATGTGAATTTCAAAGGAGATAAAATCAGACAAAAAACATATTGTGGGCGGTAGACTTTGGTAAATATTAGGTTCACCAGTAATTAGGTTACACACATTCAAAGAAAATTTTTCTCCATAATTTTTTTATGTTCCATTATAGTATCAGAAATGAAAGCAAAATCTGGTCTCATCTCATAGCGCTTATCCCAGTAAAAGTTCCCTCACTAAACTCTGTCATAAGCAATTATTTCATTATGTTTTGTTAAGAAAAATAAACTTCATAAATGAGACAAATAGAGCTTATTTACTAGGAAACATTATAGGTTGCAGCCAATTTTGAGAATATGTTAGATAAATGCTAAAACATTAGGAGAGGCTTAGGAATTCTCTGGTTTAAGAAGAATAAATAATAAAGTGAGAGCTTTGTGGAGAATTTTCATTGGTTAAATTTGATACACTGGTGAAGAAAGAAATGAGGACACTGGTGAAGAAAGAAATGAGGAATTTGCTTAACTTTCTTTCCACCATTTCTTTCCATCAAATCTAAAAATGAATGGAAAATGAAGTTCATTCATTTTCAATTTAGAGACTATTGTGCTGTGTTGATTTTATTCCAGTTCAACAATTTTTGAAAAATAGGTTTGTTTGGAGAAAAAGAATATGTGGTTTCTACTTTGCTTGAAAGAACCTCCATTTTTTAAATATAGTATTATCTCCATGCAGAAATTTCAAAACTGGTTTCCAAGAAGCAGTTAGATGAACTAAATCTCATATCAAGGATATGATACAGTCGAAGGAATATGCTTTATGGAGAAATGATGAGAATTTACTTGGAAAAAATTACACAATAGTTTTCACACAAAAGTGGCAAAGTAGCCATCAGTGTGACATTACTGAATGTGGTATTCAAAAGAGGTGGAATAATACATAATTATATAGTATTTCCACTATACATATGCACATATAATAGACAAAAATTACCTAAAAATACAGATGATAGCATATGTGATAAAAGTTATGAGGTTTAAGTATTTAATATCTTTGCTTTTAATATGACATATATCTGTGGCTTACATAATTTAATTAGTAATGGCTGTGTTTAGCAATCAGCTTAAAAAATCCACAATTTTATAATTTGGTCCACAAACAAGTGCCAGCATAGTCTTGCCTTCTAGCTTTATATATTCTGCCACTATTCTGAGGGTAAAAATGGTGACAGAAATATTCAACTGAAACCAGTCATAAGAGAAGCAGGTGCAAGTTTTATTCTCAGTTGTTTTAGGATGACAATAGCACTAGGGTGAGAATTTGAGGTAACTGTCAGAGTAGTCAGAAAAGGAGCCTAGGAAAAGGGGGGAAATGTACTTAAAATTATTTTGATATGACTCAAGTTTTAAACTACCAGTTTTGGGGATTTTATTCATGGTTTAGAAATTGATCACAATGGGTTTGTTCAATTTTCAGCTTCCCTGAGCATATGTTTTTAATACTGATGCCATGTCTTCCCAATATATTTTTCCCTTTCCATTGTTGCTTGTTCAGTTCTCAAAAAAATCTGATGTGAGTTACTATTTTAAAAGCCTACTCTCGATACTAAAAATCCTAAAGTATTTCAAGTGACTAACAAATGCTAATTGATATTGCTTTTTCACATAAACCAGACAAAATTCAAGTTGTACGATCACTGGAATATACATGGACACTTGCAGATAGTGTTATGTGCTAAATGTAAGAATGCATTATAATTTCACTGTAAATAATTAAGAGATGTTGTGGAAAACAGCAATAGTTTGGTCAATATTACCTCATCCACTACCAAGCTGATTAATCTTTGAAACAGCCCTTGCATTTGCCAAAGATAATCAACTTTAATGTCACTAGAAAGCAATCCAAAATGAGTTCAAATACGAACTATTTTTCTGCCTCCAATTTATCATCTGTAAAATGAGAATAACAATAACCCCTAAATCATAAGGTTGTTGTAAAGAATAGTCTAGGTAACTAATATAAGTACCTAATATACATCAGCTCTTCTAATTTACTTATTTCATCAAATTCTCACAGAAATACATTAATTGCAATGCCCATCATAGGTATTTTTTAAAATAAAAAGGGATGATGTAACATTTCAAGGCATTTAGGGGACCTCACAATAACATTACAGGCTGACCATAGCAACGGCATGTTATAATTGGTAGGACTTAGAAGGAAGAAGCGTAGCTATAACATCAAATAGGTGTTAAAGTAGTACAATAATAGCTATAACTTATTGGATATTTTAAATTGTGCATTTCAAGGCCGGGTGTGGTGGCTCAAGCCTATAATCCCAGCACTTTGGACTAGAGGATTGCCTGAGACCAGGGGTTCGAGACCGTCCTGGGCAATATGGTGAGACCTCGCCTCTACAGTCAATCAAAAAATTAGTGGGGCATAGTAGCATGCGCCTGTAGTTCCAGCTAACTGAAAGACTGAAGTGGAAGGATGGCCTGAGCCCAGCAGGCCAAGGCTGTGGTGGCCATAAGCGTGCGTGCCACTGTACTTCAGCCTGGGCAACAGAGTGAGACTCCAACTTAAAAAAAAAAAAAAATTGCATTTCACATAGCCAAATGTTTTAATAATATATGCTCAATAAATATTTTTAAATTTAGTGATATTTGTGCAATTTTATTGGCAAGAGCCATACACAGCCTGTATAGATTTGTGTTTATTTGAAATTGAGTTGCTATTTCAGTCGAAGAAGAGTCATTCAGGGCAGTTACCTTGTTGATTTGCTTCTCACAAGTGTACAAAAAATTGCAATAGATGATTCGCAATCTTTGTAGCTTTGCCAGTCTTCTACTGGAGTTGGGGCTTATTTATCTCTTAATTCTAGGCTAGTCTTTAACTTTCCTAGGCAACTGAAATGCAGCCAAAGCAGCAGTGTTCTGATCCTATGGACACAGCAGGTCTTGCGTGCTTTCAAAAATTCTTTGATTCTTGCCAAAGATATAAAATCACGGGACTATCTTGCTGGAAGATGTGAAACATATGAAGGAGATCTGAACAGATTCAGTCATGGTTCAGCTAGCTTCCAGGTAACCCACCAACTCACTGCATGCCTTAACAAACGCAACCCAGATTACAAAATCAACTCTCAAAAATCAGTTATATTTCTATATAACAACAAGTAGGTTGAGAACCAAATCAAAAACACAATCCCATTCACAATAACTACAGAAATAAAATTAAAATACTTTGGAATATATCTAACCAAACAAGTGAAAGACCTCTACAATGAGAACTACAAGTTGCTATAAGAAAGCAAAGAAGACACAAACAAATGGAAAGGTATCCCATGCTCATGGATTGGAACAAACAAATTATTTAGATGTCCATACTACCCCAAACAATCTAAAGATTCAATGCAATCCCACTACTAGCATCACAAATTTTTCACAGACCAAGACAATACTTAAGTTCATACAGAAGCATAAAAGAACCTGAATAGCCAGAGTAAATCTAAAAAAAAGAACAAAGAGAGGCCTCACACTGCCACACTTCAAACATTACTACATGACTACAGAAACCAAAACAGCAATGGTACTGCTATAAAAATAGATACATAGACCAATGGAATAAAGAGAACCCCAAAATAAAACCACTAACTTATAACCAATTCAACATTGACAAAACCAACAAAAACAATCATTGGGGAAAAGGTACCCTATACAACAAACAGTTCTGATAAAAATGGCTAATCACATGCTAAAGAATGAAACTAGACCCTATGCCTTTCACCATATATAAAAATTAACTCAAAATGGATCAAAAACTTAAAACATAAGACCTCAAACTATAATAATCTTAGAGGAAAACTTATGGAATACTCCCCAGACATCGGCCTAGGCAAGGAATTCATGACTTTGTCTGCAAAACCAAAGGCAGCAAAAAATAAAATTGACAAGTGGTACCTTATCAAGTTAAAAACCTGCTGTACAGAAAAAGAAACCATCAGCATAGTAAATAGGCAGTCCACAAAAAGGGAGATAATATTTGCAAACTATGCAACCAACAAAAAATTGCAATGGATGCTTGCAATTTACTAATTGTACTAATTGTAAAAAAGTACTAATATCCAGAATCTACAAGAAACTCAAACTAATTGACAGAAACAAACAAAAACAATTAATAATCCCATTAAAAGTAGGCAAAAGACATGAACAGACATTTCTAAAAGGAAGACATATAAGTGGTCAACAAATGTATGAAAAAATGCTCAATATCACTAATCATCAAAGAAATGCAAATCAAAACTATAATGAGATTCCAACTCATTCCAATCAGAATGGCTATTTTTAAAAAGTCAGAAATACACTGATGAAAAGGGTACCCTCACAAACACTGTTGGTGGGAATGTAAGCCAGTTCAACACCTGTGGAAAGCAGTTTGGAGATTTCTCAAAGAACTAAAAATAGATCTAATATTCAACCCAGTAATCCCACTACTAGGTATATACCCAAAGGAGCACAGATCATTCTGCCAAAAAAGACACCTACATATATGTGTTTACTGTAGCAGAATTCACAAGAGCAAAAACATGGAAGCAACCTAGATGCTGAATACAGAAAACGTGGTACATATACATCCTGAAATACCACACAGTCATAAAAAATAATGAAATCATGTCATCTGCAGCAACAAGAATGCCGCTGGGGCCATTGTTCTAACCAAATTAACAAAGAAACAGAAAACCAAATACTGCATGTTCTCACTCATAAATGGGAGCTAAACACTGAGCACATGTGGGCACAAGGATTGGAACAACAGACACTGGGGACACCAAAAGAAAGGAGGGAGGGAGGAGAAATAAGGGCTGGAAAACCATCCGTTGGGTACTGATCACCAGGAGGAAGGGTGCACGGGAGGGTGGGCCCATCAGAACTCGGAGTATCATCATCACGCAACATACCTACATAACAGATATTCACATATACCCCTTGAATCTAAACTAAACTAAAATTAATTTTAAAAAAGATTCATCCAACCAATCCAAATGTAAGAAAGAATAAATAGTTATTGTTTTATGCCAGTAATTATTGGGATAGTTTTTGTACAGCATTATTGTAGAAACTAACAACAAATACAAGGAGACACTGCAACATGAGAGAAAGTATTCAAAACTATCTTGTTACTAAAACCAGAACTCTAAATTGAATGTTTTATGAAACATAAACATTTTATAGTATATTACATGCCTGAGACTTTTTGCTATATTGATTCACAGGTCATTCCATGTAATCACCTTACCGGATTACGCTTCATACATTAAAATATTAAATTTTTCAATTATGCATGGACAATCAAATAACAAAATTCCTTTAGCTAAAAGGTTGAATTTTGTTTCCTTAATTGAGCAGCATTTGTTGCCTTTGATATCTAACTTCATAGTTTCTATATATTACTAGACCTCCACTAACAACATTAATTGGTTTTAGCACCCTCTAAAATTCAATTCTTATAAGAACGCACTACTCGTTCTAAAACTCAAACTCTCATGTTTCACAGTTGTTCTTAGAAATAGAATAACACTTTTGGATTCAGCTCAATGAATTATCCTTTTCACTTCACCCTGTCACATCACTTCTGAAGAAATGGAGATCTGGGTCCTGCAGCTGTGATATTAGCTTCCAGATTTATCGTGTACCCGATCAAGACACAGGCAGCAGATCCACCTGTGGGCCACTTGAACAGCAGGATTCTGGCAGGAATTCCTGAAAGCTCAGCTTATATATAGCCTTTTCCATCGGACTTCCAAAGATTCTGTAAGCAAGCTGTAATTATCTTTGAACAAGGACTCTGACCTTAAAAGAAGGATCATGAATACTTTGCATCTTTGATCATGTCTGACACATATGAATTGCTTAAAAAGTACAGCAGAAAAAATAAACCCTTATAGCTTTACCATTCATACTTATAGCCTATGCAGTCATTTAGATGTTCAGCTATGATAAGCATCTAAATGTAAAATGATGAAACAAAAGGATTTCTTCCATTATTTGGAGTTTATATTAAATAGTAAATATCAAGTAAAACTGCTGATTTCATCCAGTCTCTCTTTGACATTAATTAATGTATTCAGAAGAATACAGCACAATCTTAAATAGTGTAAAGTATAATTCTTCATGAAGAGCTTAAAGACAAAATGGTTGAAGAAAAAAGAAAAGAAGGAAGAATTTATAATGTGTCACTGTACTCAAGAAGAGTTGTTGAAATTGACATGTCAGAGTGTAAGTATTCGTACTTTTGTGAAGATAAACTTCTGCAATACTAGATAGAAAAATCTGCAACATTAAATAAGAACATTATAAATAATGATCTCAAAAAATCAATGAACGCCAGAAAAAGCAACCAGGGATATAAAGAACAGAGCTAACATCAATTTATTTTAAAACTCTTTCATTGCTTTTAAAAACACAAAAGCACTTCTCCCTCTATGATGGACCAAGCTGAATTCAGCCCCATGCTGGAAAACACCAGCACCATTTTCATGGCAGGGGCTCTGCATGAACAGCCTCCACTGACTGCAAACACTTGCTCCTTACTAGCCATGTACTCTCACCTCAGACTTCCAACATCAGTTTAAAATCATGCCCAAACTTTACCTGTACAATGACCACTTGTATACCTAAACCTCAACTGTAACCCATATCATTAAAATAAAATTTAAAATGTCCTCAGAAAGACACACTCAAACACACATACAGATACACACACATACACATACTCACACACATAACGCTGCTCTATAAGTCCATTTCTCACTGCCAAATTAATCTTATTTCCTTCCTCATTGAAAATCATCCGAATTTCTTTTTTTTTTTTTTTGGTCACAATATAATAACTGTCAACAAATTACATCATTTTCTTTTCTGGGGATTTATGAATGTATATGTTATTATCCTTGAAACATCATTGATAAAGCTGTTAAATCCAACAAATGCCCATACTTTCTAATAAACTAATAAAACCATAAAAAGTATCTCTCATCTCTACAGCATACAAGGAACACTATAACCAAGAAAACCTACTAGATAAATAAGGCAGAAGGTTAAAGCAGTTCTCAATAATGGAGCTTTAATGTAATCATCACTAATAACTGGGCAAGAAGTCAACTACTGAGGTAATGGAAAAATATCAGTGCTTAGGGACCAACGCACGCAAAGGTCACATTGGGATTTTACAAAAATTTAAACCAAAGTAGAAAGCTTATACTTGAACACAAAAATAAACTTTATTTTAACATTCATCTATTTATTAAAATTTTGGGGTTCAAAATGTTCAGTAAAATAACTATTTCAAAATTATAAGCTGTATTTTCAATTACTTATTTTTTTCTAAAAGTTTACAAGCTCTGTTAATAAGATCTCTCTGTATAATTTCTTTTTCTTTTGTTCCTAGATAATATTATCAAAGAAAAAGCTGAGTACATAAATAAATTTTCTTAAGACTCCTAAGAAACTTGCATTTTTTTCTAAATTGGTTTATTAAAAAGGATAATAATGAAACAAACATTACTTTAAAACACATCTGATTATTTTGTATACGTTTTCGTTATTTCATAAACTATGAATGATTCTAGCAATAACAAAAATATATTAGCTGCAGAGCAATTATTGCTTAAAATGCAACTTAAGGCCAAGAACTAATACTATAATTTTCTTAAAATCAAATACCTTACAGAATAGCACAAAAATTATTCATTAAACACTAATTTCTTCATATTTATGGGGACACGAAATAGCTGTGTGACTATCATAACCACCAGAAATACGAGCTTATAGTCAGCTAATTTAAGAAACAAGATATGAAATGAGTACCCTGGGGCTGAAAACAAGCACTTAGAATTGAGATGTGATATTAATTAAAGTAAGAAAAGGACTATAATATTACTGAGACGTAATCATTATGCTAAGGAGAACATATAAAAAAAGAATTAAAACTAAAAGAAAATGCCCAATTATCTGGACTCCGAATGAAGTTCAAATGCAGTATCATGATTTCCCAAATGAAAAATTATAGGAACTTTTGAAAAATGATACACAGTGTGATGAAAACAAAACAAAACAAAATGTAGAATAACAAAAGAAACACTAAAATCAAAAGGGGGAGGTGATGAGAATGAATACAAATGCCTTTATATTAGTGCTCACTATTCCAAAAAGCTAAGAATGAACATATGATCAAGAACCTTACTGTTAAACATAAATCTGAGCTTTTGTTCTTGCCAACGCTGCCATATAAAAACGTTGAGGAGAGGGAGACTTACCTTTTTATACTAGAAAGTAAGGAGTGTGTGGTGGGAGGGAGAACAAGTGAGCTACCTATCATCCTAAATCTACTTGTGTAAAAAATTGAGCATATTGGAGTTGCAGGTGAAGAAGAAAATACTGATCAGTAGAAATGTTGGGCTGGAAAGGATAAGAATAAGACTGAAGAAGAAAGACGAAAGAGGAAAAGTAGGGAAAGAGTGAAAGAAGTAAGGAAAAGGAGAATACAATGATAAAGCAATAGTCTTTGTTTTAAGGTTATTCGCACTAGTATTGCTGCTGATTAGCTCCAATTAAAGTAATTGAATGTGGACCATTCTTCCCCATCAACTTCTCTCCACCTTCAATGTCCCTCACCCCTTCCTGTTAGCTTGCCGGAATTGGCTAAACTTTCAGGGTCCAGTTCAGTTCACCCATCTAGTAGGAAGACCAAATGATCTCTCACATTCCTGAACTACTAAGGTGCTTGTTCTTCAGCTTACTTTGAGATTTAATAATCTTCTGCTTCCTTTATGTCTAGGGGTTGTTTTTAATAAATGATTTGGTAGGAAAGGTAGTTAGGCATATACAATGACTTGAACTACTATCCGTGCCGTTTTGATGAAGTGATTTATATAACTAAGTAAAGTTAGTGAACAAGTCTAAAAAGGTGACTGACTGACTCTCATCAAGGTTACCAAATAATCTCATCATAAGAAAATATTCTCTGTTTATTGAGTCTTGGTAGATACTCAGACAAACATTTTAATAAGGAAAAACTGGGGATTCTTCTCCAAAATAGCATTCACCAATGATTTTTTCCTTAATATTTGAAAAGTTATTCCTAACTAAATTCAAAGTTATTTCTAGTTCTATCAATATATTTAAAAGACATGAATACTGGGCTACTTAATCAATTTATTAATCCAATCACTGAAGAGAATTCAATTAAGTTTTTTATATGGGCCTTATACTGAGCCACATCCTTATTTAAACTGCTGATCAAATGAGAAAAGGCTTTGTTTTCATAGTACTTGAAATCAAGTAAGGGAGAACACTATTCATCAAAGAAACACACATATAAATGTAGAATCACACACTGTGATATATGCTTTGAGTAAAAAAAGGTAGGGTACACTAATACAAATAAGATTTAACAAACTGAGTCAAATGATGAAAGAGCAGAGCTTGTTATTTCAAAGAGTAATATTGGACTTATTTCATTTAGCATAATGTCCCCTGGGCTCATCTATGTTGTTGCATATATATTTGTTTTGTATATATGACTTATGCTTTATGTCATGTTATATATATTTAAATATATATAAAAACATGATTTCTTTATTCATCTTTTGGTGGACACAAGTTGTTTCCACATCTTGGCTATTGTATATAATTTGCAGTAAACAAAGACGTGCAGAAATCTCTACAGGATACTGATTTAATTTCCTTTGACTATATACCCAGAGTGGAATTGCTGGATTATATGATAGTTTTATTTTTTAGGGAGCTTCTTGCTGTTTTTTATAATGTCATGACATGTGTGTACAGATTTTATGATTGTTTGGATGAAACCACCACTCTGACCAGTACAGCGCTCAAGGGGAAGATACTTGTTTACTAGCACATTGTTAGATCTTGTGAAAGATGACTCTGCCAAATACTGTATGATACACAATGTGTACTTGTAACAAATCATCACATTGTATACTAGGAAGATATATCTTTATTTATTTATATAATTAGATATTTACATTTACTTACTTATATATTCATTTATTTATTGTTGGAGTCTCACTCTGTTGCCCAGACTGGAGTGTAGTGGCACACTTATGGTCACTGCAGCCTCGACCTCCTGGACTCAGGCAATCCTTCTGCTTCAGTCTTCCAAGTATCTTGGAATACAGGTGTACACCACTATGCCTGGTTAAGTTTTTTATATTTTTGTAAAGACATGGTCTTGCTATTTTTCTAGGCTGATCTCATACTTCTGGGCTCAAACATTCCTCCCACCTCTGCCTCCCAAAGTACTGGCATTATAGACACACACCCGGTCTTGTTAATTAAATGTTTTAAAATGTACAAAGGTAAAGAGAAGCGTTGGATGGTTTATGCTTTTCCTCAGAAACCGCTGCCTTAAAATTTTAATTCTTTTTTGAGACATATTCAGTTATTCATGTATTTATCAAGTTAGTCAGTGCCTATTTCTTAAGCATTTCCTATGTTAAATGCACAAAGCAAGTGCTAAATATAGTAAGCCTAACTAAGCAGGCATTAAACTGAACAGACAGTCCAAGCAAGGTGAAAGACAACACTAGCCCAATCCAGTTGATGTACATCAGCATTATACATATATGTCACAGACACAATTAAACTCTCAGTAGACTACAAAGTCCTAAGGAGTAGGTTTTCTGTTTTATATTTGTTTGATATCATCGTCCACAAGATCTAACAATGTGCTTGTAAAGAAGTATCTTCCCGCTGAGGCGGAGGATCGCCGGAGCCCAGCAGGTCGAGACTGCGGTGGCCGGGAGCGGCCACTGCACTCCAGTCTGGGCAAGAGAGTGAGATTCCAACTCAAAAAAAAAAAAAAAAAAGTATCTTCCCCTTGAACACTGCACTGGTCAGAGTGATGGCTTCATCCAAACAATCATAAAATCTGTTCACACAAGACATGGGATTCTCTATTCACCAAGTAGATGTCTGTTGGGAGCATCTGGAAAATAATAAATTGATCTTAAAGTGTGAAATGCAAGAAATACATTCTCTTCTCTTTGTCTGGACATTATTGAGCCTGAGTATGATACCTGGAACTGCTCATCTATCTTCAAATAGTTTGACTTAGGAAAAACCCAAAGCATGAAAGAGAAAAGGGAGAATTGGAGAGAAGAGGAGCTCAAATCCTGAACTCCAAACCTACACATAAACTGCTTGTTATTTCAGAGACTACATTTCAATATTTTGGAACAAATGTGAATTGATTTCATTCCTTTACATATAAGACACTGCAAATTTTACACACACACACACACACACACACACACACACACACACACACACACACGCACACACACATACACACACACACACTAGACCCAAGGTTTCAAACTTATAATCAAACCTATCCAGAAAAATAATATTCAATTATTAGGAAGGAGATTTTTAGAATTATGGGTACTTAAAGCAAGAATAATTTTAAAGCAGAGAACAGAAGTACATAAAATAGATACCAGGAAAAGTGATTTTAGAGAAAATCTTAATAAAAATACTGCAAGCAGAAGCAAAAACAGTTAATGCAGGGACATCCCACAAACTTTGTGACAGAAGCTGCGAAAGGACTTAATAATCTCTGAGAACTGTATTTATAACCATTGACCTGCCCATTAGAGCCAAGATGGATCTAATATTCTAACTGCCAAGAAGAGATGTGGTGAAGAATAAGAAGGCAGAGAGGAAAAAAAAAAGTAAATGTGAAGATTTGAATATTTCACTTAATTATTCTAGTAGAATTTGTATCATAAATCTCCATTTTATGGTAATTAAACAATAAGGATGCTGAATGGTAACAACATTCAGGTCTGGGGCAGACACTGAACGGTAATGCCAGAAACAGAAGCTAGATGAAGCTCCAATTCTTTTTTCTTTCATGCTAGTTAATAGCAATGGACCTATTCCAGAGCAAATTTAACACTGACCCGGAGGCCTCATTAATTGAGACTTTCTTTTTTTTCATGCTGAAAAATTGTGTCTTCAAATAAAAGCAATAGAAAAAATTGAGTAAACCAGGTTTTTAAAAAAAGCAGAGCTACTCAGGCTGAAGGGGAGAAGGAAGCCCTGAGAAGCTCTGAGCTCTGTTTAGTCTGCCATTCCATTCTCCATGTCACCTCAAGAAGACACTGATCAAGTGGCTCACTGGAATAGTCGTTGATAAAACACTTTTGTAGTATCCTTGACATTATCAAAATAGCCCAAGCTGTATCTTCTGCTGTGCTCTTCAGATTTAAGAAACAGCTTTTGGCATAGATGACACTTTGCTCTTGTTACTAAGCTGTTCCTATGAACATTAACACCGACCCTTACAATCTAAGGGTTATATCCCAGGAGGGCCATTAGTACATAATTACACTTGTATTCCCAATTTTAGAAACACACCCATGCAAAATCAATTGCAATTAACAAATGCTATTTTTAAATAGACAATAGGAAAATAAAATATTGCTTATAATAACCACATCTCTGTTTAAAGAACAGAGTTTTGAATAGAACAAAGAAATTTTAAAATGTAATATCAGGAAGAGAATAAGAAACCAGATGTTTTATGTTCCTTTCAAGTGTGTATGTGCCTGGAGATTCTCATGGGAAGCTTGCTACACTTTTCTGCTAAAATCTTTGTGAAACATCAGGATCTTTGATAGTTAAGTGTAAAGGGCATACTCAAAATGTTTAAAATTTCTCTAATAAATTGGAAGTGTTTTTTCTTAGTTCATAGGTGTTCATTGACTGTTAAGAAGGTACAGAAGAAACCATAGAGACACAGATGAAAAGAGAGAGACGATGTCTAAACAAGACATAGCAAAATTGATTATAACTTATGACTGGTTATAACTCAATGGTAAAGACAGGGAAGGATATGGAACTTTCGGACCCTTCTTAACCCTAAAATAAAGCACTCAGTATGAAGTTGAGGTCATCCTAATAGAAATAACCTCCTAACAATATTATTATCCAAAGCAAAAACTAGCATTAATATTACATTTCTATAGGCTAATCAAGACAAAAGAGGCATTAATATAAGCCCTAAAATCTTAGAATTTCCTCAAGTTACAAAACTTGAGAAAAGTACACATGAAACATCATTTGTAGTACAGAATAGTTCTATTTAGGATTAATTGATTAAAACAGAAACTTCATCAATGTCAACATATACCGTCATTGTTTCCTTGAAGTGACAAACCCTCTTTGTACATTAAAAAAAAAATCTGCTAAATATTCAAATCTGAATAATTATAGTTTGCCAATCATTCTTTTTTTTAATTTTTATTATACAGATGTGGGGTACAATTCAGGTTTAGGTATACAAACATTGATCATGCAGGTATTCCTGTTTGCCAGTCATTCTTTTCCAATAATTCATTCTTTGAAAAGTCACTGGTTTACCTCACAATTAAAAAAACCCATTTGCTTATCTTTCAAGATAATTATTGTATTTATTTTTGCAACATAAAAAATAGTTTTAATTTTGTTAAATGGTGAAAATATATGCAAGTAAGTGTTGAGATATACAACATTAATAATTTTACTGTTTCTTGAAGGACATTCTTTTTTTTCTATATTAGAAAATATAGTTTATTTAGAAAGTAAATTAGAGCGATGGAGAAAGAGGAAATTCACCTCACCAAGGCAGGGGAGGGGGTTGAAGGATATTCTTAAGTAAAATTGACTTCTCTCCTCTTGTGATTGTGTGATAGGAAGAATTAAATGATCACTTGTACAAATTTGTGTCACCATCTGATTCTTGCTAGGGAGCAACAGATTTAATGACCACTGCTTTTGTACCACCAGGGCAAAGTTCAATACATTGAAAAATTTCATTATCATGAAATTAGTATCATGATGAATGAGGTTCATTTTGTTTTTCTTCTCACAGACCCCCTGGAAGTTATATTTCTTCTTTTTTTAAAAAAAAAAATCTTTTTATTTAAAACTGTGGCATACAGTTAAGGGTTAGGTATACACATATGCATTGTTCAGGCACCCTTGTTGATAAGGGGTGTCTCCCCGTCCCCAGACAGATATTGGCTACCGTTAATCCCACCTCCCTTCCCCTCTCTACACCCCCCCCATAGTTTCCTGCCACTGTCAATCCTTTTCTTATAGTATTATGATAGATGTTCAAGGTCCACTATATGAGTGAGAACATGTGATATTCTGATCTTTGTTTCTGTGAGAGATCATGAATCTGGGGGGTAGTGTCCCCTTGAGAACCACTGGTATATGTGTTAAATTCTAAAAGCCCCAATACCTCAACTATAAAGATAACTCATGCCAACACCTGCAAAAAACCACTTTTTGTGAAAAAGAAAAAATAATCCTGTGCAGAAAAGCAACACATGCAATCCCGTATTCAGGACCATGTGCAGGAGAACAAAAGAACATACCCCATTCTTTCTAGTCCTATGAAGTCAACTCTAAATGTGAGTAGTATAAGGAGACCTCAAGATATGCTTCTACTAATACCTGCTATTGATTCAAGAATGAAAAGATGAATCCCGTGCAACTTGTTCAATCTTGCTGACCAATCTCCTATAATAATCTGCTTCGGGTCATGCTTTATGATCTGCACTGTTCTTTTAGCTTGACCACTTGCTTGCAGGTGATAAGGCCTGATGGCAATAGACTGATAAAAGTTTTCTCTTCTTACATTTCTAAAATGGAGTTATCAAGACCGATACCATCTAGCAATCAGTGTGTCATAAAATAACTGCTGGAAAGCAGCGACTGCAGCCCTTGAAGTATGAGAAGGAACTGAGACATTTCAATTCATTTTAAGGTACATTTAAAGTACATTGAAGCCACCAGATACGGTCCAACTTTACTTCAAATAGGAAATCAAAACTATTGATGAAAGTTGTAACAGAAACAGGTAAAAGGAATAAGAAGGATGGGACAACTCTTTAGAAAAACAGTCACTTTTTTTCAAGCTGCTTCCCTGTTCTCTACAGATAAAAAAATAATAATTCTCAACACAAAATTCAGGATTCAGAGCAGAATGTAAGAAAAGAAAGAGTAAAATATGTTAGGAAAAAGAAAGAGGGTGGGGGAGAAGGAGGGAGGACAGGTGAGAGGGTAAAATAAAACAAAATTAGTCACTGCAGAATATTACGCCTTTTCAAAAAGGAAAAGAGCAACTCCAAAGGTTAAAATGCAGTATTTTGTTTTAACAGAGAAGAGTAAAATTAAAATACTGCATGAAAGAATAATCAGAAATGAAATGATAATAGAATTTCTACAATTATTCAAAACATTAATGAAACAGGCTCTAATGCAACTATTAATACTACTGCTTCTACAAGTACTATTACTACTACTATTATTATTACTGCTTCATTAAATAAATGGCTCAATAATTAATACAATATACATTCATCTACTAAGCCAGAGACCATGACTCAATTTTTGCCTTGAAAAATGCACAGACCAGGGAGAGGCCACAAAACTTCCTCAATCTGAGATCCCAGTCTTCTAGCGGAGTGGAGTGTTCCAAGTCTTCTCCACACTCCTCACATCTCAAACATCTCCTGCTGTGTCGTCTCATTCAGCAGATGCATGTGCCTCTAATTTTGCTGAACAAAGAAATATCAAATTTCAAGACAGAACCTTAACCTTCTCCCTTTCACTCAATCTACGAAGCATCTTGTGACTGTAACTGCCCACTTTATCTCTTTTTATTCCTGTGGATGAATCACCCTTGCCCTGTAGCAGATCTTCCCTGATTTGTAGCATATGACACAGTGGACTTCTTGTATGCTCTGCTCTGGGCTTCTGGGGCACTTCTCTCTTGCTTCTCCTTCATCAGAATCTTCCAGTCTTCAGTGATTAACCTCATCTCAGATCTCCACATAGTGGATGTCCGAGAGCTTAGCCTGCTATCAAGTCTGCCACGAATTTCCCACTCCAGGGGATCATATCCAATACCCAAGCATTAAATAGCATCTCTGTGCTTTCAATCCTCAATGCGCAACTCTAGTACTTACCTCTGTATTAAATTATGGACTTATATTTTAAAAGAGTAGTAGTGTATGAATAGTAAAATAAAATAAAAAATCAAAACACATAAAAACATGGTTACTATAATTATGTGAGTTTCTTACAATTATTGCCTCACTGGAAAAGTAAACAGAATAAATTTTATAAAGTCCTTTTTTAAATAAAAGTAAATATACTCTTTTGTTTGGAAGATAATCATTTGTCCAAAGCTGTATTCTGTAGAGATTTAATGTTTCTGCCTTTCTAAACAAAGGATAGAACACAAGTATATGTTTCCTGAAATAACACAAGCATGATTTCTTTTTGTATATGTAGAACTTTGATGCATCCTTTTATTCAATTACTGCTATTAAACACACACTATATCTAAAAACTTTTTTTCACTTACATTAACTTCTTGATTAACTCTGATTCTGTGATGATTACTGTATTCGATTGAATACAAAGCAAAAGCTACTGTTTAAAGGACTAAATTTGCTTTATCTCTAAGAAGTAAGAGAGTCATTATTTTGTCACATTTTCTCTCCCCTCTCACTAAGGACAGTGTCGAATGATAGTTTTGTGGAAAAGAAGGATGCACTCTCCAAATAAATATATTAATAATATCTTAAAATACAACAGTTTAAAAAACCCAACTCATGTAAGGCATTCCCTGGAACTTTCGTGAAAAGATTCAGATTCATAACATTTTATTGTGTTAATCTGATGTACCCTAAGGTTTTTTACATAGGGTCACCCAGTGTCCCCTCCTATTTTCTTTCTTTCTCCTGGCCCAGAAAATCAGAGTGTTCTGCGACCCAACCAGCTGCATGTGTCCCCCTGCAGGTTTGAGCCCAAGCTGGGGCCTAGAAAGCATGAAGGAACATTCCAAGGGCCAGGTAAAGTTGATTAGGTCATTGTCCCAAACACTGAAAAATCAAGTGTGTTGCTAAAAACATAGAAATTAGTGGAACCTGAGCCAAATTCTTGAAGCTCCCATATGAAAGCCACAGGATGACCCTCTTTTTAAAGACGTGGCTGGGCAAAACATTTTTTCCACTGTCCATCGTGAGGATGCTGCCACCCTCTACATGCAAGTTCCCTCAATATTGTAAACACTTTGGACTTGTCATCCTGACTTCTAGTGCTTCCTTCTTTGGAATCCCAACTGGCCCTGTCTCAGAAAGGTTTGGCATGTGCCTTGTAGGAGGCCCTCTGGCATGGCTTGTTAGGCAACTTCTGCCACAGGTTTTGGCTGGACAAAACACATTACATACCCAGATTTAGAAAATAATTATAAGCATGTGATATTTCATACTTAATTTGGATTATTTTGACACAAAATATATACCCTGTGTCTCCCTTTACATAATCTGGCTGGCATTTTATGTTGAAGTTTCTTCTCTTTGAATATTACATTAAATCAGTTGTTACTATATGCCAATTATGGTGTTAAGAGTTGGGGAGTAAAGAGATGAATGAGATACTGTTCCCAGCCTCAAAAGTTAGTAGTTCAGAAAAATAATAATCATATGCTAATTGAACTATCAGTCTGACTACATATTTACAAAATAACAAGTTCTGAAAATATTTAAGACGTCCACACAGTGTCAGTCTTACAGTAAAGTGAAAAATGAAATAAAAGAAACAAATTCAGTGAAAAGGATGTTTTCATTGAGCTTTAATAAACATTTTTAGATTTCAATTAACAATGAAATGAAGAAAATAAAGACAAGAAATATAATACCAGGAATAGTGATAGAAGGGAAAGCTACTGCAATTTGCCACTACGAGGGAAAAAAGTTTACTTTTTTATAAGCATTATCCTGTGAAAGCTACATCATGCATTTAGCTAATTATCCATATTTAAATATCTTTGATGTGTGTATAAAACATTGCAACTCCAATATATGAACAGAATTTTTCAAGAATTTCCAGGCAGCAGAGCCATGTGTAACTTGTCATTCATATTATTAATTGTGAACAATAGAATCATACCTCACTTAGAACAGGCTTTTCCTTAGCAAGGCATTTTAAAGGCAAGATGTTTTCTTTCTGGTGAAATCTGAACATATACTTCAAACACTGCAAAAAGTATATTGACCTTCTCATAGTAGCAGTGACCCTAGCATCTAAACAACTTTCATATATATATGTTATGCTTGTTTCATAATTATTAAACATCAGAAAAAATATATGGCATAAAACTAGAAACAATTACCATAACTATAATGGGAGAAAATAGGGACTCTCACAACAGCAAAATCTTTGGTGAAATCTGAGAGTTAGCAAATAGTTGATTCATCCTATACCTTTTAGATATATGATCTGACTTAGAAATTAATGTAGTGATTTCTAAGTTTGATTGCAAATTCCTGAAATTCCAATATTTTTTAATGCAGGATAATTGCCGGTACCACAAAGAGCAGGGAGGAGATTCATGAGTTATGTTAGTAAAAATTTTGAATCCAGGTTGACATATCCTTATATCAAATTCCTAAACTGAGGAATGCAAGTAAATACAGCATTTTTTCTTTTTTCTGTACATTACTATTCACGACAATTTAGACACAGAAAAATCTATCTACTATAGGATTTTCAAATTATTGTCTGTTCTTACAATTTGATAAATTCAACTCATCTTAAAAATCCATGCTTTATATAGGGTTCTTATCTATGCTTGATAAAATTGCAACACTTAATTTCACAGCCAGAGCTTTTCAATTAGCATATTCATTTTTGACAGTAATTTGGATAGTAGTGTGACAGCTTCAGTACAGCTTCAAAACTAAAAGTACCATCGATGGCCAAATGTATTCTAGACTGCTATTTTTCAACTTTTACAACAGAAATTAATCTGTGAATGAAATTCAATTGTATGAAAATTTGGCCTCACTCTGCAGAATTCTTGGGTAAGACTTAAAGCTTGGCACCCAGTACATTTTAATAAGAGTTTATTGAAAAAAATCAAGAGTTTATGAGTCAAATTACATTTTTAAAATATTTGGTTATGATTCAGTTGAATAATTTGATTTTTCAAATATAAGGAATTTTTTGTGACACACTACACACACGAACAAAATTAAAGTATGAGATTTTAAATACTTTAACTACTACGTGGTTATTCATATACTGCAATGGCTTTTACTGGTATAGAAAATATATTTCTAGCCGGGCTCAGTGGCTCAGCCTGTAACCCCGTACTTTGGGAGGTTGAGGTGAGTGGATTGCCTGAGCCTGTGGGTTCGAGACCCACCTGGGCAACTTGGCGAGACCTCATCTCTACAATAAATCAAAAATTAGCTGGGCGTGGTAGTGCACGCCTGTAGTTCCAGCTACTTGGAAGGCGGAGGTAGAAGGATCACCTGAGCCCAGCAGGTCGAGGCTGCGGTGTCTGGGAGCGGCCACTGCACTCCAGTCTGGGTGACAGAGTGAGACTCCAACTCAAAAAAGAAAGAAAGAAAGAAAATGTATTTCTGCTTATCATGTACAATGTAGATACTCTTAACTTCCACAACATAAACTAAGAACATTTAAATGATGGCTGAGTATATTAATAAACTGTAGAATAAGACTAGATAATATCCAAGTGGTATATTATAAATACATTTCTGAGTTGTCCAGGATTAAAGAAGAAAAAAAACATAATTCTTCTTCCCATAAATTTATTTTAACTCTCAATAATGGCATCAAGGTTGAAGCAAAGTCAGTTCATATCATATTATATGATAGCCACCAGTAGTGTCGATAGATAAGACTCAGATTGTCAATAATGAATGCATTTGATTACTAGTTTCTCTATCTTACTGTTCAACATTTTCTATAAAATGCTTTATGTCCAGAATTACCTTAGTAAGCTTATCTAGGACTATAATCTTGCCTTAAATGCTTACATGCAGTAAATAAAATGTATTAGGGGTTATTAGAAGTTATTTTTAAATAGAATTAATGGCACAATTATACTTAAATAAAAAATTAAATAGAAAATAGGGCAACTGAGAGAGTTACTATGCAGAGGCAGGCGATGAATGTAGGTTGGGAAACAGGTTGAATGACATTTTTCAGAAAAAAAATTTCCTGTCCTTCTTCAATAGTGAAACTAAATGAAACACTTTAAAAGTTGTGTGAATAACTCTATAAAGCTGCATTTTTTAAAAAACGTCCTAGCCGGGCTCAGTGGCTCAGCCTGTAATCCCACGCCTTTGGGAGGCTGAGGTGAGTGGATTGCCTGAGCCCGCGGGTTCGAGACCTGCCTGGGCAACTTGGCGAGACCTCATCTCTACAATAAATCAAAAATTAGCCGGGTGTGGTAGTGCACGCCTATAGTTCCGGCTACTTGGAAGGCTGAGGTGGAAGGATCACCTGAGCCCAGCAGGTCGAGGCTGCGGTGTCCGGGAGCGGCCACTGCACTCCAGTCTGGGCGACAGAGTGAGACTCCAACTTAATAAAATAAAATAAAATAAAATCCTGATTTATTTTTTAGAGGATAATTTCATTGTCAGCTCTAGAATTTTTTTCTTGTCCCACCACTTCCTAGAATAATCATGCTGGACAGTTCATTCAACCTTCCTGAGCCTCAGTGAGCTTATGTCTCCACTGGAAGCCATTAAACGATGCTACCGCATGTTGTCATGAGGACAAAATGAAACAACATATGTGATACAAAAACAGGACTAATAATTACGTATGCTGGTTGTCATTGCCCGATGTTCTAAGGCCCCTAAACAAGGTGGATTCGTATCAAATAAACATGGGAAGTAGAAAATTCTTCTTGATTTAAGATTCAATCTTTAATGTCTCTCTCTCTCTCTCTCTCAAAATGCAAACTATAAAGCAGTATTTTAATGGATACTATTTTCTTATTACTACTACTTTATGCTTTAAATAAACTAAAATTCAATATGAGAATATTTTTTGAGAGTAGTTTTTATCCAATTAAATTGTTTTTCAAAGATAGTTTCAGAATAAAAGCACCATTGTAATAATCTCTAAAACATCTGTGAATAAATAGCCTTGATATACTTGAAAACCAGAGAACTTGATATCTCTAATTAATCTGTAGTGGATATTTTCTTCTTCTTCTTCCTCCATCTTTTTTATTTCTTTGAGTCAGAGTCTCACTGTTGCTCAGGCTTCAGTGCAGCGGCATGCTCACGGCCACTGCGGCCTCGACCTGCAGGGCTCAGGTGACCCTTCCACCTCAGCCTTCCCCCAGTAGCTGGAACTACAGGCATGAGCCACCATGCCCGACTAATTTTTCTTCATTTATATAGAGATGAAGTCTCACCAAGTTGCCCAGGCTGATCTCAAACCCCTGGGCTCAGGCAGTCCTCCTGCCTTGGTTTCCCAAAGTGCTGGGAATACAGGTGTGAGCCACTGCTCCTGGCCTTTTTTTTTTTTTTTTTTTTTTTAATGTTTCCTGATGTCTTTTCTCATTAATAATTAATGATCTAGTTTTACTTCTTAACATTTTTATGTTTTTTTCTTCTGTTCTAATTAATACCAATAGATGAAAATAATGTTTCTGAAATAACTAAAAAGATAAGCAGAAATAGACTACTAAGAATCTAAAATTATTACTATAAAGAAAATATCTGAATGAAGAAAATAACAGGTGCAAAAAAGTTGTTTTTGCAATTATTATGACGGAAAATTATGAAAAAGATAAAGTTTGTAAAATATCTTCTTCAGGTACTTTTTCTACATTTTACATTTCTGTGAACACTTCTGGATTATTCTTATTCTTATTTATAAAAATATTGCTGGCAAAAAGAAATTCTAAATACAGAAAAATCTAAACAACAAAGAAAAGTCATCTTCAAATTGACTACTCACAAATCATCTTATTTACTGATCTGTTTTTTAAAATACTGTCTTTTTATATAGACATACATCACAAAATATAACACGGATATATACAGTTTTACATATACATACATAGACTCAGGATAAATACTCATACACTATACTGAAACCTTTATTTTATACAACGTGATACACAAAGCAAGATTTTTTACATATAATATGAGCTTCTAAAGTGCTTTCACATTTCCATCTTTATAAATAGTCTTGCAATGAACAATGAGTTTGCATTAATACTGCAATCATTTCTTTGGAAAAAAAATTCCTCGAAGTGGACTCCCTAGAAGAAAATGTGAGGACTTTGCCAATTAGCATCAGAGAATCTATATCAATTTAGACTCAGAACTACAATAAATTACAATAAATAATATTCATGTCTTGCCAATGAAGGGTTTATTAGGCTTTTTAATTCTTCAGGATGAAAGATGTGCCATTATTATTGATGTTTCTGCCAGTATTTGTGAGACTGGGCATCTTTTAAAACACATTTTTGCCATTTGTAAATTAATTAGCTACTTCTCTTTTACTTTTCTCATTGTCTGTGAGTATTCATGTATATCAAGACTATCCCTATCTACAACATTTACTGCTGTTATGTTTCCAACTGTATCCCAGAACTCTCCACTTGTTTCCACTTTGGCTGTTCTACTCAATGTTTCACATCTGGACATCTGGACACCTATTAACTTGACATCTTGATTCATTCTGTACCCCTCCTAAAGTAGTGAATACTCAAGAATCAATTCATTTTTATTTAAAACAAACCCAAATCATGTCACATGGATGTTTCATAGTTTCGAATTACTACCCATGAATTTAAACAACATTAAAATCCTACTACGGTCTATGAAGCCCTACATCATATAATTCATAACCACTCTGTTTTTATATTCACCAGCTAATGCTGCATAAAAAGTATCCCCAAACATAGGTATTTAAAACAATAAACATTTACTGTTCTGTTCTTTTTCTAAGTGTCAGAGATGGAAAAAATACATCTAAGCATTTCTGGCTCGGGATCTTTAATGAAATTGCAGTTGGTTAGGGTAGCAATCTCTGAAGACTTGCTTGGGGCTGGGAGATCCTCTCTAAGCTCACTCACATGGTTATTGGCAGGAGACTTTAGTTCTTCTTGTGAGCCTCCCCACTGGGCTGCTCACAATACTGTTTCCACCAGAGCAAGTGATCCAAGAGAAAGAAATAACAATGGCAAAGGGGGAAGCCATGGTGTTTTTTGTAGCTTAATGTCAAAAGTAACATTCCATCAATTTTGCTAGATTGTATCTGGTCACACAAACCAATCTTGGCATGATGGTAGAACAGACTACACAAGCTAGTGCTCATCAATATGGGTTATCTTAGTGGTCTGTTACCACACTTTGTTAACAGTACTCCAGCCACAGGCCGTTCTCCTATTTCTTAAATACTCCAAGCTCATTCTTGCCTTAGAAACTTTTGCACTAGCTGTTCTCTTTGCCTGCATCAATATCCCCCAGATCATAGCATGATGGATGCTAATGTATCATTCAGCTCTCAGTTTAAATGCACACTTTTTGGGAAAACAAATTTAACCACTCTAATTGTGTTTATTTATTAAATTTCTCATTCTCTCTTCTTTAATAGAATATAGGCTTCATTATAGGAAATATCTCCATTGTTTGCTGACATGCATAAAATAAATGCTTAGCAAAGAGTAAGTATCACTATAAAAATTACTTATACATTATCATTTACCTGTAAGAACAGATACCAGAAAATCTATTTTATGTTACATTATGACATTTATTTCCTTGTTTTCATTTTTTCATCTCATGAATTTTGCATTTGGCATACAGTTGTACACAGTATACTGATGCAGTAATATACATGTGTATCTATCTGATTATAACTACTACTTGAAATTACTTATATGTCTATGGATAGAAAAAGGAGAAAAAGAAGACAACATTAACTGAAAATTTGGGATGTCATTTAAAATGGAAACCTTTTAAAGCCATTTTGAGGTAATTATAACATGTGTTTTTCACATGAAGAAGTTAAATTTCAAAGAAGTTAATTAGCTTATTCAAGGTCACAGAAATAATAATGAAAAAGCAAAATATTTAATCTAGATTTGCTGGATGCCACAGATACTCCTCTTTGTTGTTATACTCCATAGTGGCAAGCCAGAGTTAACATACTGAAAATGACACATGATGTTTATGTTATCAATTTTATTTTTGCTGTCAGAGAAAAGGTACTAATAAATTTCATTTTTCATTCTTAAAGCTAGCATGTTTCTCACAAGGACTCACTGATAATATGAGTCATTAACACACAAATAAAGAGACTGTAACATTAGGCAGTGTTCACCTAATTACCAACGCTCTATTTTCTCATGATAGTAAAATGCATGGCTATCTTCCACAGAAGCATAACAGTGTAATACATACATATATACATATGTTTTTAGAAATGTGTATGTATATACACATTTCTAAAAACATTATATTATGCTGCTCTTAGTATCCAAAATAGAACAGAACTGAGCATGCTACACATACTTATATAAAAGTACAGAAGTATCACAATTTTTTTTCTCTTATAGCAATTTTTATTTTCTTTGTTTCTTTTTTTGTATTTTTTAAATTTTGTTTTAAAGATGTGAGATACAATTCAGGATTAGGTATACAAGTGTTGATAATTTTGAATCTCATTTAGTGCAACCACTTAATTCTATGGAGAGAAATAGGCTATTTCATGTATTATTAATTTTTACATTTTATATTTTGGAACACATATTTCTCCAGTGTGGATATGCACTTAATTGTTATTACATTGCCTTATTAATTATTCTGTTTGTGCTCACTGAATTTGTGTTGTTTCTGTGTTTGTTTGATGGCCATTCCCTTCAAATAATCAGCCTTTTGTTAAGTTTCCTGAGTTTAATTGCAGTTCCACAAAGATCAAGAAATGGAAAGTGTCCAGATCTGAGTTTTGCTCATTTTTTTCCTGCTTGTTACCAAATGACTAATCATAAACACTATTGAAGTATTTCATAATCTAAATTTAAAAATACAGTGAGATGGCAGAGAATACTTCCTTGGAAGATTTTGCCCCCAATAATAGCTGTTTTGTAAAACTTGGACTTTCTACAGCTGCTGAATTTTTGAGTTTCCTAGGAGACTGTAAGCTAGCGTCACTTTCTTATAAACGATGAAAGCTCTCTTAGTCTGGGTCTATGCCTTGTTGATTCACAAGAATGAATCCTTTGATAAAAAGACTAGACAAGATTGCATGCATTAGATGATGGGACTTAAAACTATTTATGACAGATTTTATGTAGAACTATAAAATTCACTAAAGTGTAAGACATTAGGACATATTGCATAATTATATAGTCAGTTTGTTTTTCATTTTTGCCTTAATCAACACTTTTTAGGAAAGTAACAGCATATAGAGAATGATGCCTGCTTTCCTCTTTTTTATAAGTAAGTAAATAAATTCCAAAACCAGAGTGAGACAGGTTGATTCATAGAAAGGTCTTTTCAAATTGTTTGACAATACATTAATGATATTTTTTCACTGAAATTTTAATAACTGAGCATCAAATTAGAACATCATCATATATGAATATCTCATTTCAAGTATTTTTATTTTTTCCCTTAAAAACCTATCACAGTACTTTACACCTAGTTAACAACTGACAAATACTCTTGAACTTAATTGATTATTGACTGCAATTGTTTTGTTTTACATGCATATTTGTTAAGTGCCAAAAAACTTTATTGAATGTTCACTTCTGTTCTCTCAAACATAAAGTTATGCTTAAAGATTTCTGTATTATTCCCAAAAACATAACTAAAAGCTATATCATATTTTTAAGTTAAAAATAACCTGACAAGTACTACATCTGAGAAGTTAAAAAATTAAATTCAATTAAATTGTTAAGTCCTCAAAAGCTTTCAAATTGAGTATTACAGGTAAATAGTGTTTCTAGTAAAAGTGCATATTATGTGTATTTTTCAATGTTACAAGCAAAAAAACATGAACAATAATTCAGGCTCTTTAATAAGTGTTGCAACAGTCAGTATTATTTAGGCTATGCTGCAGTTACTTAACTCTAGAGAATCATGTTTTCGCACAAGAGTGTTTAGCTCTTGTTTCATCTCTGGTTAAAGTCAGCAGGGGGCTCTCTCATCATGGCACTCAGAGACTCAGAATTAGGGAAACTTCACCTTAACTAGTGCTTTCGCAATCATCAAAGTTGTGAAAAGGGCTTCAGCCTAGAGGTGTCACACGCCACTCCTGCTCATATGTCATTGGCCAAAACTCGTCACATGTCAGGCCCAACATCAGAGACAGGGAAGAACAAACCTAGCACAAGTTCAAAAACAGTGGGAGTGGGGAAATGTTTGGAAAACACCATTTGTAAGTGTCAGAACTATATTATTGAGTAGTAGTCTCTTGTAGAATTATTTTTTAAAGCAAAATTGTAAAAATAAATTTTAAAAATAAATTTACGTTATATGTTTTAATCCTTTAATTTTTGTGCAAGGGACTCAATGCATTCTTTGTTTTTTTCCACTTTTGTTCTTCTGTTTACCTCATAAAAAACAACAACAACACTATTGTGACTTCTTTGGGAAAATGTTTACATTTTAATGATTACATTACATGTCAATTTTTGGCTAGTAAATCACAGATAAGTTGCTGCTTTTCCCTGTCAACGACTGTGCCATATTTATTAAATCAGAATTATAGATCTGAAACAAGAGAAAGTTTTAAAGTTACAATGATGCTGTATGATGATAATAATAAACAACTAACAATTATCCAGTGCTTACTAGGTGCTTCACATTATTCTATTTAATTCCTTTTTTTTATTTTTTACTTT
The DNA here is from genome assembly GCA_027257055.1 of Cephalopachus bancanus. NCBI lineage: Eukaryota > Metazoa > Chordata > Mammalia > Primates > Tarsiidae > Cephalopachus > Cephalopachus bancanus. The sequence continues at coordinate 14,524,394 of JAPVLO010000108.1, read as the reverse complement.
TTGAGTTGGAGTCTCACTCTGTCGCCCAGACTGGAGTGCAGTGGCCGCTCCCGGCCACCGCAGCCTTGACCTGCTGGGCTCTGGCGATCCTTCCACTCAGCGTTCCCAGTAGTTGGAATTATAGGCGTGCACTACCACACTTGGCTAATTTTTGATTTATTGTAGAGATGAGGTCTCGCCAAGTTGCCCAGGCGGGTTCTCGAACCCACAGGCTCAGGCAATCCACTCACCTCGGCCTCCCAAAGCGCGAGATTACAGGCTGAGCCACCGAGCCCGGCTCTATTTAATTCTTACAGCACCATAGAGTAGATACTGTTGACATCATTTTACTGATAAGGAAACAGGCATCTAGTGACTAGCCTAGAGTCAGACCGCTAGTAAATAGTGCATATGGAATTCATACGTGGGCAGAAAACTAGTTCCTTATATTGACTGTACCTTGATCCTTGTGAAAATATTCATAGGTGGGATAGTGTGCTTTGCTTATGTTTCCAAAAATAAAAAGCGGTATCTAAAAAAATCATAATCAGGGAATAAAAACCCTTAAAAATGTAATATAGATTCTATTTCATAATTGTCTATGTGTTTGTTATATATTTCATACATATTTTCCATGTTCTATTAACATATATTTATTGTCTATTATGTTTACAGCTTATGGGTATGTTACCTCTGCATATTATATTTTAATGAAAACTCACAGATGACATTTTAATATTTATTTGCACGATTCTACAGTTAAAATTGGGTAATGTGTGAAAACACTTCATAAAAAGTAAATACAATAGACTTACATATATTATCATTATTCTGTTTGTAATATCTCACAAAATAGATAAAATGATACATTACGTACACAGTGTGTCCTAAAATACCATCATGTTATTTAGATTTAATTGGGGGGTATACTGTTGAGAACATTTAGGGCATGGTCAGTAAATCTATGTAACAAATAAAATTCATTAGAATATAAGGGACAATGAAATTGGATCTTAGTAAGGTCTATCTGTGTGTTACATTATGACAGCTGAAAAGGCACAGAGATTCCTGAAAGAGGTGTGTTCCCAAGAAACAGCTATAGCCGGCTCGGTGGCTCAGCCTGTAATCCCGCGCCTTTGGGAGGCTGAGGTGAGTGGATTGCCTGAGACCGCGGGTTCGAGACCCGCCTGGGCAGCGAGACCTCATCTCTACAATAAATCAAAAAATCAGCCGGGCATGGTAGCGCATGCCTGTAATTCCGGCTACTCGGAAGGCTGAGGCGGAAGGATCGCCGGAGCCCAGCAGGTCGAGGCTGCGGTGGCCGGGAGCCGCCACTGCACTCCAGTCTGGGTAACAGAGTGAGACTCCAACTCAAAAAAAAAAAAAAAAAAAAAGAAACAGCTATATATCTATGTGTATAGGTCCTGCACAGGTGAGGAAGAGAACAAGTGTGGAGTTACTGGGAGAAGGCAGAAGCCAGAGAAATTAAATAGAAAGGGGGAAAGAGGGCATCCGAAGCAGAATAAAAGTCCAAGTACATCAAAAGGCCTTATTCAGTAGAACTAGACTCAAGTGTGAGAAACATAAAATGCTTTATACTACTAAACTGATTCTCTTTTGCAAGATTTCATTCTGCCTGACCACAGAAAATTTAAGAGAGAGAGACACAGGCAAACCCAGACACTTGCAGGTTTCTGTGTCCCTATCAGAATTTTCCTTGTCCCTGTTTCTACATGACTTCATGCTGTTTAGAATGACCACCTTGTTCTTCTGGCTTGGTCTATCAATGTCAGCATCCACCAAGATATGCCTCGTCTTGGCTTCTGGGGAATCACTGACATCTATCCTTGTTGACCTTTGTTGACATGCCTATAGCTCCATTACAGTTTCTGGTTTTCAGCGAATGTACTCTGTAAACCTTGATCTCTCTTGATATTATCTCATAAACTTGATACATAGATATCTGTGGTGATGCTCTTGTGTTGATCAAATATAGAACACATAAACTTTACTTTTTAAAAAGCATGGCCTTTGTAACTCAAAAATCTTTCATTTCATTTTGCCCCCACTATGGACCTTTGGATAATGTCTAACACATTGTCTAAAAAATAGAAGTTCATCAATTACTATCCGTTGACACATAAGTGAATAAATGAATTCATGAATAGTCATATAACCTGGACTTGGTTTCTCCATTTGATTCCTAGGTGTCTTTAACTAAGAAATCATCCCTAGCTATGCCAGGCCATTTCAGGTAGGAAAATTTCCCTTCATCAGCCTCTGTCAATTGCATGCTAAAAATTGTGTCCTAGATGACACCTTGACTTTGGACAAAATTAAATATTTTTTAAAATTTTGCTTAAAAAATGATGTGAACTTACAAAGGAACTTCCTTTTTTGACCATCTTTCATTTAGCCTAGTACAGTTAATAAACATTCATTGAAGGTTATGAATCACATTCCTTCACATTTCAATGCACATCACAGAAAATACATCAGCTTTGGAATTAAATGGAAATAATTTCACTGCCTAATACATTGAGCCTCAGTCTACTTGTCAGTAAATTGAAGATGATAATACTTCCCTGAGAGATCTAATGTGAACACTAAATACAATAGGGATAGGCATAAAGCATCTAGTCCAATATCTAGCCCAATATCTGACCTCATAAATTTAAAAAGGATTGTGCTCCTTAATTGTATTTGGATAATTTCTAAAATAATAAGATTGGTTCTTTCTAGGCCAGGCTCGGTGGCTCAGCCTGTAATCCCGCACTTTGGGAGACCGAGGTGAGTGAATTGCCTGAACCCTCAGGTTCGAGACCCACCTGGGCAACTTGGTGAGACCTCATCTCTACAATAAATCAAAAATTAGCCGGGCATGGTAGCGCGTGCCTGTAGTTCCAGCTACTTGGAAGGCTGAGGCGGAAGGATCGCTGGAGCCCAGCAGGTCGAGGTTGCAGTGGCCGGGAGTGTGCCACTGCACTCCAGTCTGGGCGACAGAGTGAGACTCCAACACACACACACACACACACACACACACACAAAGATTGGTTCTTTCTAATAATAGCTGCAAAAATGCATCACATTATAAAATCGTCCTATTGTGAAGATAGATACAGATAGAAGTTCCAACAAGCTTTCATAGTTGACAAATACAGTGATATAAGTATTAAAATTTTGACATTATATATCTTTAAAACTTGTATTTACCAGTACACATCTTTATAAATAGTAGGCTTCCAATAATTAACTTCAGAAATATCAAAGCATAAAAAAAAATCCAAATGAAACAAATGTATTCATACAACACCAATAAATATACAGTAGTGTAATACTATATGGTACATATGCAGATTTTCAGTCTTATAAAATTAAACTTTAAAGGTTTATATCAGAGGTATCAAGCCATTTTGTGATGTTCATAAATCATTTAGATATGCCAATATGAAAGAGATATTAGACTAACAAAATTCAACCTTTTCACTGAATTTTGCCATAATGAGAAGGAAATCTACAGTGGTTTATATAATATTAACATGTTCTTATCATTTAGCAAGTTAGATTTAGAAGTGTTCTAATTACAAAATAGGAAAAAACATGGGTATATATTTGTAAACAGAATACAACTATTAATATATGAATGTTTGTGCAATGTATGTTTATATAGGGCAAATATCATAGACACAAGATTTATGTTTGGCTTTAAGAATTATCAGCTATGTTTCCAATAAAAAAGTGTATATTACTTTTACTCATTAAAATATCTATTGAGTAACGCCTAGTACTGTGCACTCAGTTAATAAAATATTCACTCCCTACCATAAATAAATAGGATATCAAGAAATATTGAAGATTTCAGTATTGACAGAGGTCAACATTTTTGACATTGTACATATCATTTTCCATTAATAACTTATAATAGATTGTATTTAAAGTATAGAATTTAATTATGGAAAAATATTCATTAAATATTTGTGAAAATGAAATACATATAACTTAGTAAGAATTCCAATATCAATCAACTTAGTCTCCATAATATATTTGTATGCTTTTCAAATTTTATTTCTAAGGTCACATTTTTTAAAATTTCATCATTTGTACCTGGAAAACAATATAGTTTTCAACAGACAAAACATTTTAAGCTATTTTGAAAATTAACAAGAGGATATTATTTCATGTGCTCTTAACTATTTCTATGCTGCAAAGCTAAATAGTAATCATATATATCAATACTAAGTCTGAATCACATGTGTCATAATGCCATTTTTCTAGCAGGTGATAAATATATTATTTTCTTAACTTTTAGAATTAAGCACATCTAAAACAGCAATACTTATAATTCCCCATTATCTGCAGACTCCAGTCCAAAGCTTAGGGATAAAATATCTGCTTTCTGTGATTGATTATGATACCTCACTAGTTGGAAAATGTTATCACAGAGACTCTCATTTCTTATGTCCTTTAATGTCCTTTAAAGGTCTTTTATTTCCTTTAAATGATTAAAAATGAAAAGAACACTGAAAAAAAGTGAAATGGCCTTTTAAACCTTTGAGAAACACTGTATTTTACAACTATCAATTCTTTCATATTTGTTGGTTCCATAATTTAGAGTTTAAGGATATAGTTAAGATAGAATCTTTTCGGGAATTTCAGTTATAATAACTAGAAACTTCAACTGGAATAAATAATGTATTATATTATTTAATGAAACATTATTAGTTCATTAAATGGATACTTAAACCACAGAATGTGCTATAAAATGAACAATAGAAGATGAATCAAGAGTGACAAAGGTTAACATCTACTGTAGAATTACACTCATGGAAACATACTCAGGGAGCACAGCAAATGCACACCTGGTAAAGCATAATTTGATTAATTATAGCCAGCATGAATTCAGGCAGGGGAGGTCATGCTTAACAAATCTATTATAATACTTTGAAGTTATTACTGCCAAAATAATTCAAATTCAATTCATAAAGTCTAGTTATACTTTAGGAAAGCTCTGGATGAGGATTATCACACAATATTAATAGATATGTTAAAATACCATGTAATTAATGAGAAGTACAATGATTTAAGGTACGAGAGTATCTTTAGAAGAGAAGGCGGTAATATTGGGATGGAAATATTTTAAACTAAAAAAATCAAAATGAGGTTAAAAACCATTAAAATCTCGTGTTCTCATTGACAACAGTGAATGGTTCACGTGATTAACTATGAAATAATGTATAACCATAGTATAAACTTTTACATTAAGAAAAATATGAGGATATAGAAACACTAGAAACTTGTAAGTGGAAAACTGTAGAGAACGTTATTTTGGATTAGGACTTCTTCCACTTATAAAAAGAATACACATTAAATAAAGCCCCCAAAGAAATACTGATATACAGTTCATCTATGCTGAAGAGATGCAAAATTATATTACAAATATCACAAGAATTGTTTTCTCAAGATACTTAAACAATATAGAAGTATTAACAAAAAGCAAAAATTAATGCAATTTATTAACAGAAGTCTATCTAATCCAACTATATTTAGAAATTATTTCTCATACTAAAATGTCTTTCAAAAATATATCTAAAAGTTCAATCTGTCAATCAATTAACCTATAATGGTTTGCAGAAATCTATACTTGACACAGTAACAAAGTATAGAATCAAATACTTGTATTAGACCTGAATTTTCATTTATAATATTCCACTTAATATTCATATTATAATTTTTCACTAAGTATAGATTCTACTATTTTTGCTACTAGACAACAAAATTGTTTAATTATTTTTGAGTTAAGAAAAAAGCTACTCTAATTTGGTCACAATCAAAAGGATCACTCTTTGATAACGAAAGTAATACTTCAAACATGTACATGTGCGCACTTAACCATACACACCCAATAAATAAAACCAGCCACTTGTAGAAGTAAACCAAAAATATTCTGTGTACACTTGTCAATGATAAAGTGTAAACAAAACGGTGATGAAATTGGGCTGTGTCTCAACACTCTTTCAACAGTCCTGTGTGTATTCTTAGGAAAACCTGCTTTGATTTGGCTGATGTAAAGAAAGTGCAATCTGACACAATAATACAGCAATATGCCTGTAAAGAGAAAATGATGCTGATATAAGAAAACAAAAGTATTAAAAAGTTCCTAAGAGAAACAATATATTTAGTGCATTTCCTGTATTGGTCCACATTCAACAATAATAACTAACAGACAGTGCTCAACTAAATATCAGACACATATCTAAGTTCTTAATACTTATTATATTAAAGTATCTTCTAAACTATTATTAACGTTATTATAAATTATTATTATTCACTCTTTGAGAAACACTGTATTTTACAACTATCAATTCTTTCATATTTGTTGGTTCCATAATTTAGAGTTTAAGGATATAGTTAAGATAGAATCTTTTGGGGAATTTCAGTTATAATAACTAGACACTTCAACTGGAATAAATAATGTATTATATTATTTAATGAAACACTATTAGTTCATTAAATGGATACTTAAACCACAGAATGTGCTATAAAATGAACAATAGAAGATGAATCAAGAGTGATTGCTTTTATAATTTTATTATAAAAATTATTATTCTCTATATGGTCCACATAAGGAAACTGAGGCTAAGTACCAGGTCCAATGTCATACAGCAAGTAAATTGTGAAGTTAGACATTATGGCTGAGAAACACAGTTGCCCAATAAGAAGACGTGAGCCACTGAGCCACATGTGCAATTTTACATTTTCTATGGTCACATTTTAAAAAGTTAAAAAAACAAAACTACTTATAATATTTTCTGTACAATAATATGTGAAAATAATATAATTTCAATATATGATCAAGACAGAAAAGTACTGACATTTTTACCTTTGTTTGTATAGTAGTCTTCGAAATCTAGCACTTACATCACAATTTAAAGTGCTCAATAGCTCATACATAGCTAATACTACCATATATGGATGGCTGCTCTAGCGTCTGTGCTTTACACATATTGTCTTTCTTTCTTTCTTTCTTTCTTTCTTTCTTTTGAGTTGGAGTCTCATTCTGTCACCCAGACTGGAGTGCAGTGGCCGCTCCGGCCAACGCAGCCTCGACCTGCTGTGCTCTGGCCATCCCTCCGCCTCAGCCTTCCAAGAAGCTGGAACGACAGGCACGCGTTACCGCACCCAGCTAATTTTTTGATTTATTGTAGAGACGAGGTCTCACCAAGTTGCCCAGGCGGTTCTCGAACCCGCGGGCTCAGGCAATCCACTCACCTCGGCCTCACAAAGCGCGGGATTACAGGCTGAGCCACCGAGCCCTGCCCACACATATTGTCTTTCAATGTGACTGTTCAACAGAAACATTCTTGGAATGGTAAGGTCAGCTCTCACTACCTGTACTGTTTTCCTGGCCTGGTTGATTTGGGTGTCTAGTTTCTCCTGGATCTCACTGAGTCTCTTTCCCATTCATAATCTGACTTTTATGTCTGTCATCAGGGATAGGTCATTCTTTGTAGGTTCTACTACATGGGATCTGAGAAGACCCTCTGTGGATGTCTGTGGGTTTTGGCAATCGCTGGTGTTTTTTCGCCGCTTCTCCTCATCTATGAAGGCAGTCTCTTCTCTTTCTATTTTTTGTTTTATTATTTTTTATCTGTTAAAGTTGCTATTATTGGGGTGACAGTTTGTTTTCTTACTTGTCCTCCCTCCTCTGCTCCTCCTGTACTGGGGGCAGAGGTGGCTACAAGGGTGATGAGCTAGGGGAAAACCAGCTGGCACTATTTCACCAGCACAGTCTGGCGGGAGCAGGGCAAGTCCTTTCCTCCACATAAAGTGTTCTTCCCTAACTGTGGCACAAGCATCATGGGGCCTAGCTGGGATTCCGGGGCTTTTCTCCTCAGCCCATGCATCTCCGAAGTAGAGTTGACAGGAGGCCAGAAGGAGCCCCCAACTCAACTCTGGCACACGTGGTCTGATGGGTATAAAGTGGCCTCCTCCAGTCTATGTGAGTCCACTCTTCTTGCACAGCAGTGGAAGGTAGGCCGCTGTCTCACTGGAAAAGTCTAGTGTTTCTCCCTCCGACCTCAAGTCAATAGAAACATTTACCCATGGTTTTGCTTTTGGTCCAAGCCCAACACATGATCAAATGAAGGTAGGGTTCAGGTTCCTATCTAGTAAAACATGTCCTATAAACCCACCATGACAATTAAAGCCCATTTATGATTATATTTAGACTGACAATTCAAAATGTTTATTTGGCTTGTCAATTGCTTTCATGCTCTCTTAGTTAGAATGAAGAAATCCCAGAAAATCTGGTAAACATTGAGTATTCTGGTGTAACAGCATCTCTGGACTTACAAAGCTTCCCTGACCCTAAGGTTACAGTCCTGGGAGACCCGAAACAGCCAGATAGTTTGTTTGTTTTTGCTTTTTTGTTGTTGTTGTTCATTCAACAGGTATCTATCATGTATATAAGTTAGTGAAATGTAAATGGGACTATCTATTGAAATCTGTATGCAATTATAACATAATACAATTGGTCAATATCTACAACCAATAATAAAAATTCATGTGGTCCTCAACTTCGCACAATTCCAAAATGCATGAATCGTGGTTACTACGGTGTAATGAAATAACACCAGTTTCCCAAAACACGTTTTAAATTTAAGTTCCTATGGTATATTGATTACAATTGAGTCAAGTACAAATTCTGTCAATAACGCTTCAGTTAGCATGATCACTGATGATATTACTTATTCATAATCTGTTAGTGATTGACTGCTGTGCATCTATTCAATTTACACACAAAAGGCAAAGCTTGTGTTTGTATTGCCTCTTTTTCTTCCAGTGATAAAGCCAGGAGACCATTAACAAAAATAGATAATAGAAGAAGAAACTGGCTGACAAAAATGAAAATTCAAAGAAGAAACTAAAAGTGATAACATTGCAAGCAAAATTCAAATCAAAGTTAAATGGAGTTATTTAAACAATAACTGACTTGGGGTCTCCATTGAAGAGACTTCAGATAGAAAACCAGAAGAAATTAGGGCAGACAACAGAATAAATAAAACAATTGGTTGTAACAAAAAGGATGAAGATATTCTAGGGAAAGTGACACCAACTAAATACTAAATACTAAAGAAGTCTTGTATATATTTCATGACATTGAAAGAACAAATAATAAAATGTTGGAAGCTGATCCAAACTAAGAAAAAAAAATGAAAATTGAACAAGGCATAGAAAAGATGCTTGTTTATGATATAATAATAAATTATACAAGGAGATGGGAAGCTCTGTTCAAACTATTCTTGATACATATTTACACAGAAAAAAAGCATCTTAATTCTCAATATTCTAGAGTTTTAAGCTACATAGTACTAAATATTTGTTTACTATTTTTCATTTCTCTATACATTTATAACGGAGTAAAAAATGTTTTGATATTTTGATAAATAAGTTTAAGTGCCACAGAACAGTCATAATGTTTCCATTGACTTGTTTGCACAGTTTTAATGCATCAATGCACTGCATTTTTTTTAATTGGAATCTTACTCTGGCATGCTTACGGCCACTGCAGCCTTGACCTGCTGGGCTCAGGAAATCCTTCCACCTCAGTCTTCCAAGTAGCTGGAATTACAGGCGTGAGCCACCATGCCTGGCTATGCACTGTAATTTTAATGATCCTCCACTACAGTGCAAAGTGAGGACTGTCTGCATGCACTTTAAGAGTCATTAACGCCGGGCTCAGTGGCTCAGCCTGTAATCCCGCGCCTTTGGGAGGCTGAGGTGAGTGGATTGCCTGAGCCCACGGGTTCGAGACCTGCCTGGGCAACTTGGCGAGCCCTCATCTCTACAATAAATCAAAAATTAGCGGGGCGTGGAAGCGCGCGCCTGTAGTTCCAGCTACTTGGAAGGCTGAGGCGGAAGGATCGCCGGAGCCCAGCAGGTCGAGGCTGCGGTGGCCGGGAGCTGCCACTGCACTCCAGTCTGGGCGACCGAGTGAGACTCCGACTCAAAAAAAGAAAAAAAAAGAGTCATTAACAGTGGATCCAATGAAACTGTTAAAAAAAAAAAATTCACATTCAGCATTTGGAAATTTAAAGACTTAACACAATTTAAAGTCAGTTTATCTATTCTGAGAAAAAAAAAGTTGGAACAGCCTGACAAGTTTTCGTGGCTGATAAGAATTTTCAGAATGATCTACAGTATTAACTAAAATTAACAGTAATAGTTAAGGGGCTTTCTGTAAGACAAAGACAAAATGCAAGGGGAAATAAAGACTCTCAATGGATGCTCCCATTGGATAATTAAGGACTTTCTGTTTCTCATAAACAGATGTTCTGCTCTTATTCCCTTTGATACATATCTGCCTCATTAGTTTCTTCTCTCTTGTCTCTCACTTCCAATTCATTTTAAATAGTACATCTGTGAATTTCTGATGGGAAAGTGTAATATACAATGGCCAACTCTTAATGAGTTCCACTGTATGTCAGGGACTGGGCTAGATTAGTAATATAAAGGAAAGATAAATTAAATCACAGCTCTCTGAAATATACTTTGGGAAAGTTGACAATTGTGGAAAATACTAAAGTAAAAATTAATATGTAATTTTTCTAGAATAGATGCTACTCAAATATTTAATATTACCAGATTTACTGATTTGTATAATATTCACAAGCCATTGCTTTTAGTTATTTCTTTGGAAGTATTCAATATCATCATTCTTCAAAAAAATAGGTGTTTTTAAAGTTTATTATCATTCTTTCTCCCTTAAAGGACGTATTTAGCTTCACTTACTTATTTTTCATCCATACTTAGTTTTTGGACATGCACTTCTTTTGTATCTTTCATATTTGTTAAAATTTTCTCTTTTAAGACAAAATTGAATGTGTCTTGATAGATAGAAAGATAGATCAAAATGTGATTTTAAGATTTTTTAGAAGATTTTATACATTTAACATTATCAATAATCAATTACACTAGCACTTCAGTTTTATTATCAACACTTCTGTATTTGTGTGTGTGAGTTTATATATGACTGTATGACTTTTCCTATGATTAATGTCATTCGTAATTTGCACAGAAAATGTGTCCTCAAATGAAAAAGATTAAATTGGAGCAGATACACTTTGAAGAAATCAACTTGCTGATTTATATTCTTTAAAAATTAAGGTCAATTTTTATTTTAAAACTGATTTGTTATTTGCTATTTAAAACATAACACATAACTTAATTTGATTTTACCTTTCTTGAAGACACTGCAAGACAACAGTACTACTTCCAGGGAAACTATTTTATTTGACTAATCAGCTTCTGATTAATTATTCTATATAGAGAAAGTTAATAAAATAATTATATTTTAATAGTGAATATCAATGTTCACAGAAACTTAAAACGCTTTTAAAAGTCAAAAATTACGTTTCTAATATGTATCAATATTATTCATTATGCACTGATTGTGATTAATTTCCCTATGGAAATGTTTTCAATTAGAAATGTTTAATTCAAATTTTCTTAAATATTTTATAATTAATCTACCTTTTGAGAATTAAAGCTTTAAACATGACCCACTTACATCTGCACATAAGCCTTCCAATAGTGTCATATCTAAAATCCTTGCAGAAAGCTATATTGTAATGTACATGATTATTTAAAAATTCAAAATATAACACTCAACAAAGAAGGAGCCAAAAATACCCAGAATTTATTTATAAAAAGTTGCTTATTTATTCTTATGTGCTTAAAATTCATTCATCTTCAAAGTACTCTCCATTTGAAGCAACACACCTATCAAGATATTTTTTCCAATGTGCAAAAGTTTTGAACATGTCAATTTTTATGCCTTTTAGTGCTTCTGCTGTTTTTCTTTTTCTTTTTTTTTTTTAATTTCACCTCTTCCACATTGGCAAAATGTTTCCCTCTGAGGACTTTTTTTCATCTAGGGAAACAAACAAACAAAAAGTCACTCAAGGTGAGATTGGGTGAATAGGAAGGATAGGGCACAAGGGTCATGCCATTTTCAATTAAAAACTGCTGAACACTCAGTGCAGTGTGGGCAGGTGTGTTGTCATGGTAGAAGAACCAGTCACCTGTTTGCCACAACTCAGAACATTTCTTCTGCAAATTGTGAGCCATCCTTCTCAAAACTCCCAGATAAGTCTTTGGTTGACCATTTTATCTGGAGAAACAAATTCCAAGTGTACTAAAAGGAGCCTACCTGCCAAAAGCTAATTCCAGTTTTTTTTTTTTTTTTTGGTCTCCCTTCATAGTCATTCATTCTGAGAACATGTTTAGAAATGTTGAAATACCTGAAATTCATGGAATCGCATGAAATACCTTCATCCAAAAAAAAACCCCTCTTACTTGTTAAATTAAACTTGAAATTATAAATGATAGCTCATCTAGGAGAGTTATACCTAATGTCTGAGCATATAGTACTCCTTACTTTTCAGGTAACAAAAATGTCCAAAAATTAACTGTCATTATATCACTTTTTCTGGAGGCATTTTTAGGGCATTAAGATTTCCTTTTTTTTTTTTTTTTCTTGGTACATTTTTCTTTTTGAACTATCTGGTTGAAGATTTGTTTTCTTTGTTGTTTGTATGTTTTTTAAACAATTCAATTTCTCTATAATTTAACATCAGTGCATATTTGTGTATGTAAGGTTCATAATAAACATCTTCCTTCATCAACAAATTTTAATTTTCAACTTTAGAAGTTTTTCAAAGTTCAACCTATTCAACCAGTCACAAAATGCTGGCATCAAATGTATCAAGTAAATAATCAAGATCAAGTATATAATCTGTGGCAAAATGAGGCACTGGATATCCTCTCATGGAGTTAGCATGGGAAAAGAAACACATATTTCTGAAAACAAAATAAATATAAATGTGCAACTTTGATGAGAGAAATAAAGGATGCTTAGAAAGGACAGTTGATTCAGTCAGAGACATTTACTTGAGAAACAGGTTTTCCTTGAGGAAATTATACTTTAGGTAAAATGTAAAAATAAAGAAGAAAAGTAAGAACATTCTAGGAAAAGAAGATCAAATGAAGAAAGGATAAAGAACTGAAATAAAGACAGCAATTTGGGACTTAGAGTCCAATGTCACCCACACAGAAAAAGATGTTATTAGGATTGGAAGTAAGAAATGAAGAAATGCAGATACAGACCGTTATATTAATTATCACTATATTAAGATTTATACTTCACCTCAAGACTAATGAGAAGTCAATAATTTATTTTTTAAGCAGAATAAGGTGGTATAATTATCCAATTCAAATAGGATGCTTCTTCTGGAGAACAGACTAGAATGGATGTGAACAGTTACAAGGTTACTTAAGCATGGAGACTTGGACTGTGATGACAATTTTAAAGTGGATGGTAGCCAGAGATAATTTTTTTACTTAAGGGCTCAAGTCTGCATAATATATTAATGAATAGTTTATGAATGGGTACAGTCAAGGATATTGCTGAGATGTCTGTTTGGGCGTTGGATGAATGACGATGCTATTTACAGACAAAATATGAGGTGTTGGGAGTTTTGGGGGATGGGATTTTTATAGCTAATGGCTCTTTCTGGATTGGTCACAATGTCTAGAAGTAGCTGTCACTGGAATCCCTAATAAAAGAAAGTAAAGAGGCAGTTTCAAAAAGGCTAAGTATTTTATTTCTGGAGGAAGGAAGAGGGTAAAGAGACAAAATTAGAAGTCTTCACTACAGGAAGCAGTTAGCAAAATCTCCCCCTTTCTTTGTGTCATTCACAACCTAAGACTATTCTTAAGCACTATCTTATTCAAACCTTGACCTAATTTATTATGCCTATTGAATGATTTTTCTGGGACATAACAAATTGTCTTACTTATCTTCCTCTGGACCCCTGTATTTACTGATCTTGTTGAACTTGATGAGTTATGAATGTCTTGAAAAAGTTATAAAGGCTACAGGTAATGTCAGGTCACTGATATTCTATCCTATTTTCCATTGCTGCAACAATTCTATGGAACATTTGCTAATTTACATTGGTATTTTTATTCTAATATTTCATATAGATATTAATAAAATTTAACTTAATGACAATCACAATCAGATATTTATAAAGGGTCATAATTAATTGACTTATATACAGGTCAGTCTCTTTGAAGCATACAATTATATATAAAATATATACATATATATAAAATATATACATGTCTGAGGTAGGACTCACAAGACATAAGTTTTTGTTCTGGATTTCCCAATTTATTTTACTTCCCTGTTCTCGTATGTTTGTTTTCCACTTTAAAAATAAAAATATAATATCAACTAACTTGATATTCAGTTGACATATTGTTGACATATTATCTGTATTAGGATTCTGAGAAATGTTATTCATTTGTAAGGTCTCAGCTATTATCAAAGCAGGCAATGACTATTAGTCACCATTACATAATATTAAAATAAATATTATACATTAAAAACATTCATATTAACAAATATTTATATTATAATTGAAAGTTAAAATAAATTGTATTAGTCATTCAGTAAATTATTTTAACCTACCTATATAGTTTGCATTGTATCAAGATGAAGTATTTAGAATTATTTTTAATATTTAAATTTATATTCAATCAAAATGAAATGAACAGAAAGCTACTAAATTCTCAAAGTCATTAAAGTAGATTATATGATATTGCAGAATTTTCCTTCTTCTAAGTTTTTGTGTTCTGCAACAATGGCATTATTTAACAATGCTGCAGAGAGCATATTTTAAGTAACTCTGTCAACAGTTCTCCTAGCCAACCATTTCGTATAGAGAGTTGCATATAGAAGTTTCAAGACAATTTCTTCTGATCACAGACAATTTCTTCACTTATTATTAAGATCTCAGTGCAAGGGTTTACCAATCTATATACAAGAAAATATGTCTAACATAAATTCATTCATTTGTTCATTAAATAATATTTATTGAGCACTTACTTTGTTACATTCTCCTTTAAATACTAAAAACAAAATTGTCTAAAACCAATTCCCTAATTAACACAGAGTACATAAATTTACTCTAGCTTTCAAGATGTTCCTGTGCATATTTTCACAGTATATAATTAAAAGGAAAAAGTTAAAAAGAAGTGTGTTTTTTAAAAAACATGATTTCTTTAACATTGAGACTCAATTGTGGAGATGAATTACATTCTATATTTCAAGATCTTCTATCCAGAGTACTCTATTTTGGTGTCAGATAATTGAGGCTAGCTAGTATGTTGAGGAAAGTAAAATACAGTTTCAAATCTGTTTCTTAGAATGATAACTGATTAGTACCTGGAATCATATTCATTATTCTCGGTAAAATATAAATGATTTGAACTGCCATTTTGATTTAGGAAAAAAAATTGTCCTAAGGACAGTTTAGCTTTTGTTTTTTCTTTACATTGTGTGAGATTTTCTAATTTAAATTGCATTTGTTCAAACCAATTGCCAATGTACAGCTCAATTATTTAGTTTAGAATAGAGTTGATAATTAATGGTTAGTCCTCACAGTTTAAAAGAATTGTATTGAAGGCTGGGTGTGGTGGCTCAAGTCTGTAATCCCAGCACTTTGGGAAGCCGAGCCAAGAGGGTTGTCTGAGCTCAGGGGTTCAAGACCAGCCTGGGCAACATGGTGAGACCTTGTCTCTACAACAAATCAAAAAATAAGCTGGGCATGGTAGCACACACCTGTAGTTTCAGCTACGTGGAAGGCTGAGGTGGAAGAATCGCTTGAGTCCAGCATGTTGAGGCTGTAGTGACTGTGAGTGTGCCACTGCACTCTAGCCTGGGCAACAGAGTGAGACTTCGACTCAAAAAAAGGAACTATGTTGAAGAACATGTTATGTGTGTCCTTTATTAAAGATGATGATCACTATCCATTATATGTATCAAAACATTACTATGTACCTTATAAACATGGATAATTATTTGTCAATTAAAACAAATTTTAAATGAGTTTATAGCCATATTTACTAGTGAAGTAACAAAGATGCAAAGTTTCCAACATGGTAGAAAAGTAAATAATCCACAGATAGATTAGATATCTCATCTACAAGATGAAGAGACTCTAATCCCGAATTATAGCCAGAGCATATAATTGCATAACTAGTCACCTTCAACTGTATATTACTATCAAAAAGAAACAAACTGAAAACCTATAGAGAAATGAGCAGTATCAGATAATTTTTAAGCAAGTATGCAATTCCTTCATGCAACATATTTAAAAAATATTTTAAAAGAACCTATTATGTGCACGGCAAGCATTGAACTCATGCGGGGAACACAGTATGAACACAGGACCAAAGGTTTCTTCTTTATGGAACTAACATTCTAGTGGTGAAAGACAAGGAATAAACAAATAAATAAAAGAAACAACTTACTGTCATCTGATGGTGGTGAAGTTCTGGAGACAAGCATTAGGCAGGGGGCTTTGGGGGTAGGAAAGGGGGTTTATGGATATACAGATTTCATCAGGGAAGGCCTGACTGAAGGTGACAGAGCAGTCCACACACTGAGGCACACTTTGTCCAGGAGGCTGAAGGAACAGTAAGCTAGCTGGAATGGCTGCACATAAATTTTGAAAGGACTTGAAAGCACTTGATGAGGTGCTTTCAAAAAGTTTACAAGGAGCTGATTTTCACTCCTGAGTAAAATAGAAGCTCTTGGAGGAATCGACAGTTTCAATTTAGGATTAAAAGGATCACTCTAGCTGCTGCCTGGATATAAATACCAAGGTGGAGTGGTGAGGCAGCACTGTAGGTAGAAATAGGCTAAAGTTATTTCTTGAAAACTAAGTAAGCTTGAATATCTACTGATGGCAATAGTTACTTCTTTTACTAATAGTTTGGTTTAAATGTTACTATTTCCAGTAACTACAACAGGGTTGCACATATTCACTCTCTGACACTGTATGTTTTTAGAAGTTTGCAAAATGGTGCCCCCTCCAAGACCTAATGACATTTACGGTGTGTTTACTGTTCCCAGAAATGTAAAAAATAAAGATAAAAGTAAATTACAAAAACTGGATTGGACAATGAGTTTTTAAAGTTAAGAAATTCCTACTAAAATTTCACATACTTTAATATAAAAAAGCATCTTTAACAACACCAGATAGGAAGATATAAAGAAAAAAAATGGAAAGAAAAGCAGTGCTTCTTAAGCCTTAATGTGCACACTGTGGAAGACAGATTCTGATGCAGTGATTCTGGGATGGGGCAAGTGATTTTGCATTTCCAACAAGACTCTCTAGTTGATGCTGAGACAGCAGGTCCCTGGACTGCACTTTGAGTAGAAAATTCCCGGAGGAGAGCAGCAGTTTATAACCACCCCTCCCGGTCCTCGAATTCCTACACACTTGTTGATGATGTTGGTGTTACTGCATTGATGTCTGTTGGCTTTTGAGTTTATATTCCCTGATTCCTTTTTTTTTTTTTTTTTTTTTTGAGTTGGAGTCTCACTCTGTCTCCCAGACTGGAGTGCAGTGGCCACTCCTGGCCACCGCAGCCTCGACCTGCTGGGCTCCGGCGATCCTTCCGCCTCAGCCTTCCGAGTAGCCGGAATTACAGGCATGTGCTACCACGCCCAGCTGATTTTTTTATTTATTGTAGAGATGAGGTCTCGCCGCCCAGGCGGGTCTCGAACCCGCGGGCTCAGGCAATCCACTCACCTCAGCCTCCCAAAGGCGCGGGATTACAGGCTGAGCCACCGAGCCCGGCTGTATTCCCTGATTTTTAATATGGTTTCTTGGATAAATTAAATAGTCAGTGTGGCCATTTTAAAACCAAGAATTTCTATTTCATGCACACAAGCCATATACGTATAGACTCAGAAGAAATAAACGTTATGTTTTACCATTAAAAATAAAGGCAACTGACTTGCAGAAACACATGCCCATGAAGTTTAAACGCACTTTGTAAAGATCAGTAGAGGATGCAAAGGGAAAGAGGGGCAGGTGGCACAAAAACTGAACAATGTAACCTTAGAGAAAAGAGAAGAGAAAGCAGGGAGCAGTTGTTTCAGAGGTCAGGCGCATCCAGGCTCAAATCCCAGTTTCAAAGTCATTCTGGCATTGGCATTTAGTTTCAGTTTGAAATGGATGTTCGGAGAAATGTTCAGCCTTTCTGCATCAATATCTGTTCTGAGAAAAGCTCAGAAAACAGAAAAAGAAGGGGTTTTAAAATTTGATTCTTTATTGTGGGTTTGATTGCCACTAATGGCCAGCAGATGGGATAGATACATTAGGGAGAGAAAATGCTCATAGAACTTTTCTGGCCAAAATAAGTAGTTATATTTTAAATTACATCATAACTTTGAAAACAGCAAAATTCATTGAAAGGAAATTTTTCAGAGAACAAAATTATTTTACTTAGTGGTTGTATTTATTAATGATAATTGTTCCCACATACTTCCACTGGGGTGAATTTTAAAATTTTTTCAAATAAAGAGTCTATTTTATTGCAAAGCATAACTTCTCTACTTCTAAAATTATATTGAGTGGAAAATTTAGAATGGCCAGCTTTTGCTAAAAAACAAAACAAAACAAACAAATAAAAAACTCAAATGTGGTTAAACACATAATTTAGAAACCTTTGATACTGAACCCTAAAATATACTGCCTGAGAATGTCTCTTGTGACTGAATGTGCTAAATTAACAGTTTGCCAGCACTGAATGGCAAAGTCAACAACCCCCCATAATTGATCCTAAAAAACAGAATCATAAGCACAAAATAAATCTCTGGAATGCAAGCCTTATAAAAATTGTTTGCCTGCAACAAAATTGATAATGGGATTGCTCTATGTGATATGGAGATTTTCTTTCACGTGAAAGTTTGAGATAGCAACACTGGCATTCATTATTACAAGATGTAAAGAATTCCAACCCAGGACATTTTCTTGAAAATCTCAACCCATTAATGTAATTATATGTAACATAAATACAGTTTTTGAAGTTTGTTTTATTTGCTATCATAGAGAGCAGTATATTAAGCAATTCTATATGAATTGCAACTAAGGCACAAATTAATATCTGGCCTTGTATTATAGACATTTGTATTAATATATGCTTGGCTTGAAAAGGAGATAATGCTCCTCCTTAGTAATCTAAGTGGAGTACTTTCTTCATAATTTTATTGATTGTCAGTCTAATTTATATTTAACTATTTGAAAGCAATTAATTTTTTACAAAAGTTAAAAACATTTTATTAGCCGGGCTCGGTGGTTCAGCCTGTAATCCCGCGCCTTTGGGAGGCTGAGGTGAGTGGATTGCCTGAGCCCGCGTGTTCGAGACCCGCCTGGGCAGCAAGACCTCATCTCTACAATAAATCAAAAACTAGCCGGGTGTGGTAGTGTGTGCCTGTAGTTCCAGTTACTTGGAAGGCTGAGGCGGAAGGATCGCCGGAGCCCAGCAGGTCGAGGCTGCGGTGGCCGAGAGCGGTCACTGCACTCCAGTCTGGGCGACAGAGTGAGACTCCAACTCAAAAAAAAAAAAATTATTATTATTTAATATAGCAACAGGTTCTTGTATTTGCAATTACATATTCACATTACTTTACAGAATTTCAACATATAAAACACAAGAGGAAGTATTTATTTCAAGATAAATTTCAAGAATGTTCACGTGTTGGAATGGTGATATTCAGACAGTATGGATATATTCAATGACATGACTTAGTCCTGACATATTACTCTTTTTATTCTCTATGTGATCACACAATATCAGATTTGCCAAAGATGATGCTAAGTATACCTTCATTATTTCAGCCTTCCAAAGACCAAATCCAAAGCCAAATAGAAGATTCTCATCTGAATTGCAAGGCCAAGATCTTAATGAAATCTATCCTTAGTACCTTATGCAACAATCTCAGTTTCCTGTTTCTTCGCATGCTCAGTCCTGTCTGTGACCCAGAGTGCTATATCTTCCCATGGTCCCAATATGAAACAGATGGCACCCTCAAGTGAGATAACACCTTATTTACAAAGGGACTAATTACAAAGTTGTGGGTAAGGTATGGGAGAACCGTAAGGAAGAGGTCAGGGACTACAGTTAGCAGCGGAAGAGATGTTGCCACTCCTTGGTCCAAGAGAACAAGGGGAGAAGTTAGTGGAACCCAGGAGGAAAAAGACGTGTGTGGAGTGGGCTATGGTGGGGGGAACAGTGGCATGAGCTGAGGAGAGGTGTCTTAAGGAGGAAATCAGGAGAATGAATACCTAGACTTCTTTCTTCTCCACCGCCTTCGACATGACCCTTAACTAGTCAATTTTCACTATGTTAGCTATTTACTATTCGTATTTTACAAATCAGTCTCCTGGAACAAGAGTTAGGCAGAGGAAATCCGAAGGGGCAAATGGAGGACAACGGACATAAATCCCAGGCAGAATATGAAAACTATCTTTAATTATTTTCCACAAATTGACATTTCCTTTCTAATGCTAGTGATTATCAGGAAAGGATTTAAACACACACACACACACACACACACACACACACACACACACACACACACAATCTTAAAGACAATGTAAACGTGCATGTAATTCCTGTCACCTTTCTGGAAGGCACGTCACAATGGTAGATTTGCCCACAAAATGGTCAATATCATTATCCAAAGGACAGACTTATGTCTGTATTTGAAAAATAGAATAAAATCATTTCATCATTTAATTTGAAAAAACTCAGGAAACATAAGTACACTGGATAAAATTGTGAAGGCTAAGATTAGGAAACAAAATACACTACTATGTATGCATTTAAACTGAAAATTTTGAACCATAATCTCTACAGTTTTAACATAAAAATAAAACTTTGCTCCACCACACATGTTCTACCTAAATTGACTGTCCATTTTGTTTAGGACTCACATTTCAGCACCACTACAATCATTTTCATTAAAAATATTTCAAAATGTCCAATGACAGTTTCTGATGTTGTGACATTTTGCTACACTGAAGTATACTTCATTTCTCTTGCTGGCTCTGTACCCTGAAACACCTCAAAATCATCACCATATGTATTCCAAACCTTGTATTACACAAGTGAAGTGATATAGAAAGATGAGATAAACTTGTGCCAACCATGTAAGATATATATATTCTGAACAGCAGTCTACTGCATATATGCAATTCTGCCTATTATATATTTGCTAACAAGTAAGTATGAACTGCATAAATGGTTATAAACAGACCCTCATGTCTGTAAAAATGAGTTGTTAAATCAAAAAATGAAACACGCTTCAGCTAAGTTGCCTTTTTGTTTCCCTGTGTTACAAGTGATTTTTATTATGTTTTGATATTATCTTCTACATCCCGTGTTCATGAAAGACACCCTGTTGTCTCAACATCATTAATACTAGATATCACTTCGGCTTTCATACATTCACTCGCTTTTTATCTCACTTATAGTAAGTATATTGATTGATCACAAAGAACATTGTATCTCATCTAAAGAATGTATCCTCACATGATACACTTCAGTCATATGAGAAAGCCTTCCATGTATTCTTACAACAAAGTTATTCAGCAGACGAAATATTAAAACTCCTTAATATTTCTTTTTAAACAAGTCCAAGCACATCAAAGAAAATTGGAAGGTCTCATATAGTCTCCATATAGTACATGATAAATTAATTTTCTCACGATTTTCTATAATAAACTGCATATGACGAAAAGCAGATTTGCTCCCAGAATGAAAGCAAGGATATGATATTAACATTCAAGAAAATAGAAAAAAAAAACTAAACTAAACAAAAACAAAACTAAACAAAAAAATAACTGGAAACTAATCTTTATTCACAGAGCTAGGAGTTTTTAGAGATGTCTGATTATACCTAGAATCCAATCACCAGAAAGACGTTATTACCCACACTCTAGCAAGAAGGCACACTAGTGCTCTGCCTCACAGGGGCTCAGGCCTCCAGCCAGGACAACTGGACCAGTGGTGAAGATCTGAGAAGAAAGAAGCCCATCTAGGTATTGGCCAGCAGCCTGTGGTTTATACATCCAGCTCAAAGTGGGAGAAATCAAGCAGAAGGGATATGAGATAGAGACTGGGTGGGAACTAAAAAGAAAGAGACCAGAGAAAGGGGAGGAACCAAGGCAGTGAAGGGATGGGCAGAGCAGAGGTGCAGAGGGAGAGACTCCACCAGGTTCCTAATGCATCCTTTCAAGATACTCCTTTGTTGTGGGAAGTTAAATGAAGAGACTCTTCATGCCTTATAAGTAAATAAATAAACAAACTAACTAAAGCATGCATAATGGTTAACTACAAAACAGCAA
Organism: Cephalopachus bancanus; assembly: GCA_027257055.1. Lineage (NCBI taxonomy): Eukaryota > Metazoa > Chordata > Mammalia > Primates > Tarsiidae > Cephalopachus > Cephalopachus bancanus. Next base: position 14,502,144 of record JAPVLO010000108.1, on the reverse strand, counting down.
TAAGAAGACTGATAATAAGAATAAAAAATTTACAGATTTTTAACTTAACCAAATTTATTTTTAATATGGAGATTGAATTTTAAGTTTTCTTCATCTCTTATTAATGGGAGATCTTTTACCATTCATTGAAGACAGTAATTGTGGAGAAGATGTAAAGACAGAAGGCAGTGAACATGGGTTTCTCTAGTGCATATTAAGCCATGCCAGCACAATGATCAACTATTAAAACTCAACTTAGAAATATTTCATTTATATTTCATATATGTGAGCAATGGTTACTAAATACAAAAGTATGCTGTTTTTCCTATAAGCCCAAATTATAAAGCTCTATAATTTTAACTACTATAAATTAATGTATTCATTCATATAAATGCATTTTTATTGAATGTTACCTATAATACATTGGGAATGAAACTATATTACATTGGGAAACAGAAAAAATGAGAAAATAATAGTCCCTGTCTCCATGAGATGAAGAGAAAGTGTTCAAACATGGTAGTCTCTTAATCAATGATATGTATGACATGTAAAAATGAAAGTATAATATTGTTATTTTAATTTCATTGCCACCATATTTCAAATGGGAAAGAACTCAAAGATTGTGTGCTGTAGGACTCCACTTATATCACATTTTAAAAATGACAACATTTTAGGAATGGAGGGAACATTAGTGGTTGCCCAGAAGTTAGGAACTGCAGGGGGCCTGGGGAGGAGAGAAATGGTTGTGGTTATAAAAGAATAACATAAGGAATCTTAAGGTGTTGAAACTGTTCAGTATCTCGACAATGGTGGTTGATAGGACCTAAATAGGTTATAAAATCACAAGAATTCATCACCAGTTATGTTCTGAAAGTTTGTTTCCCCTCAAAATTCATATATTGAAATTCTATACCCCAAAGTGATGGTATTAGCAGGTGGGACATTTGGGAAGTGATTAGACCATAAGGGCAGAGATCTCATAAATGAGATTGCACCCTTACAAAAGAGACTCCAGAAAGCAGCCTTGCCCCTTTTGCTAAGTAAGACAGCAAGAAGATGGCCTATAAACCAAGGAGTGAACCCTCACCAGACATTGAACCTGGGGCTTCCTTGATCTAGAACTTCTCAGCCTCCAGAATTGTGAAAAATAAATTTCTGTTGTTTACACCACCCAGTCTATGGTATTTTTGTTATGGCAGCCCTAATGGACTAAGACACTATCCACATTTCCCAACAGACACAAAAATTAGTACAAGTAAAGTTGGGGGGAAACTGAGTAAGATAGGAATAATATATCAATGTCAATGTCCTTGTTATGATGTTATATTACAGTTTTAAAAAATGCTATCACTAGGGGAAACTGGGAACAATGTATAAGAAATACCGCTATACTTTCTAACAACAATCTGTGAATCTATAACTACAATAAAAATTTCCATTCACAAAAAAAGGAGATTAGAGTTCAATCAGATTCTGGATTTCAAGTTCAATTGATATGTATGTCTGTGAATAATCAGTTTCAGTTATCTGAACTTCAGATTTCTTAATTTTATTTGATTTTGTTTTTGTTTTTTGAGTTAGAGTCTCACTCTGTTGCCCAGGCTAGAGTGCAGTGGCATGCTCACGACAACCCCAGCGTTGACCTGCCGAGCTCCAGCTATCCTTCCACTTCAGACTTCCAAGTAGCCAGAACTACAGGCGCATGCTACCATGCCCGGCTAATATTTGATTTATTGTAGAGACGAGGTCTCACCAAGTTGCTTGGGCTGGTCTTGAACCTGCGGGCTCAGGCAATCCACTCTCCTTGGCCTCCCAAAGTGCTGGCACTACAGGCTGAGCCACCGAGCCCGGCCCAGACTACTTCATTTTAAATGGAGATAATAATTGATACCAAACCAATAAATAAGTGGAGTAATAATTATTACCAAATTACAAAGGTACACTTTCATTCATTTGTTCATTCATTTATCCATCTCAATATCAGCATACACTGCATTCCATGTACTATGCTAACAAACTCGGGATACAAATGTTGCCGCTTTTAATGTTACTGATACTGTCATTACTACTACTATTTCTTTTACTCTTACTATTACTACTACTAATTCTAACAGAGATTTCTGACCTCAGGGAATGCAGAGGCTAGTAAGAGAGCCAAACTTATAGACATTCTGCTTTGATACATGCCATGGTAGAAATAAAGGCTGCCCAAGCAGCAACTGGGGACCTGTGACTCAGATTTTTAAATGAAAGAACTAGGAATCTTTCCAGAGTACAAGATGCTTGTTTATTTAACCTCACTTCTGAAAGTTGCATATGATGCAGCAGAGTAGAAGAACTTTGCAGGCAGAGGAAGCAGAACTGCAAAGGCTTACAGACCTAAGAAAAGTGATGAATTTGTGAAAATCCAAGGTAGCCAGTACAGCTGGAACAACGAGGAGGAAAACAGTAGTTATACTGTAAAAAGAAACACATGACATAGGGATGGCAATAATAAATCAGTCCATAAAACCTTCATTTGGCTTCAAAGACTCAAATAAGATCCAATACAATCCTCTCTCTGAAATACATGGTAAATATAAAACATTTGACCCATTAGAAGTAGTTGTATCGTTGGATGTAGCAGTAGTGGTAAAAATAGCTTAGGGATATTCTTTGTTATTGAGAAGTCTTCATTTCAATGAAACCTCACTTTCACTGAGCTAGCTACTTTTCAAGCAATTTAATTATCATAGTGGTAGAGAATTTAAAGTCTGTGAAAAAAGACAATTTAAAGTAAATGTCACCTGTGGCAATGGTCAGGTGATGAGCCAAAACTTTTTAAAAAATTAGAAATAACTGAGCAACTCTTCAAAACATATAGCTCTTCGATACTTATTACAATCAATAATTACTTTTTGAGCTCTGATAGGTATAAAGCATGAAATAATTCTTAACAAATAATACACTGCCTTTGAGTTCCAGGAACTCACAAATAGTAAAAAAAAAAAAAAAAAAAACAAATAAATCTAAGTAACTTAAAGAGTATAAATGTTAGGGGTTTGAATAATGCTTTTTAATGATGGTATCAATTTTGACTTAGGTAGTCTGAGACTTAATCCAACTAAAGGTGAAATTTCAGTGTCATCTTTAGGGGATTATTGTGTGTGCATCTTTTGACAACGTATCAATCTGTCTACCCATTTACTTATAATGGTGTAAATATTACACAAAGAATTGCACATGTTTAATGTATACAATTTAATGAGGTTAAACATATGTATACACCCATGAAACCATAACCACAGTCAATTGTGATAAATATTACATCATTTCCAAAAGTTTTTAATGGTTCTTCTGTTTTTGTTTTGTTTTATTTGGAGGAAATATTTTGCATAAGTGGTAAGAACACTTAACTTGAGATCTACCATCTTAAAATTTTAACTTTACAATGCACTATTGTTCATAATAGACACTATGGTACATTGTTATAATCTTTAAAGATAAGCATTATTGTTATAGATAGGGGCAACAAGGGAAGAGTGTCCTAAGCACAAGAAACAAAATGGGTGTTTTGTGTGGGGAACAGTTATAGGACCGAATGTCTGAAAAACACAACATACATAATGTACCCAGATGGTGAAGAGATTCTTGGGAAAAACTGGGTGCATGGTCTTTATGTCATTGGGATGAGGAGCCATCAAAATACTTAAGCCAATCACTCTTTTAAGAAAATGATCTAATGATGATGTGGAGGAGAGACTAGATGAATAGGTTGCAGACAAAAAGGGAAGGTTAAGACAGTCATAACAATAACACACAAGAAAGATGGTGATGGCCTGAGTAAGAAAAGGATGCTGGCAAAAGGCAAAAAAATAATAAAAATAAGGCAAAAGGGTTTCTACCAAGCAAAACTGAGAAAACATGGTAATCATTTCTTTACCAATTACTGCAATATCTTGTTTATCTTCTTTTTAAAAATCTTAATCTAATTAATACTTTTAGCATAATGTTTGATGAAATCTTATTTCCCCTCTGAATGTAAATTTCTTGAGGTCAGAGATGTGTTTTCATCTTTGACATTTCCATAAGTTCTATCACTCATAGAGGTGGGCTTCTAAAAGTCTATTTTTTGCTTTTGGTTTTTGGGGATTTTTTTGTTTGTTTGTTTTTTGAGTTGGAGTCTCATGTTGTCACCAAGGCTGGAGTGCAGTGGCACGCTCATGGCCACTGCAGCCTCGACACCCTGGGCTCAAGCAATCCTTCTGCTTCCACCTTCCTAGTAGCTGGAACTACAGGTGTGCATTACCACGCCCAGCTTATTCTTTGATTTATTTTAGAGATGAAGTCTCACCAAGTTGCCCAGGCTGGTCTTGAACCCCTGAGCTCAGGCAATCCTCTCGCCTCAGCCTCCTAATGTGCTAGGGATTACAGGCTTGAGTCCTCACACCCAGCCTTTAAAAGTCTATTGAACAAATGAAATTCTCTATTAATAAAAAGAAAAGCGAAAATCATCTATAAGAGGAAACAAGGATTGAGAGTAACAAGTTCATAAGCAAATGAATTCAAAATAAATACCACTTCGTACACATCTGAATTAATAGAAACCTTTGCTTCATTCTACAACCAAAAGAAGACAATGAATAGCTGAGTTATTTGTGACTATCAGAATCTTCATCACCTTTAGCTACATTGAGACAAAGCAAGATGACAAAATAATTAACATAATAAAACCATTTATCTATTTAACCGTTAAAATGATTACATGATTAAAATACACATTATACCCAAGCACTCAAATATACATATGAACACTCAAATACATAAACACACTATATTCACTATAATAAAAATGGCTGAGAATAAACTAGAAGTAATGATACTCAATGCTTCTATTTTGTTATATGTTAACACTGGGCCACGGACCAGTCAGTGGTCTGTCAGGAATGGAGTCTAACAGCAGAAAGTGAGCAACAGGCAATAGAGGCTTCATCTGTATTTACAGTCACTACCCGTCACCTGCATTACTGCCTAAGCTCTGCCTCCTATCAGATTAGTACTGAAAAACCTGCTTCCATTTCCAACATCCTATGTTTGGGAAGCAGAATTTCCTGCAGTGACAGCAACAAAAATGAGACTACAGAGTAAAATGGACATTAGCAAAGCACTTGAGGTGTCACTGTTTTCCATCAACCCCAGATAGACTGTCTAGCTGCAGGTAAACAAGCCCAGGGCCCCCACTGATTCTGCATTATGGTGCGTTGTACGATTATTTCATTATATATTGCAATGTGATAATAATAGCATAATGGAACCAAATTTCATTATGTGCTACATAATGCATGTAAATCTTTTCGAAACCACACTCCCCTTATCCGTGGAAAAACTGTCTTCCATGAAATCGGTCCCTGATGAGAAAAACGTTGGGGATCACTGTGTTAGCATGAAACTAAATATAATATAATCCCCTTATAAGTTAAATAACATCTTTTACTTAAAAATAAGTAATATTCATAGTGTGATATAGATTGTAATTTTACTGACTTCAATTTTATTAACACTGTAAAATAATTCCTCTAGTATTTAAGTCATCTAAAACTCAAAGTCTGGTTGTAGGATCTGTAAATGAAGTAACCTTCAAAATTCACTATTGTGTCTATCAAGTTTTTATTTTCAAAGGTGAGATGAGACCTGGCCAGCTAAAGTCACATGTCAGTTTTCTCCCTGGGAAAGTATAATAAGCAAATGAGAAGAACAATGCACCAATAAATGAATTAAATCATGTGACAAAAATATTTACTTATAAATAGTCTATTTTTCAAAACAGTTAAAATACATCTTAAACTGTAATGAAGTGTGTGAAAGCTCATCTCAAATTCATCTTAACATTTGAGTTACTGCCTCTTCTATTTGTTTAGACTATTTTATTTGCTCTTCCAAAGAAACATAATATTTATTTTGTACTTCCCTTTAGTTTTTACTTATAAAACTTTCATTGCAAACATGAAAGCAAAGGTGCTGGGTTGCTTTTTAGAACATATAAAATTGGTAACATATGGGCATTCTAATTTACAAAATGTTAGACCCTGAGCCACATTAATCTGAAATTAAGCATCAGATGGATAAACCGGGGTCCACTGTCTTTATTTTTGTACAGTGATCAGTAGATGATCCTTTCTCAATAATCTTTCAATTATCTTTCAAAGTCTACTTGGAATATATACTACCAATAAAAAATAAAAACCTAGAATCTACAAGAGTAGGCAAAATATTTTATCTTTTAGGTTTAAATCATCTAACGTAAAAATATCAGGATGAAGTAAAATGCTAAGCCAATTCAAAAACTACATGTAATCTACATAAATAATCATCATATCAGTCATGAGTTATAGAATAAATAACTTATGACATGCACTTCACCAAAAATATTTTGTCCTAAAGTTTTCTCAAAAGGTAGGAAAAAGTTTCACATGTGAAAATCTCAGACTAACAAAAGTTGAGTAACTTGCTCAAGATCATAGATATTATATGTGGTAGAAAATTATTTGAAATCCAATTTTTTCTGACCTCTCTACTTCACACACTGCCTCCAATTCTCTTATAAACAAACTCTTATAATGGAAAGAAATCAGCCTCAACAATTTGGGCAAGGTTGCAGTCACCTCAGACTATGTCAATGTACTCATTTTGCAAAGAGTCCTTCAAATCTATAACCCTTCCAGGATTGAGGAAAGAAAAAAAAAATGAGAAAGAGGTTATGCTCAAAATGGCTTATAGGATTTTTCCCATTTTGCTCCCTGAAAATAGACCAGTTAGAGAAGAATTGTATTCTTTTCACTGGACATAAAAAAACCAATCAATTACAAACCTATACAGTTGTATATCCTCATACATTTATTTATGAGTATTCCAAAACTTATATTTTGTGAATCAAATATAACACTGAACATCAGGAGGTTTCTTTATTTTAGAATCTATAACCTTCCAAAAGTAAGGAAAATGAAATCAAAATAGAATGACCCAGTTTTAAAACAAATGATGATTAGAGAAGAAACAAAGGAAGAAGGAATGACATGTTACAAACTTAACTGACAGTGCTATAAAGATCTTTAAAAGAGAAAACTAGACAAAGCAAATGTGCACAAAGAAGATAGTTTTAAAAAAAAATTAAACGGCCCTAATTTTCTAACAAATTTTTGCAAGTATAAGGCTGAAATAATTACTTAGAAAAGCATTCAAAGAGATCACATCGAACTAAAGACATGCTATTTGTTTAAGTTTATTTTTTCAGTAAATTATAAGGAACCAAGCTTCATTATGTACTGCATTAGATGCACAGTCAGCTTAAACAAACCACACAGCAGTACTATAGAAGAAAGTTTTCAGTGCATTTTCCTAGTAATACAAACATTATTTTATAAAACTTCTTTTGAAAATGCTTATTTTCATGATCACATTCTCAAACTACACAATTATAAATAATCTTTTTTTAAACATAATTTTCTCAGTTTATCTTTAGAGAGGATTACTTAAAAATGTTTTTTTATGTTACTATACTGAATCACATTTGACATAGAGCTAATGTTTGTGTCTTACTTAACATGCGAGAATTTCATATGTTAACACGTTTAGATTTCAACATGAAATGTGATGGTATTGTGAGACGGGCCCCTTGGGAGGTAATTAGGTAGAGTCCTCATGAATGGGTTTAGTGTCCTTACAAAAACACATGAGAATGTTTTTCTCTTTCTGTCCTTCACTATGTAAGTATATGACAAGAAGATAGCCAACTATAAACCAGGAAGAGGGTCTTCACCAATAACTCGACACCTAGCACTCTAACCTTGGATTTCCAGACTTCAGACCTGTGGAAATACAACTCTTGTTGTTTAAGCCCCCCAGTTTATGGTGTTCTGTTATAGCAGCCTCATGAACAAGACAATGTACAAACAGAATTTAGCAAATGAACACTCCAATAAAGTCAACATATATTTAAATCATGGGCAATTATTCCAACTCTCATGCTTTTTTGGAACAAAGTAAAGGTTTACTTGAACAGCATGCCAAAGATTCATAAAATTGCCACGAAGATCTGCCAAAATCTCTTTACCCTGAAGCAAAATCAGGCTTATCTGCAAACACCTAATTTTATTTAGGCATTAGCAAAACAGTAAATTCAAAGGCATCACACTCAAAACTGATTATACATTAATAGAAGCCGTCCTTGAAACAAATCTGGCTTTTATCGTCTTTTTGCTAGGATGGCTGCTACAAAATTACTGTGGCTCCTAGACTGTGTACCTAGCCACATACATATTCCTGCAGAATGTCTGCTCATGCAAACTTGATACTAGCTATAAGCTATTGCTTCTACCAAATTATTGATTCCATCCACCTCAACAGACATTTGCAGAATTAAGCTTTTGGTTACCTGTCAGAATACGTCTCAGAACATAATGGATTTGCTACCAATATCGTTTCTAAGGTATGACTCAGGTAAGAGACTAGGATGCTGTTAGCAAGTGTTAAAAAGAAAACTGAAGCCGGGCTTGGTGGCTCAGCCTGTAATCCCACGCCTTTGGGAGGTTGAGGTGAGTGGATTGCCTGAGCCCGTGGGTTCGAGACCCGCCTGGGCAGGCGAGACCTCATCTCTACAATAAAATTAAAAAAAAAAAAATTAGCCGGACGTGGTAGCACACGCCAGTAATTCCGGCTATTCGGAAGGCTGAGGCAGAAGGATCGCCAGAGCCCAGCAGGTCGAGGCTGCGGTGGCCGGGAGCGGCCACTGCACTCCAGTCTGGGCGACAGAGTGAGACGCCAACTCAAAACAAAACAAAACAAAACAAAGAAAACTGAGTCTCACATCTGCACTATTCACACATGAAACCATCACCATCATCAACAGAGACAAGACTCTTTCACAATTTCCCCAGACGAAAAAAGTCCACAAAGAGAAACATTCTCCCGATGTGGAAGAGGTGAAACAGAAAAACAGCAGAAGCACTACAAGGCATCAAAATTGACAAGTTCAAAACGTGTTCTGAACAGTGGAAAAAGCATCTGGATAGGTGTATTGCATCAAACAAAGAGTACTTTGAAGGTGACTGAAGTTCAAACATGCAAGAATAAGTACACAATTTTTTAATGAATAAATTCTGGGTTTTTGGGACCCCCCCCTTTTATGTTACATTTTCCTAATATCATTAAATTTATAGTTACATTTTTATATATTATATGACAGACAAAAGATAGCATACTTGGATATTTTTCTAATGAGATAAGATACTAAATGTGCTTTTCATAGTGACAATTTCAATACAAAAATATAAAAGTCTTTATTATATCAAACTAAGGCTAGATGAACAAACTTGTAATAAAAATAATACAACATTAGAAACTACCAATTATGTACTGTAGAAAGAGCTAAAGTAGGAGATCTTAACTTTATCCTGGCTGTGACAAAAGTTTTTGACCCTCAGATAGTCACTTAAATCCTCAATCAGCATCTCAGGTCCCTCTTCTGTAAAATATGGGACATGAACCTGCCTAACATACATTATGATCATAAAGACGGAAAGAACCACATATGTGAATCTTTGGTCATGTTAAGACTTGACAGGTAAGGGAAAGTCACTCAGAGTGGTTCAAACAGAATGGCACACCACTCCATCATGCCAGAGTGGTGAGAAAATTGTTGAATGAGTGTTTCTAAAAAAGGATTGGACAATGCATTTGTATGAAGTGGGCTGCATACTTCCATATATGAATTATCTTAGTTATTTCATCTCGGGTACACTAAAAGTGCAGTGAAAATCACACACAACTCTTCTGTGGTACAGATCAAAACATCCAAAGGGTCTTTTGGTAATGCTGGGTTAACCGTTCATTGCCAATTTAAAAAACACACTGAATTATGCATTATTATGGAGGAACAATATATTGGATATACCAAAAGCTATAATGTATAATCAATGAATTTTAAAAGTTTATAGTCACCCTGTGACTTTATGAGTGGCCATCTCCAAGTAATATGCTAAACAAAGAAAATTACTTGATTAAATATTGTGATTTGTATCTGTTTACAATTTTATTTCTGATATCGACTCATAATAGTATATTGCTATAAACTATGAAATCTAATTATCTGAAAATCTTCACAGTTACAGTGCTTACAGTGGTAGAACTAAAAACTTTGTGGAATTTGAAAATGAAGGACTGGTGAGTAATATTTATAAACGTATTGATCAGCAAGTGAATGGACAAACAAAATGTAGGATATGCCTACAGTGGAATATGATTTAACCTCAAAAAAGAAAAACATTTCGACACATACTACAACATGGGTGAACACTGAAGAAATTGGGCTAAGTAAAATAATCTGTCACAAAGGACAAATCCTGCATGATCTACTTATGTGCCATACATATCTAGTTCAATTCATACAGACGTAAAATACAACAGTAGTTGCCAGATGAAATTGAAAGTTATTGCTGAACGGGTTTGGAGTCAGTCTGGGAAACTGAAAAGTGCCAGAGATGGATGGTGGTGATAATCACACAATAATGTGAATATACTTAACTGCCACTGAACTATAACCTTAAAAATGTTTAATATGGTAAATGTTATGTTATGCATACTTCACCAAAATAAAAAAGTTATAAATAAATCTAAAAACATCTTTATAAATATTTTAACATGTATTACAATTAAATAAAAGTCAGAATGCTAAAATAAGACAACAATAATTGCATACAACTTAAACTAGTAATAATGGATCCTCAACAATTTTCGATTATTCTAATCATACAGAGTATTTTCATGCTTGGCACTTCAACAAGATGTTTGCAGATCCATTGCCCTTTGTGAAGGACAAAATTCACAGCAGTAAGTCCTATATATTGATCCGGTCCCCTATATAACTTTTTAATGATATTTTATATTATCACATAGTGTCATTGGCCCTTTATCTTTCCATTTCTCTATTTTACATTAGAGAAATAAAGTGATTTTAACTTTGGAGATTTTGTAAGGTTTCTGTAACTATTTGTTGAATTTATTTCTTTTAAAAAATCCTTAGCTATATCCAAGAGATATTATCTATTTCTTGATATAAAAAGAATTTTAGAGGCATCTTGTACTTACAAGTCCAATGTTTCCTTTACAATATAATACTCTGAAAAAAGCCAATACGGGTTATGTGGTTTTTATTAATTTAACTTCCATTAAAAATTGTCTTTTTTGCTGTTCTCTAAAATATGACAAGTAATTGGGTGGTTTATTCTTTTCTTCATCATACAGCTAACATTTGTTGATTAAAGGGATATTTTAATCATCCCATCTTGACATAATTTATATTTTGTCAATTTCCTCAGCTATTTGAAAAGACAGAGAAAAAATTAAAATATTGAAAGTTACTATAATGACTGGTGGCTATCACATATTTTCATTTCTAAATCTATTACACAATACCATATCTTGCAACTGCATAAACCCATTTCAATGCAACTTTCACAACTTCACTTTAAAGACATGAAAATCTTAATTGTCAAGTGTTATCTTCTCAAACACAAAATCAAATGCTTTTCTTAGTCATCATGGGTTCTGAACTCTGGTGCTTGTTTCTCCACAATTGTTTTGCTGTTATGCACAACATTTCTAATTACAAAGAGGATGAAAAATTAGGTTAACCGTACCCTTATGAAGTTCCTTAATTTTTTACCAATTTTCTTCATTTGCTCTAAATTGACAGCTGGCATATCTTTCTCATTTTTCCCTTCATTCCTCATATTCCATCCTTTCTTCTCAAATGTGTGTTCCCTGAAGTTGAACTCCATGCCTTTACATTCTCTTTCTTGAGGATATCATTTACTCACAGGAATTCATATATCAGCTTTTTATGAAAATATTGAAAACTTTATCTCAATCAGTGACTCCTCTGAAGCTTTGATTATGTATTTGTAATCAGCAGGCTCCTTCTTTCTCTTTGATAGGCCTCATTTTAATTCAGTAAGTTTAGAAATATAGTCTCAAAACTTCATTTTCCATTTGTCTTTCTTCTTTTTTTATTAATGATACCACCATCCTTCCAAATTTCCAAGCTCATCAGAGGCATTTCATATTCTCTAAGAGTTCTTCAAATTTAATATTAATAAACAACTAACCACTTTCCACTGTACAGTCACAATATTTATTAGATAGCTCATCCCTATCTACACTTACTCCTACCAGCCTGTTATAGGTTCCTACCAATTCTCAAGAGAGATGGGAAGAGTTATTGGAATATCCACCACTACTGCAGTCTTCCCAACCTAAGTGCATAGGGCACATTGCTATATTCTACTCTCCCAGGAAACCCACCTTGATCACACAATCTCTTTGTTTAAAAATAGTTAATAGTTTCCTGTAACATGAAGACCACAGTTATTACCATACAGTTAGACCCAAATTTGACCATACTTCCCTTTTCAGCCTCTCCCTACTCACTGTACACAAGTTCTCATATTTTTCCCACCTTCTTGCCTTCACTTGATCATCCTCTGCCTCTCTGAATCCCACTGCCTTCTCTCTACCCCTTATTCCTGCTGACTACTTTTACTTCAGTAGTTACTATCATACCAATTTATTCACTTGATTATATGGCATTTGGGTAATTATTGAAAAGCTTTTGTATTAGCATTTAATAGTTTATTTATATCTTCTGTATGTTCCAAGATTTTCCATACATTGATAATATGCTGACATATTATATATAAAATACATCATACATTTTTAATATAATCTCTATACTCATAGCTTTCATGAGATATTCTTACATAACAATTATTCTATATTATTATTGAGTTGCCAGTACAGTGCCTGTTTTTAAAAACAGTTCAAACCCTGAAACTGGGGAAATGATACTGAAATAAGTAGAGACTGAAAAGTTTAGGTTAACTTGAACCCAGAGCTACCAAAAGGTAAAATAATTCTCAAGTTGTATCCTTAGTAACTATTTCACAATCCTAAGAGGTCCTTTTCCCAGATCACTAGTTTTGCCTTCTGTTTGCAGAACAAATATCCAACTTTTATAAAGAGGTTCTTAGTTTTCTGATTTGTTGTTTCGTATTTGGCCTTCGTAGGAATGAGCCCAGAGCTTGAATTTTATACGTCCTTCCAGGTTCTGTGAAATCTGTTGTTACCATATCTTCATGTACCAGGCAGTAACATTACCATTTACTCTTTCCGTTGTAACTTTTTTTAGCATTCAAATCACTTAATAGTGTCCATGCACACATGCAGATGTACGTGCATACACAAACTTCAAACTGCTAGAGTTCACAGTGTACATGTAGGTAACTGCAGGACAATGTGTTTTAGGGGCAACAATAGAAAGATAAGAAAGGCACACTTAGCCATAAAAAAGAGGGAGGTGACCTCTGCCTTGGGGTGTCACAGAAAATCCTTTGCTATAAAAAAGTGAATACAGCCATTTTTGGCTTGCAATTATTACTTGAGAAAATATGCAAGTTAAGAAAGAAGACAGTGTTGATAGCTAAAGCGTTTTTAACCCAAGGGGTCTCTGTGTAATTTTCAATGTTGAATAAAAATATTATTAATATATAATTTAAATTTGCTCTGCTGCTAGAAAGCAATCTGGCATAGCACACAATAAAAGACATCGGTGTTGATTAAGTGCATAATAGTAAATCATCTATATTTCTTCTTAGTTATAAATTATTGAATTCTACTTGTTTCAGTTTGAAATCTGCACATAGGGACACAGAACACAAAGTATAAAAAACTCTGCTCCTGAGTTTCAATGATTTTCTGAATATTCTCCATGGTGAATACAATTACAATTGTATTTTAATCATATGAAATTTATTTAGAGTACATGTCATCTGATAAAATCAGTTTTCAAAGTCACACAAAATTGCATCCCTTTTGAAGTTACAAAGTACCAATTTAGCAGAGTGATTCTAAGATGGCATTTGACCACGGAAATATGACAGTACTTTTTATATTTTATTATGAGCTACAAGGTTGAACTAGCAGTGAGGAAAGCAATGATGAGTGGTGTGAAATGAAAATGTTTTAGAAATACATAAAGTTATTTCACAAACTGGAATATTAGCAACTTCAAGGAGAAACTTTGCAGCACCCATTAACAACATAATGATACAAAAGAAGAGAGCAATAAAAATAAATCATTGGTCATTGCATAAAAATGCAATACCATGAATATCACATGGCATTTTATGAATATCACACGGCACTTTTCAGTTATTATTTTGGAAGTAAATAATTACTTAATCCTTATTTGGTTATGTATGTGTTTCCTGGTTTATGTGCCTTTGTGATGTAATCCCTGTCCCATTCATCTTTGCATCTACACTTTGGAGTATGATGCATGTCACCAGGATTGCTAAATAAAAATTTTTTAAAAGCAATAAATTGGTATCCATTATATCAAAGTGAAAGGTCTCAAATATTCAAAACATTTTTAAAAACTGAGCTTTAAATAATAACAAAATCTATTGAATATCTTCTCCTTTTCCAGAATCTTCATTTTTAGGACTATTCACTACTAATTTTAACTGTTAAAACTTAAACAGGGCTCCCATTTACACTATTTTTACAATTACCCATTACAGTATTTTGATTCTATAAATATAGTATCTATTTTATTTTATAGGTTTTATTTCCAGTTGAAATAACTGAAAGAAAATGAGAACTTATGGATAAGACCAATTGAAGTGATATCGTGAAAATAAGAGTAAAAATTGTGTATATTTAGCCGGGCTCGGTGGCTCCGCCTGTAATCCCACGCCTTTGGGAGGTTGAGGTGAGTGAATTGCCTGAGTCCGCGGGTTCGAGACCCGCCTGGACAACTTGGCGAGACCTCATCTCTACAATAAATCAAAAAATCAGCCGGGCGTCATAGCGCGCGCCTGTAATTCCGGCTACTTGGAAGGCTGAGGCGGAAGGATCGCAGGAGCCCAGCAGGTTGAGGCTGCGGTGGCCGGGAGCGGCCACTGCACTCCAGTCTGGGCGACAGATTGAGACTCCAACTCAAAAAAAAATTGTGTACATTTATTGTTTCTCATACATCTGCTCTAGGTTGGTATAATTTGTCCTTTCCTTCGACACACAACTGAGTGTCTATTCTCCAGCATATGTCATACAAACAATTCAGGAGCATGGCATGGAATGCTTTTATGTGCTTTTATGCAACACTCTGTTTTGATCAGTTGTTTACATTAAATGGCAGTTAGCAGCCATCTCGATTGCTTCATAAGAGGTTAGTGTCAAATTCATTGCAATAAATAAATAAATATTTGTTATAACAAATAATTTTCAAGAAGGAAGTGCTTTGGAACCTAAAACCTTATTTCCCAAGAAGGAATGTACTGTCTTATAAATTCTGAACCTCTTCCTTCCATGTCTTCCCACCTTGCTTTTCTCAACAATACTAGTGGTTCCTGGTTCAAAACAAATCTGTGATTATAAATTTTAGCGTTTTTGCTAATAAAAACATTCCTAAAGAGAGGTCTTAAAATGAAATTTCCCGAAATTCAAAATATATCATAAACACAATTTAACTAAAAGCCAAAAAAAAGAAAAAAAGTTTTTCTATGTTTCTTAAAATATATCAGCAGAGTCTGTTATACACTATCTTCATCATGATAATGGCTTAAATCACTACATGTGTAGCTACCATTACAATTAACAGGCACCTCATGTTTCAACTAATCATCCTTATCATTGGAGGTAAATGTAACTCTTGTCAGTGCAACAGCTTACTAAAAGAGGTTGTCGAGTTACATGCATATTGACATTTTAGGATGGTTTTGATAGATAAACTTACACTTCCAAGAAGAGAAACAAAAGGGTACTTTGGGGGAGATCTTCTCACCTTAATACTATGTAAACTTCTAATTGCAAATGTTTACTTCACCTCAATCTTTTTTAAAGAAAAGCACAAGAACTATGAAATGACAAGAATACTCAATGTCTTTCTTTTTCTTTTATTTTTTTGAGTTGGAGTCTCACTCCATTGCCCAGGCTAGAGTGCAGTGACACACTGATGGCCACCCCAGCGTCGACCTGCTGGGATCTGGCGATCATTCCGCCTCAGCCTTCCAAGTAGCAGGAACTACAGGTGCACACTACCACACCTGGCTAATTTTTTATTTATTGTACAGACGAGGTCTCTCCAAGTTGCCCAGGCTGTTCTCGAACCCGCGAGCTCAGGCAATCCACTCACCTCAACCTCCCAAAGGTGCTGGGATTACAGACTGAGCCACCAGGCCCTGCCAGAAATACTCATTTTCACCTAACTGTAATTTAGTCAAGACTTTTATGTTGAATTCTTTTTTTAGCATGATCACGATGGTTATTATCAGTGTAGGAGTGCTGGAATATTGTAGACATTGTTATATAAAACGTATTGTATACTGGAAAGTTACAGGAAGATATTATATTCCTGAAAATTACAATCATCCTTTAGAAAGTTATTATTTCCTCAAGAAAGTAAACTTTAAAAGACAGTACATTTCTTTTGAAGGCAAGAAATGTATTATTCCCTATGTATCTCTGACCCAATTCCTCATCCTCTGCGCCAATATTCATAATCTTACCTCTCCACTATAACCATTGTTAATAAGTTGATTAACTACATTCCATAATTCCTTTGATGATACAAATATATCCAAACAAAACATAAACCGATTTCTGTTTATCAAAAGAGAAATAATACAGCGTTGCTACTTTATATTTTCTCTTCTATTCCACCCTGTACTTAGAATAATTTATGTAAGTCTATTTTTCTCTTCCTTCATGGAGACATAAAATAATTTTATATAATTCATGTAAGTAGAACCATTATGTTAGATTTAAAAGAAAGTATTTTCAGTTTTTGAAGAGTAGCCTGTAGAAAGGTGGTATGATGCAAAGGAGTTTACAGAATGCTTTGAATTTCACATTACGAGTAATAATATCAAGGTTTGAATTTTCCCAAAGTTTTCCATATATATTGAGAAGAAATTAGTGAAATGTTGAAAACAGCTCACCCATAACATAATCCAAATTATTCCTATATAACCAGACATCCATATTTTAATATCAACATTCATCTTTGTTTACATGTCACCAGTATGTGGAAAATGTATACTTATTCATTGAGGTAATTCTCATGTTTTTATGCAAATATAGTAACGATCCCCTTCTTCACTTATGTTTATGAAGCTTATTTTCTCAATAAAAGACTGCCTTTCAGTGATACATTTCTAATTGAACTATTACTCTCTCTCATGCCATATTTAAAGACAGATAATCACAACTGATAATTAAGTTTGTATTCACTTGTACTGTATAATCAATTGTATCATATTGAAATAATTTTAAATATAATATTTAAATATAACATAAAATATATATTTATTTTAAAATAAACATGTAAATGTAAATTTAAGTATATTATAGAATTAAGAAGTTGTTTACACAGACAGTCTTGTCTTAATAATTTATCCTCCATGTGTGCATAAACCTACTTGATGTAAAGATCAAGCACTGATTTAAAAGTGACACTATTTTTTAGCTGATGGTATCCTATAATACTAATAACAGTAGCAGAAGCAACAACAATAAACAAACAATGGTTTGAATTGTGTGTGTGTTTATGTGTGTGTGTGTTTTGTGGAAAAATAATGCATTCTTAGTTGTGAATACAATATATGAAATAATTTTTAAAGGTGTCATTTTTTAATGTGCTAATACTTCTAAAAGTTTACTTAGAGATCAATCCCTATTGTCTGGCAAGGTCATGCTAGTGAAAAATTATAATAAAAGACAAAACTCTGATCATAAAGTGAAGCATTTATTGACTTGTAAAGAATATGATAAGTTCACTAGCAAAAGATGGACCTTGTTTAATATTTCAAATTCTGCCAAACTGCATAGAGAACTGAATCGAGAAATATCCAAATTACATAGAGAACATCCCATGAGGAAATATCGTCCTTGTGTTCCTAATTTGAAATTCATTCACTGATCATAGGACACTAAAACAAGGACACTCCCTGCTCAGTAAATCTGGAGACAGGTCATAGAGGCATCTGTTCTCCATATACCTATTTAATGAGGTCATTTGGTACACATACCATGCATTGGGGAGTGCTTAATTTTTAGTAGGACTATTAATCTAGCTAGGAGTTAGTGAATTAAAATTATCTCTGAATTGAAATAGAACACTCCTTTGTCTAATTTGTTCAAATTTATTGACATAAAACTCTTAAGTATAAACAATTTTATAAATGGCTAAGAATAAATATATTACTCATAGCACACATTCCTGTCAAAATAACCAAGCATTTCTGTGACCTTGAATGTAATTAGAACTCAACAGATTTTAAACAATGACTATTGAATTTCTCTAGAAGCAGCCATCCTCGATGATTTGGGACTCTGGAAACTCTGCTATATACCAATTATAGGAATAATATTTCCAGGTATCATTTTTAAAAACAAGAGATATTTACATGATTAGAAACACACTGTAACAAAGATTCACCTACTCCAAATGAGGAGAATGAAGTGTCTATGCAGTGCCACAAACTTAGACCTTATGATGATTTGACTATGGACTGATTAGTGTATTTGTTTTTGCTTTTGTCATTATTTTAGGTAGACTTTGTTATCCACAGATCAGATATAAGTAAAAAGCAATAAAGCTTGAGTTTTTAAAGGCTTGTGTTCACCTGATCAAGTGGAAAAATACAAGGGCCATATGACATGGGGGTTTTCAAGAAAATCCTTTATTAAAAGAAATTAAAGGAAAAGATGTGGCTATGATTTATTTTATTTTATATTATTTTAATGTGGGACTCTTGATCCCAGAAAAGAGATGATGATAGAGCAATCAAATAGCCCATTGATCAAGTTCTTATCTCATTTAACATCTAGGTTTACATATTGAAAAATATAGTAAAAGCTACACAATGAAACAAAGTTATAGCAAGCTAAAAACCATTTCCTGAAATCTGATATTAATATTTCTTAGTTTTCTGTAGCATGATGCAGAATTTTATAACCAGAAACTGTCCATGTGAATTTCTAGGAAAAGAAGCAAAGTGACAGAAAAACCACACTCTCAGAGAATAATGAACACTGAAGGGCATGGAAACATTTAGTCCTACAGTAGTTCCTAGAATGACTAGCCTGGCTGATGACCACTTGCAGGTAGAAGGCAAGATCGTTTGGGGTGGAGAAAATGACAAGAAACCATAATAGGGGAAGAGCATCATGACATCGATAACAGGACATACAATTTTTAATGAGTGCTGTGATTGAGAAACTTTGGAGAAAAGATTTAGGTTTAAGAAGCTTTCTGCATAGTACATTATTCCATAAATGTCCTAGACCAGTGCTTTTAAGAGTATCTGGAATAAAGATTAACATTGCTCTTCAAGAGAACTAGACTAATTCTTCTTTTATTACACTCTAAATTTAGAGGGTTATGTACTTAGATTAAAGTTACAATTTTTAGCATGTCTTCAGGAGCTTGTCATCTTACTTCTGTCTATGCCCCTAGTCTCATAGCCTTCACATTCAATGCTGTAGCCACACTGACCTAATTTTGTTTCTAATTTGCACTAAAATCTCAGGACTCAGGACCTTCACACATTTTGCTCCCTCCACTGAGATCTGTATCTCCCTAATGCTTTGTCAAAAATATCTTAATATCCCTCGAGTCACAGACAGCATGTCATTTCCTGGGTCTTATCAAAATATAATTATGTGTGCATGTATCCTATACCCATGGCCAAAACAGAAACTCCGCTGATGTAAGAAACTTTGTATTTTTTAACATATTTTCCCTCGAACTTGGCAACATGCCTAAAAATAATAAGCTCAATAAACCTCCTGAAAAATGCAAGTATATATTAACTGGAATGAATGATATCACAATAAACACTATAAACAGCATTAATGTTACTGTAGTGAACATGCATTTTATTGCATGAGTTTTCATTTTTATTTAATTTTGCTTTATTTCTGTTTTATTTTAAAAGTATCACACACATATTTTTAAACACATAGAAGTTGAATGTTCTGTTAACTAGGAAATGTATTCTCTTTTGACACTTTACATTTATATATGCATTTTAAAACATCCCAGTTATAGATTTCATTTGGTATTAAGACTGTAAAGATAAGTAATGTTCTTGCTTGAGGGACAAGTGTAAGACTTGGAACTGATTCACAGAAATTTTAAATCTACCTACCTGCACTACAGAATTGAGTTTGCCAGCAGTTGATAAAAGAAAACAGTAAGATAACATGAACTTTGGACTAAGAGAAAACCACTGAAGGGTTCTGTTTTCTGTTATGTTCATGTTCTCTTTTAAGCTTTTCCTAGTGTGGATTTCATTATGAGAAAATATAGCACTAACACACGCAGAAAAAAAAACACTTGGAATGTAAATGTTTCATGTTTTGAGAACTCAGAACAATTATATTACGATCATCTTCTCATTGTGTGACAAATTTTTAAAATGCTGATAAACATATTTTTTTCTGAAAGTGATTACATTATATGATCATTTACTATGACAGCTATGTGGTATAATTGACTTTTGTATTACTATGAAATTAAAAACAATTGCTTACCAGTTAGTGTATTAGTTTGCCAGGGCTACCATTACAAAGTATCACAGTCTCGATGACTTAAACAACAGAAATTTGTCTCACAGTTCTAGAGGCTGAAGTCAAGATATCAGCAAGGTTAGTTTCTTCTGAGGGCAAGGGTTAATTTCTTCCCTTACTGCCTAACACATGGCACTGAGATGATGCTCAATCTTTGTAGGAAAAACACATCAGTGGAATATGTAAATGTGAGTATAAGTTATGATTTGTCATTCAAATTTCAATTTTGTGATTTCATTATGGTGATTAACATTGAAATGCTATGTTATAATAGTATGGATGAGATGATGATTTCTATATTCTTAGGCAAAAAAGAAAAAAACAAAATGACAAATACAAAAAAAAGAGAATACTGAAATATTGGCATAGGCCAGGCTAGGTGGCTTAACCTGTAATCCCAGCACTTTGGGAGGCTGAGGTGAATGGATGAGCTGAGTCCTCAGTTTTGAGACCAGCCTGGGCAACTTGGTGAGGCCTCGTCTCTACAATAAAATCAAAAAAATTAAAATTAGCCAGGCATGGGAGCGGGAGCCTGTAGTTCCGGCTACTTGGATGATTGAGGTAGAAGGACTGCCAGAGCCCAGCTGGGGTGGTTGTGTGCATGCCATTACACTCCAACCTGGGCAATGGAGTGAGACTCCAACTCAAATATATATATATTGCCATTAGTCCGCATTTTGCATATGGAGGAAATTTTATGTATACCCAGCTACATCTTTCATCATTGTTTACACTTATGAATACACTAATATTTAAAACAAACCCTTTTTCAAAACATTTTCCTCACATAATGCAAAGTCTCCCTCCTTCCAAAAGGAATGTTTAAACTTTACATGAAACCACTTCTAAACAACTAAGAAAACATATGAGTGATATCCCACATTATCATTTAAGTAAGAAGGATGTGAATATTTGAATTAGAGATGTCTAGATTATATTTTGTAAAGTCACTTCTACCCTATCCTCTGTATTATACCTGCTTTTTGATATAGAAAACACAATATGGTGACAATCATTATTACAGTGAAATACTGACAATATCCCTACGATTATATGGCCATTGAAAATCAGAACACTGTAAATAAATATTTTTTCAATTCACCATGAATATTTAATAGCAAATTAACAGAATTATATAGCAGATTGTAAGCAGGCAGAATGTTAAGACATATCTATGTGTCAAACCAAAGTTATATTGTAAACATTCACTCAATTTTATCAACTATTTTATTTCCATTATTTTGTCACAGAACTTAATTCACAAGTAAGAAAATATTCAAAAACAACAGAATGTGTGATTTTAACATAAGCAGCATCTTCTGTTTAACTCATCATTTAATGGTTTATTTTAATGTTTCCATTCATATTATCAGTTGAAATCTTCAGTTTTGTTTCTTTTTAATGTGAAACATTCTATTGTCTCAAACTCAGATAAGAAAAGGATCATGAATGCTTAGCAAGACCGATAGGATAAAATGCATTTTTAAAAAAGAAGTTTATTATAAAGATGTCGGGTACAACAGGGTTAAGTATACAAAATGTTCATTATGCAGGTACCCTTGTTGATGAGGTGTGCCCCCCCACAACTCTGGCAGATTCTCAGTACTGCCAATGCTTTTCTTATAGTATTACAATAATTGTTCAAGGTTCGCTTATGAGTGAGAACATGTGATACTCAGTTCTTTATTTCTGTGATAGGTCACTCAGTATTATAGATTCCAAGTCCATCCAAGTTTCTGCGAAGTTCATAATGTTGTCCTTCTTTGTGGTTGTGCAATAGTCCATCGTGTATATGTACCAAATTTTTTATCCAGTCCTCTTTTGATGGGCAGCACGATTGGTTCTATGTTTTTGCTATTGTGAATAATACTGCAATAAACAAGCATGTGCAGGTATCTTTTACATAGAGCAATTTGAGTTCCTCCAGGTATATTCCCAGTAGAAGGATTGTGGGATTGTATGGAAATGCACTTAAATCTAAAATAAAAATAAAATAAAATAAGATAAAATAAAATAAAATAAAATAAACATAAGAATATTTTTAAACAGGGACAAAACAAAAAAACAAAAGCAAAACACCTGATAACAGAAAAAAATGTGTTCAACATCCATAACAGTGCTTGTTTATAGCAGCCAACTAGTGATCAGGCGAAGACGCACAATAGCTTGAAATGACACTAAGACTATGATCAAGAATACTTTGCAATGGACTATTTAATATATAATATTGTCTTTAACTTTTTTTAGAATAAAAATATCAAAGTATCTGCAGGTGCTATAGATTGGTACTATTCAGTGGAAATCTTCTGACTACCAGGTAATGTGTCCAGCCGGTTTCTTTGTTATGAATTACTACTCTGAACCTTCCCGTTTTTTCACACCCTATACTATCCTTACTCCCTTTCCACTCAGCACATTTAAAACTTAGAGAGAAAAAAGATCCCATCTGAAAAGCTCCCTTACATACAAACTTAATTTTAGGCCCATCCCATCTTCTCTTGGCTTCTTCCTTTCCTCTGAGCATTTTTAGTTGCATGCCACAAATAATCCCTTTAACTGGGCCCTGGATGACTTGGGCATTCTCCATCAACCAAGTTCTTTCCGTTTTACATCTTCCACTTCTCCCACTCTATTTGCTCTGAACTTCCTGTCCAAATAAGATGTGTCCAAATGACTGTGTGCGTGTGTGTGTAAGGTATGTCTACTGAAAAAGAAACGTCTCAATATCACAATTTTTGACATGTTTCCTCCTGATTAATATTGTGTGATAGATTTGTACCCCATAATAATAGATGATTGTAATCAGCTTTCAGTATTATTAATGTTTCCACATGTTTTGAAAACTTGTTTCTATTAATGTTTTGATTTCTAAAATTCTCTGCTTAAAGTTTTAAACCTCGACAGACAATGAAAAGGGACAAACTAACAATATTTGTAACTTTCAATATTTTATTTTAAAGATGAGGGGTACAATTCAGGGTTAGGTATATAAATGTTCATTATGCAGGTACCCTTGCTGATGAAGTGTGCCCCCGCTTCCCCAGGCAGGTTCTCACTACTGCCAATCCCACCTCCCTGACCAACCACGTCCGGCAGTTTCCCGCCACTGCCAATACTTTTCTTATAGTATTATGATAATTTTTCAAGGTCCACTTATGAGTGAGAGCATGTGATACTAATAATTTAATAGATATCAACTGACTTTTTCCCTTCAGAAATATTCTTTTTTAAATCTACCAAAATTGGCCGGGTGTGGTGGCTAACACCTGTAAACCCAGCATTTGGGGAGGCAGAGGTGCAAAGACTGTCCGAGTCCAGGGGTTTGAGACCAGCCTAGGCAACTTGGCAAGACCTTGTTCTACAATAAATCAAAAAAATTAGCAGGGTGTGGTGGCATGCACCTGTAGTTCCAGCTACTTGGAAGGTCAAGTTTACAGTAGCCAAAAGCTTGCCACCCTATTCCAGCCTGGGCGACAGAGTGAGACTCCAACTCAAATAAATAGCAAATAAATAAATAAATCTACCAAAAATCTAGAGGATTTAGACTAAAAATTACACAGACGTACATAAACAGTTACAATACATTTACATATCACTGAATGCTAGAATTGAAATTAACATGATTTGATTATTGATGACTATTTTCATAGATAGTATAATCATTTTATTGTTTTCCAGTGATGCACTAAGTTGAAATGCATCAAAATATTACTGTTTTAAACAGGAAATTATCCAAAAAGAATCTGATTAAAATTTGGTAGCAGTGGAGTAAATATACTGTTATTAGTACAGCTATTATAGCCACAAATTTACAAGCATATGTCAAGTATGCACAAACACAATCTATACCTTATTATCAGATTAATTCAGACATGTGAACAGCATATTTCACAATTAACGAAAATTATGCTGAATTCATAGAGTTGGACATTTCCACATCTGCATATTGCCAAAAGTAATTGTTCCAACATTACAACCTTCTAACTCCTAGAGCCGAATTTCTCTATTTCCACATCATTGACATTTTGTATTGAATAATTCTTTGTTGAGGGTGAGGGTATTTTGCATGCAGTACGTTAGCAGCTTCCTTGGTCTCTGTCTACTAGATACCAATAGTGCCGCCAACACCCATGTGCAGGGTGGCAACCAAAAGTGTCTCCAGGCATTGCCTAATATTTTCTGGGGGAGAAAACATTCCCACTGAGGGCCACTATTTCAGAGAATGAGAAAGTTCATTTAAAATCAAAGAGGATACTGTGCAAAACCAGTTTTAGCTTGTCAATAAAATGTAGGTTGTAAGAGAAATGCTCTGCAAAAGAGAAAGCCTACATTACTGCATTAAAAAAGCTATTATTTCTAAATATAAAAAACTCTAAAAATATAAAATTATACTCTAAATATAAAAATGTTAGAATGTTCCCTAAATAGTATGGTCATTTATTCCATTGTTCCTATTTATAAAATAGTCTTGGCATATACAACTCAGCAACTGCAAATCTAGACTAAAATATTAATTTCATTTAAATTAAGTTAGCCAAAGTTGCAGCATATGAAGTTCTGAAATGCTCAATCTCTGTTGCATTATTTTCTTCCAATACTTTCTCTCATTAATTTTCCCAAGTCTCTGACTTATTTAACTTTAAAACTTGGCTTTAAATATTCTCCTCTGAATCAAGTGACATAGAATAAGGTCATTTCCCTGGCTTGGATCTGGTCCTGTCCCTGCCGTCATATATACTTATCTTATATTTCAAATACTATGCACTGGATTAAAAAATAAAGAAATACAAAGAAGTTGACATGTATAAGATATATAAGAAAAGAGGTTAACTAACTTTAAAATAACCCAGACATGTGACATGGTAAATGAAAGAGCTAATAAAACTGAAGTTCCTTTGCAAGAAATAGTCTATTTCATACAAAACAAGATAGATATACTACCCATAGTTAAGAAATATCTGGAATATGAAATTCAGTTCTAAGTGCCATATTTTAAGCAACTATTGGAAATTGATGATCATGGACATTTCGTCAAATAAAGTAGTAGAAAGTGTGGAAACAGTCTGATGCAAATTAATACTGAGGCATTGGTTAGCTATAGTAAGAAATGTAATGAAGAAGAGAATAGCAAAAAGGCAATACAAACAAAAACATGTTCTAAAACACAAAACTTTCTCTTTGTTATTCCATGTGGAAACACGA
The DNA here is from genome assembly GCA_027257055.1 of Cephalopachus bancanus. Classification (NCBI taxonomy): domain Eukaryota; kingdom Metazoa; phylum Chordata; class Mammalia; order Primates; family Tarsiidae; genus Cephalopachus; species Cephalopachus bancanus. The sequence continues at coordinate 14,476,299 of JAPVLO010000108.1, read as the reverse complement.
GATCCAATGGATCAATGTAGAAGTGAAATATTTTTTTTAAAAGAAAACTAAAACCCTGTGTGGGTTTAAATGTAAGGCTGCTTCCACAAACACCTGAATATATGGTTGACAAAAGTAATCCATAACACTCTACATAGACTTACAAGGTAAATCATATCTGGAGAGAACATACTTCTGACTCTGTAACCAATAGTTACATATTCCATTTTATTTTTTCTTGAGTGTACTGATATGTATCAGGTAATATCTTCAACACATATTTACAAAATATCACTTCCTTTATTACAAAGTGGATACCTAAAATGCCTCAACAATTAAATGTAAAATTTGTTTTAGGTATTCATGAGTGCAGAGAACTAACATTACATAATACACACACACACACACACACACACACACACACACACACACACACGAGGATCCCAATATTTCTGAACTTTATGCAACTGAAAGTGGGAACAACTGTTCTTTAAATCTTTTTTTTTTTCCTTTGCCTTTGGTTCTAAGTGTAGAAACTAAATTTTTTTCAGGAAGATACTGGGAACCACTTTGGCACATTGTTTTTTTAAGCATAGCTAATCAATCCACCCAGAGTTCCTGGGCACCCCTGACCACTGGAGCAGATGTTTCTCAATGAAGTGTAAGGCATTATTTTCAATTATGTAGACGTCATTTTGACTGGGAACAGAAAATTATTTGCTGAAATTCTTATACCATGTTCTTCTCTTGCTAGTGGTTAAGGCCTGAAGGATATAGGTGTTAGAATCTCCACATAGGGTAGGTAAGGTTAATATCTGAGAGGTATCCCAAGAGAAGGTCGGAATTCGCAGAAATAGCTGATAAATGGGTCACAGGAAAAGAGAAGAGGTCTGAAGCCTTTCAGAGCAGAGGTAATTGATATCCAGGTTTAGCTAGTCAGTGTTATAACTGCATTATATTATCTTCAGCCCTTAGGAATGTCTTTTTTAAATGGCAATTTAAAAAGGCTTTTGTAAATGTAAGAATGACAACTGCATGGAGAAGTTCCCACGAGCAAAGAACAGATGAAGGATGGCAAGTTACAGGAAGGATCTGCAGAGCACTTTATTCCAGCAGGGATCACTAATACTTGTGGAATATAAGTGCTCTGACATTGTACAATGAAAGTAGGGGTTATGCTCTGAAGTCTGGAAATCTTGGGAATATTAAGGTTATATGCATAATATCTTCAAAATGGAGTTTTCGTTATATGGTAAACCATTTCAAATTAAAAATGATCTCATGCTATGAAAGGAGAATATAGAGCTGGTTTACCCATTTGCAGATAATTGCATCTCTTTATTATATCTCAATAGTTTCTTTGGATTTGTTGTAATCACTCTCCTTCCTTTCAGTAATCTTTTCTACTTCCATGTAACTGCTGTTGTGAATTCTTTATAATATTTGCGTCAATGTTTAAAGGTGAAATTTAAACTGCTTACAAAGAAAGCACTTTAACTACTTTTAGAATTGAGCTTTTAAATTTGGTTGTAGACACCCTGGGTGTCTTTCTTTTAATATTATAGTAGCTTAGACCCTTTACATTCTGGACGAAATACACACACAGACACACAAACAGTCTCTCTCTCTGCCTCCCTCTCTCTCTTTAATAAAACATCTTACAGAAGAAAGAGTAAGACTATTTATAATAAAACAAAAATAAAATATCTCTGTCCAATCTATTATTAAAGAGACTCTGTAATGCCAAAGAAATAGATAGGGAGAAAAAACAAATGTACACAGAGTCACCAGTTTGGTTTCTTTATTGTTTGTTACATGAGTCCTGCTCTAATTATGAAAGAATAACCTTCTAGAATCTCCAGGTTGTCCTTGATTGTCTCATCATGATATCCTTATCTGTCTCTACTTATTCTCAATTTAAAATGTTTAAGTCAAAACTTTACCACTACTTTCTATGAGCAACAACAACTCCATGCCTCAATATCGTAGAAAAAGAATTTTGACCATTCCAGCCTTTCAAATCAGTTTAGGACTTCAAAGAGCCATGACACACTTCTGTTTTTCCTTTAAGAGAAGTAATCATAGGAGGCTTTCCCTGCTAGGGGTGAGTGTTCAAGGAACCCATGGGCATCAGTGTACCATCTAGCAGTGTTGTAAGAGGCTGCATTCGGCTTCAGTTAATTTTTTTTTTTTTTTAGTTTCAACATGTTAACAAGTCTGCCTATTTCAAGATGGGTGGGGCGCACTTGCCCACACCATGGTGAGTGTTCAGCAGCTTTTCACCAAAACCAGCATGACTCCAGTGCCTCACTCTCCTATTCACCAGACCTCACCCCAGTGACATTTTTTTTGTTTCCCCGATGAAAAGCTATCCTCAGATGGAAATGCTTAGTTGATGTGGAAGAGTGTAACAAAAAACAGCAGAAGCACTAAAGCACATCAAAATTGGCAAGTTCAAATACTGGTTTGTGCACTGGAAAAGTGTCTCGTTAGGTGTATAACATCAAATGGAGAGTGCTTTGAGGGTGACTTAAGTTTAAACGTGTAATTATGCAATTTTTAATAAATAAATTTCAATTTTCAGGGGGAGTGGGTTCTTCCAATATTTCTTTCATTTGTCCTACACTGGTAATTATCCATTATTTTAGTGTGTCTTTGAAAAAATTTTGAAGCTTGATAAATGAGCCATGTTAATGGGCAACACAGCCCTACAAATGTAAAATAAAATTACAACACCAGGGGATAAAAGGAAAGAAAAAGAAGGTCAAATAAACCTATTTCCTCATTAATTCCATTAAAAATTCACAATGTTTCTGTGACTTTCCTTCAAAATTATATTCAACACACACTGTTGATCAAAGTGTAAGCTATTGAAAAGTTTAATGAATAAATATGACTCCCTGACTCCATATTAAGATCTTAAAATGAATCATGTCAATACTATGTAGCATTTCTAAATATAAATACACAGTCTTTTATCTTCTAATTATTTTGTTACTCTGTGTAAAAATAGTAGTTAATTCAGAGCAATTAAAAATGTTTAAGCCAGAATTTCTCTCTCCAGAGAAGAAACAGTGTATTGGCTATAAAGATAATGCTAAAATAAGCAACTCCAAGAACAGGTGTACTATTTTATCTTTTATTCATTCCAATGGCTTTCTAGTTCCATAGCAATGTGTAATATATATTCAGAGATGTATAATAATAATAACAATGGTGACAAGCACTACTAATTACTGAACACGAATTGTACATTGACATGGGTTTTTCATTTTCAATTCTTACATGAAGTCTATGAATTAGGCTCCATTACTATTAAAATTTTACAAGCGTGGAAAGTAAGGCTTAGGAAGTATAAAATACAGCTACTAGGTGGTAAAGTAATGATTATAATCCCCCAAACATTCTAACTGCCAGCTTCCATCAACAGTTCCCCAGTGTTCTCCATTTTGAGTTGAAATGTGCTTTTGTTTTTCTATATTACTAAGAAAACCAAAGTTTGCCATCCTTTGAGTTCATTATACTTCAAACAAATTAATAAATTAGATTCAGAAGACAGTCAGCCAGGACTGCTCTCAAAGCTATTCAGGTTTCTTACCACTGCCCTCTACCTAAAAATGTCTTATTAATACATTACAAATCTCATTCTCTTAGTAAAGGAAATGGCCAATGTAGTCTCCTGTTTATTGCCTACTGAATAATATCTTATTGGCTCAGGAGAGACAATGAGGTTATTTTTATACTACCCTTTGAAGGTTCCCAGTGGGCATAATCACACACACACACACACACACACACACACACACACACACACACACAATTATTTGAATGGTTTCATGGGATGATCACACTGTCAATATATAAGTGTTTGGGAGATTAATTAAGCTGAGGTTAGTGACTTCTCCATCTTAACTTCCTTGCTAAGTTTATACAGCAATAACAAATATACCAATACTTAACAAAGTTTAGTTGTCCCAAAATTAAGAGATGTTAGAAAAAGAAACACCATACTTGTATTTCTCACATGTAGCTCATATTTGTTAGGTTTTATTTTTCCTTAGGGTGTCTGTGATATATATTTTTCCTATGGATCTCAAAATAAAAGAAAATGGTCCCTGACTTAGAATCTTAAGCCAACTTTGCTATTTCTACATTTGAAAATTTTCATTCTGAGAAATTTATGAGGCATAAACAATAACATGGATTATTTCTTCAGAACTAAGAGAGAGGAATTTAGCTTTTAAAAAGTTAAAGAATAGTATTTAGTACACTCTTCAGATTTTTGTCACTTTTTGCATACTCATAGTTCTCTTCAAGACATTTATGCAAAACCTAAACTTTACAGGCAGACATTAATTTTGACAAAAAGCATATTGTTTAAGTAGAATTTTCAATTCATTTATCTTTTAGCAATTTAAAATAGAACTTGGTATCACATCCTTTTAAATCAATTTACTTATTATTTTTTGTTTGTTTGAGCTGGAGTCTCACTCCCTAGCCCAGGCTGGAGTGCAGTGGCACAGCTCACGGCCACCCCAGTTTCGACCTGCTGGGCTCAGGCAATGCTTTCACCTCAGCCTTCCGAGTATCCGGAACGACAGACACGTGCTACCACGCCCGGCTAATTTTTTTAAAATTTATTGTAGAGATAAGGTCTTGCAGAGTTGCCCAGGCTGATCTTGAACCTGCAGGCTCAGGCAATCCACTCACCTCGGCCTCCCAAAGTGCTGGGATTACAGGCTGAGCCACTGAGACCAGCCTACCTATTTGTTAAATCCCCTCTACATAGTTGCTAGCTATAGAATGACCTGAGGATATTACTTACTCTTATAATTTAAAACTTAACTTTAATACTTATTTGCATTTATGTACATACTTGCAGGTGGGACTTTCAAACAAGTCTAATAATTAATGGTCTAAAAATTCTTAATCATGAAAATTTAAGATATCCATATATATTGATTCTATATGCTTGTGTGTTAACACTTAGGTAATTATTCTTTGTCAATACTCCTTGATAAATATTATTCAGTGTATTATTATAAAACATGCCTTTACATTTTATTCTAATCATCATGAGATTAGATCATATGAGTATATGAGTATGAGTCATATATCTTCATGTGCTAACTCAGTTACAACATTAATATTTTACATAATCTGTTAGAACACAGGGTTATATTCATAGTAAGATTTACAAATTAAAGTAAAAGACCCAAAAACAAATTTTTAAAACCAAACCATTTTGTTTGAATATCTGATATCTTTTACATTATGGTGACATTGGTTAAAATACATTAAGACATAAATTTGTGTTTATGCCTAGACTTCTAATATGTGATATTATTGCAAAAATTTGTAATTCAGTTTATTCAATAGCACAAAATCATGGAAAGTTACAGCAATAACTGTTGACTACCGGGGGGGTAGAAATGATCTAGAGTTTATATTGCTTATTTTATCAAAATTAGAGTTTCTAATTCTGAAGTCAAACCAGTGAAATGTCAAGTGACATTTTAGATGTTAGCTTGGAGTAAGTAATTGGTGTTTCTAAGAATAATCTTCCAAACCTACATGGAAATTATAAAAAATTCCAAATTCTATAAAGAGACAGGATTTTGAAAATAGTTTAAGTCATTACCGATGAGAATTAAGATGTACTCAAGGGAATTTCCAAAAAGTAAGGCTTTTATCATTAAAAAATACAATATATCCATATACAATACTATAAATATACATGCACACGCATGTGTGCACACACACACATACACACACAAATCAGTAAGGATAAAAAATAAACTTAGTATAGCACAAAACAAAACACAAAATGACAGAAAAAGAAAAAAATAAGAACAAAAACTAGTTTCTTCAAATAGATACACTCATAGCAAGAAATGAAAAGGGAGGAAGTATACAGCATTAGGAATGCTATAAGGGGAACATAAACATGTATACAGAAATTAATATTATAAGATATTTGAATATGCAAACAAATAGCAAAAATTGAAATTTAATGAAAATTGTGGGTTTTGTGGGTTTTTTTTTAAATAAAACATAGTCTACAAAGTTGCTTTCCAGAGTACAGAAAATCAAAATAGGGAAAAGCACATGAAAAGAATTGGAAATTAACTAGACCATTTAAAATGATTAATGGTCCACATGCTTAATGGGTGAGTTTAGTAATAAAAGATAATTATTTTCTAATTTTAAAAAGTGTAGAATTATATGCCATACTCACTTAACAAAGTGATTGCAAATTTTCAAAATAAAAGATTATTAGAAGTGCAGAAAACATAAAAGAGTAAAAAAAAGTCATTAACCATATCCTGATGCCCCTCCACAAATTTTTACAAATACATTTGCCCTTTCAACATGTAAATGCACCCCCATCACTATATAAATATTTACTCAGAAACAAATTTTAAATGCTAATTTAAGATCAGTGACTCATTTTAATTCCATAGAATTAAATATCTTCACAATGGAACATCAGCAATTATATATGTTTGTCTTTTTTTTTTTTTTAATTCAAGGTCTTACTCTGTTGCCCAGGCTGGAATGCAGTGACATGATCATGGCTCACCACAGTCTTGACCTTCTGCACGCACACAATTTTTCCACCTTAGCCTCCCGGGGAGCTGGGACTACAGAAATGTGCCACTACATCCAGCTTATTTTTATTTATTTATTTTTTTATAGAGATAGGTCTTTCTATGCTGTCCATTTTGGTTGCAAACTTCTGGGTCCAAGCAATCCTCCTGCCTTGTCTTCCCAAAGGGCTGAAATTACACCCAGCCCCCTACCACCACCTTTTTTCCCCAACTATTCAATAAAATGTCTGCTCTAAGTAAAAGAAATGAATACACATGCCCTTAAAGCATGAATAAATGGTAGGAAGGAGTAAGGAAAATGATGAAGCAAAAGAAAATTCAATAAATAAAAATAAGAAAATAAACTCTTAGTTATGAATATGTGAGGCTTATAAAACCCTTCATTTTCTCTAAATTGCCTTAAGAGGCCACAAATTTTGTGTTAAGTGGCCTACTATCTACTTTCATTTTTGCTTTTGAAGAGTAACCAGTATTATACTATCATTTATTTTTTAATTATAAGGGAAACCCTAAATGGAGGTTAAATTGGGTTCTTAATAGGATTACTAATCAGTCTAAACTTTGCTTACTTTGTAGGATTATGGCCATCATAAGTCTTCTTCCCCAAGGGCTGTGATGATTCTAGGGAAAGAATTTATTCCAAGGAAGAGAGACTTTGGGTTGGAGAAAAGGGATGGAAAATGGCTCAGATTACTGTCCAACCTAGGCCTTGTAGAATCTTCACTACATGCTAGAGAGGAAGATACTACAAGTCACATCTCAAATAGAATGTGAACTAAAATTTCTGGAAAACATTGAAGCAAATAGCACCCTGAGTTTGAGTTCCTATTATAGAGCCTACTATGTTCACGGTTAAAGAACTGTGTTCTTCCATTGGAGAGCCCAGGCTGACAGCAACAATAACAATGGTGGAGAAAAGTTTTTGAAGTCACATACCTGAGGCACTGTTGCTTTTACATCTGAAACATTAGCTATTGGAGAGCAGAAAAATAGGAATTCAGTAGTTGTCTGGCAGTAACAAAGTTAACATGGAAGAGAAATGAGCAACAGAAGTAAGCTGTAAACTAGCAAGCATGGCCAAAAAGAGTAAATGTCTGCCTGTTCTTTCACTCAACAGTATTTGCCATGAGCCTATTATGGCAGGAGACACTGGGCTAGGTGCTAATGCTACAATGTTGAGTCAAAACAACTCCAAAGACAAATTTTATCCCCAGTCTAACATTGCCTAACAAACCTGAGCTGCAAATAATTTGCATTCTGGAAACAAAGTATTTTATATTTTGTTCCTCAGCTCAATTTGATATCCCTTTAATTAATGATCCATGATGTGAAAAGTTACAGCACTGTGTGTCTCAGACTGGGCTTCCTGGAAACAGCCTCTGAGGTGATTTAACTGGTAGGATGTTTATAAGTGCCTTGGGATCAACACATGTGTAGGGGAGAGGGATGGAAGGTGTAGGATTGGGAAGAGGGAGAAGTCAAGCTGCAACAGAGACTCAATGGCAGTCTCAACCAACTCCATGGAGAGCTCTGGACCTGGAGCAATGCTTTAGAATTTTTCTGAGATGGACAGGCCTTTATGTTCTGCTTCACTGGCTGCGAACAAACCAGGGAAAGGGTGTGGCGCTATCCAGAGCTGAAGCAATTCTTGAAGAGACAGAAATCTGCTGTTGACATCACTTCCTTCAGTTGGATGGAACAAACACCATTTTCAATGAAGGTGCATTTGCAGGTGGCCTTGGGCCCTGAGTTCTTGGTCGAAGAATGACATGTTTAAAGTGTCTTGATAAAACACAATCAAGACTCTTATGCTGTCACCAAAGAAGTGTTTAACAATTTTCATAGCCAAATTCATTTTTGATAGTGCAATCAAGGACTCTGCAACTTCAGCAAAGAATACTAATGACAGGCAAGCAGTACTCAACGTAACTCTCACAGTTACGCAGATATACCGGTACTGTGTCCACTTACATTTTCCAAATCAAGAGAATAAGACACTGACAAGGTAACACCCCTAATATGGAAACATCTTTCAGGCTCCTTGTTAGACTCTATTATTCAACACTCAGTGACAGACCTTATGGAGAATCCAAAGATGAATAAAACACAATTCACAATCACTGATGTTGAGATCTTTCATTCTAGTTGGCCAAACAAAAAATGTCACAAACCTAAATTTGAAGTACTAGGCTAAGTGAGCTCGAGAAGGAATAAAAAAGGAAACAAGCTGGGCTCGGTGGCTCAGCCTGTAATCCCGCGCCTTTGGGAGGCTGAGGTGAGTGGATTGCCTGAGCCCGCGGGTTCGAGACCCGCCTGGGCAGCGAGACCTCATCTCTACAATAAATCAAAAAATCAGCCGGGCATGGTAGCGCATGCCTGTAATTCCGGCTACTTGGAAGGCTGAGGCGGAAGGATCGCCGGAGCCCAGCAGGCGAGGCTGCAGTGGCCGGAAGCGGCCACTGCACTCCAGTCTGGGCGACAGAGTGAGACTCCAACTCAAAAAAAAAAAAAAAAAAAAAACAAATAAAAAAAAAGGAAACAAAAGGGGTCAATGATGAACACAGAAAGCAATAGGAAACAATGCCCCTTCTTTATTTTCACCAAAATAGTGGTGCCTGAGACACTAGAGCTCTGTTAACATTCAGGAGTAAAGCCACTTGCATTTTACTGTATTCAATGGGAATTGGATAAAACATTCAAACTGCAAAATCCAGTTAGTCAACCCAAGGAGTCATTTGATTAGTCACTTAATCTCAGGCACACTGTAGGATATGTATCAATAATCTAAGGAAATGAATCAGGCTGTCTTCAAATGCTCCTATCCCAATAATAACATTTCCACTTGAACACTAATTACATTTTCAAAAGCCCACATATATGTATGATGATGTAATATTAACAGCAATATTAAATGGAAACCTTAGACTTATTTAAGTTCCTTATAATAACATAAAGAGAAAGTAGTCACCATGATAGTCAGTGGCTGATTCTAATTCTCAAGTTCTTTTTATTAGGCAATTTGGAAGGGTCTATACCATCAATTATGAATCCATTAAAAAGAATCAAACATGTAATTAGAAGCCTAATGTAGTGGTATTTTTACGGACATGAAAAATTACATTAGAATTGAATCATTATAGGGTAATCTGTAGAGTTTAATTGTATCAGCATATAAATTAAATATAAAAATAAGGGAAATCAAATTAAGCCTAATATTGTACTATTTCCTCAACAACTATAGAGATAAATTATTGGATGAACTATCATCAATTCAACTCCACTAATCCCAAAGTGTGTTTTATATCTTAATGGAGGGACATGATTAAAACTAAAACAATTTTATTTTATCAGCAGGCATAAAGAAAACTTTAGAAAAAAGCTGTGATTTTTGTTTTGCTAAAAATTGTAGGAAGGTAAAGTAAAATTAAAACTTATTTTTAAAAATATGTTGTGTTTAAGGGCCCATAAAAGGAAGATATTTGCACAGATGGACTAATAAAGGCTTATTAAGGCAGAAGCTTAATGACTTTCTTCTTTTAAAATTATCACACTGGAGACCAAAATTTAGAGTTTTGCACCTGAAAGTTAACTTTAAATGATGGGACAGAAGAAAAAGTGAAGAAATAGTAGCTTCAAATGGAAAAGGCATCTGAATATTGAGAATTTCTCTTTTCTTATAATGCAAACTCATTTCACATAATTTTCTAAATGTTGTCATTATTAAAAAATTTAATAGGTGTTAATAATAAATAGAAAGTATATAAAATTTCCTAGTGTTTTTTTCATTTTTTGTGTTTATCTTATTAGAGATGTATTGTGTGAGAGAAATCACAGGTCAGCAGAATTGAACCCAAGATGAAGGAATGCATGGATGCATGAATTTGAAAAACAAACAACAAAAATCCACAGAACTCCTTACCCCTATAAATGAGCAGTAAAATGGCCATTAGCAAGTTAATGAGATATAAAAGATAAGAAATATTGCATAATGTATTGACTATGAGTTGATTACTTTTGTTTCAATAACTTTAACTATTAATGCTCTTCATACATTAGTTTGGTTTCTCCCTAAAATAAGATCATTTTTTTTTAAATGTTAATGCAAGTTTCTACATCACACTCAACCTATTATTGGAACATATTTCATTAAATCCCATCAAGTTGAATACTTTTAATTTTTTTTTTAGTTCATCAACACATCTATACCTTTAGTCAGTATGAAATAAACAAGCCAGAAAACCTGTCTATTCATTTCTGTTGCTCATTAAACATCTGCTCATTAGCCACCTCCTGGTTAATGAATACTTAGAATCTAAATGGCAACCCATTAGCAAACCCAGTTTTGTTTTTCAAGCATATTTTTTCTATTTTTTAAATAATTACTGTTTAAAAATATGCATTTAGCCAAAATTCACTTAATTATACCAAAGGAATCATTGAAGAATGACAAGTATTGTCTTAAATATTCCAGTAAAATAAGAAATATTCTTAGCGTGTTTTCAAGAAAAATTTTTATCATTTAAAGCAAACCTAATGAAAATATTTTATTATTAATTGCATAGCTTATCTAACTTAGACAAACCAAGTGATACCAAGATCCCTTTTCTGAAAAAGGATACAAGCTACTTTATAAAGTGACTATAAATACGTAGGCAAAGACAATAAAAGAGATGCATAAATTAGGGAGAAGAAAATCACTACAAAATACCGACTTAAATAAAAAGTTTTCACTCTGTCAAAATAATTATTAAATTGCCTTAGCTATTTTGCTATTATTGGTTTGGTGCTTCTCATACTGTCTTTTTCTTCAAACGGCAGAAACTAGCATTTCCCTTACTTTTGCTTATGTCCTTTTAGACAATATCTCTTATTAAACAAAAAATAACTTAATCAGAATAAAATTTTCCTGATCTGTAGTATCAAGGCTGACAGATAACTGAGAAATGAGCTACAGGATCTTTTGATGCTGACAAGAAAACCTGAAACAAGAGTGAAGCAAAAATGGTTAGAAAGTAAAACGTGTACAGTAATAGTTTGGAATATGACAATAAGTGTTGATTGGAAGGGTAAATAAAGGATTTCTGTAAAAAGTTGTTTTGAGAGAAAATAGAGATGATAGAGAGGTAGGTAAGTAGGTAGGTAGGTAGAAAGATAGATAGATAGATAGATAGATAGACAGACAGACAGACAGACAGACAAACAGATAGGTAGCCATAGATAGATGATATAAGAATATGTATAGGTATAGGTATATGCATAGATTGCTCTTCAAAATCTTCCACAGCTTCAAAAAGGAAGATACATCTCTTCTGGCACATATTTTCAATAAGACTACATTTTCAAAGATCACTGGAGCTCTGAAATATCCCCTTAGGACATATTGACTGTAATTTTTATTTTAGTAGGTAAAATAAGTGGTATGTTTTAAAGTGATCTTTCCTATTACTCCCAATCAATCTCTCTCTCTCTCTCTCTCTCTCTCTCTCTCCGTCTCTCCCTCTCTCAATACTCAGACACACAAACATAAAATCCTCAAAGATATTTGAAAGAAATATTCTTTCTATGCCTAAAATGATTGAAATACAAATAATCAAAAATATTTGACTTAGGGTATTCCAGTAAAGCCCATTTTAAATCCCATAATCTGTATTTTTGGATTGTTTTAATCATTTTGAAGCTTCACAAACATGTTTTACCTTTTAAAAGAAAACATAATTGGACATCATTTAATAAAAGCACAAATTACTAACACTGTATACAATATTATTTTTTCAAAACTAATGTTTGATTTTAAAACAAAAGTTACCTTCCAAACTTTGTGTCAATTAAAAAAAAGAAAGAAACAAGAGTAATATAAAAAAAAAAAGTACTAGGTGCAAGACATGCTACTGTCAAATTTATAATCCTTCTTATTTTACAGATTATTAAATTACTCATCCTAGATTCTACCCTGTGTTACTGGAATCCTATATTATATAAAGTCCAGAGCCCTGATACTTAGCCACTGAGCTTTATTTCCTATAAAAACTTATTTACTGTGTTGTGATAATGGCATGAACTTTAACAGAAAGACCTTTATAAAGGGCATGGGACAGTGAAAGGAATAATCAGTCCCCCTAAATCCTGTGGTGGCTTGATACGTAAATACTTACCCAAATGTAATTTACATGTATAAATTCGTTAAAATTTGACATTTAAAAAATGTCTCCCATTTCATTTGTCTAATAATTTAAGAAATAGAAATGCCTGGGTAAGTTATATCGATAGTACATGTTACAATAAAATTGAATAATGATATTGGTATTTAGATTTCAGACTATTTCTTTTGTTACTCTTGTCTTCTAACAAAGCTTTCATACAAAGTGCAGTAATGTGTTCTCTGAGATAGGGTTTTTTTTTGTTGCTGTTAGTGGAATCTATTAATCAAGGACAGTTCTTGCAGAAAACAAAGTTTACATAAAGCTTGCATTCCATTTACCTAGCCAATCCAATTCCTCATTATTTTAGAACATCTAGCCCATTCCAGATGCATAATAATAACCCTGTATAGCAGATGCTATAGGAAAGGAAGGGTCTGAGGGAGTAATTCACCCTTCACTTTTTAGTTGGCAACATTCCTCATTTATAGATGGTAAAATTCAAGTTCGAATAATTTAACTTACATGAACATAAGAATCGCTGAGATTTTTGCATATTAACATTTTACCTCTAAGTTTACAAAAATGAGTCTTACTTCTCTTTCAAATTAATTTCGAAAAATATAAAGTGCTCACCCCAGAAAGCAAGGAGAAATGTTGTTTATTTATCGCACAAAACACCAATTGACAGAGTCACATGAGATCATCTTTAAACATCTTTCACATTTTATATTCTTAATTCTTTTTTTTTTTTTTTTTTTTTTTTTGAGTTGGAGTCTCACTCTGTCGCCCAGACTGGAGTGCAGTGGCCACTCCCGGCCACCACAGTCTCGACCTGCTGGGCTCCGGCAATCCTTCCGCCTCAGCCTTCCGAGTAGCTGGAACTACAGGCATGCGCTACCACGCCCGGCTGATTTTTTGATTTATTGTAGAGATGAGGTCTCGCTGCACAGGTGGGTCTCGAACCCGCGGGCTCAGGCAATCCACTCACCTCAGCCTCCCAAAGGCGCGGGATTACAGGCTGAGCCACTGAGCCCAGCCCTTAATTCTTTTTATATAGCATAATCCTTGCCTTTGTGTGTGTGTGTTACTGTTTAAGGAAAACAAGAAAATGTGTTAGAAGGGATTCTACTGTGCTTAAGATTAGTGAAAGTTGACATAGTCATTTAACTTGTTGCAAACTGATGGTCCTGTGCCCATTTTTCCATCTCACCCACAAGTAAGCTCCTGTTCAATGACAGGTTCAAATTCAGATATACCAGGTATATAGAATTTCCTTTATTACCAGCCTGATGACTAACATCAAAATCAGCCAAGATCTGAACAATCACTTTTTCCCTGTCTTCCAGGAGGGGTGTTTGTGAATACACACACACACAGACACACACACAATTATTTTTCTCCAGGACCCCTGTATTACATAATATATTCTAAAGTCTTTCCCAAGAGCAAAGTCAAATTCACAAATCTATAATTTTGCCGCATCCACTTTGTGAAAAACTCAAAATGTTCATATCCTTATAACAATTCTGCTTTAGCTACTTCAAAGATCACCCAGGTTCAGGCATTATTCTGTGATATAATCTGCTGGGATAAGAAAGCTGAAAAGTACACTTAGAAGAGAACATTGCTTAAAGCCTACTCAACGAACTCCATTTTTAGTGCTTCTGTACTATCTCTTCTGAAAATCACTTTCAAAGAAGTTCGAGAATTGTATATCCAACTTCTCTCTGTCATCATCTAACCCTACAGATGTTTTATTTAAAACCACCTACTTACACAATTAATAAGTGACAAAATCTTTTAGCTCACACCATGGCTTCCACAAATGGCTTTTTATTGTTGCCAACCCTTTTCAAAAGCTTCATCTTATTCTATGATGTAATAATTTTGTAATACTCTTACAGAGAAATAGCCTTATTTTGTACTCTTCATTGATTCTATATTTCTCATATGGCCCTTTGTAAATGTGAGTATACCAGACAATACCTTTTTTTCTTTGTATTTTTGTGAAGGTTTGTTGTTGTTTTTTGTTTTCCATCGTTCTTTGATTATTCTTTTTTAATAATTCTCTATTGACACATAATAATTGTACAGAGTGATATTTTGATATATGTATACAATGTAGAATGATCAAATCAGAGTAATTAGCATATCTATCACCTCAAACAATTGTCATTTATTTTTATCAGGAACATCTAAAACCTCTTTTAGCTACTTGAAAATATACAATAAATTTTGTTAACTACAGTCATCCTACAGTTTTACAGAACACCAAGACATACTCCTCCTGTCTAACGGTATTTTCGTATTCTTTAACCAATGTTTCCCTATCGCCCTTTCCCCTCCCCTTCCCAGTCTTTACTAACCACACTTCTATTTTCTACCTCTACGAGATCACATTTTTTAGCTTCTACATATGAGCGAGATCATGTGGTATTTATCTTTCTGTGTCTGGCTTATTTCACTTAACATAATGTCCTCTAGGCTCATCTTTGTTACCATGAATAACATGATTTATTCTTTTTTGACTGAACAGTATACCATTTTATATGTGCATATATAATATACACATATATATGTGTACACACACACACACACACACACACACACACACACACACACACCATACTTTATCTGTTCATCTGTTAATGGACGCATAGGTCGAGTCTATATCTTTGTAACTAATGACTACAGAACCATGAGCTATTTCTATAGTAGATGTTTCCATTGGTTTAATTCTGTAATGCAAAACAGTATGGTATATATATATATACATATATATATATACATATATATATATATATGTATATATATATATACCACACACACATATCCACATATTTAAGTAATGTTACATTCAGACTGAGAGAAAAGAGAATGAATAGAATGCTAGAACTGAAACTGGCACTGATGAGTCAGTGGTGTAATTATAAGAAAGTGAATTAAACACCTTCTCTAGGCTAGAGCTTTGTGAGTCTTCAATAATGAAAACCCATCAGTATCTTCAAAAGGAAGATAAAGATTCAGCCAAGATATTCTCTATAGTTTTTCCCTCTTTCTAAAATTCTATAACTCTATAAAAATCTGCATGGCTGGCAGCTGTTAGCTTGGTAAGAGGAATAAATAACTTTGTGGTATGACAGAAATTAAAATGGAGGACTGTAGAGAGAATTATGATGTGCTAGCAAAGGTTGCCCTTAACAGTAATAACTGGCAATGTGTATCCTCCTCACTGGTATGAAATATCTGCAGCTACTCATCACAGAGTCCCCTCTCTGGGAAGCTGTCAGAATAAAAAACACTCCTAACTGTTTTGAAATATAATAACTCTAGTTAATATGCTTCCCTGATCTGACAAGTGCTGATTTATGATGTTAACCGAGGATTAGGTATCAACAAGCAATCCTAACATTTAGTGCTGCGCTTGAGAGAGAATCATGCAAGTGACCCTCTGGCAAATTCAGTGATTTGCATATGTCTATAGCAAAAAAGTTATGAGATTGCTCGGAAGAGGTGCTCATTTTAATTGTTAACATTTTCACACATCAAAAATCAAAATGCTTATTTAAGTATTAATTTGAAATGTGCACACATTTGAATATAACCCCACGTTTTTCTCTGCAGTTCTTTTTGTTATTGATGCAAATATTTATTAGCCCATATTTATGGGGTTCATGTGATATTTTGTTACAAGCATAGACTATGTAAGATCAAGTCTGGATACTTGGGGTGTCCATCACCTTGAGTATTTATCATTTCTATGTGTTGGGAACATTTCAAGTCTTCCTTTCTAGCTATTTTGAAATGTACAAGACATGGTTGTTAATTTTAGTCATGTTCTGCTATCAAACATTAGAATGCATTCCTTCCATTTAACAACATTTTTGTACCTATTAACCACCTTCTCTTTATCCACCCTCTACCCAAACACTCTACTCAGTCTCTGACATCTATCATTCTATTTTCTTTTTTTGAGTTGGAGTCTCATTCTGTCACTCAGGCTGGAGTACAGAGGCACACCCATGGCCATCACAGTCTCGATCTGCTGGGATCAGGTGATCCATCCACCTCAGCCTTCCAAGTAGCTGGAACTACAGACAAGACACCTGGCTAATTTTTTTATTTATTGTAGAGATGAAGTCTCACCAAGTTGCCCAGGTTGGTCTCAAACCCGTGGGCTCAGGAAATTCTCTCACCTCGGCCTCCCAAAGTGCTGGGATTATAGGCATGAGCCACCACATCCGGTTCATCATTCTATTTTCCACCTCCATGAAATCAAGTTTTTTATTGCTTACATATGAGTGAGAACATGCAAATTTTTTAACAAGGTTTGCAGTTCACTCTGAAAAAGATATTTGTTATTAATCCACAATTTCGAAAGAATACATTTAATAAAAATGCATCTACTGCTTTACTTTCTCAATTAACTGTAGTGTCATACGCTGCAAGAACAAATGAGAGAGCCATTTATTTACAGAGGTTGTTAATAGAATAAACAAACATTGTAGGTCTTAGTTTACCTGACAAAGAAAGATGTCCTTTTGCTATATTGTGGGAAAAGTGATTCATTTGGTTGAACTTCTAAGATGATACGTATTCAAAGAATGTCCATTGTAGAAGAAAAAGGTTCTGTCATGTCTTAGCGTTCCATATGCAGCATCACCCTAATTGAAACCTCAGGAGTATGAAGATTGATATTTCATTCAGTCTACAGTCATATGTAATTAGATAAATCAGTATATTTCAGGAGTGACATTAGAAAGCCAGGATTTACATTTTGGGGGTAACAAATAATTTATGTTTCTGTTCCTTTCACAGGAAAAAACATTTTCAAATATCTAGTTAATTAACTATGACTTTTCTTTTATAAAAACTTTTAGCTGAAATAGTATTTCTATAGATTTGTATCATTCTTTTGGGGGGGATAAAAGTCAATCTTGTCAGCTATTAAAACAAATTAAGATTTGAATCATGCCTATTGGTAACTTAAGAACAGCTGCAGAAAAATCCCCAAGAGATTTGTGAACAGAAACTACTCAAAGTAAGCAATGAATTATGACTAGAAAGCAGGAGAGATCATCTGCAATATCTTGTCTTCCCATTTTTCATACTCTCATGAGTAAAGCAGAAAAATTAATTTAATAAGCTATCCCAAGACAAAATGATGATATTATCTGCATTCATATATCTCTTAAAAGGGCATTCTTCCTGTCAAGCAGAGAACTATCTGCTATCACAATATCAACACTATCAGAAAATAGAATCATCCTACTGTGTATATTCCAATTTTTAATCAAGTAAACATAAAATATTAACTTCAAACATTTGACATACAAGGGAACTACATGTCAAAACAAATCAGTCCATTTCATCGTACATGAGTGTATTCTTCTACACCTATTCCACTTTTAGATTTGAATATATTTAATTGACAAAATATGAATTCCAGTGATGCTTCTATAGTGTGTTGTCAAGCTTTGCTTTATGGTAATAATGAAGCCTTAACAATTAGGCTTCAAAGCGCAAATTAGTGCTTATCTGTAGCCTCTTACACATACGCTAACATACAGTCTATAAATATAATAAATGACTGACTTTTTTATTATTAAAGATTAGATAAAACTGAAACAACTTTAAATTAATAATCAGTTATAAACCATTCTGTCCCTCTCATCTGAAGAGTTTAAATATCATCCATAAAGTCATTTGCCTTCTTACAAAATCTAAATGCCTTAGTAGTTTTTAGTAGAATAACAACATATAGTATAACAGAAAAACAGACAAATACTAGTATTAAATTGCATTTTATAACTAATATTATTCCATATGTAAGAAAGACATAAACTTTTTCCTGATACCATGACTTTAGCTCTAGTCACCAATCAAGGAAATCAAATACTTCACCTCAAAATATACTTATTTAAATATTTCGAGGTGGCTAATCAGAGGGCCTGTGCACTGGAATAGTCCTGAAAAGCTACCCTTTGTGTAGAAGAGTTAATTCTATAAAGAAAAATCTACATTAGTGAAAAAACACCACCGGGCTTTCTGTAGGGCCACTCTTTTGTCTACATTCACAAAAGATTAACTCGTCTCAGTCTACTATCTATTCTTTCTGAGGGCAGTTCTGAAATTATCTGATATATTATCATCTACAAAACAAAACAGCCTTTGCTTCACATGCCTTTATTTTTCTCCTTCCTATAACCTGTGATGCCACCTCCCCCAAAGCCCAGAGAAACCAAACCATTCTTGGGGCTCATTCATCTACCCCTGAAAATCGTGTACTCCTTCACCCCTCCAATATCCCCTCACCCCAATGAAGAGGATATTTAAGTGTCAATCCTCTGACCCTTCTTTGAGTTTTCATATTGTGTATGACTTCTGTGCCCATATGCATGTTAATAAATATGCATACTTCTTTTTCCTGTTAATTAGTCTGTTTGTTTTACAGACTCAAATTAACAAAACCTCAGGGGAAAATGTAAACTTCCCTACAGTTTTGGTATCATAAGAGATAAGAAAACATTTTTGTTCACCTTTGGGTAAAATTCAGTGGGAAAAAATGGGGGGAAAGAAAGAGAAATAGATCCTGTGTGCTTCAGGTCGTCTTTCTTAGATCCTTGGATTTAGAAACTGAGGCTCCCTCTATCAAAAAGTGAAGGACTTTACTTTTGAAACCCTTTACTAGCAGGCTTGGTGGCTCATCCTGTAATCCTGCGCTTTTGGGAGGCTGAGGTGAGTGGATTGCCTGAGCCTGCGGGTTCGAGACCTGCCTGGGCAGCGAGACCTCATCTCTACAATAAATCAAAAAATCAGCCAGGCATGGTAGTGCATGCCTGTAATTCTGGCTACTTGGAAGGCTGAGGTGGAAGGATCGCTGGAGCCCAGCAGGTCAAGGCTGCGGTGGCCGGAAGCGGCCACTGCACTCCAGTCTGGGCGACAGAGTGAGACTCCAACTCAAAAAAAGAAATCCTTTACTTATCATTTTGGTTCAATGAATATTACTTCAGTCACCTGTGATCTTATTTGAGCAAGTGCTTTAAACCTTTAGCATATTTGGAAGTCTTCCCAAAAATCAAATTTCACATTCTAAAGTAAGTCTTTCTAACCTCAAACTAACTTTGGAATGCTACAGAGAGCCTATCAAGCATTCAAAAGAGAGAATAAACATGTTTATTTGATATGTTAAATTATATGGGAATCTTATCAAATAAAAAGATGTCTAACTTTCTTTGAGTTGTATTTGTATGAATATGTTATTAATAATTATTCTAAATCTAATATGTAAAGTAGTTGTAGGCCTCAGAAAACAAATTTACCTATCAATTTTTATTTAATTATGCCATTTTATGTCTTGCTGTTCAAGCAAATTCTTCCCTCCCACCAATCTCCTTGAAAATCCTAAAATGTTTCTTCAAGGAGGCTTATAAAAAAGACTTCATCAAATATTCTTAAATAACAGGTCTCTGACAAGTTTAAGATCATACAGCCAGAATGGGTAAAAATTTCAAGAACTCCATTAAAAAAAACTGGACTCATAAAACTGCTAACTTAACATAATGCAGAACAATAATTAATTACATGGGACTGAATTAATGAAGGATGAAATAATTTTCATGTTTTTTTTGTTTAAAACATTGCTGATTCTCTTAAATATTTTGTTTTCCAGAATTAAGATAAATGTTAATAGCTTACAGCAACTATATAAAATATACTTTTGGCTGGGCTCGGTGGCTTAGCCTGTAATCCCATGCCTTGGGAGGCTGAGGTGAGTGGATTGCCTGAGCCCGCGGGTTCGAGACCTGCCTGAGCAACTTGGCGAGACCTCATCTCTACAATAAATAAAAAAATCAGCCAGGCGTGGTAGCGCGCACCTGTAGTTCCAGCTACTTGGAAGGCTGAGGCGGAATGATCACTGGAGCCCAGCAGGTTGAGGCTGCGGTGTCTGGGAGCAGCCACTGCACTCCAGTCTGGGCAACAGAGTATAACACTCTAACTCAAATAAATAAATAAATAAAATTTTTAAACAAATAAATAAATAAATAAATTATATATATATATACTTTTGTAAGCAAAATTGAAACAATTTACCTTTCTCTCTACCTGATCCCTCCAGAATTAGGAAACTATTCATTAGTATTCTTATTTTATGACAATATAGTTACTTCCCTAAGTTCAATAGAAAGTGTTTTCTTCTGTAACAGAAATAATTGAAGATATTGGCTATTTCTGCAATGTTTTTGACTGGAATGTCATATTTTCAGATATGCCCAAACTACTTGAAGAGATTAAGGTTAATTTATGGAGTCAATAAAAAGTCCTTTGAAAAGACTGGCCTCTCCAGTACAGTTTCGATGGGCAACATGGTTGGTTCCATGTTTTTGCTATTGTGAATAGAGCTGCAACAAACATATGTGTGCAGGTATCTTTTTTGTAGAATGATTTGAGTTGTGAGGAAAACTGCTAGGGGAAGGAAGGGCATACCTCATCAACAAGGGTACCTGCATAATCGATGTTTGCATACCTAACCCTGATTTGTAACCCATATCTTTATAATAAAAATTAAAAAATAAAATCTCAAAAAGATTGGCCTAGATTTCTGGAAGAACTAGAAATTGACACTTCGTACAATCCAGCAATTCCCCTAGTGGTAATATACCTGGAGGAACTCAAATCATTCTACAAAAAAGATACCTCCACATGCATGTTTATTGCAGCACTATACACAATAGTAAAAACATGGAACCAACTGTGCTGCCCATTGAAGCTAGACTGAATAAAAAATGTGGTACATACACACAATGGAATACTATGCAGCCATAAAGAAGGATATGTATATGGACGTCACAGCAACTTGGATGGATTTAGAGTCTGTCATATTCAATGATCTATCACAAAACAAAGAACAGAGTACCATATGTTCTTACTCATAAGCAGACCTTGAACAATTATCATAATACTATAAGAAAGGGATTGGCAGTAGTGGGAAACTGCCAGGGGAGGGGGGTGGGATTGGCAGTTGAGGGAAACTGCCGGGGTAGGGGGGGCACACCTCATCAACAAGGGTACCTGCATAATAAACATTTGTATACCTAACCCTGAATTGTACCCCACATCTTTAAAATTAAAAATTTTTAAAAAAAGAAAAAAAAAAGATTGGTCTAGTATCTTGTCTACACAATAATGTTACAACACTCCTGACCTTGCTATAAGAATGTCACTTTCTGACAGGTCCAGGAACCTCAAGATATTTGGGGACCTTGAGAAGAGAGACATTTACCCATTTCTTATAGGTATTACTGACAAGTCTGAGGATGAGTCAAGTCCTATATTTGGCTTCCTAACCTGGAGAAGCTTTTAAAAGTCAAATTTGAGTTTTCTATTAAAAGTTTCAGCAAAGTCAACTTTGAAAGAGCCTATATGATAAATTACTAATCTTGCTGTACTTTCTGCAAATAATCAGCCCAAGTTAATGAAACTGAACTTATTTTATAAACAAATATATCTTGCCACAAATAGCTTTGTTAGATGAGGGACTAAAGAGAGAAAAAAAATTTTTTAAAATAAAAAAAATATATATATATGTTTCAGAAAGAAAACTACAGTGCACCTGCTATTAGATTCTAGCCCTATCCATTATCTTTGAGGTTTCTTTTTTAATTATCTGGACTAAATCATAACATTTAAAGTTGCTTCAATATCTGACTGTAACTCTCCAAACTAATATTTGAAAATTTTCTTTCACTTTTTTTACTTAAAACTTAGAAATCAAAACTGTGCTCTTCTTGAAGACCTACAAACTGAAGGTAGACAATTTGATGTAAACTTCTGGAGAAATCACTACAGCAAGCATAAATAAAATCAGCTTTGTGCCTGTTGATATAATGACTACTGAAAAATTCTTTGGAATACCTAATTCAGACTGCAATCCAGGAAAATCAGTCAGATTGTCACTACCTGTCCATTTCAACGGAAGAGATTCTAGAAAAACTAGCTTATAAATTAGTCTAGATATATTTTCTCTTTTGTCTCCATAGAAAAATCTCTTAGTTAATACCTGCATGCTTATACCACATAGAGACCTGCCTTGGATAGAAGCCCATATGCAATGCCACCTCCTGGCATGGACACAGTGATTTAAACCAAGTGACCTACTCACAGCACTAAGAGACTGATTAAAAAATGAATAAAACCTTGTACTCAACTTTGTTTTTCCTAACTGTTCCAATCTTTGTTTTTCCCCCCTTTATCCTACTACCTCTTATCTCAGATGTTCTCACCCAAATTTTCACCATGGGTACCAACCCTTCTTTAATTTGTAAAACTTTCTGAAACCAAAGTTTCAAATGGGAGACTAATTAAAACAAAAGAAAATTTTTCCCCAGAATAGATTCTTTGACTTATTTCTAGGGGCTATTTAGATGGCTTGTAGACGGGAATAGCCCTGAAAAGCTACCTTCTATGGAGGAGATTTGCATCTGTAGAGAAAAATCTATATTAGTGGGGGGGGGAAGCCAAGCTTTCTGTGGTGCCCCTACAAATCTAGAAACAATTAAGTCAACCTCAGGCTATCATCTATTCTTTCCGAGGATAGCTCTAAGATTACCTGAGATATTTTCCTCTGAGTAACAAGAAAGCTTTTGCTTCACATGTTTACTTCCCTTTACTGTAACAACCTCCAAGCCTGGAGAAATGTGGTCCTAGGCCATTGTTCTTTCACTCAGTTCACCTGAAAATAATTTACTCCCACTGTTCCTCATCTCCACTGTCTCTAACAAAGAGGATATTTAAGTATCTACCATTTGGTCCTCCACTGAGTTTTCATTTCTAGTATGACTACCATGTCCATATGCACACTAATAAATAGCATGCTTTTTTGGTAATCTTTTATCAGTTTGTTTTATAGATTCAAATTATCAAAGCTTCAGGGGATAAATTTAAACTTTCCTATACCAACTTCTTGTCCCATGTGCCTGAAAGCAAGATGGTACACATTATAAATCTTGAATAAAAACTAAGAAACCAGGTGTTGTTGAGAATTAAATTTACTACCAGAAACAAAACAGTATAGCATTTTGCCAAGGCGTGTAGGTAAATTTCTAAATAAACTTTATAAAAAAGAGGAATTCAGATTAGACAAAAGTACTGATGAGCTTGTTCCTAGCTACTTATAACCATTAATTTACCTTATTAAATATGATAATAATTGTATTTCTGTCTATTCTATTGTTTGGGCAAATTGATGCTTGAAATAACATTTTCTTATAGTTTCACAATGCACTGTAATTATATTCTTAAAAAACATTAAGAGTTAATCTATATTTTAGAACTAAGACAAAATGAAGAATTTAGATGTGAAATACTGAGAGATTTATTTTGATTTGTTGGAGTCAACACATATTTTTCTTTTCAAACTGATTTAATGTAGACATTAGTATTACTTTGCTGGTGGTGTTTCTGGCAATTACAATAACATTTGCTGGTGCTCATACACAGCCACCCTATAATTTACAGACAAACGACAGTGGTTTTTGAAAGAAAGAATCATAGAGACTTATTAGCCTACATTACAAGGAGAATCTCATGAGAAACCCTACTTTTATTTTTTTTTTTTTCCTGAGAAAGCAGGAGTTTATTAAGAAGACAGAAAAGCTCTCGCAGTGGGAAGGGACCTAAAAGAGGGTTGCCCGAGAAACCCTACATTTTAAAAATAGTCATTTTATACACTGGGCTAAAAAAGTATAACTTATCATTTGATTTACTTTCTAAAAATGAAATGAAAATATATTTAATTGTTTTAACTTTATTTCCATTTCCATAAATACTGACTATAAAATTCTGCAACCAAGTAGAAACTGGTTCTTAAGAAAATATTATTCATAGAATGATTCATAATATAATCAATTTTGTAAAAATAAACTAATATAAAATGATAAAAGCTAAATATTTCTCTTAAATTTGTATGCTCTCCATTATCTTGATATGACAAAAAATGGTGACTGGTAACATTTGATGAGATTTAAAATATATGTAATCAAAATTAATATCTACTTAGCTACTTTTGCCTTAGTGTTCCTCAACAAAGCATGTTCTGTGTTAAGATCTCTGTATAAGGTTACAACACCAAAAAGCAAAAAAACCTACCTGAATCATAAAATGATCATAAGACCACATTCAATTTGTACTTTTACAAATAAAGATAAAGAAATTGTGTGCATATTTGTGTGTAGTTGCGTGTGTGAAATTAAGAGAACCAGAGAGAAAAAAATTCATTGAATAAATGTCAATGTAAAAAATGTTTAGTTAATTTGGAAAAGACTTATATCAGAACATTAAATATGGCTCTTATTTGTTTGCCAAACTAATTTCCATCACTGACTACTTGCATACTGAACACCTACTTCATAGGTTTACAAGATATAAATTTTCTCTTTCAAAATTAAGATAATCTAGGTCACTTCAAGATACAACCATGTATTGCCAATTACTATATGACACACATGAACCTGCATAAGTAGTCAAATCAGGCCAACAGCTCATTAATCTCTTAGATTTGGAAGGTGACTCGACAAAATGGCAAATACTCTAGATTGGCGCCCAGTGAACAAGGTAGCAGGGGCAACTCTACTACTAATTAGTTGTGTGACACTGGGAAATTCACTAAAACTGTGTCTCAGTTTACAGTATTTTATGTAGTAGGATTTAATAACCTGCCTTGTCTCTAAAACTATTACAGCAGGTTATAAAACAATTCAATATGAATTGGTAAACTTGAAATTAAAAATGGAGGACAAATAAATAATAAAACTAACAATACCTGATAGCTACCAGGTTTCAACAGAGATAATTATTTATAAAGCGGTTTTAAAAGGTCCCATTCTATTACCTCCAAGATTATTATGAAATCAAAGGTCACAGATAAAGAATTTTTCAAAAAGAAAAAAGTGCTATGCAGTATTTCTTAACGTAGGTGCTTTCTCATGATGCAGAAAATGAAACACTGAAAATGAAAACCTTTCTCTATTCGCTTTAGTCCTTGTCATTATCTCTTTTTAGATTTTAAATTCATAACTATATTAATATTCATTAGTTAAAACTATTGTGATGAATTCTTTTCCGTAAGATTTATGCAGCTTTTAAAGTCCACTGTATATTTTATTTTTGTGTTATCTAATTTTTAAACAAGGATAGTTTGGTATGTTTAAATGGTGTTACTATTTATCTGTCTAATCAATTAATTATGAATCATCCCTTCAGAACTTTCACAGAGGGGAGTAATAATATATTCTTCAGCTTGTCTCCCTTAACACTACTCATTCTAAAAGGAAACGTATCGACAAAAGTCAGTTAGTTTAGTATAGTGTACTTGTGGTAGGAAGAAGAATGACTCCTCTTAAGATGCCCATCTCCAAATCCCTGGAATCTGTGAATGCTGCCTAACTATAATGTGGCAAAAGGGATTTTATAGAAGTGATGAAGATAAGAATCTTGAGATGGGAAGATTATTGTGAATCATTTGCCTGAGCTAATATAATCACAAGGACCTTTACAAAGAAAAGGAAGGCAGACCACTCAGATGAAAACGCAATGGCAGAACAGGAGACAAGACTGAGAGAGAGAGGAGAGGAGAAGAAAGGAGAGCTCTGAAGGTTCTACCCTACTGGCTTTGAAGGTGAGGATGGGGCCAGGAACCAAGCAATGCCGGAAGCCTTTATGAACTAGAAAAGGCAAGAACATGGAGTCTCAGCTAGGAGTCTAAAGAAAGCACACTGACCGGCTACCAACTTGATTTTAGACCAGAGAGAATACTGAACTTTTGAACAGTAAAATAATAAATGTGTATTGTTTAAGCTATTAAAATTGTGGTAATTTACTACAGTAGCAATAGGAAATTAATACAGTGGTGGTCAGGGATACAACTTTTAAAGTCAGGCTACCTTGTCTTGTCACTTGGAAAAGTCACTTAAAGTTTATAAGCATTGCTTTCAGCATCTGCAAAATGTATTAATAGTAGTATTTACCTTATAAGATTATGTCTAGGCTTAAGTGACATAATATATGTTTAATACTTAGCACAGTGTCTGGCATAGATGTTCAAGAAACATGGCTATATTTTCATAGATTATTCCTAAATATTCAATTCACTTCCTCCATTCCTTCATCCTGAGTACTAAGAAATGACAATACAAAAATCAAAAATTAGATGGGCACAGTGGCACACTCTTGTAGTTCTAAATTATCAGGAGGCTGAGGCAGGAGGATCATTTGAGGTGAGGAGTTTGAGGCTGTGGTGAGTCGTGATCATGCCACTGCACTCCAGTTTGACAGAGTGAGACCCCACCTCAAAATAAAATTAAAAAAAAAGATGAAAATAAATCTCTATAGTTATAGTTATGAAGAGTCAGGGCTGTGTGAAATGACCAGAAATGGATTTTGAAACCAGAAAAGCATGGTTTTGAATTCCAGATTCTTTTCAGTTGGAAAACTCCAGACAAGTGATTGATCTCCTCTGATAACTAATTTATTAACTGATAATCTATAAAAAGAACACTCCTCACAGATTTGCTACTAAGGTTCACTCAAAGTGTCAAATATAACTTAGGGACACAGCTGGTGGTGGTGATTAGATGTGCATTTTCTTACCTCCTATTCCTCCTAGCGCTTAATGATTTGAATACCCTAAAGACGTAATGAAGGAAAAGTGTGTTTATATAGGTAAAGAAATAGAAACCCAGAGACAAGTCCGGGTTTCTATATCTGAATTTGAACCTGTAAATTTGGTTTTCAAGACAAGTTTTTGTTCCTTAAATCACATTTGGCTAGAATAGTAAACGGTTACCCCAGCAAACTAGGTAACAAGTGCTTATGAGCAGTGCTATCTTTCATCTCCAGCTACAGAGCAGGGATCTTTAGACACTGAAATGCCATGAATAATTATAATATGATTTTTAACAAATAATTTTTGGAATTACATTAACTTCTCCTGAAATTGATTGAATATTTACATGAAAAAAAAGGACAGTTTAAAACAGCGAAAGTCATGCCCTAGCGAAGGTTTAGTTTATGAAGATAATTATTTGTTTTCTAGTTTGCAAAACCAACACTACAGTCAAATATGCATAACTACAAATGTACCGTTCTAAGTTGTCTTGCCCCTACATTTGTCTCAAACTGACAACCTCAAAAGTTAATCACAGACATAGATTTGGCAGGCAGCCCAGCACAGAAAAAAGGATGTATGGATTAAAACTACTTGGCATTCTAGTCACAAACAGCACACTAGCAACATGACAACCAAGAATTTTACATCAGAAAGAATCTAATGTTCTCTGAATTGCATTAAATGCTTGTGATTAAGTCAGAGTACACCTTGACCACTGTCACAGATTTCATCTGAAAAATAAAACAATTAAGGTTTGGGACAATGTAGGAAGTCAAATGGAAAGAAGCACAACACTGTAAATATTTGTGTAAAAGCATATCTTTGCTAATGAATAGTTTATATTTTTTTAATTCAAAGATTGTGAATTTCTGTTATGGATTACAACATAACCTTGATATATAAGTTAAAACATTTGACTCATTTCATTGTAGTTCTAAGTTCGCATTTCAAGATAGCCTAAAGACAGCTGTATTTTCATTTAAGTAAATATTTTCATACTGAAATTTACTACTAAAAGTAAACATAAACACGATGTGTCTATGATGGTAGCTTACATCATTTTAAAAACATTATTATAATGTGAAAGCCACCCCACACACACTTGTTTTGTTGCTTATACTCCAATAGAATATTAAGTACAATCAGGTGTCTATGAGTCTCCATATGCAAACACTGATTTTATATAAGAATATTAGCATATTATAGATAAATTATATCGATGTTATAGATCACAAAAATAAATACCATTTGGGTACTTTGTGTACCAGTCTGATACTTTTCATCTTGCACAATTCTGCATATTACATTGCACTGTCTCATTTTAATTCAGTTAAGGTAGTCTATGCTGCAGTTGTCTGTCCCTGATTATATGCAGGCTGCACACCAAAGTTTTCTGGCAATAACGCTGAGATGCTGAGAAGATTAAGTACAAGGAAAACAACAAAGTGACCTCAAATATGACCCAAAATCATTTAGACTAAAGGTCTTTTTATGAGATGTGAGTCATTGTGTTTCGTTTTCTCTCAAAAGAACTGGTCAAGCCTCATTAAAGAAGCTTATAAGTAAATATGTTTCACACAACATAAATTTTTGAATCAGATTATGATTTTAACATTATTTGTTCAATAGCAAGATGATTGGAATTGGGAGACTTGCATCATTTCTAATGAGAACCAAAACAACAAATTCAGTACATGTGAAAATGTCAAAATTGTAAAGCAATCAACAAGCTAATGAGCATAAGAGATCCTTTAGCAAAGACTTTGTTCACTCTTAAGACCTAAATAATTATGACTCAAAGGAAAGACTGCAAAGACACTGAATTACTTAGTCAAAATTCACTTTGACCTATTATGTATTAATTAAATACTTAGGGGAGTAATGTATGTAACACGTAATGAACTATCTATTTAAAAGGAAGTAGAGAGGGCTCAAACAATGTACCCACGCTAAACATCTATAATCTGAATGCCCTGGACGAGTTAAACCAAAAGAAGTATTTTTATTCATAGTTCTTCTTTTAAGATAAAGCAAGTCTGAAATTAAGCTACAGTCTCACATTTCACAATTGAAGAAATCATTATAAATTGAAAGCCTAGTAAAATAATATGATGAAATAACATATTAGTATTAATTCTGTTTACAAATTATTTCCACATATGAGAGTTCGGTTATAATTATAATGTTGTATTGGAATAATCTGCTTAAGTGACTTTTCTGAAGGAAACATAGTTCCTTAAGGGAAAAGATAATGTTTTATTCATTTCTATAAACCAAATTTATATCATCATGCTTACCATAATGACTGGTAAAGAGTTGATTTTCCAAAGATTTTTTTTTTTCCATTCTTTTCTTTTTTTCTTTCTTTCTTTAAGAGACAGGGTCTTACTCTGTTGTTCAGGCTGAAGTATAGTGGTGGTACAGGGATGCTAACAGCAGCCTCAAACTCCTGGTCTCGAGCAATTTTCCTGCCACAGCCTCCTGAGTAGCTAGGGCTACAGATGCATACCATGATGTCCAGCTATGATTTTTTTTTTCTTTTTAATTTAATTGTAGAGATAGGGTCTTGCTATATCGCCTAGGCTGGTCTAGAACTCCTGGGCTCATGTGATACTCCCTCTTTTGCTTCCCAAAGTGCTGGGATTACAGGTATGCACCACTGCACTCAGCCCAAAGATGTCTTAAAATGGACAAATACATAAATGAATTATTTTTAGCTAGCAATGGAAAATATAAATAAATGTATACGGCTGCCTGGGTCAACTAAAGTGTGGGTCAATTAAATAAATTAATAATGCCTGTAGTCAATTAAAAAATAGAATTTGGTAAAAAAAGAAGAAAGTTGTCATGATTAAATTTTATGAAGGATTAAGAAAATTGTGCAAGTAAAAAAGTAGATTTATTTTTCTCCTCAAAATTTATTAAGACAAATATCACAGGTATCAAGTGCACAGAATTGATGCAGGCCATATTATAGAATGGAATTTCTAAGGAATTGCAAAACTAAGTGATAGCCAGGAAAGATACTAAATTTGCAATTTTCAAATAAGTTCTTCTTGGGATAATCTTAAATATTCTTGACTCTCGGAGACTTTTCCATTCTGAACATTTAGACTCAAACTTTAAAACACATTTACACTTCTTTTCTAACTTCATTTTCTCAAACAAACCCTAGCTATTGCCATGTGACTATTATTTTATTTGCCTGTAACACAATGTTAGATGGCCAGCCTGACCCCTGCTTACTTCCAAGAATCATGTCAGTTTCTCTCTTCACCACTTCACCATACATCTAGAATGAATTCATGTTCCACAGACACTTCCCAAGTTCTCAATGCTCTTATCAAACTCATTTCTTGCCTTTAATCTTTTAAATGATTCTAGATAGAACAAGGTTTAAGTTATTCTCCACCTGACTCTTTTATCAATCACCATTCAATAACAAATATCGACTATCTTTGAACTTAACTCTGACTTTACATCAATTGGCCAAAGGCATTATCAATTTATACTTTTCAGCCTAGATTTCTCATACACTTATGGAAATACTTGCAAATCAGTTACTCTAGGTTTATTGTCTCATTCAAATACACAATAACTCACACCTCCAACATACCCAGTTCATTAGCACCCTCCTACCAACATACATTCTTTGCCCAGGAAGCAGCAGTAGTTATTTCCATTATTTTTTATCAAAAAAAGGCCCTTTGTGAAAAAATGATCATTAATATAATAAATTCCTGGGAAATAAAATATACCGGTTTGATCCCAAGTAAAATTACAACGTTTTCTTCAGATTCAGTGAAAACTCTTAATTTTAGTAACAGTGACTTTGGTATTTAAAAAGATAGAAGTTGAATTCCTTCAATTAATCATAAAACATTAAAGAAATAGTGGGACACACAATATCTTAGAAATGTGGTCTCATATAAAAAGATTACTACTCCTGGGGCGATAGAGCATCATTGAAAAATAATTCTAGTCTTTAGTTTTTTAAATCTTTGCCTTTGGAATTAAAGACCATAGTGCATATTTAGATGAAAGAATGCAAACTAATCTGGTACATTTAAAATAATTCTAAAAGCCTATAAAATCCAAGTCAAAAAAAGTTTATCCTAGCCGGGTTCGGTGGCTCAACCTGTAATCCTGTGCCTTTGGGAGGCTGAGGTGAGTGGATTGCCTGAGCCCGCGGGTTCGAGACCCACCTGGGCAGGCGAGACCTCGTCTCTACAATAAATCAAAAAATCAGCCGGCCGTGGTAGCGCGCGCCTGTAATTCCGGCTACTCGGAAGGCTGAGGCGGAAGGATCACGGGAGCTCAGCAGGTCGAGGCTGCGGTGGCTGGGAGCGGCCACTGCACTCCAGTCTGGGCGACAGAATGAGACTCCAACTCAAAAAAAAAAAAAAAAAAAAAAGTTTATCCTAATATGAACTGTCTTACATTTTTTCTACTTAAATTGAAAAGTTAATTTAGGACCCAGCCATTCTATGTGCTAGCTGTGAATAATTGAACAAGTCACTTATTCCCTTAAAGGACTTTTCGTTTTGTTTTGTTTTTGAGTCAGAGTCTCGCTCTGTCGCCCAGGCTGGAGTGCAGTGGCACTCTCACGGCCACTGCAGCCCCGACCTACTGTGCTCAGGTGATCCTTTCGCCTGAGTCTTCCAAGTAGCTGAAATCACAGGTGCATGCCACCGTGCCTAGTTTTTTTATTTTAATTTGCAAAATCGAGATGTTATATTAAAATAGTTTGCATGTCCTCTTTTATAAATAAATATTTCAATGACCTGTGCTTTTCAATTATTTCCTGACATCATCGCCTTTAGCTTGGGAAGAGAGACGTGCATGTGTGCACAAGCTAAATGTCTGCCCCCAGTAACAGTGGTGTCACAAAGGCACTGATATGCCGTAGGTGGCAAAACAAAACTGGATGATTTTCTAGTTCTTCCTGAGTCAGAGATTCATTTTCACTGTGTTGTTTTAATCGAATTGTCAGCATTTCATGCACATCCACACGTCCATACAATCAAATAGCATTCACAGGCTGAGATCACATTTCGTCACTTACATGGAAATATCACATATTCTTTGTATTATTGCTTTGGGAGCTAGTGTATTATTACTTATGCTAGGTGGTAAATCCCTTGAGAAAATCCAGGGTTTATGCATCTTTTTATTACCCACAGGGCTCAGCGGCTGCACAAAGAAAGGATATGACAAATAGGAAAGAGTAAATGAGGTTAAAGTCAAAATCCTCAAAGACATTTTTGTGAACATTGTTTTATTATTCATCACTTTAAATTGCATTTTAACACCATGCTCTAATGTAAAAATCTGATAGAACTGAAATAGTAGATAAATGTCAAATAACAATACTCATTTATTTGTGATGTATAAGCATATTTACATAAATATGCATATATGTATGCACATATGTATTTCTGAGCAGATTATATTACATATAAAAACAATCCTCTATATTCTATTGGTGGATTTTACTACACCTTTGATTTAAATCATCAAGGAGGACTATTTAAAATGATACTATTAAAAAATTTTGTGATCTTTTATAAAACCAGTATGGAAGACATCATCTATTAAACTGTTTAATATTAGCTACCTTGAAGAACCATACAGTACATTCATTTTAATCTTCCTCTTCGATAACTAGTAAGATATCCTCATTTTATAATAACAACTTGCTTTCCTATTGCTTTCCCAGAAAACTCAGAAGTAAATGTAACATTTAATGGAGTAACATAGCTAGTTTTGATTGTTTTGATTGTTTTTTTGTGTTTTGATTGTTGTGACAGTATCTTTCCTGCTTCCCAGGTTCTGATTTAGGTTTTAAAAACTACTGTTGTATATATGTCTTTGACAGTGCATCTGTAAATACATGTTCACATTTGTACACAATAAATCATAGCTCATTTCAAGTAAATTAAATATGTAGCAATATTTTATATAAAATCAAAGACATTTTTACAATGGCTTATTTCTACCTTTTTATTATGCCTTTGTTATTTGTTTTGCTTATTTACTTATTGTAAGTTATGCAAACATATAAAATCACTTCTTGTATTTTCAACTTTTCCCTGTTAAAATTAATTTTTCTGAAAGTAAAAAGAGACAATATAGTCTTAAGTGTATTTCATCAACTGAAAAAATAGATTAATCACAAATCATTAATACTCTATAATATTACATAAACACAGACTATTTAAACACAATTTTTAAATATTATGTAACTGTTTTTAGAATGTTATGTGTGTTATAATGTATTCTTGAGATACAGAGTTGGTCAGAAAGAATTAACTAGAATGTATTAGTTAATATAACAGTTTTAGTAGTAAAATAATTCAAATAATGTTTGTCTGGATAGTACCACTTGAAAATCCACTTCATATTTTTATAACCAAAGCAGATTCAACTTTAGAACATTTAAATCCAGGCAGAAACTTTAAAAATTAATTAGTCAGGACACAAACATAACTAACTAAAGCATATATACAAAGATAATTTTCCAAGATGTTGACTATTACATTTACTTGCTGTCTTCTCTAATAATTTGCAACAAAGGTCATTGAAACAGAAAGTGTTGTATATAATATTTTTACGTTGCCAATAAATTTAAATAAATATAAAGAAAGAAAAAAATACATACAAGGTAAAATTTTTAGATAATATATTTTCTTCTTCTTTTTTTTTTTTTTTTTTAGTTGGAGTCTCACTCTGTCGCCCAGACTGGAGTGCAGTGGCCGCTCTCAGCCACCGCAGCCTCGACCAGCTGGGCTCTGGCGATCCTTCCGCCTCAGCCTTCGGAGTAGCCGGAATTACAGGCATGCGCTACCACGCTCAGCTGATTTTTTGATTTATTGTAGAGATGAGGTCTTGCTGCCCAGGTGGGTCTCAAACCCGCGGGCTCAGGCAATCCACTCACCTCAGCCTCCCAAAGGCGCGGGATTACAGGCTGAGCCTCTGAGCCCGGCAGATTATATATTTTCAAAGAACTTGGAGGCAACTTTATTTCATTTTCATTTTTACCTAAACTATTTTAATCAGATACAATTGTATGTCAATCTTTAAAGTCTTTAAAAGACTAAATACTTCATAACATTTATCAGTATGATATGCTCATTTATAATAGTCATCACAGTAAGATTTTTTTTATTTAAACCAAACTTATTTTGACATAATTTTAAATCTCTTCGTTTACTCCAAATATAAATAGCCACACAAGAGCATTATTTATTTATTTTTCAATAACTATTTACTGAGCCTCTACTATGTACATCACATAATATAAAACATGTACATAAGAAACTTAAAATCGACTTAGACTCTAATTTAGGAAACAAGATTAATAAAATTAAAACATTCTAAATAACCCTGGACTGTATGAGACTACATGTCAAAATGAGCATTATTAATTGTTATTCTAGTAGTTTATAAGAGACAGAGACATGTGGTTTAAGATGATTAAGAAAAGTTTTAAAAATTAAGTAGGGGTTGATCTTGGTTTATACAATAAACTGAGGTAAATGGAAAGAATTCAAAAATGTCAGCGTGTGAAAGGTCTAAAAAGTTACCTCTAGAATATTCTGTAATTACAAACAAGGGATCAAATTAACCCTTCTGGTTTTTGTAAACATAACAACACTATTAACTCACTTTTTTTCTCCTCTTATTTAGTTCCATTTTTTTCTTACATGTCTACATGCAATTTTTTTCTTACATGCCTACACATTATTTAGAATGTTGAGTCTTTCTCATCCTGCAGCTCTCTAAAGCTTGTTCCTTGTGGCTTTCTGCCCAGTAAACTAAGCTATCCACTGCTTGATAGGAACTACAAATGTCAAGAGCCAAGAAGTCATCATCAGCTTTGATTTTCAGACAGTGCTTTAAAATAGAGTATGGCAAAATAGATCGCCTTGAATGCTAGGCTTTTAAAGTCAAAATCTGGGTACTTGACAGAAAGGAGGGCTTTTTTAACGTTTCCTTTTGAATGTCAATAACTAATGGCTCAGAACAAAGAGTTTACCAAAAATGACTTATAAAGGAAGAAGAATGTATCTTTTGTAAGAATAGTTTCCATTTCTTTAAAAGAGAAGAATGCAACAAGTCCTTGGAAAGAATGAAAACAGGAGATTTACGACTTTATCTTAGCATACCACATTTTCCTTTCTTGTACTGTAATTCTTTGCAGAACTCAGAAGAAAACCAGCCAGCCCCCCGCTACTAGCCCTACCACCACAATCTTTACTATCCCCTCTACTGATAGATAAGCAAGAAACATGGACTTTGTCTTGTTTCCCATATGCAAGCATGGAAAGCACACCAAAATATTTGGTTACAGTAGGGTACAAAGATAGGAACATCTCCTTGGCCATAGGGGGTCTAAGTTTCTTCCCTCCCCTACATCTCTAAGTCTCTACTGCAATGTGGAAGACATTTAAAAAGAGATTAAAAATACCTTTATTAGGATAAAGATACTAGAAGAGAATAAATTGTTGCTGAACCAGCTGAGGGTATTCCTAGAGTTCACACCAGGAAACTCAGAACTGTAGGCTATGGGGGGAACTCCACTAGATAGGATTTGAGGTAGAGCCTACTAAGCCTCTGAATATGACCAGAGTCAGTGGTAGGAGCTGAGGTGGAGATATTCGGTATTGTGGAACCCACTGCACATTGATCATGCAGTGAAAACAGACCTTAGAAATGTTAGTAGTATAGACAGTGTCAAAAATCCAGGTGGAACCAAGATCTATACTTGAGTTAATAATGGAGAGGAATGGAGAAAAACAATAATAAGCTTCCACTAGAACCCAGACAACAGTCTGAGTAAGGGGAAGGGAGGGGAGGGAAAGTCCTTGAGGGTGGAAGACAGC
Source organism: Cephalopachus bancanus (assembly GCA_027257055.1). Classification (NCBI taxonomy): domain Eukaryota; kingdom Metazoa; phylum Chordata; class Mammalia; order Primates; family Tarsiidae; genus Cephalopachus; species Cephalopachus bancanus. Next base: position 14,440,019 of record JAPVLO010000108.1, on the reverse strand, counting down.
CCTGACAGGAAAACTAAACTTTGCACTGAGTTCAAGACTTAGACAATTGGTCAAGTAATAAACTGAGCAATTACCCACAATTCCACATTCGGTCTCAGCTATGAATTCCTGCACCATGATGACAGACAGCTAACACAAAGGAGCAAAGAGTAGCTAGGTACCATAAAGACCTCAGAGGTCACTTACCAGCTGCCATTTGCTCTTGGCAAAGTGTGGGAAAGGTAAACATATTGGCAAAGTGATAATGTAGCTTTTGAAACTAATAACTACTTCAAAATAAATATTCTGACAGATTACCAGAGCACTGTTTTCCATACATCTGAATTTTCTTTGAAAGTTTTATCGAGGAGGCTTGATAAATTAATTTTTAAAATATATGTAATTAGAATTTGGCCCTATATTAATTGATTAATATGTGACTGACACTATTATTATCCCCATTCTATGGAATGTTAAGGAATTTTTTAAATATTATTTTCTGAATAAGGCAAAAAGTGCTGAAGAATTCACATCAAGCCAAGTGGGTAAGGAGTATTCAAAGACAGACCTTCCAGATTTCAGACTCCATGCTCTTAACCATCATGCAACTTTTGTCATGGAAGAATATTTTGAAGGTTCAAAGTGTTTCCCTATCTACAAATAAAAATAAATTTTTTGCAAATATAATTATAAAAAATTTTGCTTTGAAGCTAAAGAGGATAAAGAAAGATAGCTAGATATTTAGTTATAAACAGTGATTTAGCTTTCACTGAGTGTAGAACAGAATTAGAAATAAAACACATTCACTGAATTATTTGCTGAAGAAAGCATTTGGGCCACAGGATCCAAAATTATTCACAGAAAACCATAACCAACTGGTGCATGGGAAAGTGCTTCACCCCAGCACTAAGCAGCCATTGGCCTCAATGCCTGAAACTGCCATGTGCTGGCACAAATCCATTTAGTATCCAACCAGTCAGCCAGAATGCTACAATGACCTGCCACGTGATGTGAATTCTGAAAACCTTAGAAACAATTTTGACTGGTGTCACAAATCCATAAGGAATAATAATAAAAAAAAATTCAAAGAAATATTTCAAAACGAAACCATCCGATGCTGGTTATAGAAAAAAGAAAGCTCTTCTTAAAATATTTTCATTTCTATAAAACCATAAGCCAGCCAGCAATAAAGTTAATATAAACTACCTAATTTGAACACTCATACTTTGCTGCAAATAAGTGCACTTAGTTGTACTGAATACCTGCAAATATAAAAATGTTTTATATAAAAAACAGAATCAACATATCTCACAAAAGCTCTTTACACAAAAGAATTTGTTCTCGGTCACCAAAAAATAGGAGCAGATTATCTATTTAGTAACCCACAAAAGGGACACGACAGTCAAGCACTGATACAAGAGAACATACATCTACAGTTCTATGATCCAATCCTTACAGTGATTTTGCAAATATGTTAAGCAATTTGTTCAGCAGCATAGTAACAAGAAATGCTATAATTCAGCTGTGCAGTACAATGTAAAAGAGGGAATAACACTGTTAGAAACTTAGCAGCCTTCACCTCTTTAATTACAAATTGGAGAAAGGGAAATGAATTCAAGCCTGTGCATGCAGTTCAATCACAGTCCCTGAGCTGTAACAAAAGCACTCATGCTCCAAATGCCGATTTTATCTATATTCACTGAATATGTTTTGATGGAAAACATCGTCAATTACAAATACTTGTGTGTTGGGAGTTTCTTATTTAAAAAAAAAGATAAGAGAGTTGTTTAGCTGTTCATTTTTTGTAACACAAAGACAACAGATACTATTTTATACTCGTGAGAAGCTAAACACTGTTTAATTAGTCTTCAGTTACACAAGTGTGAATAATAAATTCAATGTTTTATAAGGGAGATTTTCTTCTTAGCAGCAGAAATCAGCAAAGAACAAAGCATTTAAAGTATTCATGAATTTCAATACTAATGAAAGTAATAAAACAAACACAGCAAACATTTTGATACAACATTGAAACATTTTGATACATTATAGAACGGTTTTCCAAAGTTCTTATATGTATATATAATATATATAAACATATATTCACATGTATTTATATATATAGACATCTATATATACACCTACATGCAAATACACATTTTATATAAAATTTTAAAATACATTTAGCAAAATATTTTACATATTTTGGCCATTGTGGGTGAGAGTATCTGGCCAAGAAAAAGAAAAAAAAATAATAATGGCTAACCAAGAAGAAGAAATGACAAAGCAAGCACATAGTTTCACACACCAAGTGCCTCAATCCCTGATTTTGTACTGCCCTGCCATTTTAATGCACTGTGCAGTTTTAGGAAGAAACCATCCAGATGTGAGGAACTGGTGCAGCTCACAACTGGGTCAAGGCATGAATGCTAATTAGAGAGTCTGCGTGTTCATCCACATTTTGATATTTAACCTGCTTCGGTAGTCCATTTCAGATTAACACTCCTGGTGTTCACTTTCAACTTCTCCCTCTAAAGACGACCCTGGTTCCCATTTCTATTGCTTAACTGCCTCTTAACTCTTCCAGAAATCAAATGAATATCTTTCCTTAGCCTCCCCAAACTTGAAAACATTATTTTCCTACCTACTCTAAAATAGAAAATAAAAGCAACTAAAAATCTTAGCTTTTTTAATAGTATAAACTTCTGGAAGGTTAGTCAGCTCTACGTAATCTGGTCTATTGCAAGTCTGTGACCCCTTTCCTACCATACACGGAATATGTACCCAAGCACCTGTAGTGGGAGGCACTCAGTCCTTCAAAGGCAAAACAAGCCTGCACTCAAACTGCACACTGGGCATTACCTAGCTGTGTGACCTCGGGAAAATTACTTTATCACTCTGTTCTTTAATTTCCTTATTTGGAAAAAATTTTGTAAAATAATAAAAGCTGCACGTAAATACAAGTAACAACTAAGCTCAAGCATATAATAGGTTTTTTTTTTTTTTTTTTTTTTGAGTTGGAGTCTCACTCTGTCGCCCAGACTGGAGTGCAGTGGCTGCTCCCGGCCACCGCAACCTCGACCTGCTGGGCTCTGGCGATCCTTCCGCCTCAGCCTTCCCAGTAGCCGGAATTACAGGCATGTGCTACCACACCCGGCTGATTTTTTGATTTATTGTAGAGATGAGGTCTCGCTGCCAGGCGGGTCTCGAACCCGCGGGCTCAGGCAATCCACTCACCTCAGCCTCCCAAAGGCGCGGGATTACAGGCTGAGCCACCAATCCCGTCTAGGCTTTTTCAGAGTGCCCAGAACATAGCCTGTTCACAACGGAAGTTCATATCATTACTTTATTATTCTTAAACTCAACAAGAGTAAAACTATGTACAATGCTAATGGAGTTCTTTCATGGTGTCCACCTTTGTCACTGAGCTGCTTTGTCAGTTTGGCAAGTCACTTAATCTCTTCACAATCTCTTTATTTCCTCATCTACACAAGTAAATCAACCTCAAAAGTATGATTGGGGCAGGGTTCAGTGGCTCAGCCTGTAATCCCAGCACTTTGCGAGGTCGAGGCAAGTGGATTGCCTGAGCCCGTGGATTCGAGACCAGCCTGGACAACTTGGCATGACTTCATCTTTACAATAAATAAAAAAAATTAGCCAGGCATGATAGTGTGCACCTATAGTTTTGGTTACTTGGAAGGCGGAGGGAGGTGGAAGGATCTCAGGAGTCCAGCAGGTTGACACTGAAGTGGCCATGAGAGTGCCACTGCACTCCAGCCTGGGCGACAGAGTGAGACTACAACTCAAAAAAAAAAAAAATAAAGTATGGTTGGAAAATTATATGAGACCATACATGCAAGGCACATAAAAACGGTACTCTGCATTTTATAAATGTTGACTTTTGATATTTGCTTACATTCTTTGACAAAAAAGGCCTTTTCAACATTCCTGTGGCAGACACATTTGACTACACTATTCTCTTTCCTGCATCCTTGCTTACAAGACGGACACTGAACTTGATTGGCCAATTATATTCCACAAGGAAGGCAGTTCTCCCTATCAACAAAAGGAAGGAATTGATTAGTCAAAGGAATTGATTAGGCAAAATCGCATTAAGGTCATTCTCCTCCCCAGTGATTAGTTCAGGAGTGTTCACATAAAATAATTCTACACAATGAGAACTGAAGAAAGTTTGCTAGAAAAATGGGGTATATTCCCTTCCAAAAAAAAGTCTATGAAATAAATATCTCAGAGGTAGCCAGTTTGGTCCCAGACCACTACAATAAAATAGATATCACAATAAAATGAGTCACACAACTATTTGGTTTACCAATGCCTATAAAAGTTATGTGCATACCATAATGTAGTCTATTAAGTGTGCAATATAATTCTGTCAAAAAAGTACATACTTTGATTAAAATGTACTTATTGCTAAAAATGCTATGATCAGCTGAGTCTTTGGGGAGTCGTAAATCTTTTTTGGTAGGGGAAGTTTTTGCCTCTAAGTGAATGGACGCTGACTGATCAGGGTAGAGGCTGCTTAAGGTTGGGGTGGGTGTTGGAATGTCTTAAAATAAAGAATGCCACACAACAGCAAGGAAGTTTGGCATATAAATTGAGTCTTACTTTCCCAAAAGATTTCTCCATAGTGTGCAATGCCGTTTGATAGCATTTCACTTACAGTAAAGAAATTGTTCCAAAACTGAGACCAATTCTCTCAAAACCTGCTGCTGTTTTATTAACAGTTTATATAATATTCTAAACCCTCCATTGTCATTTCAACAAGCTTCACAGCATGTTCATTAGGAGTGAATTCCATCTCAGGAAACCACTTTCTTTCTGAATCTATAAGGAGCACCTCCTCATCCATTCAAGTTTTATCTTGAGAGTGCACAATTCAATCATATCTTCAGGCCCCACTTTCACCCTATGTGTAGTAACTTCCTCCACTGAAGGCTGAACTCCTCAATGTCATCCATGAGGGTTAGAATCAACTTCTTCCCAAATCCTGTTAATATTGATATTTTGCCATCCTCTCACAAATCACTTCATGGCATCTAGAATGGTAAATCCTTTTCAGAATGATTTCAATTTACTTTATCCGGATTCATCAGAGGGTCACTATCTATGGCAGCTGCAGCAACATGAAATGTTTACTTCTTAAATACTAAGACTTGAAAGTCAAACTAACTCCTCCATCCATGCACTACAGAACGGACGTTGTGTTAGCAACCATGGAATCAACATTAATCTCTTTGTATACCTCCACCAGAGGTCTTGGATGACCAGTTGTCTCATCGATGAGCAGTAAAATTTTGAAAGAAATCCTTTTTTTTTTTGTTAAATCAGCTCTCAACAGCGGGCTTACAACAATCAGGGAAAACATGCTGTCAACAGATGTATTGTCATTTAGGCTTTGTTGTTCCATTGATGAAGAACAGACAGAGTAGATTTAGTATAATTATTAAGAACCCTAGGATCTTCAGGATGGTAAATGAGTATTAGTTTTAACTTAAAAGTCACAAACTGCATTAGCCCCTAACAAGAGAGTCAGCCTTCTTTTGAAGCTTTGAAGCCAGGTATTGCCTTCTCTAACTATGGAAGTCCTAGATGCTACCTTCTTTTAATAGAAGGTTGTTTCAGCTACATTGAAAATCTGTTGTTTAGGGTAGTCACCTTCACCAATGATCTCATCTATGTCTTCTGGATAATTTGCTGTAGCTTCACCATCAGCACTTGCCACATCACCTTGCAGTTTTATGCAATGGAGATGGCCTCTTTCTTTAAATTTCATAAACCAATCTCTGCTTCCTTCAGACTTCTCTTCTGCACCTTCTTTGCCTGTCTTAGCCTTGATAGAATTAAAGAGATTCAGAGCCTTGTTCTGAATTAGACTTTGGCTTAAGGGAATGTTGTGGCTGGTTTGCTCTTTAATCCAGAAACTTTCTCCATACCAGCAATAAGGCCATTTCACATTTATCATTCATGTGTCAATTGGAGTAGCACTTTTAATGTTCATCAAAAATGTTTCCTTTGCACTCATAACTTAGTTAACCAGTGAAAGAAACAGCTTTCACCCTATTTCAGCTGTTGATATGTCTTCCTTAGTAAGTTTAATTATTTCTAACTTTTGATTTAACATGAGAGACATATGACTCTTCACTGGAACCCGTAGAGACTGTTGTAGGATCATTAACTGACCTAATTTCAGTACTGTGTCTCAGGGAATAGCAGGTCCAAGAAGAGAAAGACAGAGAAACAGCCAGTCAGTGAAGCAATGAATACACATACAACATTTATTGATTATGTTATCTTTTATGGGCATGGTTTGTGGCAACTTAAAATAATTAAAATAGTAATAACAAAGATCAGGGATCACAGATCACCATAACATATATAATGATAGTGTAAATGTTTAAAATACTGTATTACCAAAATGTGACACCAAGACCCAAAGTGAAGACGTGCTGTTGAAAAAATGATGCCAGAAGATTTGTCTATGCAGTTACCACAAACCTTCCAATATTTAAAAAATGAAATATCTATGAAATGCAATATATGTGAAGTACAATAAAGTGAGATATTCCTAACTTCAGATGCTATTATATAAGAATGTGATACATGGAGTTGGTGAAGCCAAGTTTCTTCCATGAAGTCGAGTAAAAACATCCAAAGTCGTGAAATTCAGATGTTCCTTCACATAACCTCTTACATATTATAATAATTTTTACTTTTAAGCCATTTTAAACTTGTTCTTATTTTCCTTGCTCCTGAAAGCATCCTAAACAAATGTAATTTTACTATGAAAGTATTCAGTAAGGCAATCACAAACTGATAACTTACTGATTTATTAATAATTATAGTGTTTCCCAATAAGGGAAGCCACTTAAAGATATAGCTTATACTTAAATATTAATGCTATATAGTCCTTAATGAATTAACTGATCTAAACAATCAAGGTGTCCCACCTTGTAACCATCCCAAGCCTCACCCTAATATATCTAAATCCTGCTGGTTCTCTTTGCTTATTAATCTTTTTTTTTTTTTTTTTTTTTGAGTTGGAGTCTCACTCTGTCACCAGACAGAGTGGCTCCCAGCCACCGCAGCCTCGACCTGCTGGACTCCGGTGATCCTTCCGCCTCAGCCTTCCAAGTAGCCGGAATTACAGGCATGTGCTACCACGCCCGGCTGATTTTTTGATTTATTGTAGAGATGAGGTCTCACCTGCCCAGGCGGGTCTCGAACCCGCGGGCTCAGGCAATCCACTCACCTCAGCCTCCCAACGGCGCGGGATTACAGGCTGAGCCACCGAGCCCGGCTTGCTTATTAATCTTTTAAGTCACTACAATATTACCTCTTTTAGTAATTGGCAGACACTACCTGGATTTGACCTTTCAGAACTAATGTTCAAATGATACGGTAGTTCTATTTTTTTTTTTCATTTTTGAGGAACCTCCATACTGTTTTCCATAATGTCTGTAATGCTAATTTACATTCCCATAAACAATACACTAGGCATCCCTTTTCTCCACAAGTTCACCAACACTTGCCATTTTGATAATAACCAACCTATGAAGTATGAGGTTATCACCTCACTGGTTTTTAATTTGCATTTCCCGGATGATTAATGAACTTGAGTATTTTTCCATTTACCTGTTGGCCATATGCATGTCTTCTTTTGAAAACTATCTGCTCAAGTCTTTGGTCCATTTTTCAAACGGGTTATTTGTTTCCTTGCTATTGAATTATTTGAATCCCTTCTATATTTTGGATATGAACCCCTTATCAGTGGGTTAATTTCTGCCATTCCATAGGTAGTCTCTTCATTCTGTTCAATAATTTCTGGAGATCTCTCTTATAAGGATATACATAATAATGTATTGCATGTTTTAAAATTGCCAAGAGATTAGATCTTAAATGTTCTCAATATAAATAAACAAGATAACTATGTATGAGATAGATATGTTAATTAGCTTGTTACAATAATCTCATAATACATACAGTATACTGTAAATATATACATATATGTATCCATACACACATACATATATATATATAGTAGAGCTGGAGGAGAAGAAATGACCAAAAAAATTAATAAAAACCTGAAGCTAGAGCTGTTCCTGTTGCTTGCTTTCTAGCAATTTCGAGCTATTTCAAGGGACTATGCTTTAGTCAGTGAAATGAGTGTAATTTTGGAAACAACTATTCTTGAATTTGAATTTTAGGTCCTTCACTTACTAAATTCTACATACCTTTTATGAGATTCAGTTCCCTCAACTGTAAAATAATAATTCAGAACTCTTATATACGTTTTGAATAAAAAATGAAGTCACCTCTATGAAAATCTCCTGCAGAGTAACTGACAGGTTTTCTTCCTTCATTCAATCAATTCACCAAATACTTAAAAATAGAACTGATCACTGAGGAAACACAGTGGCCTGTATTCTCTGTATGTTGAGCATCTCCTTCTTTCATTATATGGGTGTAACTATGTGAGATTTGATCCAGGCTCGTCAAACATCTGCCACAACCACCCACATTCCCATTCTCCTTTGGCTGATGACTTATCCTCTTTGAAACAAAACAGTGATTGATCTTTACTGTGAGTATTTACCTTCCTTTATCACTCAACTTCAGCTCCCCGCCTGCATTTCTACGTGGAGGTTAGAAAGTGTTTTGGAGTCCTAATTAGTAAAAGGCCCTTCACACTTATAAAACCATATCTTCCACCTTCACACATCCATGTCCATCACCTGAGATAAGGGGACTTTTAAATAAAGTAAAAGATATGTGGATGAGAGGCAGCTGAGCAGGAAGAGTCAGGTGAAAGTTGACTAGCAAAAAAGTCCCCTCTCCAATAGCCAATAGTTTAATCCTTTGATTTTCCTAGCAAGAAGGAGGTGCTTACAAAGCCACTTTTCCTCAAACCATCACTGTACAGTGTAGGAAGGAGGGTATTTTTTCATAAAATGTTTCATTATAATATGAAATGAAACAGGGACTTGAAAGTGAAAATACATGAACGATTTAGGGTATTACATAATAGCTCAGAATTTTGAACTAATTAGTGTTATTTTAATAACACGAGTATACTAAAGTTGAATATGTCATATCCATTTTGGATATGGTTATGAAGATTTTTATAAAGCACGGAGGACGGCATAATGTCATTTAATAACCTAGGTTGAGCTTTGTTTTAAAATTGCATCTACCTCTGTGGAGGCTGTGGGTGAACCTGTAAGCCCCCAAGAGGTAGAATGCATTAGCATGGGGCTTATGAGGGGGCTTTGAAATAAAATGACTCATCTAGATAACCAATTAAAGTGATTATAAATTACGTGAAATTTGAGATGGAACATGAAAGTAAAAATGGATAAATCAGAAGCAGTAGTAATATCTTTAATTGCAAACTGTGCTTCAAGTTAAAAGCAGCATACACAATAACGGTAACATTAATGGATAAATGGTAGGCAGAAAAATATACAGGTGATAAAGATATTCTTGAGTATCCAAAAATGTATTTTGTTCATTAACTTAAATGCTTTTATTACTGAAGTTAGACCTACAGGACACCATAAAAATCATGAAAAAAACACGGCTACCAGACAAAAGAGGATTTTTGAGGTTAAATAAAATTTCATTTTTAAAAAAGTTCCTGTAAAAAAAAATAAGGCAATTATTTTCTTACTTCTCTTACTCTACCTACAGCTTAGAATTGGTTTCCAATAAGCACTGAATGAATAATCAACTTTTAATTAACCATGGGGGATTATCTTGACTTTGAGGACTTTAAATACTTGCTCGACTGACATACTAGACATTTACCATTGACAATATCTGCTATGGTTAATTATATCATTATCAACATATGATACCCCCCTCATTTATTTCTATACTTCGATATATATATATGATATATATATATATATATATACACACATACACACATACACACACACACACACACACACACACACACACACACACACACACACAGAGAGAGAGAGAGAGAGAAGACGTTTGAGACCCCAACTACATACGCATCTCCAATGTCTCAGATAAGGCTTCCAAAGAACAAATCTTAGAGCAAGATTTGTTTGCTTTATTCTCAGCCTAATTAATTTTCAATGTGGAGAGAAGATCAGTGACAAGGCAGGTCATCTTTGCTATCCCTCACAAATTAAATAATCACAGTGATTTTATTATTTTATAGACATTCATATATTTATCGATGGTCTGCTTACATGCATGGCAGTGACATAACCAAAATGTTTGAAATAATCACCCAGACCAACACACAGCATATTTCCAGCAAACCAAATTATTATCCAAAAGCAAGAATAAATATACTTTTTAAAAGTCAGTCCATTTGATTCACCCCTGCTGGGTAATACTTAAATATTCATTCAGTGCATATTTGCTAAGTATCTACTATGTTCCAGGAATACACATATGAATTTACGGTAAACTATTCAAGTTCATCGCATTTAATTGGATGCTGTCATGGAGTTCTCATGGAAAGTCACAGTACAGGAAGTTTGACATACACAATTCAGGTATGTTACCATCTTTGGCACCCCAATGCATTTAACAACCACTGGTAAGCAGTAAGCAATTAATTTATATTTGTGGAAAGAATGAAAAACATCTTCAATGATGAGATGCTCGACCTGAGTCTTGAAGAAAAATGATAGGAGCTGTCCAGGCAAAGACAGGCAAAGGTATAAGATAAATAGGCTGTGACCAGGCTCAGTGGCTCAGCCTGTAATTCCACCACTTTGGAAGGTCGAGGTAAGTGAACTGCCTGAGCGCACGGGTTCGAGAGCAGCCCAGGCAACTTGGCAAGACCTTGTCTCGACAATAAATCAAAAATTAGCCAGGCATGGTAGCCCACGCCTGTAGTTCCAGCTACTTGGAAGGCTGAGGCGAAAGGATCGTTGGAGCCTAGCAGGTCGAAGCTGGGGTGGCCGTGAGCGTGACACTGCACTCCAGCCTGGGCAATAAAGTGAGACTCTGATTCAAAAATAAAAAATAAAATAAAAAGATATATAATCTGCAGACACACAGAGTTCAAGTCTGGGAATTTCAGGAATGGTACTGAAAGAACAGGATTGTACAAAGGAATAAAAAAAATTACCAGTTACAAGTCAGAAAATCACAAGTAATGCAAAGGGTAGGTAGATCTCTAATTAAAATCAATGGCATCCCATAAACATAGGCCAAAAGTAACTTTGAAGAGCATAATGACACAAAATATGTACGGCACCAAGAAGCAATCATTGATAATTGTTTCATGGATTTGAGTAAAATCAGAAACATTAGGCAAACCAGAAACATTATGATAGGGAAATGTGATCTATCAGAACCAAATATTTATATCATGTCCAGCCCTATCATTTTTTTTTAAGTCTGTCTTCATGGGCAAGTAATTTCACCTTTGTGAGGTTCATTTTCCACTGTCCTAAATCAGAAATATTATCTGCCTTTCAGGATAATTGTGCGACTTCACATAGGTAAACTAAGATTGAGTATAAAAATTTTTGTCAACCAACATGCCTCCCAGTGTATGGTGTATATATTAAAATATTATTTGTATAGTACAACTGCTATCTTTTGATAATTTGCAAGTTTTACCTGGTGCAAAGTATCAATACATAATCTATAGAATAAATAGTGTGAAGTTAGTTACTCTATACCAAAGAACGTAAAAAAAGGAGTGAACTGGATTTAAAAATGTGCTTAATTTCAGTCGGTATCAGAGAGTTATGAATTGTTTATCTAAGTAAATTAATTTTAAAAATCCAAAGCATGAATGTATCACTGATCAGTACTTTGACAAAGTAAACGGTATATACCTCATGTTATATTTGAATCTTCACATAATCTGATCTGTGCTTAGCATTTCTTTCTCATGCATGACCCTTACAAAGTTACTGCTAGAACACAGAAGGCAACTGCTCTGCTCAAGCAATGCGTACAATATTTGTAATTGGTAGAGAACAACAATCAGAGAGAAATTAAATGGGACTATATATATGTATATATATATATATATATACACACATATATACAATGGGACTATACATATATATATATGTCTGTGTGTGTGTGTTTGTGTGTGTGTGTGTGTGTGTGTGTGTGTGTGTGTGTGTGTGTGTATATATAAAATCAGAAAGCCTAGCATTAGAGGTACTAGAAAACTCATGGGGAATGAACATGTTATAAAAAAAAAAAAAAGAAGAAATCCACTTCTCTCAATACTTAAAGCAAACTAAATTTGTTTTCACACTGAAACATATGCATATTATAATATAGGTTTTAGTCACATTACACTGGCTTATTTTACAAGTAGAGGCATGTGTTTCTGCTAAAGTATCATCTCTGCCTCCATGAAAAACTCTGGTGTCTGAAAAACTGCTCAGTAAAAAAAAAATCATACTTTATAAGAAAAGACAGGATTAGGAAACATAACACTCAAAACCTGCAGAAATCTGTAACCATGCACTAGCAAAAAACTTAAAAATTTTTATTAAAATACAGCACACTTAAGTCTTTACTGGCATTACACCTAGATTTTGCATTTTCCTTCGAGATGCAAGGCCTGAAGATAATTCACTTTAAAATGCAAACTGTGATCTGCAGTATAGCCTTTTAAAAAAATAGTTTTTCACAGGGCAAAATGACACCCCAGCTTCTTTAGCTGCATGCTCAACTTTGCCAGGTGTATGTTGTAGCAGAAATCAAGATGTTCTTATAGCTACAAAACAAACTAACACTGGTACTGAAGGAAGGCCCCTAAGTTGATTTTTTTCCTATTTTTCTTAATGTCTTCATAGCTTGCTAAAACTTTCTCCTTAACTGTGAGAAAGCTTGTTTGTAATCACTTAAAAATCAGTGATCTGAGAAAATCACGTATGGATCACCATTCCTGTGTCATAACACACTCTACCCTACTTACCAATGGCGTAGCAAGGTAAGAAGCATCCAAGAAAGACAGACACACTATAGCCAGAAAAGACTAAATCGTATCCTAAGTATATTTGATGTTTTGGGCTATAAATATGGGTGTCAGAACACATTTAAAACAGAACATATTTAAAAGCTTTAGACAAATCAGTCACTCTCGACCTCAGGAACATTATCTATAAAAAAGTGATTTTACGAAGATTAAATGAGATAATGAGTGCAAATGCTCAGTTGCTCAGCACAGCTCCCTGGCACAGAGTAGGCATTCACAAATATTAGTTCCTTTCTCTTCCTTCGGACACAACAAGAAAAATATTTCAACTCTATTCAATACCCAAAATATTTTCTATTCTGTTTAATTGGGGGGGTTGTTTGCTTGTTTCTTTTGTTTGTTTGTTTGATTTTGTTTTGCATTGGTCTTTCAGGAATTAAAAAAAAAATACTACAGATAAAGCAGAGAAAATGATCTAAGTGAAGAGTATATAAAAAAAAGAAATTTTACCTACATGCTTCTGAAATTTTACCCAAAATTCCAAATACGCATTAAACAATATTTAAAGTACAAATGAGGATGGAAAAACAAGATAAAGATTTGATAAATAAAAGTGAAGAACTACTAAAGAATTGACAAAATAAAAAAGATCAACAGTTTGCATTTTCAAATTTATTGTTGATGTTTTTATCTAGATGTCTGATGGATACAGCATACACATAGTATTTTTAAAATAACAAACAAGTTACTTTTTTTCTCTTTGTATTGTTTTCTCCATTTACTCTCACCATGTTGAAGCCTTCTGTTTCAGTGAGTAGTAAGATGATGCCCTGGTAAGAGGCTAGGGTAGCCGGGTGGGGAGGCTCACACCTGTAATCCCAGCACTTTTGAAGGTGGAGGCCACAGGATTGCCTGAGCCTACGGGTTCAAGACCAGCCTAGGCAACATGGTGAGACCTCGTCTACACAATAAGTCAAAAAATTAGCCTGGCCTGGTGTCACTCGCCTATAGTGCCAGCTACTTCGAAGGCTGAGGTGGAAGGATCACCTGAGCCCAGCAGGTCGAGGTTGCGGTGGCTGTGAGCATGCCACTGCACTCCAGTCTCAGTGAGGGAGGGATACTCCGACTCAAAACAAAAACAAACAAACAAACAAACAAACAAAAGAGGCTAGGCTTTGGACATATCCCAAGCTCCAATCCTTGTTTCCCAGCTGTGCAACCTTAGATGGTTACTTAAACTTCCTATGCCCTGTAGCCCTCATGTGTGAAAGGATGATAATAATAAGATAATCATTAGAGGATTATGACAACAGAGCCTGTCAGTTATTAAACATTCAACCAATTGTAGCTCATTCTAGGCGTTGAACTCCTAAGAACTCACTTAGATTATTTAATGTTAAATTAATTATATGATATATTTTGTCATTTTATAATAATTCATTAACAGTTTAATGATCCCTCATAAGCTTATTTATTAAGTTTGCTGTTTTTGTTTTCTCAACTACCAGCATTGAATTCTATGCACCACCCCTCCCCACACACGTACAAATTTTCAAATAAATACATCAAACAAATTAAAAAATAGGCATTGAACTAGAAGTCAGAAAATCCACTCCTAATTCCAAATAACTACTAACTATAATTGATACACAAAACCAAATAATTCCTCTGTACCTCAGTTTCTTCATCCATAAAACAAAGCTAATAGTCCCATAAGTTATAAAGTGATGGAACAAGATGTCTGTACTGTCATAAGGTACTGACATTATACCCATTTTAAGGTCTCAACAAGTATTCATTGATTAACTGACAAAATGGCACAGACTTTAAATATCTGTTACTTTGAGCCAAAGACATGTGAGTTTAATTTTTAAGACTCTATAAACAAGCATGGTGCTACGAGAAATACCATGTTTGAAGACTGGAGCTCCAGTTACTAACACTTTTATTTTTCTATTTGATCTTTAATAAGGCATTTATTCTAATTGTATGCCTCTCCTAAGCTTCTTGGCACCTAATACCAGCCTAATATTGGCCCATCTAAAGGAGTCAGAATACAAAAAAGTGACTTAATCCTCAAAACTTTTTACTGCCACCTGCTGGCAAAAATTATAAAAGAAAATGTTTTATCATTACATGTGGCGCCCCCTGGAGTTGTTCACCACAAAACTTATGCAACCACGTTGATTCACGAGGTGTATAAGACACAGTAAGCATTTACTAAATGTTAGATAAACGAATAAATGTTGAATGGGACATCCTCAAAAATAATTTAGGCAATCTCTGTCCCCCTGATATCTTTTCTAATCATAGAGCAGCTTATAATGATTTTTATAAAATTAAATAAATGAGTTGTTTTTAAACCACAGACAAATGTATCCATACACACATTATAAAAATATATAAACCATGCCTTGAGTGGAAGGTTTGACATTTTGCATCAGGAACAACTAACCAGATGCATTTATATTAAATTTTCAAATAAGCAAGTAGAGGTTCTAAGAGTTTAAGTTGAATTTTCAAGGTTAAGAGACTCTTAATAATCTAAATCTTCTGATTCCAAATCCAATGCTCCTTCCCCTTCCCTGTTGGTTTTAATTTACTAACAAAATGGAGTCAAGAAATTTTGATCAACTGACCTGAAATTCTTCAAAGTTACTATGCTTATAAATATTCTCAAAATTCCCGATCATTCCTCTCAATTATTTAAGTTCAAGTCTGTTTCATTACATCATAGCTTGCTAAAAATATCTTGCAATGTTTGATGAATGGTTTAGTGGCACAAGTGAACATGTGAAACTAGGAAATATGTTGATAGCTATTTCGGACTAGCACTATTATTATAATTGTAAATAGATAAAAGGTACTAAAATATTTAAGAGTGCCATAGAGAAGCACTTTTATTTGCCGAACAATTAAAGATACTTGGCTCTCTAAACTTTAGGAATATTACATTTAATAAAAGCATAAAAGCAATGATGGCATCTTAAAGTGTTCTCATATCATGTGATTTAGAAAATTAAAACTAATTTCTAATCTTTTAAATAGGTCTAGCCTTGGTTTAATTGGGACTGTATAAAAGGCACAAGGAATTTAGAATTTAGGACAATAAAAATGGAAAACAATGATATTCCCTTGAGAAAAGTATTAAAATTATTAAATTAATTTTGCACACATCTACCCCCAGAGGATTAATTTTATTTTGTACCTAAAAAAAAAGCAATTCAATCTCTTTCTGCCACTTATCAAGCACTTTTCTTCATGCTCTCACAAGTTCATTGCGATGAGAGATGACCCTGAAAACAGATAAGTTAAAATGATTTCCCAAATGTCAAAAGCCAGAGAAGACAGCAGGACTAGTTCCAGAGCCTTCCCACTGTCGATGCTGTTACTATTTGCACGGCTTCCGCACAAGAAAACAAGCAAAGACAAATTACACTGTTCGGCTTGGTTACTATCCTCAATTTCTGTAGCTTATTTCTCAGTCCCATGACAAACCAGCTCTATTTTTGAAAGAAGACCATTTTATTTACAAAATTATATGAAGTTTGACTTTCTTCTAGTACTGAATGAGGTTCTTTTGTTCCATTAATTGCTCCTCTAATAGGACATTACCTCTGGGAGAACATTAGCTCCCTGTGTCATTGAAAAGACTCATCTGACACTCGGGACCCACCAACTTCCCTCTTGCTCTGTGGGCTCCGATTCAGCATGAAAAGCAAAGCGAGAAAATGTTCTGCTTCACTCCTTTGACATAAAGCAGGGAAGGAAATTCTCTGGGTTATTCACCGACGATAAAGATATTAATTTACATAGCCTATCTTCTGGAAGCCCAAACGGATATTTAGTTGATTTAATAGAAACCTTGCACAAAAGGGCTGGGCATCACAGAATCAGAGCAGGATAGATAGAAAAAGGCTATAATAGAGGCCGGGACCAAGTGACAACCCAGACAGGGATGAGTTTATGGAGTTCTCTCCTGTAGCCTTCAAACTAGTAGACACCCACGCACCTATGCTCTATTTTTAGGCGGTTCTTTAATGAATAATCGCTTACTAGCACTTCACCAGAAAGAATAAATGTAAACAGATGCTTGGTTTGACTAATTAACTGGGCAATTCACCCTCCTCTCCCCATGATCTTGGCTTAGGTAAGTATTCTAACTATGTAGTCTGAACTGGATTGAAAGAGAGGTGAATAAACACCGTTCTTACTCTAGGTTTTAGTACTACAACGTTTCTATTTCATTGATGGAAACATTCAGGAATAGGTGTTTATTCATTATACTTGGGTAATTTTTTTAAAGAGACAAAAATTACTTTAAAAATTAAAAAAGTCTCAGGAAAGCAATCCACACATACTACAGTTTGGGAATCTGAACATGCAAAGACCCAAACAGCAAACGCACAGTTAATCAGACACCGAAGTCACCACTTGAAATTTCTGATGACAGAGTCTGTGATCAAGTTTTGAATGCAAAGAAAAAAGAACCGTAAAAGTGACAGAATTACAGAATTTCCCTTCCATTGGCAATTAAACTCAGACTTGACAATTAAAGTCCAACCTTATTTCATTAGATATTAATCTTGCAGTGGAAATGAGAGGCTTTTTAGGAGTATTTCTGCTACAATAAAAAAGAGTCTTACTAGAGTAGAACAATAAGGTTGCATTGAGAGTTATGAGTAAAACTATTAGGGCTCGTTAGCTAATTATGGTATTGGCATTCTCTTAAGTTAGTCAGTTTCTCATTTATGTCATTTTCTCCTATTCAACTGCTGCAGTTCAAAACGTTTTGACTACTTGCAAGGGAATACATCATTGTTGCCTTTCCCCAGTCTAACTGCACACCACTTTCCAAAGCAATAGCTTCAATCATGCTTCATAAAATCCCCTGCAAGTATATTGTTGGAAACATAAATCAGCAAGCTGGGATTTTAGTATTTATAAGGCAAGCCCAGGGATCACTGACTGGTGGCTTTTCCATGGCCCCATTTACAAAAGAATAAACAAAATTATGAGTTCCGCTAGGACCATTTTTTTTTTTAAACAGCTCCCAGTGGTCTGTCGATACTAGCTGCTGCATCCTTAATTAGAGAACAAAACACTAGCACAGAGGAATTGGACTCCAAGACAAAGATTTCCATTTCCAAACCTCTCTGACTTCATTAGAACACATGGCACAGAAGGGCTACATGTTCCTTTTCACAAAGGCTAGGATCCTCTGATACGCATCTGGCCCTTGTGAGGGCCATGCATTCTGAAATTGTACAAGATAGAGAGATCTTCTTTACAATGATGGTCTCCTACCCTGTTTCATTATAGGGAATATGGGCGCCCCTTCAGACATGCTTCAGTCTCAGAGACCCTCTTTACAGCCACCTTGCATTCTGAATTAAATTAGCTGAATCTCAATTTCACATGTTTATTACATACAGAGATCCAAATTACATGTGTCTGTGTGCACTATTTAAACCTAGATATCTAAACATTCCTAGATTTCCCCTGTGTCTCCAAATTCCAATACACTTATCCTCTGCATTGATAAATTCAGACTCAACAACTGAGACATTTTTCTTCTGGAAACCACTCACCATGTAATCATAAGTCTGCATAAACTTCCCTCCTATTATTCCCCTCTTCTTCTCCACACTATCTACACTTATTTAATTGCAGTTATATTTTAATGGCAATTTTCAGGGACTGTTTCTTAGTGCTCAGAAATACCTGTCTATGTTATAAATGAACAGTTAAATACAATCAGCTGCTCTCCAGAAATTAAAGCAGTTTATCTGTAGGGCATAAGTGTATGTTGATCTTTGCTATAAGAACGACTGAACGAACCAAATGGGCTAATATTATATTCAGATGGTTATATCTGCAATTTTGCTCAGACTGAAACATTGCATACTCTGTGTTATTAAGGGAAAATGAGCTGCATCTCACCAAGACACTTTACAAACTATAGCTATACCCAGCGTTTTCATTCAGACTTCTGAACATGAAATCTGCATCCAATCGTGTTTCATCAGTCACTAACACTATAGCTTTGGGGAGGAGAAGGGCAGAGAAAGGAAGGCTTCACATCCAAAATGTCAAGCCCTGCTGAAGAATGATAGAAGGACTCTGTGTGGAAGAGCAGAAACAACCATTTTCAGGGCTTAAAATGGAGTTCTACCACCCCCTGCTGGAGCACATGAGCAATACAGAAGAGACTAAAAAATGCTTAGAATTGAATATAGTGGGGATATTTTAACTTGTCTCGTAATTTATTATTTTCTAAAAAGAACCAATTTCATGCTACACTAATAATATAATATTCCTTGCAATTATTACACACATCAAAATTACAACTATCTTCTTTTCCTTTAAAGACTTCCACCAATGCATATTTTAGAATTGTGTGTCCCCCAATTAAATGTCCAAACTTGCCTGGACAGTTTAAAATGCTTCCATGCATTGCACATTTTATGTGAATATGGACTATCTAAATAAGGAATAGAAATTCATATCTACCGACAAACAGGGGCAGCTACCACAAATTCTCTCTCAGGTTATTCTACCAGGCTATTCTTTCTTTTTCTTTTTTTCTTTTTTGAGAGATAAAAGATCCCACAGTTTCCACTACCCCCAAAATCCCCTCACAGGTGCAATTACAGTCTAATGTTATAAAATTCTCCAACCTTGCTGTATTAACAAGGGGTGGTGGGGTGGGGTGGGGTGGGGGGCGGTCAAAATGAATGACTGCAACACATCCTTAGTTTTATCCATTTGCTTTCTTACACCATCCATGGCCCCTCTCTTAGTTTCCAACAGAAATAAGCCACCATCGTTCACTTCATAGTCAGGAATTAGGGTCTTGGGGAAGGGGGGGGGGAGTCCCCAAGAATTGAAATTCTTGCACACGACAGATATTTTACAAATGAGTTTAACGCAGATAGTTTCTGCTGCTTCTGTAAAGCCCCATCGTGCCCTTTCCTTCTGCAACCTCAGATATTTAACTGTTAATACACACCATCCTACTCATCCAATTTTTCTGATCATGAAAATACGAGAAAGCCAAAACCCCGGGGGGGGGGGAAGCAGTTTTTCTGGATCACCCGAGCCCCCTGATCCCCATCTCCCATTCCCTATTTCCTCTGCTCTTACCTAAGGGTCTCGACAAAAACAGACACAATTTTAGGGGCAGCTCAGAGAAGCCGAGAAAGAGCGAAAAGCCTCACAACCACGCAACAATCCCCGCAACTTTAGTTCCTCCGCCGAATTCGCCCCGTGCCCCCCACCCCCGGGGTCGGGTGGAAGGGGGAGGGAAAGTCAAGGCAATCCAGCACCACACTCCTACCTTGCCCGCGACTGACAAGCAACCCGAGCAGGTAGAAGGAGAGGAGGAGGCTCATGTTCAGGACGTGACACCGGTGGACAGTTTCAAAGTTATTCGGTCCAGCCCCGGAGAGAGAACCTGCCGCTGCCCCGGCCGCCGCTGCTGAGCCGCCGCCGCTCCCGGGGTGCCCCAGCCGCCCGCAGCCCGCGCGCTCCTCCTCGCAAAGTGACTGCAAGCTCCGCTCCTGCCGCACTATATCCAGGAGGCGGCGGCGGCGGCGGCGGCGGCGGCAGAAGCAGCAGCAGCGGCCGCCGCGGCGGCAGCAGAGCCGGGCGGGGAGGGAGCGGGGGCGGGGGCGGGGGCGCGGGAGGGGAGGCGCGGCCGAGGCGTATCCCTCCGCGCCGCACGGCGGTCGCGGCCCCGCCGGGCGCGCGGCTCCGGGATGCGTCCGCGGCCGAGCTCGCGGCCACGGGTTCGGGCCCCGCGGCCGCCGGCTGGAGGGGCCGCCGCGACCGCCCCCGGGCTGGCACCGGGACGCCCGCGGGCGACGGCGCCGCTCGCCGGCCGGCCCTCCGCGCGCGCCGAGGGACGCCCCTGCGCCGAGGAGCGGCGGGGAGGGCAGCCCGAGCCCCTCGCGGCCGCGGGCCACCTCGGGGTGGCCGAACTGACGATGCTGATGCAGATGCTGAGGCCGCAGGCGTCCGCCCGGGCCCGCGCCCCGAGCGCGCCGGGGCTCTCGGGGCGCAGCGCATCCGGAGGCGGGCGGTGTACCCCGCAGCTCTCGTGCCTTTAGGGGTGCAAGAGGAGGGGGCCCTGTGTCTCTCCCAGGCCCTCCCTCGCGCTCAAGCCCGGAGCGGCGTGGCACCCTGCGCGCTGTCCCCTTCCCACGTTTTCTAGGGCGCCGCGGCAGAGGGGACGCAATTGTCCTCTAGTGTCTGTCTACACCGCCCGACTCCTCGGGCGCTAGAGGGTAGGGGGGGAAATGGGCTGGCTTTTACATCTCGACCCGTTGCTGTTGAGAGCGGTGCCTTCAGGGGGAGACACTGGGGAGGGTCGCGCTGTGGGACAGGCTCTACCCAAAGCAGCCATCAGCCATCGGTGCCCTTCTGGAGGTGTAAAGTCTCTCCCAGCCACCCTCAGTGAGTTCTTCCCTCGGTCCCCAGCGCGCAGCGCTGGCCAGGTCCCCGCGAGTAGGGTCCTGCAAATGCACAGGATGAGTTGTGGGGGTCCGTCCCTGGCCCTCTGTCTCTCCCACCCCACATGCCTGCGTGTGCGTGTGTGTCTGTGTAAATTGAGTCGATAAGGGTGGCGAGCGCCCAGAACCAACGATCCTCTCCTGGGAGGGGGAGCTTATCATTATTTCTCCTGGAAGGGCAGGGAAGGTTTGTCTGATTAATGTCAAATCTGCAGCAAGACAGGTAAGAGGCAGAATCACTGGTCCCAGGGCCCACGCAGGTCCGCCCCCGGGTCACCGCGACCGGCTGGAACTGACAATGGGCCCTTTCATCTACACTTTTGTTCGGGCTCCTTAGAGTACTCGACTGCCTCGTCTCAGACTCAGGGACTACCTGACTTTTTTCTTATCGGTGAGGACACAGAAATAGGAGGGAATAGAAATGTGGTGGAGCTTGGGGATTCCACGTTGAAATGGACATTTCATTGCCCTTAAGGAGGGCAAGGGGCAAAAATAGACACAAACTAACATGCATAGGAGAGAGATTGCAGTGTGTCCTCCCTGGGCAGAGAGGTTTATAAAGAAGAATTACTTGGCATCCTGGGATGGGGTTAGTGGGAAGATGGCAGGGATAAAGGCAGCTCTCAGGGCACATGGTGGCTGAACTTTAACCCATGACCCTCTCAGCACGTCACAGCTGGAGAACTTCCTCTTCCCTCCTGGTTTTACAGTAGATAACATAGTCAGGAAGTTATTTTGCCAAGGTACCCTCCTCACACCTTTTACTAGTTTGAGGACGGACAAACCACACTTCAGTAAGCTCACGGGCAGCTTACAAGAAAAGGTGGAAACAGCACATTTCTAGGTGTGAAATCAATGACTCATAAGTTTACACCATTTTTTTATTCTCTAGGAGATCAAGAAATGCTATACAGTCGGCCTTCTGTAGTCACAGTTCTGCATTCTCAGATTCAACCAACCATGGATGAAAAAAATATTTTTAATGAAATAAAACAATGTAACAATTTAAATAGTCCAAATAAAAAACAATATAGTGCCAACTATTTACATAGCATCCGCATTGTATATGTAATCTAGAGGTGATTTAAAGTATACAATAGACTGTACAAAGGTTATATGCAATTACCATCCTTGAGCATGAAAGGATTTGTGGAGATTCTGGGATCAATCCCTCTGCAGATAGTAAGGGACAGCTGTACACACATGCACATACATACAATCACAGAAAACAGATGAAAATATATTATCTGTGCCAGGTAGCCTCTTCAAAAATTCTACAATGTTTTAATCTAATGCCAGGAGTGACCAAGTGTCTATCTCACACACACACACACACACACACACACACACACACACACACACCCCTTTCATAACCAGGGAAATAATGACAGTGGGATTCTCCTCTCTATTATTAGAAGTCAAATGACTTTTTTCTCAGACAATTGGTTAAACCATGCCTGAATTTGATTGGTAACCTGTGAGGTAATTTTGGCATTAAATCTTCTTAGGGTGAGGGCAGGGCAAAGAGAGGGTAGCAACAATCTATTAGACATTAATGAAATTTCTCATTAAGGTTTGTATTATATATGACCAAATTTCTTTGTGTGTGTGTATGTGTGTGAGAGAGAAAGAGGGTGTGTGTGTGTGTGTGTGTGTGTGTGTGTGTGTGTGTGAGAGAGAGAGAGAGAGAGAGAGAGAGAGAGAAAGAATTGGCGTGAAAGGAAGAGATAAATGGACAAACCATTGATACTTGTGTATATACAAAGGTGATACAGCTATTGATCCTGTCCCTCAATTTGCTAATAGTCTACTGTTTGAGAGATGAGGCATAAGCACACAATTTGATTATATAAATCAGATTTTTAAAATGTCACCAGAAAAGTGAAAACAAACTGCTATTGTGGCATAAGAGGAGGGGATAATTTCTACATAGAGGATTAAGAAAGGCTTCAGGAAGCTTTGAAGAAAGGGAAGAAATTAGATAGGTAGATATGTGGGCAGGGCAGAGAAAAACTTAAGCAAAGCCTGGTGACATGAAATCCCACTGCATGCGTGTGGAAAGCAGAGGGAAGCCTAATTTGAAAAAAGTACAGAGTAAAATACAAAGGTGGGATAGAGCTATGCTCAGAAACCTGATATTTACAGCTTTTCAGCACGTAAGTCCGGACTGTCAGAAGGGCTGTCTCTACTTCCAGGACTGGAGGCCGGATGATGAGTCGCAGTCCCCCAGGAAGATTATGGTTTGAATATATATGTTGGAAACTTAAACTCCAATGCAACAGTGTTGGGAGGTGGAGCCTAATACAAGGTGTTTAGGTCATGAGTTTCACCCTCATGAATGGATCAAGGTCAACCATAAAAGGGTTTATGGCTCTAAGTTAGATCTCTTGCTTTCTCACCCAAACTCACTCTCATCCACATGATGCTTTCGCCACACAATGAGGCAACAAGAAGGACCTCACCAGTTGCAGCCCCTCTATCTGGGACTTTGCAGCCTCCAGACCTGTGAGCCAAATACACTTCTATTGTGTATAAATTACTCTGTCTATGGTATTCTGTTACAGCAGCACAAAATGGGCTAAGGTAATAATCAACTAAGGTTTTCATGGGTTTTCTCCATCATTACTGAAATTGTGTTGCTATGAAGACTCAATAATATGGTGTCACATACTCAAAGCAACTTGCCTCAACTCCTTCACAGCCAAAGACAGAAGGGCCTCTCTAGAACTCTGTCTGAAGCACATTTATTTCCCATTGCAGTGACAAAGTAATATGTATGCAGCCTGACATTTTCCTTAGTCAGTTCTTCTTCTTAATACATTGACCATATGAGAACATGTAGAAAAATGGCCTCTTCTCACTGTTCTCCCTATCCTGAAGGAATGCTTTCCATTATGCAGACCTGGAGTACTATTGTCAAATGTGCCAAATCTATGAACATGCGTAAGCCATGTGCACAGTGTAGGATAGGAAAGGTATAGAAATATAGCCTTTGTCCCTTATGTGACTCATAATTTACATTCAAGACAATTTATCAACTTTATCTACCCGAATAAGTGTTCCAGAGGCTTAGTTGGAACTATAGCTACCTCATTTATAAAAAGAAGAGCAAGTTGAACAGAACTCAGGAATCTATGAAAAGCTGAGTAGTAGGAAATACCAACAGAACTGGATGCGTGGTTAACTGAAAGCAGATCAATTTGATTTAAAAGAATCAATAAAATGAACATGAACGAGTAGCAGAAAGATAGAAAACGATAAGGTGCATTATATGTGGAAATTATCTTCTCGGAGAGATTCTGCTTCTTACATTTACAATCTGTTCTTGCAAAAAGCATACTGGTATATAGCAAACACACAGAGCCTAAGCATGAGTGGTGTACTGTGGACAGTATTTAAAATTTCTTTTTTAAAATTTGTGTATTTCTGATGTTGTTTTTGCTTAATCTCTCTGTTGACAGAACTCATGTGTGTTAAGATCATGCTACTAAGAAATAGGACATTTTGTGTGTTCATTTATATTTTTTAAATGTCACAAACCATTATACCTATTCATTTACTTGTCTAGAAAATTGCCTGTTTTGACTTTTTTTTATTACCACAAAGGAAGAAAAATATCCAGTGTATATATAGACAGATAGCCTGAAACCTCTATAAATAGATGATCCTGTTACTACTTTCCCCTCTCCATTAATGCCACTTTTTTTAATGATCATGTCTTTGAAAATAATCTCAAATTTCTTGATACAGCAACATTTCAGATGCTTCACAAGGCTACTTGTGAGTGCATGACAACAGCTAATTTGAGGGTAAATTTTAGAGTTGAACACCTTCCTTTATACAAATGCTTCCCTTCCATAGCTGTTCTATTTGAAATTAAGGAAAAGAGACAGATTTATGATACTGAGGCACCCTAATTGTCACAGATTCTTACTGTTTAATTTCAAGATACATGGGGTCATTTTCCTTCATGGCTACTTCATGTTCCCTCTGGGCAAATAACTGCTCACTTCACTCTGAAATTATGCAATAACTGCCTATAATTTGCCACTTGCCAGAATAATATTTTCTTAACTCTGAGGGGACATTATATTTTTCTTCACCAAGACATCCCTGGAAAATATAATGATGGACAGAGCAGACAGTGTAAGAAACCTGAAACCCATGGATAAAACAGTGATTGACACAATTTCAAGAATATATTCAGGACAAAAGAAGACAGGAAAAAAGGAATCAAGCGGTGGCTAGCAATGAACCTCTTTGATATGACAAGGATCACGATGTGAAATTCAGGTTGCCCAGATATTGATCACTGCACTCAGGAATCATATTTTTGTCCATAGATAGTATTGACCAGGGTGATGTCTGTACAAATCCTATCATGTGGAGGGCAGTTATTACATACTAGATAACAACAAATCCTTCATCTCTGGCCACTGATCCCACACAGGTATAGGTTTGATAGAACACAGAACATTAGTCAAATGCTTTCTTGTAGGGTAATACAATCAGTACTTTAATTTGAAAAGCCCTTATTGCACAAAGTTATTTGGTTCTTTCCTTAATGAAGATACGTGTTTCTTAATTTTTAACTAACATTAAAAAATTATATTAGTAATAGGCAGGCTAGCAATGGAATTTTTTCCCATACAACCTCAACCCACTAATATTCTACCTAATACTGAACCAGTACACATATTTTAATATACATATTCTTTTATTTTAAGATTTACCTAAATAAATCCTTATATTTTACATCTAAATGAGATGTAACTCTTTTTAAGAAAAATAATGTAGTCTCTTTGCTACTATTATTTATTATCCTCATTTAACTAGATATGTACTTTACACCTGTCATTGGATTTGTTAGCTTTTCTAAAGCTAAGGAACTCAATGCTCATGAGAGAGATTGGCTTTAAAATAAATAGCTGGACTATGTAAAAGGAATTAGAAAAGAAAAATGGGGCCAGGCACAGTGGCTCAAGCCTGCAATCCCAGCACTTTGGGAGGACCAGGCACGAGGATTGCCAGAGTCAGGGGTTCGAGACCAGCCTGGGCAACCTGGTGAGACTTTGTCTCTACAATAAGTCAAAAAATAAACTGGGTGTGGTAGCACATGCCTGTAATTCCAGCTTCTTGGAAGGCAGAGGCAGAAGGATCACCTGAGCCAAGCAGGTCGAGGCTGTGGTGGTCATGGGAGTGCCACTGCACTACAGCCTGGGCAACAGAGTGAGACTCCAAATCAAAAAGAAAAACAAAAGAAAAATGAAAATAAGTATCTTAACAGATTTAATTACAAATTAATATTTATTCTTCCCAAATTCTTGCATGCTAATTATAAAAAAAATTAAATGTCCAAACAGAGATTATCTCTTGAATATTTTGGTATATTGTTCCCTAGCCTTTTTTTTTTAAATATATTTTTGTCTTAATACAATTTAAGATTATAATATTTGGTATCTTCTCTCTGTTATAGTGGAAATAAATTTTGCATTTTCATTAATTTTTATAAATATAAATTTGATAAATTCATTTTATTACAAGCACTGCCCCTAATACACTTAATACTTTTCTTATACTAAGACATTAAAGCCAGGCTCGGTGGCTCAGCCTGTAATCCTGCACTTTGGGAGGCTGAGGTGAGTGGATTGCCTGCGCCCGCGGGTTCAAGACCCGCCTGGGCAACTTGGCGAGACCTCATCTCTACAATAAATCAAAAATTAGCCGGGTGTGGTAGCGCACGCCTGTAGTTCCAGCTACTTGGAAGGCTGAGGCGGAAGAGAGCGGCCACTGCACTCAAGTCTGGGTGACAGAGTGAGACTCCAACTCAAAAACAAAAAA
The DNA here is from genome assembly GCA_027257055.1 of Cephalopachus bancanus. Taxonomy (NCBI): domain Eukaryota; kingdom Metazoa; phylum Chordata; class Mammalia; order Primates; family Tarsiidae; genus Cephalopachus; species Cephalopachus bancanus. The sequence goes on along the minus strand of JAPVLO010000108.1, from coordinate 14,412,731 downwards.
GACATTAAACATTTCACTGCAATTTTTCATTATAATGAATAACACTGCAGTGTGAATATCTTTGCCCACAGAGCTTTGAGCATATTACAGTAGATTGCATCCTTAGACTACTGGAAGTTAAATAACCAGGCAAAAATATGACCAATTGTAGGTAATGAATTTATATTGCCTACATTTTTTTCAAAACTATAAAATTTACTGTCTAATCTGAAAAATGTGAGAACACATCTTTCAATATTGTTTTATTTTATTTTTTTGTTAATTTCTTAAGCCTTTCTATTCTGTGGTTTCTTTTATCATCTTCAGCTGGGTTATCAGACTCTAGATTAGTCTTCATATTCATATTCATATTAGTCTTCATATTCATATGTGTCAAATTTAGGTGTATTGAAGGAACTTAATCCCTATTCTTCTGCTCCAGGATCCAGAAATTCCCATTATACTTTTAAGAAGAGGTTGTATATGTACCACATTTTTTTTATCCAGTCCAACTTCGATGGGCAACATGGTTGGTTCCATGTTTTTGCTATTGTTTTGCTATTGTGAATAGAGCTGCAACAAACATACATGTGCAGGTATCTTTTTTTGTAGAATGATTTGAGCTCCTCCGGGTATATTCCCAATAAGGAATTGCTGGGTCATATGGACAGTCAATTTCTAGTTCTTTCAGAAATTGCCATACTGTCTTCCAGAGAGATTGCACTAGTTTGCATTCCCACCAGCAGTGTAGATGCATTCCTTTTTCTCCACATCCTCGCCAGTATCTGTTGTTGTTTGTTTTATTAATGACAGCCATTCTTACTGGGGTTAGGTGGTATTTCATTGTGCTTTTGATATGCATCTCTCTGATGATTAGTAAGTCTGAGCACTTCTCATGTGTCTGTTGGCTGCCCATATATCTTCTTTTGAGAAGTGTCTATTCATGTCTTTGGCCCACTTTTTAACAGGGTTGTTTGCTTTTTCCTTTCGGTATGTTTTGAGTTCCTTGTGGATCCTAGATGTTAGGCTTTTGTCAGATATATTATGCAGTCATAAAGAAAGACAAACCTATGGACTTCACAGCAACTTGGATAGATTTGGAGTCGATCATACTCAGTGATCTATCCCCGAAACAAAGAACAAAGTACCATATGTTCTCACTCATAAGCTAACCTTGAACAATTATAATACTATAAGAAAGTGATTGGTAGTAGTGGGAAACCGTCAGGGGAGGGGGTGGGATTGGCAGTTAAGGAAAACTGCTAGGGGAGGGAGGGGCATGCCTCATCAACAAGGGTACCTGAGTAATCAACATTTGTATACCTAACCCTGAATTGTACCCCACATTTTTATAATAAAAAAGAGGTTGTAAAACTCTATAACTTGGGGTGACAAAATGTTCTTAATTACTCTAGCTGAACAGCATCAAACTCTCCATATTACATTCATACAAATAAAGCCTAAATATCCCAGTCCCAGGCTACCTAATATCTGAGGAAGCCTGAGGAATGTTGATATGTTTCACACATAAGATCAAGTTGATGTTTCTTATTCAAGTCCCATCTCTACTCTGCTTCCTGGTTGTGACTTTGGCCATCATATAATGTGTTTCCCAAGGTTGTACCTTCCTTCTATATTATGTCACTTGAAGCTCAAACATAGCTGTCTGCCTTAACTGCTCAGGGTTCAATAGAGGTGCTTAATAAAGCGTACAGAAAGTTTGTGAATAACAGAGAAACAATAAAATGTAAAAGGTAGTCCCAATGTTGAATAATAGATACCTCTCAATTCTCAAGAGACTACTGACCACTTATTTGGTTTCCTATACAGAGTTTCCTTCATTAATTCACTTTCTTGGTGCCATGAATTTTTTAAGCACAATTACCTCTCCAAGAAGTTTCTCTAACCCAAAGCTTCATAACCGGGAGCTATTCTGTAACCCTAGAAACATCTGAGAATTGTCAGAGATATTTGAATTGCCCTAACTGGGAGGATGGTTCTCCTGGCATTTAGTGGGGGAAAGGTATCCCACAACGCATAGGAAAGCCCTGCAGAACAACTAATTATCTAGCCCAAAATGTTAAATTGAGGGATCCTACTCTAAACTGTCTTCATTATGCTGAGAATAAGAACAACTTCCTGGATCCCTAGAAAAGGAGCAATTTGTGTACTTCTCTAAACCCCAATTTGTGTACTTCTCTAAACCCCAAAAATATTTTCAATGATTTAATACTTCTTTTCTTTTTCAGAGCAAAACCTACTCTAAACAGGATATGGTGTGATTTCTCATAGTCCTCCCTACAAACAATAATTATATAGAAATTTAACTTTCCAAAGTTTGTTTTCTCAATTTAAATTATATCATTTGGAGGGGGAAGATGACAGCCGAACCAGTTGGACTGTAGGAGGCCCAGTCTGAGTGAGTGAGTGTATGGAAAATTTTGAGAACGTACTGGTGAGCGAGTGGGTATGGGAGTGGCTGGCTGAGTGAGGGATGAGGAGCTGGCAGCCAGGGCTCTCCTGGTGCAGTGGCTGGTGCCACAGTGGCTGGGCTTGGACCCTAGTGATCCCCGGGATGCAAAAGCTGAGCACCATTTTCTTTCTTTCTTTTTATTTTTTAAATCAACAAAACCCTCCCTGGGAAGAAAATGCTGGGAGAGGCTATCTAAGTGGGGGCTCCAGTACAAATGGCCAGGCCCCTGGTCCAATAGCTGGTGCTGCGGCTTCTTTGCTTGGTCTCTGGCTCTCTGAGGTCAGAGAAGCTGAGTGCCATTTTTTTAAAAATGGACAGAAGTTGTCCTGTGAAAAGCAGCGGGGGAGAGACTGTCACCCCAGGTTCTCCCACACCATTGGCAGGAGAGACTGCTGGCTCCAGGCTTTACCTTACCACTTCAGTCCCTGGCAGGGCACTGGCAGTAGGGGCTGCAGAGGGGGGTCTCGAGGCAAAGCCCCACAGAAGAGAAGAAGAGAGGCACCCCACCACCAACTACTCAGGGACTGATTATGACTCAGATGGAATATCCTGAAAGCACAAACTTCAGAGGGACCTGACGGGTGCTGTGTTCCAGGCGCCCCACACCCTACCCTGATCCAGCCACAACACAAAGGGTGTGACCAGAAACGGTCAAGGAAGGACTCCAAAGAGATCAGTGGTGAGTCTGGGACTGACCCAAACCCCCTCCTCCCCAGCAATCCTCTGAACGTCAGACCCACATAGCTGGGCCACAACTGAGAGGGACAAACCCAGGTGGAGCCTGGACGTCAGTTGCAATAGGAAACTCTATTCCAGGATAAGCCTGGCTGGGGCACCCACTGTGAGTACATACCTGGGGAAGAGACAACCCTGCACCTCCCCATGGGAGAAGATCTCCCTGACCTTTCCTGCTCCAGACATTGAAAGAGTGAAAGTGGTGGCTCTGCAGGAGAGACCTGATTAGAGGAACAACTACAAAGCCTGCCACAAGAGGGTAATTTTTTTTATTTTAATTTTTAAAATTCTTTTTAAAAAATATTTCACCTTTGTGCATGAATGTGTATGTGAGGATTTCATCTGAACCCCCTCCAAATTTTTCTTTTTCTGTTTCTTCTTTTATTTGTCATTTTCTGTTTATGGGTGTATATAAATGATTCTACATTCATTTCTCAATAGCACGAGACTTGAATACCTCACTAACAGCCCTAGATAGATCAATGAGGGAAAAAAATCAACAAGGAGATCCAGAACTTAAACTCGATACTCGACCAAATGGACTTAATAGATACCTATAGATTGTTCCACTCAACAACCACAGAATATACATTCTACTCATCACCACATGGAACTTACTCCAAGATCGATCGCATCCTTGGCCAAAAATCAAGCATAAACAAATTCTGTAAGGTTGAAATCTTGCTATTCTCAGACCACAGTGGAATAAAAAGAAATATCAACACCAACAGAATTTCCCCAAAGCCCAAAAAGACATGGACACTAAAGAGCATGATGCTGAACAACTACTGGGTAAACACTGAAGTCAAAGAAGAAATTAAAAGATTCCTGAAAACAAATGAAAATGAAGAAACATCTTAACAAAAACCTCTGAGATGCCATGAAATCAGTTCTAAGAGGGGAATTTATATCTCTATGAGCACACATCAAGAAAATGGAAAGATCACAAGTAGAGAGCCTAACAAATCACCTAAGGGAGCTGGAAAGAAAAGACCACCAAAACCCAAACTTTAACAGAAGAATCCAAATCACAAAAATAAGAACCCAAAGAAGGGACATAGAAGACAAAAATATCATAGAAAACCTCAAAAAAAGGTTGGTTCTTTGAAATAATTAACAAGATTGATAGACCTCTAGCCAGAATGACCAAGTAAAAGAGAGAAAAAGCCCAAAAAAGCACAATCAGAAATACAAAACATCAAGTCACACCTGATAACCTAAATGAAGTGGAGGACTTTCTGACATCACACAACCTCCCCAGGTTGAAACAAGAATATATTGAGACATTAAATAGGCCAATAACAACCCAGGAAATTGACTCTGTCATACAAAAACTGCCTACAAAAAAAAGCCCTGGACCAGAAGACTTTCCAACAGAATTCTACAAAACATACAAGGAGAAGCTGATACCAATCTTATTGAGAGTATTCCAGGCAATTGAGAAGGATGGAATTCTCCCCAAATCAATTTACAAAGCTAACATCACACTGATACCCAAACTGGGTAAAGATCCAACAAAAAAAAGAGAATTAACTACAGGTCAATATCCCTTATGAACATAGATGCAAAAATCCTCAAAAAAGATTCTGGCAAATAGGATCCAAAAACACCATTACCAAGTAGGCTTCATCCCCGGGATGCAGGGCTGGTTCAACATTCGCAAGACCATAAATGCAATTAAATACATCATTAGATGTAAAAACAAGAACCACATTATTATATCACTAGATGCAGAAAAAACTTTTGATAAAATCTAGCACCCCTTCTTGATAAAAACCCTCAAACACCTAGATATCGAAGGAACATACCTCAAAATAGTAAATGCCATTTATGATAAACCCACAGCTAACATATTGCTAAATCGACAGAAACTGGAAATATTTTGCCTGAAAATTGGAACAAGACAAGGTTGCCCATTCTCACCCCTGTTGTTAAGCATTGTGTTGGAAGTTCTAGCTCAAGCAATTAGACAAGAGAAGGAAATTAGAGGTATCCAAACAGGAAAAGAGGAAGTCAAGTTATCCCTCTTTGCTGATGATATGATCCTATACCTTGAAAACTCAAGAGAATCTGTCAAAAACCTGCTTGCACTGATAAAGGACTTTGGCAAAGTGTCAAGGTACAAAATAAATGTGCAAAAGACAGTGACATTCCTATACAACAACAACAAGCAGGCAGAGACCCAAATTAAACCGCAATCCCATTCATAATAGCCACCAAAAAAATGAAATACTTCAATATCTTCCTAACCAGAGAAGTGACAAGTGAAAGACCTTTACAGTGAGAACTACAAAATACTGCTCAAAGAAATCCAGGAAGACACAAACAAATGGAAAAATATTCCATGCTCATGGATAAGAAGAATCAACATTGTTAAGATGTCCATCCTACCAAAGGCAATCAACAGATTCAACGCAATACCTATTAAGTTACCAACATCATTCTTCTCAGACCTGGAAATGACAATACAGAAATTCATACGGAAACATAAATGACCATGAATAGCCAAGACAATCCTTAGCAAAAGAAACAAAACAGGAAGTATCACACTTCCAGACTTCAAACTTTGCTATAAACCTTCATCAATCAAAACAGCCTGGTATTGGTACAAGAACAGACATATAGACCAATGGAACAGGATAGAGATTCCGGAAGTAAAGCCTCAATTTCTCAACCAACTCATCTCTCACAAAGTCTCCAACAACAACCACTGGGGAGAGGGGGACCTATTCAGTAAATGGTGCTGGGAAATCTGACTGATCGCATGCAGAAGATTGAAACAGGACCCCTACCTATCACCATATACAAAAATTAACTCTAAATGGATCAAAGACCTAAACATCAAGCCTCAAACTATAAGAATGTTAGAAAATGCAGGAGACACCTTATGGAATTTGGAACTGGCAACCAATTCCTATTCAGTACCCTAAATGCCCATACCTTAAGAAATAACATAAACAAGTAGGACCTCATCAAACTAACGAGCTTCTGCAGAGCAAAAGAAACCATCAAGAGAACAGGAAGACAGCCCACAGAATGGGAAAAAATATTTGCCAACTGTGTATCTGACAAAGGCCTAACATCTAGGATCTCCAGGGAACTCAAATGCACTAAAAGGAAAAAAACAAACAGCCATCATTCTTATGGCCATCATTAATAAAACGAACAATAGATGCTGGCGAGGATGCGGAGAGAAAAGAACACTTCTACACTGCTGGTGGGAATGCAAACTAATGCAACCTCTTTGGAAGACAGTATGGCAATTTCTGAAAGACCTAGAAATTGATCTTCCATATGACCCAGAAATTCCCCTATTGGGAATATACCCAGAGGAACTCAAACCATTCTACAGAAAAGATATCTGCACACGTATGTTTGTTGCAGCTCTATTCACAGTAGCAAAAGCATAGAACCAATCATGTTGCCCATTGAAGCTAGACTGGATTAAAAAATGTAGTACACAATATACACAACGGAATATTATGCAGTCATAAAAAAGGACAAACATATGGATTTCGCAGCAAGTTGGATGGATTTAGAGTCGATCACACCCAGTGATGTATCACAGAAACAAAGAACAGAGTACCATATGCTTTCATTCATAAGCGAACCTTGAATAATTATTATAATACTATAAGAAAGGGATTGGCAGTATTGGGAAACTGTCAGAGGAGGAGGGGTGGAATTGGCAGTTGAGGGAAACTGCCAGGGAAGGGAGGAGTATACCTCAACAAGGGTACCTGTATAATCAACATTTGTATATCCAACCCTGAATTGTACTCCATATCTTTATAATAAGATAAGTAAATAAAGTAAATAAAAATAAATATCATTTGGAAGAACTCAAAGATAAAGAGGCTTGGTTAGAGTAACTCCAAGGGTACACCTGTATTTCTTACATAAAATGTTTTAATTTAGTACAAGCCTAAACAATCTATAAGAAGACTGCTTTGCCCAGTTCTATTGACATGAAACTTTCTCTCAGTCTCCTTGTAGACAAATATTTGTCAATGGCATAGTTTTGGAGCAGAGATAAGAAAGGAAAATCTTTAAAGTGTATTATAATTTTAAGGCTAGGACAATCTTATTTTATTAAAAAAGAAAAGAAAAGAAAAATACATTTCTAGAATAGCTTGTGTTGTAAATCATATACCCCATTCATAATTCAAAATAATGTCTTTAACATTTAAGGTAGAAACTGCTACACATAGATGACTTTGTTAGGTGAGGAGTATCTCAGAAAAACGGAAAAACTGGTGCATACATACATGCACCATATTGAAATGAACTTGCCAATGGAATCTCTTCAAGAAAGAAAACATGTGTGATCCAAGCTAAAAAATGCAGAAATTGTGAATTACCTGAAATGGCTGCTTACAAAATGGTAAGAAGCAGATTTCACTCAGCAAGCTGTTATATATCCAGAATGCTGAAATAATTTTATCAATTTATTTTACCTCAACTAGTGCATTGTTGTAGAAATAGTATATACATAAAAAAAGAAGCATCAAGAAAGATTAAAACTCAATTTAGTTTCCTGAAGGACACGTCAAAGAATGTCAGTGTTTAGAAAACATAAAGTTGTTTATTTTGTTCCCATGTATATTTCCAGTGCCTAGAACAGCACTGGAAAATGAAAAGGAATAAATATTTGTTGAACGAATGTGTACATTAAAAAGCAATGAAGAGGGTCTTGATAACTAAAATAAAAGGCAATGAAGATAATTCTGCTTATATTATTTGTTGCTTTTTTTATTAAAACTGACTTGTATGATCAAACCAGGGTAATGATTTTTCTGTTACAGAATGCTTAAAAATGGAAAAATGTAAGATTAATTTCCCAATCACTGCACAACATAGTTTGATAATTTATGCCCTAAATGAAGTGTGAGGATATTGCCTGTTAAGACATTTTTAAACGTTAAATTCTATTCTAATAATTTCAGAAGAACATTATTATTTATTGGTAACACTGATATCATCATTCTATATTAATATATTCTTACCTTCTTAATTTAGCTTTTTCATCTGTAATTACTAGACTGACTATAACTACAAATGCCAAAAACCGAGTTAAGAGTGTAAAACTGAGTCAAATCATCATAGACTGACAATGTATTGACTAAAAATCTATCCTAAAGAACTATCTTATTTGTTTTCTATAGGTGTTTAATAAACAAACAGATGCTCAATAAATACTAGGTAATTGTCTGTAATCAACTCTTTATGCATAATATAAAAAGAGAAAATAGTAGTGTTTAATCCTGTTAGGAGTTCAGAAAGAATTATGTTACTAGTTCTACAAGATAGGCCCCTTTTTCTGTTTTGTTTGTAACATATAAAATTATTTATTGTAGGTTCTTACTAGATATCTACTGAAAAAATCTTATATTAGAATTGTCTATAATTCAAATGACTAAAAATTGCTGTACTATAATACAAATGAGGAAAAAAGACATATGGTAAAAGATAATTACAGAAAGAAAGTATATATTAAATATGTGTGTGTTTTATAGTATTATAAAATCTATATGCCATATCTAAAGCTAGAGAACTTACTAATATCTACATTCAAGGGCAATTTTGTAAATTTTGAATAGGTAACGTGTTAGATACTGATTTAAGCCCTTTGAACACATCAATTTATTTCTTACAGCAATTTTATGAAGAACTTTGTTATTCTCACTTCATAGACGAGAAAACTAGAGACAGAAAGTCTAGTAATTTGATAAAATATAAGAACCATGGAGTGTCAGTGCTATGATTTGGACCCAAGCATCTCTGACTACAAATGTCATTTTTTCGATAAGCTTAAAACATATCTTTTGAATATAGTGTACTTATAAGCTGCATACTTAAAGTTCTTGGGAAAGCAAATACACTTTTAAAAAGGAAAAAGTGAAAAAATTTCAAATTTTTCTCACAGATTACAATTTTGAGGTACTTAGACCTAAAGAAGAAAACCTATCAATGACACCAGCAAATATTCTAGGTAGATAGCTTAAAATTTAAAAGGCTCAGAATGATAGTCTGTTGATCTCTGAGAGTCATCAAGGTTACATACATAAGTACATTCATTATGACATACATATACATATGTGTGTAGAAAGAGAGAGAGAGAAGAGAAGAGAAAGAAGAGAAGAGAAGAGAAGAGAAGAGAAGAGAAGAGAAGAGAAGAGAAGAGCAAGCTCTTAAATTCCCTGGGGAAAGTGAATCTCCTATTATTTTCTTTTATGTCTTCATGGTAACATTTATAGCTTTGAGTAATCAATGGAATTTTCAAATTATGTTACATTGACTGATAAAAATAAATAACTTTAGAAACAATTATTTACTAGTTTTTAACAATTTGAATGTATATAACCTAAAAAATAATAATACTCAATAATCATAGATTAAGATAGAATATTCAGGAATTTTATTTCTTCTTCATTTTGAATATAGCTATCTCATATAAGTATTTTACCACATGTTTAGTTTCTCCTAAGTCATAACATTTATATTTTTTAAATCATGTGGCATAATAAATTGTACACATAAAAAAGCAAAATAACTGTCTTTCTCTTTACCTAAAATGACACTCTTATGTACATCTTAAAAGCAGAGAAAATACTTGAGAATTTCTTAAAATATTCTGGTGAAAAGAAAATTTAAAAAGCACTTATTCATGCTTTTTTAGGTCTGAGTGTTTGTAGGAAATTCTCTTCTGGAAACATTTTGAGTAATTTTCTGAAGTGCTCATGAGCCAAATTGCTGATCTTCACCAAGATGAGTAATTATCCAAACAGAATGCTTTCCTGCAAATACTGCAAACACAATTAAAGAGACACTCACATAAATTACACTAGTGTGCACAACTATATTATTTATTTAATTAAATTGGTCCAGAAAACTTAAAAAAGGAACATCAAATATATTATTGGCAATATTTCAGTTATAGATCCTTAAAAAGTAGTCACAAATAAGATACATTTGGTGTGATAGTGAAGTGACAGAAGCTGTGTCACTACCTATCAGCAATGTACAGCTTTGTTCATAATCAGAGATGACCATGGTGTTTGTGAAAGCTATCAACGTTCATGTTGGTTTGATTTACCTGTCTAATTTGACTTGTAATCATGCCCACTGGGTAGGGAATGTGACTAACTTTGTGATCTGACAGCACCTGGTGCACTGTTGGATTTTCACAAAATGTTGACTAATAATCTGCAGAAGTCAATTTAATAATAGCGGAATAGGCCATTACACAGTGAAATTATTATCTCTAGGAATTATTGAAAATATATTAGGTTAACAAAGAATGTGCTGTACTTGGGGTCATTCTCTCCTACAAGAAAATTCCATGTGTCTCTTGATTGCATTTTCTGTTTCTATCAGATAAGAATAATGCAGTACATTCTGAAATGAATGAAATGCAAATCAAAGAGGGAAAGAGCATAGCCCACATGCCATACTGTTTTGGAATGTTCTCTGAAAAAGTTGGCATGAATGTCCACAAAGCAGATGCAGCCCTCTAGGCAACCTATGTGCCATGTATGGGTCTTTAAACCATGTAACCAATGAGAGTGCATCACGAGCATGCTCTAGGATCATAGGATTTTATAACTGCAAGGATTTTTGGCAAAACCAATTCAAGTCGTAAGCTTCCAACTTAAGCCTGAAAATATTAAGTGGCAGGCTTAAAGTCCTATATAGAGTGAGTGATGCCTTTTTTGCTAAGCTACTCTGTCCCAGAACAAAATTCATAAAACATATTTACCTTCCACAAGCATAAATGGAAATATCTGTGCTTAAAATTGTATTTTATATACCACCCTTTGAAATTAAAAATTGAGACCAGGCTCAGTGGCTCAGCCTGTAATTCCAGCCCTTTGGCAGGCGAGGCGAGTGGATTGCCTGAGGCCGCGGGTTGAGGCCAACCGGGAAACTTGGCAAAATCTCGTCTCCACAATAAGTTAATAATTAGCCGGGCGTGGTAGCGCCTATAGTTCCAGCTACTTGGAAGGCTGAGGCGGAAGGATCGCTGGAGCCCAGCAGGTCAAGGCTGCAATGGCCGGAAGCATGCCACTGCACTTCAGTCTGGGTGACAGAGTGAGACTCCAACTCAAAAATAAATAAATAAATAAATGTAATTAAAAATCGCGAGATGTCACCAAGATGGCTGACTAGAGGCACCCATTTGACTTCTCCACAAAGAAAGACCAAAACAATAACTAGATAACCACAGATCAAATAGAGCATGTATGTGAGAACCAATAAGGCTCACCAAAAAAGTGGCAAAAACCCTCTGAGGCACAGAAACTCAAAATGGCAGCATAGAGAGGGAAATGAAGCATCCAACTGAGGTATCTCAAAGCCAAGAGAAACTCTTAGTTGAGGGAAAATGTCAGTGGGAGATTCCCAGCAATTCACATCTCCATAGTACTTGCAAATCTAACTCCAGAAAAGCTCCCCTGCATTCCTCACAGCTCCTGAGCCTAGTATAGGATGCTACCGGGAACTCACACAACTACATTGCCCCAGAAAGCAAAGTTATGGTAGGTCCTCCCCATGACCAAGATCCAGGATTCAGTGGGCATGGTACCATTTTGAGAGCAGAGCCATCACCAGACTACGATCTGCCCCTGCCTCAATTGTTCCTGCATCTTCATATGCCTAGGGCTCTGCCACTGTCCCAAATGCCATACATCATCTGCCAGACCCAGTGGTGCAGCTAAGCCTCCAGGACACATGCTGATGCACCACCTCACACCCCAGGTGCAGCACAACAGGGATGCTGCCCTCTGAACATAGGGAGCCAAAGCACATGCTCCCAAGAAACTGACAGCCACTAGCTCCAGGTCATTGCTACAAGTCATCCTATCCTTTCAAGCAAATGAAATGCCTCATACCTGGACATGCCTCCAAGTAGATCAAAGATTGGCTCACTCAGTGTATCCATCACCAGCAAAACTGCCCCACAGCCACCATAAACAACTACAACATCAGTCACTGAGAGACTTGAAGATACTTATGACACTGATTACAGCTGAATAAATCATACAGATGCTACTCCACTGTGCCCACCAGAACTAAAGTTGAAACACACTACCCAATAGACATTATAGATGTATCTACAGTAAAATGTATTGCCCTATGAAAGCTACTTTATAAAATTAAAAGAAACAACTGTTACACTAGATGCACAGATATTAATTTACGGACACAATAAACATGAAAAAGTGAGGAAACATGATACCTTTAGTGGAACACAATAATTCTCGAAAAAAACCCGAAGAAAAGAAAATCTATAAAATGCCTGAAAAGGAATTCAAAATAATGATCTTAAGGATACTCGGCAATTTACAAGAGAACACAGATAGACAATACAAAGCAATTAGTAAAATGATTCATAATCTGAATTTAACAAAGGTATATATACATATATTAAAAGAATCACCAGAAATCTTGAAACTAGAGTTCAATGAATTAAATAAAAAATACAGTTTAGATCTTCAACAATAAACTAGATCACGCAGAATAAAGAATTTTTGAATAAAACAAGTCTTTTGAAATAAACCAGTCAGTCAAAAAAAAAAAAAAAAAACAGAAAAGAAAAAGGAAAAGAAAAACCGATGCAACCCAAAATGGTACTCTTCAGGGTGCATCAAATTTAAGCTGTCAAAAATCAAAGACAAATAATCCCTCGTCTTTGGGAAGCTGAGGTGAGTGGATTGCCTGAGACTCGACCTGCTGGGCTCCAGCGATCCTTCCACCTCAGCCTTTCAACTAGCTGGAACCACAGGCGTGCGCTACCACACCTGGCTAATTTTTTGATTTATTGTAGAGATGAGGTCTCACCAAGTTGCCCAGGGGGGTCTCAAACCCACGGACTCAGGCAATCCACTCACCTCAGCCTCCCAAAGTGTGGGATTACAGGCTAAGCCACCAAGCCCGGCTAGTAGACAGTTTTAATACTCCAATAAAACATATGGACTGGTTGAATTGATTTTTGAAAATGACTCACAGCCAAAAAAGAAAATGACTCACTATTATGCTGCCTACAAGAAACTTTCTTCATCTCTAAAGACACACATAAACTAAAAGTAAAGAGATGGAAAAAATATGCTATGCAAATGAAAACAAAAGTTTGCAAAAGTCAAAAAACACAGAGACAATAAATATCATTACAAAATTATAAAGGACTCCATTCTGCAAGAGGACATAGCAATTGTAAATATATGTGCAGCTGACACTGGAATACTCAGATATATAAAACAAATATTTTTAGAACTAACAGGATATACAGACCTCAATATTTAAAAAAATGAGGACTTCAATGCCTTATACACAGCATTGGACTGATAATCCCAATAGAAAACCCTCAAAGAAATATCAAAGCTAAAATATACTCTAGACTTAAATGGACTTAACAGACATTTATAAAACATTTATCCATTGCCTATAGAATACAAATTATTATTATTGCATGGAATATTTTCTAGAATAGATCATATTTAGGCCACAAACAAGGATCACAAAGTTTTTAGAAATCAATATCATATCAAATGTTTTCTTAGACCACTGTGCAATAAAAGTAGAAATCAATAAAAAGAGGAGCTTTGGAAACCGTACATATACATGGGAATTAAACAACATGTTCCTGAATAATCAATTGGTCTATACATTAATTAAGAAGAAAACAAAAATTTCTGAAACAAATGAAAATAGAAGCACGGCATACCAAAATCGATGCGATAAAAAGCAGCATAAAGCTGTAATACAACAAAATGAAACATTTCAAATAAATAACCTAAATGATGCACTTCAAGGAATAAAGAATAAACCAAGCCCAAAATTAATAAAAGAAAAGAAGTAAAAACAGAATTAAAAGAAATAGAGATAAAAACGTATGAAAGATCAATGTCATGATAAGTTTGGTTTTTTTAAAAAAGATAAATAAAACTGACAAACCCTAAGGCAGACTAAATTAAAAAAAGAGAGGAAACCCAAATAAATAAAATTAGAAATAAAAAAAGAGCCATTGCGACTGATTCCACAGAAATACAAAGATTATTAGAGACTATTAGGAACAACTATAACAAATTGAGGAATCTAGAGAAAATGGATAAATTTTTGGAAACATATATTCTACTATGGATGAGCCCCTCCCAAAATTAAAAACTGGAGCAGACCAAAAATGGGTAACAGACTAAGACAGTAATAAAAATCCTCAACAAAGAAAAGCTCAGTATCAAATTGCTTTAATGCAAAATGCTATCACACATTGAAAAAGAACTAATTCAAATTTTTCTAAAACTATTTCAAAAAATTGAAGAGAAAGGAATTTTTCCTAATTCATTTAACAATTCTAACATTATCTTGGTGCCAAACCAGATAAGGACAGATACAAAAAAGAAAACTGCAGGTCAATATCCCTGATGAGCATAAATAAGCAAATCCTCAACAAAATATTAGAAAATCCAACCTAATTTTGCATTAAAAAATACAAAGAATACACCATAATCCATGGGATTTATCCAGGGCATGCAAGGATGGTTTAATATATGCAATTCAATAAATTTGATGTATTACATCAATAGAATGAAGAACAAAAACCATATGATTATCTCAATAAATTCAGAAAAAAAGCATTTGATCAAATTCAACATCTCTTCATAATAAAAACTTTCAAAAAATTGAGTATAGATTGAATATAGTTCAACCCAATAAAAGCCATATATGACAAACTCATAGTTAACATCATACTGAATGGGGGAAACTTGGAAGCTTTCTAAGAACTAGAACAAGACAAGGATGCCCACTTTCACCACTCTGATTAAACACAATACTGAAAGTCCTAGACAGAGCATTTAAACAAGATAAACAAATAGAGGGCATTCAAATTAGAAAAAAAAAGAAGTAAAATTGTTTCTCTTTACAGGTGACATGATTTTATATACAGAGAAAATCCTATATACTGTCCCAAATACCTCTTAGAAATGGTAACAAACTCAGCAAAGTTGCAGGATGCAAAAATCAACATACACACCAGCAGCATTTCTATAAACTGGCAACAAATTATCTGAAAAATAAACCAAGAATGCAATTCCATAATTTTAATTAACAATGTGGAAAATATTGACCATTAAAACTACAAAACACTGATGAAAGAAATTGAAGAAGGTACAACAAATATGGAAGGACAACCCATATTCATGTATTGAAATAATTTTGTTAAAATAACCATACAACCCAAAGCAACTAAAATGCCAAGGATAATCTTTACAGAAATTAAAAGAAAACTCAAAATTTGTATAGAATTAGGAAAAAACCCAAATAACTGAAGTAGTCATGAACAATAACAAAGCTGGAGACATCCCACTACCTAAATTCAAAATATACTTAAAACTATGGTAGCCAAAACATCATAAAAATAAAAAATAGATATAAAAATAGAAACATAAAGTGATGTCGCAGAATAAATAACCCGGAAACAAATTTACATATTACAACTAAGTGATTTTCTACCTAAGTTCCAATAGTATACATTGAGAAAAGATGATTTTCATGAAAAAGTGCTCAGCCTCGCTAATCATCAGAGAAATGCAAATCCAAACCACATTGAGTTGCCACCTAACCCCAGTAAGAATGGCCATCGTTAATAAAACAAACAACAGATGCTGGAGAGGATGTGTAGAAAAAAGAACGCTTCTACATTGCTGGTGGGAATGCAAACTAGTGTAACCTCTTTGGAAAACAGTGTGGCGATTTCTAAAAGAAATAGCCAATACCTTCCACATGATCCAGCAGTCCCCCTACTGGAAATATATCCAGAGGAACTCAAGTCATTCTACAAAAAGTATGCCTGCACACATAAGTTTGTTGCGGCTCTATTCACAATGGCAAAAACATGGAATCAACTGTGCTGTCCATCGAAACTGGACAGAATTTTAAAAAGGTGGTACATATACACAATGGAATACTACACAGCCCTAAAGAAGGACAAACATATGGACTTTGCAGCAACTTGGATTGATTTAGAGTGTATCATACTCTGTGACCTATCATAGAATCAAAGAACAGAGTATCACATGTTCTCACTCATAAGTGGACCCTGAACATTTACCACAATACTGTAAGAAGGGGATTGGCAGTAGCGGGATACTGCCATGAAGGTGGTGGTGAGGGAGACACAACATCAATTGGGGTACCTATCTCAAACTAAGCAAAGTGGAGAACAAAGGAAGGCCCAAACTTTATCTGTATGATGACCTATTGTTTGTTGAATCCTGAATTATATCCTATATGTATAAAATAAAATACAAACATCTTAAAAAAGAAAGATCACTTTCTTCAGTAAATGGTGCTGAAAAAACTGGATATTCATATGCAGAAGACCCCTATTCTCACCATATGAAAAAAATCAACTCAAAATATATTAAAGACTTAAATGTGAGACCCCAAAATATAAAGCTACCAGAAGAAAACACAGGGGAAATGCTTCAGGACATTGGTTTCGGTAAAGATTTACAAGTGAGACTTCAAAAGCACAGGCAACAAAAACAAAAATAGAAAAATGGGACTATACCAAAGTAAAAAACTACTGCACAACAAAGTAAACTGTCAACAGAGTTAAAAGAAAGCATGAGAATAGGAGAAAATATTTGCAAGCTGTACATTGACGAGGAACAAATATACACAATATACAGAGAACTCAGGTAACTCAACAGTTAAAAAAAATCTAATAATCTGATTTTTTATGGCTAAAGGATCTAAATCAATATTTCTCAAAAAAAAAAGCATAGAAATGACAAAGAAGTATATAAAAAAGTACTCAACATCACAAATCATCAGGGAGATGCGAATAAAACCCATAATGAGATATTATCTGTCTCCAGTTACAATGACTATTTTCAAAAACACAAACAAAAAATGCTGGCAAGAATGAAGAGCAAAGAGAATTCTTAAACATTGTTGGTATAAATTTAAGTTAGTACAGGGTTATGGAAAACAATATGAAGGCTTCTCAAAAAAACTGAAAATAGAATTACTGCCTGATCTAGCAATACCACTACTGGTTATTTGTCCAAAGGAAAGGAAATCAAACAGATATCTGTATCCCCATATTTATTACAGCACTATTCACAACAGCCAAGGTATGGAATTAACCTAAATGTATATCAATAGATTAATGAATAAATAAAATATTATATGATACACAATAGAATACTATTCAGCAATACAAATTAACAAAATCCTGTCATTCATGGCAGCATGGATCATCTGGAGGACATTATATCCAATGAAATAAGTCAGGCACAGAAAGAGAAATTTTCAAGTTCTCACTCATATGTGTGAACTAAAAAGTCGAGTTCATGCAAGTAGAAAGTAGAATTATGGTTAAAAGAGGGTGGAAATGGTAGGTGAGAGGGCCCTTAAGGATGGGAAGTAGGTTGGTTAAGAAATACAAAACTGGTCGGGCTCGGTGGCTCAGCCTGTAATCCCAGCACTTTGGGAGGCCGAGGTGAGTGGGTTGCCTGGGCCCACGGGTTCGAGACCAGCCCGGGCAACTTGGCGAGACCTCATCTGTACAAAAAATGAAAAAAATTAGCCGGGCGTGATAGCTCGCACCTGTAGTTCTGGCTACCTGGAAGGCTGAGGCGGAAGGATCGTGGGGGCCCAGCAGGTGGGCGCTGGAGTGACCGAGCCTGCGTGCCACTATACTCCAGCCTGGACAATAGAGTGAGACTCCAACTCAAACAAAAAGAAACACAAAACTATAGCTAGATAGGAAAAAGATGTTCTAGTGCAACTATAGTTGGCAATAATATATTCCATATTTTCTAAAAACTAGAAGAGAAGATTTTGAATGTCCTCAACATAAATAAATGATACATGCTCAAGGTAATGCATATGCCAATTACCCTGATTTGATCATTACACATTGTATACATGTATTGAAATATCACCTTGTATTTTATAAATATGTGCAATTATGTGTCCACTAAAAACAAAAGGAAAACACCTCTGTCCATAATTTATTTATTTACTCGTGTATTTATTTATTGAGTTGTGGTCTGTCTCTATCTCGCAGGCTGGAGTGCAGCAGCATGATCAAGGCTTATTGCAGCTTCAACCTTCTGGGCTCAGGTGATCTTTCCTCTTCAGCCTCCTGAGTGATTGGGCCTACAGACATTCACCACCACATTCAACTAATTTTTTATTTTATTTTTTGTAGAGTGAGAGTCTTACTATGTTGCTATGGTTGGTCTTGAATTCCTGGGCTCAACCTCCCAAAGTGCTGGGATTACAGGTGTGAGCCACTTTGCCCAACTTATATTTATTTAGATAAGTGATTTACTTAGGTGATAGGTCAAACAAATACTGCTATCAGTTATATAAATTAATTTAATGGTATTGTTCACTGGATACTATTCATTTACATGTTAGAAAATCAGGTATTTTATTGTTCTTTTATGCATCTGTCTTTTCTATTTTGAATACTTATTTGAAGCAATTTTATATCCTATATTCTTTCTCAATGGGGTTTGATTGCTCATCCAAGGATCATAATTAGTTTGGTCCTTTATACCCTTTACTCTGATATATGAAATATCAGAATGACAGTAGCATTGCATATATTCATAATAGCATTTCACCACTTCTTTCATGGGTTGATGGATTCAGAGCATAGTATTTGAATCTTTACCAAAATATTATGCTGTCCGATGGATCTTTTTTTCAATAAAATCATGATGCAAATAAAGTAATTTTAAAATCCTGGTATCATACACACTCAAAGCTATTCTTTATGTGTTATTTGCTATACATGATAAAGTTCCTCTGCAACTTGCATTGATTGCTAGATTATAGTAACTCTAAAACAAACAATTGTACGTGATTTTATGGTTTGAGGTGGTATATAAATATGACTTTTTTAGGATTGCATGGAGAAAAGGGTCTATCTACGTAGAAATAAAAACTCATGACTTACCATTCATTTGCTTTATGTAACTTGTCAGACTCCTTTTATGTCCCTTGAAATAATACAATAATATTAAAATAAAAATGCTGGCTAGACTTTTGCCTTCATATTGTCACCACATGCTAAAGTTATGCATGTCCTTTTCTAAATAACATGCTGACACTCGAATTATACCTGAGGATTTTTTTTTTAAACTCAACGTACATTATTTTACTCTGTTTTGGTACTTTTTGAACTTTGAAAAAAATACCATGATAGTGTTTATGTTGAAATTCTTCGGCTGGGCGTGGAGACTCAAGCTTGTAATCGCAACATTTTGCGATGCTGAAGCAAGAGGATTGCCTGAGCCCAAGGGTTCGAGACCAGCCTCGGCAACTTCATGAGACCTCGTCTCTATAATAAATCAAAAAACTTGCCAGGCATGGTGGCACATGCCCATAGCTCCAGCTACTTGGAAGACAGGCGGAAGGATCGCCTGAGCCCAGCAGGTCGAGGCTGCAGTGGCCGTGAATGTGCCACTGCACTCCAGCCTGGGCGACAGAATGAGACTCCAACTCAAAAAAAAAAAAAAAAAAAAAAAAAAATTCTTTCATCCAGAAATGTGTTTGTCTCTTATAAAAAGGAGTCAGTTTTTTCCTAAATAGAATTATAAAATATATGATAATATTCTCATGATAAGCCCTCTAAAACTAATACAACTAAATATCATGCATTTCAAACTTACAGAAAAGCAAATAATAAGTGTGGCATTTACGTCAACATCTAAAAGGACAGACCATGCCAGAGTCCTTTGCTTTATGCCCAGATAGTGGTTTTTGGCTTATAGTCAGGAAAACGTATCTCTGTATTCCTGTCTCCCAATCCTGAAAATGGGAGGAATATTTTTAAGGTGATTTCCTTTCTTGTCCGTCTTCTCCTGAAATGACCTTTGTTTATTCAACGAGTGAAAGAGGAAAGACCTTATCTGTAATCCCTGGAAACGACTCAGTTATCTTTCTTTACTTTTCCTGACTTGAAAAACCTAATGCCCTGAACAACTTCTTTAGTCTAAAAACATGGAAAACTTGAGTTTAGATACCTGACGTTTACTGCAGTGTCAGATTTCAAATGAACAGAACAATGTGTAGAAATTTGGTTTGCAGCTTTATCTAACAGAATGGTTCTTTTTACTACAAAGGGGTGAAGATTTTATTGCTAGACGTAAGAAAAATGGAGTCACCAATTGGGCTAGACTTTTTTCCAAAACACTCTCTTTTTTCAAATCTCTCATTATAATCTCCCTGTGAAGTGGAACATCGTAGACTTCCTCCTGAAGCTGAAACAAGCTCTCTTTTGCTAAATATGTGCTGCTACCCCTAGTGAAAGTTGGTGGCAAGAGTCACTGAAAGAGGGAGAATCAAAGCGATATCCAACTCTAGTTTATTCTTCCCAAAAGACAGATCTGGAGATGCTTTTCTCTCTAGCTTACCCGAGAAGCAAACACTTCTTACTGAGAAAAATTTGCATTTTTTCAAAGATAATATGCTATATTTGCAAAAGAAAAAGATCATTTTTTTGTCAACAGCTTCTTTAAAAAACAATAAATTATAATAATGATATTAACAAAGAAACTTTAGATCTGTCTTGGCCAAGCACAAGTTCAAATTCTACTTTTTTGTTTTAGTTTTTGGATTTTAAACTTCAAATTCTTCCTAACCTTAATTAGAGGAGTTGTGGCTTATTTTTATTTGATCAAACACCTTTTGCATATGTTTGACCATTCTTTCAGGAAGATTTCTTACATATTTAATATAATAACCTAATAAGGTTTTCAGTATCATGTGATATAATTATGAACTATTAGTAGAAGATATGCACTTGTAAATATGTATGTACCTACACATATGAATACATTGTATATCTCCACTGATTATATATGTGTGTATGTGTATCTATCAATCTAGTGGAGTAGTTTACTATAATTTTGTAGAAAGACATTCAGATTGTATCTACTACCAGAACTGACAACCTCCTGACATCCTCTCATTCCAAGATCCAATCAGATCCTTTCTCATTACCCTGTGCTTATAAAATCTGATTGAGCCCCATGTTTCCAGCGCAGGGAGACATATTTGTGCATTTTCTCCTTTTTGTTTGCCTGTCGAATTGCAATAAAGCTCTTTTTTTCCTAAAAAGTCAGTGACATGCTATTGACTTCAGTGAGCATTGAACAGCAAGCTCAATGATTGCTAAGTTACAGTACATTCGATTTTTATATAGTTAGCCTCATTATTACATAGGGCACAATATAGGGTTTATTGGGAGTACTTTATTAAAGTACATATCCAGTAATGTTTATAATTCTAAAATTTGGAGCTGATTGAAAGATGCTTCAAGAAAAATGTTGTATTTGAATATAAAGGCAAAAATTAGTAGACATTCTCTTACCAGCATCACATAAATAGTTGAAAGAAAGTTCTATTTGTTAGATATCAGTCTGATAGAAAGGGCAATTCCAGAGAGATTTCTTTCCCCTGTGCTTAGGAAGTCATCCTTCCATAGAAATAGTTGAAAGACTGGAAAAGTCGTTAAGTACATTTTAATTTATTTTTCTAGATCTAGATAGAACTTATCCTAAACTCTATATATGTCCATACTAGTCTCAGTTAGTGATAGATAAGAGTATTTCATACACTACAAATATATTGAGAAATTCTTCTTATCATATCTTTTTTATTTTTATTTTTTGAGTTGGAGTCTCACTCTGTCTCCCAGGCTGGAGTACAGGGGCATGCAGGCTCATGGCCACCTGCTGGGCTCCCAGTATCCTTCCACCTCAGCCTTCCAAGTAGCCAGAACTACAGGCATGCGCTACCACGCCCAGTTAATTCTGTTTATTGTAGAGATGAGGTTTTGCCAAGTTGCCCGGGCTGGTCTCGAACCTGCGGGTTCAGGCAATCCACTTACCTCAGTCTCCCAAAGTGATGGGATTACAGGTTGAGACCCCGAGCCCAGCCTTCTACTCATATCTTAATAAAAAACTTAAAATTTGCAATGCATGTCTAGTTTCCCACATCTGCTAACATTCCCCTGCTTCACCCTCTATCCTTGCCTCAATTTCTAATCTACTCCTGTCTAAGCAGTTTCTCTTCCTAAATGCAGAGAAAGATAATGAACTGCTTTAACTAGCACCAAGACAGGGAATATTGTCAAGTCCCAAGTTAACTTGGTTTCCCTGCATTAATCCTATGCTCCAATCTCAGTAGCTGAATATACATCTTTTTTTTTCATACAAAAGATTGTACACTACTCTTGTCTTTTTTGTGGCTTATTTCTTGTCCCTTAACTCTAACTCCATGTCTAGGAAACTAATATTTTTGAAGCAAACAACAACAAAAAATTATTCTTCCTAATTACTGGAATGTCCACATGTTGCCTGCAGTTATGTTTAGCTGAAGGCTATTAGGAAGCCTGGAGTGCTTAAATGATCAGCAATCGCCCTTTCTTACCTTTCTGGTCCAATGCACACTTGGCACCTGATACTGACTGTGTCACAACTGCCAACTGTTACCTTCCCATTCTTGCCAGATCTTGAACTTGTTCCCATGTCTGTGCTAATCCTGAATTTGTTTTTAAATCTGTTTTAACCCAGTGACAGTACTGTCTGATTAAACTTTCCGGCTTCTACTACATCAGATAGGACTGAAGCATGCTTAAACATGTATACTAATTAATGTATTTGAATCTTTAAATATTATTCCTACTTTTTGGTGTCTTTTCTTTCTTGAGAAATAAAATGAATGTTTCATTTCTATTTCCCAGCTTCATGTATCAATTAGAACTATAAGAAGATCATTTAGCAACTAAATTCATTGCATAATAGGAAAGTAACATATTTTAAAATTGATGATTGAATAAATAAATATATTATTATTAAACTACCTTTATGCTAGCTTGTCTTGTGCCTAAAGAGAACAGTCTAAATTTATTTAATAGGCACCTTCATCATTTATTTGCTTTGCATCTAATCATTAACTTCTTTGTGTTTTCTTTTTGTCTTCTGTAAATGTACTTTCTACTTTTGAGTTGGAGTATTTTTTATCTAATGAAGGCCTTATTCTCACAAGAAGATTATATTTAATTTTAGAGAAATATACTTTTTATTTAAGTAATTATATTTTGTTTTCTGCTTATTTTATCTAATTTTTATCATTTATTTAAAAAATAGTACTACATGAATGATAATAAAAAATAAGTATCAGTGGCTATTGTTATATATGCTATATAAAATTTAGATAAATATTTGTAATCCATATAAATATATAATCAAAATAAACATAATCTATATATATGCACATAATTTATACAAATGTACCTAACATATAAACATGTAATTTGTATAGTAATACAATTATACATAATTTGTATTTATATATGTGTATGTGTATGTACAAATATGCAATTATTAATATATACACAGAGCAGAGACTCCTAACATGTATACCTCATAAATATAAATAATTAATAAACATTTCCAAATAGTAAATGCATAGCACTATGGTTTTTAAGAAACACTGACATTAATAAAACTTCATATTCTACTGCTGAGCACTATGAAAATTAATAAAGATAAAGATTGAGTAAAATACATTTCCATGGCTAAGGCTTAGAATATATTATGAATTTATATTGAAATGTTCAGAACTAATTCTATAACATAAATATAATAAAGTCAATTCAATTTTTATAGACACATTTAGACTACAGAATTTAATGAAGTAACAAGGTGAATATTAAAAATGGTCTTCCATAAACTGTTACCTTTTCTTTTTGTTACCGTGCATTAATTACATAACAGACTTTTTTAAGGTTTGTAAAACTTGTGATTTTTTTCTAATATGTATTGAAATTGTCACTGTATTACATAAAACTTTTGTTTGTTTTAGGACAGAAGTATTGGTGGTTAAACATAATGTGGTTTGGGTACAAATATTTTGATTAAATATATTTAACAGATATACAAATTAGCTCACCTCTGAAGAACAATATAAACTGTGAACTTTTTTTAAAAGCATGAACAACCTATTTCTATGGGGTATAAATATTTTTATGGCAAAATTATTAAGGTTCACTTCTAAATTACATTTATCTTATGTTCTGATTTCCAGTAGACAACAGTCTACTAAACATCTATCCTAAGAATGCCTTTTTCCTTGTTTCAATTAATTAACTTAAAGTCATGCTCACTTCCTATGGAGTAAATATAAATAAGTTATTCTTATTATTTTATGATAGTTTTTATTAGAGAAGTTGATTTTTCAAAATGTTGATCATTTTTTTCTATTTCTTTCAGCTACTGTAAAAGAGACTAGGCAGACACCAGAGGGAGCCCAAGTTACCTAACCCTGCTCTCAGGAGCTAAAGTGACATCACCAATCATGCTTTTCATAGATAGATACGATATTCTGAGTCAGTTCATCACACCTAATTATGGAAGAAAGCAAACAATTGCTTAATTTGTTGAATTTTATTAAAAACAAGCTGCAACGTACATTTTCACTATTTAACATTGATTTTTTTAAATTACTTTGAATTTTTTTTAATATAATGCAAAGCCATGAGCAGTTTCTAAAACAAGTTGGAATCTTAAGGAAGAAGACAAATATGGATAATGTGACGTCTTTTAATATTTTGATGTCACTGTACTGGCAACCCATGGTCGATTACCCTCCCCCGTTATAAGAGCATATCAGTTTATAGCATTAGCAAGTTATTTTGTTTTATTGTTTCATAAATGATGAAACTTTTCTTTAAGCCCTGTCTCCATTTCTTCCTCCTCTCATTCAGACTTATTTTTTTCCCTAAAACTAATGCATGTAAGAAATGCCTGGAGCTAAGACAATTCACTTTTTCATTTGGTCTTCAGCAATAACAGAATAGAGATTCCAGCACTTCACCATACTCATGATTTAGTGATACAAGCTCTGTCTTTGAAACCTGCACACCAGGCAAAAGAAGGAAAGCTTGTGTTCGGATTGGTGCTTATTGGCTACAGTTCAAACATCTGGAGCGTCAGTCTTTGAACAACAAAAAGAATTTCTAAATTCCCTTTTGCAGCTTCTTTAAAGTGCTTATTGATTGCATGTTTTTCAAGTAATTCTAATGCCAATTCATATAATCATATGAAAATGATATTCTGTTTGCCATGGATATTTAATATTCTTCCTTTATAAAATTTTGTGTTAGAGGGCTTTTGTTTTGGCATATTCTGTCATAGCAAAGAGATAATGGGTTTCATAGCAGTGGAGGGAAAAAAACTGGTTTATTTACAACTAGTACAGATATGAGTCTCTCACTATCCCTTTTGGAAATACTTCTCCCAAATTCCTGAATCAATTTTAATTTACTATTGTCATTTAAAAATAACTTTGTGACTTATTTTTAAATGTAGTTCTGTATAACATTTGAATACACCTTTCAAAAATCAGCTTTGTCCTTTTTTCCTCCTAATTATAATGCCTATCTCTGACTTTTTTTAACTCATTATTTTCTAGATATTGGGTCCATTGGTAAAGTTAATTCTAATTACTGAGAGTCTCTTTTTATTTCAAATATTTCTCCCTGTAATGTGGTGAGTTTCTGCCAACCATTCCTTCCTTCCAATCAAAGAACTTCCAAAAAAGTTCTTTTTCCTAAAACAGCCCTGTGTAAGAAAAGAAATAGGCTGGGCTTGGTGGCTCAGCCTGTAATCCTAGCACTTTGGGAGGCCAAGGCGAGTGGATTGCCTGAGCCTGCAGGTTCGAGACCCACCTGGGCAACTTGGCAAGACCTCGTCTCTACAATAAATCCAAAATTAGCCAGATGTGGTAGCACGTACCCATAGTTCCTGCTACTTGGAAGGCTGAGGCAGAAGGATTGCCAGAGCCCAGCAGGTCGAGGCTGCGGTGGCCGGGAGCATGCCACTGCACGCCAGTCTGGGTGACAGAGTGACTTCAACTCAAAAACAAAAAAAAAAAAAAGAAAAGAAAAGAAATAATTTCGTCCATTGCACTAAATAAAAAATTAAATCTTTGTGTTTACAATTGAAACAATCCTTTCATTTTTTTAATTACTACATTTCAAAACTGTCTAGGGTATTATCAAGTAGATAAAGGAGAAAACTTTAGGTGTGAAGGTGTGACTTCCTGATAGCACATGTAAAGTGAAAATGGCAATATGCACTGGATTACCTACGTAACTTTTTATTATCTGTTCATCTGGAAGGAGCAATATTTTATTTTTTAAATGTACAATTTCTATAAAGATGACTAGTGTGTATAAAAGCGTGCATGCTCTTTTTAGAATCATTCACTTGGGAGATATTTACATGTAAATTTTCCATAAATTAGTTTTTTTAACATAACGCAATAACATACAAGTATTTTGAATTTTTGTTAGGTAAGTGGGATGGTGTTCTGAAAAAAAAGAGAGAGTAAGAATTTGTAAAAATAAGAGATCATCACATATATTGATATAACCTATATAACCATGTGATTTCAATCACATTTCCTAAACCTTTTAATCTCAGTTTCCTTGTTTGAAAATTCTGAACATGTTATGCATCCCATGAAACTGTTGTCACAATGTAATGGATGGTTTATATGAAATATCTGGCATACTATGTTTTATAATAGCCACTGGATAAATATAAGATATATTTAAATATTTTTCAGATGAATACTGTAGTTTTACTGGAAGTAAATTTTCATCTTAATATGTTTTCTCTCCAGCATATTGTGTTGAACTTTTATCAAAAGGTAGATGATAGATAGATAGAGATAGATGACAGGTAGATTGGATGACACACAAGATAATGATAGGATAGAGAGAAAGAGACAGAGAGAGAGAAAATAGATCAGATAAGAATATTGTATCGTGGTCATTGTTAAACTATCAATCACTCAGAAACATGTTTGATATGCCTCTCGCCTAAAACACTTTTATGCACTTATATTTTGTCTTGGTAGGAAGGGAATGGGAATTAGATGTCTTCATCAATTATTGAGATACTAAATCCATTTATACGCAACAAAACACATACTGTGTTAACTTAAACCCTAATGAGTTACTTTCCAGTATCTGTAACCACACCTTGCCTCAGCTTCTCCTGGTTCCTCTGTATCCCTCTGTAACTCACACGCAGCAGTGCTGCCTAGATTCTGGCATTATACCGAAGTTCTTCATTATACTGAAGTTTTTCACTGAAAAACCAAAAACCACTGCCTAAAACAGAAGAACACCAAACATGTTTTGTTTTGTACTATACTCAACCTGGATTTTGAGATTCAGCAATGACATATTTGGTCCTAGCATTGCTTTTTGCTTTGAGCTCAAAAAGCAGTTTTGCACCTGAGCATTCTTTTCTCAGCTCAAAGCACATTTCCCAGTGCATTCAGTCTAAATGCATACACACTTCCTGATAACTTGTTTGAGGTTCAACACTTAATGTAAATACTAAGTGAATACTTTAAAACATGTCACAGACTTGATAAAAAGGATTGCTAGTTTGTGTTGGCAGTATATGTCTCAGTTTAATTTAAATACTTGATAAATAAATACATCCCTTAAGCACCATGAGTGTTGGAAATATAGGCAAGATAAAATACTGTTATTTTCTTAAATATTAGCTGGAAAAAAGTCTTAGGCACATAGTGTATGCAATATATACATACAATTATTGATAGTAATTTTAATATACTGAAAAAAATCATAACTATAAATCATAAGTTGGATGTAAGGAAGCAGCAATAAAAAGCACTATTTTTATGTTTAAAATGCATTGGCCTTCTCTTATATTAATCATCATGTATACTTAAAAAGACAGAAAAAGTTTCAAAAGACTGCAAGCTGCCTTTGTCAAGCAGTATCTCCATAATTTGAACATTATTGTGATAACCTATTTTTCAAAATTCCACTGAAAATCATTTATACATCTTAATTATTTTTCAAAATATGTAAGAAACTCTCAGTAAAGAGCTGTTTCTCAGTCCTCATTGCATTCAAGTGGTGCATTTGCTACATACTGTTTTAGAGATGTGGCATTCAATTACAGTGAAGGGATCTGTATACTCAATTTCCCATGCCCAGACTGTGCTAAGACATTTTCTCTTTATGTCACTGCTCTCTAGACTGTCCAGACAAAACAGGTGGTTGCACATGGACAGCAAAACATTAGAAGCATGCTATGTTAGTGACTGCAGCCCATAAAACCTTGAGTTTCTGTGTTTTTTTCTTTTTTCAGGATGAAAATTCTAGAACTATTTATTTCTGGACAACTGGAGAAGGCTTACTTTCAAAATGGATCCTCCTCACCACCAACCTTGGAAGAGTTTAGTCAGCTTCTCTCATGTGAAGACAAAACACACCCAAAAAACTCCATTTGGA
Organism: Cephalopachus bancanus; assembly: GCA_027257055.1. NCBI lineage: Eukaryota > Metazoa > Chordata > Mammalia > Primates > Tarsiidae > Cephalopachus > Cephalopachus bancanus. The sequence continues at coordinate 14,384,175 of JAPVLO010000108.1, read as the reverse complement.
AGCCGTCATTAACACTGAATTAATTGATGCATTAACCCTATGAAGTCATATAAAAATTTAGTTTTTCTTTATGTCTCTTCTATTTCTTTGTGTGGCTAATTATGTTTTCCAAAATACCTTCACAAAATGGTTTATCGAGAAACAGCTAATTCATCTCTCCACCTAATAAATTACATTCCTTTTAAATTGTTTTGACCGATATACAATTACACCAAAATTTAGTATTCAATAAAATTTTACTAATAAGAGGGAATAGATGTAGCTAAAACATAGATATCCAAAATTATAACATATCAATTTCTCTGCAGCCTCACCTTGCCGACCCTTAATATTGTTTGATTCCACTTAGGTGAGGTATTTAAAATAGTCAAACTCAGAGAAGCAGAGAATGCACTAGTGATTGCAAGGACTGGCAAGTGGGAAAAATGAAGAGTTGGTATTCAAAGGATTTAGTCTGGCTTTCACTAGATGAATAAGTTTTAGAGATCTGCTGTATAACACGGGGTCTATAGTTAACACTATGGTATTGTACATGTCAAGATCTGTTAAGATGAGATCATGTTAAGCGTTCTTCAAATACATGCAAAGGCAAAGTAACATTGGGAGGTTTTTGTATATGTCTAATATCTTAATTGTGGTGACGGGTATCATGGGTGTTTGCATACAAGAGGAAAGCACACACAAAAGTGGAATTATCTTTTGGAAGGTGTGCTTTTTTGTAGCTCTCCCTAACCCTTCCTTAAGAGTTCCAGGAACCCATCAGCATCATTGTACCAGCTAGTGTTGTTATGAGAGGCTGCATTTGGCTTCAGTGAATTTTTTTGGAGATTCCTTTTTAATTTTCCACAGCCTCAACCTCCTGGAGATTCTTTCAGTATGTTTACCCATTTCACGATTGGTAATTTATGAGCGTACCAACCCACACTGAGCTGAGTGTTCAGCAGTTTTGACCAAAAATGGCATAATCTTCATGTCCCGCCCTCCCTATTCACCCAATCTCACCCAAGCAAATTTTTCTCTTTTTTTGGCTTCCCTGATTAAAAAAAAAAGTCAGCCGGGCTCGGTGGCTCAGCCTGTAATCCCGCGCCTTTGGAAGGCTGAGGTGAGTGGATTGCCTGAGCCCGCGGGTTCGAGACCCGCCTGGGCAGCGAGATCTCATCTCTACAATTAATCAAAAATCAGCCGGGCATGGTATCTCATGCCTATAATTCCGGCTACTTGGAAGGCTGAGGTGGAAGGATCCCCGGAGCCCAGCAGGTCGAGGCTGCGGTGGCCGGGAGCGGCCACTGCACTCCAGTCTGGGTGACAGAGTGAGACTCCAACTCAAAAAAAAAAAAAAAGTCTTTAAAGGGAAATGTTTTTCTGATGTGGATGAGGTAAAACAAAAACTGCAAAAGCACTACAAGGCATCAGAATAGACGAGTTCAAAAACTGTTTTGAACAGTGGAAAAAGCATCCCAAAGGTCATATTGCATCAAATAAAGATTGCTTTGAAGATGACAGAAATTTTAAAATGTAAGAATAAATACACAATATTTTATAAATAAATTCCAGGTTTTTTTTGGTCTCTGTACCTTGCATGCCCAAACTCATCAAGTTATACTCATGAATATGTTCGGTTCTTTGCATGTTAATTATACCTCAATACACCATTTTATAAAAATACGGGAAGTGAAAGGATTTCTGAAATTTGTCATTTCTCTCTTCAAAAAGAGCTGGTAGCAATAGGAATTGATCACTGCATATGTCACTTATTATTATTCATAAGGGACATTTTGGCCATTCATTACATAGTATCTTTTAAATTCACAGTGAGTGTATTATATGATGGTCAAATAACTGTTCAAGGATTTTTGAATCTCAATTTTATCAATCTTCATATCAATTATTTACCTTAGTGCTTATTAAGAGACTAAACACTGTACCCTTTCACAAGAGTTTTTAGCATACCATTTTCTTCTTAACGTACCTGAAGCTAAGGTGATTTAGGAAATAAGTAAGTAAATGAAATGATACCTAATTCATAGCAAAGATTTTTCCAAACTCTACTTTGTGTTTTATATGGATTACTTATTCAATTGTCATAACAAACCCATAAAGCACATATTATTTTAATTCTCATTTACCATACAAGAAATCTGAATCTTATAAATATTAAATGCCTTGCTTACATCTCACAGATATAAATTGTAGAAGCAAGATTCCTATGTTCTTCCCTACAATTCCATAGTATTTAATAGTACTGTTAATAGAAGCTTTAATGGTGGCTAATGTACATATCAGACCCTTACCAGCATCTGACCTAATAGCTTCATGCCAAGTGGTCATAAATCAGCGAAATGGCTTAATAATTCCTATTGACAAGAACCATTTATGAGCAATATAAGATAGCTGAAATTATAGTCACACATTCTGTAGCTTTATCCTTTTTTCTTTTATACCGAGGACCCATTAATATGTTTCACATGATTTGAAATGTATTCAAAGCAAGTCAAACGTTTACAAATCAAAACTTCAAAATTAACAAGCAACAAGTATGCTGCATTATCAAGTCATCATGAGACTGAACTGCATATCACTCAAAAATAGAATAGCTCCAATTGAAGAGAAGTATTACATATATAAAGTCACAGACTTCACATCGCCATTGGTGTTTACGCTGCTATCTTCCCACCTCTATTGTCAACTCTTATCCTCTATATATCTTCAGTTGCATATCTGTGCTACCTGAGCTGGATCCCAGAATACCCCTACAGCACCATAGGTTCTTATTTAAAAAAGGGAGAGTCAAGTGCAACTGGCTGCTGAAAAAGATGCAAGAATTTTGTAAGTTTTTACAGGCAAGCACATATAACACCATGTTTTGAATTGTCCTATTGTCTGTATTGCCTTCAAGTTCTGTGAGATGTGACTTCAGATCTTGCTTCTTTTCAGTCACGCTTATTCCTAAAGTAGTGGAGACTAGCCCATTACCCACCAGGTTCTAAGGGTGCCCTGTAGGTTATGGGGATCAGTTTCTCATGGTCTTCCTGTTACCACTTGGGACACATCAGAATGCCATAGCACAACATTAATAAAGCTCTTCCCTCGAGCATTTTCCGAGCTCCCATTGCTGGCGTGACTTCTGTTAATAAAAAATAAAAGAAAATAAAACATACAAGCTGCTGCAAAACTAAAACCTGAGACAAACTGGATCTAAGATTTCAACCTAAAAACTTAGGATAAAATTTAGTTCATTATATATTAGTAGTTGTTTTGATTAACACTACTATGTGTGCAATTGGAAATTACTATTATTATCAACATTACTATTCAAGTTATAAAAACTACAGGAAATTTTTTTGGAAAACTATGAATATCTACAATTTACCCTTATGAATTATCTGATTCTAGTGTTTTGTTGTCATTGAGCTACTTTGTAACTAATTTGTATGATAATGATTTACATGCAAATTCTGCATTGCGTAGTAGTAGTTTAATTGATTTTCTTCTTCCATCCTGCAGAAAGTCCAACTTTGCCTCCATGTACATATTTATTTTAATATTTCTAGTCTATAGATGACTTTTCCTTTTTTTTCTTGTTTGAACTAAATATAACATGTGTCTGGCTCCTTCATTAAATAAGTTAAATAAAAATCTTAACCCTATGTTCCTTTTAATACATTTTTTTCTTAAGAATAATTTTAACTTTTTTTTGAAAATCGAATCTTAACAAAACTTAGGGCTTCCTTTAACCTATATTAAACAAGTGAACATTTACATGAGATAATGTGTGTGAAACTATTCTGCCAGCTCTGAACTCTGCCAACATAACATAAAGTTATTACAGTAACAAATGAAAGAGACATGAGAAACACAATATTGGGAGAAAAATCTAGTATTCTCACTAAAAAGAAAATTTTTAGGAAGTTTTATTTTCTGTCAGTGAATTCAGGTACACTGGAAATAATAGGAAATACTGATCAGAGTTGAGAAAACAGATCATTCAGAGAGTGATAAATTGTTTAAAGAAAACCAGTCTGAATCACAGGAAGACAAGCACATCTGACAAACCTGATAGCATTTTGCTTGATAAAATAATACAGTTGTCAAAGAAAATTGGGGACATAATTTTACTACAGTACAAATCGTTCCCTAAATGACCAGATAGCAAACTAAATCTACAAGGTCAACCGTTATGGCAGAAAGTGAAAGACAGATACTTGCATAAAGAAGTGTCTTGAAGAATGAAGACAAATGATAACCAGAGAAGAAAAATCACAGTGTGGATCAAGGTGACAAGTGCTATGCATCAATGACCCACATTATTTCCAACTGTAGAAAGTTAAGACACCAGTGATGTGAAAGGAAGAAGGCTCAACAAACTGTGTCTTTATGAAAAAACTTTGAGTTTAAAGTCAGCAATTCATGAAAGGATTGAGGTCACTATTTTTCAAAGATTTGTTAAACCTATGTTGAACACTGATTTCAATAAACTGGTGACTTTAAATGTTATTTATTGTAATAACATTAGGATAACTAAACACTGCCAAGAGAAAGGACAGAGCAAATATTAGTGTGAGTTACACACAATAGAATAATTCTATGCCTCTACTAATGTCCTTTACTTATTCACTTAAACCAGAATCCTGAAAGCATGTCATCATCACAAATCTCAAGAAAAATGCGCTTGTCTACTTTAGCAGGTCAGAACATATTGATAAAAAATAGTGCTAAAATCTTCATAGATATTGCAGCCAGATTAAAATTGCTGTTGCAACCTCGGTGTCTCAAGTTTTTAAGAGAGGATTTATGAGTATTAAAGTGTTTTTAGTTAGTTGATTATAATGCTACTTCAAGTTGTTCTATAATCAGGCAGACACTAATTGTAGATAAATGTTAAAATGAATAAAGAAAAATCTCTAATAGGTAAATAAGAAAGTGATAGGTCAGAAAATGAATTATTGGATGAATATTATATAAAATTGGCTTCAATTATTTTTCTGTCCTAACTATAAGTGTAATGCACAAACAGTATGAAAATATAGCAAAGCACATACAAAATTTTTAAAGAATGAATATTTGATATTTAACCTGTCATGAATGTAATATAAGTTTCATTAGGATTTTTTGTTTGTTTTAAAACTGAAGAGATAAAAGTGTATATTATAAAAGCATTGTCTTAATTGCTTCTCTAGGCATTTTTTTACACATATACTCTCTTAGTTTTTAGAGAATTTTATTAGTTATCCAGATATACAACATATACTTTATTTCCTCCAGATAGAAATTAATGGAGGTTATGGTTTGTGTATATAATAAATGGCCCACTTTTTTCACTGTCTTTTCTTTAACGCAATGCACAACGTATAGCATTAATAAATAAGTAGAAATTTAAATGATTATGATTTTAAAACTGTTTCTATATTAGAATATTAAAGTTTTGTCAACTAATAATTGAATTAAAATGATGTATAGTTTTTCTAAAAAGGGCAGGACTTTCTAATAGAACTTTCAGCAATGACTAAAATGTTCTATAATTGAAGCTGCTCAGTACAGTATCCACTAGCTACATATGTCTATGGAGAACTTGACAGCTAGTACAACTGAGAAATTGATTTTTGCATTTTACTTAGTTTTCAATAATTTAAATTTGAATAACCACATGAAACTAGCAACTACCGTATTGGACAATGTACATGAAGACTATTTAGTTTTTCCCCTAGAGAAACATATACATATTACTTGTATTTTAATAAAATTATCCACATGGAGATTAGAGACTCATATTTCGAGTACTCTCACGACTCTTCAGAAGTGATCAGATCCTCAATATTTATGTTCTTGAAAACAAAATTTCTCCCCGCGTACAAATATCACACTTGTAGATGTGTCATTTCTTTAAAATGATAAAGGCTCTACAAATATTTTTGTTTATTTGATGAAATCTGCATAAGTTAAAAAAAAATAACCTGAAATTAAAATAATGTAGGCAATATCTGAAATGCTAAGTCAATAAGTGTGCAAATATCACAGTATTTTTATTTTTATTTTTATTTATTTTTTTTTTCTGAGTTGGAGTCTCACTCTGTCACCCAGACTGGAGTGCAGTGGCTCCTCCCGGCCACCGCAGCCTCGACCTGCTGGGCTCCGGCGATCCTTCCGCCTCAGCCTTCCGAGTAGCTGGAACTACAGGCATGCGCTACCACGCCCAGCTGATTTTTTGATTTACTGTAGAGATGAGGTCTCGCTGCCCAGGCGGGTCTCGAACCCGCGGGCTCAGGCAATCCACTCACCTCAGCCTCCCAAAGGCGCAGGATTACATGGAGAGCCACCGAGCCCGGCTATCACAGTATTTTTAAAGCTGGCTATCAGTATTCCTTCCGAATCTCAGTTCATATAAAATTCATTGAGGAATTCTGTAACTCATTGATGCTGTTATGCCTGGATCTAGGTAGAGATATAAATATTAATAGATAATTCTTTTTTATTGTGTGTCTTGGAAAGATGAACTTTAATCACTCTTCTGGTTTCATTTCTAGCTCATTCTTTTGTTGATTCTTTTAGTGTCCATCTAGATTCTGGCATTAAGCCATGGAAACATGTTGCTAAAAAGAGAGTTTTCAGCTATTCTTGGTCATTTGTGTTTCCATATGAATTCCTGTATTGTTTTTTCTAGATCTGAGAAGAATGTTGCTGGTAATTTGATGGGTATTGCATTCAATCTGTAGATGGCCTTAGGAAGAATGGATATCTTTATAATGTTGATTCTTCCAATCCATGAGCATGGGCTATTTTTCCACTTGTTTTTGTCATCCTTGATTTCTCAGAGCAGTGTTTTGTAGTTTTCATTGTAAAGGTCTTTCACATCTCTGGTTAGGAAGATGCCAAGGTATTTCATTTTTTTGTGACTATTGTGAATGGGGTTGTGTTTTTTATTTGGGTTTCTGTTTGTTTATTATTGGTGTAAAGAAATGCGATTGTCTTTTGCACATTTATTTCATACCCTGAGACTTTACCAAAGTCCTTTATCAGTGCAAGGAGGCTTTTAGCAGATTCTCTTAGGTTTTCAAGGTATACAATCATGTCATCAGCAAAGAGGGATAACTTGACTTCCTCTTTTCCTATTTGCATACCCCTGATTAGCCAAAACAATCCTCAGCAAAAATAAAAGAATAAAAAACAAAAAAATAAAGCAGGAGGTATCACACTACCAGACTTCAAACTTTACTAAAAAGCTACAATAATCAAAAGAGCTTGGTATTGGTACAGAAACAGGTATATAGACCAATGGAATAGAATTGAGATTCCAGAAGCAAAACCTCAATTTCTCAACCAACTCATCTTTAACAAAGCCTCCACCAACCAACATTGGGGAGAGGAGAACCTATTCAGTAAATGGTGCTGGGAAAACTGGCTGACCACATACAGAAGACTCAGACAAAACCCCTATCTATCCTCATACACAAAAATTAACTCTAAATAGATCAGAGACCTAAATGTAAAACCTCAAACCATAAGAACCTTAGAAAATGCAGGACACACCCTTATGGAAATTGGAACTGGCATCCAATTCCTGAACAATCCTGAAACCCACAGGCCATAAGAGATAAGATAGACAAGTGGGACCTCATTAAACTGACAAGCTTCTGCAAAGTCAAATAAACCATCAAGAGAGCAGGGAGACGGCCCACAGACTGGGAAAAAGTATTTGCCAACTCCAGGTCTGACAAAGGCTTAATATCTTGGATCTACAAGGAACTCAAATGTGCTGAAAAGAAAAAAAAAACCTCATTATAAGTGGGCAAAAGATATGAACAGACACTTCTCAAAGGAAGACATCTGAGCAGCCAACAGACACATGAAGAAATGTTCAACCTCACTAATAATCAAGGAGATGCAAATCAAAACCACACTGAGATACTACCTAACTCCAGTCAGAATGGCAATTATCAATAACGCAAAAAATAAAAAAAAAAAAAAACAGTTGCTGGAGAGGGTGTGGCGGAAAAGGAACACTTCTACACTGTTGGTGGGAGTGAAAACTAGTGCAACCTCTGTGGAAAACAGTGTGGCGATTCCTAAAAGCTCTAAATATCGACCTCTCATATGACCTCACAATCCCCCTACTGGCAGTATACCCTGAAGAACTCAAATCACTCTATAAAAAGATACCTGCACACGTATGTTTATCGCAGCATTGTTCACAATAGCAAGAACCTGGAACCAACCATGTTGTCCATCAAAAGAGGACTGGTAATAAATGTGGTACATATACACTATGGAATACTACACAGCCATAAAAAAGAACAAAATCGTGAATTTTGCAGCAACCTGCATGGAACTAGAGTCTATAATACTGAGTGACCTCTCACAGAAACAAAAATCTGAGTATCACATGTTCTCCCCCATATAGTGGACCTTGAACATATATCGTAAACTATAAGAAAAAGATTGACAGTGGTGAGAAACTATGGGGGGGGAGGGAGGGGAAGGGAGGTGGGATTAAAGGTAGTCAATATCTGTTTGGGGACAGGGAGACATCCCTTATCAACAAGGGTGCCTGAATGAAGCATTTTTGTATACCTAACCCTTAACTGTACCCCACAATACTTTTTATGTACCCCACAAAAAAAAGAGTTTTCTTCAAAGTGCTCAGAGACTATGGATAGGTCATGTCTATATAAACTATAATGAAAATGCCAATTTATGTTTGTAGAGTAAGGAAATGGAAATAATTTTACATATGTCTGATTTTATACTTATAACTTAGCTAGTCATGTAAACCATTAACCAGTGATTAACTGAGACACCAAGTCATTAATTGATGATTGGTTTAGCAAGGACTTGCACCCAAATGTCCTGATTTTAAATCCAAGATTCATTCTAGTGCATCAAAAATCTAGTTAAGTTTTGTTACCTTTACTACACTAGAGGGGCTGCGTTTGAGTGATGTTGAATTATTGAACAGTGATCTGAGATATTCTTGAAAATACTCAGATAAACTGTGCCATGTGAAAATAAACTCTATATACTAATGGCTCAAATGGAAAATACATTTTTAAAATCAGTGAAGATTAACTTTATGGCTCGGCCTGAAGTTTCTACACATTTATAAGTCCCCACAGACTTTCTTTAAAATGTTGCCTCTAAATGAAGTACACAAATCACCACAGATGTGCTTTAAGGCTGACTTGTTAAATGATTTCAAGATGGTGTATTTTATTCATAATAAATCACATAAATATTTGCAATAAAAGCATTTCAGTAAATTAAATTAAAAGTCTAGGGCCCTGATACCCTAGTTTATGGGTTCAAGAAAAACTCTAAATCTGTAAAGAAAAACATTACCAGGACTGGAAGTCAGACAAATAGCAACTGTCTCTGAATCTGAAATCCCATTTGGTTCTCACAAATAATGGGGAATTAACAGAGAGCTGCCTTACACAAAGCATACTTTTATTTTTTTTTTTTTATTTTTATTTTTTTGAGTTGGAGTCTCACTCGGTTGCCCAAACTGGAGTGCAGTGGCCGCTTCCGGCCACCGCGCCTCGACCTGCTGGGCTCCAGCGATCCGTCCGCCTCAGTCTTCCAAGTAGCCAGAATTACAGGCATGCGCTACCATGCCCGCTGATTTTTTGATTTATTGTAGAGATGAGGTCTCGCTGCCCAGGCGGGTCTCGAACCCGCGGGCTCAGGCAATCCACTCACCTCAGCCTCCCAAAGGCGCGGGATTACAGGCTGAGCCACCGAGCCCGGCTTAGCATACTTTTAATAAGTTAATGTCTAAATGTTCATTCAATATTTTCATAAAAATAAACAAAAATGTGTTCTTTATTATAACCAAAAAGTAAAAACAATTTGAATAGTTTCATTTACTTCAAGATCTTGCTGGTCTCCTAACACACTAAATTCATAAGGTAGAAAAGCATAACTTGTGTTTACCAAAGTTTTGAAGCCAAAGACATTGTTTTCCAATAAACTTCTCATAAGACCTTCTGTTATTTGGACCCTAATTTAAGAAATGACTGACATAGCATTTCAGTCTATACTTTTTGGATTCTTAAGTTTTAGTACCAAGGGCAGTGGATAGATGGTTTAGTGGCTTTGCTGACAGTGTCATGATGGGGCAGAGGGAAAAAAAAGACAACATATTAAAGATCTGAGTTATAGCTCTGGTATTGTCTACTATTATTGCCTTGTGTAAACAAGGTAAACTCTTTAATCATCAGTTTAATTCCCTGTAAAATACAGGGTAAATTTGTTGATGCTAATTTATTCTCTCCAGGGCCTAGGATCTGACTCTCTTATACTCATTTTTAAAATTTGTATTTCACTGAGGAGTAACCTCTAATATTGCTTGAACACTATTTCGACTAACTTTGCTTACTTCTTCTTCCTTATCTGTTTACTGTTTAGCTCTTTGCACACCTCTCTACACCCTATCAGTATACAATAAGGTAACTAAATCATTTCAATTCTTAATTCGTCAATTCTCTGTTTTAATTTTTTTCAAAATTGGGAAAATCATAGTCTAGCAACAAACAGATATTTCATTTCTGAGTGCTGTTCTAGAGTGTTAAAGAACTTCTTGCTACTAAGAGGCTTAAATTGATGTCTCCTCATATTAACTGAAAAATATGTCAATTATTACAAAACAATTCTAGGTTCTAAGTCTTTAAATATGAAAACTTTATTACTATTTGTCTAAAAATTTAAAATATTTTCTGTTACCGTATTTTATACCACTTCAATACAATGTTCACACCGTATAACATATATGGAATACAGGAGGCATAACAATAGTTTGGGTGTATAAAACATACAACAGAAAAGTGAAGGATGAATCTTTCATTCATTAAGCAGTCCATTTTTTAGGTGTTATGCTAGGGACAATATATTAAATACGTTCTGACATCTTCCTCTCACAGCAGTCTTACAGGTCTTCTGCTGGATTTTAATTTCTAAAACAGTTATTTAGTAATTTGTAAAATCAGGTTTCAAACAAGGCCTTCCCAGAGTTTATTTAATTTAAATGCAGAACTGTATACCACATTGAAAAAATAAGAATAAGAAGATATAAATTGGGGGGGGAGAAAGAGAGAAATTGAACTATAATACTCAGTAAAATAAATTCCGAGCTATAACTGAATGGCATACATATATAAGTGGTTCTTTCCAAAAGTGACATAATAAGTAGACTCCTTTTATGGTTATTTCTTTATGAAAATAGCCATCTTAGAAGGACATAAATAATAACTCTAGATTGGAGAAATGAAGGCTTAGTCCCCATACTATACTCTGAATTTCTGTGTTACTTCAAGGAGCAGCTTAATTTGTCATTCTCAAGTTATGCTTACACAAATTATGCTTTTCTAAATCAAGATTTTTAAAAATCCTGGGTTACAATATGTATTCTGCAATAAGCAAGCCAATAACCATTCTTTCTTGATTATTCCCGTGAAAACACACAAGAAAACAAAACAAGGGCATGGTGCTTAGGTAAGTGCTACAAAAAGCCTTTAAAAAATAAGATTGTAATAACCCCACTAGTAACATACTACCTCTTTTTTCTTGTCTCTATTTTGTTAAGATGAAGGCAAGTAGAAAGAGAGAAAACATAGTTTCCTTAAAAATTTTTGCATTCTAAAACATGAAGGAAATCTAACTTTTTTGTAAACTTTGTAAACTTTCAGACATTTGTAAACTTTCAGAGGAATATTCTACCTCATTATTTGTATTATGAAATTGCATTGTGAAACACAGTTTCCTTGAGATAAATTCAAATGTCTCTAATGGCAAAAGATAAATTCCTTGTGCCAAGAAATGCTAACTCACATTTTTTTGTTGTTTGTAAAAGTTTAGGCAATCTGGCTTGTTTATGTTCCTCCAAAATGATTTTTAAAAATCCCATATTATGTGACAGACAAATATATCCTGAACTGGATACAAATTCTTTGAGATTTCAATCAGAGATTCATTAAAATGGAAGGGATTGGACTTGTACTATTAGACAAAATTGTTATTTTTCAACTCTTCATCTCTCTGGGGAGAATTAGTTTTCTGCCCAAAATTGAATGAAATTTAGGACAAATAAGGATAATTTTTGTGGGTCAAAATGAAGACAATTAATGAATGGGACCTGGGGATAAAAGTAAGTATAGGAGAGATGGGCAAGATGGCGACGGCATAGGTGAACTGGTGAGATTCTCTGAACGGACCAAGGCTGCATACTGCTGAATAGACAGACTGTAAAGCAGAGGGAAAAGTGAACAAAGCCAGAAGAGCCTCATAAGGAAGAACAGGTCATTGCAGAAGAGAAATAAAAGCAACCCCACCTTCCCTCAAAAACAGAATTGAAGAGGGGGAGGGATAAGGGGAGAGGGAGAAAAATCTACAGAAATGAAGAAAAACCAAAAGGGAAGAGTATGGGTCTCTCCCAGACACCTGGGAGAGCAGACATTGAGAAAACTGACTTTGGAATGCAAACAATGAAAAGTCCCCAGAATGAAGGGTCTCAAAATGCAAATGTAGATATCAAAACAATAGTGGAGAGATTAAAAAGAATTGAGGAGACACAAGAAGAAACTAGGAAGGAGCTGATATCTGAGATAACAGTAATAAAGAATACTGTGAATGAAATAAATAACAAATTGATAAGCATGGAAAACAGAATTATCCAAGCAGAAGAAAGAATCTCAGAGCTTGAGGACCAAAATATAGAAATAACCCAAACTCTTAAAAACACAGAAAATAAGCTCAAAATGACAGAACAAAACCTTCAAGAGATGAGTGACTACCTCAAGAGGCCTAACCTAAGAATAATTGGACTCCCTGAGGCAGAAAGAGAAACAGAGACCACACTGGAACAAACTTTCCATGAGCTCATTCAAGAAAACTTCCCTTATCTAATCAGTGATGCAAAAACTCAAACACAAGAGATTCAGAGAACCCCCACAAGACAACAAATGAGAAGACCAACTCCTAGACACATAATAATTCACCTAAATGAAGTAGGCACAAAAGAAAAAATCCTAAAGGCAGCAAGAGAAAAAGGCCAGATCACCTACCATGGAAAACCAATCAGAATAGCAGCAGATTTACCTGCAGGCTAGGAGAGCTTGGAGCCCTATCTTCAAAGTCCTAAAAGATAAACAATTTCAACCAAGAGTAACCTACCTGGCCAAGCTAAGCTTCATCAGTGAGGGAGAATTAAAATCTTTCCCAGATATCCAATCCCTAAGAACTTATGCTGCCACCAAACCATCTCTACATGAAACACTTAAGAAAGTACTAAAAACAGAAGAAAAGGAAAGTTCTTCACAAGAGTACAGGGAAAAGAATAAAATATACACGAACCAACCCCAAAACCAAAAGAAAGACAAAAAATAAAAAACCAAGTGGAAGAACAACAACTCATTAAGAACTCCATGATAGGGATGAACTCTCAAATTTCAATATTTAGTCTGAAGGTGAATGGACTAAACGCACCATTGAAAAGACATAGAATGACAAAATGGATAAAATATCACCAGGCAACAATATACTGCCTTCAAGAGACCATCTCACTAGAAAGGACATACACAGACTCAAAGTAAGAGGATGGGAGACAAATTTTCAGGCGAATGGAATAAAAAAGAAAGGAGGAGTCACAAACCTAATTTCAGACAAAATACCATTTAAGCTATCAAAAATTAAAAAAGATACAGAGGGCCACTACATAATGATAAAAGGTTCACTCCATCAACAAGAAATATCTATCCTAAACATATATGCACCCAACATAGGTGCACCAACATTAATAAAGCAACTTCTAGGAAAACTAAAGAAAGACATTGATTCTAACACCATAATAACTGGGGACTTTAATACACCACTCACAACCCTAGACAGATCATCAGGACAAAAAATCAGCAAGGAGATCCGGAACCTCAATGAGACTCTGGGCCAAATGGACTTAATTGATACCTATAGAACACTCCATCCAAAGACCACAGAATACACATCCTACTCATCACCACATGGAACATATTCTAAGATCGACCACATAATTGGACACAAATCAAGTATAAGCAAATTTAAAAGGACTGAAATTCTACCATGCACCTTCTCGGACCACAGTGGAATAAAAATAAACATTGACACCAACAAAGTCCCCCAAAACCCACAAAGACATGGACACTAAACAGCATGATGCTAAATAACTCCTGGGTCAATGATGACATCAAAACAGAGATCAAAAGATACCTGGAAACAAATGAAAAATGAAGAAACATCTTACCAAAATCTCTGGGATGCCTTAAAAGCTGTAATAAGAGGGGAATTTATATCCCTACAAACACACATGAGGAAAATGGAAGGAACAGAAATTAACAACCTAACAAGCCACCTAAAGAAGCTGGAAAAGCAAGACCACAAAAACCCTAATTTCAGCAGAAGAACCCAGATCACCAAAATAAAAGCCCAAATCCAGGACATAGAAGACAAAAAGATAATTGAAAAAATCAATGAAACAAAAAGCTGGTTCTTCGAAAGAATAAACAAGATCGATGGTCCCCTAGCTAGACTGACCAAGAAAAGACGAGAAAAAAACCAAATAAGCACAATCAGAAACACAAAAGATGAAGTCACATCTGCCCCGTGAAGAAATACAAAAGATCATTAGAGACTACTACATACACTTGTATGGAAACAAACTTGAAAACCTTAAGGAAATGGAGGACTTTCTGACATCACACAACCTACCTAAGTTGGAACAAGAAGAAATTGAGACCCTAAATAAACCAATAACAATCAAGGAAATCGACTACGTAATAAGAAAACTTCCTACAAAAAAAAGCCCTTTGGGCCAGATGGCTTTCCAGCAGAATTCTACAAGACATTTAAGGAGGAGCTGATACCAATCCTACTGAAGGTATTCCAGGCGATTGAAAAAGATGGAACGCTCCCCAAATCATTTTACGAAGCCAACATCACATTGATACCCAAGCCAGGTAAAGATCCAGCAAAGAAAGAGAACTACAGGCCAATATCTTTGATGAACATAGATGCTAAAATTCTCAACAAGATCCTAGCAAACCGGATTCAGTAATACATCTCAAAAATCATCCATCATGACCAAGTAGGCTTCATTCCTGGGATGCAAGGCTGGTTCAACATTCGTAAAATCATAAATGTTATTAAATACATCAACAGATGTCAAAACAAAAACCACATGATCATATCATTAGATGCAGAAAAAGCTTTTGATAAAATCCAGTACCCCTTCTTGATAAAAACCCTTGAACATCTAGGCATACGGGGAACATACCTCAAAATAGTAAAAGCCATCTACGAGAAACCCACAGCAAGCATACTCCTAAATGGACAAAAATTAGAACTATTTCCCTGAAAACTGGAACAAGACAAGGATGCCCACTCTCACCCCTCCTGTTCAACATTGTAGTGGAAGTCCTGGCTCGAGCAATCAGAGAAGAGAAGGCAATCAGGGGTATCCAAATAGGAAAAGAGGAAGTCAAGTTATCTCTCTTTGCAGACGACATGATTGTATACCTTGAAAACCCAAGAGAATCTGTCAAAAACCTCCTTACCCTGATAAAGACCTTTGGCAAAGTCTCAGGATACAAAATAAATTTACAAAAGACAATCGCATTTCTCTACACCAATAATAAACAAACAGAACCCCAAATAAAAAACACAATTCCATTCACAATAGCCGCAAAAAAAATGAAATACTTTGGCATCTTCCTAACCAGAGACGTGAAAGACCTTTACAAGGAAAACTACAAAACACTGCTCAAAGAAATCAAAGTTGACACAAACAAGTGGAAAAATATCCCGTGCTCATGGATCGGAAGAATCAACATTGTGAAGATGTCCATCTTACCGAAGGCAATCTACAAATTCAATGCAATACCCATCAAATTACCAGCAACATTCTTCTCAGACCTTGAAAAAACAATGCAGGAATTCATATGGAAACACAAACGTCCAAGAATAGCCAGAACAATCCTCAGCAAAAAAAAAAAAAACAAAGCAGGTGGTATCGCACTACCAGACTTCAAACTTTACTATAAAGCTACAATCATCAAAACAGCTTGGTTGCCGGGCTCGGTGGCTCAGCCTGTAATCCCGCGCCTTTGGGAGGCTGAGGTGAGTGGATTGCCTGAGCCCGCGGGTTCGAGACCCGCCTGGGCAGCGAGACCTCATCTCTACAATAAATCAAAAAAAAAAGCCGGGCGTGGTAGCGCATGCCTGTAATTCCGGCTACTCGGAAGGCTGAGGCGGAAGGATCGCCGGAGCCCAGCGGGTCGAGGCTGCGGTGGCCGGGAGCGGCCACTGCACTCCAGTCTGGGCGACAGAGTGAGACTCCAACTCAAAAAAAAAAAAAAAACAAAAACCAAAAAACAGCTTGGTATTGGTATAGGAACAGGCATATAGATCAATGGAATAGAATTGAGATTCCAGAAGCAAAACCTCAATTTCTCAACCAACTCATCTTTGACAAAGCCTCCACCACCTACCACTGGGGAGAGGAGAACCTATTCAGTAAATGGTACTGGGAAAACTGGCTGACCACATGCAGAAGATTGAAACAGGACCCCTACCTATGCCCATGCACAAAGGTTAATTCCAAATGGATCAGAGACCTAAATGTAAAACCTCAAACCATAAGAACCTTAGAAAATGAAGGAAAAACCCTCATGGAAATTGGAACTGGCATTCAATTCCTGAACAAAACCCAAAACCCACAGCTCATAAGAGAGAAAATAGACAAGTGGGACCTTATTAAACTGACAAGCTTCTGCAAAGCCAAAGAAACCATCAAGAGAGCAGGGAGACAGCCCACAGACTTGGAAAAAGTATTTGCCAACTCCACGTCTGACAAAGGCTTAATATCCTGGATCTATAAGGAACTCAAGCGTGCTGAAAAGAAAAAAACAAACAACCCTATTATAAAATGGGCAAAAGATATGAACAGACACTTCACAAAGGAAAACATCCGAGCAGCCAACAAACACATGAAGAAATGTTCAACCTCACTAATCATCAGGGAGATGCAAATCAAAACCACACTGAGATACCACCTAACCCCAGTCAGAATGGCAATTATCAACAACTCAGAAAATAACAGCTGCTGGAGAGGGTGTGGCGGAAAGGGAACACTTCTACACTGTTGGTGGGAGTGTAAACTAGTGCAACCTCTGTGGAAAGCAGTGTGGCGATTCTTAAAAGCTCTAAATACCAACCTCCCATATAACCCCACAATCCCCCTACTGGGAATATATTCTGAAGAACACAAATCACTCTATAAAAAAGATACCTGCACACGCATGTTTATTGCAGCATTGTTCACAATAGCAAGAACCTGGAAACAGCCATGCTGCCCGTCAAAAGAGGACTGGATTAAAAAAATGTGGTACATATACACGATGGAATACTACGCAGCCATAAAAAAGAACAAAATCATGAATTTCGCGGCAACCTGGATGGAACTAGAGTCTATAATACTGAGTGACCTCTCACAGAAACAAAGATCTGAGTATCACATGTTCTCACTCATATAATGAAGCTTAAACATCCAATGCAATACTATACGAAAATGACTGACTGTACTGGGAAACTATGGTAGGGGGAGGGAGATGGGATTAACAGTAGCAAATATCTGTCTGGGTACGGGAAAACATCCCATATCAACAGGGTGCCTGAATGAAACGCAATTGTATACCTAACCCTTAACTGTACCCCACAACTTCACAATAAAAAAAAAATTTAAAAAGTAAGTATAAATTTGCAAGATTTTCTACATTTTATAAACAGGTTTATTTACGTCAACAGATTTACATGATGGAAATAATTAATCCTGTTAATATGTAAACTATCTGACAAAGGTCTAATATCCAGAATTTACAAATAACAAATCAATCAACAGAAGAAAAATTAATAGCTCCATTAAAAAGTAGGCAAAGGACATGAACAGACACTCCTCAAAGGAAGACACACAAGTGAAAAACACATACATGAAAAAATGTTCAACGTCACTAATCAAAGAAATGCAAATCAAAACCACAATAAGATACCATCTCTTACTAATCAAGATGGCTTTATTAGAAAGTTAAAAAACAGTAAATATTGGAAACGATGCAGAGAAAAAGGAATACTCCTGCCTTGTTGGTGTGAATGCAAGCAAATTCAACCTCTGTGAAAGCAGTTTGAAGACTTCTCAAAGAACTAAACATAGATTTACAACTTGACCCTGCAATCCCACTATAGAGTGTGTACTCAAAAAGGTATGAATTACTCTATTCCAAAGACACTGGCATGTGCATGTTTATCACTGTACTATTCACAATAAAAAAACATGGAGCCAACCTAGGAACCCATCAGTAGTGGACCAGATAAGGATAATATGGAATACATACCATGGAATACTCTGCAGCCATAAAGAACAAAATAATTTCCTTTGTAGCAACATGAATGCAGACCATGATTATGAGGGAATTATCACAGGAACAGAAAAGTGAATACTTATGTTCTCCCTAATCAGCAGGAGCTAAACACTGTACACACAAAGGAAAAAGGATGGGAACAAATGGGGCACTCCTAAAGGGAGGAAGGAGAAAGGGGACTACCTGGGTGACAACCTCAATAAAAGCCTAAGCCTCACCGTCACACAATATTCCTATGTAATAAGCCTGCACATGTATCCCTTGATTAAAATTTAATTTATTCAAAAAACAAGGTTTATGTCATGGAAATAATTTCACTGTTAATATGTAGGCTGACCAGTGTCTTTTATGAGAATAACAATCAAATGCTACCACTATAGTTTTATACCCAAAGCATTGGAGCAGAAACTTTTCTTTGTCTTGTTTCTTATTGACAACTGCAGGCATTACTCTACCTTTCTTTACAGCATGAATATAGGGAAAACTAGTGTAGTAAGGAATAGTGAAAAAAGGGATATATATAGTACTATCCTAGTAAATGTATACCTTTTTAAAAGCAATATTTACTTTAAAAAGTTATTATAAAAATCAGCATAAGTCATCAGTCTCATAAAATACAATATTTGGTATGTCAGCGATATGTTATGAATTCAAATATAGTAGTTGGTCACGTCGGTGATATCCTATGAATTTTTATTGCCATTTTGACTAATAATTGATACTTATATCTTAGAGGGATTATGAAAAATTTGTACCAATTCTTGCATGGAAAAAGCAAATTAAATTTTTGAAACAGTAATTTATGAAAGTTGAGAAAAACTGGACATGTATAAATATCATTTCAAAATTTTCATCTTTATAGTCTTTTCTTAAAATTTAGTATCTTTCATTTAATATCTTCAGTTAAATACATAACAAAATGTATAAATGTCATGTAAAAGCAAATTCAATTCTTCAACGTCGATGCAATTTCCAACTCTTCTTGTTATATATTGTTCACCATTTTCCCATGGGAAGCTGTTTTTAATTAGTGATAGGATAAGAAATACATACTTTATTTAATCTTTGTTTACAAGCCAATTATAGATATTGAATAATACTTTAAACTTAACTTACAAAAAAATCAAAGTACATACAATTTTACTTAATAAAAATAACACCAATTTACAGAAATGTTATGTCATCTGTTTTAGGCAATTTTTATATACATCCATAATAAATATCAAAGAGATAATTGGCACAGTCAAGGACAAAAGTTCGGAGATAAAATTAGTATCTGATACAAATCCAAATATATCCAAGTTTTAATCTAAGATGGCAATTATAATATTGAACCATTTTTATCCCAAATTGTTGGAAAAAACAGCTTGAAATCTTATTATGATTGATACTGTAAGATCCTAGAACAATTTAGTAACCAGCTCTAGGTCTCCAAGTACATTTTTTTGTTTTTTTGAGTTGGAGTCTCACTCTGTCGCCCAGACTGGAGTGCAGTGGCCGCTCCTGGCCACCGCAACCTCGACCTGCTGGGCTCCGGCGATCCTCCGCCTCAGCCTTCCAAGTAGCCGGAATTACAGGCATGAACTACCACACCCGGCTGATTTTTTGATTTATTGTAGAGATGAGGTCTTGCTTCCCAGGCGGGTCTCGAACCCACGGGCTCAGGCAATCCACTCACCTCAACCTCCCAAAGGCGCGGGATTACAGGCTGAGCCACCGAGCCCGGCTCCAAGTACATTTTTATTTTAAGGGAGAGCTTTTTAATTTTATTACATTTAAAAAGGCAAAAGTTAAAAATATGAGTCAATTTTTAATATTAAATTACAGAAAACAAGCATCTACCACCACTACAGCTATTATAGGTATTAGGGGGAATATCCTCTTTGCTATATTATTCTGAATTGCAAAAATTTTTGAAATATCTACTCTAGATAAATTCAGGATGACCAGTCAAGTAATTTAAACACAGTATGTTATTTGCTGATCAGTAAGATGCATGTACTCAGATATTTACAATAGTCAATTAAAGTAGATACTACATACAAACTGATTATTTTTTAGGGGAACAGGAGGTGGTGACTTTTGAACACACTATTGATATAATAGGTAGAAATGGCAAGGACTTCATTGAAGAAGCAATATTCAATACATGCAGGTGTTGAGAGGGACAACCTAAAGAAGGAAAAGTAGGCAACCATTGTGGAGAGCTCAGAATGTCTCAAGAACAAACACAATTAAGAAAATTCTAGACTTTTTCTGATTTCTTTTTCTGGGTTTTCTCTGCTTAGAAGATTTTAAGCTTCAAGATGCTAATTGCACAATGGCTATGTTTGGATTACAAAATAAATACACTTCTTTGGTCTTAGTCTTTGTCACTTTTAGTCCGTTTTCCTCTGCTTTTGTCTAAAGATTATTTTCTAGTAAAGCAATTATTTCTCTTCTAAACTCCCATAAGAAGGCTCATAGGGAAGTTTGATTTCTGGTTTGTGGTGATCAGTAATTTTGAACATTGATAATTAAATTGTGAAGTGAAAAAAATGTTCTGGATACAAAACTGTATTAAAAGCAAACAATCAGCAGTTAAAATAATTAACTGGTGAATTTCAGAAAGGAATTTTGTTAAAGCAGTAATTAATCAGCCATACAGCGTATAATTTACAGTTGAGCCATTAAAAATGTAAATGTCTCTATAACTAGTCTGGAAAGATAAAAAAGAAAAATTAAAATTCTGTAATAGTGCTACAGAATAAATGGTAAGAGGAATAAAAAAGGGTGAGTGAAATAGAAGAAAACATTAATGCAAAATATATCATTAATTAATTATCTAAATACTCAGAATAAAGATCCAAGATGTTCAGCCTTGATTAAAAATAAACATAGCCATATATTGCTTACAAAAACTGCATATCAAGTGCAGGACACATAGGGATTTATGGAAAATGGGAGAAAAAGATATACCTTTGTCAAAGTTTATTGAAGGCCATTGTTTTGGACTTGCCTCCTGTACCAGGCCCCAGCTGGCCAGACCAAACCAGAATGGAGTGACTTGTGCTAAGTGCCCTGTCATCAAACTGAACTTTGAAATGGACCAGCTTTCCCAAAACCAGAGGATTCATCTGAGTCAGCGTAATAAGGAATTCCCTCTGCTTTAACCCTTGAAAAAACTAATGCACTTTTAATTCTCCCGCTTTCTTCAGTTTTTTTTTCCTGCCTTTAAAGCCAACTTCCTTTGCTCAGTTCATTGAAACACACGTTTTATTTTCTAGAATGAGCAATTGCCCCATTTTAGAATCACAAGTAAAAGCCTATCCAGAGCTTAAAATTTAATTTGTTGTAATTCTGTGTTTTGGCACTATTAAACTCTAATTTAAAAAGTCCTATATCTATGTTTAAATAGGCTAGTATAAAAATCAAGTAGGGCTCATGTCACTTATGAAAAAAGTTTTAACATTTGAAGACTAATCCCCTTCATTAACTAAAAATGGGAAAATATAATTTTACCTCAATAGATACAGAAAAATTTCAGGCAAAATTCAGTATGTATTTATGATATAAACTTCCGGCAAATTGGGATAGAAGAAAGTTCCTTAGTTTATAAAGATAACACACACATATAATTACCAAAAATACATAATTATTTCAAAAATTATGAGAATTTCTTACAAATTAGGAATGAGACAAAAATACCTACCATCGCCATTTCTGTTCAAGATTTTACTGGTGTTTATACTATAAAACATGAAAAAGAAATAAAACCCAAATAATTATAAAGGAAAAATTAACATAACAATTAATTACAGATCACAAAATTTTGTTTGCAGAAAATCTAGAACATCACAGACAATCATTTGTAATAAATAAAAGTTTATCAAGGTTACCAGGGACCAAAAACTTGGACAAGTTAAACCAATTATTTGTATTTTCATGTACCAGCAACAAACACATTAATTACATTAAAAAAATGATTTCCACTTATTATGTGGAAACATTAAAATAATTAAATTTCCAGGAATAATAAAATACTAGGAGGGCTGCTCTGTTGGTGGATGGCTGGGAGTCACGGTAAATTTATTTTGAAGTTTTGCAGGCTTACTACCTACTAAATAGTTCTTTGATGTCTGAAGGTGTGGGTGAAAAGAAACAAACTTTCGGTAGATCTCAAGGGAAATTTTCGTTCGCTTACCTTAGAAGTGAAAGACGAACTAAGAAAAAAGTAAGGCATCCTAAGCAAGCTGGCTAAGGCACTCGAAAAAAGAAAAATTAGTCATTGTGTGTAGACAGATAATACCTCTCAGGAGGTGACAGAACTCCCTGAAGTTATTTTATCAGGCATATGCTTTCCTCCACAAAATACAAATAGGAGAAACTTTTCTAATTTTTAAGGATGCTGAAGGGAGTTTGTTCTCGTAGACACTTAAGATCAGATCTTGAGTTGAGGCTTCTTCTTTCATGCTCGTCTTACTTTCTGAGAATACACCTGTTTTTGACTTCTGTTTAATTTCTAATATTTAAAAAAACTACAAGACTCTTGAGTAAAGTTAAACTAGATTATAAAAAATGGAGGGATGGGGAAACTCCATAATATAAGCATGTCATTTTTGCATACATTGGTAGGCAGATTCAATGATACCCTTGTTAATATTCCATCAAGTTTTGTATTGTGCAAGTGTGTGTGTATATGGGCACACAAACAAGCGCAACCTAAGTTTATTTGAACCTGCAAAGGTGAAGTACACACAAGGCCATCCTGAAAAAGAAATAAACAGATAAATTATTTATTAACAAGTTATAGTAACTAAGTAATATCATAGATGTAAAGGTAGAAAAATGGACTAGAAAACAGTGCAGAACCATACCACTGCCTGAATACTCACCTGACTATGACAGTGGTGACACTGATATAATAGGAAGGTATGCTCTTTCAATAATTGGGGTAGATGTATTGGATATTTACACAGAAAATAAAATATTTGCTGAGCTCTACTTCCCACTATAATACTCCCTTCAAGATATTAGATCAATTTTAGATCTAAATGTAAACAAAATAAACTGTAAATTTAAACTGAAAGATATATAAAATATCTTTGAGAACTTGGTTAGGCAAATGATATTTAAATGGGACACAAAAAGCATTAAATTTGAAAGAAAAAGGTAAAGTGCTTTACATTAAAATTGAAACTTCTATTCAGTAAAATTTAACGTTAAATGAATAAAAAGGAAAGTCATTGAGTGAGAGAAGTTATTTTGTAATTCATAGATACAATAAAAGATGCATATTCAACATATGTGAAGAACTTCTATCATTCAATAAGAAAAATGGTTTTAAGAATGCACATTTTACTGCTTGAAAAAATTGTTGGGCATTGAAAACTGAAAATATGCAAACTGTATGATCTAGGCATTTCAGTTATAGGTAGAAACAGAAATACATACATATGCTCACAAACAAGACAGGTGAAAGAATGATGTGTTCAGCAACCACCAAATTAAAAACATCCAAATTTTCCCTCAACTATCAAATGAATAAATTGTGCATTATTCATAAAATAAAGTATACTATATTCCAGTGAGCATGAATAAACTATTGCTACTCAGAAAACAAATGAATTTCACAAATACAATACTGAGCGAAGGAAGTTTAAAAGTATGTAGCATATGATTACAATCATATAAATACAAAAACTGGCAAAATTCCTCTGTGGTGTTCAGAATTGTTATTAATATGTCTAAGGATAGAAAGGAACTCATGAAAGCACTCCTGTTATGTTGAAGCTGTTATGTTGTTTGATGTTGGTGTTTGTTATCTGGGAGTTATATTAGTCTTCTGTTTCTGTGTAACAATATCCCACAAACTACGTGGCTTGAAACACCATGGATTTCTTATCACCCATTTTCCTTTGGGCAAGAGTCTAGTCATGGTCTAGCTGGGTGCTCAGGGCTTTCTCTCAGGTCTTGCTGTAGTCAAAGTGTTGGCTGCGCTGTTCCCTTCTGAGCTCAGGGACCTTTACTCATCATATGAATGTTGGAAGCATTCAATGCATTCAGTTCCTGCAGATGTAGCACTTAAGTGTCCATGTCCTCGTTAAAGGTGTGCTGAGAGTTGTTCTCAGAAACTAGATACTGCCCACAGTCTACACAAGCCCACAAACCATGGATATCTCATTCTATTTTTTTTTACCCTTCTCATTTATGTATGTATGTATTTTATTTTTATTTTAAAGATGTGGGGTACAATTCAGGGTTAGGTATACAAATGTTCATTATGCAGGTACCCTTATTGATGAGGTGTGCCCCACCCTCCCCTGGCAGTTTCCCACTGCTATCAATCCCTTTTTTATAGTATTGTGATAATTGTTCAAGGTCTGCTTATGATTGAGAACATAGGGTACTCAGTTTTTTGTTTTTGTGACAGAACACTCAATGTTTTAGACTCTAAATCCATACAAGTTGCTGAGAAATTCATAATTTTGTCCTTCTTTATGACTGTGTAATATTCCATCATGTACATGTACTCACATTTGTTTTATCCAATCCTCTTGTGATGGCAGCAAAGTTGGTTCCACGTTTTTGCTATTGTGAATAATGCTGCAATAAACATACATGTACTGGTATCTTTTTCGTAGAGTGATTTAAGTTCCTCTGGGTATATTCCCAATAGAGGGATTGCGGGGTTGTATGGAAGGATGATTTTTAGATCTTTTAGGAATTGCCAAACTGTTTTCCACAGAGGTTATACTAGTTTACACTCCCACCAACAGTGTAGAAGTATTCTCTTTTCTCCGCATCCTCTTCAGTATCTGTTGTAAACCAGATCCAACAACATATCTCAAAAATCAACCTCCATGACCAAGAGCCTTCATCCCCAGGATGCAGTGTGATTCAACATCCTCAAGTCCATAAATGTAATTAAACACATCAACAAATGTAAAAACATAGAACACATGATTATATCATTAGATGTGGAAAAAGTTCTCAATAAAATCAAGCACCCCTTCTTGATAAAAGCCCTCAGATATCTAGACATAGATGGAACATACCTTAAAATAGTAAAAACCATCTACGAGAAACCCACAGCCAACAGACTGTCAAACAGACAGAAATTGGAACCATTTCCCTGAAAACCGGAATAAGACAAAGATGCCCATTCTTCCTCCTCCTGTTCAACTTAGTATTGGAAGTCTGAGCTAGAGCAATCAGACAAGAGAAGGAAATCAGGGATATCCAAATAGGAAAAGAGGAAGTTGAGTTATTCCTCTTTATGGATGATATGATTCTAAACCTTAAAAACCCAAGAGCATCTGTCAAAAACCTCCTTGCACGGATAAAGGACTTTGGCAAAGTCTCAGGGTATAAAATAAATGTGAAAAAATAGTCACATTCCTATACATCAACAATAAACAAACAGAAACCCAATTAAAAGCAAAAAATCATTCACAATAGCCACACACAAAATTAAATACCGTGGCATCTTCCTAACCAGAGAAGTAAAAGAACTTTGCAACAAAAGATACAAAACACTGTTCAAATAAATCAAAGATGACACAAGCAAATGAAAAAATACTCCATGCTTGTGGATTGGAAGTATCAACATTGTTAAGATGTCCCACCCACCCAAGGCAATCTACAGATTTAACACAATACCCATTAAATTACTAGCAGCATTCTTCTCAGACCTGGAAATAACAGTACAGGAATTCGTATGGAAGCATAAATGACCATGAATAGCCAAACAATTCTCAGCAAAAAAAAAAAAAAAGTGGGGGGAGACATCACACACCCAGACTTTAAACTTTACAATAAAGCTACAATAATCAAAAGTCTAGTATTGCTACAAGAACAGGCATATAGACCAATGGAACAGGGTTGAGATTCTGAAAGCAAAACCTCAATTTCTCAACCACTCATCTTCAACAAAGTCTCCACAATCAACCGCGGGGAAGAGGAGCATCTATTCAGTAAATGGTACTGAGAAAACTGGTTGAGCACTTGTGGAAGATTAAAACAAGACCCCTACATATCCCCATACACAAAAATCAACTCTAAATGAATCAAAGACCTAAATGTAAAACCTCAAACTGTAAGAACCATAGAAAATGCAGGAGACACCCTTGTGGAAATTGGAACTGGCAACCAATTCCTGATCAAAACCCTTAGTGCCCAGGCCATAAAAGATAAGATAGACAAGTGGGACCTCATCAAACTGAAAAGCTTCTGCAAAGCTAAAGAAAACATCAAGAACGTGGGGAAACAGCCATCAGACTGGGAAAAAATATTTGCCCATGATATATCTGACAACTGCCTAAAACTTAGGAACTATAAGGAACACAAATGTGCCAAAAAGAAAAAAACAAACAGCCTCATTACAGAGTGAGCAAAATATATGAATAGACACTTCTCAAAAGAAGACATAGGAGCAGCCAACAGATACATGAAAAAATGCTCAGCCTTTCTAGTCATCAAAGACATACAAATTAAAACCACACTGAGATACCACTTAAGTCAGGATGACTATTTCATTCTTTAAGATAGTAGGAGAATCTCCAGTGCTTCAGATCTCTCCCTTCAGAGAAGATCTAGTCTATCTCTAGAGGCTCACTTGATTAGTTATCCCACCTGGGAGAACTGCCTTTTGACTCAACTGATTATGGAGCTGAATAACATCAACTTTGCCACTTAAAGTAATCTAATCAAAGGGATGAACTTAAAGGATGACATGTGAGGGTGTGGATCTTGGCAGCCATCTTTTATTCTACCTGCCACAGATATGTTGTTCACTTTGAAAATTCATCAGGTTGTATGTTTATGATTCATGAACTCCTGGCTATAAGATTCACCTAACAAGCCAAAAAACATGGAAAATAAATTACTCAAGCAAGACAAAGAAAATAAAGAATAAAGATGATATCCCATAATAATTATGAATATATATTCCATTAAACAAGAGATACTAACACTAGAGATACTGGAATGTAGAGAATTTGAAGAGGTGAATTATGAGGAATGACAAAGTTCCAAGATGACCAAAATTTGAGACAATATTTTATTACAGTGAAAATCATTAACTTAATTACTGCTAGTTTTGAAATGTCTTTGTAACAGTAGGGTTGGTGCAGATGCAGCAATATGGAAGACTAGGAGATGGGGTCACACTTATCTGTGTTCCTATGGAAACTATTTGATTATTTGTTTTATATGGATTTTTATTCACTTTTCAGACATGCTACTACAGAGTACCCCTCAGCTGCTGAGCAAGCATTTGTAGCTTGTACAGTGGCAGAATGGGCCAAAAGCTTAGTGTTGTGACCTGTTTTAAAAATAAAATATCTTGAAATAATTAAAAAAAAAAAAAGAAAATCATAGTGTTTGGTTTCATTTAAAACAGAGAACAACCCTAGAGTTTGAGTTGAAAGGAAGTCATTGCCTCTGTATCTGCTTAAGTGATCTAGTGCATGGATACATCAAATATTAATCATGGAGTATCCTCCTGGAAACTGAAAGGGTCAGGAGACTCGAGAAGGCAAGTTAAGTGGTTGGAATCAATTCTTCAGAAAAGTCAGTTAATATAGGGCTTCAAAAATGACATTTAATTTGTCTAACTTGAGTTGATAATCTTTGCAATGACAGATTCAGTAAAGCAGCAAAATAATGAGTTAATATAAAAGAAATTCTATAGGTAATGTGTGCAAAAACAGATGAAGATTTATATATTCATTCACAATTCTACCATTTAAAAAATGCAAAAATTTAAAAGGGAAAGGAAAAAATGCCCAACAATAGAAAAGTGATATCCTAAACTATGATGTTTCCGTAAAATGAAATATTATCCAGTACATTTTAGAAAGGTTATTTATGCAATTATATGATAACTGTCATGGAAACAGAGGTAGTGCCTATAATTCATAGATTTAAAAACTTTAATTATGAAAAAAGATATTGTGGAGAATATGAAGGAAAATATTTTGAATTTTTTTCTAAATGTTGTAAAATAACAGGTGAGTGTACTATAAGGAAGAAATAAAATGTTAAAATGCAGTCGCCAGAAGACAGATTACAGAGAGTCTAAGGAATTGAGAGGAGAGTTAGAACAAAAGTGATTCAGATTCAATGGCGTCTACAAACATCACCAGTACCAATGAGGGTATTTCTCTGGTCTAGAAAAGAATGGGAGAAACAGTGGACAGCCAAATCCATTATTTATTAATCAAGAATACATCTATACAACAATTATAAATGGAGGTAAATATATAATAGGCAAACTTTTGCTATCTGTAGATATTTTTAAATTCAAAGTACTTTTTTTACATAACTGATCTTCTCTCAACAGTTTTAAAAATGATCAAAGTGAAGAAGTCATTTGAAGACCTCATGTTTTTAACTGACATTTTCCAAGTTTCACAGATCAATTAAAGAAAAAAAAACTTTTACAAGGCTTTATACCTCTATATCTTATGTGCTGCTAGCTTCGCAACAGTTTGGTTCATTTCACAATTTCTTGAAAGTGACTTTGTTTTTAATATTTTAACAGAAGAATAGACCATTGTCACTCTAATTTTCTCCGTTGATCTTTCTTGCTAATATTAGGGTCACATTTCTTCATGTTCTGTAATATCAGTAACCTACACAAATGATTAATCCATTTTTTCACAAAAGAATTCCTTAAAATATTTCAAAGGATGGCTTAAGAATTCCTTTGAAGAGTAATGCAGTCTTTGATAATTTTTAACTTTTTTTGAGCTTTACTTAATTCCTCTTTCTCTTAATTCCAGGAATTCAGAATGAACTGTATCTAAATACATTAAAAAAATCAGATGCTGAATTTTGTTTAAATTAGTAGTGATATTGTGGATTGAGCAGTAAATATGGTACTGAGTGGATTGAGAGGAGTGATGAAGTATCCAGCTAATCAAAGAATATATTAAATACTGTATGGGGTTTATATATGCCTAAGGAACTGCTATAGCTTTGAATACTTTTGCAGACATAAGATTAAAAATAGGAACTTCATTCAAATGCATTTAATAAAGAACTATCAGAAAAAAAGAAGTAAAACTCAGCCAGTGTCACCGTCATTTTAAGTGTTTTCTTAATTTGCTAAAAACAAATTGGCTTTAATTTAATCAATTCTTTATGTAGGAAGAAACAGTTCAAAGAGGAAACTAGATTTTCTTTACCCTTCATTTTGTTGACTAAATCAACTCAGGAATTAACTTAAGTATTGACCTCACCACAGCCTCCGCCCTCAATGAAGCACTTTTCTTCAAATCAGAGTCGCTTGATTGATTAGGGATTTATAATGAGTTATGAAACCTTTCATCTCTAGGTCACTAGTACAAACACCATCAAGATTAGTCATGACTAAAATTTGCAGTAATTTGATAGATATTCAGTGACCCATGAGAATCTGCTAGTGATCTGATTTCCAATCCTGGAAGACAAACTGCCATATCCTAAACTCATGCTTGTGACAGTTATTAATTTAATGCATTAGCCTTTAATAAATAGTCCTTTAGATTGAACTGTCTGCCCTCAATAAGATAAGACCCACAAGAAATTACATTAGGAATTTATGTACTTGCACATCTTATGGCATGAATAAGCATATCAGTCTATGATTTGTCTTGATTTGAATAGCATTTAAAAGGGTTCTCCTTATCATTTAAAAAACTAATCAAACAAAATGAGGTCATATATTATTAAAAGCAATAGATGGATATTTCCACTAAGTTTTTTTCACATGCTAGAATGAAAAGATAGCCTAGTGGGAAGTTTATTCTTCAGCTAAAAGTAGCAGGGCAAGCTAAGCATCTTGACATATCCGTTTAACCTCTGCTTTGTATCTAAAAGCTGAACATTTGTCAGCCTCCACGGCCTCGGGTCCTTGAATTGCTTGGAGTGAGCATCTGTATTCAGACATATGCTGTGAATAACTACTAAGATATTTTAGCCAGTTTGGTTTAGCAGCTGTTCTGTAAAAGTGAGATGAGTAATTTAATAAGCAACTCTCCTTGACTCCGATATTCTTCCCCCAGCGTATGCCAACCTCAGCCAGAAATGGAACCTAAAAAGGGTTCACTGCTTGTGAGACATCAAGACAGGATAATGATTTATGCAGAGGACTGACTTCCAGGCGCTGACAAGTACTTACTGTCCCACACAAGTCATCACTGCGGCTCAGAAGAGAACAGATGGTTTTGCACACACCACTAACAAAGAAGGAATTCTACACAGATAACACTAAACTTCACTACTTTTCTGAACACATCTTGTCATAATCAAGCAATAAAAGAACTTGCTAAAACGCACCTTGCCAAAATGCAACAAATATGAACCTCAGTCTTGCTCCTAGCAAAACATGATGCAGGTAAAAAAAAATATTTTTTAAATGATGAGGGCAAACTACAGATGAGGACAAATTTGTTATTTCCTATATTATACCAAACAGACATTCTCATAACATGAAACCAAAGCAAATGCTTGGTGTATTTGAAAGATTGTGACTGTGCAGTAATCAATGCAAAGGAAAATTCTGGATTAAATAATACAAAAGCCTGCGTTTCTTCATTCATAAAATGGTTGAAATGTTTCAGAATTTAGTTAGAAATATATAGTAGTTGTATATTTTAGAAAATACAGAGATAAAATAATAGACAACATCCTGATTAGCAATAATCTTTGATATTTTATGTAGTAAGTGTTTAGGGAGTATACTTTCAAGCAGTGACCCAATACACTGCACTGAGTATAATACACCAATGAATTTTTATTATATTATTACCTTGTGGCATATTCAGTATGCTGAGTCTTATATTTGCAAATGCATAGATAGAAATGGAACTATTATTCAGAAAGCTTATTTGCTCGCAATTCGATACTGGAAAAATGAGTGTAGTTAGCATAACCAACTGAAGACCAATGTGGCAAAGAATCATAAATATCCACGGGGGGTGGAATATATATGTATGCAATCCCAGCATTTTGGGAGGCCAAGGCAGGAGGATTGCTTGAGCCCAGTAGTTCACGACCAGTTTAAATAACATAGCAATACCTTGTCTCTACAACAAAGTAAAATAGTTAGCCAGGCATGGTGGCAGGTGCCTGTATTCCTAGCTACTTGGGAGGCTGAGGAGCAAGGACGTCCTGAGCTCAGGTGATCAAAGCTGCTATAAGCCATGATTATGCCACTGTACCCCAGACTGAGCAACAGAGTGAGACGTGTCTCAAGAAGATTGGGCATTATAGCCATGATTAAAACTGTGGCACTTTGCTGAGTTTGCAATTATTGCTGCCACATTTTTTTGACCCCTGGCTATCCAACATGTAGTATATGGGACACTGATTTCGACATCACAAAGGAATTTTTTTTTTTTTGAGTTGGAGTCTCACTCTGTTGCCCAGGCTGGAGTGTGGTGACACACTCACGGCCACCGCAGCCTCAGCCTGCTGGGCTCAGGGGATCCTTCTACCTCAGCCTTCCAAATAGCCAGAACTACAGGCATGCACTACCACCTCTGGCTGAGTTTTTATTTATTGTAGAGACGAGGTCTTGCCAAGTTGCCCGGGTTGGTCTCGAACCCACAGGCTCAGGCAATCCACATGCCTCGGCCTCCTAAAGTACTGGGATTACAGTCTGAGTCACCAAGCCCTGTCCACAAAGGAACTTTATAAAAAATTATACTTCTGTGACCCAGTTAAAACCTACTAAATCAGAATCGGCATTTTATCAGGATACCCGGTGATTTGTAGACGCGTTAAGATTTTAGAAACGCTGCTCTAGCTCATTGATT
The DNA here is from genome assembly GCA_027257055.1 of Cephalopachus bancanus. Taxonomy (NCBI): domain Eukaryota; kingdom Metazoa; phylum Chordata; class Mammalia; order Primates; family Tarsiidae; genus Cephalopachus; species Cephalopachus bancanus. The sequence goes on along the minus strand of JAPVLO010000108.1, from coordinate 14,351,963 downwards.
CTCAACCTTGACTCCAAGTTAGAAGAATCTGAAGAACTTTAAGAAAGTAACTGCCTGGTACTCACTGGGGTGGATGCAGTTTGTGAAGTGTGAACAGTACAGTTGAGGCCTCTGCTCCCTTTGAGAATATGGTTTAGTATTTTTACCCCTAGATACATTTGAGTCCATATGCATAACTGGACCAAAAAAATGCTAATCAGTAGACATTACAAATAAATGCATTTAATGCCAACATTTCAAAAGCCAAGCGGCTTTTTTGAAAATATAAGGCAATGTTTGATTTAGACCATGATCCCTTTTATTGAACAAAGACCCTCAAGCAGTTCTCTTATTCTCTGCCTGCTTGACAATGAAAAGAAACTTAATTTCAGATATATGAGCTACAGATTGATCCTTCTGCCATTATTTCTTCAGTCCATATTTTTATCAATATATAAAAACATGCTTTGGTAGGTATTTAAAATATTTTCATCTCATTTTGTCATTGCTCAGCTGTATGTCAATACAGAGTAAATACACAGAAGCCTTCTTTATGAAACTAGGTAAGTCAGCTAGCTAGAAAAACAGATCAGAGCAAAACAAAGCAAAACCTCATAAACATCAAGAAACCAGGGAGAAGTCCTGAAATACATTTGAACAAATCTGAAACAATTGTTGATTTGTAACTGCAGATACATTGTACAGATTCATAGCAGTCTGAACTCTGGTGCTTGGTAAAACAAAAATGCCATCTGCTATGAAAACAATGCCATAATCTTGGAAATTCAACTCTTATTGTTCATGTAGAATTAACCAAATTATAAATCAACTAAGTGATTGATGTTTGGGGATATTGGTATAAGTAACATATTTTAAGTATGTGAATTGACACATAGGATTGTGAATGGATATATGTGTGTGTGTATGTACGTGTGTGTGTGTGTGTGTGTGTGTGTGTGTGTGTGTGCACGCATGTGTGTCTGTGAATCTTCAGACAAAAACCACAAGCAACATTTTATCTGTAACTTGGAACAGAAATTACATAATCTAAGCAATTGTCTATACATTAATCTTTTGTATTTGTAGACAGAGTTAATTGTTGATTCTTTTCTCATTTCAATCACTGGCATACATGACCTAAAAATCACTTTAGGCAGATGTTTATGCCACTTGGAACTCTTCCTATGAAATGAGGAAGCTGGTTTTTAAGCACCTCTGTGCTGCTGAAATCTTTTGAAGTGGAGTTTATTTTTAGTCTTGACAACTGCAAGAGTCCTGCCATCTCTTCTTCAAGGTAATAACAGAGTGCCGCGTCACCTGTAGCCTTTGCTGACCCTCTGCATTTCATACTAACACCACTATTCCATAGATGCCATTTCTCCATTTCTCAGTCCTATACAATAGTTGGTGATTTAATTTCTGGTTGTAAATATAACCTTACCTGGTATAACTGTTCCCTTCTTGTACATAAGCTGAGGAAGTATAGTCACATCTGAGTGGGCTAGGTCAGACAAATTGCTGACAAGGCTCTCCAAGTCCCTGCTGCAATGCAAGTCGTGTAGAAGCTGACAAAGCTTTCCTACCCCAGAATTTATTTATTCCCCTGTCAGGAAGTGTTGATTTAGCACAGGGCAAACGTTCTCATGTATTGTTAAATAGGTTTGAGTCACAAGATGGAGAGATGATGGATACTGAACTCCCAAAGCCAGGTTTTGTGTGATGTATTGGTGACAGAAAAGGCCATTGGTCTTTAGAATTAAGTAACCCTTAAGTGGTAGACAAAAAGTATAATGATCAAGTTCAAAGAGCTAAAAGGACATGTGATATATTGCCTTTCTTTCAATATGGAAAAGAAAACTATTTGAATTAGGATTATTCTAAAATGTGGCATTGAAAAAACAAAGTAATGGTCCCTCATGCACAACTGTCAACCTATCAGAATATGATGATGATTGTGGTTTTTTTCACTTCGGTTCAACTTTTTTCATTAGAGAAAATTTTTGGCAAGACTCCAAACTCCTCAAAGCCATCTTTTATTCTAGGCTACAGCATGTCTACATTCTAGCACATTGTGTTTGGAGCAGAATAAGCACTCGCTAAATATTTACTGAACAATGTATCCTTAGGTGTTCGTTATTGTTATAGATTCTATATATGCTTCAGATAATCCTTCAGATAAAAGCATTACATTTATCATCTCCCAGATGTGAAGGGAACACAGAGAATTTAATCTGCAAAATTCTGTTAGAGCAGCAGAGTTCAGTGGTACAGAAAGTGACAATTTTATACTTGATCTCATCGTAAGTGATGCCACTTCTCAATTTACTCTCCAAAGGGAGAGCAAGGCCCCTGAGTTTACAAACACTACTTAATCAACTGTCAGTCTGGCAGCCTCCCTTGACAACTTGAATTCTGATACTCAATATTATTTTAAGAAAACGCAAGTATTTTTATGTGGGTAACTGTGATTCTTAATTTTGTGTATCAGCTTGACTGAACCATGGGCTTCTCAGATATTTGGTTAAAAGTTATTCTAAGTGTCTGTGAGGATGTTTCTGGATGGCAATAACATTTGAGTCCATAGACATAGTAAATAAAGCACATTGCCCTTCCCAACACAGGTGGACCTCATCCAATCCATTTAAGCCTTGAATATAGTAAAAAATTGAATAAGAAAGGATTCTTTCCATCTGCCTGACTGTCTTTAAACTGGGGTATTAATCATCTCCTGCTCTTAAGCTTGAACTTCTATAGCAGTTACACCATTGGCTCTTTTGGCTCCCAGGCCTTCAGAACAGGATTGGAACTGTGCCACAGCTTTTCTGGGTCTGGATTTCTCAGCCTCCATAATCATATGAGTCAATTTCTTATAATAAATAAATAGATACATAAACCGATGGTTTGATGGTTTGACAATGTTTTTTTTTAATTTAGGATGGTGTGAAAATGATACACATTCAGTAGAAACCATATTTTGAGCACTCACACAATCATTTTGTTTTTCCATTTCAATATATTACATGCAATATCCCATACTTCATTTTAAAATAATTTTGTTCAACTTCAGGTTAAGTTAGTGTTCTCAAAACATTTAATGTAGGCTAAGCTAACCTATGATGTCCCATAGTTTAGATGTATTAGAGGCATTTTCAGCTTATAATATTTTCAGTTTATAATGAATTTGCCAGGAAATAACTCCATAATAACTTCTGACGTGTGTGTGTGTGTGTGTGTGTGTGTGTGTGTGTGTGTGTTTGTGTGTGTGTGTAGGTGGGTGTATCTTCAAATGGCTCTTTTCTAATACAGTAGCATTGATAAATCCCACCACTTTTGCAAAGCATTAGCTCACCAGAGAAAGAAAGAACAAGCTGGAAGTAAATTATGACAACTGATAATGAACAGAAGGAACTAGTAAGATGAGAGGATAAAACAAAAGAACATACAGTGCTTCGAAACTTATTTTGTGTTATTGAATCTACTTTTAAATTGCCATCAGTTAAAAAGCAGAGCAGCAAAAAATACTTACTATTTTAACTCTTATAATATCTGCTATTCTGCATACACATTGATACAAAATATAGCTCTTGGCAAAAATGTTTAAAATCTGTCACAATCAGTGTTATTTTTTTCCCATTGCAGATATATTTCTGTTTTTGTCTTTTTTTTTTAAGAATAGCAGTAGCCCAAGAAAAACATATTTTTGGCTTAAAAGTTTATTTTATATTTTTTGAAGAAACAGCACTATTAGAATCTTAAGTAAAATCTAAGTCCCTACATCATTCTGAAGAGAGCAATAAATAATATGCTACAGTTGCCTTTATACTTGCCAATTCAAGTTTCTGGGTTTAATATCATGAATAACAGATGACAAAATGTTCTACTTTCTGAGCATTAGCTTTTAAAAATCAGGACATCTCAATTGTTAAGTGCAATTTATTGTGTGCATGTGTGCCTGTGTGTGAAAAATAATATTTTGAAATTGTACTCTAATGTATGTCAGTCACTCCATAGCATACCCTAGTAACGCAGCTAATGAAGTGTGTGCACTGTGGTAAATTGTAAGATAAATCTTTGCTACACTAATTGTTACTTTGGTGCTAGTTCAAAGAGAGGCCCCGCCATCACACATGCAGTGCTGTGTACTTTTTTTTTTGTCTCCTACTTGATATCTCTGCTAAAGTGTTTCATGAGTATAAAAAATGTCAAAAGAAATTGAGTTGAATTCTATTACAATGCCTCCCTCTTTACTGTATCCTGGATTTATGTAAGATCAATTTAATTATCTGTTTACAGGTAACTTACTAGATAATCAACAAATACATTGACAATAGGCTAATTCAGTGCACATTTTTTGAGGGAAAAATAATTGACATTGCCAGCAATTATCCTTCATAAAACCACATATACGTAGATTTTCTCTGAACTCAATTCTGTATTATATGTATATATATCACAGGGCAATATATTTTTACAGGAAATTTTGGCAATTCATGTTTATTTGAAGTGACATATTTCTGAGATGATTTATAATTTTTCACCTTTACTGCCACATTACTTTTTATTAAAAATTACATGTATTCCTTTTTTATTGACTTTTATGTTAGGCACACATTAATATTTGGCAGAGGGAGGGATTTTTATTTTTATATTATCATTTTCTTGTTTACATTCCCTGAGTTCTCTTTACAGTACAGATTTTCTTTGCAAATACATTTTTCAGAGTTATTTGTATAAATACACTTTACTACCTTGTATAAAAGATGTCTTTATTCAGGTTTTTCTTTGAGGCTTGTTTTGTTTGAGGTATTTGTTTCTTTTTTTCTTTTTTATTTTTTTTGAGTTGGAGTCTCACTCTGTCGCCCAGACTGGAGTGCAGTGGCCGCTCCCGGCCACCGCAGCCTCGACCTGCTGGGCTCCAGCGATCCTTCCGCCTCAGCCTTCTGAATAGCTGGAATTACAGGCGTGCGCTACCACTCCTGGCTAATTTTTTGATTTTATTGTAGAGATGAGGTCTCGCCTGCCCAGGCGGGTCTCGAACCCGTGGGCTCAGGCAATCCACTCACCTTAGCCTCCCAAAGGCACAGGATTACAGCCCGGCTCGAGGTATTTGTTTCTTTTATTTTATTTATTTTTTTCTCTTTTAATTTTTATTTTGAAATTGTGGGGTACAATTCAGGTTTAGGTATACAAATGTTCCTTGTGCAGGTACCCTTATTGATGAGGTATGTGCCACGCTAGTTTTAAAACTTTTTCTCTATCATTGCTAGGTTCTAGCAATTGAAGGCATGTGTACATGTCAGAGTGGGAATGTCTAATCTCACTCAGCATTTTACCCACCATCTTCTACAGTCTTCCCTGGGGAACACAGGGTAATTCCTTTTAGTAGGGATGTAGGTTAGGCTCTGCTCCTGAGAGAGATTCCAAACCACTATTCTTTAGTCAGTACTCCAGGTAGGTACATGATCTCTGTGGATATCAGATGTGAGGGGTTGTTGCCCCTTTCCAGATGAGCAAATTCTTTATTTTGACTCTATAGGCAGTTGAGAAAATATGCTGTAGTGTTTTCCAGATATTAGATTACCCATCACTTCCAAAATACTGTATAGCCTTCTAATTTTCTGTATTATATTCTCTCTTATTAAATATACCAAGAATATTTTTGTTTCCAGATCTACACATTGACTGTCTTAATATTCGCATATCAGATGGTGATCTAATATCTAATTATTAGATATTAGACTTTAGATATTCACATTAGCATGAAGTAGTTTTCAGATATGTTTACTACTTGCTTTTTCCATTTATGACCCATTTCTATAACTAGCTGTAATATCTTATCAAATGATAAAATCATCAAAGGCTTGTCATAGAATGCTTAGATTCGACACTTGCCGTCTGAGTTTTAACAGCAGTAATAATATCAGTTATGAGAGTCAAAAATGAAGAAATCAACATGCACAGAGTTTTAAAAGAGACGTCTGAACTTATTTCACAATGCTTAAGCACCACTTTCTCATTCAAGTGACATTTTAAAAATCACAAGAGGCGTATTTTGTTGTTTTTTCCCCCACCCATCCCCCTAAGAGGTGTTTTTACGAGATTATTTTGAAGAAAGAAATGTTTTGGTTCCATTCCATCTCCCACGAAAGAGCAGGGAGTGCTACTCCCTCCTTCATTTTAGGGTAGGAGCATTCTCCAGAGCTTCCATTACTCTTATCTGCACCTGGTGTTATTCTGGTCTGTAAGCTTCTGTAGGGCAGAGCCAGGAAAGTATAAATACCCTAGACTGCCCCTTTACTTCAGAGTGTTCAGGCAATAGATGTGTTTTTCCAATAATTCAGATGCGGATCTTGCAGGGGAGATGAATTTGATGGGAAGTTGCCTTGTGCCTTGTCCTAGAAGGTTGCTGAGATGGGTGGGGAAATCTCAGTGAAAAGAAGCTGCAGGTGATTATTGGATACCTAGAGCTAAGGAAGCTGTTACAAGCAAATACTTTTATAAATGAGTCAGAAACATCTCTATGCAAAATGAGATAACTGCAGGAGAGAGGAGCCTAACAGGAAATTTCAAAAGAAACTTGTGTCCAATTCAGAGAGGGTGAAGCCAAGTCTTGATGGCATTCATTTAAGTAAAACCTTACTCATCCTCTTGTCTGTTCCTGCCTCCACTCTATCAACACCAAGGCACACATAAACTAACTAGTTAAGTTTTGGGGGAAGAGGGCAAGCAAACAAACAAGCAAACCCAGAAATCTGACTTTTGGTCTTCCTGTCTCATTCATTCAATAATCTCTCAACTTCAATCAGGCCCTAATCTCAAAAGGGAGGAAGATTGTGTTTTAAATCAGGCTCGTAGCATTAATTAATATCTTGGACTGGACATTCAATTTCCTGAGTTAAGATATGTTGAAATAATGTGAAATAATATTTCCTATAAGAGAGCTAAAAGAATATAGAATCTATAGGATTTTCCGTGAAGAGACATATCAGATTATATCCACCAAATACTGTTAAGAGATGATGAGGGAGAATATTGAGTTGAAGTGTATGCTACAATTATGGTTCACAAAGGTACAGCTTAATTACATATTTTATAACCATAATAACAGATATTATCATAGTGACTAAATCTGAACAAGTAGAAAATCCAAATAATTATCAGCATTATCTGTTGAATCTTTACTTAATCCCTTTTTTATCTTCATAGAGAACAATGTATCAGTTATATGTAAGGAGAGTTACTCCCTCAAAGCCGATCAGGCAATTTTCCACTTGCCATCAAGTTAGGAGGAGTTTCCGGAACAATGGTCTAACAGATGAAACTTTGTAATTTTTAAATAGAAAACTTAAAATAAAACCTAAACTAAAAAAAAGAGCACAGGAGATGTAGAGAGAGAGAGAGAGAGGGAGGGAGAGGGAGAGAACACTAATACCTATTAATATGGTATTATCATAAGAGTTAAATTAGCAACACTTGTACAATTCTCCAAATAAAAATAAAATTTAAGTTATTTCTTCTTTATCCTCTTTTCACATAGAAACAAACAGAAAACGGAGTTTCTTTTCATTTGAATTGCACATGTCACCTTCTGGTACAACTTAACATTTAGATAGGAAGTAGATCCCCATCTATTCCTAATGTATGGAAAATAATACACCATAAGTCACTCAGTATTGAATTAACTGGATGAAAATTGGGCTACAGACCTTTCATAGACTGTAAATTTCAAAAGTATTGCAATATAAAATTAAGCTAACCTTAAAACTAAATTGAACATAAATTAATAATTTTTATATGTCAAAATAAATTTAATTCTGATCTGAAAGGCACAATTTCCCATGTATTGGTCTATTAATATAGCTGCTAGATTTAATATTGATGCCAATTCTTTTTGATATTCCCTGATTCCTGAGTATGTGTCTTTCCCTCTTTTCTTCATATACAAATGTAGCTGGGAAAGAAATGCATCCCACTGTTTCTTCCCTAAATCTCAGCAGAAGAAACCACCAAATGTCAAAAGCTTAAAAAGTGGCCCTTAAAATCTAACCTTTACTCATAAACCTCAAATCTCTTTCTTAAAACATTAATGGGAAGAAGAATCCTGCTTAGATCTCGGTTGAATGACTGACTCCTCCATAGAGTTATTGATTAACTCAGACAATGTAGTGTTCTTTTAATCTTGAAGGTTCCACTGAGATCACCATTTCTCCTAGGCAGGTTGAAGCAGCACTTTGAGATTGGGTGGGTGTGAACATTGATTTTTGGAACTGGCAGCTGAGGTCAGCTTTTAATTTTTCTTACTCTGGACTCTTACTATTAGAACATAACCCACAACCGGATTGGGTGGCAAGATTTGCAGAGCCAAGAAACATCTTCTAAAGTGCAAAGCATTATTTTATCAGTCAGTTTGTGGTTGTATCAGTATAAACTTAAACAAGTTCTTAGGGTGCATTTGCGTTTCAGTTTCCTCAATTTAGAAATAGAAGTAGGTCCATTCAGTCATTATAGGTCATATATTCTATTATTTATTGTGCAAGAAAAAAGCACAGTGAAGGTCCCAGGAAAAATATACAACTGAAGTACCCTGTGAGTTCCCCAGATGCAAGCACCAAGGCTACTGGAACACAGGATGGGTTTGGGATCTGAAGACATGAAATAAATCTTTGCTTATTTAGCTCTTCACCTATTAAGCTTTCTGGAGAACATTTTTCAGGTGTTCATTGTTTAACAGACACTGGATGAAAGACTGAAGCTACCTTGATAAATAAAACAAAACCTCTCTTTATAGGGCTATCTCAGAATAATGACCTTGGCTTTGTTTCTCAACCTGTAAAACAGTGCCCATGAGAATTCTGTTTCTAGATTGCCTGTGAGGATTAAGTCGGATGATCCATGCAAAATGTTCTCTGTAGTGCCAGGCACTCTGTAAAGATTAGGTATATAATCTGTTAGTGTAGTAAGAGACCTTAAACTGTTCTCAAAGGGTCGATGTGTGAAGTACTTGCCAACTCTCACCTACTACATATTAAGCTTTTATATGATTTGTGTGGGTATTAACATAAAAATAATACTTGACACATTATACTTAACATTTTCGTAATTTGGCTTTAAGAAAAAGTTTTGGTCCAAGGGTCAAGCATCTTTGGGTTGTCTTTGTGCATATCAATGATGCATGCTATCATAGATATTAGATGGTTAGAAAGCTTGGCCAAAACTGTGTTTTTCCAAGTTCCTTTTAAAAATATATTGCCATGATAATTTTGGTTTATAATGCATGTCATTCTTCCAAAATGAGCTGCAAAAATGGGTGGGAAAATTCAGTTATTCTATGTTAGATAATTAATGGAAAATTTACACAAGTTGACCCGCTTTTATACACACATACACACACACGCACACACCACCTACATGCCATTTGTTGCCAGATGGCCTTATGATTCAAGCAGAAAAATATATTAGTCAGATAGATAAGCTACTATAACAATCCAAAGTCTCCATGCACTAACATTATTAAAATTTATTCCCAGTCATTCAAAGTCCAATGGGGATAGTCTTGATCAGATGTTCTCCTGGACTACTCTCCTCTGAGGGGTGAATTAGGGAAGAAAATACTTTCTATTTATGAGCTCTGTAGTTGCTTTGGCTCTTGCCACCCCCTATTCAGTTATCTGTCTCCTGTCACAAAAACAAGGATAAAGTGGAAGAATGTGCATGACATTGCAGGGCCAGGACTGGATGTGTACTACATAGCTTCTGTTCCATTGCCCAAAACATGCCACCTGCCTCCACAGTTGATAGTGGGCTAAAAAAATGGAGTCTTTCATGTCCCTTAGGGAGAAAGGAAATAGATTAATCAAGTGATAGTATTGTCTCTATCATAAAAGTTCATTTTGTAACTATATTTAGAATTTTAGAATGTACACCCTGTGTGTCAGTATCAATAATGGAAACATTCCCTGAATAAATACCTCACATTTGTTTACTATATATTTATAAAAAGCAATATAAGCGATAACTAGAATACGTGATTATGAGATTCCTTTCTCCAGATGTTAATCTTAGGCTTTAACAAGAATTGAGCAGTACAGATTACTGAAAATAAATTGCTACGTGTCCCTTTATTTACCATTTCTGGTAGAGTGCACGAGATAATGATATTCTCTAAATAACTTTTCACCTACGCTTAATCTTGAAAACAAGATTTGTATACCAGTACTCAGGTGTTTTCATACAACTAATATAATCTCATTTTGTTTTACTGAAATTGAAAAAACACAACTACAAAGGAAACCTCTTTTTCTTTTCAACCATAACAAATTTGGATATACATACTTTTTTCACCTGAAATGGTGAATAAAATACAGTTCATTGTGATTTGAGTAAAATTTCATGGGGTGAAGCTTATCATACAACAAACACACACACTTACATTTTGTTGTCTTTTTAAAAAATTGCCATATGTCTCTATACCTGTGATATTTCATTAAAAAATGATAAATCACTTATAATTACACAATTACCTTAAGGTTGATAGAGGATGACCTGCTGGGCATGTAAAGAATTATATATATATAATTTTACATATTAGTAAGCATATCAGTACAAAATATATATCCCTTTACATATTGCTAACTATATCAGTACAAAATATATATATATATTTGTGATAAGAGATGACATTAAGTTTGTGTTAGATAACTATCTTGTCTCAACCACATAATTAGAGCAAAGACACCATGAATCATAGTATTTTACTCAGACCCTGTCTAAATGTGATACAGTAAAATCTACTCCATGGTTTTTAAAACCTGTATTTTTGATAGTTATCTGGCCAAAGATGCTTGAATCTTTAATAATTAAAAAATCAAGTATGTTTTATGTGCAATAGACATACAACTTGATGTCATTGTAATGCAGATGTGTTTAGTTACAATTTCCTTGGCAAAATTAATTTAATATATTTTCCTTCAGATTGTCAGCTTTGTGGTTGATCACAGAAAAATTCTTGTTTTTTCCAATTAGTATGTCTGTAATCTCCTAAAGAAATTGGAACATTTACATCATGTAAGGAAAGAAGAGACCTAACAAAGTTTTGAAAGGTAAATAACTCTGTCCCCAATCTTTATCACAATTTTATTGTAATACTATACTCCCCAATAGGCTAGGAATCACTTTACATATTACTAACCATATCGGTACAACTTTTCTTTTTTTGTGTATGTTGTTATAATTTCAAACGTATTGAAAAATTGCAGGCACAGTACAAAGTAATCCCACAAAACTCTTTGTCAAGATATCCCATTCAAATTTGTCAACTGTCCTAATAATGTCCTTTAAAAAAAATCATATCCTGTATCATTCCTTGCATTGATCACCATTGAGCCTTATATTGATCTCTTTAGTCTTCCTTATCCTGAATAATTCCTCAGTGTTTTATAGATCCTCTTTTCTTTAAATTTTTGAAGACAAAAATTTGGGAGGCCAAGGTGAGAGGATTGCCTGAGCCCATGGGTTCAGGGCCAGCCTGGGCAACTTGGTGAGATATCATCTCTACAGTAAATCAAAAAATTAGCTGGGCATGGTAGCGCATGCCTGTAGTTCCAACTACTTGAAAGGCTGAGGCGGAAGGATGGCCTGAAGCCTGCAGGTCAAGGCTGCAGTGGCCGTGAGCGTGCCACTGCATGTCAGTCTGGGTGACAGCGAGAGACTCCAACTCAAAAAAATAAAATAAATTTTTGAAGACTATAGGATAGTTATTTTGTAAAACATTCATCAGTTTGAGTTTGATGTTTTCTCATGATGAGATTCATGTTACATATTTCTGGCAAGACTATCACAGACATGATGCTGTAGTTTTATCATAGCATACCAATCTATCATGTTCCTGGGACTATTGACGCTGATCACTCTGTTAAAGTTGTGTGCTAGTTTTCTCTTCCATGATGTTACTCTTTTCCGCTTTATAACTGATAGAGAAATCTGTAGGGAAATACTCTAAAACTATGTCAATATATCAATGCTCATTCAGTTTTTACATATGAGATTAGAGTCCATTGATACTTCAGTTGGTTATTACTAAAATGATTGCCAAATGGAGATTTTCTGTTTCAATCATTTCTTCTACACTTGTCATTCTGCTTTGAAGAACTTTCCTCTCATTCTCCATTTTTAATTAATTTTTTTTACTTTATTATTTAATTGACAAATACTAATTGTACATATTCATGAGGTACATGTTTTGATACTATGAGGGAAGGACACAAATAATCCTAGAACTTATTTATAAAAAATTGTGTATTTATTCTTACATGTTTAAAATTCAGTCACCTTCAAAGTAGTCTCCATTTGATGCAATACACTTATCAAGCACTTTTTCCTCTGCTCAAAACAGTTTTTGAACTTGTCAGTTTTTATGACATTTAGTGCTTCTGACTTTTTTCCCCTACTTCTTCCACATGGGCAGAACATTTCTCTTTGAGGATTTTTTTCATCCAGGGAAACAAAAATAAGTCACTCGGTATGGGATTGAGTGAATAAGGAGGGTTGTGCATGTGAGTTGTGCTGTTTTTGGTCAAAAACTGCTGAGCACTCAGCATGATGGGAGCAGTAAACTTGTAAAGGACCCATCATGAAATGGGCAAACACTTTAAAATAATCTAAAAAAAAAATCACTGAAGCCAAATGCAGCCTCTCACAACAATACTAGCTTGTACATGAGGCCCATGGGTTCCTCAAACACTCACTTAGTGGATGAATCCGGTACTACAAGGGACCCACCTTCCAAAAAATATTACAGATTTTTTTGGGTCCCCCTCGTATAATGGATTATAGTAGATTCGGGTAATTAGCACATTTATATTCTCAAACATTTATTGTTTCTTTGTGTTGGGAATAGTCAGTGTCCTTCTAGCTATCTGAAAGAATGTAGTATGCTCTTGTTAATTATAGTCATCCTACAGTAGATAGAACCTAGAAACTTATACATCAATGTAGACTAATGGCTTTCAATATTATTCAAAACGATATACCTCATTCTTATTAATATTTATCGTGATGTTCAAATTATCCCCAAAAATGTGGTCTTTGGGGGTGAATAGGATGAAGAAATGACTGGAATAATGAATTCAGGGGGTATTTAAGTATATATTATGCTAGATTTTTGGAAAAATCTAGCTTTCTTAATGAGAAACATCTTAAAAATCATTTGAAAAGACTTTGACAGTATTCTACTTCCTACGTTACACTATTTAATCTTTTGTTGATAATCCCGGGGTTATCTTATTCTAGCCATTCCTGAGGACTTAGAATGACGCTCCAAAGGTCAACATTTGTGAATATTCTAAGACAAAACTGCTATATATTTCTACCATATTGAATTTGTCAGTACAAATTGTTAAAATACACTTGATAAATCTATGAAGGCTCATTAAAAATAGTTAATATTCATATATTGGTCCCAATGATCCAGATAATAAGTCCCCCATACTACACACATACCACTGCATGCTTCATATAATTTCATGAGTATAATTATTTGTAAAAATTTCAGCCATGAATCAAATAATTTTTAGAAACACATAAGACTAAGACAGTTGATGATTATCATACTCCAAGAATGGTCCTTTTTGGCGGGGCATGGTGGCTCACACCTGTAATCCCAGCACTTTGTGAGGCGGAAAGGAAAGAATTTCCTGAGCCTGGGAGTTCAAGACCAGCCTGGGCAACTTTGAGAAACCTTGTCTCTACAATATCTGCAATACATAAAAAATAAATAAAAAAATAAAAGACAGCCTTGGTAGTATGCACTTATGGTTCCAGCTATCTCCAAAGACTGAGGTAGAAGGACTGCTTGAGTCCAGCTAGCCAAGGCTGTGGTAGTGGAGAGAGTCCAGCCTGAGCAACAAAGTGAGACTCCGACTCGAAAAAAAAAAAAAAGTCCTTTTTGACTTACAAAATTTTGCTGTAAAGAATAAATAAATAAAGCTCTCTGTAGAATTGACTTGAATTTCCACTTTGATGAATCAATAATTACCAAAAATGATGATATTCATACAATGCTGACAAAAATAACTACATATGTAAAAATATAGTCTTTGCTGACAAAGCTCAAATTAACCATAGAAGAAACATTTAAGCTCTTTATTTGCAACCTTCTTCATTTTAGCAATTGAACTTATTAAATTTATTTTAAAACATTTTCATAAGTACTTTTAAACATTTTCAAGCTAAAATTTAATACTCAGCAGCTCTGAATCATAGAGATTTTAAGATTTTAGAGAGTAATGTAAGTAAAAAATCAACTATTAAGAAAACCAGGAAACTAAAGTTTATTTACAAATTTTAAAAACATTGTTAAAATAATTCAGATTACAGAAGAACAGTGAGTAAATTTTAGTATTTTTGAAGGAATTCTACATGAGGGTATCTTTAATAAATGTAAAAATGTAACAATAATAAGTTAGTAAGCCTCTAATCATATACACAGAATTTTTGCATGAGAAATTGGGATATTTCGTTGCTTAAATACAATATTGCTAAACGAAGATTATAAAGTAAAATATAAACAATTTTTATATTGTTTATAACTGCACTTTTAAAGTGGACACTAAGTTATTATGTTATGAGGTATTTTTAAGATTAAAATGATGGGTGAATTAGAAGTGTTTATCCCACTGTGATTCATTTTATTATTATAATTAAATAGATTAGAAATATTTGTAATAAAGAATTCCTTTTCTCTTTTATTAGACTCTTTAGAGGAGAAAGGAAACTTACGACATTGCAAATGTGGCCATAATAGACATTCTATCAATGTCTTACCATAAAAAACATCTCACTAAAAAAGCAACAAGCAACTTGGGAAAACTAGAGGCAACTTGAGAAAAGCTGTATAATTAGAAAGAGAAATAAGCAAGTCACAGTGATCCTTATCTTGTTCCAGAATAAGTTTTCTGTTAGAACAATTTTTGTTTTATTTCCTTCCTGAAATTCAGTCTTGAAAATAACTTAAAGAGTATTAAAGTGTAAAATTTATGGTGGTGAATGCACACTTATGTAAAGATTCAGAAATTTAAACTAGGGTGTAATTTTGCTCCATATGTGGAAATAATAGTTTCATACTCTCAGTTAAAGAATACTTTTCAAGGATTGTAACTGCAGATGGAAACCTTCCAGCGACTCAATTTACAGAAATATTTTCTACTCAAATTTACATCAAGATAACTTTCTATTTGTATTTCAGAAGTGGTGACTTTATAAAGATAAAATGCCATGTTGTTGTATTATACAATGTCAAAATATGAGGGTTAGTCAAATAATACTTTATAGATATAGAGGAAGTTTTAGACACACACACAAACACACACGACTATATACTATACTGCACACATTGCAGTATACACATGATTTTTATTTTTATTATATATTATTTATTATACATATTACAATATATAATATTCGATTATATATAATACATGATAATTAATATATTGCCTATAATACATTAATTATATATTAATCATAAAATTATTTTATTTTGATCATATAGAAATAAATTTTTATTATTTTTATTATATAAAATAGTTTTAAAATATTATATAAAATAGTTTTATTATATAAAATAGTTTTAAAATATTCAACATGCAAATTTTAATACATTTTATTTATTATTTATTGCTTTATTGCATTTCAGACACAAAGATACTGACTAAATTATTTAACATTTGTCCCACCTTTAAGCATAACATATTGTAGTGAAAAAATTGTTTGTAGTTTACTTTATAAACTTCATTTAGCAATATTTTATAAGAAATGGAATATCACAACTTCTGCAAAAATTCTGTGTGTGTGATTAGTGACTTACTAACATATTATTGTTACATTTGTACATATATTAAAGCTGTCCTCATGTGGAATTAGTTCAAAAATACTGAAATTTCCTTGCTGTTCTTTTGTATTCTAATTAGTTTAACAATATTTTAAAAAGTGAATTACTTCCTGTATTGTTTTCTATCA
Source organism: Cephalopachus bancanus (assembly GCA_027257055.1). Lineage (NCBI taxonomy): Eukaryota > Metazoa > Chordata > Mammalia > Primates > Tarsiidae > Cephalopachus > Cephalopachus bancanus. The sequence continues at coordinate 14,335,970 of JAPVLO010000108.1, read as the reverse complement.
TTAGCGCTTAATATTTCAGACTGACCTGCATTTGCTTCCTATTTCTTCAACAACTATTCACAGCTCCCAATTAGCTTTTTCCTTCCAATTTGTCTTCTGAAGTAATTATAATACAACCAATCCCTAAACTTTTAGCACTTTGCCTTGAATTTTGAATCCTTAGAACAATTTATCTGTTTAAGAATCTCCAATCATATCACAGTTCCTCTCATAATATGCATCTCCTCGTGCAAAAACCCCACATTTGTAAAAAACAAAACAAAAACAAAAACAATTGAGCAAACCAGGAATTAATTGGGTATCCCTCAGATCTTTAACTTTGCTGAAGTTTCTTTGTAAAAACAAGACCTTAAAAAGAATTTTATATATTTTTCATTCCATATGATATAACGAAACCACTATTTTCCAAGAACATGGTATATATGTAAAAAACTTAAAACTCAATTTGTAAAATAAGTAAAAGAAATCTTATAAGATTTTTCTTTTTTAAAAAACTGTGCCCTTGAAACAATATATTGATGAAATATTTTTTGGTTTTTGCTTTAACCAGATTCAATTGATTCCCATTTGATATACATTTTGAATTCTTCTTTATCTTTACTCTACAAATAAATCAGTGATGTGAAGAGCACTCAGTCACTGGAGAAAAATATTTTCACATCTGTCTGCCTTTCAATAATTAACACTTGCTTCTTAGTATGCAAAATACTGGGCTTACACATGCACGTGTTTATAAAAACGTGCATGTGTGCCTTTATTTCTTAGGTGAATAATAAATATAATTCTTGTAGCATATTACATTCCAGATTGGTATATTTTACATTAATTCATGTGGTGTAGAAAGTAGAAAATATAGTTTTCAAACACTTTTGTAAAGATTCAGACATTTAAATTGGGTTGTTATTTCATTCCACATATAGAGATAATAGTTACACACTCCACAGAGAATATTCTTCATTAATTGTTACTGCAGAAGGACGCTTTCCAATATAAAAATAATATATTTATTTGGCTCATACAAAAATAATTTCAGCTTTTGCAAAACTGATATTTGCCATTTGATATTGGAATAAATTCTTAAATAAATGTGGTCATGTTATAATTCACTTGAATGTGCATTTATCACTTTATTTTTTCTGCTAATAACTTATTACTTGCTATTTATTTTATATTTATTTTGGACTATGGAAATGATGCTAGACCAAAAGCAAATTCAAGAGATTTTCTTTTTATTTATTTTTAAATTAAAGATGTGGGGTACAATTCAGGATTAGGTATATAAGTGGTTATAGTACAGGTAAAGTTTGGGCCTCCCTTTGGTTCCCACTTCATCTGGTTTGAGATCAGGTACACTAATTGATGTTATGTGCCCACCCCTCCCCTGGCAGTATCCCATTACTGCCAATCCCTTTCTTAGAGTAGTATGATAAATGTTAAGGATCCACTTATGAACAAGAATTTGTGATATTCAGTTCTTTTTTTCTTTGATAGATCACTGAGTATTATAATCTTTAAATCATCCAAGTTGCTGCAAAATTCATGTTTGTCCTACTTTATGGCTGCCTAATATTTCATTGTGTATATGTACCACATTTTTTAAAAAATCCAGTCCGGTTTCAATGGGCAACATGGTTGGTTCCATGTTTTTGCTACTGAAAATAGTACTGCAGTAAACATAGGTGTGCAAATATCTTTTTGGCAGAATGATTTGAGTTTCTCTGGGTATATTCCCAGTAGAGGGATTGCTGGGTCATATGGAAGATCAATTTCTAGTTCTTTTAGAAATCACCACACTGTTTTTCATAGAAATTGAACTAGTTTGCATTCCCACCAATAGTGTAGAAGTGTTTCCTTATTCCATGTCCTTGCCAGCATCTGTTGCATTTTGTGTTTTTAAAGATGACCATTCTTACTGGTGTTAGGTGATATCTCAATTTGGTTTTGATTTGCATTTCTCTGATGATTAGTGAGACTGAACACTTTTTCATGTGTCTGTTGGTTGCCTGTATATCTTCTTTTGAGAAGTGTCTGTTCATGTCTTTTGCACAATTTTTAATGGGACTGTTTGTTTTTTCCTTTTGGCACATTTGAGTTTCTTGTAGATCCTGCATGTTAGGCCTTTGTCAGATGTGCAGTTGGCAAATATTTTTTCCTATTCTGTGGGCTGTCTCCCCACTCTTTTGATGGTTTATTTTGCTTTGCAGAATCTATTCAGTTTAATGAGGTCCCACTTGTCTATCTTATCTCTTATGGCATGGACTTCTGGGGATTTGATCAGGAATTGTTTACCTACTCTGATTCCTATAAGGGTGACTCCTGCATTTTCTAAGACTCAGTAAATAGTGCTGGGAAAACTGACTGGTCACATGCAGAAGAATGAAACAGGACCCCTACCTATCACCATATATAAACCAACTCTAAATGAATCAAAGACTTAAGTGTAAAATTTGAGCAATTTTCTTATCTGAGTTCAAAATGGTTCATAAAGCAGTAGAGACAACTCACAACATCGACAACACATTTGGCCCAGGAACTATTAACAAACATACAGTGCAATGATGGTTCAAAAAGTTTTGCAAAGGAGATGAGAGCCTTGAAGATGAGGAGTATAGCGGCTGGCTTTTGGAAGTTGACAACTACCAACTAAGAGCAATCATCTGAAGCTGATCCTCTTACAACAACATGAGAAGTTGCTGAAGAACTCAATGTTGACCATACTATGGTCGTTTGGCATTTGAGGCAAATTGGAAAGGTGAAAAAGCTTGATAAGTGGGTGCCTTATGCGCTGACTAAAAAAAAAAATCATCATTTAGAAATGTCATCTTCTCTTATTCTACGCAACAACAAACCATTTTTGATCAGATTATGACATGCGATGAAAAGTGTATATGACAACTGGTGACAACCAACTCAGTGGCTGGACTGAGAAGAAGCTCCAAAAGACTTTCTGAAGCCAAGCTTGCACCAAAAGGTTCATGGTCACAGTTTGGTGGTCTGCTGCCAGCCTTATCCACTGCAGCTTTACGAATCCAGGTTGGAGCATTACATCTGAGAAGTATGCTCAGCAAATTGGTGAGATGCAGTGAAAACTGCAATGTCTGCAGCCAGCATTGGTTAACACTTGACCCCATGTCAACACTTGACTGCATATCACACAATGTTTCAAAAGTTGAATGAATTGGGCTATGAAGTCTTGCCTCATCTGCCACATTCACCTGAACTTTTGCCAACTGACTACAATTTCTTCAAGCATCTTGACAACTTTTTGTAGGGACAACGTTTCCACAACCATCAGGTTGCAGAAAATGCTTTCCAAGAGTTCATCAAATTCTGAAGCACAGATTTTTATGTTACAGGAATAAACAAACTTATTTCTAGTCGGCAAAAATGTATTGATTGTAATGGTTTCTATTTTGATTAATAAAGACATGTTTCAGCTTAGTTATAATGATTTAAATTTCATGGTCCAAAACTGCAGTTACTTTTGCACCACCCTAATAGAACAATATGTTTATGTCAAGAATAAAAATAATTGGTAAAAAATACATGAATTGCGGGAAAAGCTGTGTTATAAAAGAAAGATATAGTGATTTTCTTTCATTTGAGTAGTAAAAAATATCAGTTTGGAGAACTTATAATCAAAATGGGGAGGAGGAATCTATGTGAAGGTCAACTCAGAAAAAGTCTTAAAAAAATAATATATATTGCCGGGCTCAGTGGCTCAGCCTGTAATCCCGCACTTTGGGAGGCTGAGGTGAGTGGATTGCCTGAGCCCGCGGGTTCGAGACCCACCTGGGCAACTTGGCAAGACCTCATCTCTACAATAAATCAAAAAATCAGCCTGACGTGGTGGTGCATGCCTGTAATTCCGGTTACTCCTGAGGCGGAAGGATCGCCGGAGCCCAGCAGGTCGAGGCTACAGTGGCCAGGAGCGGCTACTGCACTCCAGTCTGGGCAACAGAGTGAGACTCCAACTAAATAAATAAATAAATAAATAAATAAAAGATAATATATTGATAATAGCCAACCTGACTAGAGTTAGGTGGTATCTCAATGTGGTTTTAATTTGCATTCTTTGATAACTAGTGAGGCTCAGCATTTTTTCATGTATCTGTTGGCTGCGTGTATGTATTCTAGGATGCAGGGAAAGGGGAATACTTCTTCACTATTGTGGGAGTGTAGACTAGTATAGCTTCTGTGGAAAACAGTTTGGCAATTCCTAAAATTGACCTTTCATATAACCCTGCAATCCCCCTACTGGAAATATACTCAGAGGAACTCAAATCACTCTATGTAAAAGATACCTGCCCATGCATGTTTATTGCAGCATTGTTCACAATAGCAAAAACATGGAGCCAACCATGCTGCCCATCAAAAGAGGACTTGATTAAAAAAAAGTGGTACATATACATGGTGAAATATTACACAGCGACAAAGAAGGACAAAATTATGAACTTTGCAGGAACTTGGATGGACTTATAGTCTATAATACCAAGTGATCTATCACAGAAGCAAAGAGCTGAGTATCACATGCTCTCACTCATAAGTGGACCTTGAACAATTATCATAATACTACAAGAAAAGAACTGCCAGGGAAAGGTGGGGCAGACACACCTCATCAACAAGGGTATCTGCTTAATGAACATTTGTATACCTAACCCTGAATTGTACCTCACATCTTTAAAATAAAAAAATTTAAAATAAACATTAAAAAAAATAATATTGGTCGGGTGTGGTGGCTCAGCTTGTAATTCCAGCACCATGGGAGGCCGAGTTGAAAAGATTGCCAGAGCCCAGGAGTTCGAGACCAGCCTTGATGAGACCTCATCTCTACAATAAATCACAAAAAAATACTAGCTGGGCATGGTGGCGTGCATCTATAGTTCTAGCTACTTGGAAGGGTGAGGCGGAAGGATAGCCTAAGCTCAGCAGGTCAAGGCTGCAGTGGTCGTGAGCATGCCACTGCACTCCAGCCTGGGCGGCAAGAATAAGACTCCAAATTAAAAACAAAAGATAATTATATAATTATATATGTTGGTCACTAAAAATCAAAACATTTCTTAGGAATCTGGTTTTTGTACCTGGTTATTCTTGACTGTCAGTTGATCAAGAGTTTCAGGTTATTTCTCTGCCTAATGGATTCCTGAGGTTCCAGCTTCAACTCTCTTTGCTCTTCTCTACCTACTTTCCTAGGGCCTCTACTCCCATAACTCAATGGAGTACTATACAGTCTGCTCTACAAAGTCAACATTGATTTGAGTGTGTGTGTGTGTGTGTGTGTGTGTGTGTGTGTGTGTGTGTTGCATTGTTATCTCCACTCTAGGATAGAGAAATGGAAGTCATTGGTGAGCTGTCCTGGGCTTAGTTCTACAGTCACACATCTCTGCTTGGTGAGTCAGGCTTGAGTCAGGCAGGCCTCACCCTCGGCCTAATATGTCTCAAAGTGAGTCTGGATCTCCTTATCTCTGATCCAACATCTGCAGTCACTGTTTTTCTTTTTTTCCAATTTCCACATCAAATTATAAGAATAAAATGTAAAATATTAGAAATATATTCTTGTCAAAATTGGAAGCACAGCATATCTTTAAAAAATAAAATTTACTGTCATTGAAATAGGAATCATTTATATCTCATTTAATTTGTAATCAATCTAGAGAAAAGGAAATTATAAAAAAAATTTTAACTATGTTTTGTGGTCTCTTTTCTTGGTTTTAACGAGATAACTCATTAGAATTCAAAAGTTAAACAAAAAATTATCTTACTTTTTTTTTCCAAAGATATTTTTTGTGTACATGAAGAGAATCCTCCCAGAAAAGACAAAAAATTTTTTGGAGGGCAGGCCTCTTGTAGTACAGACTTCCTCTACTAGGTAAGTGTTCTAGGAACACATCGGCATCAGTGTCTCAACTAGCATTGTTGTGAAAGGCTGTGTTTGGCTTCGGTGAATTTATTTTTTGGAGATCTTTTAATATGTTTGCCCATTTCATGATGGGTGATTTACAGGTGCACCTGCCCACACCATGACACTCACGTTCCTCCCTCCCTATTCACCGATCTCATTCCAAGTGACATTTTGTTTGTGTGTTTCCCCCCAAGAAAAAAGTCCTCAAAGGGAAATGTTTTGCTGGTACGGAAGAGGTGAAATTAAAAAATGACAAAAACACTAAAAGGAATCAAAATTGGTGATTTCAAAAACCTATTTTGAGCAGTGGAAAAAACATCTTGATGGGTATATTGCAACAGAGAATACTTTGAAAGCGATTGAAGTTTACACATATAAAAATAAATACACAATTTTTTATAAATAAAGTCCATTTTGGGGGTCCCCCTCATACATGGAGAGATAGGTAGATATATAGCTAGCTAAGACAATAAATAATAATAGATGAGTAGTTGATAGATGTATAGACACGTATTAGTATTTTACACAAAAAGAAGCCCACTATAAACAATAGTCATCACTTTACCATTTTCCCCTAGCGGTATTTTACAGTTCGTTTCTTACAATGTTCTCTTCACTTCCTTGTGTTTTCTGTGGCTATAAGCAGTTTATTCCTAAATCCTACTATTTTGTCTTGACGTTTGTCGATGTGCTCAGACATTTTTAAAATTTCTAGATGTGCTCAAAGTATACACGTCACAATGGGTTTTTGCTGAATCAAAGGGTGCATTTGTTAATTTGAAAGATATTTTGCACAGGAAGTGTTTGCAAGCACTTTGCAATCCCACAACCAGTATATGGCAATGCCTCTTCTACTATGTCTGTCAACATATTTTTCAACACTGATTTCTCTGCCCATCTGATAGGTGGAAAATCATACCACAGTTTTTATTCCTTTTTTAAAATTTAGCTATTTGCTATCAGAAGGTCCAACATGTTTTCTTATGTGTAAGAGCCACTTATGTCTGGATTCCTCTAAATTATTTGTTTACTCTTTTGCCTATTTCTGTTGGGCTGTTTCTTTTCTTCGAAATATGAAGATAGTTTGTGTAATTATTAATTATCTCAGTTATTTGTTACAAATTTTTTTCCCATCTGACAAATTGTCCTTACTTACAATGATTTGCATGTCATGTAAAAAAACCGTGTTTTTTTTTTTGTGAGGTCAAAAATATTTGTTTTGTGTGTAGGCAAATATGTCTTTTTTAGCTTCACACAGTTTGTGTAGTTTGGGAGATCTCGTCCATTATGTGCTTATAAGGTAATTTTCATAAGGTTGATTCTTTCACTTTTATAGTTCTGTTTTCTCCCTTGTAAGTTTTTCTTCCTCTGGAATGGATAGTGAGTCAAATTTGTTTGTTTTTCCAGAAAATTTTCCTTGATGTGTGAATGCCTTTTACCATATAATAAATTCCTGTGGGCAGTTAGGTGTATTTCTGGATATGCCATTGTTTTCCTTTTACCTTTTGTCCATACAGATAATCATATTATCTAACTAATTTAATTTAATGACAGAAATTATTTATTTATATCTCATGTTATATTTATCTATTCATCTTTCATACCCATCTATTCATATTTTATTTTATTATGAATAAATGCTAATTTTTTTATTAAAATTAGATGAATAAATCTGTATGCTTTCTTTTTTTTTTTTTTTTTTGAGTTGGAGTCTCACTCAGTCGCCCAGATTGGAGTGCAGTGGCCGGAGTGGCCACTGCAGCCTCGACCTGCTGGGCTCCAATGATCCTTCCGCCTCAGCCTTCTAAGTAACCGGAATTACAGGCGTGCACTACCACGCCCGGCCAATTTTTTTTTTTTTTTTTTTTTTATCGTAGAGATGAGGTCTCGCCTGCCCAGGCGGGTCTCGAACCCGTGGGCTCAGGCAATCCACTCACCTCAGCCTCCCAAAGGCACGGGATTACAGGCTGAGCCACCGAGCCCAACTGTATGCTTTCTTAAACAAATAGAAAAACTGTTTTGCATTTTTGAGGAGGAAAAAATTTTTCTTGCCATGTTTTATTATAGTTGTAATATCCTTCTAGTTTATATTTGCTAATGCTTGGCATTTTGGCTGGTATATTAATAAATTCAATTCGTTTATTATTGTTGGGTTTTTATTACAACATTGAAGATTTGGGGCACCAATACTCTGCAAGCTTCAGAAGAAAGCAAACAAAAAATTATTAAACAATTTTGAACAGCTTTGAAAAGAACAATTTGAATAGCTGTAGAAATTTCTGTTTCTTTACATTTGAATTCCTCATTAATACTACTTGAACCTTGAGGATTTTGTGGAATTTTTGAAATTTTTTTTTCTCTTTCTTCAATCAAAGGTTTATCTATTTAGTGTTTTTATCTGCACGAGGAATACTTAGAGAAATATGTGATCATATTAAATTGTCTATCTCATTCAGGACATCAAATTTATATTCATAGTTCTGAGCAAAGTTGCTACTAAGTTTCTAAGTTACACTTAGATGCACCAGTGATTATTTTTTTTTGTTGCTTATGTGTGTGGTATATTATTTCTGATTATTATAATTGTTTATTTAGTTTAGTGTTTTATTTAGAGAATTGGCTTTAGGATTTAATTACTTGACATAATGCTATTTTGGTGGTGATCTATTATTACTTTCTACTTGTTCCTTCTTTATTTTACTTTCTTATCCTAAACTTTGGAATTATATGTTAAATGTGTTAAATTTTTTATTTGTTTTTTAAGAAAGCAGGATTTATTAAGAGAACAGAAAAGCTCCCACAGTGGGAGGGGACCCAAAGGGGTTGTCCTGCTAATTTTTATTTTAAATTAAGTATATCCTATTAGAAATATCAATTGTCTTTGTGATAAGTACTTTATTTGTATTCCAGATTATAGTTTTTTATTTCCTTTTGATCCAAATTATTTGAATAGGATTTTTTTATTTTTAAATTCCATGTGTGGTGGACTTTTTTATTTCTAATATGTTATCCATGCTTCGTTTTATTCCATCAAGATTAAAGAATGTTTTCTGCACTATTTTTTTCATTTTAAAATGTATTACTTTTTATAGGTAAAGATACAATCACTGTTCTAAATGTTTCATGCACATGCAAAAAGAATGCTTAATCTCTGTGTTCAAGAATTACAATACAATATATTGGAACTGGATGTGATTTGTTGTTAAGTGTTTATATTTTTGTTCTTGTTTTATCTCATTTGATTTTCCTCCCATACCTTCTCTCTCTATTCTTCCTTGTTGTCCCTTGCAATTGTTATAAATGCAGATTCTGTTATATGATGCATGGATATTTGTGTGATACTTTTGTGCAATTATTTTTTTAAAAAGTATGTTTTCTTTAACTTATTTTGAATAGTCCTCAGTACCACTCTGACCATCTGTTCCTAACGAAGATACTGTTAATCTATTTACTTCCTGTAAATAAGCTGGAAGCATACTGTTTGCTTGTTTGGGTGTGTGTGTGTGTGTGTGTGTGTGTGTGTGTGTGTGTGTGTGTGTGATGTGTGAAGTTAATTTTTATCTCCTTGATCATCAAGAAAACTGACATCATTAGACATTTGATTTTGTTATTTGTGATTTTTTTTTTTTTTTTTTGAGTTGGAGTCTCACTCTGTCGCCCAGACTGGAGTGCAGTGGCTGCTTCCAGTCACCGCAGCCTCGACCTGCTGGGCTCCGGCGATCCTTCCGCCTCAGTCTTCCAAGTAGCTGGAATTACAGGCATGCACTATCATGCCCGGCTGATTTTTTGATTTATTGTAGAGATGAGGTCTCGCTGCCCAGGCGGGTCTCGAACCCGCGGGCTCAGGCAATCCACTCACCTCAGCCTCCCAAAGGCGCGGGATTACAGGCTGAGCCACCAAGCCCGGCTTGTGATTTTTTAACAATGTCATTTGTCCATTTATATTTGGGGTTGAATTGTGCAATAATATGTGCATGTTCTTTATACAGTAGAGTCATGAACCCTTTATTTGATCTCTAATTTTTTTTTTTTTTGAGTTGGAGCCTCACTCTGTCGCCCAGACTGGAGTGCAGTGGCACGCTCCCGGCCACCACAGCCTCGACCTGCTGGGCTCTGGTGATCCTTTGACCTCAGCCTTCCAAGTATCCGGAACTACAGGAGTGTGCTACCACATTCAGCTAATTTTTTATTTATTGTAGAGGCAAGGTCTCGCCAAGTTGCCCGGGTGGGTCTTGAACCTGTGAGCTCAGGCAATCCACTCACCTCAGCCTCCCAAAGGCGCGGGATTACAGGCTGAGCCACTGAGCCCGGCTGATCTCTACCTTTCTAATATTGTTTCTACTTATTTTTATATCCTGGCTTTGATTTTCATATTTTTTGTCTTTAAAAAGTTTTAAGTTTTATATACCTAAGTATGTTTTATGCTTTTATAGCTTCTATGTTTTTTGTGTTGACTGGAAAATTAAGCTACAGATTACTTATATGCTTTTTAATTTTTCTCTAAGAAATTGAATGTCTATTTCCACTGTAAACCAAAAAAAATTTAAAGTAAGCCAATCATTTCATTTCAACCCCTTCAAAAGTACTTAGTCTACTTAGGGTTTTTTTTTGTTGTTGTTGCTGTCTCATATCTATTTTAGAGTTAACTTCTCAAGTACTATTATGAACCATCTGTGGTTTCTATTAAATTTTCATTGATTTTGTAGTTCTTAACTGAGAATGTGGTATATTGTGCCACTGATTTAGATTTTCTTTTAATGTGTATGCACTTTAAATATTTTTGTTTTTACCTTAAAGTGTCTTTTTTAAATCGCCTAAAATATGGCCTTTTAAAACACAAGAAATATTCTAACTGTGCTCGAGAAGAATATGTACTATCAAATTGTTTATTTACTAGATAAATTAGATAATTTGTAATTGTTTTGTCATATGTGCATTTATTTATTTAGAGTCAGAGTCTTTTTGTCTCAGCCTTCCAAGTAGCTGTAACTACAGGTACCACTGTAATTCCAGCACTTTAGGAAGTAGAGGTGATAGGATTGCCTGAGCCTAGGAGTTTGAGATAAGCCTTGGCAATTTGACCAGACCTCCTCTTTACAACTAATCAAAAAATTATCTAGGTGTGGTGGTGGACACCTGTAGCTCCAGCTACTTGGAAGCCCAGCAGGTAGAGCCTTTGTGCTTGGAGGCACAACAGTCTGTAACGAGTGGTATTCTAGGTAGAGGTATTTCCAGAATCTCTCCTCTCAACCTATCTTCTCAGTTATAAAAGTGGCAAAAGCTCCAATTCTCCAGCTCACTGGGAAGAAATGAATCAACTACCTATACTTTTCTTATTCTCCAAGTGGGAGACAGAGGGAGACATTGATTCAATAAATAAATAAACCAATAAAAATACCAAGGTTAAAGTATCTATTTTTGCTTTTATATTTAGTCAATTTTTTATTCATCTATTTTAGCGCTATATTATGCTTTCCATCGAAATTTGGATTCTCTATCTCATCACTGTGAATTAAATATGGTGTCATTATTTTTAATACTATTTTACACTTATAAAATCTTTTCCTTTCAGAGTGAATTTTTTGGTTATATTATGTGAAACTAAAACAGCTTTCCTGTTGTTATCAGTTTCCTGGCATGCATTTATTTTTTCTTGCATTGCAATATTTCCTTTTCCTTTATTGTCAGTAAATTTTTATACACAACATGCAGCTGGATTTGTTGCTTTGTTTAGCCATAATCTATTAGTCTTTTAGTTAGAAATCTTATTTCATGTAATGTAATGTGAATTCTCACATACATGAATTATTTGTACATCTCATTTTATATTTCTTTGTCCCACTTTTTATTCCCATTTTTGCTCACTTCTTGTCTTGTTTGTATGTGTTTCTTTAACTGACTAAAGCTTTTTTCATCCTCATTACTTTATACTCTCTTCTTTCACCAGTTTTCTAACTCTGCTTATTTTACAATATACTATTAACAGTAATAAAATTACTTTATATAATTACAGACACCTTAAGGAATATAAGGACCTTACACTCTTTTCCAACATAGATACTATCTATTTTTACCAGTAATATTCTTATTGGTTATGTTATTTTCTTTGTCTTCTCGTAAGGCTCAGACATACCTGGTGGGGGCAATGTAAGCCCTGTGTTTGAAGGTTCAACCATCTGTAAGGAGTGGTTTGCTAGGTAGTGGTATTTCCAGAATCTCTCTCTCAGTCTATCTTCTCAGTTGTAAATGTGGCAAAAACTCCAATTCTCCAGCTCATTGGGAACAAAGGAATCAACTACCTGTACTTTTCTTATTCTCTAAAATATGTTCACCTATGCTAAGTCTACAAATATTTGCAGAACAAGACCTCCTCATAATACGTTGCTTACTATTCAACCCTCTCCAATTTTTTTTCATAATTTTCTTCCTTTCAATTATTCAGAAGTACCTAAATATTGATTTAATTCTAAAGGCACAGAAAGTATAAAGCATATATAAGAATACTAAGGGCAGCAGACACTTTTTTTGTTCAAAGTCTATTCAGAAACTATTTTATTACATTGATTTTGTTAAAGAATGTACATTATATTTGTGTATTATAGGCATTATGATTTATTTATTAACAGTGGGTATTCCAGTATAACTTGTTTAAATTCCGCATCCACTACTTACTATCTTTTTGACCTGGGCTCTTGAGTCATATCTCTAAGTCTTAGTTTCTTGGTTGCTTTGTAGAATTAAGGTAAGTGTTAGCATCATAGGACTGTTATAAGATTTAATATAATAGGGTATTCAGAATACTGAACACACAGTCTGACACTGAAAAAAGTTCAAAACTTATACTATTACTTTCAATTTTTCTGTTTGCAACTTCATTCATTCTACTTTTACAAAATTGCACCCTAACAAGTACATCTTTACTACGTGTTTCATTATTTGCTTTACTTTCTCAAGATAAATGCTTTCATTTAAAAAACTATAGTAGCAAAAGTCTTTAAGGATACATACATATCTTCTTTTTGACATGGCTTTGGTAACAGCCTTAATTTCTTATTACTAAAATTTTCATTTTTGCTATTTAAAAAAATATTCATTATTGTGATTTTTGCAGTGTTACAGGGAGATTATTAGCAGCATAAATCTATAAATGCTCAATGATCATAAAAATCACTTCAAAATTGTAATTATCAGTATAGTCAAGAACTTAGCCTCAGATTCATAACAAATTTATTTGTTATAGCATAGGCTACAAAACCAAAGAAATCTCCAATGATTCTGATTTGAACAAAAGTCATTGAAAGTATTCATAAAATGACATATTGCTAAATTCATTTGAAATCATATTTTAGTATTCAAACCTTTATTTGCATTGTAATATTTCCATAGTAATTTTCACTCAATGCTAGATATTTGTGTGTGCATATATATGTGTGTGTGTGTGTGTGTGTGTGTGTGTATGTGCTTATAATATTCAAATGCAGTAAATTAAAAGCTGAGAATGTAGGTTGCAGAGCTAGCCATTTTATTTTTCACAGGAATTCTAGAGTTGTCCTTTTGGCACCTCTAAAAAATAACTAGACCATATGGAATGTGGTAAATCACCATTGCACCAAGTATTTGCAAACATATGATAAATATTTCTGATACATTGAATTCAAACTAATAAGCATAAATTATAGTTTGAATTATTTGAATTATAGTTAACAGATAAGTTTATTTGTTTTGGGAGAATTTTGCATTATTATAGCAGTATTTAGAAACTTTTGTAAGTAAGCAAGCTCTCCTGTTAGTGCCTTCTCTTCAACCCAAGCCTTGGAGCAACTGCAGTGTGACCTCTGGGTTTGGCAGATCATTCATGGAAAACCACAAGTTTGTATGTAAAATGGACTCAACAGTGCTCCTCAATGTGCACTCTTATATACATTGTTAATTTATGGCTCAAAGTATAGAAAATACTGGAATATATTATATAGATTTTTTTGAAATAAAAATTATGTGGGTAGTATTTTTAAAAAGTTTTTAAACTAACTTTGCTGAATCAGAATACTTATGATAAACAACATTCATAATATGTAAGCACAATGTTTAACATATAATGGAAATATTACATAAGATACATTTACATGATTGCCTGTAATTAAGGGAAATTTATATGTAACTTTCTTTTAGAGAAATGAACACATGCTTTTTTTCAACATAAACACCTTACAGTCAAATAAATTCCATTAAAAAATGTTTTTATAGCCGGGCTCGGTGGCTCAGCCTGTAATCCCGTGCCTTTGGGAGGCTGAGGTGAGTAGATTGCCTGAGCCCGCGGGTTCGAGACCCGCCTGGGCAGCGAGACCTCATCTCTACAATAAATCAAAAAATCAGCCAGGCGTGGTAGTGCATGCCTGTAATTCCGGCTACTTGGAAGGCTGAGGCGGAAGGATTGCCGGAGCCCAGCAGGTCGAGGCTGCGGTGGCCGGGAGTGGCCACTGCACTCCAGTCTGGGCGACAGAGTGAGACTCCAACTCAAAAAAAAAAAAAAAAGTTTTTGTTTTCTTTTTCTGGAAAAACATAGTAGGTAATTAGTAATTGTGAATTAATGAATATAGAATTTTTAAAATTATGTCTTGCAAGCAAATTAGAAAGTATAGAAATGACAAATTTCTTATAGTGAATATTTCTACTGTAATTGTACTTAATTTTATTCTTTCTGAGTATACAAATCAAAAGTTTTGTATGCTACCTAGCAGTTTAAACTGAAAGGCACATGGGGCATTCCAAAATTGTTAGTGCATTTTTCGTCACTGTTGTGTTCCTATAACACATATGACACATAATAATCAATTAAATTGCAAATTAATAAATATATTAGTAAATGAATGAATGAATGAAAGAAAAATTTCCCTATGCCCATGATTCATATCAAAATCATTTGACATATTGTTATTTCACAGATTTCTTGGCAGTATATAAAAAATGTACTGATCTACCTTCTCTCTCTATCTCTCTTTTTTCCTCTCACATGCACATATATGCAAACACATAGCCCCACAAACACAATCTTAAATAATCCTTGGCCAGGTGCGGTGGCTTAAGTCTGTAATCCCAGCACTTTGCCTGAGTTCAGGCATTCAAGACCAGCCTGGGATACTTGGTGAGACTTTGTTTCTACAATAAATCACCAAAAAATAAGCAGAGCATGACAGAACACACCTGTAGTTTCAGCTTCTTGGAAGGCTGAGGCAGAAGGAACACCTGAGCCCAGCAGGTCAAGGTTGTGGTGGCTGTGTGTGTGCCACTATCCTCTAGCCTGGGCAACAGTGTGAGACTACGACTCAAAAAAAAAAAAAATTCTCAATAAGATCAACTACAGAACTTTAAAATCTATTATCATATCCAAACATTTCCTTTTCTAGGACTCAGACCTTTCTTGAGGTCTTCAGGGGACAGGGTGGGAAGATTGAAATAAGGTGTTACTCTCATTTCTAAATTTCTAAATCCTTCTACAATTTATTACCCTTACCACTCATTTGACACTTCAATTATATACTTCAATTAACTATTAACTTCAATTATATACTTCAATTAATTGTAAACTTACTTATATTGGTATACATTGTTTTACTTGTATTAGCCCCATTGCACCCCCAAAAGAAAAGTAAACCCAGCTGCAAGGCTTAAAACACCATTGCACATTTAAAAGGTGAATAGTTAGGATTGCTTAGAAGACTTGGGCATACAACCAAAGCAAATTTTCAGTTAGTCAAAAGCAAGACCTAACCAGTGCAAATCTCACATCTCAAATGACAAAATACTTCTCACATATCCTATAGTTGAGTGTTTATCCTATGATGACAAATGGATGCCACTTAAAATTCTTCAATTACTCTCTAGTCTTGTGTTGAAAGTGTTCAAATTATTTAGTACACTGCAGTGATGTCTCCTACCTAAGATCTAAACTTGTATCTACCATTTTAAAATCCAACTACTTTGAAATCAGAATTTAAAAGTAACTCATTTGGTTGATAAAACATTATCTGAATGATCATGAGTCTGTTTAGATGGTTTTTATTTTGTTACTATCTTTAATTTTAATTAATACATGTATGTTTGTCTATTTTAAGGCAGAAATATTACTATGTACTGCCAAGACCGCACTGAAGTGGTGATACAACATAATTGTGCCAAGTTATCTCTCTAAAATACGAAAAATATGAATTCCGAAGCACACTTAGTCTAAAGATTTGGGGTATGAGCTGATAACCTGTACCATTTATTAAGTACACATTTTGTGCTATGCTTTTCAAAAGTATATGCAAGAAATTGACTTAAAAAATAATCTCTGCAAAATCTGAGCAGTGGATCAAAATAATCCCTAGCACGACAAATCTGAATCTCCTCCATAGAAAACAGAAAAGGATTTTTTCAGACACAATAGTTTAATAATAATTTTACCAATAAAAATATTCCTTTAAATAATTCAGATGATCTTGACTCTGTTTCTGTAGAGTTGAGAAAGTATACAGTGAGAAAATTTATATTATTTTCTACATCCTATGTAAGTCTTCATATTGGTGCTACAATATTAGCAGTTTATTAATATTTAGTGCACCTAACTCAGCGCTTTGCACATTGACTTCAAAGAATAGGTTTGAGAAGTAAATTTAAATGGTGTTTTAAAATTAAAGCTAAGTTAGAAAACATTTAAAAAGAACATACAATAAAAATCCTTTATAATGTCCATTATACAGAGAATATTGAAAAGGATTTTTTCTCAATAGCTAAAATATAGATGCTTAGATTCTTTTGGTTTAATAATAACTCTCTCCAATGACATTGTATTCCATTGCATTTCTAACTTACTCGATATTTGTCAGTATATAAAATCCTCAATTTTATTTTCTCACCATTTATGTCCTCTTCATTATACTTTGCAGTATGCATGCCATCCTTGATGAAGAGAGAGAAAGAGAGAAGGACAATGCATTTACTCTTATAATAAATTTTTTACACTTATTGATATAAAAATTGAATTATATGATTAAATTCAAAAAGTCAATAAAGGGACGTCTGGTGTGGATATAGAGGCCATTTATTTTTTATTTTTTTTCTGCTTTTCCTTCCTTAAATTGTACAACATAATTTACAGAAACAGAAAACCAAATCTTTGTAAGCTGCATTTTCAGAAAACTAGAAGACAGAGAAGAGCCTCATAATTTACATTACTTGTAAGTCACCACACCTCACCTCAGAGGGGCAGAATCCTGTGAGAAGATATGTAGATATGTGATCAAAGCAGTGAGGAGAAACTGGAAGGGTTATGAGGACTTATCTGCAAAAATGTGAGAAATGTCCATTAAAAAATATGTTTCTAGGAGTTGAGTGCCTCACCAAAAGAGGAAAGTACTGTGAGAAAGGCTGACAGCAGCCAGAAACACAGAACAAGGTAGACCAAGAAGACTCCTAAATTACTCAGATATACAGGAAGTGAAAAATATCACATTGTACCTGCAAATTTATCCTAAAACATAAGAAAGTCACATCATAGAGTCAGCAGTCGTTGAAGTCACTGTAAGTCAGGGCTGGATATGGAAGCATCCTCTCACAGGTGAGCTGTGGACCGAGAAATGAAGTTATACAGGAGAGAGGTACCATGATGCATTGAAACAGTCCATCAGAGTAGCAACAGAGAGGGAGTCACTGATTCTCAGATCCTGAGGTCTAACAGGCTCCTTTCAAATGTCTGTTTTTCCAAACATACTGCAAATGGTAGGATAATTAAACTATAACTAATCTAAACATAAATTTTAAAAAAGGAATTGCCACATTATCCACATAAATGTGCTGTAAAAAATTGAACATGGGGAACTGCCATGATTTCCCACAAGTGAAACAACAATAATAAAACCAAAGAAAGGAAGGAAGGCAGAAGGCTTGGACATAGTTATAGGTGAGTTAGAAAATGCTGACATGGAACTTGGGAGAGAACGGGAATATAAATAAAATGGAGCTACTGGGCGAAAAGGAAGACCTACTGAGTTTTATAGCTGTTAATTGGAAATTAGTCTAACGTGTGCTGAAAATATGATTTTTAAAAAATCAAGTGCAATAATATGGAAACTATTGAATATTATATTCTGGAATTTCTGTTAAAGAATCAAGTTTGCACCTAACAGCAAGGTCTAAATTTTAAGATAATTGATAGTTGCCATTTAAAGTTATATCAAAAGACGACAAAATAAAAACTAGCATTGGTACAATTAATTTTATTGTCAAGACTGTAAAACATGTAAAAATTGCATCCTTCTGAAAAACAAATTTGATGGTAATTAGAAATCATATTTTTAGTATAGACTAATACAATGGGCATAAAACAAAAAAAGTTAAGACTATAGTAGACTAAAAATTATTTTATTACTGACAACACAAAGATAATTATATTTGTAATAGAAATAACCACAAGTATCTTAGATATATTTCTTCATCACTATAAATATAAAATACTAAAATGATTTTATCAAAAGAAACAATACCATACTGTTTTCTTCTACTAGTGAAAAACCAAAGCTCTTTACTGACCAGTAGATAGAATTATTTGGGTAAAAAATAATTTATTTCATGCTTTAAATTGTTGAGTCCAAAAAGATGTGCAAGTAAAGGTAAACTGACATATATTTTTGAAAATGTTCTCACTGCTTTATCACTGCTCTTAGTTCATGCAGATATCTGCTTTATCAAATACTAAATACTTTTTATAATTGGCTATTTTAGAAATAGATAACAATTCCTTGCAACAAATATTTCACCTTCTGCCGGCAATGCTATCTAGCCCTCACAGATATGAGAGATGAAAAAGGTGACAATTAAGTTCTAGAAATTAGGGTCTTCAAGAAAAATAAACACAAATGTATTTGCCAGTGGGTAGGTATATTAATGATCATCAGAGAAACAGAATAAAAAATGATGATAGATAGATAAATTTATGAGGAATTGACTTGTGTTATTATAGAAGTTGAAGTGTCCCACAAATCCGCCATCTGTAAGCTGGAGACCCAGGAATCCAGTAGTGTCATTCCAGCTCAAGTTCAAAGACCTGACAACCAGGGTTGTTTTAGTTAATGTTGTAAATTTTAGTTCAAAGCCAAGGAAAGGTTTCTGTCTTACTTTAAGCAGGCAGGCAAAAATCAAAGAGGGGAATTCCTCCTTCCTCTGCCTTTTTGTTCTATCTGGACCTTCAACAGACTGGATGATGTTCACCTACTTTGGAGAAGATAGTCTACTTTACTGAGTCTACCACTTCAAACCCTAATCTCATCCAGAATCACCTTTACAGATACACCAAGAAAGTTCAGTTTGGATATCCCATCACAGTCAAGTTGACATACAAAAGTAACCTGTGCAGTAGGATGACAGGAATTACAAGAAACCAATATGTCCAATGTTACTACCAGCATTTCAAATGGTATGAGGTATATCATTCAAGGCAGAACTGTTGATGGAGAAACCATGTTGCACTTATATGTGAATGAAGGAATTAAATGCATTCCTGAGTATGTCTTATGAAAACTTCAGCTATCACTGTATTAGAATGGCTTTTGAAAGCTAACAATAAGAATTTGAAAATTATGTCATGTTATCCAGTTTGCCAACGTATTACAATTACACTAAGCACTCTTAACCAATTTACAATGAAATTAACACTTTAAAATTTTTTTGAAAATAGACCCACTTACTGGGATGTATCTGGGCATTAATAAGTCAAGTTATAAATTGCTCCTTTCACTCCGTCTGCACTTTGCCATTCTGCCTCAAGGCAAAACACTTTCTCAAGTCATCTTTGTTTTTTATGTGGCATGTGTATCTTGGATATTTGTACCCTCCAAACATCTTATTAAAGTGTGATCCCCAGTGTTGAAGGTGGGGCCTAGTGCAAGGCCTTTGGGTCATGGGACCTGATTTCTCATGAGTGCCTTGGTGGCATTCTCTTGGTAATGAGTGAGTTCTTGCTCTATTAGCTCATGTGAGAATTGGTTGCTTAAAGGAGTCTGGTGAGGAGGAGACTTGGGATCAAGCAGCTGGGGCACCCCTCTGGAGGTGGCTGCAACCCACCATTGCGGTGAGATTGGAGCCCCAGGCGTTCAGGATCACCTGCCATTCTCTGGGGTCTCTCAGAAGGAAGAAGCCTAGATCAGCGACTTCCCAGCACCTGGAACCTGGCCCACGTGACCACCTGCAGCAGTGGCTAAGTACTAGCAGTGGGAACCGTGTAGAAGGCACTCAAGGAAATCTGGAGCTGAGCTCCGCCACTGGTGGGGAGACACCGTCTGCTGCCATTTTTCTCTGTCCCAGGACCTGCAAAGACCTGCATTGGCCCACCCAGCTCTCGTTAGCCTCCAACTTGAGACCCAGAGGCCATTTCCACACCCCTTTGGGATGGACCAGTGCTGGCCCAGAGAGGAAATTTCAGGAAGGGACACTGAGAGACAGACACCCCATCCCCATGCTGGATGAAGCAGACATGTTTGATCTGAGAGGAAGACGTGGCCGCAGCAGAAGCAGCGGAGGAGTTGGGTGAGTCTGGATCTGATTCACCCACCTCACACAGGAGTCTGTGGGGGCATCTCACCCACACTAAGAGCAACCTGATCGACCTGCACAGAGAGTGGAATGGAGTGGAGGCGCTGAAGATTGGAGCTTGCTCCCTACCATGGCGGAAACCAAAAGCAGCCATGGTGCTTGGGAAAGGGATCTGAAGTTCCAGAAATGGCCACAGAGGGAGCTCTTTTTATTTTGTTTTCATTCTGTTTTTGTTTATGTTTTCGTACTTGTTTTTTTTGTTTTTCTGCTTGCATATGCATATTTTTGAGGGCAAGTGTGTCATCACGCTTTTTAAATTTGGGTATATATTTTTGCATCTTGTTTTTGCTTTTGTTGTCTCTTTATGTGTTAGTTGCTGTGCCTGTTTTCCTTCTTCTTCATCTCTCTCCATCTTCCTTTCATCTCCCTTCTTGTTTTTTCTGTTCTTTTCATTATCTCATTTTGCTTATGCTTATACATATGCCCCCACTCCATGGACAGACTGTAAGATAGCGGGAGGTGGATTCCAGGGGGCCCACACACCTGTCAGTAGAAACTATAATCTGCAGATACATTCTAAACCACAGCTCCCCCCATTACACCTTAATCAAATCTCAAACTTGCAAAAAACACAGCCTCCCATCCCCAGTCTGGCTTCAAAATTGAACAAATCCAGAGGTTCTGCATACGAAAGAATAGAGGATTGAGCAAACAGAAGCGAAAGTAGCCCCCCCATCACTGAGCAACAGAGTTTTTAAAAAGAGGAAACAGTGAAGGAAAAGCATCACAAATAAAAAGAACCAAAGGAGGACCACAGGTCCTATCCAGACTACTGGGAAGACAGCAACTGAGAATGCAGATTTTGGAACACAAACAGTGAAGAGCCCCCAGAATGACAGGTCTGAAACCACAAACCCAAATATCAAGATATTAATGGAGAAAATGAATAGAAATGAGAAGAGACATGAGGGAAGAATGAAGGAGTTGATAACCGAGATGATGGCAATAGAGGACTCAGTAAACAAAATAAATAACAAACTGACAAGGATGGAAAGCAGAATTAACAAGGCAGAAGAAATATTCTCAGAACTTCAGGATCAAAAATATGGAACTCACCCAAACTGTTAAAAAACATAGAAAAAGCCGGACTCGGTGGCTCAGCCTGTAATCTCAGTGCTTTGGGAGGCTAAGATGAGTGGATTACCTGAGCCCGTGGTTTCGAGACCCACTTGGGCAACTTGGCGAGACCTCATCTCTACAATAAATCAAAAATTAGCTGGGCATGGTAGCGCACACCTTTAGTTCCGACTACTTGGAAGACTGAGGCAGAAGGATTGCAGGAGCCAAACAGGTTGAGGCTGCAGTGGCTGGGAGCATGCCACTACACTCCAGTCTGGGTGACAGAATGAGACTCCAACTCAAAAACAAACAAACAAACAAAAACATAGAAAAGAAGCTAAAAAAGATGGAACAAAGCTTCCAAGAGATATGCAATTATATCAAGATGCTGAACCTATGATTAATTGGTATTTCTGAGGCAAAGAGACAGAGACCACCCTAAAACAAACATTACATGAAATTTTCCAAGAAAACTTTCCAAATCTCATCAGATTCAGAGAACCTCTACAAGACATCAAATGAGAAGACAACTCTTAGACACATAGTAATTCATTTACACAAAGTAAATAGGTCAATCGTTGAAGACCAGTCAGAAGCAGAAGAGGTCTCTAAAGAAGCACTATAGGCTACAAGAGATTGGAGACCAACTTTCAAAGTTCTCAAAGATAAAAAAGTCCAACAAAGAATTTCCTGCCCAGCTAAGCTAAGCTTCCTCAGGGATGGAGAATAAAAATACATCCCAGACATTCAATCCCTAAGAGTTTGCACCACCTCCAGACCAGGTCCACAGGAAATTCTTAAGAAAGTATTAAACACAGACGAAAGAAAAAGAAAAAGAAAAAAAAAAAGAATACCCACACTCTTCCCAAGAATTCAGGAAAAAGATTGAAAACACACACATATATCAACACATCAAAAGAAAACCAACAAGCAAATAAACAATAACAACAATAAACTCTACTACAACTTCATGACTCAGATAAACTCTAACATCTCAATAATTGGCTTGAATGTGAATGGACTAAATGTATCACTGAAAAGATATAAAATGGCAAACTGGATAAGAAAGCATGTTGCAACAATATGATGTCTACAGGAGACTCATCTCATCAGAATGGACACTCACAGACTCAAAGTAAGAGGATGGAAACAAATTTTCAGGTGAACACAACACAAAAGAAAGCAGAAACTGTGATCATATATCAGATAAAATAGCATTTAAGCTATCAAAAATTTAAAAAGATATGGAAGGTCACTACATAATGATAAAGGATTCAATTGATGAACAAGAAATATCCATACTAAACATATATGCACCCAACACAGGAGCACCAATTTTTATAAAGCAGCTTCTAGGTAAACTAAAAAAAAGTGTTGACTCAAACAATGTCATAGCTGGGAATTTAAATACTCCACTAACAACCCTAGATAGATCATTGAGGCAAAAAAATAAGAAGATCCAGAAGCTCAACTTGATGCTTACCAAATGGACTTAATAGATACCTACAGAACACTCTGTCCAACAACCACAGAATATACATTCTACTCATCACCACATGAAACATAATCCAAGATCAATCACATCTTCAGCCATAAATCAAGCATTAACAAATTTCATAAGATCAAAATACTGCCATGCACCTTTTTAGATCTCAGTGGAATAAAAATAAATATCAACACCAATAAAGTTCCCCCCAAACCCACAAAGACATGGACACTAAACAGCATGATGCTGAACAACTCCTGGGCCAATATGGAAATCAAAACAGAAATTAAAAGATTCATTGAAACAAATGAAAATGAACAAACATCTTACCAAAACCTCTAACATGCCATGAAAACAGTACCAAGAGGGAAATTCATATTTCTAGAAATACACATGAATAAAATGGAAAGATTGAAAGGTAAAAGCCTAAAAAATAACCTAAGGGAGCTGGAGAAACAAGACCACCAAAGCCCTAACTTCAGAAGAAGAATCCAGATCACCAAAATAAATTCCCAAGTAAGGGAAAGAGAAGACAAAAATATAATATAAAAAAATCAATGAAACAGAAAGCTGGCTCTTTGAAAGGATAAAAAAAATTGATTTATCCCTAGCCAGAATGACCAAGAAAAATAGAGAAAAAGCCCAAATAAACACAATCAGAAATGCAAAAAAATCAAGTAACAATAGACCCTGAAGAAATGCAAAAGATTATCAGAGATTACTATATACACTTGTATGGAAACAAACTTGAAAATCTAAATGTAATGGAGGACTTTCTGATGTCACATGACCTCCCAAGGTTGAAACAAGAAGACATTGAGATACTAAATGGTCAATAACTACCCAGGAAATTGACTTTGTCAAAACAATACTACCTACCAAGAAAAGCCCTGACCAGATGGCTTTCTAGCAAAATTCTACAAAGCAAACAAGATGGAACTGATACCGATCCTATTGAAAGTATTCCAGGCAATCAAGAAAGATGGAACTCTCCCTAAATAATTTTATGAAACTAACATCATGTTGATACCCAAACCTGAAAAAGAGTCAACAGAGAAAGATAACTGTAGGCCTATATCCTTGATGAACACAGATGCAAGAATTCTCAAGATTTTAGCAAACTGGATCCAACAACACATCTCAAAAATCATCCATAATGACCAAGTAGGCTTAATTCCTGGAATGTAGGGCTAGTTCAACATCCAAAAGCCCATAAACATAATTAAATACATCAACAGATGCAAAAACAAAAACCGCATGATCATATCATTAAATACAGAAAAAGCTTTCAATATAACCCAGCATCCCTCCTTGATACAAACCCTTGAACACCTAGGCATAGATGGAATATACCTCAAAATAGTAAGGGTCATTTATGAGAAACCCACAGCGAACATACTGCTAAACAGACAGAAATTGAAAACATTTCCCCTGAAAACTGGAACAAGACAAGGATACCCTCTCTCACCCTCCTGTTCAACATAGTGTTGGAAGTCCTAGCTAGAACAAAAGACAAGAGGAGGAAATCAGAAGTATCCAAAGAGGAAAAGAGGAAGTTAACTTATCCCTCTTTGTAGATGACAGGATTCTATACCTTGACAACTCATGATAATCTTTCAAAAAACTCCTTGTCCTGATAAATAATTTTGTCAAAGTCTCAGCATATAAAACAAATGTGCAAAAGACAGTTGCATTCCTATAAACTAGCAATAAACAAACAGAAACCCAAAATAAAAAAACATAATCCCATTCACAATAACCAGAAAAGAAATGAAATGCTTTGACATCTACTTAACCAGAGAAGTGAAAGACCTTTACAATGAAAATGACAAAACACTGCTTGAAGGAGTCAATGATGACACAAACAAACGGAAAAATATTCCATGCTCATGGATGGGAAGAATCAGCATTATTATGATGTCCATCCTACCCAGGGGAATCTACAGATTTAACACAATACCCATTAAATCACCAGCATCATTCTTCTCAGACCTGGAAATGACAATACAGAAATTCATATGGAAACATAAAAGATCATGAGTAGTCAAATCAATCCTTAGAGAGAAAGAAAAAAAAAAAACCAGAAACCGGATGTATCACACTTCCAGCCTCCAAACTCTACTATAAAGCTACAATAATTAAAGCAGCTTAGTATTGGTAAAATAACAGGCATATAGACCAATGGATCAGGATAGATATTCTGAAAGCATAACCTAAATTTTCAACCAACTCATCTTTGACAAAGCCTCCACCAACAACCATTGAGGAGAGGAGAACCTATTCAGTAAGTGGTACAAGGAGAGGAGAACCTAATCAGTAAGTGGTAACTACTACTGGCTGAACACGTGCAGCAGACCGAAACAAGAATCTTACTTATCACCATACACAAAAACCAACTCTCAATGGATCAAAGACCTAAATGCAAATTCTCAAACTATAGGAATCCTAGAAGAAAACACAGAAAACACCCTCATGGAAATTAGAATAGGCAACCAATTCCTGATCAACTCTCCAAATGCAAATGCTATAAAAGATAAGAAAGACAAATGAGATCTCATTAAACTGAAAAGTTTCTGCAAAGCAAAAGAAACCATCAAGAGAGTGGGGAGACAGTCCACAGAATGGGAAAAATATTTTCCAGCTGTAAATCTGATGAAGTTCTAACATCGAGAATCTATTAGGAACTCAAACCTGCTGAAAGGAAAAACAACAACAACCTTATTTAAAAAGGGGCAAAATATATGAATAGACACTTCTCAAAAGAAGACATATGAGCAGCCAACAGATATATGAAAAAAATGCTCAACCTCACTAATCATCAAAGAAATGCAAATTAAATCTTCACTGAGATACCACCTAACTGCATTCAGGATGGCCATCGTCAATAAATCAAAAAACAACAGAAGCTGAAGAGGTTGTAGGGAAAAGGGACAATTTCTACACTGTTGGTGGGAGTGTAAGTTAGTACACCTTAGCCGGGCTTGGTGGCTTAGCCTGTAATCCCGTGCCTTTGGGAGGCTGAGGTGAGTGGATTGCCTGAGCCCACGGGTTCGAGACCCGCCTAGGCAACTTGACGAGACCTCATCTCTACAATAAAATTTAAAAATCAGATGTGCATGGTAGCGCGTGCCTGTAATTCCGGCTACTCGGAAGGCTGAGGTGGAAGAATCCCTGGAGCCCAGCAGGTCGAGGCTGCGGTGGCCAGAAGCAGCCACTGCACTCTAGTCTGGGAGACAGCGTGAGACTCCAACTCAAAAAAAAAAGAAAAGAAAAGAAAAGAAAAGATACCTACACTTTATGTTTATAGCAGCATTATTCACAATAGGAAAAACATGGAATCAAAATGCTGCCCATTGAAAGTGGACTGGAAAAAGAAAATATTGTATACTTACATAATGGAATATTATGCAGCCATAAAGAAAAACAAAATTATGAACTTCCCAGAAACTTGGAAATAGAGTCTAAATACTCAGTGATTTATTATGGAAACAAAGATCTGCATGCCATATGTACTCACTCATAAGCAGACTGTGAACACTTACCATAATTCTATAAGAAAGGGATTGGCAATAGTGGGACACTGCCAAGGGAGGGAAAGGGAGCACATAACCTCAATAAGAGTGCCAAACTTTACAAGTAAAATATTCACTTCTTTACCTAACCCTGAATTGTACTCCACATCTTAAAAAAAAAACATATCTATAAATCTATACCTATATCTATCTATATATCTATGAAGATATATATATCTATCTGTAGACAGATGCATACATACATAATATATACCTACATAGGGGCATATAGCAGCAGACTTTTCTTCTAGGATCAATGGGCAAGAAACTTAACATTATTAATAGCATAATCATAAAGTCAATCACAATATACAGTTTGAAGTCTGCTTATTGGATTTCTAATCCTAGTTCTGCCACCTGCTATCAGAGTAAACTTAGGACAAGTTTCTTAAACTCTTTATGCTTCATTTTCTTTATTTATAAAATGGAGGGAAAAGTGGTGTCTATCTTCTTAGGCTATGGTTTAAAAAAAAGAACAATTATTGGCATATTGTAAGCACTTAATATAGTGAACAAAAAATTCAGGTTCATATTAACCAGAGGACAAGAAGTAGAAAGAGGAAAGTTCACTTTTACATTTTCATCAAACACATGTATTTTTGAAAATGAACTTTAAATCGGAATACAATTGTTCTGGTTCAAGCCTCAAAAAAATACAAAATAAAAAAAAGAAAGAAAGAAAGAAAGAAAAAAAAGAAAAGAGAACAGTTTGGCACCTCCATTCTCACCTCTATTCTCTGTTGTTTCTGCTCTCGCCATGTTACCATGTGACATATCTATTTCTCCCTCATCTTCTGCCATGATTGTGAGCTTCCTAAGGCCCTCACCAGAAGCAGATTGCCTCACTCCTGCCATGGTGATGGGGTTTGTTTGTGTTGCATAGGTCACAAAGGCTGATCACAATAGATTAGGTTAACTTGGTTTTTTATGAGTAGAAGATAAATGCTTGGAATAGAAAAGCTAATTAATGCAAAACAAGCTGGGGAGGGGGCTGTAAAATAATTATCAATATCTGTGCTTGACACTATGCTTCCTGAATGGTCTACAGCAGGGTCCCCAATCCCCAAACCACAGACTGGTACTGGGCTGTGATGTTAGGAACCAGGCTGCACAGCAATAAGTGAGTGGTGGATGATCAAGCAAAGCTATATCTGTATTTACAGCTACCCCCCATTGCTCTTACTGTCTGAGCTCAACCTTCTGCCAGATCAGTGGAGGCATACGCTTCTCATAGAAGTGCAAACTGTATTGTGAATTGTGCATGTGAAGGACTTAGATTATGCACTTCTTAGATTAGATTATGCACTAATACATGATGATCCCAGGTGAAACTGACAGGGTGATGCTAGCATTGGGAAGTGGCTGTAGATACAGATTAACATTAGCAGTGAGGTTTGACTATACAGAGACCATGATAAATCAATTGCTTGCAGGCTTATATCAAAACTCTATTCAGTGAGTGGCAAGTGAGTTGATGTACTTCAATTGTACAGTTGCATCTGGTGGCAGAGTCTAAGTTAGAATTCAACACTGCATATGGTCTGCACATGGTCCACCCATTATTTTATTTACCACTTTCATCTGTGCCTCTTTTTTATGATGAGTTGTACAATTATTACATTATATATTACAATGTAATGATAATAGAAATAAAGTGCACAATAAATGTCATGCACTTAAGTCATCCCAAAACCAAACTTTATGCATCCCACAATGAGAAAACATGTCTTCCATGAAACCAGTCCCTGATGCCAAAATGGTTGGAGACTTCTGGTTTACAGAACTGAAAGCCAATATAAACCTCTTTACTTAATAATTACAAGGCTCAGATATTCCTTTATAGTAATGAAAAATTGATCAATACATATAATTGTCACTAAGGAGGAGGTGTTTCTATAAATATATCTGAAAATGTGGAAGGGGCTTTGGAACTGGGTAAGGGGGAAAGGTTGGAAGAGTTAGGAGGGCTCAGAAGAAAACAAGAAGATGAGGAAAAGTTTGGAAATTAGAAACTGGATAAGTGGTTGTGATAAAAATACTGATTGTTAGGTCTGTGAGAATTGTTAGGTCAGTGGGCTAGTGTCTTGAGCCAGTGTTTTGGGTAAGATGCAAAGAATTACATATAAATTAGATTGGAAAATACAATTTATTTTTAAAGTAAATTAGAGACAGAGAGAGAGAGAGAGAAGTTTCACCTCCTCAAAGTTAGGGAGTGGGTCAAAGCTTAGGGAAAATCATGGCCCAGCCATACCTCAAAAAAAACATAGCTGACCCGGAACTTAACAAAATTATGGTTGTGCAAAATACCCATTAAATTATCAACATCATTCTTCTCAGAACTGGAAATGACAATACAGAAATTCATATGGAAACATGAATGACCACAAATAGCCAAAACAATCCTTAGCAAAAGAAACAAAGCAGGAGGTATCACACTTCCAGACCTCAAACTTTACCGTAAGTCTACAGTAATCAAAACAGCCTGGAATTGGTACAAAAACAGGCACATAGACCAATGGAACAGGATAGAAATTCTGGAAGCAAAGCCTTAATTCCTCAACCAACTCATATTTGACAAAGTCTCCAACAACTACAACTGGAGAGAGGAGAACCTATTCAGTATATGGTGCTGGGAAAACTAGCTGATCACATGCAGAAGATTTAAACAGGACCCCTACCTATCACCATAACAAAGTTAACTCTAAATGGATCAAAGACCTAAACCTAAAACCTTAAACTATAAGAATCTTAGCCAGGCTCGGTGGCTCAGCCTATAATCCCAGCACATTGGGAGGCTGAGGTGAGTGGATTGCCTGAGCCCTGGGGTTTGAGACCTTCCTGGGCAACTTGGCGAGACCTCATCTCTACAATAAATCAAAAATTATCCGGGCTTGGTAGCGCATGCCTGTAGTTCCAGCTACTTGGAAGACTGACGCAGAAGGATAGCCAGAGCCCAGCAGGTCGAGGCTGCAGTGGCCAGGAAATATGCCACTACACTCCAGTCTGGGTGACAGAGTGAGACTCCAACTCAAAAAAAAGAAAAACAAAAAAAGAAAAAAAGAATCTTAGAAAATGCAGAACCTTATGGAACTGGCAACCAATTCCTGATCAAAATCCCAAGGGCCATGCCAGAAGAGATAAGATAAACAAGTAGGACCTTATTAAACTGATAAGCTTCTGCAAAGCAAAAGAAACCATCAAAAGAGCAGGAGGACAGCCCACAGAATGGGAAAACATATTTGCCAACGGTATATCTGACAAAGGTCTAACATCTAGGATCTACAAGGAACTCAAACGTGCCAAAAGAAAAAAATAAGTAAATAAATAAGCAGCCCCATTCAAAAGTGGGCAAAAGACATGAATAGACACTTCTCTAAAGAAGACATGCAGGCAGCCAACAGACACATGAAAAAGCGCTCAGCCTCACTCATCATCAGAGAAATGCAAATCAAAACCACACTGAAATACCACCTAACCCCAGTAAGAATGGCCATCATTAATAAAGCAAACAGCAACAGATGCCGGTGAGAGTGTGGAGAAAAAGAAAAGCTTCTACACTGCTGGTGGGAATGAAAACTAGTGCATCCTCTTTGGAAGATAGTGTGGTGATTTCTGAAAGAACTAGGAATTGATCTTCTATATGACCCAGCAATCCCCCTATTGGGAATATACCCAGGGGAACTCAAATCATTCTCCAAAAAGATACCTGCACATGTATGTTTGTTGCAGCTCTATTCACAGTAGCAAAAACATGGAACGAACCATGCTGCCCATCAAAGCTGGACTAGATAAAAAAAATGTGGTACGTATACACAATGGAATATTACAAAACCATAAAGAAGGATGAACCTATGGACTTTGCAGCAACTTGGACAGATTTGGAGTCTATCCTACTCAGTGATCTATCACAGAAACAAAGAACAGAGTACCATATGTTCTCATTCATAAGCAGATCTTGAACAATTGTCATAATACTATAAGAAGGGGATTAGCAGTGGTGGGAAACTACCAGGGAAGGGGAGGATGGGAATGGCAGCTGAGGGAGGCTGCCGAGGAGGGAGGACACACCTCATCAACAAGGGCACCTGCATGATGAATATTTTTATACCTAACACTGAATTGTACCCCACTTCTTTAGAAAAAAAAAAGCATGACTGTGGCTGTTTGAGCTTGAATGCCTTATAAATGATGAGGGCAGTTCAACAAGGTGATTGGATGGTGGTCTGTTTTATGTCATCACAATGGAGCAAGTAAGCACAGGAACAGACTTCATAGTGATGGATGGGAGAGAAGAATGTGTTAATAACATAACTGCTGCCAAAGAGGTGAGGTTTATTTGTGTCACACAGGTCACAAAGGGCTGATCACAATAGATTAGGTAGCCTTGTTTTTTTATGGCTGGAAGACAAATACTTGAAATAGTAAAGCTAATTAATACAAAACAAGCTAGGGAAGAGATTGTAAAATAATTATCAGCAGCTACCTCCAGGAAACTGGTTCTGCCCTTGGCTTGTGATTAGAGGGTAAGCTGAGTAATTTGCTAAGAAAACATGACAGAGGTATGCAGTGTCAAAGTGGCTGCACTTTAGTTGATTATTTCATTAGATTATTCCATTTTGACGTTTCATCCTTTTACATCCTTTCACTGATAGAAATATAGACAGTAAAGTCCAGGCTGATGAGGTCTCAATGGAAACGAGGAGTTTATTCAACACTGGAGCAAAAGTAATCCTTGCTACTTGTCTGCAGGGAATTTTGCTGCATTGTGTCCATGTCCTAGGACATTGTGGAAAGCTGAACTTGTGGGACATGACTTAGGGTATATTGTAGAAGAAATTTCTAAGTCACAGAACATTCAAGAAATGGCTTCTAACAGCCTACAAGCAGATATTGGAGGACAGGAATAAAGTTGAAACTTAAAATTAAAAAGGAGCCAGAGCATAAAAATTTGGAAAATTCACCACCTGGCCATGTAGTAGAGAAGGAAAGAGCATAGCATTTTCAGGAGAGGAAATCCAACTTCCTGCAGAGCAACTACTTGCTGGAGAGATTAGCATGACTAAAAGGGAACCAGGTGCTTATCAAGATAATGGGAAAAACACCTTGAAAGCATTTCAGAAATTGCCCTGGGACCCTTCCTATCACAGGCTCAAAGACCTTGAGAAAGGAATGGTTTCAGACAACTGCTGCCCTGGGCTATCTGGGGATGCTACCTCTACATTCCAGCTGACTGCTTCTCCAGCAGGTGCTCAAAGTGGCCGCTGGTAGAGCTCAGGCTGCCACTCTGGAGGACACATGCTGTATACATTGGCTGCTTCATATGGTGTTACGTCCACAGGCACAAAGAATGCCAGAGTGAAGGAAACTTGGCAGCTTCCACCTGGATTTCAGAGGATGTATCAGAAAACCTGGGTATCCAGATAGAAGGTTGCTGAGGAGTGAAGCTGTCAGTGGGATACTGGCTCCAGGTTGATCGATCACTTATGAGCAAGGAATTGGACAGGACACTGGACTTGCAGCAGTAAAGCGAAGCAAAGTCTTATTGCAAGTAAGAAAGTACACTTCTAAGAGTCAAGGGGATTGGGCTGCTCGGAGAGTGAATCAGCCCCGTTATTCTCTGGGTTAGGCTATCATAGCTTATTCTATTGAAAGTTCCCACAATTTCTTTTGTCTTAACAGTTGGTTAGTTCCCTCTTGGGCCTGGCTAATGATTGAGGCCAAAATAAAAAAAAGAAAAAGAAATACTGTACTCTAAAATTATAAAGGGAGGGAACTACACTCTGAAGGAAAAAAATATGCACTTTTAAATCTAAGCAGCCTTTACATTCAGCTTGGCTAATTAATGCAAAATAAAGAAAATACTTTTTTTTAATATTGTTCTTTTTCCATAAACAAAAATTTTAGCTTACATCAGTTTGATCATTACAACATGGTGAAACTGAGCAAATAATGGAGATGTCACTTGGTTTCCTGTATCTTACCCTCTTCCTTCAACTTCTGCTCATATCTGCTCTAACTATCTAACTGAGCCCCACAGAGAGCCTCTATGATGGCAGTGCTGGGGGGAAATGTGGAATTGGAGCCCCCACATGGAGTCCCCACTGAGAAGCTGCCTGGTTGAGTTGTGGAAATGGGCCTGACCCCAGAATGGTAGAGCCACTAGCAAGTGTATGTCCTTGACTGAAAGTCCAGGCCCTTAATTCCAACCCATGAAAGCAGTCACATGGACTGTGCCCAGGAAAGCTTCATAGGCACGGCTGGCCAGGGTCTTGGGAGCCAACTCCTCACACCAATGTACCCAAAATGCAGAACATGGAGTCATGGGTCATTTTGGAGTTTTTAGATTTAATGTCTGCCCCACTAGGTTTCAGACTTGCATGGAGCCTGTTACCCCTTTTCCTTTGACGGATTGCTCCCTTTTGGAATGGGAATGTTTGGGAATGTTTTTACAATACTGGTATCACTATTGTATCTTGAAAGTAAATAACCTGGTTTTGATCTTGCAGGCTCTTACAGACTCAGGTAGAAGGAACTTGCCTTGAGTCTCAGATGAGACTTTGGATTTTTGAGACAGGTCTGCTCCCACTTCATCTTTTGCCATGATTGTGAGCTTTCTGAGGCCTTTAACAGAAGCACATGCCAGGAATATGTTTCCAGCACAGCATGCAGAACCACGAGCCAAAGCAAACATCTTTTCTTTATAAATCACCAGCCTCAGGTATTCTTTTACAGCTGATAAAAAAACGCACTGTTTGGTCAGTAGAGTATTGTTTTAAATCTGTCTTTCAAGCATAATTATTAATAGCATCCCTTTTTAACTTTCAGAATTGGTTTGGTTTGGACAATAACTTGCATCTACTTATAGAGGATGGAGGGGGTCTGCTGTGCACTTAGACTTATTTCCTATCTGGGGATATGAACAGGAATGCAAGGGCCTCAATGTCACCATTCCAAGGCAGCACTTCTCAACTAGCAGCAATTTTGTTCCCCAAGGGACTCTTGGCAATACCTGAAGAAAAATTTTTGGTTGTCATAAATTCATTGAAAGTGGAAGAGGAGAAGGCATCAAGTGGAAGGAGGTCAGAATGTTTCTAGATATTTTACAATGCTCAGGAAAACCTCTTCCTGAGAGGAAGGTGACCAAATTATCAACAGTGCCTAGGTTAAGAGTCCTATTTTGGTTGGATGGTTGTAACACTAATTACCACGATCCCTTTCTTGTAGGACTCAGACCTCTCTTTACAGTTTCTTCTTTACCTCTGTCTGTCCATTAGAACAAAGACAACTCTTCATCAGCTTATGTCTCCTAAAAACTCCCCATAAGATTGGCTACTTAAATGTACATGACTAAGAGAAACTGAAAATACAGGACTCTTTGTCCAGATATCATTAATAATTTCAAGACGGTGTCAGCATTATATTAAACTGAGTACACACCTGTGTGACTGCACCGGTTGCACATCCATGAATTGGGCTTTGATGCCTCATCAGCAGTTGAAGGTTGATTTACAATGAATTACAGGAAGACCCAATCAGAGGTTGAATAATGAATTATCTAATGTTACTCAGAGAAACAGCTTTGTTAATTTAAAGCATTGTGCTAATTGGGTCCATTTATGACCATTTATGTTATTTTTTACTTAAAAAAAATCTGAAACCTTTTAGAAACTAAGAGCACAAATGTGAGCTTTTTTTAAACCTTCAAAAAGAAGAAAACCCTAATACTAGCCTAAAAACGCATAATGTGCAAATGAACACATGCTTCATTATCTCATCCTATCCCTCAAAGTTAAAACACCTCATACAGACCTTTAAGCATATTTTTGGCATCACTTATACAAGTGCCCCACTGACAGTGGTTAGAATACTGATAATGAGAAATAATTAATCTATTCATTCCCCTCTACATGCCAAGGCATGTCGATATTATCTTTTTACTGCTTAGACTATCAAGGCTTATGATGTTGGGTCTTGGTCTTATTCACTTATTTTATCTTCACAGTATTTCCAGACCAGAATTGCCTAGAAATGGGCACGCTTGCTATCATTGTCATTCATTTAAAAATGTTAAGGATGCAGCTCTCAAGCTTACTGTTTTGATTACTTTTTTCCCTCTCCCTCTTACATTACACCCACCTTATCTTATCTAATTATAAATACTGGCCTCTTTACAAATAAACTTCCTTTACATTTGGCTGGCAGAAATACTTCAGGATTTTTAATTCTTACTAATGAATCAAAATTTAGTCACAAAGCAAAAAGATTATATGATTTTTTTCTTAGTATAGGTCTATAGAAGTTTGACGGAGGTACAGCTTAGACATAGACATTATAAAGACATCTGAGCATCATGACAACAGTATTTTTAAGGGGAGACAAGGGTACACATTTCACACACTTTCTGAAAGAGTGAGTAGCATCTTCATTTCAGATTTCTTTAAACAGAGATTCTCATGCTCAGCATGATTGAAATATTGGATGGAATAGTGATATGAGGGCTTCTCTGTACATTGTAGGATGTTCACCAGCAACCCAGGTCATCATCCACTAGATGACTGAAACACCTTCCCAATTGTGAAAACCAAAGATATTTCCAGACATTGCAAACTGTCTCCTAGAGGGAGAAAAAAATCATTCTTAGTTGAAAACCACTGCTTTAAAACAATTCTAAAACAAATATATTCAACTTTCAATTTAAATTTTCTTTTTTATTTCCCAAAGGAGCCTTGCAAATTTTCATGTAATGATATATAAAGCTATCCGGACACAGCATATTAGATAAATAAAGTAGGGATTCTATCTTTTGATACGATAACAAATTTTCCTGATACTATGAATGTATTTCTTTTTTATACTGAATTTTAAAAGAGTTACTTTGAAAATGATGTGGTCTGGAGTTGTGCCCTGGCTTGTTAACTCGAATATCACTTCCATTGTCATTGTCATATGACAAATTGTACTAGGTCAAAATGTTCACTTCTTACATGCCAGAGCAGGATAAAAAAGGCAGCATCCTCTTCAGAGCTGAATATTTGTTCACTTCCCACATATATTCATATAATCATGTCATCTCAAGCTGTATCTTCTTAGTAATGCAACCATCTGAACAAATAAAAAACATCAAGCATCTACATAAAAATGAAGAATAACTATTTTCACTTTTTTTTTCTTGTAAAGATTTCTGGATCTTTTATATTTCGGATTGACTTACCCTTCAAAAGGTAAAGTAATCACAGTATTGTACTTAAAGAGTAAAGGATGAATTAACTGGTCATTTGGAAGAATTCAATTCAATTGTCTGACCTAGAAAAGTGCTTAGATATTTTTTAGTGAATTTCGAATTATATGCATCTTTTACAAATATAGAGTTATATTCACTATTTTAAAAGTGTTCTTATGATTAGCCTGTATTTCACATCTCCCTATTTTCTGTCATTCAAGATAGATTTATTTTGAAAATAAATTTCAGAAAATTCAAAAGGAAACATTTGATTTTGAATATTTACTGTTCATAAATTTAACAGTATGTGTTTACCTTTCCCATTAATAGAAACTAAGAAAATGAGCATTAAGGAATGGTTACTTCAAACATACATGTAGCTTTAGCTTATTCAACTGGTAAAATTAGATGACGGAATACCTAAATTTCACTTTTAAAGAATAAATATTTTGAAAGTCATCCAATGTGTGCTTTTATATTGATTGTTTTGTTGATTTCCCCCACTAAAATGAAAATGAAAGGTGAGGAATGCTTAAAATATCAATGAAAATATTATTTCTTTATTCTGACATTTATTTCATGAATATTTGTCTTCATTGAATCATAATAATATCTTGGGGGAAGTAACAATAGTTTAATAAGCTTGATTAGGACTTTGTTTTTAAATGATGCTCATATTCCAGTGAGGGACTGAAGTAAGATTTAGTAAAAGCATTGGTTTTCTAGTATCACTGACAGAAGATCGTGGAGCTCTATAAAAAGGGGACTTCCTTAATGTCTTATAATCATGTAGCATCTATAACACCTCTGTTTTGAAATCAGAAATGAAAAAAGGGTTAGAGCATACAAAGATGAAAAACTTCCAGTATACAGATTTCTGAGTCACGACTGGTATAATAATTCTACCACTTAAAAGTGAATTATTTCAGAAAAATATTACAATTAAGACATAAAATATAATAGTCAAGCAATATGCGGTATGCCAGGAAAACATCATATAAAGTATCCGTTTTTCCTTGTTAAAGTCTTATGTGAGTCATGAATTATGCAAAACAACCAAGAGATCCTATTAAAAAAGTGATACATCTTCAGACGTCTAAGACATGGAAGACCATTTGAGCTTTCCTCTCAAGGTTATTATGGAGTTATAAGAACTCCTCAGAGTCTGAAAATTTTAAATGGAGGTAGGATCATCAGTGTATATTGCAAACTATATGCTGGTAGAAACATTTCAGAAAAAAAAGATAAAGTGATCAAAATTATTTATTTAGCAGGCCACTCATAGATTCAAAAGCACAATTTAGAAAGTGCTTTGAACAATTTATAAAGTGCCTGACTACACCAGTGATATCATTGGATAGAGCATGTACTTTTAAAGATTTCCACTAATATGCACAACATATTGCATCATAAGAACTTACATATACTTCTCTGGCAGAAATCAGTGCAGTTTTTAGATGTTTCATTAATGCTTTAAAGTATGAATTGCAAATTATTAGAATCATTAGTGATAACACTGCCACTTAAGCATGAGTTAGGAGACCCTGATAAGTTATGAGAAATCACAGTATAGGTTCAAATGATCTGCTATGGACAAAATTGTGGACTTACACTTAAGACTGATGTCCTGTGTATACATCACTGACATTCTTGGGTCAGATATAAGAGAGTGGAGTAAACAGCTAATGACTTTATATAATACTTATCAGTTTAGGAGTTTCCTCCCTAATAATCAATTATTTTGACAAAACTATGACTGATAAATGTTAGTCATATGCCTCTGCAGAAGTGAAAGAATCAATAACCTGATAATATGGTTAGTCAATGAAAGGAATGACAAGATACCCTTGGGCACAACTTATACTTTAAGCAATATAATTTTTACACTACAACAGGGATTCTCATTCCCCCAGGTACTGAATGGTACCAGTCTGTGGCCTGTGAAGAACTTGGTCACACGTCAGGAGGTGAGTGCGAGTGTGGACAAGCAGAGCCTCACCTCCTATCAGATAAGCAGTGGTATTAGATTTTCATAGGATTGCAAACCCTATTGTGAACTGCCACATGCTCCTTATGAGACTCTAATGTCTGATGATTCCCTGCTACCAAAAAGGTTGGGGACTGCTGCCCTATAGGACATATATTTTTAATAGTCTTATTTTGAATTGATGTTAAATCCTCTCAAACATGCACACACACAATTTCAATTTAAAGAAGTACATACTACATAGTACTTAACACAATGAAGAATTAGAAACAAACTACAGACCAATATTTTTGATGAACATAGATGCAAAAATCCTCAATAAAATGCTAATAAACTGAATCCAATAACACATCAAAAAAATAATGCACCATGATCAAATCCCTGGGTTTTATCCCAGGGAGCCAAAGGTGGTTCAACATACGCCAGTCAATAAATGTGATCCACTACGTAACAGTAATTTAATTTTTTAAAGAAATAATATCATTATTTCAATAGATGGGGAAAAGGCATTTGATAAAATCTAGCTTCCTTTAATAATAAAAATCCTCAGAAAAACAGGCACAGAAAGAACATACTTCAAAATAATAAAAGCCATATACAGTAAACACACACCCAATATCATACTGAATGGGGAAAAGTGGAAATCATTCCTTCTCTGAATGGGTACTAGGCAAGCATTCCCAATTTCACCGCTCCTCTCCAACATAGTACTAGAAGTCCTAGGCAGAACAATCAGGCAAGAGAAAGAAATAAAGAGTTTCCAAGTTGGGAAAGAAAAAATCACACTGTCACTGTTGGTTGATGATATGATCTTCTATCTAGAATATCCTAAAGTCTCCTCCAAAAGACTCCTGGACTTGATAAATAAATGCACTAAAGTCTCACATTACAAAATCAACACACACACAAATCAGTAGCACTGCTATACATCAATAACAAGCAAGCTATGAATCAAATCAATAACTCAATTCCATTTACAATAGCTGCCAAAAAAATAAAATATCCAGGAATATATTTAACCAAGGAGGTAAAAGAGCTCTACAAGGAGAAGTACAAAACACTGGTGAAAGACAGTCAGAGGACACAAACAAATGGAAAACATTTCAAGCTCAGAGTTACCCAAAACATCTACAGATTCAGCACAATAGCTATCAAACTACCAATGTTATTTTTCACAGAACCGGAAAAAACAAACCTGAAATTCATATGGAAAAAAAAGAACCTGAATAGCTAAGAAAATCCTAAAAAGAATAAAATTGGAGTCATCACATTACTCAAATTCACATTTTGCTGCAAGGCAAATAGTAACCAAAACATGATGGTATGGGTAAAAAGGCAGACACATGGACCAAAGAAACAAAATAGAGAATTCACAAGTAAACCCAAATACTTACAGCCAATGAATCTTTGAAAACATAGACAAAAACATACAATGGAGAGAAGACATCCTATTCAATTAATGGTGCTGGGAAAAATGAAACAGGATTCCTACCTCTCACTATACACAAAAATTAGCTCAAGGTGAATTAAAGACCTAAATGAAAGACCTGAAGTCATAAAAATCCTAGAAGAAAACCTAGGAAAAGTGCTTTTTTTGTTTGTTTGTTTGTTTGGTTTTTTTGAGTTGGATTCTCACTCTGTCACCCAGACTGGAGTGCAGTGGCCGCTCGTGGTCACCGTAGCCTCAACCTGCTGGGTTCCAGCAGATCCTTCCGCCTCAGCCTTCCAAGTAGCCGGAATTACAGGCGCGCGCTACCATGCCCGGTTGATTTTTTGATTTATTGTAGAGATGAGGTCTCGCTGCCCAGGCGGGTCTTGAACCCGTTGGCTCAGGCAATCCACTCACCTCAGCCTCCCAAAGGCGCGGGATTACAGGCTAAACCACCGAGCCTGGCTTGGAAAAGTGCTTTTGAACACTGGTATAGGCAAATAATTTTTAATTAACACCCCCAAAGCAAATACAACAGAAACAAAAATAAATGAGTGAGACTTAAAGAAACTAAAAAGCTTCTGCACAGCAAAACAGATAGATAGATAGATAGATAGATAGATAGATAGATAGATAATCAATATAGTAAATAAGAAACCTATAGAATGGGAGAAAAT
Organism: Cephalopachus bancanus; assembly: GCA_027257055.1. Classification (NCBI taxonomy): domain Eukaryota; kingdom Metazoa; phylum Chordata; class Mammalia; order Primates; family Tarsiidae; genus Cephalopachus; species Cephalopachus bancanus. The sequence continues at coordinate 14,296,013 of JAPVLO010000108.1, read as the reverse complement.
ATTTGCAAAAAATGCCTCCAACAAAGGACTAATATCCAGAATCTACAAAGAATTCAAACAAACCAGCAAAAAAAAAGCAAATAACCCCATTTAAAAGTGGACAAGCAACATGAACAGATATCTCTCAAAAGAAGATATACAAACGGTAAACAAATATATTTTAAAAATACTCAACATCACTCATCATCAGGGAAATGAGAATTGAAATCACATTGAGATACCACCTATAACAGTTAGAATGACCATTATTAAAACAACAACAAAAAAAGTAAAAATAGATGTTGGTGGGGATGTGTGAAAAGGAAATCTTTGTTGGGAACATAAATTAGTACAACCTCAATGGAAATCAGTATGCATATTTCCCCAAAGAACTGAAAGAAGATAAACCGCTCCATCCAGCAACCCCACTATTAGGTATATACCCAAAGGGAGAGTTTGGTATACAAAAAAAGATACCTATACTTGCATGTTCATCATAGCACAGTTCACTATTGCAACAACGTTGAACCAACTTAAATGCCCATCAACTGAGCAGTGGATAATGAAAATATGTTATACATATACCTTGGAATACTATTCAGCCATATAAAATAACCAAATTATATCTTTTGCAGCAACTTGGATGGAATTGGAGACCCTTATCTTAAGTGAAGTAACACATAAATGGAAAACCAAATACTGCATGTTCTCACTTATAAGTGGGAGCTAAATTAAGGGTCTGAAAAAACATATAGACTGGTATAAAGGACATTGGAGACACAGGAGGAGGAGGAAGGGAGTGGGGAAGGAATGAAAAATCACCTGTCAGGTACTAATGAGAGTTCAGGGTACATTTGAAGCCCAGACTTCTTCACTATACAAAGCATCTATGTAACGAAAAACAATTTGTACTCCTGAAAGATATTGGGAAAGTAAGTTACTAGAAACAAGGTATAACATTAAATGTGATACCACTGTTTCAAACATTAGGTAATACTTGATTTAACTGAATCAGCTTAGGTATACATTCTAGAGAGTTTATGTAGCATACACACACACACACACACACACACACACACACACACACACAAACACACACACACGTCATGTTCTACATTATGAGCATTCTCAGATTACCATATTCATTGTCATAGCCCAAAAGTAATGTTTTCATTAAAAATGGTAAAATAGGTAGCAAAGCAAAGCTGTTACCCCCTCAACCTTCAACAAGCCTGAAACTTATGAACTTTGAAAGTCAAGGTTACTGGTAAAGCATAGGCTTTGGAGCTGCAACTGACTGTGAATCTCAAATACATAGCTTGATTTACCTGAGCCTAATTGTTGCCTTCTCCCTAAAATGAACATAATAAGGTAACACAGTATATAGAGTTGTTATGTGTGCTGTCCTTGTGCTTTTAGTTATTCTTATTCGTAACACAGGAGGGGAGCTATATTTTCCAGTTTCCAAGTCAACTGATATATTTACTAATGGGAGTCAAACACAGGGGAATATTGGGCTAGAGGAAAGAAGCCAGGGCATGGCCCTAGCCTCTCTGTATCAGATTGCTGGGGCTGCTATAACAAAATACGTATTACCAACATGTTTATTTTCTCGCAGTTCTGGGAGCTAAAAGATCAAAGTGTGAGCAGGTTTATTTTTTCTGAAGCTCCCCTTCTCATCTTGCAGATGCGTGCCTCCCAGTCTATGTGTTGCCTGTGTCCTAATCTCTCCTTTTAATAAAGACACTAGTCCTTCCTTTACCGTGATTGCCTTCTTAAAGGCTCTATGTGCAAATAGTCACATTCTGGGTAGTGATGTTAGAATTTCAACATGAATTTCAAGGGACCACAGTTCAGCTCCCAACACGCTCTCTCTGCCTCTGTGGCTTTCAAGCAATAATTGTGCAACCTCCATGGCTGCATCCCTCTGGACAGTGGTTGCAGTTTCCAGAGACCTTGGCTTTACCTGCAGCTAGATAGTCCCTCTGTTGTCCTGTCCCGTGTGTTGGGTGACTTGGATGGGCCCTTCACTCTGGCAACCGCACGTCTCCCATTTTTGTCTCCACTTTAAAATTGGTGGAGGTTTCTGCTATAGTTAACTAGAATACCTTGTCTTCCCTAGTTTAGATTCTCAGTTTTTCCATTTGGAACTAATTCCCTGGATTAAATTCTCTTTGTTTGAAAGACTGAATGGAGCCTGTTTTCCTGTACAAGAATGAGCAAACATATACAGAAAGCATAAATGAAGTAATGCTTGCAAAATTGGGAGAACATAGTGTAGTAAGCACCATGCTTGTGTTTAAATAAATAAACATTTCTTTATTCTGTGAATGTTCTCTGAACAACGTCTTTGCCTCAGAGGAAATTACAAGCAGCTTTAAAGTTGCTCTACTCAAGCTCTTTGCTATTTTTCCTCTCTTTCAATAAATCTTTGTTACTGAGGAATGAAGTCTTGCGGTAAAATTGAAAACTTGGGGATTTTGATAGATGTATAAACATTTTTCTATTTTTCAAAATACAAAAAAAAAAAAAAAAGATAAACAGGCCAAGTGTTCTGGACCCAGTTATTATCTGAGTTCTATCATTTCTAAAATTATGCTTTCTCTGTCTTACAGTGGTGAATTGGTTAATATTAGGGAGTTTACCTTTTAATTTACTTTCTTAAAATTTGTGTTCAAATTCTGGCAGTGCCATTTAATAACTAGTTACTGTTTTCTCATTTATAGTTTAGAGTTTCATACCTGCCTGAAATTGATGAACAGATTCAATGAAAGAGTGGCTTCTTCAATTTTACCTCTCCTTTTTATCACCATTATGTTATTACAACTTGAATAAGCTTTCTCACCCTTTCAATAATGTTATTATGCTATGCTTCTAAAAGACAAATAAAACATTACCCACATACTTGAAGATGTAGCAAAAGGGGATTACTCTGCAACTTTATTACTTTCTGCTTTGTTAATATTATCTTTCAATACTTAAGAATTTCTACTGTGTAAACTGCTCCTCCTGCAATCTCACCCTCCACAAATTCTCAAAAGGGAGGCATCTTCTCATTCTTTTTTTTTCTATTTCTTAATTCTCCTAATGATTTGTCTTTCTCAACCAATTTTTGAATAAAAATAGACTATTTTGATTGTTCTCCTTTTCAGAATGTTTTTCCCCTTTCAGTAGATGATGATTTCAAATATGAAGAAACAAAGTTGAACCAATTCAAGACAAACTATGACTGTATATACTTTAACATGTTTGTTCCCAGGCGGACTCGGTGGCTCAGCCTGTAATCCTATGTTTTGGGAGGCTGAGGTGAGTGGATTGCCTGAGCTCACGGGTTCGAGACCCACCTGGGCAACTTGGCGAGACCTCATCTCTACAATAAAATAAAAAAATCAGCTGGGCATGGTAGTGCGTGCCTGTAATTCCGGCTACTCGGAAGGCTGAGGCGGAAGGATCGCCGGAGCCCAGCAAGTTGAGGCTGCGGTGGCCGGGAGCGGCCACTGCACTCCAGTCTGGGCGACAGAGTAAGACCCCCACTCTGTGTAAACATACTAATTCTTTCACATCATAATAAACAAGCAAATCAACAAAGAAAACACACTCACACAAACAAAACAAAACAAAAACAAAAACAAACAGCCTTTATGCTTTTGCTTCTATTATTCTGGACTTTTAACTTGCCATCACCAAATATCTCATTTGCTTTATTGCCAAACGTTTTAGGAAAGTGGTTTATTTTCACTGTCCATTCTCTCCTATCAGTTATTCCATCTTCAACTTTATCCATCATTCAGTCCATCCATGAATTCAGGCTTATTTCTTTGTCTTTCTATTCTAATTAATTTTCCAATATTTTAAATAGTTTAGGGATTATCCCCACAATTAAAAAAAATATTATCTTCTCTGATCTCTCCATAACCCTTGGCATTGTCAATTACTGCTCTCGTATTTTTATTATATTTTCTCCCACAACTGTGTTGTCTTTTGGAAGCTCATTTTTACTGGACTCACAAATTGGTTTTCTGGAGGGTTCCATCCCCTGGTTTATCCCTTCTGTACAGCTTTATATGTATGACCTTACCTACACTCATGGCATTATTTTCTATCTGCATTTAAGACTCTCAGACACTTATGTCTGCATCAGATTTTTTCCCTTTTGTACTTGTTGTTGCTTGTCTAATTAACTGTATGTAAAATATCTCCTCGTGGAAGACTTTTAGGCAGGTCAGCATATTAAATGTGTGAACTTGAGCTCATTGTGTTCTCTTTAAACCTGTCCCAATAGTATGGATGCTTCCACCATTGAAAAATTTTTCTAAACCTGAAATCACTTCCAATATGCTACTTATCCAAGTGTCACCAGTATTGGAAATGATGGGTGCCAGGATCTCATGCTCCTGTTTGGAAAGGATTTGCAAACAGAAATGTAAAAAAGCAAAGAAGTCGGCAATTTATTAAGCATACAAAAGTACACTCTCTAGAAGTGAGAGTGTGCAAGACAACTCTGAAAGAACTGCTGCCTCTAGCTGGTGCTAAGTTACAGCTTTTATGGTGTAGGATGGGGTGGGTGGAGTTATCTTAAGGAGTTCTAAGGAATTTGGGGATGATCTTACGTAAATTTTCTGGGCATGCGTATACTGGTTTCTAATGTTGAAGATGTTGATGATGCTGCCCACACTTAGAAAAGCATCTGCCTGCGTTGCCTGCTTTTTGAGGTGTTGCACATGCCCTGCTCTTTCTTCCCTAGCACCCCTAGTAGAGGGGTTATCTTAGGTCATCTTGGCTAATGGTGTGCATACTCTAGTAGTTCCTGCTTGGGGGTCAACTCTCAATAGCAAGAAAATGCAGCCTCCTGCAGGAGTTGTTTTGTAAGATTTTAAATTTTTTTAAAAAATTTCCTACAGCCCTGATCTCCTTTCTCTAACCTGCCTACCTTATCACAAGTGAACACTTTTACATAATTAATGAATTACTATTAATGATTATATAAATAGTTCATAATTATAAGTATTGTTACATAATTATAACTCCCTAAATGTAGAAAATGTCTTCTCTCCATTGCCATCGTAATAATCTTTACTGATATTTTAATAATTATTTAAATTAGTGAATTGCAAATACCCACCTAATCTTCCTGATCCTTGTCTTGATCACCTCTTGCATGGAATACTTCACTCTCACCCCACACCATGCTTCCTCCAGCTATAGAGTGCTCTTTCACAAATATCAATAAGATTACTTACTCTCTACTTAAAATCATTCCAATAACTCCTGAATAACTACAGGATAAAAGCTATATTCTTGTTTTGGCCATAAAGTTTGCTGTGCCTTGGTTTCTTCACATAGTTTCAAGCTTAATTCAGCAATTCATATTTCAAATTCTGCTTGTTAGCCATACAAACAAATCTAGCTTGAAAATAAACAAATGTACCCTAGATCTCAATTAAATGACTTTACACCTGCTTTTCTCTCAGGCTGGGGCTCCCTAACACTTTTTCTTTGCCCTAGTAACTCGAGATGGGGTTTTTGTTTATTTGTGTGTTTCACAAAACTCATTTTCTGTGCATCCACTGCTGGGAGGGCTCTTTGATTACCCAACCTATGTAAATTTTAAAGATTCAGGGAACATAAAAGAATATCATGTACAATAGCAAGCTGGCATACCAAGCCCCTGTAGCAAACCTTTTCTCCCTTCTTGGGTTACAAAGTCTAAGAAGCTAAATTCAATTCCCCAAACACCCTTGTGACTGGAGTTATGGGTATCATTGAGGCTCTGCTAATCAGATACAATTTCCTAAGATCTGACTTTGGAGTCATTTAAAAAAGAGAGAATGTCAACACTTTGTGCTACATGAGCCATCCATTTGCATGTATTGATCCAGCATAAAGGGTGTGGTTCTAGAAGCAAATATTGAAGCGGTTGCTCCTTGATTCATGAGCAGAAATGATGGTGTATTTCTGAAGTGAACAGCTGCAGCAATGACTTATTGATTCCCGAATTTCCTAATTTTAACAGAGTGACCCATTCTCCTAAATTTTCTAAAAGTCATAGCTAAATCTTAGAACATAGTAACTATGTGATTCTGTAAGCACCATTTTCTAGCTTAAACCTCATAATGCTTAAAATAGATGCATTATCTTGACAATTATATAAGGTAAATAACATAATTATCCATTTTTCATGGATAAAGAAACTGAGATACACAAAATAAATATTTCAAGGTGACAGAGTAAGAAGTGAGTCCAGGAAATGAACTCAAGCACTTCCTCCTAAATTTTGCCTAAACTTCTGTTGTGTAATATCTCTTCTGTGTTGTCAAATTGCCATAGTCATCACTTTTGTAGGTACAGAAACTTAATTCCTTTAGAGCATTTTGGGTCGATCTATTTCTAATGATAGACTTATGTTAAATGAGTTCACATCAGAACATCATCTATTAACACAAAGGGAGGTGTAATTCCCATGGGGATGTCAATGTTTATCTTGGCCAAATCAGCACCATTTTTTGTCCTGTAAAAAACCTATAAAAGAAGTCACATTATAATTAACGGTTGTTTTGTTAGCATGGAACAATAATGAAATAACTTTAAAAATAATATTATAGTGGTTTCCATCTGTGTAAACTGTGTGAAAGTGGTTTCAAGATGTGGTCTTCTTGAAATTTTTTGACTTTAACACCTTGCATAATTATTAATAATATAATGAAATTTAGCTATAGAGCTAGAGTAATTAAAAGCAGATTGACTAAAGTCCCCACTACCCCAAATAACTCTTTGATCAAAATTGTCAACGTTTCTTCTATGCTCCCTCTTCCACTGGCTACTCCCTCTTCTGATAAGCTTCCTTCTTTAGCTGTGACATCTGCAGTCAGTAAATTGCTACTTATGTCTTCAGGCTTTGGGACCATTGGTTCCTTGTGAATTTGTTTATCATTCAAGAGGCAATGTTGTTTGCCTTACCTCAGATTTCTTAGGGAAATTCTCAGTGTCACCACTCTTAACTCACTTACCTACTTACTTAACTTACTACCCTTAACTCTAGCAATTCTTTACTATACCTCCCCAGTTAAAGCAAAAGATCCAGGAGAGTAGAAACTGCTCCACACAAATTTGTAGTCTCAGTCTTAGCACAGCACAAAGAAAGATGCACAAATACCAACAAATTTTATTCTGAATGAAATAATGTTATATTTGATGGAACTTTGCCCATTGCAAACGCATGCTGACATAAAATATTAATATTGTAAGGTCTGTTATTCAAAATATACTTTCAGGATTTATTATTATTATTATTATTATTTTGAGTTGGAGTCTCACTCTGTCGCCCAGACTGGAGTGTCGTGGCCGCTCCCGGCCACCGCAGCCTCGACCTGCTGGGCTCCGGCGATCCTTCTGCCTCAGCCTTCCAAGTAGCCGGAATTACAGGCACGCTGCCATGCCCGGCTAATTTTTGACTTTTTGTAGAGATGAGGTCTCACCAGGTTGCCCAGGCGGATCTTGAACCCACGGGCTCAGGCAATCCACTCACCTCAGCCTCCGAAAGGCGCGGGATTACAGGCTGAGCCACCGAGCCCGGCTGTACTTTCAGGATTTAAAGACAATTTCAACTATGTTTGGCAAGAGCAAATTATTACAAAAAGTTTTATGTTCTTTATTTTTATGCATTTTCATAGTGCTAGCTCCTACAAACATAATACAATAAATTATCATTTTGAGCTCTGAGATCAGAGGAAAAAGATAAATGCATATTATTTGAGTACTTCACTCTTCAAAATTGCTCCTAAAATGCATTCTGAAAATGTGAATACTCAGTTGCCTTATTTGGCATATCTAAAGATAAAGAAACTAGAGAAAATATAACATTAATTTGAAATATCTCTACAGGGGTGATAACTTATTTTCACTATTGTTATCATAAATAAACCATGGCAATCTTATTAACCGATTCAATCTAATTAGTGTCAAAGTCAAGGTGCACATCCTGAATGAATTATTGCACTCAACAATAACCATTACAGCCAAGATACACATAACAAGACACATTTTTCAAAAACGTGTTTTTATAGTGAGGACTCTGAAAATATTTTATAAGGCATCAGTTTAGTTTACTCCAACAAATATTTTCTGAGTATCTATCATTTACGTAAAGTACTAAGTTCTAGGCAGGTATGGGTGAATTAAACACAAACCCGTCAAACAGTTTGCAGTAGAAAAATTGGCTATTCAAAAAGAAAATTCTCATGACATGTAACAAGTGCAATGAATATACTCTCAAAGGGCTTCACAAAAGTAAAGAGGGGGATACTTAACCCTGTCTTGAGGATTGGAGTTGACAGAGTAACAAAAATATGGAGACTTCCTGGTTATGGTGACATCTGAGCTAAATGCTAAAGATTGCAAAATCTGAATTCAAGAAAATGAGAGAGGCACAATCTTTTTTCAGGCCAAGAAACTTGCAAAATTCTAGAGACATGACTACTTGGTGGGCCAGGGAACCAAAAATAGATTAGCAAATTTGGAGTATAAACTGTGAGTTGGGGACTCATGGACAATTACATAATTTTTTAGTAATAGAAAGCATCCATGTCATGGAAACCCTTTTCTGCAAGGATTAAGAGTGGGTGGTGGAAGCTGCCCAAAATATCACTGCAGATATATTGTTTTGCACAACGGAGATGTTCTTTGCATGCCATTGCCTTATAAATCATGTAAGCATTTAGTAATAGAGACATAAAGATAAACTTAGCAATCATTTAGTTTGCTTTCAAGTAGTTGTCTAATGTGAACCCATTTCAATATTTAAATCATATTAAATTTATTAAAGCATCATGGATAGCACTTGAACCTGAAAAGTGTAGAATTAGTGGAATTTTCTGTATCAACCATTAGGCAGACTGTCGTTGATGGACTACATTGATGGCTTATCACTTTATAAAATGTGTCCTTTTAAGCCTTGTCAAATCTGTATCTGGTCTAGCATCCAGGCAACCAGAACAATCTAAAAACTAAAGCTAGAAAAATGAGGTGACAAACTATACGGTAAAGTTGCAAGATCTTTCTATCTCACTCTAGTTGAAACAAACCTCACACAGTTTATTGCAATTGCACTTTTATTTTGTCTTTCCTAATCTGCCTTTGAACTTCTCTCCACAAGATATATTTTTTTCAAACTATGGTCAAAGTGTTATTTTCAAAATACTAGTTTCATGCTCAAAATCAATCCTCAGTTTATAATCTTTTAGTGAATTTGCACTGCATTTAAGGATACAAATCAAATTCTTAATATGACCTATCAATAATGTGCTGCATAATCTTTTGTTCTTTGTGAAAATCTCAAGCCTCACATTGCATTCCCAAGAACCCCCTCCTGTTCATATGGGAGCAAACCTTTTTGAGAGAGCAAGAACACCTCGTTCTCTCAAACCAGACCCATAAACATTGTTTTTGTCCATCACACTTTGAAACATTGCATAAGAAGTTTTCTATGCCTAAAACATTATTTCTAACTCTCCCTAAATTCTACTTTTCCTTTTATGGAGTTAACTTGTACTTAACACTCAGATCTCAGATAAATGGTTTCTTATTTAGAAAAAGCTTCACTGACCCTTTTACTTGTCCAAACATCTTTTGAATATGTCTCACAACAGCTTTCACCTCTTTTTCTGAACACTGATCATAATTATATACTTTATAATAACTATTATTATGTAATAATGTCTGATGTCCCTTCTAGATTATAAGTTCCATGAGAACAGAGACTGTAACTCCTTGCATTTTCATGACAATGTCTGATACATGACAGCTATAACAGAAATTTAAATTTGAAACTTTCAGCTGAGTGATCAAAGTACAAAATTAGTTTTATCTCAAAAGATTTGCTACTCCATATGGATATTTAATTCTGATGATTGATAAATGATTCTCCCGCTCTTCTCCATGATGCAAAGTGTTTATGAGTGTGGGTATAAAAGGATGAGTTTTAAGCCAGACTTTTAGAAAGTGCTTTGAGTCTTAACCCATTCTCCATTGAAAGAAGTAATGATGTGAAGATGAGGTTAATTTTCTAACTTCAACCTTAGTCAGAGGTTGTTATCTTGATTGGTTCAGGCTGCTATGACAACAGAGATTTATTTATCAGAGTTCTGGAAGCTGGGGAGCCAAGAATAAGGTACTAGCAGGTTTGGTGTCTGGTTAGGACCTGCTGTATGATTCATGGTGCCTTCCGGCTGTGTCTTTATATAGCTGAAGAGGCAAATGATCTCCCTTAGGCTTATGTTATACTAGTACTAATCCCTTTCATGAGGGCTCTATTGCCATGACCCAACCACCTCCCAAATTGTTCCTCTTTTTCACATCATCACATCGGTGACTGGGTTTTGACATAATGACTTTTGGAGGACATGATCATTCATAGAGCTTGTAATGTGCTCAATGAAATTGGAAGGGCACAAAGAGCAAAATTCTATTTCAGAATTGTGGAAAGTACTGACCAATGGTATCAGGAACGATGGCTAAAAACCTTGAAAGCAACTGCACTATTCTCAAACAGTGAACCAAAGATGTGTGTTTTGAAATTAGATATGGCAACCACCCCAGAAAAATCAGTCCAAGAGACAGTCTGCTGGGGTTGTAGAAGCCCAACAATAGGAGGTTGTGGTATACCCCACAGGAAGAAGACACTGAAGAGTAGAATGCTGAAGTGTCTGGTGTGCTAGTTCACCTTATGTTGCTATAACAGAATACCTGAGACAAGGTAGTTTATTAAAAATAGAGGTTTATTTTGACACAAAGTTCTAGAGGCTGGGAAGTTCAAAGGCAAGGTGGTAGCTTCTGGCAAGGGCTTTCACTATGAATTCATCATAACGTGGCAGAAAAGCAGAAGGAAAGACAAAACTCAAGAAGTGGTCTTGACTTATAACAATTCATTCTCAATATAACTAATCTGGTCCCTGAGAAATGAGAAATTCTCATTCCTGTGAGAATTAACACAGTGCCAAGAGAACAGCATTGATCCCCTTTGATGATCTAATCACCTCTTAAAGTCCCCACCTCCCAAGATGACCACACCAGAGACAAAATTTTTAATACATGAAACCTAGAGGATACACTAAAACCATAGCAGCTGGCATAAAGAAAAAGCAGAGCCCACATCTTGACAATTGATAAACAAAGCAGAGGACTCAAGAAATTATCTGTGAAAGAACAGGCTTCAAAATTTTATTAGTCAAGAGAATGCAAATCCATCTTACATAGTGCCAGTGAATTAAACTCTGATTTCCTCACCTCTTATCTCCTCAATCGTTTTGTTCCTAATAGGGCTAAAGTCACAGAAAAAAGAAGAAAATTGGTAAGTGATCACTTAGAGTCAAGGGATGATAACTCTACTTCAAGGCAGCTGGCAACTTGTTACAGCTGGTTTTAGCTGAGATAAAAGAAGTCTTATCACTGAATGATGATTGCAGCATTGATTAATATACCGGATGTTTTTAATTACTGAATTGACTGTATTTTCATCATGAAATGACTGCTGGACTTTTTGTAATTTAATAGTGATCAAAAATGCGATGGAGTCATTCAGGGTTTAAGGGAGGAGAACCCATATTGAGAGGTTTAAAAGAATGAAAGATTAAAAAAAAATAATTTTACTTTTGTACTCCATTAGTAATACCAATTCAATGTACCTGTTGCATAATACTTAATGCTCATTTGTTACATGCTTATGCTGCATTTTTAGCTCACCTTTAATTAGTAAGCCATATGGTCTTGAAAAATGTCTGATAGAATCAGTCTCACTTGTAAAAGTAAGAAACTCCCCTAAATCTCATAGTCTGTTTCCAATCATGAATGACTACTATTCTTTAGTAATCTTATTTCCTTGGAAATCACCCTTGAGAGAGAGTAGAATAACTCAATGTCCCCAAATAATAACTATTTTACATTTTTAAAACAGAAGTACCAAATGAATAGATATTTGGAGGTGAACGTTTAGCTGAGGAGACAGAAACAGATAATTGCAATATATTTTGTAAGTGTAATGTTAGAGTATGGAATCTAAGGCTATTATATAAGACCCGTTTTACCACTTTAAAAAATGTTTTTGGCTTTTTCTATGAGTAATCAACATTAAAATTGGAAAAATGCTCAGGATATCTAAAACTTCAAAGTCAGCCTAATTTTGAAAGTAAACAAACAAAAATACATATTCTTAAATATGAGATTATTTTTAATATCAAATTTCTATATAATAGATTTGTTTGGTTTCATAAGTTTCTTTATTTTTCCATAACTTTGAATGCTTGCCCCAATATCCAATTAAATCTCTAAGTACATGGATATATCGCACAAAGAAAAGTCATGGTGTGAAATGTTTAGTCATTTGCATAGGGCAGTGATTTTAAGAGCACATAGAGAATAATTTAAAGTTCATACTTTGTATCTGCTTTGAAGAAAATAAAAACATTTGTCTCATTTCTTGTTTCTTAAAGTCACATTTGAATAGTTCTATTTTGGGGGCATTCTTATCACATTTTAATTACTCACAAGATAAGCCCCATAAAATGTTAACCATGAGAATAGAGGTAAGTTGTTAAGTAGTTTTATATGATTAATCAATTTTGATAAAAACTAACTGTGATGAAAAAACCAACAAGAGTAAACTTTGAAAAATGAAATATAGTTGCTATCTGGGAAAAATAATATGAGAACAGATTTTCAGTGGGAGGGAACAACCTGGAATATTACAGTGCCAGAAGATACCTAATAGGCACAGACAGTGAATTAGACATTAGACATCATGTGAAAGTATTAAAAAATAAAGTCTTAAACACTAAGATTTTTCCTTTCACATTTATTTTGAATCATGTAAAATTGTTAAGTTCAGCTACCTGAACTTGTATGGAGGTAAAGATGCAAGTCCCAAAACTCTTACATATAAAATTGACAATTTACATAGGCCATTCACCCCATTCAAACTGAGAAAAAAAAAACAACATACAAATTTAGATTATCTGTTATAGTTTAGCACAGCTTGTCTTTTTGGTGGGGCATTGGAAATGCAATCACCATACTTTTAATAATATGAAGTTAAAGACATTCAAATAACTTTAAAATATTCACTGTAATTTGGAACATTTACTCTTAAGCATCTTAAGACATAAATGAAAATAGCTTCGTGAAGAATATATACCATATTAGGCATAAGTTTGGGTATAATTTTAAAATTTAATTATGTAAACCAATATTCACACTAAAAATCCAGAGAGCTATAAACAGGTGGAAGTTTCAATAAGTTTGACAACAGAACCAGAAAAAAAATACATAAGGGACTTTTGTAATAGACTCAGTTGGCACTGGGTACAATAAGAAAAATAGAACCTAAGTAACACAGTAGAAAAAATGGAGTTCAAGTAACACAGTATATCAAAGAGATCAAAATGGCAGATACATATTATGAGTCAGAGGGTTAGCCAAAACAAATGCTTTTCTATTCAAATACTCTTTCTTCAGAGGTTTTCTATAAATTGAGAAGAAAAATACCTTCATAACATACCATAAATTATACAACATGCTTTCAAGTCTCTTTTCAACATACTTTCTGAGGATCTATGCAGTTTTTTTTTTGACATTTATCAAAATGTCAATACAATGTGGATGTCATCTAATCCATAGTCACATATCAGGTTCCACTAGAGCTTATTATTCTTACAACAAAAATATTTTCCAGGAATTGAAATTAGTAAATAAGTAAATGAACACTTATTGCATGTGAGGAAGTTTTGAGCTTTCAGTAGTTTCTCATAAAACCTGCCAACATCCAAAAAACTGTGACAGAAATATATCACTAACATAGAGATGTTAGTTAAATTATATCTATTGGGAATTTTGTGGATGAAGTGTTCTGATGATGAAAATAATTAATACTACTTACATATTATTACTACTATGTGAGAGCTGTCAAGTCTTTTGACACATGTTCAATTTGACTATCATAACAGCTCTTTCAAGTAGGGATAAAAGAAAAATGATGCTCGAGGAGTTAAGAATCTCATATAATATCACAAAACTGCACTCACTATTTTGATGATTTGGCCAGCCTAGTCATATACTTTGTCAATTGAACCTGCATAATGAACATTTGTATACCTTACCCTGAATAGTACCCCACATCTTTAAAATAAAAAATTTTTAAAATAAAATAAAATAAAATGAAAATGCTCTACAGAGCCTTTAAGATCAACACTTTCCATGCTGAAAGGTAAGACTTGCGGGACTGCCATTAGGACTGTCGCCAGCCTCCAGTGTTGCCCTTCAAGTCTCACCTTATGATGGTCAGGACCTAGTGAAACCCCTTCCAATGTAGAATCAAGGTAAATGTGTAACCAATAGGATACTGTGGAAATTACCGAATGTGACTTCAAGCTAGATCATAAAAGACCTTTTGTCATTGTGTTGTTTTATCGGATTTCTCTTTAGGGGAATGCAGCTACTGTGTTTAAGTTCACTCCAACACGGCTATGTGATAAGAAACTGAGGACTCTTGCCAACAGACAGATTAATATGTCAGTTTTGGGAATTCAGGATTTCTCATCCTCATAAACTTTGTGAGATAATTACTGTTTTAAGCCTTTAAGTTTTCGAATAATTTATTGAGCTGCCAGAAAATTAATACAACTGCTAATCATATTGGCAATTTAGTGCCAACAGTTTCTACAAACTCTGTATTTTGTATGTTTTTTTATAATCACACTTCCATTTGATCTTCAGTCATTTAAGAAAAAAATGTTAAATGTATAGACGCTAAAAAATTATTTGCTCCACATAATGAATAATTTTCTCAAAGATGATAAAAGACAATAATGGGTTTCTTCCAAATTCCTGATATTTATTCTCTCAGAAATATTTTTGAGAGTCTATCATGTGTCGACAGAGGAAATAACGTACATAATCCCTTTCCTCATGTAAACTACCTTCCAATGTGGAGCATAGAAAATAAACAACGAAGTATATCAGAGTATGGCATGTATTAGGGAGAATAAGAAATCCTTCTAGTGGGAGGAGAGTGCTTGGGAGTGGCATGAGCTGTCTGGTGTCTTAATTAAGTCCCCTGGGCTGGCAATACCTATAGGCACAGTTTAGGCAGCTTGCACTGCAGATGTAACTGCCCTGGATGCTGGAAAATTCAGCCACTGTGCTTATAATTTCAGCATAGTCCCTGAGTTTTCATATCAATATTTCCAGTTGAAAATATGGGGCTAGTTTTGTCCATTGCTGAATTCAAAGTTATGCGACAACACTCTAGCCAAAAAAGGATTGAGTCTAAAACTGAAAAACCTGTGGTAGTTACCCTACTATAAACTAACAAGGTCAACTGCCACAGAAAATAGGGACCATGCACGATGCTGAATTCATTCTGTGAAGTGTTGTGACAATAACTGCCGTGTTGAATATATATCTTTAGCAGGCTAATATGATACATATGACTTCTTAGTCAAAGACAAAGACCATTTATCACTCTTACTTTGGTACCATGTACATCAATTCACACTGGGCAACACAGTAAAAGCCAGATGTTATCTGTACATGCAGTGGACTATATCACAGAAAAAAAAATCACTTAGATTAGGGAACTCTGGTTTTAGGCAGGATTGCTGGTGTCCTGCCCATCCTCTCCTCAAAAGAAGAAAGAGAGACAAAAATACTTTATTTTTTGTCTGAAATACAAGCAAATATCTCTGGGGAAGAAGGGGAAGTTTACTACCCTGGATGTAAACAAATCTACTTCAAAAAATGGAAAACAACAATGAAAAACAAACACCTTTATACTCCTGACTATAAATGTTTTTGCTGTGTACTTAGACTCACTCTGCAGGAATGCAAGAAATCCATGGAGGAATGTCTTCAAACAGAAGGAAGACTAGGAAAATGAATATAAAACATTTTCAGATTTGGTAATGAGTTTCAGGTTCTTCGAAAGGTAGAAGATTCTGGAAACATACAAGGCAACTCAGATGCTGGAAGGATGAAACTAATGCAAAATAACTAGTAAAACTGACCTGACACTGGCTGATTCATTGGTATCACAAAGTGAGCAGAAACTGACTTCTCATGTCTGCATTCTTCTGTCTTTAGTTGATTTCAACCTTGAGGTGTAATAAAGTACAGTAATAGCAGACACAGAATTATATAAAAATATATCAACAGCTGCAGAAACAATGATAATAATAAATTTTGAAAAATAGAAAAGACACTGTATTATTCTATGGCTCTGTTTTGTGAATGAGGACATTTTTCTTAGCTTCCCAGTAGAATTTGCTTCTGGTTCTACTGACTAGAATTGGATCAGTTGCTGTTTCCTAAGTCAACCTGCCACTAGCGGAGAGTGTGGAATTACCAGAGTTTAATCAACCAAGGTGGATATGAAAATAGCCACCAGAGGGTGCAATGGGAATGGGAACTGACCCAGATTTGGAGGATCAAGAAGCTGATTCTGAAATAAAACTGGTAGGTTAAGCAGAAACTAAATAACTGAAGGGAGTAAAAAAAAATTCTCTAGGAAGAAAACACAGCAAAAAGAGTGAGCAGGTATAGAGATTTCCCAAAACAGAAAGGAGTTAAAATTAAATGGACCATTGATTTTAAGAGTCTAGTTACCAGAAATAAGACCAAAATGGCAAATATCATTTAGTCACAAGAGCCAGGAATAAGAATGCTTACATTTTCCTAAGGAATATTTGTTTGTGTACAATTTACATAAGCTCATACATATTATACATTTTATCCTAATATTTACTTTCAAAATTTGAAACTTCTTAAAATGTATCCATGCTTATCTCTTGGAAAGTTACTCTTTTGTTTCCTTAATTGAGTTTTACTATTGCGTACTATTTTATAAGAACCTAAAATTCAAGATGAACTGATGTTTATGGGTAATATTGGAATGGCATATGTTAAGCATCACAAAAGAAAAAAATATTTGAAGGAATAGTGTCTTATTAGTCAGTTCTTCAGTGAATTTGTAACCTCAGAGTTACATAGATCCTTTTTCACTTTCTCATTCTGCATTTGGAGAAGAGGACACAAAATTGTACACCATGGACTTTTTGGGGTTTTTTTAAAACTCGTCAGGTCCCTCTGAAGTTTGTGCTCTCAGGATATTCCCAACAACGACTTTGAGGAAAGAAAAGATATGCATTTTCAAGAGAAAGTTAATTCTATGGGTTCCCGAGAAATTTTTATCTTTGAAAAAGTTTGCTTGATAGGAACCTTAATACAACTCCCAAGTAGAAGAAACATTATTAGAATTTCTTCAATTTAAGGAAGTAACATGAATGCACTGTCCTGGCTTTTTGCCTTAGGGTAGCCTGTCCTTCTCACCAGGGTAACATGGAAGTTAAGTAATCAAAAGAGATACTCCAAGTAGGAGTAAAATTTATGCTTTTGAGCTTGATCACTCTGAACCCACCTGTAGACAAATTAGAAGATAAAGTACACAGATGACAGGAACTGTAAATAAATCACTGTCACAATGTCATTACTTCTTCCTGTTTCATTTTACATTAGTGATGATTGTTGGGGACAACTCCCAGAAAATCATTTGAAGATGTTAGAATAAGACCAAGTTTTAACTCCAAACTATTGAGAAGGTTTTATTAACAAATTTTTCCAAAATTGAAGTTGTTTTATTCCCCCTCAAAATGTGCATCAGACACCAATAATGACAGTTAGATTATGATGTCTATATTTGGAAGCAAAAATAAGCAGTTCTGTTTTCTTATTTTATGTTTTTTACTCCTTTGATAACATTGTAATACCATCACCATTTCCAGTTTTGTGTCTTACTATCTACTTTTACCTATGAAATGAAATTTCAAAAGTAGTATGTGGCAGTAGGGTGGGAAGGCATAGCTGAGTTTAAAGGTGCGGCAAGCCTTCATGGCTGGTAAAGGAAATAATTCATTTTTTTCCTTACTCTCACTTTCAATTTCTTATAGAAAAATACTGTAAATTGCATTTATCCTTGAGTATTTATAGCTTATCAACTCCAATTATTTTTGTCATAGAAGAAAGTCTATAAAATTTGTCGGGTAAGATTCAAATTATCCCAGTAAATATAAACTGGAATAATTTTTAGCTGCATAGAAGAACCACTGAAAAAGTATCATAATAATTTTGAAAAGCTTGTGTATTTTATTATCTCTAATTTCCCTTCCTTGAGAATTTCCATTCAGTTACCCATTCTTTTATTCTTAGCACATATGTTCTCAATTTGCACTGTATCAATTTGCATCTATTTGTAGATTGCTGTTGGTAAAACATTTCTTAATATTGTGTGAATGTATATTTATTTTTCTATCTCCCCAACTGGATTGAAATTGCATACACTTAGTTGACTCTCTGCGTTCCTAAACTAGGACAAGTGCTCAATAAAAGTTTGTGGAAAATAATAACTCTTCTTTAAAACTGTTTTTTACCACTAAACATAGAAACCATAAAGAAAAGGATCAATTGATTGAACCATACAAACATTTTAACTTTTGTACATTAAATAATAATAAATGAGCAAAATGGAAAAACAAATTGAGAAACTATAGAAAGCATTTATGATACATAAAGCTTTAATTAATAATATAGAAGTTAATTTGAATCAATAGTAATAAAAAATACTCTACTATACAAGTGAACGGACGAGAAGTAGTATCATGCAATTTGCAGTGAAGATTAGATAATAGACAACAATATCATCATATATAAAATATATGGGCACAAAGACTAGCCAAAGAAAATATGATTTGATCAAATGCAAACTGGGTTTACCTCTTAAATTGGCATTAAACCTGAGAGAAATACTGTGGAAGGACTGAAATCTCTTTTATTTATTTATTTAATCTTTTTTTCTAAAGATGTGGGGTACAATTCAGGGTTAGGTATACAAATATTCATTATGCAGTTACCCTTGTGAAATCTCTTTTAGACCCATGTCTATTGCTACAGATTTATGGAGAGAGTTTTTACCATGTAAGCCAAATATTTAAATACATATTCAAACTTTGGATTATAATTGTACTTATAAGAATTTTACTAAGAAAATATTGTGTGCTTAACAACATAAATTTGGAGGCAACCCTTTAAGGTCCGCTCCCACTATGAGAGCTTCTCTGTCCTCTCAATAAATCTGGCTTTCTCACGTTTAAAAAAAAAAAAAACACATAAATTTGTAGACTACTACATTTGTAATCTGGTAAGGGTTTAGTTTTTGGAGAAATTCCTAATAAATATAAAAGAGATAGAGTATTTCTCCACATATTGCTGGTTGGTACATCATTTAAGTGTTTTGCACATGATGTAGATTTCATTTACAAACTGAAGTATATATTGCATCAAAAATGACTACCTTTTTACTTTAAATTTTTATTCAATTATTACTTTATAATTTTTCATTAGTAATTTATAACTTGCTAACTTTAGACCTTGTATTCTAACATACAATTGTTATCCAAAGGCAAGCTAAATGAAGGAGACACAGCTTATACCCAAATAAAATTATAATGTGTGAAATTATTCATCTTATTTTTTACTAATTTTACATTTTCTTTAGGAAACCATGGTTTGGGATTATTGTTTTAAACCCAATCAATTTTAAAAAAATAGGTAATATCTAATGTAATATGTATATATTTCTTGACAGAATAACTGATAATGTTTAGAGTAACTGAATTCCAAATTGCATATTATTTCATATTGCTTGGAAGTATTGAAGAAAGTCATTGACACAAATTTCATGCTTTTTGGACTTCAGTATGACAAAAGAGAAGTAATTTTTCTTGATAGTAATTAATCAATCAGCAACTGCTCTAGGAATACAAAAGTAGCATAAACAGGTTCTTTCTTGAATAATTGCCTTTAGTGAATTAATGAAAACAGTGCTACCTGAACATTGTGTTACTGTTGTTTTTCTTGATCTTGCATATTTGCAAAATGTTTCTGGCATATAAACATCTGTTTGCTTTGCTTCTGGTTGTAATACTAACAAAAAAAAGTGACATAGAGGTACACAATTTATTGGTTATATTTTTCTAAATGTGAAGAAAAAGAAATAATACAAATATAATCATGTTTTTAAAATAACATAACATAAAACCCTGTAAGAAATTAAAGAACTTCACATGTAGCAGAATGGCTATGGCCAACTCACACAGGTGGTCACAAGGAATATTGGAGAATACCCCCCAGAAAGATTAATGAAACATACATTGTAGGAAAAATGTTATGGTCATAATATTTAACCTTTTTGTAAAAAGGATACATTTCAAAGAACTATTTGAAGCAAGCCTAAGGGCCTGATTTGCTTTTGTACAGTGGATCCTACTTTTACCCCCTAACTCTGAGTCTCAATTGTATTTTTTTCTACCTCTGATTTTGAGTAGATTTCTATATATGTATGTGTGTATATACTCAATATTTGTTCTTCTGGTGGCAAGCTGCTCAGGATATCAACTGCAGTTGAAATATCTCTTAGAAATAAATGACACCAATTGATAAGTTATAAATAGCTTACTTGCTGGAGATAAAAGAAAGGTTCTCCTATCATTTGTAGTTTTCTAAAACTACTCATACTTAGCCTCCAAAGACTCAACTTAGGGGCCAACTCCATGGTTGAAGACAAACTGAAGTACTCCTCAAATCCTTGAAATCATTATGATAGCAACCCCAGCAGTTTTGTATTTTTTTTAAAGGAGATGAGAGGACCCAACTACATGACATTCTGAAAAAATAAAAAACAGAGAGACAGTAAGAAGATTAATGGTTGCCAAGGGTTCTGCTGGCCAAAGTGAGGAAAGACTAGATTAATCATGGAAAACTTTTAGGGCAGTGAAACTATTCTGTATGATACTGTAATGGTGGATACAAGTTATTATACATTTGTCAAACATCTAAAAAAAATGTACAACACAAAAAGCAGACCCTGGTGTAAACTATGAACTTTAGCTAATAATAGGGTGCCAAGAGTTAACAATTATAATAAATGACACTAATGCTAGTAAGTAATATGTTTGTACAAGTTCATGTTTTATTCCATTCAGATCCACTTATTTCTCACAATAAATTCTCTCTGTGTTCATAATATTTCTTTGTGAGAGTGGCAAGGCACCATTTCCTGGGGGGGAGGTTGGAAATGAAAGGAGAAATGGCAGGTTAATCAGTGTTAACCACTGTTGTAATTGGTACTGAGGCTCTAGATAGCATACATCATATTCTTCCTTTACATTTACTTGGTCAGGTCCAGGTTGCTCACTTCATGAACTAATCCAGATCGTCATTTCCAAGGAATTGAGAGCTTGGCTATCATGCCCTACTCAAGTTTTGATTGCATATGATTGTGACCCAACACAGATATGCCAAGAAGTTACCCAAAGAATCACCTCAGGTCCAATCATACATCTACCTGTTCCTATTGTATTACAATGGCCCACTGTTCTTGTGATAGAGTCAATTATCCCTGTAAGAATGGTAACTCGATTTAGTGTTTGTTGTTTTACTGTCAAATTCAGGTCAAATGACCAAGCGTCACCATTAAAGTTAGATTTAATGAAACCCTACACAAGGTTTAGTTCTTCTAGGATGAGCTTGGCTGGTAGGCCCTGGATAGCTAGACTTTGAACTTGAGGGTTGCGTTAAGGTCTTATTTTTTTTCGTTCTGGAACCTAAGTTAAAAGGGACCGTGACTGATATATTAAAAGAACCTAAGAGATGAGCCAAAACATGCAAGCACATTAAGATCCCTGCTCCAATCAATATAGATACTTGCCAAACATGTCTTAAGCCCATGCCTATTGTCAGTTAGATGGGGTAAAGATTCACCCACAATGGGTGGAGGAGGAGGATAATGTTTGCTGAGCAAAACTAATCCAAGTTATTACAGAGACTTCTAGAGTTGTTAGGTGATTAAAAGAATAAATATTCTAGTCTTAGAGGGCAAAACTTGTCCCCAAGCACAGTATGCAATATCTGCTAATTAAAAATGCATAAATGAACAAACCAGTGATCACTTGTAAAATTCAATTTCTCCAGTAATATACATCGTTAATATTAAAATGAATTGTGAAAATTCTTCAACCCACCAGAAGTAACAACTAGAAAATAACTTGATAGAACTAGAAAAGGAAAATTTTATCTGTATTTGATATGAAAATTACACTGTGGTAGTAAGAAACTCTAGGATACTGACTGATTAAATTTATTTTTCTTAAATACAAATTTTTAAGGCTAAAGAGATACTCTAATTTCATCTCAGATGCCCTAAAAAATTAAGTTTGCTATAGAAAAATATCAGTGAGGCAAAAGGTTGGAATTCAAAAAGGTGAATATCCAAGTTAAATTTTTAAAAAGCTATTGCCCATATAAGAGTGTTGGCAAGGAATCCAAATCAGAGGGCTGTAAAACCATTCTTACATTAAAAGTTACCATAATAGTCAGTGATCTATCACAGAAACAAAGAACTGTGTACCACATGTTCTCACTTATAAGCGGACCCTGAACAATTATCAAAATATTATAAGAAAGGGACTGGCAGTAGTGGGAAATCGCCAGGGGAGGGGGAAGGTACACTTCATCACTAAGAGTACCTGATCTCAAACCAGGTGAAGTAAGGCCCAACCTTTACCTACAATGAGCATTTGCATACCTAACTCTGATTATATCCCCATCTTTAAAATAAAAAATTTTAAAAAAGAGATCCCATAGCAAAAGCACCATTAACGGTTTTATAAATAACATTTATAGTTTATGTTTGAAACTCAAAGTTAATATGTTGAAACGAATAAGATAATAATACTTTCTGTAATTCTCCCAAGTCTTGCACTCTTCTTGATAGCCATCTTTAAATTGTAAAGTATATACTTTTAATACTAATGCATATAATAGTATTTTTGCTTTTAATCATTTCTATAGAGGCTGTTATTCATTCTGAGTACAGCTAAGTTTCGTGTCTCTAAAGTAGCTACTCTGAGACAAAATCATCAATGACTTTCTGATGTACCACCATCCATAAGCTGGTTTCCAGGCAGGACCCAAGCAATGACACACTGTAGAAGTTCTAAATGAAAATATCTTATTTTTCTAGGTACAAAAAAAAAAATCAAATTTTCAAAGCAATTTGCTTCCAAAACATTTTGAGTATCTATTATTTCTCCTCACATAACCAAGCTTCCTATTGAAAACCACACTCTGGAATGACATTTAAAACATTTTGAACAGCAGAAATCCAAGCCACAGCAGAAGTTAGTGATGGGCTTTGCTGCCAGTAGATGACACTGTTGAACAATGAGACTGGGAACCACCTTCAAGGGGAAAGAATCACATATTGACACTTTGATTTTAATAGGTCAGGAGGTAAGTAAACACGTGTGGAATTTAAACTAAGATTCTAGCAAGAAGGACTTCCACTCTGTACTATTACATTCTATCCTATCACAGTAAATCCCATGGTAACCCACATGTTATTTAAAATACTTTCCACAGATTTACTAAACAAATGTGTCATTATGCTGAAAATAATTAGTATTTGATACTCCATTTTGCTCTATTTTATCATGTGTACCATTAGTAGGAGGAAGAGAAAGTTCTTAATGGAAAATGTTTTTTTTTCCCTCTATATTTTTAACTGAGGCAAATATGCAAGTTGAAGCTTCTAATTTTTCTAGTGTTAAGCTATAAATAAGTAAAATTTTTAAAATGACTTATTTTAACTGGAAAATATCTAGATTCAGTCATTTATTTTCCTTCAAAAGCAGAGTCATTTCAACATTTGTGTTTTCTCATGGACTTTACCGGATCTGTAAAAATATTACTAGAAATTATGTCGCTTCAGTGCTCCAGCATTGTAACAAAGATGATGGATTCCTCTTTTATGCTGCATTAAAAATGTGCTACAAGACTGAAAAGAAGCATTCGAATTTTTGATATCATTGTGTATAAGATGAAGTCGTAAGCTGATCAGGTAAGATGCGATGTACTGAATAAATAGCTTATGTTACCAACTGATGGCTTTTGTCAAAGCAAGGATTTTATGAAAACTAGAAAGTTTATAATGCTGCACTATTATATATTATACATACATATAATGTGTCATGTATGTGTACATATATGCATTTAGGACAATATATATGGCATGTTTGATATGTATAATATATTATGCATAATATGAGTAGTGTACTATAGATCTACAATTTCAAGTAGAGACCACAAATCCAAATGCTATTGGTTATGGGTTGAATAGTATCTTCCCCAAAATATGTTGAAGTTCTAACCTTGAGTACATCAGAATGTGGACTTATCTGGAATAAGGATCTTTACAGAAATTGAAGTCTTCAGGGTGGGCCCTAATCCAACATGACTGGTGACCTTTTGAAAAGGGAAAATTGGGACACACAGAGGCGATGATGTAAAGTCACACCCGGAGAAGATGGCCATGCTACTGGACTAAAATATCTATAAGTCAAGAAAAGACAAGCATTGCAGATAAACAGCAAAAGCTAGATGTGGCAAGAAAGAATTATCCCCTTGTGCAGTCAGATTGAGCATGTCCCTGCTGGCACCTTGATTTCAGTCTTCCAGACTCAAAACTGTGAGAGAACACATTTCTGTTATTTTAAGTCACCCAGATTTTGGTATTTTGTCATGGCAGCCCCGGGAAATTAATATATCTACTTAGAAATTAAACAAACCTACCTGCACTGGTTAATGAAAATGCTCCTTAATGACTAAATGTGGATCAGATTTAACCATTGACGCTTTGTTTGGTATCTTTAGCATTGAGGCATTTTTGTCAATTTTGGAGTTAACAACATCTGGAATTGCGACTTATAATCACTGATGTCAGAATCAAGATTTAGAATTATTTTGATACTCTGGAAATGTGTTGAAACCAACAGCCATCATCTTAATGGGAATAAATGAAGTGTGAAAATGCACAAACTTCAAATTATGTTAAAAATTGTGGCATGTTTGCTAGTCACAAGTATGTGTTAAAAAGGACATAAATTAATTTTTAAAAGATACAGTTTTACAAGACTGCATTAAAAATATTGCAATCCTAGGAATAATTATTGTTTGAAGCTGCATGAAATAATATGTGAAATCATATCTAATTATAAATGTCACATTTAACCTAAAATTATGCATGTCCCAGTTATCAGGAGAGATGTTTTGTGGTAGAAAGGCATCAAGCCCTGGATTACATTAATAGAACTGTATTTTAGTACAAATCTGGCTGTAAACTACCTAAGTTGTTTAAAATAACTATCTGCTTGTGGCTCAGTATTATATGTAAAATAAGGAGTTGTTAGCAAATGTCTGTACCCTAAGATCATTTGGGGCTACACAATACACCCATTTATTTATTCATTTAACAGTAATTCTTGAATATGTACTCTGTGCCAAGAATTATTGTATATGCTAAGGAGTCAATCATAAAGAGGACAGGTAAGTTTTATTTTTCAGGGAACTTATTTCAATGTATGAAATGAGACGAAGAATAAGTGATGAGCAGAAAAATAGTTCCTATAGTTCTAAATACTATACAAACAGGAAAGAAGTACATGGCAATAGATTAAACATGGTATATGTATTCACCAATTTGTTGAGGTCACCAATTTGTTGAGTGGGAAGAATTTCATGAAGACAGTTCATTTAATTGTGGATATCAACTTGAAATAAACAGTAATATAAGAAATAGTACATTTCAAATATTTGAACAGATATAATTTTGCAGAAGAAATCTTGTTTTGTGTGTTTTATTAGGGTACAAGTAGTACTATAAAAAGCAAGTGGAAGACAGCAGTCGCAGGTTTGGATTCTTTATAAAAACTTTCCGAAAATGAAAAATAAAAATAGAATAGACTGTCTTGTACCATGAATTCCCCTGAGGACAAGTTGACAGGATCTTATGTTTGTAGTTCCAACACTGACTAAGGCTCCTTTGACCTCTAATTTTTGGTGTGATTCCAATAACACAAATAATATTCATCCATAAGAGTGAGTGATATGCTACCCACTCTGGAAAAACTCCCAGAAAGGATATCAAACCAATAGAGATTTTCATTATACTTTACAAAGCTAAGATAATAACATCAGTACTCTAAATGTTTGTTTTATCCAAGTGTGTAAGGTATGTGCATGTCTGTGGATATGCTTGCCTGCATCAAACTGAAAAGCTACGCACAGCAAAAGAAACTACAAGATAGTAAAGAGACAACTCAAAGAATGGGAAAAATATTTGCAAATTATGCATCTGACAAAGGTCTAACATTCGGTATCTATAAGGAACTCAAATGAAGTAAAAGGAAAAAAGCAAACAACGCCATTAAAAAGTGGGCAAAGGACATGAACAGACACTTCTCAAAGGAGGAAATACAAACAGCCAACAGACACATGAAAAAACACTCAATTTCAATTTAGAATAAAGACATGAGCAGGGGATTTGGGACTGGAGAGTGTCTGAAGGATGGGCAAACAGAGACTCTATTAATGTTGTGTTGAAAGTAGATGCTCTTTCTTCTGTATTCTTGCTTTTGAATGCTGTTAATACATTCTCTCTCCAGAAATGTCAGACTCAGAAATCTAAGGGTGGGATAGTAGAGGTATAGGGATAAACATTCAGGTAATAGTGGAATTGCTTCATACTTATTTTAAGCTTGTCCAAAATATGGGTTCATAATTACTCCAATGACCAATTTTGTATGTTTGATTCAAAATCTTCAAAACAATTTTTTCTCACACTAACTTTTCAAATTATTTTGAGGCACTACTTAATTATTATTTAACCAAAGCTGCTGAGTTTTATTCTTGGTTCTATCTCTGAGTGCCTGGGAGGCCATTTCTTATTTTCTCATCAGTTCAGCAGCCCATTTATAAATGTATGTAATATTTAAAATAGATTCAAAGGGTCATGCTAAAATTAATTCATTTTTACATGGTACACTGAAATTTTTGCTTGCTGCCTTATTTAAGAAAAAGAAAACTCAGTTTAAGAATATCTTAATGGTATTAGAGTATTATTCTTGAACATTCAAGTGCCAGCTATGCCCTAGTAATTTTTCAGAAATAAATAGATATCTGTAGTTGGGCCAGACATTCAAAACCAAGGGTAGCCAATATTCTTTGATGAGTTATAATTAGAAGGAGATAAGCAGTTGCTTACAAATAGTGTGGTGTATTTGGTGTGAGCAGTAAGATGTTATTCCTTGGTTTCGAAAAGAAAGTCATGTTCATGTATATTTTTACACTGGCAAAAAGTACACCACTTAAAAAAAAAAGACTGCTAGGTTACTTTTCTTTATAGTCTGGTGAGAAAGCAGTAAGATGTGGAACTTGGTGGCTGAACCATATCCAGTGGCAAACTAGGTAATATAAATTGACATGAGCCTTAGCTCAGTGATGAGTGGAGAATTAAGTGCAATTATACTACCGACTGCAAGGCTATGATTAAAGGGATTGATAATACCATTGACCATCATAGTATAACTAGAATTTTTTTCCACTTTTTTTTTGCATATTGCCCTGGAAGGTCAGCTTAAATAAAGAAGGTATATTCAAGTGTTTCTAATTGCATCTAAGGAAAGAAGAAAAATTTCATAGAAATTACCTAAAAGTTATCACATTGAAATTAGTTATCACTTTACAGAAGTAATATGCCAGCCCATTGCCATTGATACACATTAGTGAAATGGCACTGAGTTCACAAGGTAAAAAAGTTTGGAAATTAAATCACACAGGCTAAGTCTATGATTATTGGAATAAACTTCAGTTAATTCGTGTGCAGTGTTAGGTTTGATCAATAACTATTAATCTACTGCTAAATCAAATTCAAGGTTTGATATAGATTAAGTGTTAATATGACTTAATCATAAACAAAATGACAAAAATCCATGACTAATTGGAAAAATAGTGAGTTTTGAGTATGTTTGATGATATAAAATAAAAAATAAGCAGAGTTTATTATCTGGCCTTACACGTATGTATCTCATCATACTTCCTGCTAACTACTCAAATTCCAAACCTAGTTGTACATTTCTAGTGGTCTCTCAAAAAGGCATATAATGCATTTTTAAATGCAAGAATATAATGTGTAGTTTTTAAAGGAAAAGGAAAAGATACTGCTTTGTTTAACATTGGGAGCAAGCATTATTCTAATTCTGTACGAGTCATTTTTATGTCCCAGATCTATACTTGTTTTTAATAATGGCAATGATTCGCTAAAGGTCCATCATAGACTGACTGAAAAATGTAACAGTCTTCTGAAGAAAAGGATATAGGTCTTCATAGGTATTGTAATAAAACAGCAGCATGAAAGCATAATTACAACACAATGATTTCAAAGGGAGAATAATATTGAGAGTTATTTTTAAAAATTGATGTATTGATTTTCTGTAGCTAAAGCATTACTCAAAAATATTAATTAAAATATATTTAAACAAAGACTTGAAGAAAGGTCAGAGTTTAGCCAAGAGAACAGCATGGGAAAACATTATCTTGAAAGACCTTAAGGTTGGGACATCTTTTCTCAAACAGAAGCAAGGAAGCCCATGCAGCTGAAGCAAAGTGAGAGAGATACCGGAAATAAAGCCCCTCCCCACCCCACCCCCCAAAATGGAAAAGGAACCTTGAAGATCATTGTAATGATTTCAGACTTTACCGAGCAAATTAGGGAATGATCCATGGGTTTTGAGTAGAGGATCATATAAAATTCAACTTTAAACAACTTGCTAGGTTTTTAAAAGAAATTGAACTGCTTAAGAAAACTTGAGTTTGGTATAAAGAACAGTAAAATTGGAGAAAATAGTCTGCGCCTATAAAAACAAATTCAGTCTAATCTGATGGTACTGTGATTTAAGATTTTAAAAGGTTCACTTCAGTGACTGTGTTAACAAGTGTCTGAGAGACATGGGTAGTGGTTGCTAGACTTGTTAAAAAGGAATTTCTCCCTCCCTCCCTTTCTCCCTCCCTTTCCCCCTCTTTCTTTCCTTCTCTCTCTCTCTCTCTCTCTCTCTCTCTCTCTCTCTCTCTCTTTCTCAAAGATGGTATCTGGGTCTTGCTATGTTGTCCAGGAAGGTGTCAAACTCCTGGAGTCACATGAGGTCTTTATGTCTTAATCTCCCAAGTCACTGGGATTACAGGTGCACACCACTATACCATGCTAAAAGGCAATTTCTATATGCAGACGGGGAAGACTGAAGGCTGTGGCTGCAGTAGGATGAGTCAAGACAGGTGGCAAGGAATGATTAAATTCTGCTATATTTTGAAGGTGGAAACAATATAATTTGCCAGGAAATCATAGACTTTTTAACACAGATTTTAAAATCTTAAATCACAGTAACATCAGATTAGACTGAATTTGTTTTTATGGGCGCAGACTATTTTCTCCAATTTTATTGTAAGGAAGGGAGACATCAAAGATGTCTCCACGTTTCCTAGTGTCAGCAGCTGGACACATGGGGATCCCGCAGCAGAGGTGTGTAGCAGGATTGGAAGAGGAGATTCAAGAGCAAAAATTTGGTGATTTTTTTTTTTCATCCAATGGTAACCAATATGTATTGATCAACATCAGGCAAATGAACATTAAACAGCTCTAATAACTGTGCCATTCATATATTGCTAATATAACATCCTCTCATAAGCCCATTTACACCTCTCTGTTATTTTGAAAGAATATACACAACTTCTCTAAGCAGTAGGATTTGTTTTTGTTTTTGTTTTTTTTTGAGTTGGAGTCTCACTCTGTTGCCCAGACTGGAGTGCAGTGGCTGCTCCCGGTCACCACAGCCTCGGCCTGCTGGGCTCCGGTGATCCTTCCGCCTCAGCCTTCCGAGTAGCCGGAATTACAGGTGCGTGCTACCACGCCCAGCTAATTTTTTGATTTATTGTAGAGATGAGGTCTCGCCAAGTTACCCAGGTGGACTCAGGCAATCCACTCACCTCAGCCTCCCAAGGTGTGGGATTACAGGCTGAGCCACCAAGCCCGGCTAGCAGTAGGATTTGTATCCAAGCTAATTAATCCCTTTGATTAGAAAACTCTTTCTCAATGTGTCCATAATGCCTTTTGTGGAAAAGTACAGACTTTTTAAATGGACCATGGAAGTCTTTCTAAGCTCTTACTTATTCGATCCAGCACAGAATGTTTTCTGAGCATTCCCTGGATATGCGGTGTCCTCTAGTCGTTCTGTGAATTATTAGACATTCTAAAAATTCGTCTTTCTGGTTGTCACCCTTATGCTTTTGTACACAATGCTCCAGCTGCCCATAATACCCTACATCTCATCTACTGTCCTGCTCCCCAACATGTTAGCATGTACACACGTGTGTGGAATGCATACACACACTCCAATTAATGCTGGGTCTTCCCAGAAGCAGATCCTGAGAAAAAGATATGAGTGCAAATAGTGTATATCCTGAAGAGGTAACTCAATGCCTGTAATACAGTATATATTGTATACCACATATTTATGAATGTCAAAAAATACTTTTCTAATATTCGCTTAGTGTAGTTTTTTGCGGGGAGGTGGGATCTGAGACTCACTCTGTTGCCCAGGCTGGAGTGCAGTGGCATAATCACCATGATCATGGCTGACGGGAGGCATGACCTCCTGTGCTCAGGTGATCTTTCCATCTCAGCATCCTGAGTACTGGGACTACAGTTGCATGCCACCAAGCCCAGCTGTGTGTGTGTGTGTGTGTGTGTGTGTGTGTGTGTGTGAGATGAGGTCTTGCTATATTGACTAGACTGGTCTCAAACTCCTGGGCTCAAGCAATCTGCCCACACCAACCTCCCAAAGAGCTGGGATTACAGATGTGAGCCACTGCGTCTGGCCACGGCTTATTGTACTTTTAGTATTACTGATGTGTTTGTACATGTACCATATCAATTAAGCCAGTTGCAGTCACTTTCCACCCTTTTAAGCAGAACTAATAAACCACAAAAACGAAATTGAACTTAACATTTTGGACATTTCTGGCTTGCAGCTCTGTTCAAAAAAACTAAAGTTGCTAGGCAAGCCTGTAGAAAAGCATATTTAGCATGAGTCTTTGTGCTTCTAGACTTGGTTTTATAAAACCAACTTGGTACCAGTTCCATGTAGGCACAAGTTGTCTGAGAAAATCCTCTCTGTATGACCCTATGTGTCTACTTTCAATTTCCATCTTAATACTTGATATTTGTCTTTGTAACCTAATGGATATGTTGCAGTATTTTGGAAACTTTGCTCTCTAGCATTCTCGTTCTTCATCTTGACTCCTATTCATTGTGAGTGTGTGTAAACCCCAAATGATAGAGGGTAAACAGCTAAAAGGGACTATGGATATAACACAGTTCAAACTTCTCATTTCCCAGTTGAAAAACTGAGACTGGGAGATGATTAGTTTGCCAAAGTTCACCCAGAAGAGAAAGGGTCATACTCAAAACATTTAACAACTTGTACAATAGGATATCAAGCAATCAACATGGGATAGTACTCCATCAGAATGGGCACTGGCAGTGAACACAATCATGTTAGTGAACCCAGACTAAATATGGCCTCTTCAGCAGAGATAAGACCATAACTCTGCACCTCATGATACTACTCATTTGTACAAATTCAACATGTTCTCTGCCTGCTCCACTTGTGCACACTTCTGTAATACCTGTATAGAAACATGAGCATACAAGTTGGAAGTTGTATAGTAAGAAGAACAGAGAGATACTTGTTTTTCAGAGTTGACTCATTTACAAATTTGCATTTCTAACAAAGCCTAGTGGGTCCTTAAAGTCTAAATAAAAGCCAAAGGAAGGAAGGAAGGAAGGAGAGAGGGAGGGAGGGAAGGGAGGGAGGAACAGAAGGACAAGAAGCAGTGGTCTCTGAGAAACAGAAAAGTAATATGACAAATGATGGCTCCGGTATTATAAAACTGAATACCAAAATAATATGAAATTTTAATCAAGAAATCTATGACAGGATAAATAGCAGTGAAAAGAGTTGTCTTGTATCAATAATGGGAATTTAATACTGTTTCTGAAATTCTTCATTTTATTGGTTTGAAATACCTCTGAAAATTTTTAAGAAATTAGCCTAACTGTGTTCTTATCGTCATACAGATTGTTTTTTCGAAACATCTCCAACACGGAAAAGTGCTTAAAAGAAACAAATTAAGTAAATACATCACAGACTATTTTTGCACCAATGCTATGAGAGTTTTAACTTGGAACTTAATGTGTAATTCTTTATTTTAATGCACCAATATTATTTTTTGAGGACATCATTTTAGGAGTTTTCATTGGAACATTAATTTTCATAGAGTTCTATATTATCACACTTGTTAGCAGAAAATTCAGCCCAATGTAGCTTGGAAATGGTGATTGGTTTCTGACTGGAAATAAGAGCGGCTGTATTCAGAAATGATTCATTTCTTATAACAATTCTTCATCCTAGCCACCCCAATTATAGACGCTGAATGCCTCATTTTCTCTAAGAAAGTTATATAGTTTTTTTTTGTTTTTTTTTACTTTGATATTTAATCTGATTGCATTCTCATTTTTCTCTTACATCAATATAGCTCCATATATTGGTCCTACTAAAAGTAATTTTTAAAAATGTGTGTTCAAATTCACACACACAATCTTAGAAATTCGTTTTTTTGGGACAATTTTAAAAGGAAAATTATTAGATAGGAGGCAAAGAAAATATTTAAAGCATCTTAAGGGGAGAAGTCTTGAATTGGTAGACATCCTTTTTGTTTGTAATGTATTTCCCTAGTTAGATGATAGACTCTTTGAGGCAAGAGAGCTCTGAAATTATTTTATTACTCCTTAGTTTCTACTGCACATGCCAGAATGGTTTGCACACTGATGGGTTTACAACAATAGTATTTGGATTGAAATTAGTGAGTCTGTTTAGCCAACAGTATTCCTCAGTGAGAATTTGAGATGGCATGTGCTAAACACTCACACAATGACTGATGCGATTTATAGTAGGAACTATTGTTGACAACAGTGAAATGCATTCTGTGTTATAGAAATTTTGTAATTATTTCAACATAGGCAAAACGTTGAAAATACTCCACAGAGAAAACATCTAATAATTTGAACTATATTGTGATAGAGAACTGTATTTGCAATAGATCATTTTACAAACTTTTTTTCATTTAAGAGTTTACATAGTGTATGAATCTTGTACGGCATATATCCTAGCATTTTCAAAGTCGTAGTGTTTATTATCGTCAAAGAATTCTTAGCATATTTATTTTGCATTATTATGCATATTAAAGTGTAACCATGTAGAACAATAATAGTATGATGGCATTCATATTCTTAATTCATGCCATGCTGTCTGGAAATAGTTTATATTTAATATTGTACAGAAGTTAATAATGGATGATATGCATAAATATGCTCATCTGGGAATTATATTTAGCTAGTACTTGAATTTCAACATAATCAAGCAGCTTAGCTCTGTAAAACACACGATTTTTCTAAGAATGTTGCATGGGAAAATTCTTCACTCTTCCCAGCATCCCTTTTGTGTGGGCTGGGACATAAGATGAACATAAAAGTTCCAGGAAAATTAGCTCAGCACATTGTTCTTCCTTTTCCTTACTTTGCCCATATCAATTTTACCACTAACATTTGTATTTTTAATTTTCTAGGCATTTCTTGTTTAAAAAAAAATAAGTAAAAAAGATAATAATAAAAAGTAGACACAGGAAACTAAACCTGGGATTAAGAAAAGAAAATTTTTTTTTAATGAATTGCATATAAGCATGACTAATGGATGGGTTAGTTTAATGTCTGTCATAGTTAGCCTTTGAAAAACACATAACTTAATATTTAAACTCAAAAACACCATTTAGAGTTGGTGGAAAATGTGAGAGACAGTAAAAAAATAAATAGAAAACTTGATAAAAGTATGACTATAAACTAAGTATGAGAAATTTCCCTAAATAAGCTTAATGTTTATGGGAAATGATGTTACAGGAAAAACAAAAGGTTTCTGGTGAAAAACAAAAATAGAATTATCTCATGGATGAAGAGTTGATTACAGATTAACAGACTGAACTTCCTGAAGTTTTTGCATCAAATTAACTTTTGAAAATCTTATTTTTTCTTTTATATTTATAGGCTATATATACACATATGTATATAAAATTACATACATATATACATAAATACATACATCTATATACAAACAGCCACTTTCATAGACAGTGAACATTTTTACCCAAGGTATCCATATAGCAAGTAAAATTTCTTATCCTTCAGCTGTGCCTTAAATTTCAGCTTTGAGGCAATTTATAAGGCTGAGTATGAAAGTATGGACTTAGTAATAGGGATCTTGACAGAACTTTAATTATCCTCGTGTTATTTGACTGCTACTGTAGTTAGCACTCTCATATACTGATAACAAAGGCAACAGTAACTTGTAACCTGCAGCTACGGTTTTGATATATTATTATAGATTTTGACACCTTATTTTACCTGATTCTCTTTCTGTACTCAATCTTTATTTATTCCAGTATATGGAAAGACGATATTTTCTATTTAATTATATAACTTTCTTATCCTTTCCTCCCTTATAGAGACAGTTCATTTTTGTGATCTCAATGCATTATGTTTACACAATGAGAGATCTCTTTAGGTAGGCCTCTCAATTCAATTCAATAGGTTGTTTATGTCACATGTTTATGACAAAAAATTACAGCTTGGAAGACTATGAGATAACTATATAGCTCAAGACATTTCCTCTTAATATTGCCATTTTTAAAGTTTTTCATAGTGCATCTTTAAACTCATCTAGGTATTAAATATATTCCAAATGCTGGCAAACTTTATTAAAAATATATCTCAAGTTAGATTCAAAATCATGAATTTCAAGAAGTACATGCTGGGTATGCACCATAATCTATCACAGATTAGACTCTTCCTTGATGAACATGGGGCCTTACCATTGTTTTAAAACTTAAGGACCCAGTACAAATTTGATTTGTTAAAAGAAAAGTAGGAGCAAGTTTCATGCAAATTTATGCAGCGACCTAGATGGCAGGGTGACAGCAACTTTAAGCAATTATTTTGTATTAGTTACAGAAGTTACATATTGTAAGGGCATTTCAATTAATCACTACTTTTTTCTCTTCATGTATTGCCGTCTCATCAACCTCCTGCAATTCTGACCATACCATTTCACCATTCAATCATTTTCCTTATACTTCTAGAATAGTGTTTGAATTTCCAACCATGAATTTAATGCTTATAATCTATGATCTGGCTTCTCTTTTCCTTTTGGTCATATTTCCAACCATCCTAGTTAAACTCAATAAAAGGTCCTCTTTGGATTTCTTTACTTCATGTACTTACTAAACCTGTTAAATGTATTTAGTGAGGAAAGCAAAGAATAACTAACACACTTAAAAAAATCAGAATAAAGCTCAAATGCCACTTCCTCCAAGGCATTGTCATCACCCATCAAAGAGAGGCTTTCTCTTGTTTTTGCTATTCACTTCATGGAGAGAGCATAATGAATCTACATGGTAGGGATTCGAATCATGGCTTCATCGGACACAAAGCATGTTACTTGACTCTCTCTGCCTGAGTTTTTACCTCAAAAATCTGGGCTGCGAATATATTGCAAGTTTATATTCTCTTATCCAATTCTGAAAGCAAAAACCCTCTGAAAAATGAAAGTTTCTTTTACAACTGAAATGACTGCATATTCTGACCTTAGCATTTTAGAAGAAAAAGCTGACTTAGACTGATCATGCTTAGTGTGGATATTCATGTTTTAATCCAGAAATATTAATGAGTTTGAGTTCAGAGTGGTTTCTCAAATCCTCTTGAACATGTCAAAAATGCGATTTTGCATCCTCCGTAGTGATATGTAAACAAATGTTTAGAAGTCAATGAGCTGGAGCCCTAACAATTAGGTGGGGACCGTTTCAGCCCAGCCTAATTGTGTACACCCAGCATAAGACTCCCTCCCGCTTCTGCCCTGTAATTTTCAGAACTTGTAAATTAAATGTAAAATGAGTGCCTAGATTAGGTACACACTATTTTGGTAAATATGCCTTAATAACAAACTTGATGGAAAGTAAATCTAACTTAGCCCCAAGGGAATTTAACCCAAGGTTCTCTGTTTATTTAAGGACAAATACAGCATACAAGAAACAATGTTCTTTATCAAAAAGACTTTTCAACCAGGAGAAAAAAAAGTGAGTAGAAGTAAGTATGTATGTTAGAAGAAACATAAGGAAGATCCAAGCTTGGGTTAGATTTAAAAATGATCTTCCTCTGAAATTTGGATCATAATGTTTGCTACAATTCTGTTTGAACCTTTCTCTTTTAAGCCTTCCTCAATACTCTTTCATCTCATGTTAAAAGCTTCTGTTTTGTCCCCCCTTTTCTTGTACAAACCAAACAGAACTTATATTGAGCTCATCCAAGTTACCACACATCAGTCAACCCATAAGTGGGACATAGGGGAAGTCTAAAGTTGTTCACAATTATCCAAGAATATACACAAAGCATATGGCATTTTAGAAGCCTGGGGACTATGTGGCATTCAGGCTCCTCATTCAAAGAGTTGAGGGGTTAGCTCCATAATTAGAAAAGCAGAGAATCCTGAACACAGAGACAGATGGAGTGAAAAAAATAGAAAAGAAAGGCTTGTGTTTCTTCCAAGTACTTACAATTGAAATTACCCAGCATCGCAGATAAATGCCTAAAACCACCTATATACTTACTAGAGAGGAGAGAGGGTGTGTGTGTGTGTGTGTGTGTGTGTGTGTGTGTGTGTGTGTGTGTGTGTGTGTATTAACCTGGTAAGGAGGCCATAATAAAATATTAAAGACTGGATGGCTTAAACAACATAAATTTATTTTCTTGCAATCTGGAGCCTGAAAGTCCAAGATCAAGGTGCCTACAGGATTGGTTTCTGACAAGGCCTCTCTTTCTGGCTTGCAGATGGCTACCCTCCCACTATGTCCTTACGTGGCCTTTCTCTGTGCATATGGAGAAAGAGAAAAACTCCGCCATTTCTTCCTCTTCTTACAAGGACGTCATCCTTCCTTCATGACCTCACTTAACCCTTATTACAACTTAATAGGTCCTATTTTTAAACACAGTCACTTTAGGGGTTAGGCTTCAACACATGAGTTTGCCGGGACACATTTCAGTTTATAACATCAGGAAAAGACTCCATGTAGGACATTGCTAATTTCTTAGACATCGATTTTCCTTCTCCATTAAGAACTTTGAATCCATTCAGCTTCCTTTTTCATCTTGCACATATGCCCCCAAATAGCTGATCACATCTCAAATTTTAGGGTTTGACCAGGTTGATATTAGCAGACAATATTAGGTAGGCAAAACAATTTATTATCCAAACTAGGCCAATTTTGAGAGTGAAAGGTGATATTATTTAATTATAACAGAGTAGCAGGTAGCAACACTTTGGGGCAAACTGATATGCGAGGTCACTGCTTGTCATGTTTGGTTCAGGAGTGAGTCTCTGGTCCAGTTTGTGACAGTGCAGTGCATCATAAGGTATTTGCTGGGGCTTTAGGAAAGTTTTTCCTTGTTATTCTTCTCAAGGCATTTTATTCTCCCACTATGGGAAAATGTGAACAGCTGTTATTAATTTGTTACCACCTGAAGATGAAGTGGCCACATGGAAAGAATCTTAGGAAAACAGGGCTGAAGGTGCTGCAATAAAAAAATTCTCAATCTCAAAATTATCCCAGCACATACCTCTGCATTAAAAAAAAGTTCCTTATGGTTTAAGTTAGTTTGAGAAGAGTTTTCTGTAACAGCAGAAAGCATTGTAAATGGTAGGATTTGCTTTGGACAGTTGTGAAAAAAACTTGTTATTTTTCATGGTCAATCGCAGAATCCTCCTTTCTCTGACATTTACTGTCTACATTTTTCTTCCTTTGTTTTCTCTTGGCCTTTTTTTTTTTTTTTACCACCCCCATCATTTTTCATTACCTAGGCTCAGGTGGTTCCATTATGGTCTTGAGTCTTTTCCACTTTCCTTAGGTCTTACAGCTTGTTCTGCAGATCATGTTATACACCCTCCTATAAGCTCCAGCATTCTCTTTCTCACTCACAGAAGAGTCCTCTGCACATTCTGACGCAATATACTCTTACTAGGACACTTGATGCTGTTAGTCAAGAATAATCAAAATCATCTGTTACAAAAACAAAATATGGAGACACAAATTCCTTGGGGATTTTGATCTTAGAAGAATGAATTACTGTAATAGTAACAAAGAGTAACACAGAGTTACTAACTACATCTGATTAATCAAGTAGTTTAAATCAGAATATTTTACAAAGGATTTTTTTT
The DNA here is from genome assembly GCA_027257055.1 of Cephalopachus bancanus. Classification (NCBI taxonomy): domain Eukaryota; kingdom Metazoa; phylum Chordata; class Mammalia; order Primates; family Tarsiidae; genus Cephalopachus; species Cephalopachus bancanus. The sequence continues at coordinate 14,257,677 of JAPVLO010000108.1, read as the reverse complement.
TTCATGGTATTTAGGATTAGTTAAAATGTGTTTAACCTGACTGTGTATTAAATATATCAGTTTATCTTTTTGGCAAATCTTCAATATAATATGACTATCAAAGTGTAATAAATATAACCAGAACATTTTGAAAATATGCCTAATATTGTGATTTGGTAACTTTCACAAAAACAACTAAATGTGTCTTGCCTCCAAGATTTAAATCACAAAAGAAATAGGCATAGTTAGAAACAGTTTTTGAAACAACTGACTGTATCACAAATTGCAACATTCTGATTTTAACTCCTAGTGCTATTCTTTAATCTTTCCAAGTATATAAAACTTTTGCCAGACATCCAAGTGACAGCTACATCCACCTGGCTCCCAGTGTGCATTCTCCATTTTTTCCTTTTAATCAATGAACCTCCCACCCAGAGTTTAAACTGAGGACATAGCCTGAAACTGCATTTTGCAACTTTCCTTGCAGTTATGAACAGTCACGTAAATGAGTTCAGGCCAGTTGGAGATGGACAGAAATGATGCGTTGCACTCCCAGGCTTTGGCTTTAAAGCATTATGTTTGAGGCCTTCTATTCTCTCTTTTTCATGCTGTGAACTGGATTTCAAAGGTGGTTATTCTCACTCAGAAAGACGCAGAAGAGGACGACGATGCCCTATGTGACAGTGAAGTAACAAGCTGAAAGCTTGATTAACTTTTTGGAATAGTGCTGAAATACCAATCATTTTTTACAAGCCCCTAGATCTTTTGTTACATCAACTTTACCTTCATTCCACCTTAGGTATTCAGTAAAATTCATTGCCGGGCTCGGTGACTCAGCCTGTAATCCCGCGCCTTTGAGAGGCTGAGGTGAGTGGATTGCCTGAGCCCCTGGGTTCGAGACTCGTCTGGGCGGCGAGACCTCATCTCTGCCATAAATAAAAAAAATCAGCCGGGCGTGGTAGCGCATGCCTGTAATTCCGGCTACTTGGAAGGCTGAGGCGGAAGGATCGCCGGAGCCCGGCAGGTTGAGGCTGTGGTGGCCGGGAGCGGCCACTGCACTCCAGTCTGGGCAACAGAGTGAGACTCCAACTCAAAAAAAAAAAAAAAAAAAAAATTCATCGCTATTTTACAGTAAATATCCAAATGTTTGCATATGGTAAACAAATCATGCCTCTATCCTTAAATTTTGTGATAAGTCCAACACAAGGACAGAATGCATAGTATTTTATAAAAACAGTAATCTTAAAAATTAAGCCCAAGGAGATATATACATACATACATACAAACATATCCCACACATACAAAAAAACAAAAACAAAAAATAACAAAATCTGCCGGGAGCCACAATCACTAGTAAGAGTAAGGTAAGAGGGACTTGAAAACAGGAAAAACGCCGGCTGGGAGCAAGGCCCCAGTAAAATGCGGCCATGATGGAGACAAAGCCCCATGGATCCTGTTGACGGACCTTCCCTGACTTTGAAGGATTGTGTGCATAGGCTTGAGAATGTTCCCTCTTTAATTGAGATAATAGATGCGCAAATGGATGATGGCATTTGACAGCAAAAATTATACATAGGCATAATGGAGGTGAGATTGCAGCAAAAAGGGTGCCCCTTAGGGTGTATAAGGATGTTTTTCAGTTAACAGCAGGAGGCCGAGAAGAACAAGTCAACCACTTCCTCATAAACAACTGACCCCAGCTAAGAGCGGGTGGAAAACAACTGTTTGAGATTAAAAAATAGGTTAAGATATTTTAGGATTAAATAAGTAGTTTAATGAAGATAGAACTTAGAATATTAATAATAAGTAAGATAAATTAGTAAGATAAGAGATATATAATAGTATAAGTGATAGTTAAGAAAATATAGAGACATAAGGATAGAAATAAGATTAATAGAAATAAATATATAGTAGTAAGTAAGTTAAATAAGACTTCAGGTTAAGGTTTAGCTTATAGGGTAAGGATATTATAGGCCTATAATAGTAAATAGTTATGAGAAAATTAGGAAGAAAACCAGGATGTTCATAAATGTTTGACTTAAGAAAAACACCATCTGTGGTTGAAATTTAAAGGTCAACCTTATTGTGAGTGAAAAAAGGATGTACATGGGCGTTTGGTTAGCAACATAAGATACATTTTTGGGTACAGGGCCGAGTGGAACACCTATGTAAGCTTGTGAAAAATAAATAAAAATTGTCAGAGTCTTGAGCTCTCCCCAGGAAGAGGATTCCTGTCATTTTTATCTTTTTTTTTTTTTCGCCACTTCCCGATTCTCCCATCTCAAGCCCTGACTTTCTCCTGGAGCTGGACTCCTGCAAAAATCCTTAAGTATTTTCATTCATGAAGAGAATCCTACTTCATTAAATTCAACTAATAATAATTTTCTCTTCAGAGTCCACCTGTAAGACAACTTTAGGTTCCACAACCATAAGGTACAGGACATTAAATCCTTTGCCATGGGGTTTAAGAAAACGTAATTTACACATTTATTTCCAGGATAGACTTCCTGAAATCCAAATTACAATGAAGTTTTGGAAATCATTTAACCTTCATGAAGCATCTGAAAACAAGTGCTTATGAGAATAAAAAGCTTGGCAGCCTCCAGAGTACTATATAAACCCTAATATTAATTATTCCCATTTTCATGTTCATGGGAAATTCCTGATAATAAAGTAGTCAACAAAATCTTCAATTATTGATGGACAACAGTGAAGTATGCATGCTGAAATTTGATCAAGCTGTGTTTAATAAAAACTTGACTCTCAATATCTGTGTTGAGTTAAAAGAAGCATTAGACAGTAAGGGACAATTTTTTCTGATTCATTAATTTTTATAGTGAATGGCGATTTTTCACACATCTCATTCTACAAAATAAATTTGTTCACTAGCAGAAATATAATCATTCCTATAATGTTCATTAGGTGAATATTCAATTTTTATGTGCAGTCGTGGTGCACTTTAAAATTTATCTAATATTTTAAAAATAAGTTTTATCTATACTTTGGATTTCTTTTGTCAAGTGGAGTCCATTCAAAGACCAAGCATATGTTAGATATTCTGATTTTTTTTTAACAATTTTCATTTTTTAAAAATGGTTTATCATAGTTGTACATATTTTACAGCAGCAGCCCCCAGCCTTTTGGGTACTAGAGACTAGTTTCATGAAAGACAACTTTTCCATGGACCGAGGGGGTTGGGGAGGGAATAGTTTCAAGATGCTTCAAGCACATTACATTTATTGTGAACTATATTTCCATTATTATTACATTGCAGTATCTAATGAAATAATTATACAACTAACCATAATGCAGAATCAGTGGGAGCCTTGAGCTATTTTTCCTGAAACTAATGGTACTATCTGGGGTGAAGGGAGACAGTGATACCCAAAGTGCATTGCTTATGTCCACTCTACTCCATGATCTCCTTTGGGTTGCTGTCACTGAAGGAAAGCCTGCTTCCCAAATATAGAATGTTGGGAATGAAAGCAGGCTGTTCAGTGCTTTTGTGGCAATCTCAGGATATTCTGCTTTGACTTTAATCCAGATCGTATGGAGATTTGAAGTTGCGTCAAATATACTTTTAAGGTAACCGCCATTTGTGATCTCAGGCAGTTGATCCTCTTCTAATATGGACAGAGTTGATTCACCTGGCTTTTTACAAATGGGTTTTGGATCCATTCCTTCCCAGATTGGGGGTCTTTTGTGGTTGAGAAGCAATGCTCAAAATATTCTGAAAGCTAGGATAAGTGATCATGGGGAAAAGAAGACCCTGGCTCAAGCTCTTTTTCTTCAACAAGACCTCCACCATCAACCACTGGGGAGAGGAAAACCTATTCAGTAAATGGTGTTGGAGAAATCTGCCTGACCACATGTAGAAGGTTAAAACAAGACCTCTACCTATCACCATACACAAAAATCAACTCTAAATGGATCAAAAATCTAAAAGTAAAGCCTCAACCTATAAGAACCTTAGAAAATGCAGAAGACACCATGACTGAAATTGGAACTGGCAACCAATTCCTGATCAAAACCCCAAGTTCCTATGCCATAAGAGACAAGATAAACAAGTGGGACCTCATCAGCTCACAAGCTTCTGCAAAGTCAAAGAAACTATCAAGACAGCAGAGAGACAGCCCACAGACTGGGAAAAAAATATTTACCAACTGTATATTTGACAAAGGCCTAAATCTAGGCTCTATGAGAAACTCAAATGTGCCAAAAAAGAAAAAAGCAAACATTCTCTTTACAAAGTGGACAAAAGATATGAATAGACACTTCTCAAAAGAAGACAAAGGAGCAGCCAACAGATACATAAACAAATGCTCAGTCACACAAGTCTTCAAAGAAATGCAAATTAAAACCACACTGAGGTACCATCTAACTCCAGTCAGGATGGCCATCATCAATAACAAAAAACAACAGATGCTGGAGAGGATGCAGGGAAAAGGGAACACTTCTACACTGTTGGTGGGAGTGTAAACTAGTACAACCTCTGTGGAAAACAGTGTGGTGATTCCTAAAAGATCTGAAATCAACTTTCCATATGAATCCATAATCTCCCTACTGGGAACCCACCCAGCAGAACTCAAATCACCCTATGAAAAAGATACCTGCACATGCATGCTTGTTGCAGCTTTATTAACAATAGCAAAAACATGGAACCAACGGTGTTGCCCATCTAAAGTTGACTGGATTAAAAAAAATACGGTACATATACAAGATGGAACATTATGCAGCCAAAAAGAAGGACAAAATTATGAACTTCATAACAACTTGGATGGTCTTAGGATTGCCTGAGCCTGAGCGTTCGAGACCAGCCTGGGCAACTTGGCAAGACCTCATCTCTACAATAAAGCAAAAAATTAGCTGGGCATGGTGGCGCATGCCTGTAGTTCCAGCTACTTGGAAGGTTGAGGCTGAAGGATCATCTGAGCCTAGCAGGTCGAGGTTGTAGTGGCTGGCCAGGAGCGTGCCACTGCCCTCCTCCAGACTGAGTGACAGGGTGAGACTCCAACTCAAAAAAAAAAAAAGAGTCAACTATTGTGATAGACTGTGAATAGTTTTAATATAAAATAAATAATCCATAATCCTTATCTTCATGGAGGTTTTTTTATTTTAGAGAGCTTTTAATTTTGATTCAGAAAAAATTAAAAAGCTGTTTATAGCATAGTGTGATAACTGTTATTCTACAGGTGAAAACTGGGTGCTATGAAATTTCTAGTAACAGTCACTTAACTAAGGTCTGGTGTGGAAGAGAGTGGAAGAAGTAATATTTCTAAAGTGGATAAAGTTGAAATTGTCTTCAATTGCAAACAGGAGATAGAGAAACACGCACAACAAATAATTCAACATATAAAAGAAATGTCTGTGCAAAGACAGAACAATCAGGAGCTATGCGTGGATTGTTATTCCTGGAGAGTACTGTGCAAATAAGATAAGGGTCATTCTTGATACCAGATGACTCCACTCCTGGCACCTCTCAGTTTTCATCTTACCAACAGTGGTTTTGATAATACAAATAACCATTTTAACAAAGAAAATAATTTTATATTAAAACAAAAGCAGAAACATGAACAAAAAGCACATGAAACTGATAACTACTACGACTGGGGATAGAGGTGGAGATAAAGATTTGCAATAAGAATTATTTTTTCTCAATAAATACTTTACTCGTTGACTATATCAAAAATTTTAAATAATAATCCCCACTATATAGAAAAAATATGTCTTTTACTTTGAAGAGGATATTCCATACTTAATAATTTTTTAGTAAAATTATGCATTCAAGAATGTCCTGTGATTTTCAGTAAAATTTCTTTTCACACTCGGGTGTTTAAATTATAAAGACATGACTTCTGTGTATGTCTATGTTGAAAGTATTTGAATTCCACTAAGTCCACCCTACAAACTATAAATACAATTTCTGCTTTAAATTGCAAAGTATTTTTCTGAAGAAATAGTATTCCTCAGATCTGCTTTCCTATTCACTCTTCTAAATTCTGCTTTCAAATTGCATTCTGGGAAATTGCCCCTACATCCTAAAACTGGAATTGCACTTTAAATGCAATAGAAGTTTTTATATTTATAGACTGAATGTCACATGGCTGAGTAGTAGAACTGAAATGAGTGGTTTTCAATTTAATTGCTCATATTTGTAAATATTATGTATCTTGTAATTCACCCACATGTAGTAAATTGTCTTTTAATGGTCTACCTTACAAACTAGGGTAGAGTGCGCAGTTACTGAGATTTTTAATAGCTTTTGTCTGTGGCATCTTTTTGTAAAGGATGAATTGCAGCTGCTGCCTAATTAAATAAAGTTAGCTATTGCAGGTACCCAGGTTTTCTGTAAGCCTAAAATGATTAAAAATGAGAACCATTTATTAATACTTCTATTAAAGTAACTATAAGCAATACTATTTCTAAAAATAAAATGATTTAGAGTCAAATGTCAAAATAAAGTCAAATGTAGGGAGGAATCCTTAAGGAAGTTCAATGACCAAGTTTCTTGAATACACTTTAGTACATTCTACACTTTCTTCAAATTCCTTTTCAACTCTACTTCCATCAGCAGCTTATCAATTGGTTATTGCTTATCAGTTGATTATTCTGTCCAGTAAGCAAAAACAATAACACCTGTGTTCCAAAAGTCTTAGTGCAGGTTTAAGCTTGAATAACTTCTGAATTCCAAACACTATGACTTTTAAAAAAGTTGTTATTTAATTTACTGGACTATTTGGTTTCATAAGTTTGGATAGCAAAATTTTATTATTATTATTATTGTTATCACTGCTATTTGTTTCTCAGATTAAAGATGACAACATTGGCTAAAATATACAAATTTTAAAAATATATGTCAAAATCCAATACTACCTTATCATTCACAACCTTTAGTACTGAGTTTAGATTCCAATTGCAATACTATTTGTGGGAAACCAAAGAAAAGATTAGTTACTCAGATAAAAGATTTGGCTTTTTGTTTTTTGCTCTCTTTGTGGCTTTATTTCCAATATCTAGAACACTACAAATCAACGATAGAATATTTGTTGGATTATTTAACTTTCTCTGTATGTCTAAATTCTTTAATCTTTCAGCTGTTCAAAATGCAAATAATCATTACTGAGGAACTCACTTTTTAACAGTATATGATAATTGGCAAAGGACATAAAACCCTGATGTCTTTTCTTGCCCTACCACCAGACAGTCAACAGCACAGAGTTAAATTCCTTTGTGTTATAGTTTTTGTCTTCTTATCTCTTAGAAGACAAGGGCATGTACAGACCTTTTCCAAATGTAAAAAAAAAAAAAAAATACTGCTTTATCTTAAGTTTGTTATGAGAAAATAAGGGGTAAGAGGAAATGTTTATATAATTCTAAACACAGCACAAGGTATAGAGCAAGTTCTCAATAAAAATATTTTTTCATAAAAAGTAGGTCTCCATACACATTTCAACCTGTTTTGTCAGAGATGCAAGAATCAATGCGATATTTGAGTTCACGAAATTGGCACTCATTTTACAGATAAGGGAACTGAGATTAGAGTAATTCATTAAATTGTCCATGGACAAACAGCTTGTAAGCATAGATCCAAGAATATCCAGTCAAGCTTGGATAATCTGGCAGAGACTAATGGTTAAAGTTTTTATATGCTCACTCTCAATCTGTTGCTTATCATGTCAGAGACCTAAAGCCATTCAAGCACTAGCAGTGAACAACAATTAGAAGAATCACATATTGGTCAACTATTTTCTGGAGTCCTCTCTGGGGAACAGTGGACTAAAGGATTACTTTTTATAAAACATTAACAAAATATTAGCAGGCAAATTTTAATACTTGTCAGCCTTATACTTGTAGAAACGTTCTCAGTTTTTTCTCTTTATTTTTCACTTCAGAGACAAAGTTAAATGCAGTTACTGATGTGAGGAAACAGCTGCACAGAGAATACTGGATTTAGGCTAAAGAATAAGATATTTCATCATTTCTTCACATTATTTTAGAAGATTCCCTTCAGGCAGGATAACTTTTGATAACAATTTGCTATCAGAAGCTGTTTCATACATTATAGAATGTTTAGAAAAGCCTCTGGCCTCTACCCACTAGGTACCAGTAGCATGTCCCTATATGGGGCATCATGAATTATCTTCAAACATGGTTGGTAAATGTTCCCTGGAGAACAAAATATGAAAAAAACTGCTTTAGAGTATGAAACAAGACATAATCCTACAGTAACTTTCAGAATTTGGTGTGCATCAAAATAATCAGAACAAAACTTGCTAAAATACCCCTAGTGGGTCCCACATTGAGAGACTCTGATTGAGTAGATCTGCAGTGGGGTCCAGGCAGTCTTTTGTACTAAATTCCCCCAGGTGAAACACCACCACAGGGAAGATGAAACATGCAACTCTGCTATTAAAGGAACATTAAAATGCTCTCAGTAGTAAGGGCATCACAGGAAGTCTTCCTTGGTTGCTCCACAGTATCAAGGAACCCAAGTCAGGGCGATATTTTTGTCATCAAAGGAGTCTGGGGACAGTTGACATATACACTATTGACATTATTATTACAACTAATGAAGGCTGCTGGAAAAAGCGGGTTGATCATCCAATCTCAGCAAGCCCATTTCAGGCTGGACCCAGTGTTATGATATAGAATCCTTTTTTCTGGAAATAAAGGTTACAATGAATCAGTCAAGATTTTACATTTAGTGCTTCTATTCTCATAAACAAAGGCAGACTGGCATAAAGGTCAGAGCATGAGACTCACTATATTTGATGTCAGGCTCCTCTACTTATTAGTTGCATAATCTTAGACAACTAACTTGATCTCTTTTTAAACTTCTGCTCTCTCATTTATAAAATGAGAATAATGGTTATCTTTGGTAGACAGGGTAATGGTGACCCCCAATATGTTGACATCAGAACACCTAGAATCCATAGATATGTAACTTTACATGATAAAAAAGACCGCCGATGTGATTAAGTTAAGGATCTTGAGACATGGAAGGTATACTGGATTATTTTAATGGTCCAATTGCAACCCACAGTGTCCCTATAAGAGGAAGACAGAGCAAGATTGTACTACAAAAGATGGAAAAGTGATGTGACAATGGGAGGAAGGATTGGGGTGATGTGGCCAGAAACCAAGGAACGTTGGCAGCCTCTGGAACTTGGAAGAAGCATAAGACAAATTCTCTCCTGGAGCCTCCAGAAAGAAACCAGGCTTGCCACTACCTTGCTTTTAGTCCCATGGCATAATTTTAGGCTTCTGATTTTCCAGACACTAAGAGAATTAATCTGTGTTGTTTTAGGTTATTAAGATTACAGTAATCTGTCACAGCAGCAACAGGAACTAAGACATTATCTCATAGGGCTTCTGTGAAGATTGCATGAGTTATACATGTCAAGCACTTATAAGATTGCCTGTCATACAGGAAATATCAACAAATGTTAGCTCGTATCATCCATAATATGCTGTATGTCTTTAAGTCACAGCTTTAAGCAATTTATAATTATTAACATATTCTGCCGTTCTTTCTCAGTAAATATATCAATAACTTGCACAGAGAAACAGATAAAGGCTACATGACACTATCCTCTATGACAGTATGTATTCAGAGCTTCCAAGATTTGGAAAACTTTGATCCAAATTGTATTAAGTCCATTTTTCATTTGAATGGATATAAAGTTTTTATTTAGAGAATTAGGAAGTCATTGTACAAGTTAGAGTTGTAAAGCCCCACCTGATCATAAGCTTAAATTTATTAGTGAAAATCTATTTATAATGTTGGGTTGTTAATTTAAAAAAAGAAAAGAGATTAAATTCTATATGTAGAATCTTATTATCTTTGTTTAAAAATATATCTTCGTTGGGTATGGTGACTTATGCCTGTAATCCCATCACTTTGGGAGGCCAAGGAGGGAGGATTGATTGAGCCCAGGAGTTTGAGATCAGCCTGGGCAACATAGCAAGACAATGTCCCTACAAAAAATTTTTTAAAAAATAGTAGAGTTGACAGTGCACAACCGTAATGACAGCTAGTTGGGAGGCTGAGGCAAAACAATCATTTGGGTCCAGGAAGTTGAAGCAGTGGTGAACTGTTATCATGCACTGCGCTCCAGCCTGAGCAACAGAGACTCCGACAAAAAATAAAAATTTTGATTAGAAGTTATTTTGGCGCCGGAGCCCAGCAGGTCGAGGCTGCAGTGGCCGGGAGCGGCCACAGCACTCCGATCTGGGTGACAGAGTGAGACTCCAACTCAAAAAAAAAAAAAGAAGTTATTTTGGGGAATGTTTTCTTTTTAAAATTATATATTATTTTTTCTTTAAAAGACAGAGATAGTCATGTAAATAAACCCTATTATACATTATGTTACAATTAATATTTTAAGTACAAAACAGGATAAATAACTTTCCACCTTCCTCTCTGTATACCAAAGAAGTCTATTGACTTGTGATGGTGAAATTGTACTTATTTCTATGTCCATAAATGACATAGCTTAGTTTACATCTTTACCATATGTTAAATTTCAAAACCTTCTTGTACACAGCATTTTATTTGCGTCATACCTATGAAGTAGATATGGAATGCACTTACTTTGGTCCCATTTTATAGACAAGAAAATTGAGGTAAAAATGTTTTAATTTTTCTCACCCCATCTTTTTACTCAATAGTAGAGAAAAGCCTGTAAGTCAGATCTTAAACTCCTAATTCAGCACTTTTAATACTTTTGGTATAATCGATTTGATTTTTCAAGACCAAAGAGAGGAAAAATCACTGGGATTACTTATATAAATTTAGTGCAAGGAAACAGAGATAACACGGAAGAGAATGTACGACTTTAGCTGTTTAAACACCACAGTGTTGATCAAACTACTGAGAAGGGTCTTCACAAAACCCCAGCGAAGTTCCTCAGTATTATTATGTGGGATGAAAACTTGTGCTATCTATACCTTCCTACCCTATTTACATAGCCTATTTATGTTAGTTATGTGGAGAATACCTGATGACATTTTTCTGGTGCTGTTGATTACAAGCTTCATATTGCTCCAGCAGTAATTGAAGAAAGCACAAATATGCTAGTGCACAGGCCATAGCTGGTCACCTCTAGCTTATTCCAACAATCCACTGAAACAATCCACCACGGTTCTGGCAATCGATGGCCTTTTTATCAAGGTTCTAGTTCTATTAGAACACTTATGAGGGCTGCCATAATGGGGTGAAATTCATAGAAGTCCACTTTGCCCGTCCATAACAAGCACTAAGGATGAAACACATTTACTTCACTCTGATCAGATAGTTACTGCATTACACCATGTCGCTGACTCATGATGCATGAATGCATTCATTCTTGAATCAAGGGGAAATGAGAAAGATTTTATTCATCATATAACATGTACTATTTGTCATTAAAGAAATGATTAAGCAGTGTATTTTAACACTTTTTATAAAAGATAAACGAACTTTAAAAATAGGGTGAAATCACACTTAGTATTCCACAAGAATGTCAGATTTAATACATAACCTTCCTGACTTTTTAATGACTGTGTCATGTCTACTGCTGGTAATTATTAAGTAAAGCGAAGACCTCATTTAACCTTCTTAGCATAATTATGGAAACAAAGTAATGCCTATGCTAGCAGATCTGTTACTGGTAGTTCACACACTCACTTTTTTAAAAGCAAACTTCAAACTTCCAAAGGAAATTTGATATTCTTTTTGTTGTTCTTACTTATTGGTTTAATCATAACAATGTACATCAGAAGGATTGTGCATTTTTCAAGAGAAAAGTTAAATATTCATTGATGGGGTTCTTTTGTGAAGGATTATTCAGTTCACTGACATTACAATTTCACAGATAAAAGACATTACTTTAACTAATTGAACACACTCACCCACATCAAGTAGGAGCAATTCACAGTTTGCGCCCGTTATCTTATCAATTCGTACTCACTCTTCTTTCCTTCCATATTACTCTTCGGAAAGTGTAATCCAGAATCCAAGTGGGCAGTTACTTGCCTAAATTATTCTACTATCGTTTTTTCAACTAAATGTGATTTTCAAAACACTTAATGAATTTTTTTGTCACTAGACCCCTAAAACATAAATCAGGCATTCTTTGAATTCTGATATTCAATATTGTCACCAAGAATGTTAATATCCTGAAATATGTTTTGTTTCTTTTCTTTGCTAATGATTTTTTAGAAGGTTAATTTTCCATAGAGACCAGAAGAGACAGGTATGTTACTCTGACAGGCTGCTGTATAGGAGATACGTTTGCGCAATTTTTTGTCTTATTTAATTTTTAACACTAGAATAATGCATTTCTATAACAAAAGAAATTTAATTTTCATCACTCCCAATAATAACTCAATATTAACACATGTATTGATAGATGAGAGTATTTTTTGGAATGTGAGATTTTGAAGTAGAAACAGATTTAGTTATTATCAGATCTGACTCTTTAGTTATGTGAATATAGATATTAAAAGTTAGGTAACTCAATAGAATGTCTCAGACTCAAAGCCCACTCTAGACCCAATGTAAAATTTGAATACATTATGTTATCTTTTTCTCTTTTTAAGATGAATTTTGGTCCAAAATTTTTACATATTCTTTCAACCTAAATAATTCACTTCCTCTAGAAAATAATACATAGTTTCTTCTGTTTGAGTACATTGCAAGTTATTCATTTAAAAAATAGATTTAGGAAAACTCCATTCTCATCAAAAGTACTTAATGAATGTAGTCTTACAAGCCACTTCAACACTAGCAGCCTAGATCTGACAACCACCAGATTTACTGTTACTCAGAAAGACGGGTGAAAAGCCTCTAAAATTTAAAGTGCTGCTCTTGTAGATTTAAAAAAAATGCTGTCTCTGCTGCCAAGAAGTTTTAGAATTCAGATGATTTACCTTTGAGAACAGTGAGGATCAATAAGAGGGTTGTAGGAGTAAGGAATGAGTGAAATGGGAAAAAAATGGAAAGAAACATTATAGAAAAACAAAAAGATATGTAGTGTGGAAAATAATAAATCATGGACAGATAAAAAAGAGAGGGGCTTTAAATATCAAAGGATGAGAGACCTGTTCTTTGGATTTAAAAAAAGGATAAATACAAATGAAACAACTCACATATTTCCTTCACCATTAAAAAAAAAAAGGGAAAAACAAAACAAAAGAACAAGCCATGACATTTTCAAACAGGTTAGTGAATGTGCCTTGTGTGATAATACCAGCACATCAGCAGTGCTGACCATGGACCTAGCTCAATACCTTATATGGGATGGTATATGGGATGGTAGAAAGCTGTCCATTCTCTTCTGTAGCCATGCTCTCAACAACCTTCTCAGAAGACAATTTCAAAATTAGCTATACAGTCATGTGTCACTTAACAACCAGGATATGTGCTGAGAACTGCATCTTTAGGTGACTTAGTCATTTTGGAAACATCACTAGGGGCACTTAACACGATTAGATGGCACAGCCTATGATGCATGTAGGCTAGATGGTGTCGCCTATCGCTCTTAGGCCAAAAACCTGTGCACCATGTTAGTATAGTGGATATTGGAGGCAATTGTAAATTGTAACACGATGGTACGTTTCTGTGTATCTAAAACTATCTACACATAGAACAGGTACAGTGATAGTGCAATATAAAAGATAAAGAAGGGTATTCCGGTATAGAGAACTTATCACAAATGGAGTTTGCAGGACTGGAAGTTGCTCTGGATGAGTAGGTGAGTGAGGGGTGAGTGAATTTGAGGACCTAAGACATTACTGTACCTGCCTATAGACTTTATGAATGGCAAACACGATGATTACACTACATTTGTTAAAATTTTTCTTTCATCCCAGGATCTTCAAGGAACTCAAATGTGCCAAAAAGAAAAAAAACAAACAAACCCATTACAAAGTGGGCAAAAGATATCAATAGACACTTCTCAAAAGAAGACATATGAGCAGCCAACAGATATGTGGAAAAATGCTCAGTCCCACGAGTTATCAAAGAAATGCAAGTTAAAACTACACTGAGATACCACCTAACTCCTGTCAGGATGGCCATCATCAATAACTCAAAAAACAACAGCTGCTGGAGAGGATGTGAGGAAAAAAGAACACTTCTCTACTGTCGGTGGGAGTGCAAACTAGTACAACCTCCGTGAAAAACAGTATGACAATTCCTAAAAGATCTAAAAATCGACCTTCCATATGACCCCACAATCCCCCTACTGGGAATATACCCAGAGGAACTCAAATCACTCTATGAAAAAAGATCAACGCACATGTATGTTTATTGCAGCATTGTCCACAATAGCAAGAACATGGAACCAACCATGCTGCCCATCAAAAGAGTACTAGATTTTTAAAAAGTGGTATATATATACATGATGGAATATTACGCTGCCATAAAGAAGGACAAAATTGTGAACTTCACAGCAACACGGATGGACTTAGAGTCTGTGATACTGAGCAATCTATCACAGAAACAAAGAACTGAGTATCACATGTTCTCACTCATAAGTGAACCTTAAACAATTATCATAATACTATAAGAAAATGATTGGCAGTAGTGGGAATATGCCAGGAGGCAGGTGGCACACCTCACTAACAAAGGTATCTGCATAATTTGTGTACTTAACCCTGAATTGTACTCCACACCTTTAAAATAAAAAAAATTAAAAGAACAAACATTTTTCTCTTACCAATTATAATTAACTTTAGCTTATTGTAAATTTTTTTTGCCTTATAAGCTTTTGAGACTTAAAAAAATTGACGATTTTGTGACAACACTTACCTTAGAACACAAAACCACATTGTGCAGCTGTATAACTTTTTCCTTTATGTTCTTATTCTATAAGCTTTGTTCTATCTGTACTATTTTTAAATTTTAAACTTTTGTTAAAAACTAAGACACAAACACACACATGAGCTTAGGTCTACACAGTGTCAGGATCATCATCAAGATGTCATCCACGTCAACATCTTGTCCCACTAGAAGGTCTTCAGAATCAATAACACACACGAAGCTATTGTTTTCTATGATAACAGTTTCTTCTTTTGGAATACCTACTCAAGAACATGTCAAAGCCTGTTTTACAGTTAACATTTCTCTTTATAAGTAGCAGAAATACATGCTAAAATATCAGTAAATAGTACAGCAAACAATAAAGGAATCACATAGTAGCTTAATATCAGGATCAAATATTATATACAGTAGATAATTATATGGGCTATCTTTTTATACAGGCAGCACAGTAGGTTTGTTCATACTAACATTATCACAAATGCGAGTAATGTGTTATTCTTAGACATTTTAATGGCATCTATGTCACTAAACGGAGGTTTTTAGCTCCATTATCATCTTATGAGGCCACCACTGTATATTCAGTCTATAGTTGACTGAAACAAACAATGCATTGCCTGACTGTATCATTTAAAAAAAAAAAAACCAAAGGTAGGCTCTTCTTCACATTTTATACTATATAAGTCCTAACATATTTCACTGAAATTTTCCAGCCCATGACGCTTATTGCTTAATAGGAGCATGAGTTTTAATCTTACTTATCATGTGTATTTATTTTGCCCAGTCTCTTGAGAGTGGCAAGACCTTGTTATATTTAGGTGTAAAGCATTTGGATCAAGATCATATTTGATTCTTCACTGAGACAAATCTCTAAGACCCTGATGTTCATTCAATAGAATTCTCTATCTCCAACTTGTGCTTATAGTGAGATTAAATCTTGCATTTTCAACAATTATTATTGACAAAAGTGTCCAAGTTCCTAGGATCCATTATCTCCTTATAAAATGCTTTACATGGACAATGATATTCAGAATTCAATTACCACAGTTGTAATTAGCTAAAAATCATAATTATCTAAAACTCATGTAGGATGAAACTATAATGGCTGAGAATTTTGAGTTAGTCCATACCCCTACATTAATGTGCATTCATTGGAGAAAATTAAAAGTTTCTTTTTATTTAAATTTTGAAGTAAGAACTTAAAGTATGGAAACAGAGCATATAAATTTTATCTTGTATTGAAATGTAACCATTTTATAATGTGCATTGTGTAATGTGATCATGTATGTATATTCATCTATTTCAGACTTTGTAGCTATCCTGAACTTACCATGTTAGGTACATCTGCTATATGAAAATATCTCCAAGAATGCTGATGACTGCAAAATTATACTAATCTTGGAATCAGAAGAACTTTGGAGTTGCTTTGATTTGGGTTCATTTCAAATATGGGAACTCTCGCTTGAAGATTTCTGACCAAAAATTTATCCAATTTTTAGACTCCAATGAAAGGAAGATCATAAATCTTTAAGACAACCTATTAAGTTCTTAAAAATTCAAATTGCTAGAAATTTCTAAAAGTCAGAAATGGGATAGAATAGAAATAACAATGGGGGGGGAGTATGGTTCAGGAGATGCCAAAAAGAGAACAATTAGCAAACAGCCCCTTTGCCCTCTCATTTTTCTAGAATTATTTTTAACTGAGTCTATTTTATAGGTAAATGCTGACATGATAAATAAAAACAGGAAAACTCCCCTTTTCTTTCTGGGAAGTAGAAAAAAGAGCTATTTAACTGCCAAACTTTTATTTTAGTCTCCAACCAAGTTTAATGTGAAGAAATATGTTGATAGAGGTTTGGTTGTTTTTTAAAGGAAAGTAAAATAGACGAAATACAATACCAAATAGTATTTTAGCAAGTTTAGCATTTATGCCTGTAATCTTTAAGGTAACTTATTACCTGCCATCATTGTTTCCAAACACATAGAAATTAAGAGTATTTTTAACTGGAGCCTACTAATTCATAGGACAGACAAATAAAAAGTCAAAAACACAAATAGTCATAGATTTAAAGGAAATTTATAAGTAGAATTCTAGATCAATAATTTGAGGAGAGTCACAAATGGTGTTTGGTATAGTCACTATGCCCATCAATCCTTCGCAGAATTATTTACTGACCTGTGTAATGGGCATGAAAACACATTAAGTCCAGCTCTTAAGAAATCTTTATGTCTGCATTTTATGAAATACCATCGACATTTGATTCAAACAAGGGAATTCAAGTAAGCAACTACAATATTTATGGAAAAGAATACCCCTTAAATACATCTATTTTTCAAGAAATTAGATTTCACTAATAATACAATTAAGATGCTTGTTACAAAAAGTGAGATTCTAGTGAAGGTGAGTCTATTATATAAAGGAATAACTAGACTTTTTTCTTTATTTCTTTCTTTTATGGCGGGGGCGCGATGTGGAGGTCAGGTTCTCACTGTGTCCCCCAGGCTGGAGTGCAGTGGTGTAATCACACTGCAGCCTTGACCTCCTGGGCTTAAGCAATCTTCTCACCTCAGCTTCCCAAATAACTGAGACCACAGGTACATGCCACCACTCCACTCTTGGCTAACTTTAAAATTTTTTTGCAGAGAGTAGGTCTCACCATGTTGCTCAGGCTGGCCTCAAGTTATCATCCTGCTTTACCTCCCAAAGTGCTGAGATTACAGGCATGAGCTAAGGCGCCCAGCCTAAAGTTATTTTTCTATCATTACAGGTTATGTTTTAAGGAGCCTCATGTTCTGGCTAAATGATGGCCAAGCTATATTTGAATTTCAGAGAACATGTGTTTACAGTAAATAGCAAAAATGTACCTATACCACACATCATATTTTTTCTTTCATTATTTTATATTATATGATATTACAAGTTAGTCGACATAATCAATGCTTCATTACTCCAAACTCTTGCTACATAATATATGAGAAATGTGAAACAAACTAAGAGGTGGTTTGAAAAACATTTTTCAAACTTAACCCACTAAAATGGTGACATTAATAATTTTTAAGTGTTTTATGACATTTATGCATGCATATAGTTTAAAGAGTAAAACAGCTCCCCATGGCTTCTTATGAAAAATGGTGGTCTCTGCTCCCCTATTCTTTTTTCCTCTCTGTTCTAACATTCCTTCTATTAGTTCACTCTTTCAATTTACCTCTTCACTGCTAAATTTTGGGGTTGTGTTGGTAAGGCTTGTTTTTTTAGATTTAAACAATGATTTCTAACATAGAATAAGAACTAATTCTGTTAACTTTACTTTCCCTTATTTACTTAAATGCCTTTATCCTTTCAATTCAGTTACTTGACTATTTTGGTTAGATCAATGTCTACATTATGAAGACAATGCAAACACTATTTATAACTGGTTATGAAGGAAATTATGATTGCTTTAATCTTTCTTCAAAATTTTTCTATTATGTCTATAATTCACAGTTGCCATTTTTTGTTGGTTGTGATTTGCTTAGGGTTTTTTTGTTTATTTTTGTTTTTGAGACAGTCTTACTCTGTCGCTCAGGCTGGAGTATAGTGGCATGATCACGATTCACTGCAGCCTCAACCTCCTGAGCTCAAGTGACCTTCATGCCTCCCTAGTAGCTAGGACTACAGGAGCACATCACCATGCCCCACTAAGTTTTGTAAGTTTTGTAGAGACAAAGTCTTACTATGTTGTCCAGACTGAATTTGCTTAATTTTTCATGTATACTTTTTACTGTCTAAAGCTTTCCTTACAATGTTCAGACCCATCAGATATTCCATCAATTTCATCTTTAAAGATGTCTCTTGGAGCAGTTGGGACTGATCGGTTTTGAACTATTTGCTCTCTATGTCTAATTGCACAGCTGTCATCTAGAGACTGCTTTTATCAGTGGTTCTGGGGACTTGAGTTTGTCTCTACATGTCCCCAGCTTCCTCTTTTCCCTTTATTGTTCTTTTGTTTTAATGACGCTCCTACACCAGAACCGTCTAAAAGGGCAAATGGGAGAAAAATGTCTGAGAATGAAAAATAAAAATGTATTGGCTCTTCCCTGACACGTGAATGAGTGTTTAGTTTTTGAATAATATTCAAAACTGAAAGTAATTTTGCTTCAACATTCTGAAAGCATTGTCCCATTCCTTATAGCATCCAGTGTCAGCATTGAGTTTGAAAGCAATGAGCTTATTGTTTGGATATGACTGCTTTTTCCCCTCAAACTTTATGGAATTTTCTCTTTGTCTACAATGTTCTGGAGTTAAACATACCTTAATGTAGTCATACTTTCAAACATTATACAAGCCATGTCAAATTCTTGTATTATGGGAACTTTTTTTTTTTTTTTCCTGTAGAGAAAGCAGGATTTATTGAGAGGACAGAAAAGCTCCCACAATGGGAGGGGACTCAATGGAGACTTTAAAAAAAAATTATTTTATGTATAATATTCTCTCCTCTCTATTTCCTTTTGGAATTAATGCATATGTAGATATTGGGTTACCTGGAATAGACTTATTGTTATCATACCATATCTCCCCTATTTTTCTTATTTTTTAATTGCTTCTGTTTTTCAAGGATAGTTTTTTCAACATTATATTCTAATATGTCTACTGAATTTATTAACTGTTTCATTCTTGCTCTATTTTTCTATGGTTCAATTGCCAAAGTGTCCTGTTATCTTTTATATAGTATTTTCTTTTTCATGATTGCAGTGCAATATATTTTCTTAACTCTGATATTATTAATGCTATTTTTTAAACTTTTGGCTTTCTTGCATAATTTCTACTTCATTCAAGTTGTTTTCTCTTCATTTTATTCTCTTTCTTTTAGAAGTTTTCCTCAAATATCTGGCAATTCTTCATTGTCTGCTTATATTGAAAATAAAGAATGAAAAGCTGGGTTTAAAGTGTGGGTTTGTGGATGTAACTTGTCTCCTGTATGCCTCACTGTAAGGTGATGTGGTTAAACTATTTAGTTGAAGAAACTTAGCTATCAGTGTCTTTGGGGCTGATTAGATATCCCAGAGGAGAATCTGAATATTTCCTATCTGTAGAGAACAGTTATGGCTGCTGACAATTAGGGACTCCTGTAGAATTGTGTCTGGATATCTCAAAAAACATCCAATTAATCCTATTATTTCAATAAGGGTTTAATTATGAGACAAAAATCACATTGTAATTTGAACAGGGAATGTGTAATTAAAAATAATAACTATAACAGCTTGTTAAGTATAAAGAGGCAAAGAAAATTCTAAGGAATATTCCTTTGTGGAAATAAGTTCCCCGCAAATGATCAAACTTAGAAGAGAGGTCCTCTCATCGAGGTTGGACATCAGATATCATTGGAGAAGCTGGGTGCTCTAGGCCAAAGCTACTGTATCACAGCTGTTGGCAAACAGAAAGCATATCTGTGGGGTATAGGTGGCTGAGGTGGGTTGGCAGCGAACCCCAATCCAAACTGACAACAAGAATACTCCTTCAGGGTAGAGATGGAAGGCAGCTGGTGCCTGGGCAAGCAAGATGGAAAGAACCCTGTAAGGTACAGGTGAGTGAAGCAGCAAACATGATTTCTGGGGACCACTTGGGTGGATTTGTAAGAAATATATACAAGGAGTGTGGTGCTGAAACTTACTAGGAAAGAGCCCACGGTGCTGTTAGAATTTGATTGAGGATGAGCGCCAATGGATGTCTACCTCATGAGTTGCCTGCAGCTGTGTGCTAAAAGAAAAAGAAAAAAAAAAGGAAATGAAGCAGATCAGGACTAGAAAAAGAAGAGCTTTTAAGCTCCAGTGTAACCTTTAGCACCCGCATTGCTAAAGTCTAAGACTGTGCCTACTGCAAAGGATAAAATTATATAGGGCTCAGCTCCATTATCACAGAACAGGTCATGAGCCCAAGGCAGTAAACTGATAACTGGCATCCCCACACTTGCAGTGTGGTACTTCTGCCTTGTGTCTTCTACCTTGCTAGTTTTCTTAGTACAGAAACCTTTTTTTCCTCTTCAGAAAGTAAAACAATAGTCATTTGCTGTGTTAGTAAGTGGCCGTGACTGTCTGCATTGAATGAAAGCAGGGATCTAGTGTTCTGGCTGCTTCTTGAGCAGACTTTCTACAGATTTTCATTAGTTTAGAACAACCAACCATCAAACCTTTATCTCTTTTGACCCTAATGTCTCAGTTATTTGTAGTGATGCAAAATGAATGTATGTGTTTCTCACATTCCTACACTTTAGGCATAGGATTCCATTTGTCAAATCATATGCTTAGTTGCAGTTTCATAATTTTCAGGCCATGGTGCAAAATGAGAATATGGGACCCCTTATTCAGAAATTATTAAGAATTTCAAAACAGTGACAACAGACCATTAAACCAACTGTGGGGCCTATTTCATGTGTGGGGACCTGTGTGACTGTACTGGTTGCACACTCATGTATCCTGCTCTGGTTTACTGATTCTCCATCTGCTTTCAAAGTTTAAGATTATTATGCTGTTTTCTCCCCTTTCATATGTTGCCTGTCCTTGTAATTTTACATTTTTAAAGAAGTATACCCCTATACTTTATTTTGTGAGAGGATACAGAAGGTTGTGAGAATAGAGATATTTGTTTACTGTGCCAATTTTACCTGAAATTTTGTCATTTACCTAACTAATGTAAGAAAGGGTTTGCTGTTTGTCACTTCAACAAAACCTCATAAGTTCTGATTCCATATATAGAGATATGAAGAAAATAAACTTTTAAGTTTTATATTTTAAGAAGAAATAAAAATATCAAGCATTCGCTACATACAATTTGAGAACGAAGACTTACTTTAATTAATTTATTTTCCCATATAGGAGACTTAGAAGTCATGATCAAAAAATAAAAGGGATATATGACAAGCAAGATGGAAAGAATCCTGTAAGGTACAGGTGAGTGAAGCAGCAGTTCATTTTTTGAACTATGAGTGAAGCAGCAGTTTATTTTGGCTTAACTTTGCCATCTTCCTTCCTTTACCATCTTTCTTCTTTTATTCCTCCCTTCCTTCCTCCCTTCCTCTCTCCCTCCCTTTATTTCTTCCCCATTCCCTCCCTTCCTTCCCTTTCTTCTCTTCTTTCTTTTATTCTTATGTATTGACCACAGTGAAAACTCAATAGTAAGGAGTACATAACTCTAGAAAAATGAATTTCAGTAAATCTGTGCCCTTAAACTTATATGTGCAGTAAATAACACTTTATGCTATTTCTAAAAATTAATCATTTTGAGAATCACCGATTTTCCAGGCTAATGGAAATGCAACCTTAATTACACTTGACATTTTCTTCTATTCTTAAGCCTTGCTGTAATCTAAATGTGTCCTCTTGAAATTCATATGTTGAAATTTAATTACCAGTGTGGTGGTATTAAGAGGTGGGACCTTTAGGAAGAGAATAGGTTGTTAGGGTGGAGTTTTCATGACTGAGATTAGTAACCTTATAAAAGAGAAGTTTGGGAGTTTTACACACTTTCACCATGTGAAGATGCTGCAATAAGTGCCACCTATGAGGTAGAGAGTGAGCTCTCAACAGATATGAAATCTACCGGTGCCTTGATCTTGGAGTTTACAGCCTCCAGAACTGGGGAAAAGGAATTTCTACTATTTACATATTACCTAGTCTGAGGTATTTTGTTAGAACAGCCTGGATAAACTAAGACAGATCTTTTTCAAGTCCTCTTTCTGAGTATTTTAATAAGATTATACTAGCTGCTTTGACGTATAAATTGCAAAATCTCAACTATTTAAGACAATGTAAACCCCTACTAATCAAAATCTCAAAATAAATATTTGTCATCGGCAAGCAGGTTGACTTCAGGTGGAGATTTAAAGCTTGTGTTCACCTTTCATATATTTTGCTTCTCTATCTTCTGACTCCCAAGGTCATAAGGTAGGGGAGGGATGAATTATAGTTTGTGGGAACTTTATTGGAGTGTATCACATTATCTTTCATTCCACATGCTAGAACTTAACTATATTGCTCCTCTTAACTGCAAATTAAGAAAAAATGGGTGTGATGGTTAGCTGGCAATCTTCGCCACACCAGAATTGAGCTAAAGTTCTTGGGTCTTATTTGATATCAAACTCATCCCCTCAAACTGCTCAATTTTCTATGATGTATGATGGCTTTGTAATATTTCTTGATTCAAGTTTATGAATTATTATCTAGAAATAAAGCAATCTTATTACAATTTCTCTCAAACATAAAGTTAACATCAAGCAAATTATTACACTGTCAATAGAACTTTGACTCAGAGTACACATTCGGTGTTATGATAAAGTCAATTTATATTAAACACTGTCTTTCAATACTATGACACATTCTTGAAGGAAAAACATTGGGTTAAATTAGAAATATAAATGACAAATCTTATTCTATTGCCTTTCATAGTCACTTAGTTACAAAATCCATTAGTTTTTCACAAAGAGAAGATTGATGCTGAATATCTAGTTACTACAGTTCTGATGAACTGATTTATTTTCATGTGGTCTAAAATTTCAAGTGGCTAACACAGTGGCAAATCAAAGACAGAGCAGTATTGGCAAAAGGAGCAGAAACACGAGTGCCTAGTGCCTAGGAACCCATCAAATGAAAGTGAGAATTAATGAGACAGCAAATTGAGATGTTCTGGAAATCACATCTTCATGATTTTGTGTTAAGGCAAGACTAGTTAGGGTCAATCACAGCTGCTTCAGTAAGGGAAAGGGGATCTGTTCGTTAATGTAGCTCAGACCAATGTGGCTGAATTTTTTCCTCTCATTAGAGGAATAGTACAGTAGTTTCTTGTAATGTCCTAGTTGACTGAACATTTCATCCCCCAATAAGAAACAGGTTACTAAAATTGTCTTAAAATGCTATTGCAAACAGGATGCTGTAGAGGCAAAATTAGGTTAGAAAATCATACTTTTAAGAATCTGCATCATAAAAACTTTTTCAGGATAGATTTTTCAAAATGAAAAAAAGAAAAAAAAACACAGCACTAAAAACCTGCAAAAGCAAACCAGCAGAAAGGTACCAAATCTCAATTTGGATATCACATTTTTGATGCACTTAAGTTTTGTGCATTTACAATGAGACATTGAAATAATCAAAGGCTGACATATTTAATGATTTTCTATTATGCTCTTAGAGTTATCGTTGGAGTTTTGACTGGAAGATATAAACATAATAATTATGCAATGATAATCTCAAGATGCAGTCTTTTCTTATGAGTCTGGGATGTGTTTTTCAGGAAGCATCCAGTTTATTGTTTAATATGCATATCATGGGGTCACTTTAACATTAGCAATTTTTGACTATTTTAAGGTATTTTACTTATTTAATTATTTAAATTTATTTTTTGAAGTAAAATATACATATAAAATATTTTGGCTTTACTAGTTTAAAGTGTATAGTTCAGTGTTTTAAACCTTTATAAATTTGTTTTACAAGTTTTTAGAGATGGGATCTCACTATGTTGCCCAGGCTGGACTTGAATACCTGGGCACTAGCAATCCTCCAGCCTCAACATTGCAAGTAGCTGAAACGACAGATGAGTAGCACTGCATCCAGCTCTTTAGCAAACCTTTCAAGTAGAATTTTTGCCACACATTATTGATTATTTTATTTGTTGTCTGTTTCCTATTTCATTCCCTTTCTATGCAAATTACCTACATATCTCTGGCTAGTGTGGGGGAACAGCTCTTTAATTGCCTCTTTCCTGGACAATTCAAGAATCTTCAATGACTTCCTCTTGCCCAAGACACCCATATATTTAAGGTCTTCAAAATTCATTTTCATTCAGCAATAATTTTAACAGATGTCAGATAGGTGTTCTCACAAATACATCATACTCTCCCCTATAGTCATTGTCTTTCTTATCCATTTGTAAAAGTAAATCCCCTGCTTACTTTTCTCTGACCATTTACTTCTTACTTCTCTCAAGTCTTGGATGAATTCTTACAGGTTCCACAGTCTTCCTCTTCTCTGTTTCTGTTATATTGGGTTGTTCTATAGTGGTCTTTATGCTTTAATACCACTCTTAGTACTTTATTCTAGTAGTATGCTCCTTATTAAATTGCCACATATTTTTAATATTAAAAGTCTGGGCTTTAGGCCATTGATCTGGGAAATTATTTTATGAATAAAACCTCAAAACATGAACACCGAAACCAAGAATAAACAGATAGTATTACATAAAACAAAAAGGTTTGCAAAGCAAAAGAACCTATCAAGGGTGAAAAGACAACTTACAGATTGTGAGAACATATTTACAAACTATTTGCCAAGCAGGGAATTCATGTCCATAACACACAAGGAACTCAAATATCTCAACAATAAAACAAAAACTCAAACAATCTGTTTACAAATTGGGCATGCGATCTGAACAGACATTTCTAAAAACAAAGCAAATAAATGTCTAACAAATTTATGAAAAAATGCTTAACATCACTAATCATCAGGAAAATACAAATCAGAACCACAATAAGGTATCATTTCACTCCAGACAAACAATAACAATGCTGGCAAGCATGTGGGGGAAAAGAGAACTCTTATATACCATAATGCAAACTAAAACATTGGTTTACTAATGCAAACTAGTACCAATGGAATGTAAATTAATACAGCCACTATGGATAACAGTATGATGATTTCTCAGAAAACTACAATTAGAATCACCACATGATCCAGTACCAAACTGCTGGCCATTAATCCAAAGAAAAGGATATCAGTGTATTCAAGAGACATCTGGACTACCATGTTTAATTGCAACACTATTCATAATAGCCAAGATATGGATTTAACTTGGGTATCCAACAACAGATAAATGGATGAAGACAATGTGATAATATAATGGAATACTATTATTAAGTCATAAACGAATAAATTCCTGTCATTTGCAGCCACCTAGATGGTACTGGAGGACATTGTATTAAATGAAATCAACCAGAAGCAGAAAGTTAAGTAGTATGTGTTCTCATTCATATGTGGAAGTTAAAAAAGTTGATCTCACAAAAGTAAAAAGTAGAACAGAGGATGCTAGAGGTTGGGAAAGATATGGTGAAGGGGGAGTTAGGGAGAGAATTGTTAAAGAATGCAAAATTGTAGCTAGATAGGATGAATAAAAGTTTGAGTGTTCTGCAGCACTGTTACATGACCATACTTAACAATAATATATAGTTTCAAATAGTTAGAAGGATGCTGAATGTTTCTAACACAAAGAAATGATACATGTTTGTTGGGAGCCAGCCACGGAGGCCCACTGAGCGTTAGGGATCAGAAAGGGCCATTGACCCCAAGACCACTAAGATGCATTCGGGAGCTATTGACCCCATTTCCTCCCCCTTTCTACTCAGCACTAACCAGATTAAGCTCCTGTGAGCTCAAAACATAAAAACTCTGAGACCAGGACAAACACAAGCTAACTTTAGAAGCTCATTGCTCCCATTCTTCTGCAAACTGCAGTTTTGGCTTTCACACAACTTATAATTCAAACTCGTGTCACATTTAAGAGCCTTAGTATTGGTCACAGGTTTCTGGGTCATGATCTCATGATTTATTGAAGGTGTAAATTGTAGAATATAGTTTTAGAAGACAGCCATTTTGTTGAAAGAATGCAGCTGGGTTACTTGCAGGTAGCCCACTGTGAACTTTGGACTGGGCCACATTCCAAACATTCTGGGATGGGCCACTTTCATTTGTAAAGTAAATACTTAAGCTTCTATAGAATTGTTTAACTTGGCATAAATCAATCAGCTTAGGAAAAAGGTTTATAGAATATGTCAGTCACAGATTAGGTTATCCTTTGTTATATTATCATATGAAAAGGGTTTAAAGGCAATCATTGATTAAGTTTTCATGGATTAAGGTTTCTGGTGGGTGGGGGATGCCCCTCCCACATCTGACTTTGTGTATAAAAAACCCATTGCAATTCACTGCTTCTGCACTAGACCGAAGTCCAGTCTCTTTCTTCTGCCCCCCCAATCACTGACGCCGTCTCCACCTTTGGGTTACCCTGAACCCGGCTGGAGCTGGTCCCCGGCACATGTTTGAATGATGAATATGCTAATTAACCTGATCTGATCACTATATATTATACATAATATCAAGATAAATATATATCCTATAAACATGTACAAGTATGTGTCAATTAAAAATTTTTTTTTTAATTAAAAAATTGAAACATGGAAAATATTGTGTGATTTAAAAAATCATGCAAGTTTTTGGAGATAAACTCGGCTGATAAGACTTTCTACAGTACAAATTTGGCAATTTCTCTTCCTAGCTGGATAATATCCATGTACCAATTTCTGAAAACTCATGACATTTTTCTGCATGGCCTAAAACACCTGAAGAAGTTGAATGTCTAGTTAACTATAATTTCTCCAAATACTTTATTTCTTCAATATGTGTGAGCCTGTAAAAATTTGAAGAACAGACCATCTGGTTTTTTAAATTGTTACATAGGTTGACAGTTCATAGAAAAACAAATAACTCAGACATTAAAAAGATAGCTTAATCTCAGCATTAAAGAAATTACTGAAAACTTAAACTGAACTAAAATAACATGTGTTTCAGTTGCTGGATTAGCAAATATGATAAAGTTTATTAAAATTCTGTGGGTGGGAAAATAAATGGGAAAGAATCACACATTGCTGGTGGGCGTATATAGGGTCATTTGCAAAACTGAAAATGAGCATACCCTGGCTTCAATAGTCTATTCATATTTCATATGAATATGATTCATATGAATATGATTCATATTCATATTTTCTCTACATCCTTATGAGAAGAAAACTACTTCATGTGAAAATTTGCATTTTATGTCTGAGTATTTTTATTTATCTGGCTATGAAATCAAGCTACGATCATGCACAGAGAAATCTAAAACCAATCCCTGCAGGCAGCCTTTACGCAATGATGGCCTGAATGGGGAGTTGTTGAATAAAGGCCTCAACTTCCTTGCCCCTGAGTTGGAATAACACAAAGGCATGCTCATACTGTCTGTCAGAGGCCTTCAGTCAGAATGAACTCCAGTTACCCATAGTGGTGTCTTGAAAATACACTCTTGATTAGATAATCTCGTTTCCCTGTGTTTCTTTCTTCAATTCCTCCCATGCATTCCTAGAATTTCTACCAAATACATGATTTATACCCTAGTTTTTTTTCTTTTTATCAATTTTTCTTCTGATAGAACCCAAACTGAGATATATAGCCATTACAACCTTGTCTATAAAAGGAATGTATTTGGGAAAGATATTTATTTTTAGAGATGGGGGTTTACTCTGTTGCCCAAGCTGGTTTCAAGTTCCTGGGCTCAAATGATCTCCGTGCCTCAAACATCCATGAAAGAAATATTTAAATACTTATTTATAAAGATTGACCAAACAGAAAAGAAGATCCTTTCAATGAAATACTAGATTTTCTTTAAAACAAATGAGAGGATTTTCTATATACTGATAATAAATTATAATTAAGCTGTGACACTTAAAAAATGTGAATATACTTAGGTATAAGTTTGGGTAAACATATTATATCTCAGGTAAAATAGAGAGGAATTGGTAATAAAATTTATAATGATGATATTAGGATCAAGAGATTGTAGGATATAAATAAAGGGAATTCAACATGTTGCTATTGTCCCTTTTGTACCGTTTAATATTTATTCCATGTGCATTTGTATCTGTTCAAATATTAAACAATAAAATATAAAAATAAGATAAATAACTTTCTGTCTATGCAACTGTAGGTTGAATGTCACTTGTGAGAAAGGCCTTGAGAAAACTGACCTTTCAGAAAAGTAAATATGTATTCCAAGTCTATTGTGCTAAGATTCTATTATTCTTTAGTAAGCCTCAATTTGTAAGAGGCATTTCATACACTGGGTACTCTGCATGACTGACTATGAAAAAGAAAACAAATAAATTTTAAAAATGACTTTCTAACATGCGTAAAATCATTTTACAAATAAATATGGCAACCTTGAAGGATTTTGAAACATGTTTTTTTAAGAATGGGAAACGAATTGGGCAAGAAGATAAAAAACATTCCATGAGAAGTTGGAAAGTTCAAATTAGCTTTCCAGAATATGCTTCTTAAAATACTGCATGTAAAGGCATTTTGAAATCTTCCTGTGTTCTTAAGGTACTCATTTTTTATATATGTATTATGCCCATGTATTGCAATCAAGAAAAAAATAAAAAGGATTACTATACACAAAAAGCCATTGTAATAAAATTATTCCCTACTTGAAAAATGCAGGCTTGTCATTTACTGCTTACAAATTAGAACTTCACATTAGATCTTTTACATAGAGTTCTTTATTCCCAAACCCCCTTTTTGCCATAGATTTCTGGATGTTGTTCACTTTGTTAAATACTTCAGGAGTTTTTTCCAAAATATAGTGAACCTTTACCATTTGGCCCTTCTGACAGTCTCCAAGCACATCAAATAAGAAAAATACTTGTCGCCACAAAGAACTATAAAATATATTTGAAAATGAAGGCTAATTACAGTAGCATTTCTTAGACCACTGTTATTAATATCTCTCTCACTTTACAAAGGTCACAAGAGTGTATGGTGTTGATAAATTGGTATGAGAGAACACATTTCATAATACAGAATATTCTCTATATGATCTTCTTTAATGTAAAAAAATGGTGATGCTATTGAATTGGAAGATAAAGACCACAACCATTATTATTAAAGCAATGATCCAAATTAAAGCAGAAAAAAATTATGAAAAATTACTTTTATGCCTAATCATATACTAATACCAGTAGCTATTTACATATACTTTAAAACATTATATTTAGTCTTAATTTTGATGAAACATATTTACTTGATATTTTTCTAGATATGTGCAGCTAATGAGGTCTTGTTGGTTTAATCTGGTAGAGGGGATAATAAATACTCTTTTAATTCTATTGCATTAAAATGAGGCACATAGAAAGTAACATAACCAGTTAGGGATTCAGAGAATAATTTTCCAAGTGCTGCAGATTGTACCACTAAAAGGAAAGCCATTAGCTCTTTATCAAGTCATTTTGACTGAAAATACATTGCTGTGCGTTTTCAAACTGTGCTGTTTCAAAAGAAAGCTCCACTTCTGAGAGGTCAGCTCCAATATACTACATCAAAGTCTGTACCTTTAGAATACCCGTAACATCCACAAAAGAGATTTAATAGATAATATGAAAGGGGAAGCTATCACTCCTCTTTAAGATATAAAAGTGTTTCTAGGTAGTAGGGAAGATGCAGTTCAAAACACAAATGTGATGGGATCTCTTCTAATATAAGTAAAAAAGCATAAACCAGCCTGAGAAAACCTAGCTTGTAATAATTTTGACAAGAAAAAAAAATTATAATGAATTCTGATGGTAACTCCTTTTCCAAAATTATACAAGACAACAACAACTAAAACCAAAACTAAAATAGGTTGTATCAAGTTAAAAATTTGCCTATCAAAGAAATTCATGTAGCATATAGTATCTGTATATTTCCAGAGTCAACTCAAATCATGTGAGGGGAAATGGTAAATGACAAGTTTCACAACACAAAATCCTTTGGGTCACTAAAGATGATCTAGTTTGATTGAATTGTGTTTAGTCTTTTTTTTGATTTTTTTTTCAATCTGGAACATTTATTGAATGCCACTCTGTTAGGTGCTACATATTAAAAATGCTATTAAAAATAAAAATAATAGCTCATTCTTTAAGAGTATAAGAATCCTAAATGTGTGCATGTTTGTGTTTTTGTAGTGCATGCTACGTATGTCTGTGAGTGCATGTGTCTTTGTGTGGGAAAGATGTTAAGAAGAATTTTCTTGAACTGTTAACAATAGCTTGTTTCCAAAGAATTCGGTAATTGAATTCTTGTTTTCCAAATAGAGATAATATATTTTTTAAGCCATTTCAGATATACATATAGGGTGGTTGTTTACCAAAATATAAGCACATCAAAAAAAAATGTGATAGAAATTCTTCCTAGCTGAAATCAATATTCTGTCAAAAAAAAAAAGCAAAATCTACTAGATGCCTTGTCACTTTCTTAGATATTACTATGATAAATCTTCATATTTTTCTGCATTTTTTGGTCTGTCAACCTCATGGAGCTTTTAATTAGTATTAATCAAAAATAAGTAAAATACTTTAGTAAAGTCTGTATAGAAAAAGACCTAGCTCATGAGAAGTGCTGACAACACCTTTTACAATTTCCACAAATATAATTAGTCTTGATGGTACCATTGGTTGTTAGTTTGCTGTTATATACTTGCTAAAATGTAAATGGCCCCATGATTTACCTCCATTCATTGTAATTATCCATTATTTTTAATCTCCTACTGATCTGTGAGCTTTTTGAATGAAGCTCATTTTCCTATTTATGTCTTCTTCTGAACAAAATGGTTAAGGACAAGGGCTCTGGAGTCAGACTGTCCAGTTTGATATTTTGATTATAATATTTTATTTATTGGAATATTTTAGTGTGTACTTTCCTTGAGATTTTCCCATTAATATTTTATGCCAATTCTTTGCTGCATATTTGTGAAAGCAAATTGCGAAAATTGCATTGGACAGATATTATACCTACATTAGAAAAAAAATAATTGCATTAGGACTTCTTTAGAAGATATGCATAATGACCTGTCATAGGCTCAAAAACCATATGGTTGTTTAACAAAACAGTAAATGTGATAAATTGACCTATTCTGGAAAAATTAGATCCAAGATCATAGTGTGGTTAAGAGAAAAATATTTTATAGCACTTAGGAGTAACTTATAGCTTAATGTTTTAGTCATTCCAATAGTTATGGATACGACTGAAAGTAAAACAAACACAAAAGTATACATACATAATTTAAGATTCTTCCTTTTCTGCCCTGGGGAATCATTTGCAGAGTGAATGGAATCCAATTCTTTATCACCATTAATATCAAAATACAACATGTCCTTCAGCTGGACAGAGAAAAGTAAGTCTTAGATGTATGCCTATCTTGTAAACATTGAAAAAGATGGGGCAAGGTGAGCAGGGCCACACAGGATATGCTGGTTAGCTGAAAGAAAACATTGGACAAGTCTTTCACTTCAAAACAAATAGAATGTTTTGTGTCCTGTTGTCAACAATATAGTGCAGGGCAGGGATGAAGCTGTGTAGCAGCTTACACTGACTGAAGAATTCAGTTAATCAGAGTTATAGTAGAATGGCCAGGTCATTCTACTTAATGTACATGTCCATTGTCACAGCTTCCATTTCATCAGTTTTCAAATTTCCTATGAGGATTTAATACAGATAATTTGTATTAAAGTATCTATAGAGGAAATTAGCAATCTTCCAAAGAAACCAGCTTTGTTAATGATTTTTTTAATTTTTAAATATTTTTAAAACTTTTAAAGATGTTGGGTACAATGGTTCGGTATACAACTGGTCATTGTACAGGTAAAGTTTGAGTCTCATTTTGGTCCCCAGTCACCTGTTTGAGATCAGGTACCCTTATTGATGAAGTGTGAACCCCCACTTCCCTGAAAGTTTCCCAGTACTGCCATATCTTTATTATAGTATTATGATAATTGTTCAGGGTCCTCTTATGAGTGAGAATATGCGGTACTCAGGTTCTTGCTTCTGTGATAGATCACTGAGTATTATAGAATCTAAATCCATCTTAGTTGTTGTGAAGTTTGTAATTTTGTCCTTCTTTTTGGCTGCATGACTTTCCATTGTGTATATATAGCATATTTTTTTAATCTTAGTCCACTTTCGATGGGTAGCACAGTTGATTCCATGTTTTTGCTATTGTGAATAGTGCAACGATCAATATGCATGTGCAGTTATCTTTTTTATAGAGTGATTTGAGTTCCTCTGGGTATATTCCCAGAGGAGAATTGCTGGATCATCTGAAAGATCGATTTTTAGATCTTTTAGAAATCTACATACCGTTTTCCACAGAGGTTGTCCTAGTTTACACTACCACAAATATTGTAGAAGTGTTCTCTTTTCCCCGCGTCCTTTCCAGCATCTGTTGTTTTGTGAGTTATTGATGATGGCTATCCTGAATGTGTTAATGATTTTTAAAGTGATCACAGACAAGATGACATTCAGCTTCTCATATTGCACTTCCTCGTTTAAGCATTGCATGCAACAGTATGGAAACATCACTGCCTTTGTTCATGACTGTCAAAGTTAGTTATACTGGACAATATTAAACAGGCAACGATGACCTTATTTAAGACTATTAAATAGAGAAGGGAGACAGTAACTAGTGTGAACTTAACTCTGCTGAAACAAAGTATGATTTTTAAGGGGTAGAATGAGCTAGAGAAAAGGTAATGAGGAGAGTTGAGGAGAGGTTAATCAATGTCAAGTGCATTGAAATTGTGATTAGAGTCAGTTGCTTGGAATGTTTTGCTCTGTGATCAGGCTACCTAGATTCTGTAAAGTCTAGGGTGACAGGGCGGTCAGGAGTCTCTGTGGTCATTTCACTTGCTCCAGGGTGAGAGGGATGTCAGTACCTAGGACAAGAAGAAGTCTATTTAAAATTCAAGCTGCAGGTAATATTAAAGCTGCCTTGGTCAATGCCATTCACCCCAAGTTGCCCTCAGAGAGGGCAACAAAGTCATATTAGAGTAAAATAAAGGCAAACCTAGGACTTCTCAGAAAGTGCTCTTCCAAAAATATTCCCACACTAACCTCAAGTAAACCAGATTTTTCCAAATGTGATAAGATATTCTGAAAACTCATAGTAGTTACAACCCTTGGAAATAAGTATCAATTCCATGCTTCCACATCTTTCTTGGATTAATCACCATGTGTATTATTGGGCTCTCTAAGGCAGAATGGAATGCCTGGCAAAGTGATGGATTTAATAGCTCATATCACTTACACCAAGGTGAGTTTTCATAACGAGTTTTCACATAAATGCCATTATATCCAAGTTAATAAGAAAAAAAAAGAAGAAAAGACAATAGCTAGAAGCTATTCAAGCACTTGTAAGGAATGATACATGCTGAGAGAACCAGAAGAAACAATGTTTGGTTGGCTACTTTGGGATAATGTTATGGAAGTGAGTTTATCTCTTTGTCTTCTTTGAATCAAGGAGAAAAAATAAGCAGGGTGGGGAAATGGTGGTATCAAGTGTGTTTGTGATATTTGCATGGGATGAAATTTTCTTTCTCTTCTAAGCTGATGAAACAAAAAGGAGAGATAACGAACTAGCAAATAGGGTAATGTAGATTTTAAGTGACATACTCCATTTGAGAAATAGAAGCAATTTATGCTTTTAAAGGAGGTCCCACTGGCATTTATTGTGGTCAAAACATACTGAGTGATCTATCTCAGAAACAAAAAACTGAGTACCACATGTTCTCACTCATAAATAGAACTTGAACAAAGATCATAATACTGTAAGCAAGA
This sequence comes from Cephalopachus bancanus, assembly GCA_027257055.1. Taxonomy (NCBI): domain Eukaryota; kingdom Metazoa; phylum Chordata; class Mammalia; order Primates; family Tarsiidae; genus Cephalopachus; species Cephalopachus bancanus. The sequence continues at coordinate 14,223,479 of JAPVLO010000108.1, read as the reverse complement.
GATTGGCAGTAGTGGGAAACTGCAGGGGGTGTGCGAGGTTGACAGTAGCGGGAAACTGTCTGGGGGGGGCACGCCTCATCAACAAGGGTACCTGCATAGCGAACATTTGTATACTTAACCCTGAATTGCACCCCACATCCTCAAAATAATTTTTTTAAAAGATAAAACTGAGGAAAGAAAATAAATCTTACAACTCAGATTCAATTATATAGTTGAAAGATAACTTCTACCAAATGTCGTACACACTACCTCAAAAAACAAAGCCGGGCTCGGTGGCTCAGCCTGTAATCCCGCGCCTTTGGGAGCTGAGGTGAGTGGATTGCCTGAGGCCGCGGGTTCGAGACCCGCCTGGGCAGCGAGACCTCATCTCTACAATAAATCAAAAACTCAGCCGGGCGTGTAGCGCATGCCTGTAATTCCGGCTACTTGGAAGGCTGAGGCAGAAGGATCGCCGGAGCCCAGCAGGTCGAGGCTGCGGTGGTCGGGAGCGGCCACTGCACTCCTGTCTGGGTGACAGAGTGAGACTCCAACTCAAAAAAAACCAAAAAACAAACAAACAAAAAAACCAAAAAACAAAAAAGCAAACAAAACAAAAACAGCACTAATAAAAAAACACAAAAAACTGTTGCCTTGGAAAATTTGCTTTGAAGCTTTAAGAAATCACCAATATTATTATCTAGAAATCAAAGGCGCTCAGTTTTAGGACTAGATTACTTAAATCTCAAATATAAGACACTTATTCTTAGACTGATCTCATAAGTAAAAGTACAAGCAGACATTAAATAACGCAGCTTTGTTGCGATGTGAAAACTATTTAGATGAGGAAGAAGGGCATTAGTACCTTTCATACAAGCTGGGAGGCTTCTTTCAGTTTCACAGGTCTAGAAAACATTTACTTAAATCTGATAGTGGTAAAACTATCAGAATAAACCATAAAGACTGATCAGTGCTGTAGTTATTTTTTTGTTTTGTTTTTCTTTTCTTTTCCTTACAGTCTTTCAAAGCCTCGTAGCTGGACAACACACGAGTTAATCCTCCTAAAGAGAATTGAGTATGTGAATATCGGACAGAAGCTATTCTTTAACACAGTGTCTTCTATTACAAATGTACTCCACTTGTCAGGAAGAATGTGAAAAAAAATTGAGATATTATTTTGGTATGCCTAAATAATTAACATGAGTTTTCAACTAAAAGTAATGCTGTAAAGCTGAAAACAATTTGGGTTTGCTTGTGTTTCTGAACCAAGTTTTAATATGATGAACTCTGAAATTAATTAATTTTGAGTTGTTCCTTAAATACATAATTTAACTGATTAAAATATTACTCTTCTGGAATTTTAACATAGAAAGACTTACTAGAAAATGACCACCCAGCTGATAGACAACAAGGGTCTTCAAGTGGGAGAAATGCAGATTGAGTATAACAGTACTGTACAAGATGCCAATAGAAAGTCAAAGACAGATAGTAAATAGTGTAGCTTTGTTGCAATGTAAAAACTATTTAGATGAGGAAGAAGGGCATTAACTCTTTTGTTGATGTTTTTATCAATTTTATGTACATTTACATTAATGGAATGTAAGAAAGATTTACCTAGAAATTCTTGAAAGTTCACTGCTTCCATCTTTTCATGGTTTTTGGTTTGGGAAATGAAGAGGTAAAATAAAACGTATCAATATATTTTAACACTTCTCTCACTTCATGGCATCTGGTAAGCAAGTATGTGTTAATTTGTGTAACCTATTATCCTCAGCATCTTTGTGTTTATGGTTTCTACTTTCACAAGAATTGGCATTAATTATAACAGTGGAAATAATTTAAAATGTCAGTTCAAAATTTTTCAGCTTGAAGCAGCTCATCCTTCAATAATTAAGTCAATAAAACTAACTTAATTTAATTTAAACAATGATGCTGGTTTTTAGGCCTTATGGAGTCATTACAATTAGTAATTCATAATTAGTATTTTATTGATGCCCATGCACCATGTTGCTGAGGATCATCAAGAAACTGTGATGATTGGTGGTAATTTGATAAACATTCAGAACCACTGCATTAATTATATGCCTTCCAATTACATCTGAAGTTAATGAATGTGTGCGGATATTGTGGAGATGAATTTAAAGGACAGCTCAACCTTAATTATAAGACAGTATTTTGTAATATTCTAATTATAACTTTCCTAGTTATCAGCTTTTAGACAAAATGAGGCTTATCTAAAATATTAAATGCGAATATTGTTCATACAACAATCTGTGTTCTAAAATGGTAGTGATTAATTCAAAACAGCAATGTAATTTCTGCATAATATGATGGATAAAAAAGCTACAAAGCATTCTTTAGAATGAACTAAAAGCAGAAGAACATCCATAAATATAAGTATAATATCTTAAAAATTTAAGTAAATAATTTTCCTTATTTTCCTTTTGCTTTTTTTCTATAAAACTTTTATAGAAGACATGTCAAATTAAACTACTTATTTATTCCTGACAAATGAAAATAATTACCACACCATATAAGAACATTAACATAAATTCTTACAGATAAATTAGATAGTTGAAATTGAGTCAAGATTGTAAATATCTTTTTTTTTTTTAATTGATATGGCTGAGGGAAGAAGGCAGGAACACAAATGATTAGGTCCACTTAAACTCAGGTAGCAGAGTGTATTTTAAATTACTATTACAATAACCAATCATCTAGAAAGTCTATACATACATATTATCAATATGAGTGAGAACAGAACACTGTGATAATGTCTATAGAACTCAGATATATCTCTTCAGAGTACTTTCTGTCAGGTTGCAAAAACATCAAGTGTAGTTTACACTCTGGGATCTTTGGTGGTCATCTAACTTGTTGCTAATAACTGTGCTCTTGACTTCCCTCTGCTGTCCTTTTCTTCTGCTCAAATCTCTGTGATTAAGGTCCACTGAGTAGTCAAACTAACACGAAAATCTTAAAAATGTGGAGGATGCTTGTTTCTGGGAAGTAGATAACAAAGCTAAAATGAGAGGGAAAAAAAAAGGCGAGGTGGGGAGAGAGAGAGAAAGCAGAGAGAACACAACAGAACACCAAAATTAAAAAAATGTCTGAGGTTCATTATTTTTCCTAAAGTTATCACTTAATAACTTTTAAGGTGTATTTGAATTGATGATGTGGTTATGGGATTGGGAATTGAGGAATAAGGAGTCATAGTCAGGTACTGTAACTATTTAGATGTGTGCCTTTTAAACAAGTCACAGCTTTCTCCCAAATTAAGTATTTGAAATAGATAAGCAAGAAGTTCTTTAGTAACTCCAAAATCCAATAAACTTATGAGAATATAACAATCAACAAACATTATTGCTTATGTTTGGAATAACATAAATTTTGCACTTAAAAAACGTTAGTGAATAAAGATACTCCAAATGTTCAGTATTAAAAATGAGAAAATAAACAAATAAGGAATAAACAAAACTCTACTGCATTACTGCATCATAGATTTTGGCGATCACTATGGGCAGCTCTATTTTTAAAAATTTAAATTTAATTTTTTATATTTACTTAAGTTATTTGATTTGTTCCTATTAATCTTCACCTAGCTTACATGCTGCATGAGTTTCCTATAATTTTATCAAAATATTATCACAAACTTTGTAGCTTAAAATACAATAAATTTATTCTCTCACAATTCAGAAGGCTGGACGTCTGAAAGTAAGTTGTTGGCAAGGTTCGTTCCTTCTGGGGTCTCTGATGGAGAAACCATTCCAAGCCTCTGTCTCTCTTTAGTGTGTGAGTGTTGCCAGCCACCTCTGACACGAGGACCCAATCTAAATCCAGTTTAAAATCATTTGGAGATTCTTAGCTAATTATATCTGAAAATAAAGGCAAAGACTTTATTTTCAAATAACTTTGTATTTTGAATATTGGAGCTCAGAAACTGATACTCCAAAATATAACAATTGACATTCTAAACTGAAGAAGAAGCCTCAAGGTCTCTCTGACCTGACTTGTCTCTCAATTCCTTGTCTCTTCCTAAGCACAGGATAAAGTTGTTCTCTGAAGTTCCTTTATCTACCTAAAGTCTGGACCCACCAAAGAAGAAAATAATTAATTATTTTCATTAACCGAATTCATATCGCAGGAAGAAAGACTGGTCTGTCGACACACCCGGACAGACTTTTGTCACAAGCTATCGTCTGCCCAGAGGCTCATAAATCTTTGCTTCAGACCATAGTATGTTCTGCAAGTTCATTGAATTCCCCTAAAAATTCATTAACCTCTCTAAAAGCATCCCATTTCTCCATCTTCCTTTCCCTTAAGAAGAGTATATAACTATCTGTACCCATTTCATGATGGGGTAATACCTTTGTGATTTTCCTCCATGCACACTAATAAACTTTTAAGTCCTTGTATTCTATTTGTTTGTCTTTTATGAACTGATTTTTCAGAGAAACTTCAGAGGCTAAAAGGTAAGTTATCCTTTGACCCCTATAGGAGTTTGAGATGGACATGACTATTGGGGGTAATATTCAAGCCATTGGTATACTGCTGTTAAATATCAAAGCTCATTTTAAATTTAGATCTTTAATAAACAAATAAATATTTAAAAATTGTATAAAATCCAAAAATATGTGAAGGAATACAAAATAACTGATGCTTAATAGTGTAAAAGTGACAATGTCTGACATAAAATAAAAAATTGCCAGGCATGCAAAAATACAGGAAAATACGTCCATGACAGGAAAAATCGATAAAATGAAATAAACTCAGAAAAGATACAAATGGTTAGACATTAAGAAGTTATAATACATGTACTATACATATTTAAGAAAGTAGAAAAGAAAATGAGCTTGTTGAGAAAAAATATAATCATACATAAAAATTTCTATTTTGGGGAAAAAATTGCTCCTTCCAAAGCAATTTTTTTTTTTTTTTTGAGTTGGAGTCTCGCTCTCTCATCCAGACTGGAGTGCAGTGGCTGCTCCTGGCCACCGCAGCCTCGACCCGCTGGGCTCTGGCCATCCTTCCACCTCAGCCTTACAAGTAGCTGAAAATAAAGGCACACACTACCACGCCTGGTTAATTTTTTGATTTATTGTAGAGATGAGGTCTCACCAATTGCCCAGGCGGGTCTCGAACCTACAGGCTCAGGTAGTCCACTCACCTCAGCCTCCCAAAGGCGCGGGATAACAGGCTGAGCCACCGAGCCCGGCTCTAAAGCATCTTAAGAGAAGAATAGAAGAATAAGCATATAGCTTTATTACTATTTATTGACGAAATTTAAAAATAATCTTTAAAAAGTCTGAAATTAGTTTTGTATAATAATATTTATTCCTCATGACCATACATGGTTTTGATTTTAAAAATCTTGGATAACATCATTTTCTTATTTGTGGTTTTGACAAATTATACACAATGTTTATAAAACTGTATAAATCAATTTTTTGACAAGAATTGTCTTGTATGACCAAGATTACAAGAACACACCAATGGCTTATTAATTTTGAATAGTATTTAATAAAATAAACTTTAATTACACAAGATCTGTTGCTAAATAAAACATTTTATATTGTACTATTGAGAAATAACTTCAATAAAAGAATTATGCAGTTGGCAAATATTTTTTCCCATTCTGTGGGCTGTCTCCCTGCTCTCTCCATGGTTTATTTTGCTTTGCAGAAGCTTTTCAGTCTGATGAGGTCCTATTTGTCAATCTTATCACCTATGGCATGAGCACTGAGGTTTTGATAAGTAATTGGTTTCTTGTTCCAATATCCATAAGGATGTTTCCTGCATTCTCTAAGGTTGTAATCATTTGAAGTTTTACGTTTAGGTCTTTGAACCATTTAGAGTTGATTTTTGTATATGGTGATAAATAGCGGTCTTGTTTTAATCTTCTGGATGTGGTCAGTCAGTTTTCCCAGCATGAGTTACTGAATAGGTTCTCCTCTCCCCAGTGATTGCTAGTAGAGGCTTGGTCAAAGATGAGTTGGTTGAGAAATTGAGGTTTCACTTCCGGAATCTCTATCCTGTTCCATTGGTCTATATACCTGTTCTTGCACCAGTACCAAGCTGTTTTGATTATTGTACCTTGTAATAAAATTTAAGCCTGGATGTGTGATACTTCCCTCTTTGTTTCTTTTGCTGATAATTGTTTTGGCTATTTGTGGTCATTTATGTTTCCATATGAATTTCTCTATTGTCATTTCTATGTCTGAGAAGAATGATGTTGGTAATTTAATGGGTATTGCATTAAATTTGTAGGTAAATCCTGGGTAGGATGGACATTTTAACAATGCTGATTCTTCCAATCCATGAGCTTGGAATATTTTTCCACTTGTTTGGTCACCTTTGATTTCTTTGAGCAGTGTTTTATAGTTTTCATAGTAAAGGTATTTTACTTCTCTGGTTAGGAAGATGCCAAGGTATTTCAATTTTTTTGTGGCCATCGCGAATGGCTTTTTATTTGGTTCTCTGCCTGTTTGTTGTTGGTGTATAAGAGTGCAACTGTCTTTTGCACACTGATTTTGCCCTGAGACTTTGCCAAAGTCCTTTGTCAGTGCAAGCGTGTTCTTGACAGATTCTCTTGGATTTTCCAGGTATAGAATCATGTCGTCAGCAAAGAGAGATAACTTGACATCATCTTTTCCTATTTGGATACCCCTGATTTCCTTCTCTTGTCTGATTGCTTTAGCTAAGACTTCCAACACTATGTTGAACAGAAGGGGTGAAAGTGGGCAGGCTTGTCTTGCTCTGGTTTTCAGGGGAAATGATTTCAATTTCTGTCTGTTTAACAATATGTTGGCTGTAGGTTTATCATAGATGGCTCTTACTGTTTTGACTTATGTTCCCTCTATGCCTAGGTGTTCATGGGTTTTTTCCGAAATATTTGGCAACTGTATATCTGACAAAGTCTAACTTCTAGGATCTAAAAGGAGCTCAAACAAGCCAAAAAGAAAAAAAACAAACAGCCCTATTAAAATGTGTGCAAAGGATATGAATAGACACTTCTCAAAAGAAGCCACACAAGCAATCAATGGATACATGAAAAAATGCTCAGTCTCAGTAATCATCAAAGAAATGCAAGTTAAAACTACACTGAGATACCACCTAACTCCACTCAGGGTGACCATCATCAATAACTCAAAAAACAACAGATGCTGGAGAGGATATGTGGAAAAGGGAATACTTCTCGTTGGTAGAAGTGCAAACTAGAACAACCTCTGTGGAAAACAGTGTGATGATTCCTAAAAGATCTAAAAATACACCTTTCATGTGACCCAGCAATCTTCCTACTGAGAACAAACCCGGAGGAACTCAAAACACTCTATGAAAAAATATCCATTCATGCATGTTTATTGCAGCACTATTCACAATAGCAAAAACATGGAACCAATCATGCTGCCCATCAAAAATGGACTGGATATAAAACATGTGGTATATATGCACCACGGAATATTATCCAGTCATAAAGGACAAAATTATGAACTTCGCAGCACCTTGGATGGATTTAGAGTCAATAATACTCAGTGATCACAAAAATAAAGAACTGAGTACCACATGTTCTCGCTCATAAGCAGATCCTGAACAATTATCATAGTACTATTAAAAAGGAATTGGCAGTAGTGGGAAAATGTCAGGGGAGGGGAAGGGGGATACATCAATAAACGTTCCTGATCTTAAACCAGGTGAATTGGGGACCAAAGTGAGGCCCAAACTTTACCTGTATAATGACCATTTATATACCTAACCCTGAATTGTACTCCACATGCTTAAAACAAAATAATAACAATAACAAAATAAATATAAACCTACTTTAAATATTTAGTCTTATATTTGATTTATTATGTTTAAAACACAAATTGTATTAAATTGTTATATAAATTTCAGGGAGAGTTTAGTTGACACCTACTCAAAAAATTATTTTTCTAAAATACTTTTAAATTTTTCATGACAAACTTTACAAATATGAAGTCAATTTTTTTCCTTTAACCCTATGCTTTCAGACTTTGAATATTTTACTTTCTTTTCTTTTTTTTTTTTTTGAGTTAGAGTCTCACTCTGTCGCCCAGACTGGAGTGCAGTGGCCGCTCCTGGCCACTGCAGCCTCGACCTGCTGGGTTCCGGTGATCCTTCCACCTCAGCCTTCCCGGAATTGCAGGCATGCGCTACCACGTCCGGCTGAATTTTTGATTTATTGTAGAGATGAGGTCTCGCTGCCCGGGTGGGTCTCGAACCCGCGGGCTCAGGCAATCCACTCACCTCAGCCTCCCAAAGGCGAGGGATTACAGGCTGAGCCACCGAGCCCGGCTTACTTTCTTTTCAAAAAGAAATCTTTCTTATCAAACTTGTTTTGCACAATATTTTCAAGTTTTAAGATGCAAGTACAAACACAAGAATGAAAACTTTTCCAGTGTTTCCATGCCAGAGGGGCTTTAATTGGAATTTTCATATTCTATTACTGTTCTCATGTAACTGCTAACCTAGGAATTTATAATGTATCCAAGATGTAGGTACATGAAGAAGAGAGATTTTACTTGAACTTTTTGCCTAAGATTGGGTTACCCAATAGCTTGGCCAATCATGGTGATAACATACTTTAAAATCTGAGTCTTTTTTTCTTCCTATAGCCTATGATTTCACTCACCAATTAATTGCTTGTATTCTTGTACCTGCTGATCACTAGAAATGGTATAACAAACAAAAAAACAAAATTATTATGATGTAGGGAAATAGCATTCATGACATATTCAACAGAAAAATATCACCTTTGCTAAAGATAATGAATATGAGTTTGCTAGATTCCTGTTATTAAAACTTCACAAATCTTCTGTATCCATTCTCTGATCTCTCACACCCTTGTATGAATGAACACTAAGCAGTATTTATTTATAGTACAAAGTAAGTATGAGGCCATAGAGCACTCCTTTCTCTAAAGATTATACAAATTTTTAAGAGTTTTAGAAATTCTCTCCAAAAACAAAGGCAGTCTATAATTTGGAGACTCAAATAAATAAATGCATAGTATTTATATTAAGCTATTAATTTGTACAAATTATTAACTTTAAGCTATAAATTATTAAATGGCAATGACTAAGACAAGAGGTCAGTAACCTTTCAAAATGAAATGAATAAATCATTGAGTGTGGAAATTACTGATATCTGAACATTCCCAACCTCAATCTACAATAAAGATAAATGAAGAAAGGAAGGAAAAGAGGAGAAAGGAAGAGGCAAAGAAACATTGTTCGTCTAGGAAACATTTTGTCTACTCCAGGTCTATACTGTTAAAATAAACCAGGGCTTTAGGTATACAGAAATAATAATCAAACAACAATATTTCAAACCCAGGAGACTCTGACATTCTTTTTCTAAACTCTTTTCGATAAGAAGAAATATTAGAGAATTGATTTAGAAGGGTTGAGTAGTAGTAGCAGGACTGGGTTTATTTTTCCACATAAAAAGGGTTCTTGAAGACTTTATGAGACTCTAATATGTATTATTTCACTCATAAAATTTTTCTTAATTTTTCCAATTTCTTCTATTTGGTGAATTTACGTAGAATCTCACTTAGATCTAAGGAAATAGGTGTCTGCCCACTACATAGTGTCCAACCTCTCTAGCATCTCAAAAGGGCACTTAACACTCATATTCCTTAAAATGGCATCCCCGTGCAAAATTGTGAGTGAAAATCCAATTTTTCTAATTCAAACAGAATACTATACTAAGCATTTCAGTGTTTAAACTATATGGTTTGTAAGAATTAAATAGGCACACGTTAGTAAAGGGTTTAGCACTATGCTTGAAAACACTGTTCAAGTGTTTGTTAAGTTAAAAAGGAAGTGAATGCACCCATTCATTAATTAAACGACTATGAATTAAGTGCCTATTATACACCAGGTAATTTTATAGGTGCTGAGCAGTTGAAAAAAGATGATAGACTATAAAACTAACTCCTGTTTAAAATAATATGAACAAAGAATGAGATGTGTCACTTAAATAATATCAGAACAGACCTTTCATTATGTCAAATTTTACAATTTACATCATCATACAGCTTGTTTTCAGCAAAATGTGCTCAAGTGGAAAAGAACCATCAAGATAGTTTTTCATTTCAGTATTTCCATCATTTTATGATATATGCATAATGTATACATAATGCATTCATGTGTGTGCATATATACTTAATTATTAATTTTAACTGTCTCACTAAAGGTTGCCTGATTTAATCTAAAAACATTCAAATCTGGTGCATTGGGAAACTAAAGAATAAGGGTAAAGACCAAGGAGAAGATGCAGGTCCCAGATCTAAATTTTAGTCTATTTTTAATTTTTACCTAAAAATCTAGGCAAAATGTTATTGTTTTTATGGTTCTTCCTTTTATTGCCGTTCCAAGCTCTTAGCTAGCTCATTCCAACCAAAATCAGCTACCGAGTATTTAAGAATTTAGAATCTGATGTTTGCTTAGTGCGAAATCAGTATAATATATTAAGAATAATTGAATATTAAGATTCTTTCATATATATTTAATGCATGGTTTGATCTGCTTTGGAAAATTCTTTAATTTGATAACAGTGATGATTTGGGTAATAATAATACTGATGGAACAAGATGTGTTTCATTGTTGTTATCACTATATTATTATTATTATTATTATTTTATTTATTTTGAGTCAGAGTCTCACTCTGTCACCCAGGCTGGAGTGCAGTGGCCGCTCCCGGCCACCGCAGCCTCGACCTGCTGGGCTCCGGCGATCCTTCCGCCTCAGCCTTCCAAGTAGCTGGAATTACAGGCATGTGCTACCATGCCCGGTTGATTTTTTGATTTATTGTAGAGATGAGGTCTCGCTGCCCAGGCAGGTCTCAAACCCGCGGGCTCAGGCAATCCACTCACCTCAGCCTCCCAAAGGCACGGGATTACAGGCTGAGCCACTGAGCCCGGCCACTATAATATTATTATCACTACTCTTACTTATGGCAGCCACATACTCCATTTCTGCATCAACTTAACCCTAATTATGTCACATGTAAGTCAGATTAAATACCCAAAGCACTATATTTTCAAGATTTTATACTTTGCATTACCATTCTTATATAAATATTTATTCATTGTAGGTAGTGGCTTCTTCACTTCCATGTATTATTTAAATGTAGTTACAGCTGTCATAAGCTTCTTCAGTTTGATAGAGTGCAGAAATGGCACTATATTCTTTGAAACAGAAAGTCCTTAATGTATCTAACGTTTGTATAACACTAGAATTAGAGGCAGTCCCCTCATCTCTTGGTAGCTTTAGAAAGTCTCCTGTTTGTGCAGAATACAAGTTCCAGAACTTCCATAGCCATAAGGTCTTTCATGCACATTTCAAGCATGTGAATCCAGAAGGAAGTCTTTTAGGTAGACTTGTGTAAAGAGGGTGAAGCCTCTACCTGCCAAAGTGAGATTGACTATATCTAGTAATTCAAAGTTATACTTTCAATCCTGAACCAGCAGTATGATGAGCTTGCAGAGAACAGTCTTATGTGGCAAGAAACAATCAGAAACAATTCCCTTAAAGATTTAGGTTTATGTAAAAGATTGTAATGCTGCAAATAAACCGAAATATGGACTATAAATGAAAATATTTACCATGTCCTTAAACTGACACACTATTGAGCCATTTCACTAATAATATATATGGATGTAGCTGTTAAAAAGCAGTACCTATACTTGTACAATCTAAAAAATGTGAACACAATATAACAACTAGAAAATTCTCTTATTACCTTAATTGTTATTTGTAATATAACTGTTTAAGAGCAGTATTGCATCAGGTTTACTGTTGTACTCAGCTAAAAAAAATCTATTTTTTCTTCAAACAGATGCTATTGGGAAAGGAAAAAAAGCTAAATATTTCAGCTTCAAAAACTTGGGGCATAGTTTTATTTTTCTATGTTTGTAATATTCTCTGCAGGAAATTCTATATAAAAGTCATATTTTAGCACAAAAACAAAAAGTTCACTTTGTGGGACTCAGAGTTTTTAAAAAATGTGCAGAAAAGAAATTTTTGTGACTTTTTTTAAACCTCAAAATACAGTCTTATAATTATTACTGGGACAAAAGCCTGCAAAAAGGAGAATATCGTATGTGCAAGTGGACCAAAATTCCTCATGTTGCTCAATTGTAGTCTGACATAATGGGTGCAGGGAGCTTTCTCCACGGAGTTACCCCCTGGAGGAAGGGTTATTATTTAGCCCAATGATGAAAGTGATTGTGTCATCCCTGATGCGAGTGAAAGATGTTGCCCACACAGAGTGGGAGCTTTGAAATCTTGGTATTTCTGTCCTCAAGTTTCCATGTGTCAGTTCCGAAAACAAAATGTAGAAAAAAGACAGCTGCACAAGAATCTCCAGGAATAGTTTGAGTCAGTAGCAAATGAACAGACATTCTGTTGGACATATTGATTTAGTTTGTAATTTCCCACTGCTTGTTAAAAACCAGAATGTACTCAGATCCTTCTTTTCTGCCCAGCATAATATGACATTGATCTTTTCATAAAAAGTATTTATGGGGGAATATGTGTCCACTTGAGCTTTTACATGCGTGTAGTTGATGGTTTCAAATACAAAGCTTTATCGAGATGTACACCTAACTCTATTGAATGGACACATGAATGAAGGGAAAGAAACGAACAGTAACTTATTCTTACCAAATTTTCAGAGTCATGTAATGAAAATGCAAATCTGCCTGAGATGAGTTGGAAACTGCTGGCTGTAATTCTAGCTCTGTTTGATAAGGGCAATGCTCCTATCACTTTGCTGCTTCTGAAAGTTTCACATTAATGGTTAGTCCTCTTGGTCCTTAGAGTTTAATTCATTTGCATTGCTTAAATATGGCATATATATTATATATGTATATATATAATATAAAAGATTAATTAATGTGGTAGAATAATAGGCAGCAAAATAAAACAGTATAGAAAATAAACAATACAAAGGAACTATAATTTTAGTCTACAAATGGAAACAACAAATATGTATTGTGTGTCCAACATGTGCATTGTATGTTTGGGGTATTATGGGGATGAGGAATAGATGGGAATCTAAAGATAGATAAAATATTCTCAGGCCCGTAATAGCTTAAAACAACATATTTAAATAAATAGTAAAATCTTAAATTGAAGATTTAGATGAAATTACAATTACAATCATAATTAAAGAAATGTTAGGACGTGTAAGTGAAAGACATTCAAAGATAGCATGTATATGAAAAAATGCTCAACATCACCAACCCTCAAAAAGATGCAAATCAAAACTACAATGAGGTATCCTCTTGCCCCAGTTAAAATGGCTTCTATCTAAAAGACAAGCAATAATGAATTCTTGTGAGAGTGTGGAAAAAGGGAAACCCTCGTACACTCTCAGTGGGAATATAAATTAGTACAGCTACTTTAGTGAACACTATGGAAATTCCTCAAAAAACTAAAATAGAACTACCATATGATCCAGCAATTTCACTGCTGGATATATATCCAAAAGAAAGAAAATCAGTATATCAAAGAGCTCTCTGCACTCCTATGTTTCTTGCAGCACTATTCACAATAGACAAGATAAGAATTAATCTAAATGTCCAACAATGGGTACATGGATTTAAAAAATGGGATACCTATGCACAATGCAATATTATTCAGTCATAGAATATAATAAATCCTGTCATTTGCAACAACATGGAAGAAACTGGAGGTCCTTATGTTAAATGAAATAATCCAAGTACAGAAAGACAAATACTGCATGTTCTCATTGATATTTTGGAGCTAAAAAAAACTAAACTCACAGAGATAAAGTGTAGAATGATGGTTACCAAAGACGGCGAAGGGAAGTGGAAAGGTGGGAAGGGTTAATTAATGATTACAGAAACATATATAGAAAAAATGAAATTCAGTGTTCTGTAGCACAATAGGGTGGCTAAAGTTAATAATAATTTACTATATATTTCGAAATAGCTAAAAAATAGAACTACAATTTTTTTAAACCCAAATGAATAATATATACTTGAGGTGATAGATATCCCAATTAGCCTGATCTGATCATTACACATTGTATGCTTGTATCAATATATCACGTGTACTCCATGAATATGTACAACTATTATGCAGCCATAAAAATTAATTTTTTGAAAGACCAGGGAAAGTGACAAATACTAAATAAAAATGACAGGTATAAGAGGAAGGGAGGAGAGTTATAAGATGTATTATTAGAGGCAGAATAAATATTGTGCACAAGAAAATAGAGAACTAAAATAAGTAAAAATGTTTGAGAAACTTTTAAAATATTACCTTGTCTAGAAAGAAGGATTCAAGAAGCATTTGGGAAAGTGAATAGTTGGATAGTAATATTACTGCAATATATAAGCTGTCTGTGTGATTAAGAGAAAATAGAGTTTCAGAGCATTACACTTTCACAGATATGTTGGTCCTTTACCCACAAAGCCCAAGTAATGTCCCGTGATTACTTGGACTATATTATTTTAACTTAAATTTTTAGCTGGGCTCCGTGGCTCAGCCTGTAATCCCAGCGCTTTGGGAAGCCGTGGTGAGTGCATTGCCTGAGCCTGAGGGTTTGAGACCTGCCTGGCCAACTTGGCGAGACCTTATCTCTACAACAAATCAAAAAAATTAGCTGGACGTGGAAGCGCGCACCTGTAGTTACAGCTACTTGGAAGGCTGAGACGGAAGGCTCACTGGAGCCCAGCAGGTCGAGTCTGCGGTGGCCGGGAGCGGCCACTACACTCCAGTCTGGGTGACAGAGTGAGATTCCAACTCAAAAAACCAAAAACCAATTTTTTTAAATAAAACTTTTCATGAGCCATTTTTATTTGGAAAAAAACAAAAATCATCACAGAGTTCAGATAAAATTATTACTTCTGATGAAATGAAAACTATACCCCTGTTTGTTCAGCTTTCAGTTCTTGATTTTGAACACCAAAAAAATAATAAATAAATAAATTTTCACCAGGAGCAATGATACTTCCTACCTTTCCATTTTCACATTCACTGAACATCATCTAATTAAAGCTTCTGAGATTTCTTCCACCGTTCTGAGAGACATGCAAGAGAGAGAACATGGTTTTGCACGTTTTCTGTAAACTTTTCAAATTAGTTCTCAAATGAGGTTCAGTTTTTACATATTTAAATATTTTGACATGAAGGAATTGTTGTTCTTATATTAGACAAATTTATCCTTAATAAATCTGTATATATAAGTAGATAGGTTCAAGAATTCTATTAAAGATTAGAACTTGTATAAGTCTAATCTGAGATATTATACATATCTCAAAGCTACCCAGTGAGTATTTTTTAAGATTAGGCAAATCCATACAATTTCGGTTCTTTCTAAGATCCACGTAAAAGAGCTACATTAACTGTATATCTGATGAGTAAATGTTCTAGATATATATTTAGAATTGACATTATTGCAAAATATGTGTTTTTAAAAGCGCTATATAAAGGAAATAACTTTTTCTAGGTCAAATGTGTCATTTAACAATCTAAAAAAAAATGATCCTCTGTGAGTTTTCATTAAACTAATATTCTTTCAGAATAATGTTAAAATAACTGTTCTCATGGGGTATATTGACAATATACATCAGCAACCAAAATTTGTAACTATCTGAATTGAAAAGAAAAACGGCAAATTGTGTCCTTTTAAATAAAAAACAAAATATTAAGAAGTACTAAATTAAAAATCAAGTAAAAATTTAAAGTAGAGTCCTTAGATTTTTTTTAATTTTTATTTTTAGGGTATAAGCTGAACCCACATAAAATGTGTTAATATGTGCTATAGATTCAGTGAGCATGTGTCTACATGATTTGGTCAGTCTAGTTAATCCTAGATAGTCTCCAGGTTTCTCTGGACAGCAAAACATAAAAATAGTCTAATATTGCTGCTGATGAAGTAGTAAAAAACATTGCAAATTGACCAAATTTTGTGATCACATGATATTTTTCTCTTAATTGGGACTGCTAGCTTAATTTAATATTCATAAATTTCCCATTGGAATTTCCTCCATCCATCCCATGATGTAGATTACTAGGACTGAAGAAGAACTCATTGGACCAGAGATGTTGGTGCTCCTGAGATTGCCATGTTGGAGTGTATGAAGTTTTCAATGTGTTTACATTAGCATCAAGACATTCAGAATACATGGGGTACCATATGTCAGGACAGTTCAGTCTTCCTGAGATAAGACTGTCTGTCCTGGATGGCAGTCTATGTTCTAAGGATGCCTGTGTGGTCAGTTTATCTAGAGTGGACAGTGTCTCTGAGCTTTTAGTATCTCCAGAGAGGACTCTCTACTTAGATTTTAGTGGAATACAGTTCTCAAAAATTACACGTTGTTCAGAGGGTGAGAAATAAATATCTCTATTTCTTTCCTGTGTTTTCTTGACATGAAAACAATGCTCCTGTTTGGACTTTAACTTGGCCAGGCCTTGAATGTGCCAAACATGATTGATAGAAGACTTCCAAATCCCAGAAGAACGAAATGTGTTTTTATCCCAGCTCTGACAAATAACAATTTCTACCTCTTCCTTAGTCAGGATGCTCCACAGTTGGGGTTGGGAATAGTAGCAGGAAACAGAATAAGCCTGAACAAAAGTGAAGCTCTGCTTAAGCAGAGTTCTAGATGTTGTAGATTCTATCTCCCCACGTCCTTCAATTAGAAATCTTTGTTTGTATCTTAAGTGTCCCTAAAGCCCTAGTCTTATTTCCCAGGATTTTTGCATAGTAAGAACGGATAGGAGCCAAAGAGGTAATTGATTTTGACTGTATAGGATGAGTTCCCTGTCTTACTTTAGTGTCTGTGTCAAGCTGAGCTCTCTAATTACCCAAACTATATGCCCTTATCAGTAAAAAGTGTGGTGTATTTATATATAATTTCTTGAAAAAATTAAATGAGAAAAATTCTTATAGGACAACAAAGTGGCTGCCATACAATAAAAGCTATCAATACAATTAGTTTTTATGGTTTTTTTTTTTTTTTTTTGAGTTGGAGTCTCACTCTGTCACCCAGACTGGGGTGCAGTGGCTGCTCCCGGCCACCACAGCCACGACCTGCTGGATTCCGGCGATCCTTCCACCTCAGTCTTCCAAGTAGCTGGATCTACAGGTGCACGCTGCCACATCTGGCTAATTTTTGATTTATTGTAGAGATGAGGTCTCGCCAAGTTGCCCAGGCGGGTCTCGAACCTGCGGGCCCAGGCAATCCACTCACCTCGGTCTCCCAAAGCGCTGGGATTACAGACTGAGCCACCAGCCCGGCCTAGTTTTTATGTTCTTAACAAAAACAAATGCTTAGGTATGTTTTTAAGAAGTTAACCAGGTATGATTTTCAAGTGATTCTTGAATGTTTAACTATTTATTGGCCGACATATTATTTTTAAAAAAACACACACAGATAACAGAAAAAGAAACCTCTAAAATTTGGAAGTCAGCAAAATCATATCCACCTAGGATTTGTTAAAATGGAGCTACTGTTTCCCATAGAGAAATTTTTTATAATGTACAATGTGTCAGCCACTGTGATAATGTGCCTGCAAAATACCATTTAGCCAAAGTGTTTATGATTTTAGAATTTATGAAAATTGCTTTCCAGGAATAGAGACAGACAATAAGCAAATTGTAATGCATATAACTAAAATTTTATTTGCTTTAGTGCTACAAAGCAAAAGTGTGTAATATCCTGAGGGTGTATCCATGGAAATCTACCCTGAACTACAGCATTAGGAAAACTTCCACAAGGACATGTCTTTTGGGTAAGATAGCATAACTACTGCAAGTTCAGAATCAGGGACCATATTGCCTGCGTTCAAAAATTGTGGCTCGGCCACATATCAGACTAGTGACTTGGGTAGTTACCTCATTTTACTAATAATTAGATCCTTCATCCATCAAATACGGACAGTAATAGTACGTGCTTGCAGGGTTATTGTGAGGATGTAATGAGTTCCTATCTGTAGAACACTCAACACTGGCATGTAGTATAGTCTCTTAAATATATTACCATTTTTGATAATCTTATTTATTGCATCATTAGTTGATGTGATTTAAATATTAGTAGAATTAACTAATAAAAAGGAGGACTTGGAATAGAAGAAGAACATGTTCAGAGAGGGAATAGAGCCTTCAGAGAGGGAATAGAGCAAGGGCGGTGTTACAAGCGATGAGATGAAAAAGGAACAATCATAGAAGGAAGCACAGGCCAACATTGTGGATGCCAAACCTACAACTTTATGGAGAAGATTTTGGAGAAGCGAAAAAGTAGAAAAGGAGAGAACATTGTGGAGTCTATTGAAATGGTCCAGATGAAAAATAATATGAACCCTAATTTCAAAGCAATGGTAATAAGATGCAGAAGGTAATTAGGTTGTAAAGGTAGGAACCCTCATGATTGAGATTAGTGCTTCTCACACAGATTCAAGAGAGTTCATTAAAACAGCTATAAAAACAGTGGTAGAAATAAACAGATAGTGAATCTACTTGTTTTAGACTACATAAAATTAGATGTGGAAAATGAAATAGACATCAAAGTGTGACACTTGCAGGCCTAGATCACAAAACCTTCTCTCATCCATTACTTATTCTCATTTCTAATCAATAGGTTGGAGGGAAAGTAATTAAAGGATCCCAAGGATAAAACACACACACACACACACACACACACACACACACACACACACACACACACTATGAAAGAATCCTGGGTTCCTGAAAGATCATATGGATCATTCTCTCCTTCCATTTCCATTTTTATGCATATTGGTATATGAAGCCCCAAAAGACCAAGAGAGGGTAGCATCACTCCCATACTCTGAGTCTCAAAGTTGCATGATAACACTCTGTACTTGACCCACTTTCATAATACTCATCAACCTGTTAAAGTGTCTTTACCTTTGAAATAATTAACACAGTTATTTATTTTACATTGTCTGTTTTCTTTGAGTTCTTCTACTTCAGAGTATCTTTCCTACCATTTTCTAGTCAATGTGACATGTCTCCAGTAAAACAATACTTTGGAGGCAGTATCTAGGTTTTTTCCTTTTTTTTTTTAACTTCTTTGTTTATCCATGTTATTATCATTATTACTATTGCTATTATTTGTTGTGGTGATTTTGGTAGCATACAGCACTGAACACAATAACTTAAGTGCTTTTATTTATTTAGTGAATTCCTGTTAAACTTTTTTTGACATGTTCCTAACTACCTCTTTACCCTACTCTATTTTTATTTGTTATAGATTAATTATTTGTTTCCAAAAAAAATCTCATGTTGAGCCCTAAATTCAGTGTGATGGTAATAGGATGTGGAAGGTAATTAGGTCATAAAAGCAGGAGCCCTCATGATTGGGATTAGTTCTCTTCTAAAGCAGGTCCAAGAGAGTTCATTCACCCCTTCCTTCATGAAAGGACACAGTGAAAAGGGCCATCTATGAACTAAACATAAGCCCTAGTCAGACATTAAATCTACTGGCTCCATGATAGTTGACTTCCCAGAATAAAAAAAAAAATGTTAGAAATAAATTTCTTTTGTATATAAGCCATCAAGTTTGTGATATTTTGTTTTAGCAGTCCAGATGGGCTGAGATACCAGTTTTCATTATACACTCTGCTTTCTGTGTATATTTTTCCTTCCTCTTCACTTGACTTTCATAGGGAAGAAAGGAGAGAGGAAAATTTTATAGAACAAAAACCCGCAACAGCAACAACAGTAAAAGGCAGGCTTGTCCAATACCACAATGACAGAGGAAACATACCAAGTCTGGTTCAACTCAGTCTTAACAAAGCACCTCCTTCAGGCAGCTACGGAGCTACAGCCCCTGGGAGCTTGACTCGTAATTTTCCAGCAAAATATTATTTTATGCTACTTATCTTTCCTTTCTCATAGCTAACTGTAAAATTCTTTCCATATCAAAAATAGCAATTCCTCTTTGTGTAATTATCTTTTTCCAAGTAATTGAGAGGACCCTTAAGATATTCTAGCATCCCATAACCTTAAAGGATTTGTGTTCTTTTGTTTTCATTTCTCTTTCTATTCCTTACGTGCATAGATGGTAATGGCAGAGTAAGGAGTAGGGGCACAGTGGAATAAAAATTAGAAACAGTAAAATGATTCTTCTTAGCACTTATTTATTGTCATGAAAGATATTGTGAGTTTTTCATATCATGGAAAGTTATGATCAATAGGTGATATTTCCAATAATTATTCTTAATGATGTGGTAACTGACAAGCCCAACTTTGTAGAAGTTGTATTTATTTCCAATCTTCCAGAGTGTACAGGATGTTGGCAGGCTGGGCAACACCATGATCTTAGCCGTATTACCCACTTTTCTGATCGTGTTCCCTCTCTTGTTGCCCTTCTCACACATCTCCTTGCTATTTTTTAGCTCTGAATTTTTATCCTAGAGACTTTACATTTTCTATCCCTTGTACTTGTTCTTCTAGGACTGACACTAAAGTTATACGGTCATTATAGTTATACAGGTGAAAAAATGTTGAGAAAAAAGTTTAAGCATGTTCTTTCTATGAACTCCAGGAATGTTAGTTTTTTGTCAATACATCAGAAAATGATAAATTAATTTATATTTAGTCAATATATTTGCAAATAATTGAAATTGCTGTGTCAGCAACTAGAAGTAGTAGACATTTTATTTTGTACCTGACTGGAATCACATAAATTACAGCAGACAAATCCCATAACATCTCAGAATATTAGTTTTCTTTAAAACTATTGGTTTTCTTTAAAACAATTTTAAATATTGGTTTTCTTTAAAATTAAGCCATTGGAAACTTCCTATTCATTTAACTTTAGTAGGAAGTAAAGCTAAGCAGCTAACACATAGTTATTTCATCTTATTTTTTGGAAAAATTGTGTCCAGAAAATGTTATTATTTTAGAACTTTATACATGAAAGTTGAAGACATAAAGTTTTTGCCTGCATAGTAAGTAAAATGATTATATATTTTGACTTACCTTAAATATGTACGAGTCTTACAATTTTTTATAGCCTAATAATTATCTGACCTAAAATTGTAATGAAACCACAAAGTAACATTGTTGCAGCTATTTAATATGATATTAGTTTTCAAAAAGGAGGATAATTAAAGGAGAGAAAAAGCTTTCCAAATGTCCTATTATATGTCCTAGATTTATATTTTCAATTTTATTCAGTTTAGTATCATCATATCAAATCCCAAGAAATTTAAAATTGTTACTTATAATTTCTTCTTTCATTTGACTATATTAAATATATATAGTTTAACTGAAAGTAAAAAAGATCCTGACTAAGCTAAAGTTTTATAAACATTTTCAGAGGGGCAAATAAGGTTAAGAAAGTGGAAGATAGGAAAATACATTTCTTGGCTGGAGAGGTTGTTAAATATGTGAACAAGTTCCTAAAGGAGTTTGTAGAACTGGAAGACTTTAGAAAACTAAAATATTATCCTATCTACAGTACAGGTAATATGTTGGGTGAGATTATGACTAAAGGCAAAATAATAGATCTAATGAATACAAATGGTATTTTTCAGCCCTGTGGGTTTAGGATTTATTTTGTAGGCTATGATAAAATCAGATTTAAAAGTCATACCTTATTATAAAGTCCAACTGGAGAAGGGATTTGATTGTGAGATATTTTTGAGCAAGAAAAATGAGAGGAAATTATTGTCTACTTCACATTAATGCAGTCAGTCTCTACTGTATACAAAACAAGAGATTTATATTCCAAGAACACTTGTGAAATATTGTGGAAAATGTTCAATGTATGCAGCCGGGAGGGAAAAAAAAAAGTGGCAACAGAATTTCTCTTATGCAGAAAGGCTGTCTGGGTTTAGTAAAATACTTTGGTGGTTCATTTTGGCTGTAGAAAATTAATACATAGAATGTCCTCTGTGGGCTGGGCATGAGACAAGTGCACAGATCATCAGGAAAAAATTTTTGGACAAACTGCAAGTAAGTAAAGGAAGAGGTGGTGACATCTAAGTGGAAAAAGAGGGTCCAGAACCAGCGATAGCCCCAGGACCAGGGCATGTGTTCTGCCCTAGCCTAGGCGTCAGCCTTTTCCCACCCTTCTTTGAAAAGTTCTAATACCCCCTCCAGTGCCTGGGACATAGCCTGCAGTTTTCTCAGTGCAACACCATGAACCCTGAGAAGAATCTGCATAGACCCAGGGTTCTTTTACTCCCTTTAAGCCCTCTCTGACATTCTCCATACCAGATCCCACTAGGATCAACCAGATGCCCAGAAGAGCTCCAGGACTTTTCAGGATCCAAGGGATGGCACGGGGGACCAATCCTCTCACTGGTTGGATTGTAATTTTCTGCAAAATCATAAGAAATGGAGTTATACAAAATGGTGCTGATTGCTCATTTAGGTGATGATTATTGGAGTGCAGAGCTCTGGGTTATTGACATTTAAATCTTGTGCTTGTGCTTGAGCTATGAGTCAGGGATCAAAGACACACATTCATTATGAAAGTATGTCTTTCTCTGGTCTGTGGTACTGAGGAACTGCAAGAATAGCAGCAAGCATCCCTTACTCTGTGGGACACCAGTGCTGGCACCCAGGGCAGTGAACACACCACTGCAGTCAGCTCCTGACCACACGTCCACCAGTCCTCTAAGGGTGGCTGCACTTATGTCTTCTGAGTTTTTGAGATCATTGCTCTTACACAAAGGGGCCTTAACACATGAGGGATATAGATAAGTTTCAGACTATTTTCCCTGATGTATCCTCCCCTCTAGTAGTGATATGTGGATGACAGCTATGAAGTCAACATTGAAAGAGATCAAATCCTGAAAGTACAACAAATATAACCTAAAGAGTGCAAGAAAAAATACAGATGAAAAATGTGCCATTTAGATTTACTGCTCTAAAATTCAGAATTGTATATTTAATATAACCCCAAACTGAGCTACTATTCATTTTTTTTTTTTTTTTTTTTTGCATGACCTTGGTGAGACTTTTATTTGTGGTCATCATGAACAAAGCATAGTAGCAACCTTTGAAGGAGTCACTAGAGACAGTATTCATGGGTGGCACAATGTGAGATGGAGCATCATGTATAATGATGAAATGAAACTTTAAATAAATGGTTTTAGGGACTCGTAGGGGCAAGAAGTTATCTACTGTTTCAATAAAAATCATTTCTACAGAGTGGCCACATTTTTTTCGCTTTTTCTCATTGTGTTGGAAATAAAGTTAGTGTGGTAGGTAGAATTCTAAGCTAGACCCTGGTGACACTTGACATTGAATTATCTCCTCTCTGAGTGTGGGTGCAACCTGTAAACATGAAGAGATATCATTACTGTGATTATGTTACAATATAGCAATGGGAAAACGCTCTTGGTGGGCCTGAGACAAACAGGTGAGCCCTTTAAAAGATAAATGTTTTGCTGGTGGCGGTGCCTCGCTTCTATAATCCCAGCACTTTGGGAGGCGAGGTGAGAGGAATGCCTGAGCCCACAGGTTTGAGACCAGCCTGGACAACTTGGCAAGACCTCATCTCTACAATAAATCAAAAAATTAGCCAGGCGTGGTGGCAGGTACCTGTAGTTCCAGCTACTTGGAACACTGAGGCAGAAGGATCGCCTGAGCCCAACAGTTCTAAGCTGCGGTGGTCAAGAGCATACAACTGCTTTCCAGCCCAGGCAAGAGAGAGTGAGACTCCAACTCAAAAAAAAAAAAAAAAGATGAATGTTTTCGCTCACTGGTTGTAGAAGAGGAAGTCAGAGAGAGAGGTGCTTTGGTTGCCTTGGAAGAAAGCAGACATCCATATTGTAAGCTGTCTATAGAAGTAATATGATTATGAACTCCAAGTGACCTGGTGGTGCTGAAATCCATCTATAGCCAACATCTATCAGGAAAACAGAGTTCAGTCCTACACTCTGAAGAAAATAAATTCTGCCATTAACCAGTGACTTTGGAAAAGAACACTGAGCCCCAAATGATAGCCATAGTTCTGTCTACACCTTAATTTCAACCCTGCCACAACTTCAACAGATAATGCAGTTGTACAGTATCTGGAGTTCTGACCTTTGAGAATGGAGACATAAATCTGTGTTGTTTTAAGTTGCTAATTTTGTGGCATTTTTTAAATGCAGCAATAGAAAATGATATAACCAGCAGTAGCATAAATGACAAAGTACATGCAGAAATGATTCTTGGACCTGCATCAGTACATTTAGTATCAGGATACTATGACAAGTCTTCAAGTGTACTATTAGGACAATAAACAAGTACCTATGGGCTACTTTGTTACCCATCAGTATAAACATTCATTAATAAATCATGACACTCACACAGACCAGGACATTTTAACACATTAAAAAAATCAAATTGGTCATATGGACAAAACCCCTGCCAAAAGTATTTGTCCAGAACTATGCACGCCCCAGAGGTATAACTGCACCTTGATTTTGAATTTCATAAACCTCTTCATTAAGATTCAATTTAAGTTGAGCTTTCAGTTACTTGCAGCCCAAGCAAACTAAATAATATATGTTTGCTAAAATAAATGTTAATTATTTGAGTAGATAAATAATAAGCTGATGTTTATTTAAATTATAGGTTCCTATATTGTTTAACTGTCAATTTTGCCAATATAAATATTTAATCAATGTGCTTTTAAAATTTACTCCTATACTTTTTTTCCCCATGTAACTTGGAATACAATGATAATTTGATAATTTTACCATATGGCCTTATTGTATTGGCATAACCCCAAACCTACAGAGTCATAAAAAATGGGATGTTTTAATTGTTTGTAATGCCAAGTAGGCACTTTCAGGAGTTGTGGTTCTATTTATATATCATCTGAGATGCTTGGGAAAAAAATCCTCTTATGTAGCCAAGGCATTGCATCTTTATTTCTTAAAATCACTTAATTGTATCTTGGAATCAATATCACATAACTTAGTCTATTTCTTTCAAATCCTAAGGA
This sequence comes from Cephalopachus bancanus, assembly GCA_027257055.1. Taxonomy (NCBI): domain Eukaryota; kingdom Metazoa; phylum Chordata; class Mammalia; order Primates; family Tarsiidae; genus Cephalopachus; species Cephalopachus bancanus. The sequence continues at coordinate 14,198,530 of JAPVLO010000108.1, read as the reverse complement.
CAATGGGGCCCCACTGGATTAGACTATCATTATCAAAGATGGGTATAGAAAGGAAAGGTCAAATTCTTGAAAAAGATTTTTTCATGTAGTTATATCTCTAAAATACTAAAATTTTAACAAAAGCTTTAATTATAATGTAACTATGAAATTTACATATTTCAGAATGTCTAGCACCTATTTTGATAGCTATATTAGCTATTTTGATATTTCACATCAGATAATTCCATATATAAATAAATGAAACCTTCTAATATTGAAATTTCAGCAGACTATAACACAGAGTTTTTAAATATAGCCTATTATTGGTGAGCATTTTAATAAGTGATACCCTTACCATACATACCATTTTCAATAGTAAAATGTATATAATATAAAATTTCCAAATTTTGGTTTCAAAATGATCTCTCTACAACATGTCTCTTTCAAAGATATTCCTTATTCACTTATTGTTAAAGTATTATTTACATATTGAAGAAAACATTTTAAAATAAACTTGCTGTGTACTATATCTCTGTCCTTTGCTATCATAGAGAAAGTCAGCAAATATAGAAAACAAATTTCCTTTTTTAATCTCGTAGATGCTTCATCACAAACAGCCCAAAATTACAGGCTCAAAACTGCATTTTTTTTTCCTCACAGGCAAGTGATCACCAGTATTCTACCACTCTATATTTCAGTTGATTAATATATGTTCATCAGCATTTTATTAGCTTATTCATTAATTAATTTTGCCAGAAATTTATCATCTCATCTGTGAAATACCTAGAGAATATTTTTACAAGTTTTAATTCTTAAAGAACTTATAGTTAACCTTAAGATATAATTGTGCTGTATCGTAAATTCTACTCTTTTTCATTTTTTCAATTGCTGAAAATTGGGTATAAATTTGATGTTACTGAAATTTCATCAGTAACCCTGCTAAAACTCTTCCTCATCATCAATACATGTGACAATTCTAATTTATTTGGAAATTATTAAATCAGACTTTCATCATTACTATATATGCTGAATAAGGTCCCAAGCAAAGGAATATAATGCAAGAACCTAGCACTTCTGAGACCATACTCTACTAAGGAACACATTTTGACACAGAAAAAATAGCAATAATAGAAGCCAACAACGCTATAGGCTTTCCTTAGAAAATATTTACTAAGCCCCATTAGTATGTTAAAAAATAAGTGCCGTAAGTTTATAAATGAATGAGTGCACTGATATGACCAGAAATAATTATCTGCCAAAGAGAGATTAGAAGTGGCCTTCAAATATGAAGAGTGTTTAGAGATGTGCAGAGGAACGGAATAGGCATTTCACACAGTCAGAGCAACAGAGTGAGGGACCAGACCTAGAAATACAGATGGTAGATTGCAATCAGTGAATGGACCACTGAAAAGTGTACATCTGCAGCTAATAATATAATAACTTCAAGCTGGCTCAAAAGCTGTAACTTGTAGGTTCTCTACTGATATTTTTCTTTACAAATTTACTCTTCCGGCCGGGCCCGGTGGCTCAACCTGCAATCCCAGCACTTTGGGAGGCCGAGAAGAGTGGATTGCCTGAGCCGGCAGGTTCACCCACCCGGGCAACTTGGCGAGACCTCATCTCTACAATAAATCAAAAATTAGCCGGGCGTGATAGCGCGCGCCTGTAGTTCCAGCTACTTGGAAGGCTGAGGCGGAAGGATCACCGGAGCCCAGCAGGTCGAGGCTGCGGTGGCAGGGAGCGGCCACTGCACTCCAGTCTGGGCGACAGAGTGAGACTCCAACTCACTAAAAAAGAAAAAAAATTACTCTTCAAAAACCTTGAAATGCTCAAACATTCCTGCCACAGAGGTGCCTCACGACGTCTTATATAGTAAAAACAAAATAATGTTCAGGATGTTTTTATTGGGGAAGCAAATTAACATGAATGAAACAAACATGTTGTAAGTGTCAGACTGAATTAATTTAAAAAAACTGAGCCTGTGACTCAACTATCAACATTATCAAAAGGTTTCCCACTGAGTAGCAAATATGTGTTTTGTTTGTTTACCAAATGGAGAGTTGAGTTTAACAGACTTGTTCACACTGACAATACCGGAAATAGCTTGATATGGAACTAACATGCCAACTTGCTGCGTGTTCACGAGTTCTTGAGGTTGCTTGCTTGTGCCACCTTTTCTTTTACTACTTAGGTGGAGTTGGCTTAAATTAACTCTCCATAAGGGGTAGAGGGAAATATTTTGTTTCTGGTGCCCCTAGAGATCCCTGGTGATATGGAAGAGAGATCACTTTCATATATTTCCCCTGAGGACATCAAACTCTAAATCTCTGCTTTTGCCTATTTAGCTCTCTTCTGGATTTTTAAAAATTCTTAACCAACAGTCCATTTCCTATATTTTCAGTAGTATCCATCGTGTCACTTCCCACAAGCTGTCTCCTCTCAGGGACCTGGACCCAAGACTGTGTGTATATCAGTCTTTCCTCAACTTTCAGGCAGCCAAGAAATTTTTCAAAAGAGTTTGACAAAGCAATAAAGAATGTGTTAAAATGTCCTTAAACTTTTCTGCTTCTAAGAAAGTTTCCCTAATCAATTATTTAATGCAGTTTCCAATCTCTCACCAACACTACTACTGATATTAATAATAGTCTAATGCAGGGGTCCCCACCCCCAGGCCACAGACTGATATTGGTCCATGGCCTGTTAGGAACTAGTCCACAAAGCTGGAGATGAATGGTGGGCCAGTGGAGCTCTGTCTCCTGTCAGATCAGCAGTGGTATTAAATTCTCTAGGAGCACCAACCCTATTGTAAACTGCTCATATGAAGGATCTAGTTGTGCTCCTTATGAGAATATAATACCTGATGATCACCCCAAAGCCCTCTCCCCCATGGAAAGATTATCTTACAAGAAACTAGTGCCTGATGCTAAAAAGGTTGGGGGCCTCTGGAATAATGAGTTAGTTTTGCCTCTGAAATAAAATTATAATAACAATAACAAAACTTGGGGGCTAGGCACTGTGACTCACATCTGTAATCCCAGCACTTTGGAATGTCAAGGCAGGAAGATCACTTGAGGCCAGGAGTATGAGACCATCCTGGACAACAAAGCAAGTCTCTATTTCTAAAGAAGAAAATAAAAAATTAGTCAGGCCCGGTGGTGTACCACTGTAGCCCCAGATACTCCGAAAGTGAGGATGGAAGTATTATTTGAGCCCAGGAGTATGAGACCAGTCTGAGCAATACAGCAAGGATCTATCTCTTAAGTAAGTAAATAAATACACAAAAATAAAGTCAATAGTTATGGTGCAATAGGTTAGTAGTAATGATAATAATAGCCAATCATTACTAAGCACTCTAAATGATTTATTAGATTTCACACTCTCTCAATGATGTAATTACTATTATATTTCCATTTTGAAGACAAGCAAAATGAAATGCAAAGAGATTAATTTGTCCAGAATCTCATGGCAGTGAGTAAGAAGAGAAAATTAGAAAGCAAATTTCAGATCACATGATTACATTGACCATATTCTGGGCAGGACTGGCACAAGGGTATGTGGAGCTGTGAGCAATTTATATACCATATACCATATATATATATATGGTTCCCACAAATTTATATATGTATATATTTTCAGAGAATATATATATATATATATTATTCTCTGAGGGCTTTGTACATGTACATATATACATATGTATGCACACAATTGGATTTTTATAAAAGTATTAAAACTGCATGGAACCATTTGAGACAAAGCAATTTATTAAAGAGGATTTAAATTAATGAGCAGAATGTATATATATATGAGGGTATATGCATTTGTTTATTGCCCTATCAATGCACAGGAAGATTCTTTGTAGTATTCTAAACCATCTTCTTATTCAGGTCTAGGGATCAATGATTCATACTCTGATTTTCAAAGGCTCCATTCCTTGCTAATTTCATAATGCCCACCACGAAAGAAAGGTAGTAATACGACTGTTTCACATAATGACATGGTCCTAATCAGCCTGTTTGAATGGAAACAACATGGATCTTTTTTGCCTGTGTAGTTTTCTGGTATCACTTATTGAAAGCTGCCCACATAATTCCTCATGAACTGCAATCATTCACTGTGTCACTCATGAATACTGGCTTCAGATGACTTTCTCGAAGGTTGTGAATGTGCTTCATTGATGATGAACACTAATGCAATTTTATTCAGAGTATGCAGGAAAATTGAATGAGAAATAGTTTACTGGTCATGTTATACCTAGTGTTAGGAATTTATAGTGTAAATGTAGAAGAACTACATCTTTAACCATATCTTACGTTGAACTCTTTAGTCAGCAGTCATTGCATTTGTGGACTGTACTCTCTTTCAATGTTAATATCACATACTACTTTTCTACAAACCATCATGGAGGAAGGTCATGGGGACTAGATGAAGGGCTTGAAAAGGAACTAGAAGAATCTCCAATTTATCCAAATAATGCCCCTTACTTTTCCAGCTCAGTTTATGACCTACTTGAGAAAGTACAACATCACATTGATCAGAAGCAAGGTATATGGCATTGTTTGGAAAAGTCCGTTGGCACTGTGGAAAAATACTGCCTAAAAAACCCTCAGAGAATGAAGATATGGCCATTCCTAGGGGCTTACTTGACAGGGGTCAAGGAGCCTGTGGTGGAGGTGGCTGAGCTGCCTTCAGTGGCAGTAGTGGAGAGCACATAGAGGGGTGTCTGCCTCCTCCCCGGCTGTAGTTGAGAACTATACTCAGAGGCAGAAACTTAATTGGAACACAGATGGGCAAGAATTGTCCCATGAGCCTAACCACAACTTAAGCCACAGGGTTGGTGGTGGACAATCAGTAATCCAGAGTCCTGCATTAATCCTGTCACTGAGAGTCACTAAAAATTACTGCATCAGCAACGCCTTTTGTTTCCCAGTAAGAGGCACTCTGGCTAGGAAACTAAGCTCCCAACAACGTTTCTGAAGCAGACTAACTTTGTATTCTTTAGTAGCATTAGAGTTTTCCTATCAACTTAACATAATATTATTAAAGATAAATGATAAAAGATAATAAAAAATTAACCTAAAAACTCAAAATTAATCGTATTATAAAAATATGTTAAATTCACTGCCAAATGACAATAAAGAATAAAGTTGTAATAAATAAAATTGATAAAGCTAAATGGGAAACATAAATAAATGAACAGATGCGTCAGGATTCATCCATTTGAATCACTTCATTTCGACCACTGTGTAACCGATTATTTTGTGCCATATTAATATTTTTTCTTTTATTTACCATAATATAATGTCACTTCTTCATGCAAATTTAGGTTTGCATCAGTGAATTATCTTGCCCTGATACGAGCCATTGGTATAGTTCATGGTGATGGGGGTAAATGCAAGAGAAAGATTAGCTAGAATTCTTGAGTCCCTTTTGGATGGTAACAAAGATGCATACTTGGCTATAATGCAATGGCGCTGTTTTTATTTTTTAATTATTTCACTTATAATTTACTTTTGATGACAATAAAGAAACATTTTTTACCTTCTATTTAAATAGAATATAGGTCTTTTAGATTGTATGTCAGGGGAAGGGGTAAGATGGCAACAGATCTGGCCAGAATGTGAGATTCTCTGAGTGAGTATACAAAAGAAATAATCTTCCTCTATTTGTGTGTGCAAGTGGGTGAGTGAATGTTCTAGTGATGAGAGACAGAGAATCAAGTGCCTGGGGCCTCTCTGAACAAATGGCTGCAATTTGCCACTGTTCTAAATTTGGCACCCACTGCTTGTAGAAGGACCACCATCCCCGGGACATCTCTTGAGAAAAGGCAGAAGAGATCATCTGCCTCTCAACACCTGGCAGCTGGCCTATACCACTACCTGTAGCAACAGACCATACACTGGTAGCAGGGAACATGGAGAAAGCACAGGGAGGAAATCTGGAACTGAGCCCTATTAGAGGAGAAAACACAGACCACTGCCTCATTTGCTGTTCCAGGACTGGGAAGAGACCTGCTTTATCTCGACCAATTCTGACCAGCCTGTATCCCCAGCAGCCAGCATCCTGAGACTGAGGGGTGATCTCTGTGCCCCTCTGAAATTGATCATCATCTTTCCAGAGAGAATATTCAAATGCATGATACTGGAGAGACAGACACACCATCACCACATTGGACCAAATACAGAAGCATGAGATTGGAGCATGATACCTAGCAGCAGACAAGTTGGGAGCTTTTTGCAGGAAGAAATGCTGGAGTAAGCTGAATTTTGGCAGTGAGAACTGCAGAGGGAATGCAACGAGGAAGCCTGTGGCAGAGTCCCATGGAAGCAGCAGGGAGAGGCCACCTTGAATCTGGAGTGAGCTCCAGAATCTTGCCATCAGGTCCCAAGATCCAGAGACTGGTAACTGTTAGAGAAGGAGATATTGACCCCATTAATGGCAGGAAAAGCAGCTGACAGAGAAACTGAGCAGACTCTCTAATGCCTGGGCAGAGAACCGCTCCAGGGTGGTCTCCGCAGAACAGCATAACTATATCTTGAGACCAGGCATTGATATCTGTGTTGCACTGAGGCTGCTGCTTGTGACCTCAGAGAACATTGCCCCAGTGCACAAGCCCTGGTGGGTAACAGCAGATGAAGAACCCCAGATAATAGATGATCCATTCCCTGAGTGATAGATGCAGAGCATGGAACTGACCAAGAAGGAGTCTGGAGAGTGGTTAGCTGACTTTTCCCTTCTCCTAGTAATAAGCAAATGAGATGGGGAGGGCAGGGCAGAGACAGGAGTCCCCATTCCCCCACCATGAACTGGATAGCCCGGGAGTTGTGACCATGCCTGGGAGAGGAAGGAAAAGGGTGAAATCCTGAGGATGTTGTGTCAAGTTATTTCAGTCTCCTACCCTCACATGGGCATGCGCTGGCTACCAATTGCAGGCAACAGGGGATAAAAATTCTAGCATCTTAAGTTCCAACAGCAAAGAAGGAACCTGCAGTAACAGACCTGCAGTCGCAGAACCCATCACAAGAGGGAACCCTCCCTCTCAAAGGGACATACAAAAGCTGAGAACTCTTTATCAACTGTTTGTTTTTTATTTTTTTTTTGAGGGGCTTGTTGGTTTGTTTGATGTGTTATCTCATTTAGTTGTTTTGTTTGTAGGTTGGTCTTTTCTTTTCTTTCCTCCTTCCATTTCTTTCTCTTTGTTCATTCTGTTTTTCTTTTTAAATTATTTTCTTAAGCTGGGTTCAGTGGCTCAGCCTGTAATCCCACGCCTTTGGGAGGCTGAGGTGAGTGGATTGCCTGAGCCCGTGGGTTCGAGACCCGCCTGGGCAGCGAGACCTCATCTCTACAATAAATCAAAAAATCAGCCGGGTGTAGCGGCGCGCGCCTGTAATTCCGGCTACATGGAAGGCTGAGGCGGAAGGATCGCCGGAGCCCAGTGGGTCGAGGCCGCGGTGGCCGGGAGCGGCCACTGCACTCCAGTCTGGGCAACAGAGTGAGACTCCAACTCAAACAAACAAACAAACAAACAAACAAAAATTATTTTCTTTTGTTCTTTTTTTGTTGTTGTTCTTTCTCCCTCTCTTCCTTTGTTTGCTCCTCCTTCCCTCTCTTTTCCCTCTTATATCCTGTCTTAGACTCAGAGGCTATCCAAGCATATCCACTGTAAGGTCATATTGTGCAGAAATGGAGAATGAGTCCCCGCTGGCCCATTCACCAGATACCAAACATTATGACCTGCCAATAGGCTCCAAATCCTTGCAACCCCACTCCCCATCTCCTAGTAAGTACTCAAAATTTTAAACAGACAGCACAACACCACACTCCAGCCCTACTTCATAATTCAACAAACCTGGAGCCCTGGATCAAGAAAAGACAAAAGGTAGAGCAAATATCAGAAGTGATTGCTTCTTCATTTCCCACTGAACAATGGAATTAAAGAGAACGATAAGAGAACTGCCCCAAATGAAGACACACCAACAAAGAACTGCTGGTAACCATCAGAACCCCAGCAAAGAGTGCTAGAAAGAACAGTTGCTGGGGCACAAACAATGACTACCTCTGAGAATGACAGTACCCAGAAGGTACTTATGGAGGTCAGGGAATCACTGGATAGAATGAATAAAAATTTAAAAATGCAAGGACTAAAACTAAATGAAATTGCAACAGAACTGGACAAACTCAAGAAGGCATACTTAGAAATGACATAATTAAAGAACTCCATGCAAGAAATAAAAAACTGACAAGCACGGGAAGCAGAATTGACAAAGCAGAAGAAAGAATCTCAGAGCTGGAAGATCAAAATATGAAATTAATCCAATCTATTAAAAATATAGAAAAAAACTTAAGAAGAAACTCTCCAAGAGATTTGCAATTTTATCAAGAAACCAAATATACATCTGATTGGAATATCTGAAATAGAGAAACATAAAGCACCCTGGAGCAAACATTCAATGAGGTCATTCAAGAAAACTTCCCTCATCAGGACAGAGAGATGACTATATAAGCACAAGAGATTCAGAGAATCCTTGCAAGATATCTTATTGGAAGACCAATCCCTAGACATATAATAATTCACCTATACAAAGTAAATATAAAAACAAAAATCCTAAAAGCAGTAAGGACAAAGGTCAGACTGCCTACAAGGGGAGACTATTCAGAACTGCCGCAGACTTATCTGCAGAACACCACAGGGCAAAAGGAATTGGACACCAATACTTAATGTCCTAAAGATAAACAATTTCAAACAAGAATTTCCTACCCAGTCAAGATAAACTTCATCAGCAATGGAGAATTAAAATCCTTTCCAGACATTCAATTCTTAAGATAATATGCTGCTTTTAGACCAGTTCAACAGGAGATGCTTAAAAAAGTGCTGTGCAAAGAAGAAAAGGGAAACAAAAGAAAGATCATATACTTCACATGATCACAAGCACAGAAGCAGCAGAACACACAAATACTCACAAAAATGAAAATGCACACATATATGAACACAAAAGCTGAACGAAAACAAAACAACCATATAAGAACATTATAACACGGACAAACTCTCACATTTCAATAATCATCCTGAATGTGAATAGACTAAATGCACCACTGAAAAGACATAGAATGGCAAACTGGATTTAAAAAACACAACCCAATAATTACTGTTCCCTAGAAACTTATCTTACCACAAAGGACACCCACAACCTCAAAGGATGGGAATGAAAAACCTCAAAGTTAGAAGATGGAAAACAAATTTTCAGGCAAACTGATCACAAAGTAAGGCAGGAGTTATGATTTTTTTTGTTTGGATTTGGAGTCTCACTCTGTTGCCCAGACTGGAGTGCAGTGGCTGCTCCTGGCCACTGCAGCCTCGACCTGCTGGGCTCAGGCGATCCTTACGCCTCAGCCTTCCAAGTAGCCGGAATTACAGGCATGGGCTACCTCGCCCGGCTGTTTTTTTAAATTTATTGTAGAGATGAGGTCTCGCTGCCCAGGCAGGTCTTGAACTTGTGGGCTCAGGCAATCCACTCACCTCAGCCTCCCAAAGGCGCGGGATTACAGGCTGAGCCGCCGAGCCCGGCTAGTAGTTTTGATCTTAATATCAGACAAAACAACCTTTAAGTTATCAAAAATTAGAAAAGATATGAAAGGACCCTACATAATGATAAAAGTTTTGTCCATCAACAAAGAATATCCATCCTAAACTTATATGCACCTAACACAGGAGCACTAGCTTTTTTTTTTTTTTTTGAGTTGGAGTCTCACTCTGTCACCCAGACTGGAATGCAGTGGCCACTCCCGGCCACCGCAGCCTCGCCTGCTGGGCTCCGCGATCCTTCCGCCTCAACCTTCCGAGTAGCCGGAATTACAGGCATGCACTACCATGCCCAGCTTATTTTTTGATTTATTGTAGAGATGAGGTCTCACTGCCCAGGCGGGTCTCGAACCCGCGGGTTCAGGCAATCCATTCATCTCAGCCTCCCAAAGGCGTGGGATTACAGGCTGAGCCACCGAGCCCGGCTAGCACCAGCTTTTATAAAACAGCCACCAATAAACAAAAAAGGATACTGACTCTAACACTATTAATGCTGGGGACTTGAATATCACACTAACAACCCTAGATAGATCATCAAGGCAAAAAAATCAACAAAGAGATCTGGAACCACAACTTGACACTTGACCAAATGAACTTAGTAGATACCTAAAGAACAATCCACCCAACAACCACAGAATATATGTTCTACTCATCACCATATGAAACATATTCCAAGATCCACCACATTCTCTGCCAAAAATCAAGCATAAACAAATTTCACAAGATAGAAATACTGCCACACACCTTCTCAGATCACATTGGAATAAAAATAAATATCACCACCAAAAAAATTGTGCCCAAACCCACAAAGACATGGACACTAAACAGCATGATTATGAACAACTCCTGGGTCAACACATAAAACAAAACAGAAATCAAAAGATTACTGGAAACAAATGTAAACAAAGAAATATCTTACCAAAACGTCTCGCATGACATGGACACAGTAGTAAGAGGGGAAGTTATATCTCTACAAACACATCAAAAAAATAGAAAGAGAGCAAGTTACCAGTCTAACAAATCACCTAAGGGAGCTGGAAAGGCAAGACCACCAAAACCCTAAATTCAGCAGAAGACTCCACATAACCAAAGTAAAATCCCAAATACAGGACACCGACAAAAATACCAGGAAAAAAATCAACAAAACAAAAAGCTTGTTCTTCGAAAGGATAAACAAGATTGATAGGCCCTAGCCAGAATGACCAAGAAAATAAGAGAAAAAGCCTAAATAAACACAGTCAAAAATGAGAAAAATTAAGTCACAACTGACCCCAAAGAAATACAAATTATTGGCCGGGCTCGGTGGCTCAACCTGTAATCCCAGCACTTTGGGAGGCCGAGGTGAGTGGATTGCCTGAGCCCGTGGGTTCGAGAACCGCCTGGGCAACTTGAAAAGACCTCATCTCTACAATAAATTTTTAAAAAATCAGCCGGGTGGGGTAGCGCGCGCCTGTAGTTCCAGCTACTTGAAAGGCTGAGGTCGAAGGATCGCTGGAGCCCAGCAGGTGGAGGCTGTGGTGGCTGGGAGCGGCCTTTGCACTCCAATCTGGGTGACAGAGTGAGACTCCAACTCAAAAAAAAAAGAAATACAAATTATTACCAGAGAATACTATGCACACCTGTATGGAAACTAATTCAATAATCTAAATGAAATGAAGGATATATATATATTTTTTTGAGTTGGAGTCTCACTCTGTCGCCCAGACTGCAGTGCAGTGGCCGCTGCCGGCCACCGCAGCCTCCACCTGCCGGGCTCTGGCGATCCTTCCGCCTCAGCCTTCCGAGTAGCCGGAATTACAGGCATGCGCTACCACACCTGGCTAATTTTTTGATGTATCGTAGAGGTGAGGTCTCACTGCCCAGGCGGGTCTCAAACCCGCGGGCTTAGGCAATTCACTCACCTCAGCCTCCCAAAGGCGCGGGATTACAGGCTGAGCCACCGAGCCCGGCTATGAAGGATATTTTGATATCACACAACATACCAAGGTTAAAACAAAAAGAAATTGAGATCCTATATAGACCAACAGCAAACCAGGAAATTGACTCTATCATAAGAAAACTACCTACAAAACAACAACAACAACAAAAAACCCACCAAAAACCCTGGACCTGATGGATTTCCAGCAGAATTCCACAAAACATACAAGGAGAAAAATTCCAATCCTATTGAAAGTATTCCAGGCAATTAAGAAAGATGGAACTCTCCCCAAATCACTTTATGATGCTAACATCACACTGATACCCAAACTGGGCAAACATACAACAAAGAAAGAAAACTACAGGTCAATGTCCCAAATGAACATAGATGCAAAAATTCTCAACAAGATTCTAGCAAATTGGATCCAACAACACATCTCAAAAAAAGTCCACCATGACCAAGTAGGCTACACTCCCAGGATGCAAGGCAGGTTCAACATCCACAAGACCATAAATGTAATTAAATACATTAACAAATATAAAAACAAGAACTATGTGGTTATGTCATTAGATACAGAAAAGCTTTTGAGAAAATCCAGCTTCCTTTCTTGACAAAAACCCTTGAACACTTAAGCATAGAGGGAATATACCTCAAAATAGTAAGAGCCATCTATAATAAATCCACACCCAAACCTTTCTTTCCATTTAGCAATATGAAAACCAGAACAAGAAAAGGTTGCCCACTCTCTCCTCTCCTGTTCAACATAGTGTTGGAAGTCCTAGATAGAGCAATCAGACAACAGAAGGAAATTAGGGGTATCTAAATAGTAAAAGAAGTGAAGTAATCCCTCTTTGCTGATGAGATAATCCTATATCTGGAAAATTCAAGAGAATCTGTCAAAAACCTCCTTGCACTGAGAAAGGACTTTGGCAAAGCCTCAGGTTACAAAATAAACATGCAAAAGACTGTCACATCCATATACACCAAGAACAAACAGGTAGAGAACCAAATAAAAAGCACAATCACATTCACAATAGCAACAACAAAATGAAAAGAATTACCTCAGCATCTTCCTAACCACAGAAGTGAAAGATCTTTACAATGAAAACTACAAAACACAGCTCAAAGAAGCCAAAGATGACACAAACAAATGGAAAAAATATTCCATGCTCAGGATTTGAAGAATCAACATTGTTAAAATGTCTGTCCTACCAAAGGCAATATACAGATTCAATGCTATATCAATTAAATTACCAACATAATTCTTCTCAGACCTAGAAATGACAATACAGAAATTCATATGGAAACATAAATGACCATGAACAGCCAAAACAATCCTTAACAAAAGAATCAAAGCCAGAGGTATCACACTTCCAGACTTCAAACTTTACTATAAGACTACAATAATCAAAACAACCAGGAATTGGTACAATAGCAGGCCTAAAGACCAGTGGAACAGGATAGATATTCTGGAAGCAAAACCTCATTTTCCCAATCAACTCATCTTTGACAAAGCCTCCAACAACAACCACTGGGGAGAAACGAACCTATTCAGTAAATGGTTCTGGGAAAACTGGCTGACCACATGCAGAAGAAAGAAATAGGACCCTTACCTACACCATACACACAAATCAACTCCAAATGGATCGAAGACCTAAACATAAAACCTCAAACTTTAAGAATCTTAGAAATGCAAGAGATACCCTTGTGGAAATTGGAATAGGCAACCAATTCCTGATCAAAACCCCAAAAGCCCATGCCATAAGAGATAAGATTGACAAGTGGGACCTTATCAAACTGGAAATTCTCTGCAAAGCAAAGTAAACCAGCAAGAGTGAGGAGACAACCTGCAGAATGAGAAAAAAATATTAGTCAATTGCATATCTGACAAAAGCCTAACATCCAGGGTATATAAGGAACTCAAATGTGCCAAAAGTAACAAAACAAACAGCTCCATTAAAAAGTGGGCAAAAGACCAGAACAGACACTTTTCAAAAGAAAACATATGAGCAGTCAATGGACACATGAAAAATGCTCAACCTCACTAATCATCAGAGAAATGCTGATAAAAATCACATTGAGATACCACCTGACTTCAGTCAGAATGGCCATCATTAATAAAACAAAAACCAACTGATGCTGGCTAGGATGTGGAGAAAAGGGAATGCTTCTACATTGTTCTTGGGAGTGTAAACTAGTTCAATCTTTATGGAAAACAGTGTGATGATTCCTAAAAGAACTAGAAATTGACCTTTCATATGACCCAGAAATCCCCCTTCTGGGAATAGACCTGGAAGGAAGTTAAATCACTCTGCAAAAAAGATACCTGCCCACACATGTTTATTGTAGCACAATTTACATCAGCAAAAATACAAAACGAACTGTGCTGCCCATCAAAATTGGACTGCATAGGACGGCCTCGGTGGCTCAGCCTGTAATCCCTGCACTTTGAGAAGCCAAGGCAAGTGGATTGCCTGAGCCCGCAGGTTCGAGAGCAGTTCTGGCAACTTGGCAAAACCTCATCTCTACAATAAAATAAAAAATAGCCGGGTGTGGTAGCGCGCGTCTATAGTTCTGGCTATTTAGAAGGCTGAGGTGGAAGGATCGCGAGAGCCCAGCAGGTTGACGCTGGGGTTTCCGTGACCATGTGTGCCACTGCACTCCAGCCTGAGCGAAGGAGTAAGACTCCAACTAAAAAAAAAAAAAAAAAAAATTGGACTGGTTAAAAAAAATCATGGTATATATACACAATGGAATATTGTGCAATCATAAAGAAGAACAAAATTATGGACTTTGCAACAACTTTATGGATTTGTAGAATATAATATTCAGTGATTTAACACAGAAACAAAGAACTGAGTGCAACATGTTCTCACTCATAAGCAGACTCTAAATATTTATCATAATACTTTAAGGAAGCGATCGTTGGTAGCCAAAAACTGCCAAGGGAGGTTGGGGCACATAACATCAATAAGGGTACCTATTTTAGACCCGACAAAGGTAATGATGACCACTTGTTTTTCTAATCCTGAATTATGGCACACATATTTAAAATAAAAGAATAATAAAATAAATTTGTATGTCAGTTTTTGAATAACACATAGCTAGGTGGATTTTGTACAAAACAAAATTTGTGTGTTTTGTTTACCAATCTACTTCCCCTTCCCCTAGGTTTTGAGAGTACGGTCAAATAAGTGCTTCAAGAAGACCTTTATTTTAAATAAAATGTATCTTCCACTGAAGTAAATATGAAAATGGCTAAGGGTTTTGAGAAAGAAATATATCTTTATCATCTTTTAACCAATACACTAGCTTGCCAAATGATAAAGCACATAATGGGCATTCAGTCATATCTGCAAAGAGCCTAAGTGGGTAAACAGAGTATTTATATAGTTTCTGTGATAATTTGGACCGCATGTTTTTAATATCCTTTTTTAAAATAAAAATTAAAAGGACAAATATTCCTGCATTTAGGTCTCTGGCTCTCTCTCTATCTTCTTCTCTTTTTTCTTCCTTTCTTCCCCTCCCTCCCTCCTTCCCTCCCACTCTCTCTCTCTCTCTCTTTCCTCCTTTCTTTTCTTTCTCTTTGTGATGTACTTTAAGACCATACCCCGTTTATGAAAAGCTGATAGGAAAATGACACAGAAGGGTTTCATTGGGAAATGCTAGGAATTGGTATCTACAATCTAGAAAATTGGATCTAAGTTAAAAATAAAATTTTTTTTGCTAATTTTTTTTAAGCAATCAGTCATGAGTTTTAAATAACCTCAAATGAAGTGAACCTAGAGAAATGCCACTAGAGCCAGGGATAAATCTTCAAAAAGCAGGCTGTTTAGCTTAAAATATCTGATGGTTCAAACTTCAATTGTTCCATGAAAATTAAAATAACTTCCTATTTCAGTACAATGCAGACATGTAGTAGACACTATTAGACATATTACCAGAAGATGAGTTTTAACTTTTCTTCACTACAGCCAACATCTAGCCACAGGTCCAAGGAAGAATCCTATTTGTTCCATTCTTATTGCCAGAGATTGGACATTTAATGCCATTTTACACATTAGAATGTGAGCATGGGTTGTGCAGAGCTGCTATGGCCCTCTTGTATCCATGAGGTATTTTGGGAAAACTCTAGAAATGACAGAGCAGAAAGAGAAAATGGACTTGTGTCCTTAATGGTATCATCAGGTCAGTGATTTAACCAGTAGAAAAGCCATCTTTCCCTGGATCATTCTTGTTTCCTGAAATAACATATCTCCTTTACTGTTTTATATAACTGTTTTCTTTTTGCTGTAACTTTTACCCAACATCATCTTCATTGCTAAAAGATACCTGTAAGAAGACTTGTTCCCATTACTGACATTTTAAATAAATAGCAAATTAATAATTAATAGGTGGATCAAATTATAGACAATGTAAAACAAGATGAGTAATGTAAGACTTTTTGGCATTATATTTATATAAATGTATTATTTGTGAATTATATCTACATTTATGTAGTCACAGAAAATCCATTAAACATTGCATATCTATGCATTATACATTATTTGAAGTACTGTAAGTAACTAAGGATAAAAAAGGAATCGTCTCTACTCAAAAGCGTGATCAAATGAGGTTGTACAATTGTAGCAAAGAGAAATTTGAGCCATGGGTAAACTTGGTCTTAAGACCAGTGATGCAAAGATCTTGTACATATATTCTTTGCAAATGTATTCTTTTCAAGCTCTGTCTACATACAGTTGTTTGACTAAATTGAATATTCAGTCAATTTATTTTTCAAACAGCATATATTTACTCACACACCTGTAACTTAGGAAATCTATAAGGAACTTTTGAAGAATAACAAAGAATAAACATTTCAAAGTAAAAAAAATCTATCAGAGACTATCCTGATAAATATTTGTATAAAGAAAAATGAAAGTAAAATAAGATTGAATTCACACAGTTGTCTAGGAAATTGCAAATTATATATAAAATTTAATACTGGAGACATTATTGCCTGTGATTCCAGAGATCTGAGTTAGATCACGAAATAGCTGTTAGCCTTGATCAAGTAATCACTTTTCCAGCCTGCCTTGATTTTACTCTTAAAATCAGAATTTGAGTGCTGGGAAGTAATCTGGCCACTTGGAAAATTATCATTCATTGAGAAATGTTATACAAAATGATAATGAGAGCCAGGCTCAGTGGCTCAGCCTGTAATCCCGCGCCTTGGGGAGGCTGAGGTGAGTGGATTGCCTGATCCCGCGGGTTCGAGACCCGCCTGGGCAGGCGAGACCTCATCTCTACAATAAATCAAAAAATCAGCCAGGCGTGGTAGCGCATGCCTGTAATTCCGGCCACTTGGAAGGCTGAGGCAGAAGAATCGCCGGAGCCCAGCAGGTCGAGGCTGCGGTGGCCGGGAGCGGCCACTGCACTCCAGTCTGGGTGACAGAGTGAGACTCCAACTCAAAAAAAAAAAAATGATAATGAGAACTCATTTGAGAGTTTTGAAGGAATGCTCTCGAGGACATGTGTCTCTGTAACATTAGAGACCCCTGAAGAGATATCTCCCAGGTATTAGTATCAGGAAAACAAGCAAGCAAGCAAACACACAAGCAAATATCAAACTTTGCTTCTCCTGAGCAAGCAGTGTCTTTTTAGTGTAAATAAATAAAAATTGTCAAAATCAAGCATATTTACTTTTTAGATTCAGCAACCAAGAAAATAAAGAGCTAAATATGAAACCCTCCATCTCTTATCTTTGAACAATGACAGTAAATAAGTATGCCTTGCTATGATTTTATCTCTGATCTTCATATCCTTGCTCCTTTTTTTCTCTATCCCTGCTCCCTCATGTCTATAATCTATACTCATGGACTGTATCTATTCTTGTTAGTATTTGTGAGTTCAGGACTGACAGGTGTCTGAGTTCCCTCAATTATAAATTGAGAAAAATGTGCATAGATGAGCTGAATGACATGTTTTGATTTTAAACTTTCTGTTTTTCTATGTTTCTTCTTTTAGTTAATTTGATGCTAATAAGTTGTGACATATATTTATTGATATTGCTATTTCAAAAGGTGCCACTACATCTCTAGACTTAAAAAAAATCATGGATTGTAGAAAATAATTGGAAATGAAAAGATTAGTAGTACTTATTCAAACTTGTCAGACGTAAAGCTGATTAAGAAAATATCCAGTGAGAAAAATCATCTGTAAGGATATATTTTATTAGGTTTTTTCTTGTTGATGAAATTAATGGCTATTCACCATAACGTATTTATTTTTCTAATTATAGTGATATTTTATAAAAGGTAGTAATTACAACAACATGGCATATTCTTATTTTTCTAATGGCTTACTATTAAAAAATTATTTAGGCATGGGCAACTTAATTTCCTTAATCATGTTCAGATATCAATGATGCATATAATACTGATCTATCTCTTATAATTTTAAGAGTATATGTTCTAAAATATGTTCCACGTGGGCAAATATAAGTGCCCCTCAACTAAAACACAGATTAATAAAGCCAGATTTGAGAAATCTTTCCATATAAAAATAAACTTCCATAGTGTATTTGGCAGATTATTTTCTACATTTTTATAGTTCTTCAATATCCCTTGGAAGAAAATTCAAATGTAAATATCAAGTTCCATACGATAAAGAAGTACATGTGTCTAATGTTTAAATGCAAAAATTCAAATAGACTATTTCTAGTCTCTTCAGACTTTAAATGATAGATCCAAGAAAATGAATTAGAAAGAACTAGTGGTTTATGTAACACAAATCTTAATGCCTTTGAAAGAATGTTTTCTTATTCCTAGACCAAAGCAGGAGCAGTGATTAGCTTAGGTTCAGGGAAATTGAAACATCTGCAATATCCCTATTACAAACTATTCCCCCTTGTCTGCAGCTAAAATTCCCTGGCAAGCTTTGGCAAGGAGTCTATTTCATTTTGCTGTAACCATGTTTTCTCTCTTAAATTTGCTAATTAGTCTCATATCTAAATTTCCACTTAATTCTCCTGAAAATAATACCGTACAACTCGGATAATATGTTATAGGCTCCTCATGATCTTCTCAATTTCAACTACTTAATTAATTGAATTATTCTGATTTAAAATATTTTGTAGAATTTTTAAAAAGTTATTTAAGACAAAATAAAAAAATAAATATTTATATATAATATAAATTATTAAAATGCAAATCATATCCAATTGAAGGCTGCTGAATCATGATGATATTATCTCTGAGCAGGTGGGGTTAAGTACTTCCTTTAGCAAGGCAGCAGTTTTGAAAAACAGGTTCAGACAAAAAGATATTCCAAATTTCTGAAGAAGCAGTTTGAAGTATTTGGGGCAGAGAATTCCGCCCTACCATGAAGCCTATGCCAGCTGGACCATGTGATTTTTGTTCTTTAACAAAAATAAAACATGACATGGCATAAATAATATTGCCTATCTCTTTTAACATGGATAAAGAGGAGAGAAAATGAAAGAAAACAGAGGGAAGCTAAGTGGCAACGTTTTTTTTATTTTTATTTTTTGTGTTAGAGTCTCACTCTGCCGCCCAGACTGGAGTGCAGTGGCCGCTCCCGGCCACCGCAGCCTCAACCTGCTGGGCTCCGGCGATCCTTCCACCTCAGCCTTCCAAGTAGCTGGAACTACAGGTGTGTGCTACCACGCCTGACTAATTTTTTGATTTATTGTAGAGATGAGGTCTCACCAAGTTGCCCAGGCGGGTCTCGAACCTGCAGGCTCAGGCAATCCACTCACCTCAGCCTCCCCAAGGCGCGGGATTACAGGCTGAGCCACTGAGCCCGGCAGGTGGCAACAATTTTAATTCTGTTTTCCCTTGAATTGGTTTGGCATTTGAGAAAAAATTGAGCTGAGGAAAAAGGCAGGGTGGTTTTGGTTATCCAGCACAATCAGGTATGTAGACTACACTGAGGCAATTGGATGAAGGCTGTAGCCTAGTCTAGGACAAAGGACAGTTAACTGAGGTCTTTAGGGACTGTTTTTATAAGTAATTATACTGCAAAAGTGTATTTGACAGATTATCTTCTACATATTTATTCTTCTTTGATATCCCTTGGAAGACAATTCAAATGTAACACTAGGTTTTTATCAAAATTTTATTGGAGCACAGTCACAGCTGTCATTTTATGTATTGTCTATGGCTGCTTTTGAACTTCAAAGGTAGAGTTAATTTTGTTGCGACAGAATATTTGTACCTCAAATCTAAAATTAGGCTGGGTCCGGTGGCTTAGCCTATAATCCCAGCACTTTGGGAAGCCTAGGCAAGAGGATTGCCTGAACCCATGAGTTTGAGACCAGCCTGGGCAAATTGGTGAGACCTCGTCTCTACAATAAATTACAAAAACTAGATGGACATGGTGGCCTGTCTGTAGTTCCAACTACTTGGAAGACTGAGGTGGAAGGATTGCTGAAGTCCAGTTGGTTGAGGCTGCGGTGGCTGTGAGCATGCCACTACACTCCAACCTGGAGAACAAGAGTGAGACTCCAACTAAAAAAAAAAAAAAAAAAAAAAAAAAAAAAGAAAGAAACCTAAAATTATTTACTCTGACCCTTTAAGAAAAACTTACCAACTGCTATTTTAGATTTCAACAATTGTATAAGGTGAAATTCAATATATTGGTTCAGAGTAAGCCTAGAAGAAACAGGTTACAAGTTAAACCAGCCTCCAAAGAATGTCAGATATGGGAGAGGTGTCCCTGGAGACAGACCATACCTCAAAAAGAGTGAAGTTTGGAACAGGTTCCTACTGGCTTCCTACGCCAATTATACATATCTTGTCTCAAAAACTTATTGGTAATCTGAGAACTGATCGCAAATGTATTCACACCATAAAAATTGACAAGTGCCATAAATCAGAGCTTTTATTCATTATGGATTTTCCAGAGACCATTTTCCATAGTATACCACTGGAATCAGAGATCACTGACAGTGTTTAAAGTTATATAGGCCCTCACTCATAACCCAAAGCTCATCACAGAGAAGTGTAGAAGGAATGGCAGAAAACCAGGTGACTGAGCATTTTTAAATTTAAAAATAAAAAGAATAAAAGTTATCATTTTATTACCCCAGCCTAGTTTTTGAAACAAATGTGTTTGAAATCATCAATATATCTAATTGCTCATTTATATATTTATGGGGTTTTGTTGCTCTGCATTTGGGCATCTGATCCAAACTAAATCAGTTAACACACTTATTTCTACACACTAGATTTGATTTGATTTGATTTTTTTTTTTGAGTTGGAGTTTCACTCTGTCGCTCAGACTAGAGTGCAGTGGCCGCTCCCGGCCACAGCAGCCTCGACCTGCTGGGCTCCGGCCATCCTTCCGCCTCAGCCTTCCGAGTAGCCGGAATTACAGGCATGTGCTACCACACTCGGCTGATTTTTTGATTTATTGTAGAGATGAGGTATCGCCTGCCCAGGCGGGTCTCGAACCCGCGGGCTCAGGCAATCCACTCACCTCAGCCTCCCAAAGGCGCGGGATTACAGGCTGAGCCACCGAGCCCAGTTTACACACTAGATTTTAGTAGCAGCAAATTTACAAGTACATAATGTTTTTGATGCATATATATTATACTTTATTAAATGAGGAATATTATATACACAGATTTATGTCATTTTTAAAGCTTAAATACAATTAATGCTTTTGCATAATATTAAATACTCTTATAAGAACATCATTTAAAAGTAAGTCTACACGTTTTCATTTTTCTTTTTCTTAGTATATTTTTAGCATTATTTCCTTCTCCCCTATTTACTTCAGATATTCTTGCAGGAAGAAATTAGGGGGATTTGTCACCACCCAGAAACTGGAGACATTTCCCTCTTAATTCTTTCATTTTGTGGTTTCCCTTTAATATAAACCATCTCTCTCAACACACACACACACACACACACACACACACACACACACACACACACACACACTTCCAAGACTTTAGAATCCATTTGGAGAAAAAAAAAAATCCAGCAGTCACAAGTTGGCAAATTTAAAAAGGCTAACAACATACATTTGAATAGCAAAAATGCATATTTTCAAAACAAGAGAGTAAGTTTATAAAATAAAATACATATTTGAAAAGTGTTTAAATACAAGAGAAATCACAGCCAGCAGGGCAATCACCTGAAGGGTGATTCAGATACCCAGTTGCAAAAAGAAAAAAAAAGTTCTTCAGAAGAAGTTCTTCAGAAGAACAAAGGGGAATATGACAATCAGGGAATAATATACATTGAGGATTTTTAAAAAATTTTTTTCTAGGCTGCAAATTGTATTCTTAAACAACTGACTAAAGTCTTGTTGATTGTGAAGGGGCAGATGGTTTCCTTGTCATATTCCCACAACTGGGGATGGATAGCATTAGTTCAATTGTTTCAGTTCATTTTATTTGAAAAGCATCACAATTCTTTAAAACCCTTTGAAATGAAGATTTTTAAAGTATTTAAAAAGTTAATTTTCTGTTACTAGGCTTGTCTAGGTGGAGATTATCAGCCACTTGGAGATAAAAGTGTCCTCTCTATCTGGAGATGATGAGAAAAAACTCTAACAACTATTCTCTAAAATTTGCACAATTACTTGCCTATAATTACCAAATTCATTGTTTTAAGTACAAGTTGTAAATACATGATGTCTGCCTTAATAAACAATTTTGCCTCCATTTATTTAATTTTAAAACTAAGATGTTTCCATGCAGGAGTCCAGCTCCAGCCGGGTTAGGGTACCCCAAAGGTGGAGATGGCGTCGGCGATTGGGGAGTAAGATGAAAGAGAGAAAGAGAGCGAGAAGAGAGAAAGAGACTGGACTCCTGTTCAATGCAGAAGCTGTTTATTGGGAATTACAACAGGTCTTTTATACACAGTCAGGTGTGTGAGGGGCGTTCCCCATCCACCAGATGTTCTTTCAGGTATAATCTCATAACAGATGTTAAACCTAATCCATGAAACCTTAATCCATGACTGCCTTTAAACCCTTTTTGTACTGCCTATAAACCCTTTTCATATTGCCTATAAACCCTTTTCGTACTAATACCAAGTTAAACAATTCTATAGAGACTTAAGTACTTACTTTACAAACTAAAGTGGCCCATCCCAGAATGTTTGGAATGTGGCCCAGTCCAAAGTTCCCAGTGGGCTACCTGCAAGTAACCCAGCCGCATTCTTTCAACAAAATGGCTGTCTTCTAAAACTATATTCTACAATTTATACCTTATTCAACTTCAATAATTCCTAAGATCATGACCCAGAAGTCTGTGACCAATACTAAGGCTCTTAGATGTGACCCGAGTTTGAATTGTAAGTTGTGTGAAAGTCAAAACTGCAGTTTGTGGAAGAATGGGAGCAATGAGCTTCTAAAGTTAGCTTGTGTTCGTCCCGGTCTCAGGGTTTTTATGTTTTGAGCTCACAGGAGCTTATTCTGGTTAATGCTGAGTAGAAAGGGGGAGGAAATGGGGTCAATAGCTCCCAAACTCATCCTAGTGGTCTCAGAGTCAACGGCCCTTCCTGATCCCTAACACTCAGTGGGCCTCCGTGGCCGGCTCCCAACATTTCCATGTCTTTTTCTAACTTCTAAATCTTCTTCTTAAAACTTAGACAAATCTATAATGTCCCCTCATCTGAACTATACATTGTTTCTCATTATTTGATATAACTTTGCCATACAAAGCTAAAACATCATGCCACGTATTTTTATGATATGAAATACAATATTTTCATTAAGTATTATTTTGGCAAAAACTGGCCAAAGCCTTGTATCTTGCTACTGGGGTCAACATGCTTAATGTACTTTAGAACCCCATATAATTAGCAAAGACAAATGCATGCAAGTCTAGGCTTTGACATTTTGCTTAAAATCTTCTTAACTCATATTTCAAAAACTCATAATTTCTTTTTCCATTTTTGAGTTACTTAACCCTCTCTGTATTAAATGTTTGCTTGGTGCTCTCCCTTGCAAACAGAAGACTCTTAGGCTCTGATATCTATGGTCATCATTTTAATGTAACAAACTTACAGTATTAAGTGCTGTAATCTAAATTCTCCAAAATAACAAAGGTTCTCTCTAGTTGTAGATTAGATTACTGAACAAGTTGATGGAAAAATCAAACATTTTTGAATTCTCTGTATCCATTCAGTACCTTTTTGTGGCACTCAATCTGCATTTCCAGCATATTTATTTCACTCCTTTAGTCCTGTCATGCTCTGGGCTTACTATAGAGAGTGGTGTAAGGTGGGGCAGGTTCTTTATTTCTTTCAAAACCTTTTAATCACTGAAGAGACTTTTTTTGTACCTGCGATTACAATCTGAGTTTTATCTTCTCTCATTCTCTCGCTCTTCCTCTCTCTCTTTCATATTTTCTTTATGTATTGCTTATTAATATTTTGCATGTGAGAACAATTTATGATGATGTCTGTCTTTCAAAATCCTTTTCTCCAAAATACAGTATTCCCATCTGTTCATGGAATTTTTCCAGATTTACTTTTAGATTATTCAGGAAATATTATCCCAGGAGCCATCAAAGGAAAATAAAAATGTTGGTTAATCTCTGGTGTACAAGTTCTACTGCTTAATATAAATCAGGAAATTAATCAAGTTTAATTTAAGTTTTGCAGGGCAACATTTTCTTCCTAAACATTAGACAGCAGATCATACACAGAAAGTCAGTCGATCACAGGGATCAAATTAGGGCGCACTGGAAAAAATCTCTCTCTCTGTCTCTCTTGCTCTCTCTCTCTCATCATCTGTCTATTTATCTTACTATCTATTACCTAAAAAGAGGTTAGGGTCATACAAAGATTAGGCAGACAAACAGATCTATGACAAAACAGAACTACTTGAATGACAAAATTCTGCCTCAATAGAAAACAATGCAGAAATAAAACTTTGCAATGAAATATTTTGGCTGGCTTGGAGAGATAAGAATGAAGATTGAAAAGAGATATCTAGCAAGCAATTACATACTTTGAACACTTCATTCTTTCTATAGCCTGCCTCCTCCATCCAGAGATCCATGCTTTTTCAGATACTGCCAAGAATTTGCCAAACTCTTGCTAAAAAAAGACTACAGATCAGACATTTTGGGAACATGAATTTTGTCATTTACTTAAGAAATATAAAGTGGAGGTTGTAAGTGGGATTAATCACCACCCTGAAGCCTAGGATTACTACTGCCAATATTGAGGAATGTAAACATTTTATACAAAACTTTCCTGTGTTTAGACGTTTACTTCATCAAAGTTTTAGCTACTTTAAAAATTCCTTATGCAAATACCTTCTAATACATCTTTATAATTCTTCTGATTACTTCTGTAAGTAAGATTATTAGAAATAGAGAAGCAAAATATGTATAAGCTTTTGAAACAAACACAATGGTTTTGAAATCTTGCTTCAATACATGTCAGCTTTGTGCCCTGAGTTCATTTATTTAATGCCTCAGTGCCTCAGCTTTCTCATCCGTAAAAGAGAAATAATGATAAATACTTCATTTACTTGGCAAGATTACACAGGTTAATATAGAAAACATATAGTGGAGTATTTCTACCATAGTATTATAAGTCAAAAGCATATTTTAATATTTTGGTATCTTTGTTTCAACAAGCAAGATATTAAAGACCAATTTCTCATATTCTTAACATCCTATATATATTCATTTTTATTCTTTGTTTGTTGGCAGTATAGTAATGTAGGGCCACACTCATCAGTGACAACATGAGCACACCCCAGGCAAGGTCCTGGGGAGGGGTCCTGGGGATGGTCAACCCGTGGTGACCCCTTCCCCTTAAGCTCTGGCCTGAGCATGCGGGTCATACTGAGGCCAGGGGCAAAGTACTCTCTGCGTCTGCTGACCACATCTTGCAGCTATGCATAGTGAATGTTCTCTTGCACTGCACCCTTCCACAAGGCAGTCAGTCCCCTGGGCTGGCTCAGAACAAACTGGGCATGCCTGGATCAGTGCCTATAACCTTTGGTTACCTTTAGTTTATGTATATTTCATTATAATACTAAAAATTCCATCCTTAAAAAATTCTCAGTCATTTTGTGTACATGTGAGATATATATAAGCACCTTCTCACATTACACCTATACCCTACCCTTTTTATCCATAACCCCACACTCTATCCCATGGAAAATGTTATATAACCCATGAGCCATTTATAATTAGAAGTAGTTTCCATTGGGCTACCCCTAGACCATCTTCCCTGTAAGTAAGTTCTGAATAAAGCCCATGCCTGACGTGTCATCTCCAGGTCATTTCTTCGGCCTCCCTTTTGGAGTCTTTGGGTGTCTGGCATGACAATTAGAAAATATAACTGTGTTCAGATTTGAAATCCTTGGTATTAGTAGCTTTTCTTTCACAACTTTTTCTTCATATTCTCTTCCTGGTCCTTCCAAGGTAGAATCATGGGGACCTTCCATATGACCCAGCAATTCCCCTATTAGGAATATACTCGGAGAAACTCAAATCATTCTACCAAAAAGATACCTGCACACGTATGTTTGTTGCAGCTCTATTCACAATAGTAAAAACATGGAAGCAACAATGTTGCCCTTCAAAACTGGACTGGATTAAAAAAAAAATGTGGTACCTATACACGATAGAATATTATGCAGCCATAAAGAAAGACAAATATATGGACTTTGCAACAACTTGGATGGATTTGGAGTTGATCATACTTAGTGATTTATCACAGAAATGAAGAACAGAGTTCCATATGTTCTCACTCATAAGTGGACCTTGAACAATTATAATGCTATAAGAAAGCAATTGGCAGTAGTGGGAAACTGTCAGGGGAGAGGGGGTGGGATTGGCAGCTGAAGGAAACTGCTAGGGGAGGGAGGGGCACACCTCATCAACAAGGGTATCTGCATGATCAGTGTTTATATACCTAAACTTGAAATGTACCCCACATCTTTATAATAAAAATAAAATAAATAAATAAATATTGTAGCAATTGTAAAAAAGAATTCTGTATAAGTTCTTTAATTTTAGCAATAATATATAAGTATTCTTCAAATAAATATTTTCAAAACTTCTTTTTGTCTTTTTTCTTATGCTTTACTTTGATCATGTCATAAAACTATATATATTTTCCCTTTCTGATCTTTCTTTTGTGATTTCACTTTTGTGATTAGACATTCTGATCGCAATATAAAAATATGTCTAATTAAATCTACGCTTTCAATATTGTCAATTAATTATGCTAATCTCTCTGGAATTTATGCAATACCATGACAAGAGACTATAGTATATTTTAATTGTCTTATAATATGTAACCTATTATCATAACCTCTTGATATTTTATGTAATCATCATCATTTGTTTCTATCTTAACCTGACTGGTCCATTAAGCTGTCAATTCTATCTCTTTTCTTGAAGTAAAATGATTTTTTAAATACATTATTGCAGTTTTGCAGAATATAATTTGATACCTGGAAGGGAGACTTTTTTTTTCATTTTTTTCTTTCCACTTTCATATTTATTCCCTTCCAGCAAGGGCATGGATTTGTGTCCTACTCCTGTTCACCTTATGACTTGTGTGCAGTGTTCTGGAAAGGGTTTCTGGAGAGATCTGCCTTCCTGAGTAATAACAATAAAAAAAGAGAGAGAGAAAAAGAGAAGCAGATAGAGAGCCAACTTTTAAAATCCTGGATTTGATTTGATTATATGAGTATATGATACCAGATCTACGAGACAGTCATCCTAAGAATAGTATGAAGATGACAGCTGACCTAGAATACTGACCTCGTAAAGAAGCATAATGATCCAACCCTTGAACCACTTCCTCTAGACCTTTTTTTTATATTGGATAATTAAAGCCAGCACAATATATCCAGCTTCTAAGAACAACCTAACTTGTATACATACTGATTTTATTAAACTGCAATTTCTTTCTTGAACCAAAAGTTGATTTAACTTCCCCCCATTGCTATCAAGTAAAGACCAAAGACTAAGATCAACTTGAACTTCAGATTCTCTCCCTTATTATTATAGGCCATGGCTCTGAGAGACGGATCTCTTACATTTCTCATGTTTGATTCCAAGTTATTTATCTAAATGTATCAAGGTAGCTTCTTTGATTGTTGTAAATTTCTATCCATACACTGAAGAAACTATAAAATGTAAAGTCCATGTGGCTGTTAGTTCCAAGTTACTCTAAAATGTCAGTGGTTACGTACAAGGAAATGTCAACATGATTAGGAGATCTTGAGTCATGCCCTTGTTAATTCAGCACTTTCTCTTAGTTTCTGCCTCTCGTCTTCAATCAGCCACAAGGAAAGTAGCCCAAATAGTTTATCCAGAAAAAAAATTTGGTGGCTCTGCTAGGACATTGCTACTTGCAGCTGGCCAGTATCAAAAGGGCTGTCCCATGGAAACCTTCTGTAGCTGCCAGAGCCCTTTTTGCCCTGGGCACTCTCTATGGTACATCCCCAGCAATCACAGCCAATGTCCCTCTGCAGTTGACTGGCAAGAAAACAGAGGTTGAGAACTGCACTCATGGGTAAGGCAGACCGCATCATAAGTTGGAAGTTTTAACCCTTCTCATTTGGGCTTTTAATAGCTGTTTGTAGGTGCTAGGGAAGGTGATTGTAATTTATTTGCACTTTTGGGACATACTTTGATTTCTGTTTGTGCACATAAGTCAAGCTGGATCATATGCCAGGAGTTCAACCCCTTCTCATTTGGGCTTTTAACAGTCATTTGCAGGCCCTGGGGAAAGTGGTTGTAACTCATTTTCCCTTTTGGGATATCCTTGGTAAGTATCTGTTTTGGCTTTTGTTTTGTGATGGGAGGTAACAAATCTATTATATTTGAATAGTCCTTTGGGACAGATATGTCTGATTAGAAGCAGTTTGTATTCCCACCTATGCAAAAAAAATTTTTTTTTAAGTATTAAAATCAAACTGCCTTACAAACTGCTTTACTAAAATTTTTGTCCATAACCATTATTAGATTACCTGCTGGGGCAACTGGAATTTAGCCAGCCAAACAGGTTCCAGTCTTGTAAGAGATATAATTTGGATTTAGCTATTCTTTATAAAATGATGAGTTTGTTGCTATTTCAAGGCTAGAATTTCCAAAGGAAAAACAGTTCGATTTTTGTTTATATAATGTTTAAATGTGTTTATATGTATGCACACATTATGTGTTACATCTAGAATGCTACCAAGCTGGCTTATAAATAAATGAGTACTCATAAATTAAATAAATAAATCAGAATAGTTTCCAAGTACATAGGACATTAATGATCTGTGTATGTATAATTTTTTGACAAGCAAGACTGATTTAAGATTGTTAATTAGGTGTGCGTGGTGGCTCAATCTTGTAATCCCAGCACTTTGGGGGGCCACGGTGAGAGGATTGCCTGAGCCTGTGGATTCAAGACCAGCCTGGGCAACATGATGAGATCTTATCCCCACAATAAATCAAAAATTAGCCAGGCACGGTAGTGTGAGCCTATAGTTCTGGCTATTTGAAAGGCTGAGGCAAAAGGATCATGGGAATCCAGCAGGTCAATGCTGGAGTGGCCATGAGTATGTTACTGCACTCCAGCCTGGGAGATGGAGTGAGGCTCCAACTCAAAATAAAGATTAATTAATTCAATGAAAACTGCTGAATCTTCTGAGTTATTAGTAAAATGTCCATGTATTTAACTTTAAGGATTTTACTTAGGTGACACCTGATGATTACAGGCTTTGAAAGTGATTAACCAGGAAGTAATTCAAAATGATGACTAGCTTTGTCTAATGTTTCAATTTTTGTAAATAATCAACTGATAAAAAACAAATGTGTTAAGTAAATACAGATAAGATAGATGCATGTAAGTAAAGTTTTTTATATATTTGAGATCTTAAAATTTGTTTGGAAGTTCATTAAATGTCTGGCTCACTTTCAATTAAGAAATAATTTTACATGGCAAATTTTTGTCCTAAAGTAAAATGACTGAGGCATTTAGGAAGGAGGGTTATATTGGGTAGAACAGAACAGAAAGTTCAAGCATGTTGTAAATGGTCTATGTAAGTCTTTTTTTTTTTTTTTTTGAGTTGGAGTCTCACTCTGTCGCCCAGACTGAAGTGCGGTGGCCGCTCCCTGCCACCGCAGCCTCGAACTGCTGGGCTCCAATGATCCTTCCGCCTCAGCCTTCCAAGTAGCCGGAACTACAGGCGTGCACTACCATGCCCGGCTAATTTTTTTTTTATTTATTGTAGAGATGAGGTCTCGCCAATTTGCCCTGGCGGTTCTCGAACCCAAGGGCTCAGGCAATCCACTCACCTCGGTCTCCCAAAGCGCAGGATTACAAACTAAGCCACAGAGCCCGGCTGTATGTAAGTCTTAATGTGATTTATGAAGGGGAATTTATTAAGGAAATTTTTGTATGTGATTAAGTTGGTTGTAATTGAAAGGAAATTGTTTGTAATGGTTTTCTGAATTTTGTTCCCTTATGTTGGAATGGGGCTTTTTGGGGTGTATTAATTTGCTTTTGGTAAGGTTTCAAGAGAATTTGAATTTTGGTTGGATAGCCTTTTTGGGGGGAGGGACGTTTCAGACTTGTGTTCAACTTTTATTGCATCTTTCTTCTTTCGGTTTTTCCCCCCTTAGGAAGGCCTGAGATACTGTATATCTCCTTCAACTGTGTGTGTGTGTGTGTGTGTGTGTATGTGTGTTTGTCTTCCCTTCAGTTTGGCTGTTTATGGTCTGAAGCTGAAATATTTTATCTTGAAGGTCTAAAGGAGCATTCGTTTTCTCCAGTAAAACTTACTGCTATACTCTTGACTTTTCTTATTATGTCTAGACTTTTGAATATAATCAGGAAACTTATTAAGTTTTTTCTAATGTTGCCAGGAGGAATGTGGCATAACACTTCATTGGTTCTTTGGCCCAACCACAGTTAAGTATTTCAGGGGGAGGGCAATATAGTTTTAAAACAGAATTTATTAGAGAGAGAGTGGGAGGAGGTCATGCCTGGGAGGCATGAACATCGTGAAAGAAAGATGGCACATTTGTTTTTGACAAAAAACTTGGCATACCTGCACAATGATTATTATGCCAAGGAGTAGGCTATAGGTATCTGCTCTCGAGAGATTATCATCTCTCCACATTTGGTGAGCCAAGGGGTGGGGTTGTTTTGTTTTTTTTACTGAACATGCATTTTGTCTTTCACAGAAAACTTGATAGATCTTTATAGTGATTATTATGTTAAATCATGAACTGAAAAGTGGACTGATTACCACTTCTACGCCTATGATGAACTAAGAGGTGGGCTTGAATATTTGACTTCAACAGGAAACTTGACAGACTGTTGCAGTGATTATTATGTTAAATATGAAAGAAAGAGTGGATTTGCATTAGTAAGTCCACATTCCAGCTTGCCCGTTATGCAAATAAGGAAAAATATTTGAAAGCTTTCTATGTTGCCTTTACAGTAAGTCCACTACATATGAACACGTTCCATTCTGAGAACATGTTCAGAAGTCCAGTAAGTCCAAAGTGACAATTCTCAGTCAACAATGGGTGTCTCAAGTCTCATCAATGTACTTTTCAGAGAACACCCCTAGATTTCCCACTTTCCCTGACCTTCTATCTTGGGACAAAAACCCATGGGGTAGTAGAAGGTTCCACATGACAATTTCTCGGAGCAGCCAGTAGGGGGAAGAGCAACTCAGCCCCATGCCTGGGAGTGTTGGGGAGGAAGGAGAAGTGGGTCAGTGCTGACAGCTGAGTGCACATGCCTCCAGATGGTAAAAGGGGAAGGCAACATCAATATTTCTCACACCTGCCAGGGCCTGGTCTCTCCTAACCATAAGGGAAACTGCAGTGTGCTTCCTTGGACACACTGTGCTTGACTATCAAGGGCAGCTCAGTCCCATGCCCTAATCTACTAGCAGAGGCCCAGTGTTGGGAACCTTTGGGCCAGGACAACTTGCAAAGTGCAGCGCCTGCTCTTGCTTTTCCATCACTACCAAGATGGTGCTGGCTGCAGCAGCCATGGCAGCTGGAGCCAAAGAAGGAAGTAGAGGCAACTGTGACCATAAGAGAGAAGGAATCCTGCCTGATGGAGACCTTGTATGCATGTGACAATATACACCAGACATGAGAATTAACTTATGTGATTGGACATGCGAGGCACGTTCGCATCTTTGAAAGTTTGCAACTTGATGGTTCAGGTATAAGGGACTTCCTGTATTAGGCTTTTTTTTTATTTTTTAGGAAACTGTATTTTAGTACATTAGAGTTTTTAATCTATGTAATGCTCTGTATTGCTTTTAAAGTTTATCATCTTGGTTTGGTACTGCTTTTAAAATTTATCTGACCAGACGTAGTGGCTCAAGCCTGTAATCCCAGCACTTTGGGAGACTGAGGAGAGAGGATTACCTGAGCCCATGGGTTTGACATCAGCTTGGGCAATATAGTGAGACCTCTTCTCTACAATAAGTCAAAAAATTAGTCAGGCATGGTAGCGCATGCCTGTAGTTCTAGCTACTTGAAAGGCTGAGACAGAAAGATCACCAGAGCCGAAGAGGTCAACGTTGGAGAGCCATGAGCATGCCACTGTACTCCAGCCCGGGCGATAGAGTGAGATTCCAACTCAAAAAAAAAAATTATCTATGACTCTGTTTTAATAAAATGTTCTGCCGGACTCGGTGGCTCAGCCGGTAATCCTGCGCTTTGGGAGGCTGAGGTGAGTGGATTGCCTGAGCCCGCGGGTTCGAGACCCGCCTGGCCAACTTGGCGAGACCCACCTGGGCAGGCAAGACCTCATCTCTACAATAAATCAAAAAATTAGCCGGGCGTGGTAGCGCGCGCCTGTAATTCTGGCTACTCAGAAAGCTGAGGAGGAAGGATCGCCGGAGCCCAGCAGGTCAAGGCTGCGGTGGCCGGGAGCGGCCACTGCACTCCAGTCTGGGCGACAGAGTGAGACTCCAACTCAAAAAAAAAAAACAAAAAACCTCATCTCTACAATAAATCAAAAAATTAGCCGGGTGTGGTAGCTCGCTGTAGTTCCAGCTACTTGGAAGGCTGAGGCGGAAGAATCGCCGGAGCCCAGCAGGTCAAGGTTGCGGTGGTCAGGGGCGGCCACTGCACTCCAGTCTGGGTGACAGAATAAGACTCCAACTTAAAAAAAATAAAAATAAATAATAAAATAAAATAAAATGTTCTAAGCCTTTTATATCTTTAGTAGATGCTCCATTAACTAACCCTTGTGCTGTTAAGTTAGAAGGCTTTGGTAAACTGAATTCTAGGCCAGACTCCTTCTCACCCTAAAGCAATTGGCTATAAAATCAGGTCAAACCATGTATTTCTTCCATAATCCAACATCCCTGATTTGGAAACTATTGTCACTAAATGGACAAATCTAGAAATATGCCTCCTAGTCCCATGGTACCTTCCCACGTAAAAAGAATAGACAACCTTTGAAATGAGTCTTCCTTGTGACATGGAACTTCCTGTTGTTTATTGGCCTATACATGTACTCTAAAGAATGATATTTGTCCAGTTAGGGGAATTGAAGACTAAACCTGACCTTTTTCTCTTACCCAAATTCCAAACTAAAAAGTTTGGAATGTCACTGCCTGATAAGAAATCGACAGAAAAGGTTTATTATCTTATTACCCTATACACTAAAGTTTGGTTTCCAACCCGACTCTGGCATAACATCATATAAAATATAAAGAAGAACAAAGTGAAGAAACTGGGGGATCTTTGATGAATGGCTCCTACTCCATCTGGATGCTGAAGACCACCCTCTGGATCAGCAGTTCAAGGACTGGAATGCACTGTGCCTCAGAAGGCTGTGTGTGTGTGTGTGTGTGTGTGTGTGTGTGTGTGTGTGTGTGAGAGACAGTGTTCTGTGGGCCCTAAAATATCTATAGGACAAAGGATATTGGGACAATGCTTAGTTGATTTGATGGTATCCAGTATCCATCTACAATGCTTCAGAAACTGTACTTTGGACCAGCAACCTAATATCGTTCACTTGATACTGTAGAGATCTGAGAGGTATCCCAGATGGAGATGGGTATTTTATTGCTTATTCCTTGTTACCAAGGTGGGGAGTTGCAAGCCATCAGCATGCGATAAGAAATTGATCTAAAACACTCATAATTATCGTTAATGAAACCGCAAAATCTTTAAGTGATTTGCAAGCTTCTTTAGAATCTTTGGTTAAAGTAGTTTTAGAGTTAGACAAATAGAATGGCTTTACATTACAGTTTAGCCAAGCAAGGCAGAGATTGCATGACTATTAATTGTTCTTGCTGCTATATTAACATGTTAATTAACACAAGTGGAAATTAACATCAAGAAAATTAGACAGCAAGTTGCTTGGTTATATGAGTCCCTGGACCCTCAGGTTCCCATTTTAGATGAGATCTTCAATAGAACTTTGGGCTGCCTTTTTAACCTGTTTCTGTGAATTCCTTCTGGCTTAAGAAGTATCTTTTCTGGTGTGGATCACTGTGTTATGTATTATTTAATTATTGTGTATGTTGCATGTTTAAAACTCCTGAACTTACAGCTAAAGTCATACATAATGCAGGGAAACAGATAGAAGAGGATGTTCTAATGTTCACACAGAAAGGGACAGCAATCCCATGATAAAAATCATGGATACAACTGACAGTGAGGAATTTTTATAGACCAAGGCTCTGGGAATGGGGGTTTCTTACAATTATCATATTTGATTTGAAGTTGTTTATCTAAGTGTACCAAGGTATCTTCTTTGATTGTTGTAACTTTCCATCCCTTTCATTAAGGAACTATAAAATATAAAGTTCATGTGATGTAAATTCCAAAAAGTTACTCTAAAATGTCAGTGGTCACATACAAGGAAATGTCAACATGCTTAGATCTTGAGTCATGTCCTTGTTAATTTAGCCTTGGGAGTAGATGAAGGGCTATGGAATATAAGTATAAATATGGAAGTGAGTTTATACTGCTGTTTGAATGGGTTTTTGGTAATGATACCAATCATCTCCCCATAACCTGGTGCAGAAATAAGCTCTCTTTTGTCTCAGTTTCTGCCTCTCGTCTTCAATTGACCACAAGTGAAACAGCCAGAATAGTTTATCTGGGAATGAAAGGACAGCCAAGAGCAGGAAGCCATTTTTAAAAATCTTGTTCCTAAACCCTGACGCAATAATGAGAAAGTAGAAGTTATGTTTTGGAGAAATGCACACTTTATGTAAAAATTAACTTTGCAGACTTTGTCTTTTCAGAAACCCAGACTTCATGGTGCCAGGTATCAGAGGTATCTCATAGCTTGCCTAGAGCAAAAGGAGTTTACAAAGCCTAAGACATCATGCATTAGGCAAAAGTTATGCAAATCACCAAACTTGTGGTTACAAAAGTTACACAGATCACAGGACTTGTGACCACTCAGAGGGGGAGCAATTGGGTGCTGTCTACAGGGAAATCAAGGATTCCCTGGGGCTGCTTGCTGGGAATGCATAGGAGATAAGGGAAGGATCAGCCTCCATTAACTCTAAGGATTGTTATACAGGAATGTAAAGGAGCATTGGGATCCTTATCAAGCCTTTCTCTAGGGGCTGTGATAATATGGGCGGATTTTAGTGGGTCTCTGTGTCACAGGGTCTCCAAGACATGCTCAGGTGGTCAATAAAAACAAAGTCCTAACTAGGCCTATAGGACCATTGGCAGAACTAGGAGACCCCTTGTTCAGTTATTACCAGCCTCCACTCTCCATAGACAACAGTATTTCTTCAGGCTCACCTATGCATTACCCACAACTAGCTCAATAGCCCCCTAGTCTTTTCCTAATGCTGACAAACATGCATCAACTGCTCAATGTTACTCTGCCTCAATTGGCTTCAGATTGCTGGCTTTGCTTAAAATCCAAAACTCCTTATTATGTAGGCCTTGGGGTTAAGACCCCCATTATTAACAACAATAGTAAGTGTCCTCTGGAGGTGATTCGCATCACAATCAGAGACATAATTGGTACTACATCTTGTGTTGTAACTTCAAGCTTCAATTTAACTGCATCTCCTTTTTCTGATATTTGTAATCTCTCTCACCCTAACCATGTCAGATTCTATGGCTTATATGGCTCCTACCAATAGCATGCTCTATAAAACTTACCAAATGTATTACTACTGAAAAGTTAAACAATGAATCTACCTTATGTGTTGCCATTCATGTACTTCCCCAGGTACATGCTTATAGTGGTCACGAAGGAATCCTTTTGCTGACTCCTCCTGGCCTCCTAACTGCTCCTTGGATGCACACCACCCTTTTACTCATACCTGCTTTAATCGGGCTCATTGTAGCTGGAACAGCAGCTCTAAGCACCACAGCCCTAGTACACGATGCAGCTACAACAGGAACATTATCTTCTTTCTTCCCTATTTCTTCTTCCCTTCCCCAGTAAATAACTGATGGAGCTGCATATTCAGATTCACCTCCTTTCCTCTTTATTTGTTGTCCAAGCAGTCATATCTAGCTAGAACATCCTTCCTACCCATGCCTTCCTATTGAAATTCTTTCTGGTCCTCAAGAACAGTCATGAATTTCACCAATTTATGAAAACGCTTTCTCACAGCGTAACTGAAATATGATATCTTTTTACCCTAGAAATCAACAGTATTTCACTTACATTATTCAAGTGACAATTTTACATATTAGAACTGAAACCATTTACAGCCTCACAGTTTGTTGTCTAAACTAACGTGGATTTACTATTCCACTGCCTGCAATTCACAAGAATTTCATAGATCAAAAGTTTTTAACCAGGAAGATGAAGCTATTGTAGGGGCCAAAGAAAAGCTTCTCTTCACCCTCTGATGGTTCACTGAAAATGAACTGACAATACTCAGATCAATAAAAGAAAAGGCATTCAGATTTATTTAACATCCATGCCACCAGAGAATTGCATAAGAA
The DNA here is from genome assembly GCA_027257055.1 of Cephalopachus bancanus. Taxonomy (NCBI): domain Eukaryota; kingdom Metazoa; phylum Chordata; class Mammalia; order Primates; family Tarsiidae; genus Cephalopachus; species Cephalopachus bancanus. The sequence continues at coordinate 14,162,145 of JAPVLO010000108.1, read as the reverse complement.
TGGTTACTGAATAATCCAAATGAACTTCAGATGCTTACATAGGGGAAAAAAAGATGGGGGTGATGGCATAATTTTTATTTTCAGGGGAAATTTATGAATACAAAGAAGAATGACCTGAGACAAAGTTCTTCTGAGCACTGTGAGAGGTAGTAGGTGGGTAAGTGGCAAAACTTCACTGGAAATAGAAGTTTTTTTATTGTGCAGATAAAACCTGCAGGATAAACTCCTGGGAGCTGTCCTGAGAATAGGTGATATGTGTCTGGGCATTGTGAAAATTCCCATTCTTCCCTTCTCTAGTGGTTAACCGTTTCCATTTATTTGATGGGGGGATTCTTAAGACAATAGCCTTTCTTTTAGAAAGAAGTTTTCTTAGACAGATAAGGAAATTCCAAAAATGTGTTTCTCTCAGCAATTCTGTAAGAAGATCAGAGAGACCAGTAGTTAGGGGCAAAGAGAACTCTTAAAACTACTTCTTTAGTTCAGCATGTCAAATTGCCATTTTTTAGAATATAATTTTCTGAGCTAGCATTGTAATATCTTTATAGTTTGCTCTAAAAACTTACTATCTATAGTCTATAATAGGCTACTCTACTTTCCCTTCTAATGGTAAATTGCCATCTCTCAGAACCATATATGCTCTATTTAGCTGAATAAACAAACTCTTAAAGTTGATATTCACTTCAAGTTCTTCTTTCACTGTGCCTATGAATCCTAAAATATTTTATCACAAACTTTCCCAGTTTGAAACAGGCTCTGTGCATTGGATGTGTTGGAGAAATATAATTAAAAACAAAATCATCTCCTAACCTAGAAATCCTTTCCACAAAGATAGTAGAGAAAGATAACCCCTGTACTGTTTAATAAACATTGCACCAGAATGTGTTATACCACAAGTAACGCATCAAAAGATTACAAATACAAAAATAAATATCACCCTTTTATGTAGTTATGAAGACCATGCTGCTGACCCCCCAAAATTTGTTGAAAAATCACTTAACATGAGGCGGATTTGTTATAGGCCAAGTCTCGGGGAACAGAGATTTCTTACATTTCTCATGTTTGATACAAAGTTATTTATCAAAATGTACCAAGGTAGCTTCTTTGATTGTTATAACTTTCCATCTCTCCCTTAAAGAACTATAAAATTAAAGTCCATGTGGTTGTTCATTCCAAAAAGTGACTTTAAAATGTCAGTTGTCACAAGACCTTGCTCATTTAGTATTACGGGTGAGTAAAAGATGATTAGAAGATCTTGAGTCACGCCATTGTTAATTTAGCCTCGGGGGTGGGTGAGAGGCTATGGAATATAAATTCTGAGTAAGTGGTACTGCCTTTGAGTGGGTTTTTGGTAATGATACCACCCGTTTCCTTGTGACTTAATTGCAGAAGCAAACTTCCTTTTCTCCCAGTTTCTGCCTCTTATCTTTGATTGACTGCGAGGGAAGCAGCTGGACTAGTTTATATGGGAACAGACTGATTAGTAGGAGAAAAGGCATACACATTTTATTTAACGTGTGTACATGGAAGCCTTCAGAATGAAGATCCACTTTCCCAATAAGATACAGAAATTTTATATACCATCCTGAGGTTATAGAAAAAATGATCTCTGCATTCTGGTAAAACAGGTTATGGGAAGGGGAAGAAATTCTATTGAGGGGTAGCAAATGATTGGGAGCATGAATGGTTTGGGGAAACGGTTATCATACTTGTAAAAAAAAGGTTTACTTAGGTGTGGTCACCTCTTGCTCTTCTTTTCTGCAAAGGTAAAAAGATAACAGGGAGGGGAAGCAGTCTTCTTTGAGACTAAGTGAAGGCAGGAAGGTCAGAGAGACCTTGTATGAGGGGAGTTTTCTGTGTACCCATTCATAATCAAGACCACACATTTCATTACATACAAATAGAATGGGGTTACATCCCAGTAAATCAATTTCAAGTTGAAAATATAAGTAAAAATACACCCAATACATCTAACCTACGAAATCATAGCATAGACTAGCCTACATTAAATATGCTCTGAAAATTTACATTAGCCTACCTATGTGCAAAATCACCTAACACCCAGCCTTAATAAAGTGTTGAATATCTCATAATTTGTTGAATACTGTGCTGAAAGTGAAAAACAGAATGGTTGTATGTGTACTCACCATTCATATGCAGCTGAAAGCACCATTGTAAAGTTGAAAAATTGTAAGTTGAATTGTTGTAAGTCAGGAAACATTTCTACATGTTTCAAAATAAACAAGAACTAGTTCACAAGTCAGAGGACTTGACGGCACCGTTTGTCATATATAGTTCTTCTTGACTTTACCTGATAATTGGGGTGACCTTTAAATAGAGAAAAAACAAGATTCTCATACCTTTATTACAGGAGGTAGTTTTGCAACTTGGAGCAAGGTGCACACCGATGTTATTTTCCTAATGAAGACTAAACTGACTTTTTTTCTCTTTCTCTTGTCCAAATTCCCAGGTAGGTCTGGGGAGTCATGCCCTACAAAGACTCATCAGATGGTTTTTTTTATTTTTTTAAATTAACCCTATATAATGAGACTTGTTTTCCAACCTGATCCTGGCAGAACATCACACAACAGATAAAGAAGGAATCAACATAGTTTATGACCCTGCACCTTAAAAAGTGACTCTGGGTAACTTTTAAGACACTTGTCACCTATTCTGTCTGAAGTCTGCCATTTATAAGGCTTCATCTTCATATCAAGAAACTTGAGTCTTTCATGCTTCAAGTTGCCCCCTTGTTTCCACAGTGGCATTTCTTTTACTGATTTCAAAATTCCACAGAGCAAATCTTTGAATCCACTTATGACCTGCAAACCAACACTTAGAGATATCCTGCTTTCCTGGAACAAACTAATGTAAATCTCACATCATCTTAAATATTTTACAGAGTTTGGCATCTTTTATCAACACTAATGTCCCAGGAAGCTGGGAAATAGAGGTGCAATTTCCTTTGATGTTTACCTTTCAAAGTTATAGCTTCCAGTATTTGAGAAAGAGATTCCCAGGTCACAAAACTGACAAAATGCCAATCAGGTCTTCAAAAGGCTTTATATACATTTCAAAGGGAGGAAAATGTACTCAAAATTACATGTTTTATAAGGTAAATGCTCAAAGAAAAAGGAAGGGAGGGAAAACTCTTTCCTTATTTTCAACATGAAAGATTATGTCTCTTATGTTTAATTTGTGTTTCTCCTTACAAAAGACTCATCTTAAATGAGATTTCCCAAACCTTTGAATATATGGCCATTGATGCCTCCCATCTGAGACTCTACTAAGACCCTTTGAAGGTAGTGACTTCCCTTATTTACAATAGGAATAAACTTGGCTTTGCTTCATCCACAGTTTATTTTGATAGCATTTTTTGACATCAAAGAACTACTTGCAGTAAACAACTACTATCTTATAGTAATTTTTGAAACGATTATATATCCTCTAATAGATCTAAGCCACTATAAGGTAAAACATATTTCTTATGTAACTTTGTATATTCTCTTTATTTTCTCTTGTGGTAAACACAAGATACTATATTCATTTGATAGTCAGTGAATAACTAAACTTTCTTTTATACTCACAACAAGATCCTGTCTGTGTTTTGTGATGTGAATAGGATAAAATTAAGTAACTCTCTCTGGCAGACAATTTATAATTATCTTTCATAACTCGGAACACAATTTAATCATAAATACAAACAAAATAATATCTTTCATTTAGTGCAAACTGAGAAAAATAACTGAAACAATCAATTATAAAATATCTGTCATAAATTAGTATTATTATATCATAGCTGCAATAAAATACATACAAATTGCATGGCAGAAAGAAATTACTACATTTCTTAATGTACTTCTGAAACTACTTCTTATTTATTAATTAATTCTAATTCTGATGCTCATGATTATTGGCTGGGTCTTAATTCTGCAAAAGAATGTTTTTTTTACAAAGCAATTCAGAGATGCATAAGTGTGCATCCTTCTGAAAATGACTTCCCAAAAGAGATCTGCTTTTGGGAGAGATGCTAAGCCCTTTTTATTTCTAATTAACCTCCTACCCAGGCATTATACAGTTTCTCAATCATCATAAAAGCCACAGATTTTTTGTTTTCTTTAAACATGCCAGAGAGCAATGGGTCCTGCTGTTACCAGACAAAAGCAAGATGTTAATACAAGTTTGCCCTGACTTTTGTCCTCTATCAGAGTCATCAAGCAGTAGCTACTTCAAGACCAAAGATGAAATAGCAATACACAACCTAATAATAAAAACTCTCCTAATTAGAAAAAGAAGAATATAGAAATTTTTTACTTGCTACTTTCATTGAACTTGTTTGGAAGCCCACTGAAATTGCTAAAAAGCAGGTTAGGGAGATTATTTGACCTACATGAATCTGCAATTATGAAATATCTTCCAAGATAGGCAATTAAAGTGGGCTAGTAAAGAGTTTGAATTTAGTGAAAACCTCATTTTCAAATAGAGTAAGACATTTACTTACTTCTAAAAATACTTGGACAAGTTAATCACATGTTGCTTGCCTATGTGCTAGACATTCTCTTGAGTCATGTTTGATTTTGTAATTCAAAATTTAGCAACCTTCTTATTTCAGCCAGAAACCTTTTCTTCCACTTAGGTAACTAGTGCCAGATAAATTAATGATGCCTGCTATCCTTCTCAGATACAAATAAATAAGAAATAATTGGAAAACATATCCTGCTGTCTAATATTATAGTTTTAAAAGTAAACAAATTAATTCGATTAGAATATAAACATTAGAAAAAGGTATTCTGTGGACTCAGAAAAAAATGATCCCTTCTTTTCCATCATAAGGGTCATCGCCAACATAGCTATAAGAAAAGACAGGTCAACAAGAGAATTGCAGAACAAATTTACTACCATGCACAAGCATGACAACTATCCAAAAAAATATCAAAACTCAAGAAGACTGGATTGTTGACACTTAAATACCCTTTTCACTGGGGACAGGGAAGTGGAGGGGCTGTAAATGAATGGGCTTCAAAATCAGATAAGGGTTTGTAAATGATTCTCTTTGGACTCTGAATGTGATCAAAGGACAAACAGTAGCCTGGAAGTCACATGAAGGTTGAGGGATGGACCTGCCTTGTAAATCAAAGTTATCTTCTTATGCAAATATAGTCTCCTAGGTAATCTCTGGGAGCTGTCCTCAGAATAGATGAAAAGTCTGTCCCAGTCTTTTCTCTTCTCCAGTGGTTAAACTTTTCCATTTGATGAGATTCATATGGAGGAGGTCTTAAGTCTATTGCATTTCTTTTAGAAAGTTTTTTTCAGTCAGACAAGGGAACTTTCAGAGCAAGCCCTTCCCAGTGCTTTGGGGGGGGGGGAGAAGTATCAGACAAAGAGACAAGGGAAGTTTAAAGAGAGACCTTGATTTTGAGGTTTATTTCAGAGGTCTTCCATTTTCATTAATTAAAAGCAATCTAGTCGGGCTTGGTGGCTCAGCCTGTAATCCAGCGCTTTGGGAGGCTGAGGTGAGTGGATTGCCTGAGCCTGCGGGTTTGAGACCCACCTGGGCAACTTGGCAAGACCTCATCTCTACAATAAATCAAAAAAGTTAGCCGGGTGTGGTAGTGCGTGTCTGTAGTTCCAGCTACTTGGAAGGCTGAGGCGAAAGGATCGCCGGAGCCCAGCAGGTCGAGGCTGCGGTGGCTGGGAGCGGCCACTGCACTCCAGTCTGGGCGACAGAGTGAGACTCCAACTCAAATAAATAAATAATAAATAAATAAATAAAAGCACTCTGCAGGCCAAAGCACCATATTTTGGGGTATAATTTTCTGCATACCCAAAGTTCTTTTTTGAGAGAACTTGTCTGGAATTTGAACAAAAGTTTAATAGAAAAGTAACTTAGGTCCTGAGAGATACTGAGACAACTTTAGTCAGGCAGAGTGGTGGGGTATAGTGTTCTAGCAATTAGAGGCTTCAAGATGTATGAATGTTTAGCAGAATGAAAAAGAGAGCAAAAGGACCTGGATGCAGATGTGTTTTGTGAAAAACATCTGAAAACCACAAGGACAAGTCTGTACAGGGTTTTTGATGTTGATAAAGATAATTTGCCTAGCCAAACTTCAACGAGACTTCTGAATCTTCTACCAGGTCCAACTGTGCATTTCCTTGTAAAATCCACTTTTAGCAAAGAACTCTGCTAATTCTGATTATCAAGAATGCACATACTTGATATTTGATCAGATTACTCCTCCTCCTCCATTCCCCAGAAAATGTGTGATCACCCTGGCCTACCTTCAGCAAGAATTTTATTAGGTTGATTTATCCAGAATTTTCATGATCCTTGATATATCCTCTTAGGCTTTTTTCATCCACTGACCCCTACACTGCTCCTTGGCTATAACTTCCCACTTACTGAAAGGTGGTATCTATAGAAACCTACAAGAAACTTAGCTTATTCTTAGTTTAATCTTTTTGCCTCAGCATAACCATTAGTAAGTGTTCAGACATTCTACTGCAGGATAAGCAGCAGCCTATCCCATCCCCCCTTGGCAAATCTCCAGATGCAAGACCAGGATAGCCCAGTCTTTTTTTTTTTTGAGTTTGGAGTCTCACTCTGTCGCCCAGACTAGAGTGCAGTGGCCGCTCCCGACCACCGCAGCCTCGACCTGCTGGGCTCCGGCAATCCTTCCACCTCAGCCTTCCAAGTAGCCAGAATTACAAGGATGCGCGACCACGCCCTCCTGATTTTTTTTTTTTTTTTTTTGATTTATTGTAGAGATGAGTTCTCACTGCCCAGGTGGGTCTCAAACCCGTGGGCTCAGGCAATCCACTCACCTCAGCCTCCCAGAGGTGCGGGATTATAGGCTGAGCCACCAAGCCGGCCAGTCCAATCTTTCAATTCGTGGTTTAGCATAATAATCTCTAGTAAACTTTTAGACTCCTTGTCGAGGCCAGAAAAATAAAGATTACCTTTTGACTGGCAAAAGTCATAAAAGTGATAATGCGACCACCTTTGGTCAAGGAGTTTGTGGATTGCAAATATCTAACAAGTCTCTTGCAGGAAAATCCCCTCCAGGCCCAAACTCCCCAAGTAAACCTAATCAGTCCTTTGTGACCTACATGATGCAGATAAACTCCACCATGGCAGCAATCATGTGACTAACCCACCCATCTGCCTGCTGTCCATCTGCTCGCCCCTTTGTGGTGACGTGGAGCAGACCACCACCCAATCACCTTAATGATCTTCCCCCATCAAGGGGAATGATTAAAAGGACTCAACCACAAGCAGCCAGCAGCCGTTGCCTTGCTAGACTCGGGTGTGCCATGTGCTCTTCAAGTATGGCTGTCACCATGCTTCCTGGCTTTGGTACCCTCCCCCACCTCGGGAGGTGAATCTTCTCTCTCCGTTGTTCTCTTTCTCTCTCGAATTTACTTTTAAATAAACTTTTCTTTTTTGCCTCTTTGTGTGTTGCAATTCTTTGCATTACTTGAATTTCTGGGTTGCTAGCTTGCACCTCTGGCATACTGGCTCCAGGGGTGCTGCACCCCTTTCCCCTCTCCATCCATCCACTCTCACCCTATCCATGCCCTAACACTTATCAGGCTGTATTAGAAACTAAGGGCATTTTTGTAGAATGATTTATGTTCCTCCACTTATAGTCCCAGGAGAGAAATTGCTGAATCATATGGAAGGTTAATTTTTAGTTCATTTGGGAATTGCCACACTGCTTTTCATAGAGGTTGAACTAGCTTGCCCTTCCACCAACTGTATAGAAGTGTTTCCTTTTCACCGCATCTGTACCAGCAATTATTATTATTTTTATTTATTAATGATGGTCATCCTTACTTGAAGTTAGGTGGCATCTCTTTGTAGTTTTGACTTGCATTTCTCTGTTGAAAATGACACCTCCACATGCATGTTTATAGTCACACTATTCCCAATAGCAAAAACATGGAACCCACCATACTGCTCATCGAAAGTAGACTGGGAAAAGAAAATGTGGTACATATACACAATGGAGTATAATGTATCCATAAAGAAGAACAAAATCATGGACTTCATAGCAAATTGATTAAGTTGGAGATCACCATACTTTGTGATCTATCACAAAAACAAAGAACTGAATGCTGCGTGTTCTCACTGATAGTGGGACCTGAACATTAATCACAATAGTACAAGGGAGGGATCAGCAGTCACTGGGCACTTCCAGGGGAGGGACAGAGGGAGGAGGACACATAACAACACACTTGTCCCAAACCAGGGGAAGCGAGGGCCAGTTGGAGGCCCAAACTTCCCCTGCATGCAGTCTACTTGTGTAGTTAATCCTTACTTGTACACCACATCTCTATAATAAAATAAAATTTTTAAAAAAAGTTGAGCCTAAACTTAGAAGGCTCAGAAGTTGAGCCTAATCTTTATTCTTTACTACAAGACTGTCATAGTGGTCCCTATACTTACTAAGATAATTTTGAATGAGGTCTTCCTTACTGTGCTTTAACAATTATCATTGAATGTTTTGTAACAGGGTTATATGGAGAAAATCATATATCCTCCAAGCAAGAAAATAATTTAAAGTTCTAAATAGTACTTGAAAGGTACTGTTAATGAAATCAGAGTTGAACAGTAGTAAAAACAATGAAAATGGATTTATTCAGAACTATTGCATTAAGGGAAAGAGAGCTCAGTTTAGAACTGGGCTCAAATTTGAATACAAGAAGAAGAGTGAAGATTTATATAAATGAAGGTAAGGGTCAATAGATGGAAAATTACTTAGCAGACACATCATTGGTAAGGAGGAATTCTGGCTAAAACAACTTGATAAGATTCTTTGCTGAAGGCAGGAGAGCGGTGAATAGACATCATCTAGTGGATTGTGTGGAATGAGCAATTTGATAATATATTGAGAGTGATTAAATAACAAGGGTGAGGGATTCTCACTAAACTGACTTAACAAGATTCTTGACACAACTGAGCAATTCAGGCATATGCTTGCATGGATGCCAAGGTCAAAGTCTAGAGGGCTTAGAGGAGCCTAACTAGAGTTTGGTCAAGGGGAAAGACTTTGTCAGTACTAAAATATCTGATATGTGTTTTAACACGGTTTTAATTTAAAGATTCACAAACATCCAGATACTAAACAAAAATAATCATACTGGAGTTCCACCTGTTGTGGGAAAACAGAGAGACCTTGACACTGAGACTATCTCAGGAAGTAGCATTTTATTAGCACTGGCACAACTCAATGGGCTAATGCTCCAAGCTGAGCAACCAGGCGAAAGAGGAGAGAGTTTTATCTGTTAGTTTAGGTAAGGGAGGGGATCGGGTTGTATGGCTATACATTTGTCTTTGGAATTTGCAAGATTGTATTTAGCAAAATTAGATTTTCAAGGAACAAATTGTTTCCAGGGTATACATGACAAGCAGGGGTTGTAAGTCGGTAACTTCACAAAAAGAGGATGCAGGGATAAGATTGTGAATCAGTTACTATCTCGCATTTCCAGGAAAGTGGCTTGTGGCTATTTGGTTTTCTCACATCCAATGTCTAGCAAGTTTGGAGCTTGCAGGTTGATTTTTAAAAAGGGATAATTTTAACTATTTTTAGCCCCTCTCTGCCACACACCAAGCAGGACCAGGGTAAATGGGAAGAGGAGTAAGTAGGTATCAGAGAGATGTAGGGAAGAACTTTATTATTCATACACCAGCTCTCTGAAGACATCTACATAAACCAGGAGCAAGCATTTGAGGAAAGCCCCTAAAAACCTGAATGCTACTCTAGGTCTCTATCTATTGTGCTACTATGCAATGCAAGTCTCAAATTATATTATTAAGTGAATTAGACCACTGTGGTCACATTTTCAACATCCAATGCCTAGATAAGCAATCTAAAATTACTTTTAGTTCATATCTAGGCAAATATCTATATGAGGCAATGTTAAAGTAGCGTTATTGGTTTTCAAATGTGACTTGCTAAGCCAGTCTCAATTATAAAGATGCACAGAAGAAAAAGAGAAAAAAAATGGAAGAGTTCATATTTCTGTAAAGTATATCTTAATCCACGGAACTGATGCCACTCAGTTGGCACTAAAAAATAAAATAACCAAACCGAATCACTGAAATACTGAATTGAGTCACATTGTCAAAGAATTAAATTGCTGCTCATGTTCAAATTCCTTTTTGTGGCAATAGATACATTTACATGTTTGGGGGGAGATGAGTTCAATTGCCTAATGACATATAGAGAATCCGTAGGTTCATAAACAAATACAATTCTTTATTGTAGACTATGTATCATCTATAAATGATAAAAAAATAGACATACTGAAAGTTATTTTTCAAAAAAGAAGAAAAAAATGCTCACCTGTCATTTTGAAATAAACTCTTGTCCCCCACACTTTGGCTCTGGTGGCATTAAGATTGAAAGAAATGTCACGGATAGTTCTACCCACTGGACTACAGGTTTTAGGTCACATAGTTCAAATGTAGCCTTTCTTAGTAGCTGACAGTGCTATTCTCTCACTGAATAAGATACTACTACTATTGCTACACAGACTAATAAATACTTATATTTAGAAGTAAAAATCTGATTCAACAATGGAAATAATTGTAATAATGCTTTCTGCCCCTTTATTCCTTTTTTTAAACATTCAGATTAATATAAGACCAATTTATAAGCATGTGAGTCAATGAAAGTTTAAAAGATCTCACATTAACAAATTAAGATTCAAATATGTTATAGCAAATTGTCATATGAAAGTGAGAACCCTCGAAATATGCATCCTTTTTAGATCCTATCTGTGACAATTAAAAGCACTCTCAGCACATATGCAACAGAACACTTCAGAAGCTAGAAACATAGCTATAATATAGGCTTGCCATGCTATCTTCCTGTGCCATTCGTAAAGCTCCAAAGTTGGCGAATCTTACTGACTTGCTTAGTTTTAAGTCATGTCTTTTTGTTCTCCATCATGCAGTTGGTTCTATAATCAGGACTATTTCTTTGTTTTAACTTTAAGAAGTCAACTGTATATCCAGTACCTTGCCTTTGCCATTGCTCTTACCTTTGCTCAAGTATATTTTGCTTTATCCCCTTCTTATCCAGATGCTTATTCTTCACAATATACGTAACTTAAGTCTTACCTGTTCTACAATTTTTTTCTTTTTTTTTTTTGAGTTGGAGACTCACTCTGTTGCCCAGATTGGAGTGCAGTGGCCGCTCCCGGCCACTGCAGCTTCAACCTGCTGGGCTCTGGAGATCCTTCCGCCTCAGCCTTCCAAGTAGCTGGAACTACAGGCGCGTGCTACCACACCAGGCTAATTTTTGATTTATTGTAGAGATGAGGTCTCGCCAAGTTGCCCAGGCAGGTCTCGAACCCGTGGGCTCAGGCAATCTACTCACCTCAGTCTCCCAAGGCGTGGGATTACAGGCTGAGAACAAATTTTTTCTTGAATATTTTTTCTTTATTACAATACAAAACATTCATTTTTGATACATTAAATAAACTACATGCTGATTCAAGATGGGCTAACTAAATTTTACTGTCTTAGGCTGTATTTGACTAATCTCAGATTGGCTCAATCTATCTTTTAGTTCAAGAACATAATCTGAGATTGACTACTATCTAGGATACATTGTTCTTAAGGCAAGAGCCTGAAATAAATTGCATAGGGGCACCCAAAGATCCGGCTCCCATTGTTGTTTTAAATGTCAGATCTACTCTTATTCCATGCCAAAACAAGTAATTTACCTAAGTCTGACACTGGAGCAGTAAAGTATGCCTCACTTTCTGGGAGATACTATTATGTAATACTCTCAAAACAGAGAGAGACTGGGCTCGGCTCAGCCTGTAATCCTGCACCTTTGGGAGGCTGAGATGAGTGGATTGCCTAAACCCGCAGGTTTGAGACCCGCCTGGGCAAATTGACGAGACCTCATCTCTACAATAAATTAAAAAAAAAAAAATTAGCCGGGCGTGGTAGCGCACACCCGTAGTTCCAGCTACTTGGAAGGCCGAGGCGAAGGGTCGCCAGAGCCCAGCAGGTCGAGGCTGCGGTGGCCAGGAGCGGTCACTGCACTCCAGTCTGGGCGACAGAGTGAGACTCCAACACAAAAAAACAAAAACAACAACAACAAAACAAAACAGAGAAAGCCCATTGCTCAAAAATAGCAATTGGTCGGGCACAGTGGCTCACGCCTGTAATCCCAGCATTTTTGGAGGCCTAGGAGAGAGGATTGCCTGAGCTCATGGGTTTAAGACCAGTCTGAATAACAATATGGTGAGACCTTGTCTCTACAATAAATCAAAAAAAGCAGTCGGACATGGTGGCACATGCCTATGGTTGCAGTTATTTGGAAGGCCGAGGTGGAAGGATCACCTGAGTACAGCAGATCGAGCACAGCTGTGGTGGCTGTGAGCGTGCCACTGCACTCCAGTCTGGGCGACAGAGTGACACACTGACTCAAAAAAATAGAATCAAATAAAATAATAGCAATTACCCCAATCCTTGTTCTTGATGGCACACAAGTGACTTTCCTCCTGCATGAAAATTATACTCAATGCTTTCCCTAGGAATAAAGCACACGGCTCTTCAAATCAAGTTGTAACCTGGAAAGTCCTCATGATCTCAACCAGGTTCAGAGGCAGCTCTTTTTGATCTGGAAACATATGAAATAATAATATAAATATATTTTCTGTCATTCCCAATATTTTATGGTGAATCAGAGATATTATACCAAATAAAAACATCCAGTCAGATAGCGGAATAAGAGATGGTACTTAGAGTCACTGATCCAAGACAATTGATCCCTCTGTGACAACTGAAAGTCTGTCATCTCTGAATGTAGGAAATATTTCCTGATTAGAACTCAGGTCTACTCCCACTTGTTGATTGCCCCTCATTGTTTATCATAACTTTATCTCTGCTCTCTGAAATGCTCTTCTTTTTCCCTCACCTTCCTTAGCCATATCAGAAAGGCACACAAGAGCAGATGTCTATCATGGCAGCTGAGCAACTTTACTGGTTTGCTGTTGTTAGAAAAGTGAGGGCCTAAGGACTGTTTTGCTTTTTAGTTACAGTCTCTTTTAAACCAGACTGTGGTATTTTTTGAAATATAACTTGCAAACATGTTTTGACTTTTAGCTATTTGATTTTAATTGGCTTCTTGCGCCAATAGTCCCAACCACAATCCTTTTTTGAGCCCAGCAGTATCTCTTGTCTAGACTTTGTGATAGGTATGGTGATTTTATCAGTCTTATTTGGGACCACACATAGGTTCTTTTTTCCCTGATCATAAAGTCAATGAGAAGTGATGACATCTGCTGCCTGCCTTGATTTGATGCTTGTCCCAGGGCACGTCTTCAATGGCATTTTTGGCTCATGCATTTTCTCAGGTTTATGTTTTACTGATTGGAGTTGAATGCATCTTTCAAACACACAAATCCACGATTGTGTGACTTTTTTTCTTGTCTCTTTCATCTCCAATTGCCAACAGCTTACTTAACTTTTACAATAATTTCATTTCTTTCTTGTGTTACCATTCCAAACACTGCTAATAACAAAACCAAAGGCACAAATTCATTACATACATTACCTATTTTTCTGATAGACCACAGTTCTTATCAAATATTTTTAGCTTAAATAGCAAGGATTGCCATTTATCTAAACTTCATCCATGGTTTTCATACTGCCTGTTCCTCAGCTCAAAGGCAGTAGCACATTTTGATTTTATATGTGTTATAGTAGCACTCTGATATTCTTATTAATTTATATATGAATCTTGTGATAACAATAGCCTCAAAATATTAGTACTTTGCAACAACATTTTTGTCTCTCTCACAGTGCAATAAGGATAACAAGTTGGCAGCTATGCTACTCAACTCTGTTCTCCGATCTTCTCATTTTGGACCTGAATGAAGCTGCCCCAATCTAGGATGTGGTATTATCTCCTGAAAGAATACAGCAATAAGAAAGAGACTGAGTCAGACCATGCAATCATATTTAAACTTCTGTTCTAACATAAATATCACATTCACTCACATTCCATTGATCACAGCGCACTGCATAGTAAAAAGCTGAAAGCCAGTGAGATAAATGCATAATTTCGACCCACAGAATGTCTGAGAAAGTCATATGAATATGAGTAGGAATGCATACGTTTATTGTGAGGAAGTACAAATAGCAAGGACAATAATCTATCCAAATCACTGCTTCCTTCAATGATATCTCTCTTTAAGCTCTACATTTTGTATAGTTTTTTTACCACAGACTTTTGCTTCAGGTAAGTAAATGTTGGTTTTCCAAATAGACTGTAACTACTTTGGTGGACTTTTCATTTTCTACAATTTTTAGTATATTTCTGAGACTATAACACTAGGCAAAAAATACTAGAATTATTTTCTTATCAATTTCATGAATTAGGTGAAACAAAAACTAATTCATGTGCTCTTATAAGCTCATATATATTTTTTAAAATAAAAATAATTTACAGTGAGAATAGACTGTTCTTGTTTTATAAAGTATAAGCTGCATTCAGCAAACATTTGAAAATATAAATAGCAAAAAAAAAAAAAAGAAGAAGAAGAAAGAAATACCTGCAAGAATTCATGGAAAGAAAATGTAAAATATTTCTTTTATACAAAAAATTTTTTACCCACAATTTCAACTGTTTGCTTTCCTGTTACAAGGGAATATTCATTTGGAATTATAGAAAAACTTTGACCTGGGAGAAAATCTACTGGAAAACCATGGAAGATGATCTAAACACCTCCAATGCCCCTGAGAACCATCTAGAACTCCTGAGGTTCTGGAGTTTGGGCAGTTTCATGGATTTTTTAAATTATATAAGTATATCTATATAATTAAAATTGTATATGTATATGGATTTGTCATACATGATTTGTTATTGGTAAATATTAGTGCATACATTCAAGTAACAAATTATTATTATGCATATAACTGTGCAGGGCATACTTTGGTCAGAAATGGATAAAAAGCAGAGTACTTAATTTTAGATATTTAATTATATAAAAATTAACTATATAGTAGATATGCAAATGGTAAAACAGATTGTTAAATATAAGATTGAAAGTATAACAAAATAATATGTTTCACTTAGGAGATTTAGGTTACTGTTATCTGTCTGAGGATATAAGGTTTACCTTTATCTTTAAATAAATATACTTAAGGTATATTTTGAAAGATAAATACAAGTTCAGTAGCAAAAAGAGTATAAGCATTCTAAAGAAGAGGAATTAAAATTATTATAACTCCCAGAATCAATCTATCATGATATTTTACACCATATATATATATTTACATATAAAATTACCCAAATATATGTATATGTGGTGTAAAATATCATGGTAGATTGATTCTGAGAGTTACAATAAATTTAAATTGCTAGAATATAAAAAATAACTTGGAATATAAAAATACTAAATTTAGAATGACAAAATTGTGATGGGTTTGCAATAACATGTGGTAGACTTGTTTACTCTTCAAAATGTGAACTTTTGACATGGTTTTAGACTTAGTACTAATTATTGATAGATTTTTTTTCCTTTTTTGAGTTGGAGTCTCACTCTGTCACCCAGACTGGAGTGCAGTGGTGTGCTCCCGGCCACCGCGGCCTCGACCTGCTGGGCTCTGGCAGTCCTTATGCTTTAGCCTTCCAAATAGCGGGAAACATGGGCGTGAGCTACCACATCTGGCTAATTTTTGATTTATTGTAGAGATGAGGTCTCACCAAGTTGCCAAGTGGGTCTCGAACTTGTGGGCTCAGGCAATCCTCTTGCCTGGGTGATAGATTTTTATTAAGCCAATCAGAGTAAAGGTACTTATCAGTACTTTCATTGAAGAAGCTGAGTATTTAAGTATATGAGACATTTTAAGATATTTAAGAATCTAGTATTTAAGAGTTGAAGTGTTTTAAATCAGTAATATATATTCCTGAACTTTTATTTTTATTTTTATTTTTTGAGTTGGAATCTCACTCTGTCACCCAGACTGGAGTGCAGTGGCCGGGCGGCCACTGCAGCCTCAACCTGCTGGGCTTCGGCCATCCTTCCGCCTCAGTTTTCCAAGTGGCTGGAATTACAGGCATGCGCTACCACGCCCGGCTGATTTTTTGATTTATTGTAGAGATGAGGTCTCGCTGCCCAGGCAGGTCTCGAACCCGCAGGCTCAGGCAATCCACTCACCTCAGCCTCCCAAAGGCGCGGGATTACAGGCTGAGTCACCGAGCCCGGCTATTCTTGAACTTTTATATGATCGATGGTTAAGCAGATTCTAGAGGCCCCAAATTGGGTCAGAGTTTTTTTTTTTTTTAACACTTTTCAAACAGTTCTTCAATTTATGAGTTTATACCACAATCTTAAATATATGCTATTAGTTTCAACCAGTTATACTTACTTATATGAGAGAAGTTTCATGATTTATACATATCCAAAGAAATTTTCCTATCCTAAATCAGGGAATCACTTTTAAAACTGTGATTGATTATCAAAAAATAACTCAGCAATTGTTGAACGCATGATTTTATTGAGTTGAAAGCATTTTATCTAATAGTCAATGTGAACCTACCCACATGTCAATCAAGTCTAAAGCTGAAGACAACCAATCTTTTAAAAAAATCAGCAAAGCAGTTTTTTCTGGCAGTTTCACATTTAATGGATTCATATCTCTTCTCCCAGAAGAGAGAAATTACAACCAAGTTAACCCCAAATGAGCATATTGTTTTTAGTCAATTAGCAAATTAATGAATCTAAGATACCACCAAAGTAATAATTTCAATAGCCTATATTAAAATAACAAATAAAATCTCCACAATTATCTTCTAATTCTCCCTCATACTGATTTTAAAAAGTGAAAATATCAAAATCTTTCTGAGAGGGTTTAGTCTTTTTTGCCTCAGCATAACCATTAGAAAGCATTCAGACATTCTACTGTAGGACAAACAGCAGCCTATCCCATCCCCCTCAGCAAATCTCCTTCAGATGCAAGACCAGGGCAGCCCAATCATTCATGGGTTTAGCATAATAATCTCTAATAAACTTTTAGGTTCCTTGTCAAGGCTGAAGATCAGAGATCACCCTTTGGCTGGCCAAAGTCATAAGAGTTTGTGAGCTGCAAATGTCTGAGTTTGTGAATTGCAAATGTCTAACAAGTGTCTTGCAGGAATCCCCCCCAGGGTTAACCTAATCAGCCCTTTGTGACCTATGTTACTGGAATAAGCTCCACCATGGCAACAGTCATGTAACTAACCCACCCATCTGCCTGCTGTTCATCACCTGATGTTAGTACCTGCACTTACCTGCCCCTTTGTGATGACATGGAAACAGACCACCACCCAATCACCTAATGATCTTCCCCCATCACGGGGAATGGTTAAAAGGACTCAACCACGAGCAACCAGCGGTCATTGCCTTGCTAGACTCTGGTGTGGCCATGTGCTCTTTGAGCTATGACTGTCACCATGCTTCCTGGCTTTGGTCCCCCCCCACCTGGGGGAGGAAAATCTTCTTTCTCCCTTTTCTCTCTCTAACTTGCTTCTAAATAAATGTTTATTTCTTAACCTTTTTGTGTGTCACAATTCTTTGCATTTATTCAGATCTCTGGGTTCTCAGCGCAACACCTCAGGCTTGCCAGATTGGGCGATGCTGCGGCTCCCTGTACCTCTCCTCTTCCTTTTTCCCTCTCCATCCATCCATTCTCACCCTGTCCGTAGTACCCTAACACTTTCTTTTAAATGTTTTTTTACATCTAGCAGTGAATCTGATTTACTAACTTAGAGGGCAAATTTTCATGATAAAGACGACAGTGGAATCCTAGTACAAATACTCTTTTTATTTGGGCCTTATTTTCTTGTACATTTCAGATGCTCCACCTGAGGTATTTCTAAATGTAGGCCCATATTTTTCTTTTTATTTTTTAACTTAAAACTAGTTAAGGCCCACCACATTAGATAAACTAGCTAATTAGGCAAACATAAGCTCATTAAAAACAGAAAGCTGGTGGAATGTAGTAGGAATGCAGATTGAATTTGTTCAAAGCCTACCTGTTAGCTAACCTCATCTTGCACTAGGAAGCATTAGATAAATTGCCTGGTGATTTCTTGCTGCCAAACAAAACTTCATTAAGTGTTAATTTTTACTTTTTTTTTTTTTATTTTCAGAAACTGGTTCTAGCTCTTTCATCCAGGCTGGAGTACAGTGGTGTGATCATTCCTCTCTACAGCCTTGAACCCCTGAACTGAAGCAATTGCCCTAGACTATAGGTACGAGCCTAGACTATAGGTACGAGCCACCATGCTCAGCTAATTTTTGTAAATGGGTTGATTTTTAGAGGTAAATAGAAAGTGACTTGAAAATGTCAGCTCTCTGTAAAGACAAGATGATGTCTATTCAGTGTTTTGTACTTTTCTATTAAGTTTTAGAAATGCTCTCTTGAGATCCATTTCTGCATATTATTAAAATATATTCTTTTGTATATTATTTATAGGGGATGTTTCAGACCTTTAAGATAATACACTTTGTTCCAAGGCTACCAAACAATGTATGTCTTTCAAAAGTTCCTTAATACGAAAACTTTTATTTTTACAGTAGCCCTTTAAATTGATCATGTGAAAAATGCCATAGATATGCTTATTGTATAAATGTCTGATAATTCAAATTTAGAGGAAGAGTCAGATTGATTTAATCAGTAGAGACTTCTTTAAAGATGAGGAAAATGATGCTTTTTAAATTACAGGAAACTAAAAAAAAGATATGTGATAAATTAAGTGATTTAAGATTTTTAGTTCCTCAAGTTTCCATTTACTGGGTCAGAAACCAATTGTATCACTATCTTCTTTAATAGCTTTTCATTCCAATCCTTTAGTTGAATAGATCTATTTTTAAAAATAATTACCTACTCAACAATTCTGCTAGATAAAATATAAAGGCAAAAACCTCATCACTATAAAAAATCTTTAGCAATGGAATCATATACACAATTCCAGTAATTTCTCTAGTCCAACATCTAATTATGTACATACCCATTACTTATTTCACAGAAGTGAATGTCGTGTTAATTAGGACTTTTATTAGGCTCTTCATCCACATAGACAATAAACTCTGGTCACATTTGCTAGTAAACTGGAAGGTTATTCTACATGGAAGGCTGAATGTTTTCTAAGATTTTATTGTCTGAATTTGTTGCTTCCATAGTGCAAATCATAACCTTGCATTCTTTTGACGTCTTCAACACTTAGGATGATGAAGATGATAAAGATGAGATGGAACCAATAAGTTCTATACATTCCAGGCAAGAACCTCTTTCTTTTCACCACAATCAGCCTTAGAAAGTATAAAGACAAGCCTGGCTCAGTGGCTTATGCTTACAATCCCTGCATTTTGGGTGGCCAAGGCAGGAGGATCACTGAAGCCCAGGTGTTCGAGACCAGCCTAGAGACCATAGTGAGATGTCGTCCCTACAAAAAATTTAAAAAAATTAGCTGGGTCTGGTGTCATGCGTCTGTAGTCTCAGCTACTCAGGAGGCTGAGGCAGAAGGATTGCCTGAGGATAGGTGGTCAAAGCTGCCGTGAGCCATGATCGTGACACTGCACTCCAGCTTGAGTGCCAGAGTGAGACCCAGACCAAAATATATATGTATATATATATTTATATATAAGAAAGAGAGAATGATGACAAACCTTATTATGTCCTTCGTTTTTGTGTATTAGTCATCATAAGACACCAAAAAATTCAAGGCTATGCTTTGTTCCCTAGAAACATGTAACTATATGGATCTGCACCTGGCCATCTGACATTTGCCTCTAATTCTGAAACTCTTCTATTGTATTCTTAAATCACATGATTTATTTTCAGTAATAACTCCTCTGGCTGGAAACTCTCTTCCATCATCATTTCTTTCGCTTTTTTGTTTCAAAGGATACCTGGCATTCACCTAAAATCATGGTTTTCACCTGAAGTCCTTGGAGAACTAAACCAGAAAGTGAACAATTACTTGATTTGTTCCAAATTTCTTTGGATTTATTGTCCATCTATGTGACTACCCCCTCTTCCACATCACTACCTGAAAACATGTCTACCCAGATTTTACTATCTGCTTTTGCTCTTTTTTTTTTGCACGAGTTCATCTGCGTTTCTTTTCGTTAAGATTTTAACTCTTCGCTCACTGAATCTCACTCCAACACTGAATATCTCATACTTTTTGTTAGCATTAATATATACACAGATGATCTTTCAAGTTGTGGCAGACATCAATGCCGCTACCAAATATTCTGATTGTTTCCCATTCAGGTAGAATTGTACGTCCTCTTTCCCACAACCGTAGCTCTGGCATGTGAGTTGTAAGTAAGAGTGAATTAAGTATCCTTTGAAGTTGGGGCATTTGAGCATCAAATTCAGACCCTCCAGAACCAAGTGCAACCAGCAATCCTCTACTACCACTGACCATAATGAACCTTAGCATGACTAAGAAATAAACTTAGATTGCTTTAAGCAGCTGAGTGTTTTTTTTTCCTGCAGTATAAACTGATCTTCTCTTAATTAATATGCTTTGCACCCTCATAGCAAAAGGCCAACCTTGGTTAAACCCTATTTTTCATTTACAACTATAAGCACTCAACTGAACGAGGTAAGTAACCTTGCTGACTGGTCTAATTTTAAATTCAGAACTGCTAACAGCATGTGGCCCCTTAATACAGCTCTGGAATTCAGTCATATTTTCCTAGTTTATTTAATCTCTCACTTACAAGCAACTTTATATACTTTCTGCTCTAACTTCAGGTATCTATACTAAGCTAGATATTAACCGTAGTCCATGATCATTTTTTCTATAATGTTTAGTAAATATGTTTGGGATACAGAAATGTAAATGTTAAAACACACACTCCTTAGTCCAGTCTTTTATTTTCTATCTTGATACATTATATACATTGTACATTTTTTCACATTTAAACTAGCAATTAAAAGCCGGGCTCAGTGGCTCAGCCTGTAATCCCACGCCTTTGGGAGGCTGAGGTGAGTGGATTGCCTGAGCCCACGGGTTTGAGACCTGCCTGGGCAGCGAGACCTCATCTCTACAATAAATCAAAAAATCAGCCGGGCGTGGTAGCGCATGCCTGTAATTCCGGCTACTCGGAAGGCTGAGACGGAAGGATCGCCGGAGCCTAACAGGTCGAGGCTGCGGTGGCCGGGAGTGGCCACTGCACTCTAGTCTGGGCGACCAAGTGAGACTCCAACTCAAAAAAAAACCAAAAACAAAAACAACAAAAAAATAGCAATTATTTGTTGAGTACCTGCTAAGTTCCAGGCAATGTTACTTTTTTAAGGGTAATATCTCATTTAATCTTCAAAACAATGTTATTATGTACTACTGCTATCCCTTTTTTCAGTTTAGACAGTGAAAGAAAATATGTTAAATATTTTACCTCAAATCACATCGACAACTAGTAGTAGTTGTGGGATTTGGACAAGGGTTGATTGTGGTTTCCAGAGCCCATGGATCTAACCAACTACATACCCTGACTTCCACAAAATTTTGGAAAAAGTTTACACAGTTTGATTAAAAGCCAGGAAAAATAAGGAAGGTTATATTGCTTCCCGAGGTTTCAAAATTTTATGTTGATTTCTACTCAGGAAAAAAGATTCTCAGACAAGAGTTCATTTGGTAATGGTAGTCCATGAGCTGGGGTTACAAAGAAAAAAGGATACACTGTACTGCATTACTCTTTGTAGTCAATTAATTGTCATGAGGATGCCAATTACATTTTGAATAATGGTATCCCTATTTTGGGATTTTTTTTTTTTTTTTTTTTGAGTTGGAGTCTCACTCTGTCGCCCAGACTGGAGTGCAGTGGCTTCTCCCAGCCACCGCAGCCATGACCTGCTGGGCTCCGGCGATCCTTCCGCCTCAGCCTTCCAAGTAGCTGGAACTACAGATGCGTGCTACCACACCCGGCTCATTTTTTGATTTACTGTAGAGATGAGGTCTCGCCAAGTTGCCCAGATGGGTCTCGAACCCACAGACTCAGGCAATCCACTCACCTCAGCCTCCCAAAGGCGTGGGATTGTTAAACCTAAATTTCAGAATCCGAGAGACCAACAAAGAGCCAGCTCTGATGCAAACACACAAGGGTCTTTATTCAGGCTCCAGTCTGGGCTCACGCCCGAAGCAGCAGCTTCAGGGACGAGAGCCCCGATCCAGCATGGCAAGCAGTTTTTATACATCATTACAGAGGGAGGGGAAAGAACTTTAAACTTGTTTTTACATGTCTCCTAATGGGTACGAGGGCACTTGGGATTGGTCTGGTCCGCTCAGCACCTGTGATTGAGGGGGAGCTGCTAAATGAGCAGAGTGGAATGTCAGATAAGCTAGGTTTAGCAAGCAGGCCTGCTAAGCAAAGGAATGTCCAGGAGGGGTTTATTACTTGACATTCACATACTGCTAGCAGCAGTTGCGGAAGCAATCGGTTATTTTATGAGACAAACAAAAATTAAACTTAACAAAATTCTAAGTACAAACACTGCAAACGAATACAGTGAACGTGGGGTAGGAATTCATTATAGTAATAGTTCTCTTAGAGTTTTTTTTTAAATCTCTTGGGTCTCTCATGATTACAGGCTGAGCCACCGAGCCCGGCTTATTTTGGGATTTATATATAACTTGTCTGCTTCAACTTTGACATTTTTTATTTGACTTCAATCCATTTTTTTAAATTGTGAAAATTAAGGTAGTAGTTCTAAACAACAGTTATAATGAGAGCTTAGTAGAATGATACACGTGTCAGGGTCTATGCAACAAGTTGCCCTTTCTGGCCTATGGCTGAGTTTGAGATGAACTGGTTATGCTGGCCAATGTGATTAGTCTGCTTCCTAAGGGTTACCAAATGTACTTCTGCTCAAGCACAATCTCCTTATTATTATCAAATGTATAAGATTTTTTTTTTTTTGAGTTGGAGTCTCACTCTGTCACCAGACTGGAGTGCAGTGGTCGCTCTGGCCACCGCAGCCTCGATCTGCTGGGCTCCAGTGATCCTTCCGCCTCAGCCTTCCGAGTAGCTGGAACTACAGGCTAGTCATCGTTCCTAGATTTACAGTCACAGATCCCCATCAAATACAAGAAAGAGAGATTTTATGCCCATTTGATAAAATGGTGACGGGAATAGTGTTAGGGTCCGGCCGGATCAGGTGAGGGTGGAGAGGCGCGGTGCAGGGAGGCGTGCAGCACTGCCGGGGTTAGCAACCCAGAGATCTGAGTAGATGCAAAGAATTGTGACACACAGAGATGAGAGAAGAAAAGATTTATTTAAGAAAAGTTCACCCCCCACAGACAGGAAGTGGGCCTACACTCTAGGTGAGTGTGGCGTTGTAGTCCCCCAGAGTCCTGGCTTAAATCCTTCTCTTTGAGATGTTGCACATGACTGCCATGGCTGCTGTAACTTCCTTATCAACCACCTGTGGATGTCTTGGAGAACCTGACACAGAGACCCATTAATATTCGCCCACATTATCACAGCCCCTAGAGAAGGGCGTAAAAAGGATTCTAACTCTCCTGTACCTTCCCAAACGACATTCCTTAGATCTAATGGAGGGTGTCTCTCCCCTTATCTCCTAGGCATTCCCAGTAGGTAGGTTGGGGGGGATCCTTGACTTCCCTGTAGATAGGGCCCGATTTACTGGAAGATCAAATTCCCACCTGCTCCTCCTCTGAGCGGTCATAGCTTTTGTAATTACAAGTTTCATGACTTTTACAATCCTTGCCCAATGCATGATGTCTTAGGTCTTGTAAATTCCCTTTACTCTAGGCAAGCTTGATTGCCACTATGAGATACCTCAGATACCTGGAAGTCTGTTTCTGAAAAGACAAAATCAGTAAAGTTAATTATACCTAAAGTGCGTATTTCTCCAAAAGCACAGCTTCTATTTTCTCATCATTGTGTCAGGGGTTAAGAACAAGATGAAAAATGGCTTCCCACTCTTGGTCTGTCCTTTCAAATAGAATGCCACAAAATGCAGATTACAGGAACAGAAAAAGAACTGCCTGAGAGAAGAATATGCCTATTCATGAGAAAAACCCCTGCTGTGATGAGCCAGACTCGAAAGGGGGCCCACATGCCGGAATGGAGCAGCTGTTCTGGATAAAGTGGAGGTTGTTCGTTAACCTGTCAACATTCTCATCTTACTATCCTGGAAAGACAGTTCTGTAGAACCTGTGCAACTTCTTGGTAAATACGGTACCACTAGACGGCCAAGGAATTCTGCTTTCTAATCTTTTTTCTACATGAGTCAGGTGCAATAAAAGGCATCTATTTTTCTATGTGACAGAGAAAGAAGTGAAACTCGGGGATACAGAAGACAAAGATGGAGATGAGTTAGACGCAGTGACTGTGGAATGATTAATTTTCCTGTGTTTGTCAAGTACAGTACAGTCATTCTGAATAATCTGCTCAAACATATAAATATATATATATGAAAAAGAAAAGGATAACCACTCTTCACACAGCAGATTCCTGTGGGAGAATTGATGCAGAAAAGAAGCAACCAGACAGAGTCAATAGCATGGTAAGAGAACAATTAGGTCAAAGATCTTCAGGTCACCAGGCAGTCAGATTTTTGTGAGAAACTTATATTTTGGGGATTCCTAGTGGAGTAATGGCTGAGGCTTTTATTTTTGGTGGGTGGTGGTGTTCAGTGACTCAAGAATATTGGAGCAAACCATTAATGTGCCTTTTCCATGGTCCTTAAGCTAATAGGTTTTAAGGCACATTTGATTACACCAAGTAAAATATCTTGTAAACACAGGTGATCAAGAAATATTGACTGCTTCCTTGACAATTCTGTAATCCAGCCTATATAAGTAAAAGGTGGTTATAATGTAAAAATTTTTATTAAACATGAGTTATACTCTATGGGAGCTATATTTTAGAGGTGAGAATTAAAAATAAATTTTGACTGTTTAATGTATGCTCTACTTTTTTCTCCACTGAAAGCCATAGTTCCATTTAACTAACCAAACTGGTTAAATCATCAAAATTGCTTTCTGAACTCTGCTTCCTTGTAGTTAGTCCAAATATGATAAAATTGCCAACATTCTACCTTCTTTTGTAGCAAGTAGACTTGCCCTAGAAAGTAAATTTAAGGATTATTATATTTTTCCATTACTGGCTGTTTGTGAAAACCTTTCTACATTGTCAAAATAAAGACTTTCTTGAAAGCAAGTAAAATAGAAAGGGAATAAAAAAAATGAAATTGATGGATTAGCTCAGTATTTTCCAGCAGAAATTTTTTTATTCTCCTATGTTTGATAGTATCTTATCTCCGTGAACTGTACCTCTAGTTTTTATCAATTACCTCAGGGGCACTTCTCTACAAATACTTTCAATTCTATAGACTCTTCTGGCAGACCTCCCTGTTACCTTTGGCTCTTTATCTCTGGATTCTATCAGAAGGTTTCAAGAGAACTGTTTTGCCACCAACTCTGGAAACCTGAGCACTAGACTATTTCAGATCTTTCTTCTGTGAAATAATGAGAAATCTCAAGATACCTATTTTAAAAACAAATACCATTTTGTAAAGGAAGAAAAGTCTCCTTGATTCACTCACGATAAGATAATTTTATAAAATTTACTTCTATTGTATTCTTTTGCAAAATTTCTAGGTGTGTGTGTGTGTGTGTGTGTGTATTTCAAGTATTATATGATATTAATCATTGTTGCTAAATTTTTAAAGACAATATTTTCTACTATGACAAATGAGCAGCACTTCAGAAAAATGCATGTTTCTGTTAGACAAGGATTCTTTTTTTTTCCTTTTATTTTTTTTAAAGATGTGGGGTACATTTCAGGGTTAGGTATATAAATGTTCATTATACAGGTACCCTAGACAAGGATTCTTAAACTGATGTATCAAGTCTTGCAAGAGTTTTATGAAATATCTACCTCTATTATGTATCAAAAATAGTTTTATGAGTAGAATATAGGTAAGCCTTTTTAATGCACTTAGCTTTATTACACTTTGCAGAAAATGTGGGGATTTTTTTTTTCTTTTATCTGTCTTTTTTTTCTTCTGTGTTTTGTTACAAGTTGAAGGTTTGTGGCAATTCTGGATCAAGAGAGTCTATTGATGTCACTTTTTCTACAGCACATGCTCACTTTATGTCTCTGTGTTACATTTTGATAATTCCTGCAATCTGTTAAATTTTTTTCATTTTGTTTATACCTGTGAAGGTGGTCTGTAAACAGTGAAATTTGAAATTATTATTATTATGGGGGGTTTTCATGAACTGTGCCTATAAAAGATGACACATTCAATTGATAAATGTTGTGTGAATTCTGAGTGCTCCACTGACTGGCTGCTTTTTGTGGTCTGGATAAAATATTAAACCAGCTACAGCATCCCCTTAAGCCAAAGCCTAATAAATCTAGAGCAAAACCCTAACTCTCTTCAATTCTGTGGAGGTTGAGATAGGTGAAGAAGTTGCAGAAGAAAAGTTTGAAGCTAACAGGAACTGGTTCATGAAGTTTAAGGAAAGAAACTGTCTCCAAAACATAAAAATGCAAAATGAAGCCACAAATGCTGATATACAACATACAGCAAGTTATCCAGAAGGTCTAGCTAAGAAAATTGATGGAGGTGGCTACACTAAACAACAGATTTTCAGTGCAGATGAAATGGCCTTCTATTGGAGAATGGTGCCATCTAGGATTTTCATAGCTAAAAAGGGGAAATTAAAGCCTAACTTCAAAGCTTTAGGGAAAAAAAAAGGCTGTTTCTTGGTAGGGGCTAATACAGTCTGTGACTTTAAATTGAAGCCAATACTTATTGAACATTTCAAAAATCCTGTGGCCTAAGAATTATGCTTGATCTACTTTTCTTGTATTCTATAAATGAAACAACAAAGCCTGAATGACAGCAAATTTGTAAAATATTACTTCTCATTGATAATATACTTGGTCACCGAAGAGCTCGATGAAGATGTACAAAGAGATGTTGTTTTCATGCCTGCTAACACAATATCCATTCTGCAGCCCATGGACCAAAGAGTAATTTCAACTTTCAAGTCTTATTATTTAAGAAATACATTTCAATTGGGCTCGGTGGCTCAGCCTATAATCCTGCGCCTTGGGAGGCCGAGGTGAGTGAATTGCCTGAGCCCGCGGGTTCGAGATCTGCCTGGGCAACTTGGTGAGACCTCACCTCTACAATAAATCAAAAAAGCTAGCCGGGCGTGGTAGCGCACACCTGTGGTTCCAGCTATTTGGAAGACTGAGGCGGAAGGATCGCCAGAGCCCAGCAGGTCGAGGCTGCAGTGGCCGTGAGTGTGACACTGCACTCCAGCCTGGGCAAAGGAGTGAGACTCCTACTCAAAAAAATAAATTAATTAAATTTAATTTAAAAAGAAATACGTCTCATAAGATTGTCACTGTCATAGACACTGATTCCTATGATGAATCTGGGCAAAGTCAATTGAAAACCTGGAAAATATTCATCTTTCTAGACACAATAGAAACATTTGTGATATATGAGAGGAGGTGAAAACACCAACATTCACAGAAGTTTGGAAGAAATTGACTCCAACCTTAATGGATGACTTTGAGGGTTCAACATTTCAGTAGAAAAATTAACTGCAGGTGAGGTAGAAATAACAAGAGACCTAGAATTAGAAGATGTGACTGAATTGCTACAACCTCATGATAAAACTTAAACAGATAAGAAGTTGCTCTGTATGGATGAGCAAAGAAAGAGATTTCTTGAGATGAAATCTATTCGTGGTGAATAGATTCTACTACTACTGTGGGTAAAATGCTATCAAATAACATTGAACACTACAGAGAAATATTTCCTGGAGTGTGATTTATCTGACAAACTTCAATGTTGTCTTATTTTAAGAAATTGCCACAGCCACTCCTACCTTAAGCAAATACCAAACTGGTAAACCAACAGTCATACACATTGAGGCAAGACACCACGAGCAAAAAGTTTATGACTTACAGAAGACTATGTTCATTAGCATTTTTTAGAAATAAAGTATTTTAAATGAAAGTATGTACAAATTTTTAGATATAATGTCATTGTGTTCACTAGACTACAGTGTAGTGTATATATGCTTTTTATTTGTACCAAGAAACAAAAAAAAAATTGTGTGACTCACTTTATTGCAATATTCCCTTTATTGAGGTGGTCCTGAAACATCTCTGGGGCATGGCTATGCCTGTATGAGTTCATAAGCTCAGATGTGAACAAAATAAAAAGTTACACTTTTGTTTCCTCTAGCCTTCAACAGACATTTAAAATAGGTGTGTGTGTGTGTGTGTGTGTGTGTGTGTACATTTTTCATTCTAAGTGTGGATGAAAAATCACAGCAGTATTTGGAGTACTATGTTCCCAATAGAAATTATACATATTAACTCTTTTATAACCCATTAGAGATGTTGTATTTTTGCTTAATTTTACATTTATCACTACTTTGCAATCATGATTATGAGACTGCTCTCTGCTAAACATATTAATGTGTTTAATAATGAATCACTTACATTAGTATACCATAAAATTTATAAGCTATCTTATATATTTACTTTAATATATTTGGTGTTTTTTATACTAAATATTTTACTTTAAGTATTTTAAAATATTCTGAAATGGGTACTAATGGTGTCTGACAACTGTCAAAAGGGTTCATACAAATGAATTTAAAGAACATGCAGTGTAAAACCTTAGAAGTTTAAGAAGTCTTAGAGACTTCATATTCCTAATAAATTACAGTGATAATAAATATTTTTATTCATATGGTGTCTCTAATTAAGAAAACTTTTTCAAATATTATTGCTCCTTCAACAAATATTCATTGAGCATCTGTCATTTGCATAGCATTATTCTAGGAACTAGAAAAAAAATGGAGTAAAGAGATACAAATGGACAATATTTGTATTTTTCATTGTGGATTTTATATTTTAGTAGAAGAGACAAGGATAAGCGAAATTTACAAACAAATAATATAATAAACTTAAAGGAGTCACACTAATTTATTCCCAAACTTACAAAGCGGTGATATATTAAGACAGTATAGTATTGACAAAAAGATTGAAGTCAGGGTGGGCTCTGTGGCTCAGTCTGTAATCCCGGCACTTTGGGAGGCTGAAGTGAATGGATTACCTGAATCCGTGGGTTTCAAATCCACCCAGGCAACTTGACAAGACCTTGTCTCTACAATAAATCAAAAAGTTAGTTGGGCATGGTAGCACGTGCCTGTAGTTCCAACTACTTGGAAGTCAGAGGCGGAAGGATCACCAGAGCCCAGCAGGTTGAGGCTGCTGTGGCCAGGAGCGTGCCACTGCACTCCAGTCTGGGCGACAGAGTGAGACTCCAACTCAAAAAAACAAAACAAAGAAACAAAAAAAGACTGAAGTCATAAACAAGGGAACTGAACAGGAATTCCAGAAACAAATGATGCAATTGATTTTGAACAAAGATACAAAGGCAGTTCAAATGGAGATGCAATATTCTTTTCAACAGAGGGTGTCAGGACAATTTGACATCCATATGCAAAACAAAAACAAAAACAAAAAGACATTGACTTGGTGTGTATTTCTTATATAGAATAATTAACTCAAAGTGGATTACAAAATTAAATGTGAAAGTTAAGACTGTAACTTTTCTAAAAGAAACCATAGTACCTCCAGGCTTGGTGGCTCAGCCTGTCATCCCACGCCTTTGGGAGCCTGAGGTGAGTGGATTGCCTGAGCCCGCGGGTTCGAGACCAGCCTGGGCAGCGAGACCTCATCTCTACAATAAATCAAAAAATCAACTGGGCGGTAGCACACACCTGTAATTCTGGCTACTTGGAAGCCTGAGGTGGAAGGATCGCCGGAGCCCAGCAGGTCGAGGCTGCGGTGGCCGGGCACGGCCACTGCACTCCAGTCTGGGCGACAGAGTGAGACTCCAACTCAAAAAAAAAAAAAAAAAAAAAAAACCATAGTACCAAATCTTTGTAAACTTGCGTGTATATATCACTGTAGTTTTTTATAGGTTAATAATGTTGAGCTTCTTTTCATAAACTTACTTGCCATTCATATACCTTTTTTGAAATCAGTTCTCTGTTCAAATATTTTGCCTATTATTAATTGAATTTTTGTCTCATTACTGAGTTTTGAGAATATTTTATTTATTTATTTATTTTTTGAGTTGGAGACTCACTCTGTCGCCCAGACTGGAGTGCAGTGGCCGCTCCCGGCCACCGCAGCCTCGACCCGCTGGGCTCCGGCGATCCTTCCGCCTCAGCCTTCCAAGTAGCCGGAATTACAGGCAGGCGCTACCATAGCCCAGCTGATTTTTTTTTTTTTATTATTTATTGTAGAGATGAGGTCTCGCTGCCCAGGCGGGTCTCGAACCCGCAGGCTCAGGCAATCCACTCACCTCAGCCTCCCAAAGGCGCGGGATTACAGGCTGAGCCACCGAGCCCGGCTTATTTTATATTTTTTAGATACAAGTGTATGACTGAATATACTCTGTAACCATTTTTTTCCAATCAGTGACTTGTCCCCTTATTTTCTTTTTTCTTTTCTTTCTTTTTTTTTTTTTTGAGTCTCACTCTGTCGCCCAGACTGAAGTGCAGTGGCACACTCCTGGCCACCACAGCCTTGACTTACTGGGCTCCAATGATTCTTCCACCTCAGCCTTCCAAGTAGTTGGAACTACAGGTGCAAGCTACCATGCCCGGATAATTTTTTTTTTTTTTTTTTTTGGTTTATTGTAGAGATGAGATCTCACCAAGTTGCCTGGGTGAGTCTTGAACCCATGGGCTCACACAATCCACTCACCTCTGCCTCCCAAAGTACTGGAATTACAGACTGAGTCATCGAGCTTGGTTCCCTTATTTTCTTAAAAAAGTCTTCTGTGATTGCTACTATTTTCCAAATTTGTTTCACCTATTCTAATTCTTTCCTTTTCTTGATAAATCTAGAATTAATTTACTGATCTCTATGAACAAAAGCCAAACATCCCCCCACCTGAAATTGTTGCAATTTTATTGTATTTTGTTTAAATCTATTGATAACTTGTGGAAGAACTTCCATGTTAACAATTGTATCTTTTAATAAATATGTTCGATTGTGTTATTCTTTAATGCTCTCATCAGTGTTTTATGCTGTATGACTTTGAGTAGTGGTAATTCAAACGGAAAACTTTGCATTTCTTGTAAACATTGTATGCAAGATTTTAGTCTTTCACCATAACTTATGATGCTATTTTATATCTTTGGTAGATAATCTTGTTTTCTTTTTTATTAGGGTAATTCTGGCTTCATAAAATAAGTTGGATAATACTCTCTTTGCTTGCATTTTCTGTAGAAGTTTTGGAAAACATTATTTCTTCCTTAAAATATGGTGAGATATGCTAGTGACAACATTTGAGTCAGGAATTTTCTTTGTTGAAAATATTTTAATAACTCAATTTCTTTCATAGATTTAGAATTAAGTATATATATTTCTTCTTGAGTGAATTTTGGTAATTTATAGCTTTCATTAAATTCACTATTCAATGTTAGTTTTCAAATTTGGGAGCATTAATTTTTTTCTATTAGTCTATTATTATACTTTTAATGTCTTGAAACCTGTAGTAATGACCACTCTTTTATTTCTGATATTGTCAATTTGTAAATTTCCTCCTCCTTTCATCTACAGGATTATTGATTTTATTTATCTTTTCAAATAACCAGATTTTGTTTTCATTTTCTCTGCTATTTTTCTTTTACAAAGTTAATTTAGTTTTTCCTCTATTATTATTGTGTCTTTCTACTTTGTTTTCATTTAACTTTCTCTTCATTTTCAAGTTTAAGAAGGTGAGCATTTAAAACTTTTATTTGAGAACTCTCTTCTACTGTAAGATTCTAAAGTTATAAACTTTTCTCTAAACACAAATTTAGTACAGCATTTGATGTTATTTTCACTCCTATTTAAGTAAAATACTTTTTAATGTCCCTGATCTCTTCCTTTTTCTATTTTTTTTTTTTTTGAGTTGGAGTCTCACTCTGTCGCCCAGACTGGAGTGCAGTGGCCACATCCGGCCACCGCAGCCTCGACCTGCTGGGCTCCGCGATCCTTCCGCCTCAGCCTTCCAAGTAGCCGGAATTACAGGCATGCGCTACCACGACCATCTGATTTTTTGATTTATTGTAGAGATGAGGTCTCGCTGCCCAGGCGGGTCTCGAACCCGCGGGCTCAGGCAATCCACTCACCTCAGCCTCCCAAAGGCGCGGGATTACAGACTGAGCCACCAAGCCTGGTTTCTTTTTTTTTTTTTCCCCCAAAAATGTCATTTAAAAATTGATTGCTCAACTTATAGATTTTGGAATTTTTTTTTCCTCATAATTTCTGGTTTAATTATAGTCAGAATAGTATGCACTTTAAATTTACTTATTTTGACATTTTGAAATTTTTTTTGGTTTATTGAGAGCATTACCTATCTTGGTAATTATCATCTGTATACATACAAAGAATATATAGTCTGGTGTTTTAATGAGTGTGATATAAATGTTAATTAGGTCAATTGCTTGAGAACATTGCTCAGGTTTCTGTTCTTACTGATGTTCTGTTTATTTGGTATATCATTTACTAAGGAAGGAGTGCTCACGCTTTTAAAAATAATTGTACATTTTTCTATTTCTAATTTCAGTTCTGTCAGTTTATGTATTTTAAATCTTTTCATTTATGAATTAACCTCTTTATCTTGGTGTAATGTCACTATTCATGGTTAGTAACATTTCTTGTTCAGATGTCAAGCTTTTCAGTTACTAATTTTGTCTTTCCAGCATTCTTTTGTTTGGTATTTGCATGGTTCTTATTTATTTGTTTATTCTTTTATATATATATCTTTGTATTTAATGAGGTTTTCTTTGTCTGATTTGATGATCTCTGTCTTTTAATGGTTGTATTTAGATAATTTATATTTAATGTAATTATTATGTTTGAATTTAAATCTACTACCTTACTAATTTCTTTCTATTTTTTCTGTTCTTCTTTCCTTCCTTGACCTATATTTAAAAAAATTTTTCTTACTTGTGAATTGTCTCTGTGTGCTTTTTTCATTAAATTTTATCTTCACTATTCCTTTATTATTTGCATACATACATTTTCTTTGTAAAAATAAATTAGTGGTTTCCTTAGAGTGTATACCATTTTTAATACAGTACAGTCTTTCTTATGTCATGTTAACTTTACTGTAACAACCTAACAGATCTATACCTCTAATCCCTCTCTCTCAATAGTTTGTGCAATCGTATTCACGTATTTTAATTGTTCCAGTGTTATAAAACCATAGGATATACAACCATTTTCCTTTAGAATGTCAACTTTATTTCAACAAACTTTCTCAGTATTGGCACTATTTACATTCTGGATCACATAATTATTTGGTGTTGGGAGCTGTCCTGTGTTATTATATGTAGAAGGATTTCTTGTCTGTACCCATTAGATTTTAGTAGTACTTATAGTTCTCTAACATTGAAATAAATGTCTTCAGAAACTGCCAAATGTTCCTTAAAAAGTAAAATTGTCCCTGCTTGAGAATCTCTGCTGTAGAGTCATTGAACATAATAAAAGCAAGTATTTTTATATACTTTTATTGCAACAATTTTCAAAGACATTCTTTGGTATGCAAATGTACCTTTTCATCTGCTGTTATGTTTTTCCATTTCATTCTTTCTCTGTCTTCTTTGAAATACAAAGTGCATATATGTAACACTGTATGTTCTTGTCTCATGGTTTTTTTACTTTAGATATTATTTTTTTGTGTGTTTTACTTTGTGTGATTTGGATTGCTTTGACTTTCAGTTAAAGTAATTTTATTCTTGGTAGTATTGATGTGTGCCTGTGTATATGTGTATGTATTTTCCACCTAGCATCTCCATTTTGTCTTTTCTTATAACATTTATTTCTCTGTTGAAATCTTCCACAATTTTTTCATGCTTCACTTAGTAATTTATCATATTAATTATAGCTATTTTAAGTTGTCTTTCTGTAAATTCTAATATGGAATCATCTCTGAGTCTGATGGTACTTATTGTTTGTTAGTAATATTTTTTCCTTGCTTCCTTTGTGTGTTTCAAATTTAGTGATTGAATGTTGAACATGATATGTAAAATAATAAAAATTGAGTATTGGTTAAAAAAAGCTTAAACAATATTTTTTAAATTGTTGTTTAAGTGGGAGTGATGTTCTTTTCAGCTTTCTACATCTTAGCCAGATGTGAAACCAGAAAACCATTTTCAGCATAGTAGCAATATAATTTGACTTACATCTTTGTTAAAAGATAACATTGCTTTATGAAAACTGTCAAGTATAACCTGAAGACATCAATCAGCAGGAAACCGCGATAGTTCAGACAATGGTTAAGCATGTGAAAAGTTATCAAGTTCATGATATTATTTAAAGAAAAAACAGACATGATTTTTCTCATAGATTAATGTATGTTGTGAGGGAAGGGCATAAAAAATTTCTCGGTAAATGTCCCAAGCAACTATTAGATTGTGGAGACATTTGGTGAAATATAAAATACTGGATAAGTCTTTTCCATGAGAAAGCAGAGAAGGTGAATGAAATATTCATTCATTTATGCATCAAATAATTGTTACCATTCTATTTTTTTGATACCTTAGGGGCCCTATAAGTGAATAAAAAATGTGGTTTCTGTCCTTGAATCACAAGGAATATAAGACCATAGACAGGAAAACAGCAATTTAGTCTGACAAATTATAGGACAAATGAGATTTAGTACATTATGAGAAAACTCAAGAGAAACATCAATTTTGCTTGACTTTATAAGATGTGAGAAATATAACTAAAAACACAAAATTAAAAATATTAACTCAAGCACTTAAAATTTAAAACATAAAACACAAATTAAGAATGACATTTCACTACTTCATTTTTAAATATCTCCTGATTGTCTGGGATTTATGTATCTTAGTGTTAACATACAAGTGTCTTTTTACACACTTCATTTCTCAAAATTATTTTCCCTCTATCTCTTCCGCACTTTTTTATATGTTTTTTTTTTCTTTTTTTCCTGGCAGAAGTGGCTTCCCCTCCCACATTCTCAATTTGAGAGACCATCTGGTAAAATCCTACTCAACCTTAAATAATCAACTCAATTATGACCTTCTCACAGAAGCTATCTTGCAACACTGCAGAAAGAGTTGGCACACTCTCACTTCTGTCATCAATTATTTTATGTAGTCCTTTCTTCTTTGCATTTTACTTGTTCACATAATTGTTTCTACTTTAGAATCTGAGATCCTTGAAGTTTAAACTCATAGCAGAGTGTTCAGTGTGTATTAGATGGTTTATAGATGTTTCTAAAGTAAATAAAGGTATGAATGAATAAGTCCAGATCTAGAAAAATACATTTTTGGACTATTGCTTGAAGAAAATAAATTTACATCTAAGCATTTTCTTATTCTTATAAATGAATTTATCTTTGACAACAGCTAATCTTAGATTACTTAGAATGCAAAGAGACTACTATGGAAGTATTGACTTTGACATATTTGACACAATCAGGATTGCTTTAAAGAAATCGCACCATGTCACCTGTGTAAATGTACTTGTATATATGTTGCCAGAAAAGATGATGATGGTGAGTATGTAAAATAAGTTTGGGAGTTAAGGACAGGAAAATAAGGAACATGAAAATAAGACCGAATTTTTTGAGGGAAGTACTATATCTTGATCATTTTTCTAACCCCAGAGTCTGACAGAGGAAATAGTCAAAGATAAATGATAGTCAAAGAAGATATTATTGACTTTCACATCTCTTGGTACTTCCAAGCCAAAATATTCTCTTTCCACTATCTATCAAACTGCAATATTCTTTATATATTGTCAGGATAATAAGAAGCTATATAGAGAAGTACAAATCACTTTTATAGCAACAATACATTCATCTATTAGAATATCATAGATATTAAATTATGCCAATTATTTGTAATCTTATAAATAAGACTATACCTGCTTTATTAGTTAAATATGGAAAATGTGTCACCAACTTCTCATTCAACCTAATTCACAGTATTCAAATAGAATATTATTAAAGAAAATCTTACACTATTTTAATATGCAAAAGTTATGCCATAAATTTCCTAAAGCAAGATTCCATAGAAAATTTAAACTGCTGAGTAAAAGAATACGTGTGTGTGCGCGCGCATACACACACATGCATTTGGGGAAGCTCTAACATCCTTCACAAATGTATACATGAATACATTTGTGTATACCTATATACACAAATATGTGTATAAGTATATTCATTATCAAGGACAAATTCTTACATGATAAAGAGATTCAACATTTAAACATTATTTCCTAAAATATTTTAGGAATTTTTTATGCAGACATAACTAATTGTTAAATCAAATCAAGCCTAAGGGGGCAGAAAACCTGCCACATTTTTCTTTGGCATCTCTCTGGTAGCTGCCAAGCTGAGAAGGAAAATGTTTCTATCAATTACTGGGTAACTGTAGTGTTAAGTCTTCCTAAAAAAAAAGAAAAAATGACATTTTTCTTTGACAATTGCTTCTTTCAATTATTTTAAATTTGCATCTTATAAAATTAGTTGTAAAACGGGAATTACAAAGTATTATATAAATACCTTGCAGACTCTAATTTTATATATGTGAAAATTTAAATTTGAGAGCCAGCTGTTCTGTGCGAACACCTCCATCTCAATGAAACAAAATAGAAACTTTTACAAATTTTTTATTTTTTATTTTTTTTTTTTAGTTGGAGTCTCACTCTGTCACCCAGACTGGAGTGCAATGGCCGCTCCCGGCCACTGCAGCCTTGTCGGCTGGGCTCCAGCGATCCTTCTGCCTCAGCCTTCCAAGCAGCCAGAATTACAGGCATGCGCTACCACGCCCGGCTGATTTTTTTATTTATTGTAGAGATGAGGTCTCGCTGCCCAGGCGAGTCTCGAACCCGTGGGCTCAGGCAATCCACCCACCTCAGCCTCCCAAAGTCGCAGCATTACAGGCTGAGCCACCGAGCCCGGCTACTTTTATAAATTTTTACTGAGCAAGTTCTTCAATATTTATTTAATGTCCAGAGTTCCCTATAAGGTTTCTGCCAATATTGGTTATTTTCAGTATCAGGTAAAAAAAAGGGCTTCAGAAAACTTCAGTAATGTTTTGCTTTGATTACTTTGGGAAAAATATGATATGCCTGCATGTGTGTGCAAGATAGAATAAGAAAGAGAGAGAGAGTGGATATGGTATAGGGCTCAGGTCAAGAATCCATTAGTAACAGACCAACTTTTAAAATGTATATACATTTTCAAGTTCTACAAAGTATCCAAGTTTGCCAAATTTTTTTATACTTATAATGAGTCATAACTTATAGTAGGGGACAGATTGTTGCGTTCTCTCTTCTGTGTGTGTGTGTGAGTGTATATGTGTTTGTGTGTCTTTGCATGTGTGTGTGTGTAGGTGTGGGTGTACTAAAATGGGACAGTTTTCCCTGGTTAAAAAGAAAGAACACAAATGGCAATTAGCTGTGTAATTCAAGTAAATATATTATAATTTCCTGTCTTATCAAATTTGTCATTACCTTTTAGTTTGGGAGATGAATAAAGGGAGACTAAAAATTTAGTAAAATTTTATTACTTTTAAAAAAATTACATTAGATACCCATTATTTAAAAAGAAATGTTATCTTTAATCTGTGTATGTGTGTTATTTATGTGTGCCTTGTATATTATTTTTGCTGTAGCTATAGCTTTTCATTATATTGACACAATTTGACAGTATTTGAATATATGAGAAAAAACATGCAATAGAAGGATTATGTATGTATTTATTTAAAATCATCATCAACAACAAAATCTTCAGGGAAATGTGGTTTCTACAGGACATTAACCTTGTTCAAGGTGTTATGTTGCATGATAAATTTTGTCCCTTTGCTGAACTGAACTGCTATTGAAATACCATTTTCATGATTCTCAATTTTTCAAACTTATGCAGGTGCCATACCGCATGAGAATATCCACATTTAGTATGCGAACTGGAATTGGCAAAGGATGATGGCTGTTCTCCTGCTAACTTTAAATAAGTCATGTCACAAATTCCATGTAAGACTTACAAAGCATTAACATTGGAAGACATTGAAACTAACCTGTATTACTATTAACCTGGTAAACAATCTTCCAGACACATAGCTAAAGTCACTAAAACAAATACTAAGAGTTTTACTCTTAAAATTAGGTTTTTTGGTTTTTTTTTTTCCTTTTGGAACCTTTGAGTTCCTTGTAGACCTTGGATGTTTGGCCTTTGTCAGATTTACTGTTGACAAATATTTTTTCCCATTCTGTGCGCTGTCTCCCCACTCTTTTGATGGTTTCATTTGCTTTGCAGAAGATTTTCAGTTTGATGAGGTCTCATTTGTCTATCTTATCTTATATGACATTCGCTTTTGGAGACTTGATCAGGAATTGGTTGCCTATTCCAATTTTCATAAGGATGTTTTCTACATTTTCTTTTCAACTTCTTATAGTTTGAGGTTTCACATTTAGATCTTTGATCAACTTAGAGTTGATTTTTATATATGGTGATATGTAGGGGTCCTGTTTCTGTCTCTTGCATGTGGTCAGCCAGTTTTCCCAGCACCACTTACTGAATAAGTTCTCTGCCCAGTGGTTGTTGGTGGAGGCTTTGTCGAAGATAAGTTGGTTGAGATATTGAGGTTTTGCTTCCAGAAACTATATTCTGTTCCATTGGTCTATATTCCTGTTCTTGTACCAATACCCAACTGTTTTGATTATTGTAGCTTGATAGTATTAAAAAATGGCAAAACATATGAATAGACACTTCTCAGAAGAAGACATATGAGTAGCCAACAGATACATGAAAAAATGCTCAGCCTCACTAATCATCAAAGAAATGCAAATTAAAACCACACTGAGATACACCCTAATTCCAGTTAGAGTCATCAATAACTCAAAAAAACAACAGAAGCTGGAAAGGATGTGGGGAAAAGGGACCTCTTCTACACTGTTGGTGGGAATGTAAACTAGTACAACCTCTGTGGAAAGCAATGTGGTGATTTCTAAAAGTTCTAAAAGTTGACCTTGCATATGACCCAGCAATCGCCCTTCTGGGAATGTACCCAGAGTAACTTAAATCACCCTACAAAAATGATACCTGCATATGCATGTTTATTGCAGCATTATTCACAATAGAAAAAACATGCAACCAACTGTGCTCCCCATGAAATGTGGACTGAATGAAAGTGTGGGACATTTGCGTGATGGAATATTTTGCAGCCATAAGGAAAAACAAAATTATGCACTTTGCAACAACTTGGATGGAATTAGAGTATAATATTTCAGTGATTGATCACAGAAACAAAGATCTGAGTACGACATGTACTCACTTATTAGCAGACCCTGGACATTTATCATAATACTATAGGAAAGGGATTGACAGTAGTGGGACACTACCAGGGAAGGGGAGTGGGGCATACGACATCAATAAGAGTACCAAGCTTTACCTGTATGATGGCCGCTTATGTACTTAGCCTTGAATTTTGCCCCACATCTTAAAAATAAAAAAGTAAAATAGGTTTATGAAATATTTCCCAAAGTTTATCTGCATATCTAAAAAGTGACTTAAAGAGGAAAAATAGTTGGGAGCTTTTTTATCCCCAAAACTCCTCCAACCCTGTGCTTCCTGTTACAATAAACAGGCAGACCTTGAAACATAATAATTCTTCCTAAATCAACAGTGAAAAGGGTGCAGAAAACACACATTATGAACCTTATTTTCATGCTTATGTCCTTCTTTTTTTCTTTTTTTTTTTTTGAGTTGGAGTTTCACTTGGTCGCCCAGACTGGAGTGCAGTGGCTGCTCCCGGCCACCACAGCCTCAACCTGCTGGGCTCCAGCGATCCTTCCGCCTCAGCCTTCCAAGTAGCCGGAACTACAGGCACGCACTACCATGCCCGGCTAATTTTTTTGATTTTTATTGTAGAGATGAGGTCTTGACAAGTTGCCCAGGCAGGTTTTGAACCCGAGGGCTCAGGCAATTCACTCACCTTGGCCTCCCAAGGCGCGGGATTACAAACTGAGCCACTGAGCCCGGCCTTGTCCTTCTTTTTCTTTGTCCAAGTTTTGAAGCTTATTTTTTAACACATTAATTAATGATACTTGACCAAAAATCGGTTGTGTTCATGATAGTGTAGCTATCTATTTGATGGAGATGCAGGTTATAGTTTAAAAAATTAGTTTAGGGAATAAATCATACAGTGTCAATTAGTTGTTTCTATTTTTGTTTGTTTGTTGCTTTTCTATAATGAAAAAGATAAGTTGTCAAGCAAAGGTGGAGAACTATAAAAACCTAATTTATTATTTAGACTCACTCTGCATTCTTTGCTAATTAGTAGGCAAAGGGGAAAATAAGTGAAGATAGAGAGAAAAGAATATGTGAAGATACAGAGAACAGTGTTGTATTGACTACGTCAAAATGTGCATGCACACGTGCTTGAGAGAGAGGAACTTTGTTTAGTGTCAGCCTTATAAGTTAAACCGTAATCAATTTAGCTTATTAACAGATGTAAAAAATAGTAGAGAGATGGAAGATAGATATGTAGGTAGGTAGGTGGGTAGGTAGATAGATGAGAGATGAGAGAGAGAGAGAGAGAGAGAGAGAGAGAGAGAGAGAAAGATGATAGAGTGAGCAATGTAAACACCTTGCATTTAATATTAATTTATTGGTAACTTACTGTATTTTTAATACTAGCATCACTATAACAAGCTTGAAAAACAAGATACAGTCTCTGTCTTCAAAAAAACATAATATTGTCAGAGAGGTAAGTAGTATTTACAAGTGCTAGATAGATTATGTGAGATTCTAGAACTTTGAACTTTATCTTGAGAGCAAAGCATAGTCACCAGCTTTTATGAACAGGATTTGGATATTGATATTGATATGGTTGATGTATTAGAAAAGAAAATCTATGAACTTTGATTTTCAAATGTGAAGGCCATTTTGCAATTCGTATTTTACAAAAATATTCGAGTACAACTGATACTGCCAGTCATTTCCTCTTTGAAATTCTCTTTTCTCTTGATTTTGATTCCCAGGATTCTGTTGATTCACCACAAATCTGACTGATATTTCTTCCTATGTGTGCTTATCCTTTTCTTTAAAATGTTGATTTTTTTTTTTACAAGATTTTTTGCAATGTTGGTAACCATAACATTCTGCCCTCAATGAAAGGCTCTTATTATTCTGTCTGCTTTCCTGAAGTGACCAAATAAATTTATTTTTATTCCAATACTTGCTAGGTGCTGATGTGTCTCAACTATGTCCCTGGCCTCTTTCATTTAAGCTTAGATCCACATATAAAACTGTGCATGCATATCTACACTTGGATATCATATAAAAATCACTATGCTCAATATGGGATTTCTTTCTCCTTAGACTGTGGCCATTCATTATATATCTACCACACACTGGTTTATCCTTCTTAACAGCTCTTTGGCTTTATTTTGCAGAACTATCTCTTTCTCATTTGAGTACTTTCTCTATGGACACAAAGTCTTTGAAAAATATGAAGTTTGTTTATGGTAGGTCTTTTCTTTTACTGTAATGTGTGACATAATGAGGAGCACATTTCTGAAATGCAATTGGATTTTCTCTCCAGAAACTTTTCATTTTGAATGTCATGATACAAGTACTGAAAATTTGAAATCTATTTATTTCAGTCCTTCTTGGGTAATTGAGTAGTTCTTGCTACCTCGGTTCCTTTCCAGGATGTTCTTATTTTCATTGCTACTATTCCAACTATGTCCCATTTGATATCTTCTTGTGTTATTTTTTG
Organism: Cephalopachus bancanus; assembly: GCA_027257055.1. NCBI lineage: Eukaryota > Metazoa > Chordata > Mammalia > Primates > Tarsiidae > Cephalopachus > Cephalopachus bancanus. The sequence goes on along the minus strand of JAPVLO010000108.1, from coordinate 14,120,296 downwards.
ATGTGAAGCGAATTATCTAGAAATGGAACAGTTTAAAATGACAAATGTTTATTTTCTCTTATAGTTTCTGTGGCTCAAGAATCTGGGAGTGGTTTGGTTGGGTGCCTGCAAATTAAATCTTCTGAGATTGCAATCATACTATTAGTGGTACTACAACCATTGCTTCAACTGTGGCAGGTAAGCTTCCCGTGTGATTGTAGACAGGTCTCAATGTTTGTTTCCAAGCTTACTATGTAGTCCTTTCCACAGGGCTTTCTTAAAATGTGGTAGCTGATTTATACCAGGGTAAGTGATCTATGTGAGAGAGAGAGAGAGAGAGAGAGATTCATGATGGAAACCACAGTGTTCTTACAAACTAATTCCTGAAGTGATATCCCATCACTCCTCCCTATTCTATTCATTAGAAGTAGGTCAACAAATTCAGCCCATGCTCAACTAGGGGCTTATACTAGGCTGTACTCTCAGCAGGGAGATCATTGGGGAATACCTCAGAGGCTGCCTACTATATTTGCCAACACATTTTCTTTCTACTTAAGATAGCCAGGATTGTCTTCTATTGTTTGTAGTCTTACAACTCCAGCTGATACATTATGTTTATTGTTTTGTGCCATGTGATCCACCCAGGAGCCCAGGATGCAAAGCATGGAATAATGTTTACCACCTCACTCCCCCTAACTCCCCACAACAAATATCTTTTTAAATTCCAATTCAGTCATTCCTTCAGTTTCCAGAATCACTTTAGTTGAGAAGAATCTCCATAACTGTACTCTTTTCCCTTGTTATCTTAATCTTTTTGTCTCTAGAATGTATGCATTTGCTTTCAATTTCTTGAACACTTTCAGCTGTGTTGTTTTTGGTGGTTGCTGTTATGGTTCCTGTGTTTTTCTCAGCCTGAAACCCCCTTTCCCTCCATCCCTGCATTCCACACTTGATAGATTTCCTAGTTCATCCTTTTAGACTCTGCTTGGTCATCACCTTACCTAGAAAACCACTTCTTATTTCCAAAGTTTGGGTAGAACATTTTTTTTTTTTGAAAGCAGGATTTATTGAGAAGACAGAAAAGCTCCCACAGAGAGGTGAACCGAGGGCGTTACCTGGGTAGAGCATTTTTATTGTAAACCGACAATGCTATGTGAATCTCTGTTATTGCACCTTTCATGTTGTGTTGTTATAATCTGATCTGTCTGTCTTCCCTATAAGATGGTAGGACTGTAGATATAAACTCTGGTTTTGTATTCATTTGGGATCTTCATGTCTTGCACATGCCTCTTATTATGATTCATACTATTATTCTTGAAATATAATAAACTGTAAAAAATTTTATATTGGCCATTGCCTTTCTAGACTCTGGTGTGGCCATGTACTCTTTGATCTATGTCCATTGCTATGTATCGTAAACTTTGACACCCCCCCACTCCTTTCCTGTAGAGGTGAATCTCAGTCTCTCTCTCTCATTTACTTTCTAAATAAATTATGTTTTCTAACTTAACTTCTGTGCAAATCTTTGCATCTTCCATAAGGCCCCATGCACGCAGTGGGGATCTGACCTAACATTCTGGAGACCCCTCTGGGAGTAGGAAAAAAAATTATATCAACACCCTAGATTATTCAGTAAAAGTAGTTATATTGGATCATAATTAAATTTAAAAAGCATGAGAATCTGTGTGAAGAGTTAGTCATTGACAATATTACTATGTTAAGTTTAGGGCATCCATTAATGAAAAATTTAGGAATTCAGAAGTCTACTAGGAAAATAATGGAGAAATAAAGCAGTTAGAGATATATCTTTTCATAATATAGTAGGCAGTCTATAGAATGTTCCCCAGTGATATCTCTCACAAGGATTCATAGCCTAGTACAATCCTCTCCAGTTGAGTGTAGGCTGAATTTATTGGCCTACTTCTAATGAATAGAATAGGGCAGAACTGATGGGCTATCATTCCGGGAATTAGTTTATAAGAACACTGTGGTTTTGATCATGGATACAAACTTTTTTCTATTATATATGCAGTTTATTGTATGGAACAGTTTTATGTAAGTTACTATAACAGGAAATTTAGAGATAGTGAAGACCTGATAATTAGCAGAGGCTCACAGGGCAAAATGAAGGTTTTGCAATGTTTGATTAGAGCTTAGATTGATTTTTAATGTGCAAAGTTATTTTCAAAACTCAAATTTTAGAAGTGATTGATCTCTACAAACCACAGACACAAAGTAGAGACAGAGGAGTTAGTGATATTAAATGAGTTGTGTCATCACTAGTGATTGTGACATCTATAAAGTATGATTTCCATGTGATATAACAGCCATGAGTCCTGATTTTTTTTCTTTCATTTAAAACAATTACCCTGTTTTGACTGTTCACATTTGTTCTTTTCTGCCAAGAAATTATGTTCATATTCTCAGCTAAAACGTAAGACACTAGGAAGTCGCATTTTAATTGCATAATTCCATGGTTAGCTTTCTGTCTAGACTTGTTGAGGATTACTTTTTATATTTTTGCCTAAATCTGTCTTTCTCTTGAGGGAAAAACAGTTCATATTAATATCTGAAAATAAATTACCCAATTAGAGTAGATGATTGTGTGTGTGTGTGTATATATATATATATATATATATATATATATATATATATATACAGACTTATTCATCTGACTTGTAAACCTTAATTCCTTGTAAACATTAAAATATCTGTCTTTTACTTGACTCTTTATTTTAAGTTATAAAACATAAAATAATCTCTGATCATTGTCTGGCAAGTATATTGTTTTAACATCCTTTGTGAGTGTAACATTGAAGTATACAAAGTGATTAGTGTAATATTTAAAATCATTAGGCTTATAAAATATTTAATTGGTAACAAAAACAATTTTTTAAAGTATTAAAATGGCAATATATTTTTTCCATAGGAGAATATTTGTTCCTAAAAAAAATTAAATATGCTTAATCTATATTTAATCATATTTCAGAATTTGAGTCTTATTATGGAGATTCCATTTTCTGCTTATACATATTTGTACATTTTCATCAAATATGCATTGTTGGTTTTGACTATGTAATATCATTTATTTATGGAATACATTTGTACTTCTCAATCCTTGTTGTCATCACTTGAAACATTGGGTATTTTTACTGGAGAATGTAGCATAAAAATGGACAGCACTTTTATTCTTAGAATTTCCTATTTTATCTTTGGAAACTGATAATGTTATTCAACCATGCTTCCAGATTTTTATACTATTTGGCATATTCTTTCCAGAGTTATAAAAATCTGCTCTTTGCATAATGAGACTTCCTTTAATATCCACTTAAAAACCCACAGAGATCATATTCTTTAGATAGGTGCATAACTCATGGTAATTTATAGCTTCAGAACACCCAGTATCCTTACATGTTTTGTGTGTGTTAATTGATTTCCAGATATTCCACCTCATAGTCTGCCATTGTTTAGCCACCATAAAAATCTTTCCGAGTTGGTATTTGTTTCAGTTGTCTACTTCTCAGGAGTTTCTCCAAAGAACTGTAAACTATAATATTTTCAACACCTTTATTCAAATTCTGATGCAAAACATTTAAAGTATATAAAAATCATGTTGAGAATATTTCCTATTTAAAGTAAAACTTTATAGAAAATAATAATTTTTTTCTTGCATAAATTTTACCCTTCTTGCTTGTGAAGCTCTTTAAAACTACTATATAAAAATAAAATACTCAATTTTGATAGAAATCTTAAAGAAAACGTTATATTTTAAATTATATATTATATATACATGAGAATATGTTTTAATAAGGCAAAATTTGGTGGCATTTTTTTTCTCTTCTTTTTTTTTTTTTTTTTGGCCTCTATTGAGGCTAGAGTGCAGTGGCATGACCATGGTTCACCCTAGGTTTGAATGATTGGGCTCAAGCTCTCCTCCAACTTCACCCTCCTGAGTAGCTGGGGCTACAGGCACATGCCACCACACTCAGTTAGTTAATTAATTATTTTTTGTGGAGACAAGGTCTTGCTATGTTTCCCAGACTGGTCTTGAACTCCTGGCCTCAAGTCATTCTCCCTCTTCAGCCTCCCAAAAGGCTAAGTTTACCGGCATGAGCCATCATGCCTGGCCTAAAACAAAATTTTTGACTATGCTTGAAACTTTTTTTTTTTTTTTGAGTTGGAGTCTCACTCTGTAGCCAGACTGGAGTGCAGTGGCCGCTCCCGGCCACCACAGCCTCGACCTGCTGGGCTCTGGCGATCCTTCCGTCTCAGCCTTCCAAGTAGCTGGAACTACAGGCGCCCGCTACCACACCCGGCTCATTTTTTGATTTATTGTAGAGATGAGGTCTCGCCAAGTTGCCCACGTGGGTCTCAAACCCGTGGACTCAGGCAATCCACTCACCTCAGCCTCCCAAGGCGTGGGATTACAGGCTGAGCCTCCGAGCCCGGCGCTTGAAACTTTTTTGGGCAATAGCTCACTACAACCTTGAACTTCTGGGCTCAAGCTATCCTCCTGCTTCAGCCTTCCAAGTAGCTAGGCCTATAGGCAAACACTACTACTGGTGGCTAATTTTCTTATTTTTTGTAGAGACAGAGTCTCACCATGTTGCCCAGGGTGGTCTCAAACCTCTGGCCTCAAGTGATCCTCCCTCTTTGGCCTCCCAAAGTTCTGGGATTACAGGTGGGAGCCACTGCACCTGTCCTGCTTGCAGCTTCAAATAGAGCATGTGAGACACTTCATTTGTTTCCTCACAGCCTTTCTCTCTTCACTTTCTCCTCTCTTGTTTGTGATCATAAATTCTAAAATTTTAAACATTCAGGGTCATCCAATATGCCATGTCCTTTGCAGTCTCCATATATTTTAATACGCGGATCCCTGTGACTTGAAAGGCCTTTGCTCAATCAGCCTGACAATTCAACTCTTAATATTTGTAAGAGGTAATTTTGAATGGATTTTCTCTAGTTGCCTTGGATTTTGCAACTAGAATTCAAGAATGAAAGGAAAGAGATATTCAATACTCCATATTTTAAAGAAATGGCCATGAAAGTATTATAAAAATTAGTCATAAGAGTTTCTGATAATCTATTGATGGATGGTCACACTAGCTCTGTTATCCCACAGCCATCACTGCAATCTCCAGCCCATCTATCTCTATCTATAAACACTGCAGAGAAGAATAAATAATTATGTTGCCTGGGGATTTCTGATGTGCTTTATTTTCCATTCTCCAAGCCAAGCAAGGGGCCAATCTCTTGAGAGTACTGTAGATACAGACAAGGGAAACTGGAATCTTGATTCCTGGTGGAAAGTTTGCTAAGTTGTTTAAATTAGCAGTATAACCAGACTGAGGATGAGTTTGATATGTATCACCTGTTTTGGGGGGACAAATGTGACCACAGATCATGGTTCCTTCTTTTTTACTGATAATATTGCCGAATGAAATTCTGATTTAAGCAGCTCAAGTCACCAGAATAAGACAGGATAATAGCATGCTGGAAAAGGAGAAGAGAACACCTTCAAACCCAGAGTTATTAACAACCTTCAGGAAGAGAAAATAGAGGAACTTGAAAGTCTCTGTGAACTTTCTTTTTTTTTTAATTAAAAAAATGTTATTATAAAGATGTGGGGTACAATTCCGGGTTAGGTATATAAACATTGATCATGCAAGTACCCTTGTTAATGAGGTATGCCCCTCCCTCCCCTAGGAGTTTCCCTCAACTGCCAATCCCACCCCCGCTCCCGTGAACTTTCTTATTCAAAAACATACTCGAATATTTTCCTCGTGGATGTGTTATTGTTCATGAATATATTCCTGATTGAGACTCTGCAAGAACAATCTAAAATATAGTTTTGTGAATGTCATTCTTCACATATCTTTTCCTGAATATGTTGAAACTGTATTCCATCAATATATTCAAATTACATTGTCAACTCATATACTCAAAATGTGTTCTTATATTCTAATAATGTATTTGTTAAATGCATTTATTGAATGTGAATTAGATAATATACTTATTGGGTTTGATACTTCTGTTGGATATATTATTTTTGTATATTCTTTTGTTTCTTTGGATAAAAGAAAAAAGAAGCAGAGAGCTAGGAAAAAACAAATTAACAATACTTAAAATGCTATCATATAAATAAGACAAAACTAGATACTAGAAGTTGACAGAGAAGAGGCTGTCCTAGAACCAAATCACACCCTTGACCCCACCACTCTATGTCTACTGTTTCAAATCTAGTGAAAAGCTAGCTACCCTTCCTTACCCTCTCCACATTCCCAAGCACAGGTCTATGCAGTGCTGAGGGGTGGACAGGAGAAAGAATCTGAGTGAGGGTTGAGGTTAGTATCTTCCCCCAGGCTATGCAGTATCCTTAGAACACGCACATGAATAGGAAGTAATGGTATCACCCAAAGATATTATTAAGAAATCTGTCTTTAATCAAAAAGGAAAATTTTAAGCTACATTTGAAGGCAATAAAGGAGATAAATCGAACCATTTTGTATGTACATATAACGTACTGGAGATTGGTTAAACCACTTAGATCCACCATCATTATCCTGGGAGGATACATGGGGCAAATGGGTCTTATCTAGTTGAAGGAATATGCACTTTAGAAAGTTGAAGGAATATGCACATTAGAAAGTGACATAGCTTAACATTTATCAATTTCATAACTTTGGGATTTAGTTATATTATTTTCTTAGAGTTCTTAGAGTTTTAGTTATATGAGAAAATTGGATCATTTATATCATCCTAGCAAGATACACTTGGCCCATGGCTGGTGCCTCAAATCTTTTTTTTTTTTTTTAATCTTTTAGCACAAACTTTCTGGATATGCTTCCTTTCTGGCAATGAGTTATTTTCCCCCCCCTTTATTAACTTCCATTACTCTGTGTTATCTCAACTAGTGTCAATTTAATGCTGTATTGTAGCAATTAGTAATCACGACATTTTTCCTTCTGCTCTGTTAGCCTTCTGACTGCTGGCACACAATCTTTTGGGATCTTCACTTCCCTACCCAATCCCCAGCAGTTCAAATCTGCAAACATATTATCTGCTTGCTATGCTTTAGGCATTTGTGATATACATATTAAAAGGAAAAGTATCTCCTACAAAGTAGAGAATAGTGAAAAAGGCAGGAAATTTCAGTAGAATAGCCATAAGCTTAAAGAATATGGATATTGAGAAGAGAGGTTTGCTCTGAGAAGTGGTGGTAAGCCAATTTGTGCATGCAGTATGCATAGTCTCTTGTAATTTTTTCTTTCTTTTTTTTTTTTTTTTTTTTGAGTCAGTCTTACTCTGTCGCCGAGATGGGAATGCAGTTGCACGCTCATAGCCAGCACAGTCTCTACCTGCTGGGCTCAGGCGATCCTTTCACTTCAGCATTCTAAGTAGTTGGAACTGCAGGCATGAGCCACCATGTCTGGCGAATTTTTCTTGATTTATTGTAGAGATGAAGTCTCCCCAAGTTGCCCAGGCTGGCCTTGAACTTGTGGGCTCAGGTAATCCTCTCCCCTTGATCTCCCAAAGTGCTTGGATTATAGCCATGAGTCACCATGCCCAGTCAATCCTTTGTATTTCCTGTAGAAATGAGGCATCTCTGAATCTTGACTATATACAAAGATTAGACAATTGAAAGAGCAAAAAATACTTAGTAGGTCAAGGTGTGCAAACTTTTTCTCTAATGGACTTGACAGCAAATATTCTAGGTTTTGAAGGTGATATGGGAGCCTTTGCATTTTTCAACTCTACTGTTGTAAGCAAAACTTGACATTAACAGTAGGAGAATGAGTACAGCTGTGATCCAATAAAATTGCATAAACAGGCAGAGAGCTCAAACCTGTTCTAAACAAAGATATTAGAACAAAAGTATAGATAAATACAATTTGCAGCAGGATCTAGAAACAGTTGGTTATTAACGATGTTAATAATGAGTTAAAACAGGAGACGCAGAGCTATGGATGAATGGAAAGCTTTATTTGTCAATGTTAGCAGCTTAGACTTTTGTCAGTAAATCAGAGTGAGGAAGGATGGGTAAAGGGTTATAGTGTTGATGTTTGAAGCAGGATTGCCTAGGAGGATTTTGAAAGTAATAACTGCTAACCTTATGCCATATATAATGGGAAAAGGAGTAGCGTAGGTTGGAAAAAGTTTCTTCAACTAAGCCTCTGTTTATGAACCGCCAGCATATGTGTCAGGAGAACTATTTGGCATTTAAATTAGGGTAATGACATGGCCACAATTCGTTTTCAGATGCATCATCCTTCAGGTTTGATGGAAATGTGTTCAAGGAGGTCAAATGAAAAGCAGTTCTGGCCGGGCTCCGTGGCTCAGTCTGTAATCCCGCGCCTTTGGGAGACTGAGGTGAGTGGATTGCCTGAGCCCGCGGGTTCGAGACCCGCCTGGGCAGCGAGACCTCATCTCTACAATAAACCAAAAAATCAGCTAGGCGTGGTAGCGCATGCCTGTAGTTCTGGCTACTCGGAAGGCTGAGGCGGAAGGATCACCGGAACCCAGCGGGTCAAGGCTGTGGTGGCCGGGAGTGGCCACTGCACTCCAACTCAAAAAAAAAAAAAAAAAAAAGCAGTTCTAAGGTGGTCAACTGAAAAGTGATGAGAGATTGTTATAGGACACTAATGGTGAGGGCAGCCAACACTTATTAAATGTTTTGGAGAAAAATTTTCTTGAATTGATCATTGATGATTACCAAAAAAGATTGAAACAATGTTGCATAATCTCAGTATTTTAAATTCATTTCTTTTTTAGATATTCAAGGGGTAAATAATTCATTTGGAGAAACTGGGTATATGTGTGAAGACAAATTAGTTACTTGGTGAAAATGCTACAATTTTACATATTAATTAGGTAAACAAAAGACATACTAATAGCAGTAAAATTAATGTCCCTCAATAGGAAAAACGCAATTGATCATTTTCTGGTGAAATTGAATGTTTAGTTTTCTAAGATTATGTTTGGTGACAGGTTGTGTATATAGGACATTTGTCTTTTTTTTCTCAAGAAATTATAGACTTCACTCGTGGCAGTGTCAACATTGAGTTACCAGTCTCTTTCCTTGTAAAGATAAACATTGTATCACATCTAAATTATGATGTTTTTTTCTCTTCAGGTTAAGAGAGAGAGAGAGACGGAGAGAAAGAGAAAGCACTATGGAAAAATGAGTCAAAAGAGTATGAAGAATGACTTTACATTCCCAAGTGGCTAATTGTAAATTTTCAAGGGCAAAAATTTGACAATGACTGTAATAAATCTTGTGGTTTTTTACGTATCTATTTTGACATATGCTTCTAGGTCGATGCCACAAACACATTTGATTTCTTCCTTCCTGGGTGGCAGAGCTATTCGGTGCTAAGTATGACAAGAGTGATTGGTAGAGGGTTTTTCAAAGGATTTAGAGCCATCACTGAGGGAAGAGTCTGAAGGAAATGCCATTTATAAGATCCAAAGAAGAACAAAGTTCCCATTAAGAAGTGAGACTTGAACATCACTGAACAAGTGTCTCCGAGCTAGTCTCATGTGTCATTTGAAACTTATTGAAACTTCAAGCACAAAGTGGGATAGAGTGAGATTAAAGGTCTAACAACCTTTCATTTCCTTTCTGGAATGAATTTCCAGGAAGAATAGCTAAAATCTTGATTCATCTTGATATTTTGTTTGTAGTTCTGTTTTGGGGGCATGCATATTGTGCAAGTCTTTACATTTTACTTATTACTTGGGAGCAGCATGCTTATATTTATGTTTTACAAAGTTTCTTGAAACCTAGATAAGAATGGGGAATAGTTCAAAAGTCATGGGATAGTGTCAGAGACTAGTATGAGAAAACTTTTTATCTTCCTCAACATATCACCAGTCATAGAGAGCAAAAGAAAAGTGAGATTTTTTTTTCATATAATGTTAGCATTGCTTTTGAATTATTCAGGATCTAAATAATAGGACATTTATCATTTCCTCTAATATGTTTATCACAAAGATGAGAAAAAAATGCTGTGATCCATAGTAGTGAGGTCATTTGAATCACAAGTTTATTTCTAATCGTATTATATGCTTATTTATTATCACTCCTACTTTATTCTCCCCAAAATTTGAAGTGACATATAATTATGCACTGAAAAAGTTTTTTTTTTCCTATTTGATATTATATGCATTAAAATATTCAGAAGCAAATCTAATATAGGTTGCAAAATATAAATTTAGGTAGGCATGATCAGTTATACCAGAAATAAAGAAAGGGCATGGAACAGAACTAAGCACATGATTTAATATAGCTGCAATTTCAGAATTCAAACTCCCATTCTGCCACATACAAGCTATAAACTATAGTAAGATATTAGCGCTCTCTCTGCCCTGTCTACGCATTTGTAATATCAGCTATCTGTCACAAATGTATCGCAGATTAAATTAATTATTAAATATAAATTTCTTATAAAAACATGAAGAGCATATTAAGTCATGACTAATGGCTAACTACTATCAGTCATCAGTCGTTAATATTCCATTCCTATAAAAATAAATTTGAGAAAAATCTATTATCTATATTTCCTTAATTGTTTTTCATGGCACATAAGTTTAATATAGTTTTTTACAAGTGACTAGGGTATGTACAAATATTAACTTTCAAATTTAATACTCTAATATAGAAAGTATTCTGTTTCAGAGAGATTAACTTACACTGTTTTCATATAAACATTCATATCATGATTGATGTTGCTAGTCAAAATAAAATAAAGAGTTGACAATTTCTTGGCAAACATAGGGTCAAATCTTTATATTGTAAGTAAAATCTTTATACTGCCTGTACCTTTTGTTCTCATAGGAGATTCTCTAGATTTATTATAATCATAATGTTCTAAACAAAGAAATATGTATTTACAATTTTTAGGCAGATAGGTCTCTTTAATTAAGTACATGCCTGGAAAATTATATTTCCAATAAAAGCTAAGCATGTATGAAGGGGGAACTCTCCAAAAGCATAATTTATTTATTAATAAATGTGCATTTATTCTTACATGTTTAAACTTCAATCACCTTCTATGTACTCTCCATTTGATGCAATACACCCTCTCAAGATACCTTTTCCACTTCTCAAAACAGTTTTTGAACCTATCAATGTTGATGCTTTTTAGAGCTTCTGCTGTATTTTCTCTGTGGAAAACAGTGTGGTGATTCCTGAAAGATCTAAAAATTAACCTTCTATATGACCCTGCAGTCCCCCTACTGGGAATAGACCCGGAAGAACTCAAATCACTCTATAAAAAGACACCTGCACACCTTGCAACATTGTTTGTAGTAGCAAAAACATGGAGCCAACTGTGCTGTCCATCAAAATAGGACTGGATTTAAAAATGTGGTACATATACATGATGGAATATTATGCAGCCACAAAGAAAAACAAAATCATGAACTTCACAGGAACCTGGATGAACTTAGAGTCTATAATACTGAATGATCTTTCACAGAGACAAAGAACTGAATATCACATGTTCTCACTCATAAACAGACCTTCAACAATTATCCTAATACTACAAGAAAAGGATTGAAAGTAGCGGGAAATTGCCAGAAGGAAAGTGGGGAAGCAGGATTAGCAGTAGTGGGAATCTGCCTGGGGAAGGAGGGACAAATTCATCAACAAGGGGACCTGCATAATGAATATTTGTATACCTAACCCTGAATTGTACCCCACATCTTTAAAATAAAATAAAAAAAATAGAACTGTGGCTGTTTTTTGTTTCACTCTCTTTCACATCTGGAAAACGTTTCCTTTGGAGGACTTTTTTCATCTGAGGAAACAAAAAAGAGTCACTCAGGGTGAGATTGGGTGAATAGGGAGGGTGGGGCATGAGAGTTATGCTGTTTTTTGACCAAAAACTGCTGAACACTGAGTGCAGTGTGGGCAGATTGCACATGTAAATCACTCATCATGAAATGGGCAAACGCATTGAAGGAATTTCCAAAAAGAAATTCTCTGAAGCTGAACACAACCTGTCACAACAACATTTTACACTGATGCTGAACACTTAGCTGGTGGGGGAAGCACGTACTACAAGGCACCTGCTCTCCAAAAAATAATTCCGGGCTTTTTTTTTTTTTGGTCCCTATATATATAAATATACATACAGCTAGGCATGTGTGTGTATGTGTGTGTGTGTGTGTGTGTGTGTGTGTGTGTGTGTGTGTGTGTGTACATGCACATACATATAAAATATATATTTAATTGGTAAAGATTCTAATTATGCTTCAGTATTCAGAGATAATGCGACAAAAAATTACAGAAATCAACTTTTAGTTTTAAAAGTAAGAAATAATCTAAAGTTACCTAGGTTAATATAGAAGTATTTGTTTCTTTATCTTGTCACATTGTGGTACCAACGGCAGCTGTGTAATTCTTGTTACATTTCAAATTCCCTAGGTAGGGTGATATCAGGGTAGTTTACCTGATTCTTTCCTCTCTATGTTAGTTTGTTTTCTTGGTTCTGTTAAGTGTGGATGGATGTATCTCCTGGTATATGTACCAGCCTAAACAGAACTTTCAAAGAATCATGCTTAAAGATAAAATGGTTCTTATAGTTTGAAGTTTTAAGTCCTTGATTCATATTGAGTTAATGTTACACTTACAGTGAAAGTTAAGGATCCAGTTTCATTCTCCTGCATATGGCTATTCCTAGCACTATTTGTCAAATGTAGTTTCCTTTCCCCGATATTTGTTGTTGATGACTTTGTCAGAGATGAGTTGGTTGAGGGACTGTGCTTTTATTTCTGGATTCTCTGTTCTGTTTCATTTCTAACCAAGACATGTTGGTTATTGTAGTTTAAAGTTTAAATTCTGGAATTGTGATGCCTTCAACTTTGTTCTTTATCAAGCTGATAAGCTTTTTGCACAGCTAAAGAAACCCTTAAAAGAGTAAAGAGATTAAACCGCAAAATGAGGGGAAATATATATATATTTGCAATCTATGCATAAGATGAACGTCTGACATCCAGGATCTACAGGGAATTCAAGTGAATTGGAAGGAAAACAAAACAAAACAAAACAACTCCATTTAAAAAGTGGGCAAAGAACATGAACAGATACTTCTCAAAGGAAAATGTCCAAGCAGCCAACGAACATGTGAAAAAATGCTCAGTTTCCCTAATCATCAGAGAAATGCAACTAAAACTACAGTGAGATACCACCTAACACCAGTAAGGATGGTTATCATTAATAACTCAAAAAACAACAGGTGATGGCATGACTGCGGAGAAAAGGAGATGCTTCTACACTGAGGGTGTGAATGTAAACTAGTTTAACTTCTATGGAAAGCATTGTGGTGATTTCTCAAAGAAAGAAAAATTGAACTTCCATACTCTCCAGCAATCCCTCTCCTGGGAATACACCCAGTGGCAGCATAAATTGTTCTACCAAAAAGACACTTGGCTGGGCTGGGTGACTCAGCCTGTAATCCCAGGACTTTGGGAGGCCGAGGCGAGTGGATTGCCTGAGCCCACGGGTTCGAGATCCACACGGGCAACTTGACGAGACCTTGTCTCTACAATAAATCAAAAATTATCAGGGCGTGGTAGCGCACACCTGTAGTTCTGGCTACTTGGAAGGTTGAGGCAGCAGGATTGCCAGAGTCCAGCAGGTTGAGGCTGTGCTGGCTGGGAGTGTGCCACTGCACTCCAGTCTGGGTGACAGAGTGAGACTCCAACTCAAAAAAAAAAAAAAAAAAGACTTGCACATGCATATTTATTGCAGCATTATTTGTAATAGGAAAAACATGGAACCAACTCAGAGGTCCATTGCAAGTGGACCAGATATAGAAACTGTGGTACATATACACAAAGGAATGTTATGCAACCATAAGGAAGAATGAAGTCATGGCTTTTGCAGCAACAATGATGTATAACATTAAGTGAACTATCACAGAAACAAAGAACTGAATACCACATGTTCTCACTCATACACAGGTCATGATCACTGGTCATACTAGTACAAGGGTGGAATCAGTAAACTCTGGACATTGCTAGGGGAGGAAGAACGGATAGAGGCATGTGGCAACACACCGGGTATCTGGTCCACTATCGGGGCAGAGAGGGACTAAACTTCTCCTTCATGCAAACTACTTATGTAGTAAATCCTCACTTGTACCCCGCAACTCTTAAAAAAAAGACAAAATGGAAGCCACCATTTTGTGCAAATGAAGGTGTAGTCTATGCTTGTGGACATTACTCTGTGGACATTACTCTGATATTGGCTCATATTTCAGTCTCTCTCAGATTTCCTCTCATCTGATGGACTTGTAACACAACTCTCCATGACTTTAGGTTACCATCATTACTCAGGTACCATGAAGGGAGGAGACCCAGATATGGAAAACTTTGTGATAGTGTGAATTTTCCTGTATCTTATGTAAGCAGGATTCTTGCTGAAATATTTTTTATCTTGTTAGAAAGAGCTGAAAAAAGGGGTTGAAATGGCTTCCTTATTTTTATCCATTAAGGGATTAAAGGAATCTGGTACAACAAGGACTAACACCTGTCTAAGCCTCTTGTACATAGTAGATTTTAGGACTGCTCCTGAAAAAGGAAATAGATAGGCATCTACAGAGTAAGACTAATAGATTTATAATAGAATAACAACCTCAGTGTTTTTGGTTCCTCTCCAGTAAAGATCACAAAGAATATTGCTAAATCTCTAAAACATCTTTGCAATAATGTAAAGTCTTACAGTCATATAACAATGTAGTTCAGTTACTAAACTGGAGTAAAAGCATTTCTCTCATGAAGAAAAATTAGATGGCTGTGGTTTTATAGCAGATTTGCAATTATTAATAGTTATGCCAATAATAGTTTGAAAGTGCACCTGTTAATATATATGGAAAGACAATGTGTATAGACAGATGTGTAAAATTGAAAAATAAACATATAACAAAAGAGAAACATCTATTGAACAGACAATATACATACACATCAAATAAAGCAGGAGTTTTAGTGACTGTAATATTTATTCCTCATTTTTACATTAGTGACAACTGAAAATGGCAGTTGGCCATGCAGCTAACAGGCAAACAGTTTCAATAAAAGTAAAAACTAAAGACTGTGTACAAAGCACATTTTTTTTCCGCTTCTGTAATCATCAATTGCAAAAATTTACACACCTAAGTAACCATCTGTTTACTTCAAGAAGAAATTCTCATTTCTCTCTCTCATCTTGAGAACAGCTGTCAGCCAGGAGGGCAGAGCTGAAACGTATTGCTGGCATCACATGAAACATGGGACAAGATGGGCTACTCCTTAAGATTCAAAACTTTGCCTCTCACAAAGTTGCCTTTGTTTTTATCTTGTATGTCACTCTTCTCCCCTGCTGTGCTTTTTCTTTGTTCTTTTTCTTTCTTTAACAGATAATAATCAAATGTGTGGATGACTGTTTTATTACCTGACTGTCTTAGTTATGGTAATCCTCTCAGGTACTACTTGAGAGAATTATCATCATATTGATAATATTGAATCATTGACTTTAAAAAACAATCTTTTTTGGATGCTGTAATCATTAATGTTTTAATTTGCATTTCATTGATTACTTGGAATTTGGATTTTTCTTGCTTATTGGCTGTTCGTATTTTAGTCAATTTCTTGTTTATGTTCTTTACCCAGTTTTCCAATAGATTCTCCATGTTTTTCATTCATTGAAAAATCTCTTTATAGAATAAAACTGTTATCTTTTGTCTGATAGATGCTGCAAACATTTCCAGTTGTTCTTTGTTTTCATTTTGATTATTAACTTTAATTTCTCGTTGAACAGTAACAGTATTATATTTAATCATCTTTTCCATATACTTTAAAAAAATTTTATTTTATTATAGAGATGTGGGGTACAAGTAAGGGTTAACTACACAAGTAGGCTGCAAGCAGGTGAAGTTTGTTCCTCCAACTGGCCCTCATAACCCGTGGTTTAGGACCAGGTACCTTTTGTGTTGTTACATGTCCCCCTCCCTCCTTTCCTGCCTGGCAGTGTCCAGGGCCTACTGATCCCTCCCTTGTGCTGGAGTTCAGTGCCCACTTATTAGTGAGACCATGTGGTATTTAGTTCTTTGTTTCTGTGATAGATTGCTATGTATGATAGTCTCCAACTCCATCCAGTTTGCTGCAAAGTCCACGATTTTGTTCTTCTTTATGGCTGTGCAATGCTCCGTCATGTATATGTATCGCAGTTTCTTTATCCAGTCCACTTTTGTTGGGCAGTGGGGTTGGTTCCATGTTTTTGTTATTGTGAATATTGCAACTATACATGAGTGTACAGGTTTTTTTTTTTT
This sequence comes from Cephalopachus bancanus, assembly GCA_027257055.1. Classification (NCBI taxonomy): domain Eukaryota; kingdom Metazoa; phylum Chordata; class Mammalia; order Primates; family Tarsiidae; genus Cephalopachus; species Cephalopachus bancanus. Next base: position 14,104,004 of record JAPVLO010000108.1, on the reverse strand, counting down.
TTTTGGTAAAATGATTTATAGTCTTCTGGGTATGTTTCCAGGAGAGGTATTGCTGGATTGTATAGAAGGTCAATTTTTAGTTCTTTTAGAAATGCCCATATCACTTTACTCAGATCTGAAAATGACAGTGCAGAAATTCATATGGAAACAAAAAAGTACACGAATAACCAAAACAATCCGCAGCAAAGGAACAGAGTAGAGAGTTATCACACTTCTAGACTTTAAACTTTACTACAAGGCTACAGTAACCAAAACAGCCTGGTTCTGGTACAAAAATAGACACATACACCAGTGGCACAGGACAGAGATTATAGAAGGAAAAACTTGATTTCTCAACCAACTCATCATTGACAAAACCACCAATAACAACCACTGGGGAAAAGAGACCATATTTAGCAAAAGGTGCTGGGAAAACTGGTTGACCGCATACAGAAGAATGAAACAGGAACCAAAGAATCTCCATATACAAAAATCAACTCCAAATGAATCAAAGACCTAAACATAAAACCTCGAACTATCGGAATCCTAGAAGAAAACAGAAAACACTCTTAGGCACATTGGAGAAGACAACAAATTCTTGACCAAATCCCCAAAAGCAAATGCCATAAAAGACAAGATAAACAGGTAGGCCTTCATCAAACTGAAAAGCTTTTGCACAGCAAAAGAAACCATCAAAAAATGGGAAGACAACCCATAGAACTGGAAAAAAAAAAATGCAAATTATGTCTCTGACAAAGGCCTATCATCCAGGATCTGCAAGAACTCAAAGGAGATGAAGGAAAAAAAAAATTCTACAAAAAATGAGCAAAGAACATGAATAGACACTTCTCAAAAGAAGATATACAAGCAGTCAACAGATAACATGAAAACAATGCTCAGCCTCACTAATCATCAGAGAAATGCAAATCAATACCACAATGAGGCCAGGCATGGTGCCTCAGGTCTATAATCCCAACACTTTGGGAAACCATGCCAAGAGGAATGTCTGAGCCCAAGGGTTTAAGACCAGACTGGGCAAATTGGCACGGCCTCATCTCTACAATAAATCAACAAAATTAGCTGGGCATGGTGGTGCATGTCTGTGGTTCCAGCTACTTGAAAGGAGGAGGCAGAAGGATCACCTGAGCCCTGAAGATTGAGGCTACAGTGGCCGTGAGCATGTCACTGCACTCCAGCCTGGGTGACAGAGTGAAACTCTGATTCAAGGAAAAACAAAAACCACAATGAGATACCACCTAACTCAGTAAGGATGCCCTTCATCAATAAATTTAAAAAATAATAGATGCTGGCGAGGGAGAGAGAAAAGGGAATGCTTCTACACTGTTGAGGGGATTGTAGGCTAGTTCAACCTCTATGGACAAAACATATTCTTATAGGCTATTTTTGATTTCTTATTAATGTGTATACACACACATACACACACACACACACACACACACACACACACACACACACACATATATACAATCACATATCTACATACACACGCATATATCACAGTTCACCTAATTTACACACTGAACATACCCACACTAGCATCCAAATAAAAAAATGCAAATATTTTCAGCATTCCAGAAGTTTCCATAATGCTGCATTAAGCCTGTTCAATGCAGGTCAGTAACCACTACTCTGAATTTTTGCTGCTATTTATTTTCTTCTGTAATTGTGATTCATTTTTATCTTTTTTGAAGCTCTGGTTCAGTTCTATCAGATATTTTAAAAATTGAGATAAGTTGGCACACAGTGCTATGTACAAATATTAAGTATACAGTCTGATGAGTTTTGACAAGTGTACATACCTGTGCAATTAATACCTCAATTGAGTTAAAGTTATCCAAGAAAATGTGTCTTCCTTCTTCCCTCCCTCCCTTCCCCTCCCCTCCCCTCCCCTTTCCTCCCTCCCTCCTTCCCTCCCTCCCTCCCTTCCTTTCTTCTTTCCTTCTTCCTCTCATTTTCTTAGAGAGAGTCTCACTCTGTCACCCAGGCTGGAGTAGAGTGACACCATCACAGCTCTCCATAGCCTCAATCTCTTGGGCTCAGGAAATTCTCCCAAGTATCTGTCACTACAAGTACACTCCACTATACCCAGCTAACTTTTTTCCATTTTTTGTAGAGATGAAGTTTCACTATGTTGCCTAGACTGGTCTTCAACTTCCAGGTTCAAAAGATCCTCCTGCCTTAGCTTCCCAAAGTGCTGGGATTACAGGTATCAGCCACCATGCCTGGTCCCTTATGCTTTCTTAGAGTCAGTTCACACATACCATAGATAAAAATGTTTCTGATAAACATTACCTTAAATTTATTTTTGCTTAATTTTAGCATTTCATTTAGATGAAATTATGAAGTATGTATATTATTCAGGAGTCTAGCTTCTTTCACAATCAACACGTTATTTACAAATTTCATTCATGTTGCTTCATAACTCAGAGGTACCAGTTAGTCAATTGAAAAAGATGATTTGTGGAGTCACTAGAATACCATAGCTCAGCACAGAAAGTTCAGTTTGAGCTAGAGACACAATAACTTAAAACTGGAAAAAAGCCAAGAACTTTATAAAGGCTGTTGTAATAAAGAGCTCTTCAAAATAGTTGTGATGGTCTCAGACCAGAAACTAACAACAACAACAAAAAAAGTCACCAGAGCACCAGAGTAAAACACTGAGATATTTCCATTAACTATAAGTTTAATGGAAGTAGAGTGAGACTAATAATTATGGGCTTACAAATGCCTTGCTTATGAAATGGAGCAGATCCTGCAACAAAAGATAGAAAGAAACTTCAGTTATTCTCTAACTGTAAAGTCTAACACAGAGACCCAGGTCTCTACTAACTGGAAAACCAGATAGTTACCATTAGAATGTACAGTTCCTACATTCTGAGGGGTTTTTTGTACTCTTGCCATAGTTTTATAGCCATTTGGGGATTGCAATTCTAAGAAATCAATGCAGCTGGGAGTCAGAAAGACTGAAAATCATGTAGAAGTATACAGTATTGCAACCTAGAAGCAATTTTATCCAAAAAAAAAAGCCTTTTCAGCAGAGTGGATATGAGAATATTCTTGGAAATAGTGAATTCTCAGCATCATGTTGTCCTTTAATTTTAGATGATCAGAAAACCAAGCAATGATTTTATTTGGGGCTGAGTCCAGGAAACCTGCGTCTATGAATGCAATTGGCTTATGGGAACAGAATACTGCGCTCTAAAAATCCACCTGTCAAGCTTGCAATTGGGCAAGTCTAGACTAAACCAGTGCTTATGTGAAAAGTCTATCCAGGTAAGGAATAATGTCACATCTTGGTTACAGAAAATAATGGGCTGAATACACCTTTTCTTGCTAGGTCTATAATAAAGAAATTAACAAAATGAAACAAAAGCAGCACAACTTCTATGAAATTTCCTGTAGAGTGAAGTGAATGATACCATAAAAATGCACTAGAAAAGCAAACATCTAAAAATTATCTACTGTAGAACATCAAAGAAAATTTTAGGATATGTACTTGTAGAAAATGTGGACTTTATGAAAGAGGAGTATAAATTAGTAATGAGACAATAGACAGCTTGCCTAAATGTAATAATTTTTGGCTGGAATAGACAGAAATCGATTTCTACCAAGATTAAGTGGGGGGTGGTAAACAGGGAGAGTCCATGAAAAGATCCAGGGCTGGGTCAGAGAATTCAAGGTAGCCAGTCTTTGAAAGTGACTCTATCCAGGAAATGGAAAGTCTTTGGGAACCTAGCCCGAGGCCACTACACCTTTCTTGTAGGCATATGTCTTCACATTTGCTTCCATTTTCTTTCCACAGAGCAGTTGCACATGCAATGTAAGTCTGTCGACATTTTGGGCAACAGAACTTGGAACTCTGGAGGAAATATCACCTGCCAGTATTGTTCTCTATTAAGATGAAATGGTTAGGACTTTGTATCCTTACCTTTCTTGATCAGTGGATGTGGATTGTCCTTGGTACGTGTGACCTTCAGGGAGGTAGTTCTCTGCAATTGAGATAAATCACCTTCAGGGAGGTGACCGCTGGAGGTGTCTACTGACTGTATTCCTTGTAGCTGGGCAGCAAGAGCTTTCTAGAAGGGATATCTGGTTGGATTATCCTCTCGACTACAGTGCCCTCCTGTACTCTTGGATCCACTTCTCTGTCTACTTTCAGTGATCAGCTTCTCTATGAATTCACTGTACTCTTTTTCTGGAGGGAAACCTAAAGTGACAGGTTAACTAAAAGAACTATAGCTCCAATGCTGTGGTTATCATTAGGGACCAAATGATACTCACAGACTCTTCCACTTTTCATTTTCTTTCACCTTCACCTCAGCTACTAACCCTGCAGGCCACATGAATGGACCAGCATCAAATTCTAATGAATAAATCTAGACCTTTATCCTGGAGGCTGTGAAATCTTGTTCATTATGGCTTCTCAGGCCAGGTTGCCATATTTGTCTTTTTTCTGTTGTCACTACTGGGTAAAGAATGGTAGAGAGCTACCTAACCAGATTACTTGGGTTCCAAGTATATTCTTCACTCTTCCATTGTGTAACAACAATTTTACCTTGTCCTGAAGATTAAGGTCAATTACCACTGCCAAGATTGTGGCTTGATTTCTTGTGTCTAGCTGTAATTTCTATCTTGGTTGGACACGTGCTTTTGAGAACCTAGACGACTGCTCCACAGACTCTAGAATCGCAGGCATGGGAAGAAAAATGTCCCCTAGTGGGCCATCAGAATGATGATGCCTACTTCCAGTCCTTGTACTGCAAAACCACATAATCTTTCTCTTGGGCCACAGAATCCACTATGACTATGTAGTGGTATTTGATGTAATGTATATATTACCCCCTTGAGGATGGCATCTTAACTTCACAGAATATGGCCTCTATACTGGTGATGCAGGTTTGTGTCAGCCATCGTTTCAATTCTCTCTTTTTTTTTTTTTTGAGTTGGAGTTTCACTCTGTCGCCCAGACTGGAGTGTAGTGGCCGCTCCCGGCCACCGCAGCCTCGACCTGCTGGGCTCCGGCGATCCTTCTGCCTCAGTCTTCCAAGTAGCTGGAACTACAGGAGCACACTACCACGCCCGGCTAATTTTTGATTTATTGTGGAGATGAGGTCTCGCCAAGTTGCCCAGGCAGGTCTCGAACCCGCGGGCTCAGGCAATCCACTCACCTCAGCCTCCCAAAGGCGCGGATTACAGGCTGAGCCACCGAGCCCGGCCTCAATTCTCTATCAGGTCAACATACCCTGGGTGCTGATATTACGTGATCTGAGCAGTGAATTTCCTGGTCAGGGGCCTACTCATGTGCTAAAAGTGAGTGCTTAATCCCAAGTGACATTAGGTGGGATCCAGGCCAGTGGATTAAGTACTACAATCCCTAAAACAATGGTGCTTGTTGAGGTTCTTAGGGCAAGAAGGGCACACCCTTCTCCAGAATGTTTTTTTATTTCTGAAAGAACAAATTACTGGCCATACCAATATGAGTAGAGCCTAATGTAGTTATCACGCCAGCAAGTTGTTAGAGATAGTTTCCTTAGAGAAATATTGCCATACTGGGGGCTCAAAATTGATGCTTATTTCTAGCAGGTTGTCTGTTGGGCAATGGAAGTAGCCAGATCAGTCATGATAAGTGAGAGTCCATTCTGTTGAACCCATACATATCTTCCATTTCTACCAGAGTGACCTCTTCCTTCATGTGCTTGTTGTGTTAGTTCAATGGCAGAGGCTGGTGGGTGTTAATTGACTCAATCATTTGGTCTACTTGGTTTTGTAATTCAACATGTGTGATGAAATATACTTTGGTATCTGTTAGTATATTGTAAAAAATGTCTTCACACTTTGTGTCCACACCTATGTGTCTATTCTCATGTTTGTGTGCCTACATTCTTTGCCTTTTATTTTCTAATGATTTTCTTTCCAAGCCCCTGACCAAGTTGTCAGGCCATTAACCACTTCCCATAAGATCACAGATTTGTTAATGCTGTGTTTCCAGTTTTGTATATAAAGTGCATAAGATGTTGCTATCCTGAAACTCTGCCCATTGGGAGGATTTTTCCTCAGTTCTGTCTTTCTTGATCATTCCAGAAAAAAGTACACTATAGCTATGATCCATTTTTTTGATTTACAATCACATACTGAGCCAAGCCATCTGTAAACCAAATGGGCATTTTGTTGTTTCTTAAAGTGGTCTTATAGTAATATCCTATGCCTGGACATAAGTTGAAGAAAGAGCACTAGTACAATAGTGTTGGAAGCCATGGAATTCTGGTTTACCTGCCTTGAAGGCAAAATGTTTAGGGTTTTTTGCTGTGTAATGGGCCAATGTTTTGTAAACCTTTTCTGTCTCTTCTGCAAATGCTTCGATAAATTTTACATCTCTTTAGAATGCTTTTGTTCAAATAGTCTTCTAAGGATTTTCAAAGAAAAAATGCCGCTTGGATTACTTACACTTTGATTACACTTTCAGTGTAGAAAAGTAACTTGATTTTAAAGTGATTGTCGAAGGGATTAATGGAAGAAAGAGTAAAGTCAGATTTTTAGTGGGCATTAGGACAAAATGAAGATATTTTTGATTAGGAAGCTTTTGGAAAGCTAAAAATGACTTACGGTGCTGAATAATGGTCTCCAGAGATGTTCATGTCTTAATCCCTAGAATCTATGACTGTTACCTTGTATAGCAAAAGAGACTTTGTAGTGTGCTCAAGTTAAAGAACTTGAGATGGGGAGATTAACTTGAATCACCCAGGTGGGCCCACTGTCACCACAGGGATCCATATAAGAGGGACACAGGAGAAGTCAGAGTCAGACAGAAGGCAATGTAATCACTGAAGTGGAGGGACAGAAAATAAGACCTGAAGATGTTATACTTCTGCCTTTGAAGACGGAGAAAGATACCTATGAGCCAAAGGATGCAGGAAGCCTCTGGAAACTGGAAAGAGAAAGAAGACGATGTCACCCTGGAGCCACTAGAGATCACAGACCTGCTGATGCATTTTATATTTCTGACCTCTAGAAGCATAAACTCCTACAAATATGTGTTGTTTTTATGCCCCAAATGTAGCATTTTATTATAGCACCAGTAGGAAATAAATAAATATGTTATTTTGAATGCTGGATGTTGTGAGAACACATTTTAAGTGTTTTTTAAAAATAACAATTGGCTTTTGAGCTTATTGGTTGTTATATTTTTGTCATTAATATATATTGAATACTCAACCATCAATCTTATAAGCAGTGTGATTTTTTGGCCTTTTATCTTCATGAACAAAATCAAGAAAAACTTAATGACTTGCTTATGAGAAGAAAAATACACTATTCCTTTAGTTCCTAAACTTATTTGTGTTTTCTAGAGCAAACATATTTTAGCATACACAAATTATACTCACAAAGTTATAATACACAAGTTGTATTCATATGTGACTATATAATGTATTGTATTCATATAATACCTGTACTAAAAAGCTACACATTTAAAAAATGAAAATAGGATAGAGCACAGGTGACTGGAATATCTTTCTTTCAGCAACTCACTGGACCATATAACAGATGTCTTGGATTTTTGTTCACCTCATTAAAATCTGTTGTGTTAGATGACCAATACTTATCTCTTATTATTATTTAATGATTCTCTCATTTTTCCATCGTGAGCTTGTTTTGCCATTAATGAAAAAAACAGTACAGATTTAGTTTGATGCTAAGAAGTATGATATTGAATAAGTAATGTGACTAATCCTCATTGTGTATTCTCAGACTGTTAATACTCTGTTTTCACATTTTCTGTGCACTTTAGCTTATTAAAATTGTCTTCTTCTGCAATGTTTTAGTGAAATATATTATGATGCAATGAATTTTCTTTCTTAACTTGCAAAGGTGATGAACTAAAATTATATAGACATCTAGCTAATGACATTAATTATCTGTGTGAATATATTTATCTATGAGACAAAAAGCCACATGCTGTTATGACAGGAAATAAGATAAAGTTTCTCACATATCTGAAAAAATCAGACAATATACATGTCACAACGAACAAGATATTTTGTTGAATTAATCTATTTTAATCTCAGTATGAGGATGCCAATCTTTTACTTCTTTTTTTTTTATATTAGTGTGAAATGTAGAATGAAGTTTTTCAATTTCTAAAAATTCCTGGGTTTCTTTCAAAGTGTTTGGCCTCCAGACACCTCAAGTGACCTCACCCATCATTACAATGTCTATAATTTACATGAAAGGGGAAAAATGACCCATAGATATTGCCACTAATGAGATGGCTCAAGTTATCTGCCAACATTGAATAATTTAAGTGCAAAATGACTTTAAAAGAACTGTGGTGTTGTGAAATTTAAAACATCTGCTAAAACTTTTTTTTTTTTTTTAAATAAAGAACCCTTGTAACCTTCCACAGCATGACCAGATTCCTGTCAGTAATATTATGGTCAGTAAGATCAAAGAGAGAAATAATAGGCAATTCCCACTAATGCATCCCTGCTTTCAGTCTTAAATATGATTTTTTTTCTTAAAATGAGTTATTATTTCATGACCTTGGTACCAAATTATGACTACATATTGCAATTCAAACCAATATCCAGAAATCATTTTTCCTGCATGTATTCAGGTGATTGGTTATTGAGTATTAACTGCTGACTTATTAAATACAAATAAAATAAAACTGTAATAAAGGAGTAGTATTGTCTGAAAATGATCCTGGATTTTCACTTTGGGTGTCATGGACAGAGAGTTAGGGGCATCTGTTGGGGAATAGCACCACCATGGTGCCCTGGAGGTCTTAAACCAATCTACATGGGTCATGGCGACAAAGGCTTAAAACACTGTTTTCTGAATCTTGTCAGAACACCTCATGATCCTCCCTGTATAGGTGGACAGTGAAGATGAGAGGGAAAGGTTTGTGAGGCTCCAACCCGAGGCCATCTCTAACTCAGCTTCTTTCTCCCCTGGGAGGCTTTTTTGAAATAATTTCTCTTTGTCTCCAGGGTACTGAAGAGATATTTCCCTGCTCTTCCTCAGGGTGTAATTGCAGACTATAAAAGAGGTTAGCTGCATTTAAGAATTGACCCTTGGCAGAGTTTTCCACAACTCTCTGGCACTGTAGCTATTTGATGCTTTTTATTTCAATATCATCCTTTCTAGTGTATAGTACAGGGAGATAGGGAGTTGACATCTCTGGCTATTCTTCCTGGTACAATATATGTAAGTAATAAACTCAGAATCGAAAAGAGGCTGTTGTGTTTTTATTGGCTGAATCAGTCTGACCATGGCCTTGGCCTTGCCTGCTGTCCTTTCAAGGACCATGACCACCACTTATCTTCTCATGGAAGCAACTACACCAATATTTCGTTTCCCGTGAAACTGAGAGGGATTCAGTTTCCAAGACACTCTTGTTTTCAGACAAATCTTGAACAAGGCTAGAAACCAATCCAGGCAGCCCGGAGCCCAAAACTGAACCTCATGTGTGTTTCTCTGTGGTCAGCTTGCTCTCAAGCTTACCTTATAGAAGGTCCCTTCACTCAACTGCAAATCCATGTAGGGTGACCAACAGATCACCTATTCCACAGTGTGTCTCTCTGAGGGATGATGGGAAGATGGGTGAAGCATTCCTTTTATTTCTTTGCTGAATCTTGGCTTCTAAATTTTCCATTTTCTAAGCCTATCCCATGGAAGATACAGAAATTATCCAGACATCTGGTATATGGGGGGGGTAACACTGATGAGATGAATACTTCAGAATACTAACATCAAAAGAAACACTCTGTATGAGCAAAATTGCATCCCTCCAAAATTCATATGTTGAAGTTCTAAATCCTCAGTACCTCATAATGTGACTTTATCTGGAGACAGGGTTCTTTAAAAAAGTATTTGTTTAAATTAGGCTGTTAGGGTGAGCCCTAATCCAATTTGATTGTTGTCCATATAAGAAGAGAAAATTTAAACCCACATGGAAACATCAAGTTTGCATATTCAGAGGGACAACCATGTAAAGAGGAACCAAGAGGGTGGCCATTTGAAAATCAGAGAGAGAGACCTCAGATGGAACTAAATCTGGTGACACCTTGATCTCAACTTCAAGCCTCCAGAACTGTGAGAAAATAAATTTCTGTGGTATTTTATTATGACAGACCTAGCAAATTAATATACATGTTAAATAGGAAAGATCATGATGGAGGCTGACATTATAAATGTATTGAAAAGACAGAATTTATTCATCCTTTATATAATAATTATAAACATCCAATTCCCTTTGGACTTGGAAGACCCATGTTCACATAGAGTAGGAATGGTTAGAAGGAGCTAGAAATGGTTGCACTATAATAATCATTTTGGCATTAATTAGGCAAAAGATGCATTGCTTTGAAATTTGAATGTTTACTGTTAGTATGTGTGACTTTCCTGGGAAAATCTTTTACTTTCACTCTAGAGCAGGGATCCCCATTCCCAGGATGCAGGCTCTAACTGGTTGGTGGCCTGTTAGGAACCAGGTCTCACAGCAGGAGGTGAGCAGTTGGAGAGTGAAGCTCCATCTTATGTCAGATCAGTAGAGGCATTAGATTCTCATCAGAGTGTGAACCTTATTGTGAACTACACATTAGAAGGATCTAGTTGCCAGAAGTCAATGCCTGATGATCCCTTCTCCTCCTTACTACCGACCTATCTGTGGAAAAACTGTCCTCCATGAGACCAGTCCCTGATGCCAAAAACATTGAGGACCACTGCTTTAGAGAGTCTCTTGGCAAATGCATATGACATTTTTTTCTTCCTTTGCTAAGTTGTGCCTGTTTGCAAAAGATAATACAATTAGTAACAAGCAAAGAGAATGAATACATGATAAACTTAAAAGAGTGTTATTTCCTTTAGTTTCATATAAAAAGTATTCTCAGTACTTGTAATATTTCTATTAGAAAATAGAGGATGCTCATTTGTCATTGGTCCAATTAGAGAAAAAAAAAGCTGCAATTGATAGTTATCATTGTCAGTCAACTTGATTATAAAATGAATCAACCATGTGAAGCAGTTAATATATCAAATCCTCAGAATAGTTAAACCTTTGTCTACCATTTTTTACAGGGAGATCTCTGAACATCTATCTGACTGCATTTTTTTTTCTGGGCTATTTTTCACTATGTCTTCAGTGTGAGCAGACTTGGATGATAAAGAGGAACTAGGCACAGGTTTGTTTATAGTACATTATAATAAGGAGAATGTCTTTCTCTAGTACTGACACTTAGGTCCTTTCTAATATTTTAGTGTCGGGTCTGCTATTTGGAGAACTACAGACAAACATTTTTTTTAGATTGGAAATATAGTTTATTTAGAAAGTAAATTAGAAAGAGAAAGAGGAGATTCATCTTCCCAAGGTAGGGGAGGGAGCCAAAGCTAAGAAAACATGGTGATCATAGCTCAAAGGGCACATGGCCTGGCCAGTGCTTAACAAAACAATGGCTCAGACAGGCATTTCAAAGTCACTCCTCTTTGGGGTCATAACCTCTCCAAAAAATCGTGACTTTTGCTTTAAGTAACTCATTTAGGTGTCTATAGTAATGATCCGTTTTCAGAAAAGAGCAATTGAAATTAACCTACTTATTAAGCCCGAATCATCTGAATTGTTACCATTGCTTCCTGTACCATTACTGTACCGGACATGATGGTAACTCTGTGATCCAGAGGTTACCACTACATGTAACATTTGTGACTCCACAAAAATGTTGACCATTTTTCTTTTGTCATAAGGTGAGGAAGCCACATGGCATGGAGTACTGGACTGGACCATTCTTGGTAGAATGAATATGATTATTTCAGGCATTTGACCCCCTGTGCCTCACCGCTGCTGACTCTGTTTTTGGTATAAGAATTGTGGCTCTTGTCCAACTACTGACTCAGGTCACACCACTATAGCTCTTGAAAGTAGCATCCTCATATTTTCTATTTTCTGTACTATTTGAAACTTGACAATGGTGGGCCTTTTGTCACAAACCCACTCAACAATAAGTGATTTTTAAGGTATTCAGCGAGTCAACAATGCTCCTTATCTTCCACAGACATCTGGTATTTTTGAACATTAGAAAGGTCTCTTCAAAAATTGACATTAAAAGTTTTCTGGCTACCATCCCTATTTCTTCTTGTTTCATACATAAGGCAGTTTTGTTCATAAATGTGACTATCACCAGAAAAAGAAAATCCATCCTCAAGTTCTTGAGTAATTGTCAGGACAAAAACACTGGGGGTTTTATACACCTATTTCAGTTTTCCGCCGTCACCATTCCTGGTTATGATGCTTCATTTTTTTTTTTCCTTTTAAAAGCACACCAGGCTGGCCTGATTGGAATACACTCTTGAGTGGCAGACTGAACAAAAAAGGATTCTAGGGAATTTAGAGTTAGTTCTGGTTCAGTTGCCTGGATTCTCATGGTACTACTAGATTATAAAGATATTGATCACCTGATTGAATATACTGCAATTGGCAAAATAGGCTAATATAGAAAACACAACAGATCTCTGTAAGTTTTATAAAAATGTCCTTGCCCTTCATGCACCTAATCCTTCCAGACAGATGTTCTGAGTGTCAAAAGATTATTATAAAAAAGGCAAAGTTATATCTACAAAAATGGCATACATAGATTTTGTGGTAGTAGAAGGAGAGCAACAACCTGGTACTTAATGTATCAGGTAACAGGTTTATCAGATTCTGAAGGGTGTGGGGAAGAGAGAAATATTAGTAGTCTTCGTCTTTCAGCCTTTGGAACCCCTCATGAAAGGAACACTCTGGGCGGCTTTCACAAACTGCCGCGAGAACTTTCAGTTTAACAGCCTGCTGGGTTAACTATGCCTAACAGACATGTCTGTCCACAATTTGGTCACTATTCCCCTAAATCTTTTAGAGAAATCTATGGAAAACAGCAGAGACTTGTCTCCTGATCCTGCATCTCCTAAGTAACCTGTCAACCCCATGGGGTATACTTTCTCCTCAGTCACTTCCTGGAGAGAGGAATGCCATCCAGACAGTATAGACAGAGTGTAGAAATTGAACTGAATTCCCTCAGCAGGTTCTTTACAAACAAGATATAAACTCAATTATTTAAGCTAAACCAGAAACCCTAACTGAAAAATACTGGACTATATTTCTTGAGTAGAAGTCAGGTATTAATTTTCTTTTTTTCTGCCATCAAAGTGACTTGCTCACTAGAGGTGGTCATAAGAGAACTTTGAGGACTTAAGAAGATATTACTTGGCCCTGGGATGCTGTCCAGTTAGCCTCAATTCACTGACTTATTTTGGATTTAGAAATTTCCTAGAATTCCATCTTGCATGCAGAGGTAGAGTCTGTGTAATCGTTAATAGACTTTGTTGGCCTAAATGAATACTCCCAGCCACAGCGAATGGTCTGTTCAGGAACCTAAGGAGAAAGTAATACGGCTTTCTAAGGTAGACCCTGATGGCTTCTGGGGTTTGTTTAGCTGATTGAACCCTGGATACTGGGGCATTGTTGAAAGCTGTAGGCAGGCCTCATCCTGCTGCTTGGAATGGTGTTGATAACAGCCTAAATAAAATGTTAAAGGAGACAAATTGAACAGATTTGATTCCAGCTACTAACTGTCAGATTAACCAGAGTGGCTGATAGAGAGATGTACTTATGGAGAAATTTTCCAGAAGTCAAGATGGTAAAAGGACATCAGCTATCGCTGGAAGACAATTCCTCTTTGATTTCTTTTATTTCTGTACATGTTGGTCTGGACTTTTTTCAATGATGTTTGCAAAGTTAACAGCCTTGGAAGAGAGAAATGATGTTTCCCTGGAGCCCAAAGGGCAGATTTGTTTACTGTCCAGTAAAGCAAAATACTGTCTATCTCTGGAGCAAAGGGAAGGCATGATACTGCCCTTATAGAAGAATTAGCTTCCCTAAACTCAGGGTTTTTCTCTCCTTAACACAACTCTTTTCCTGTGCAGGCTTCACCTGTCTTAGGCTTGTCCTGGGAGAATTGAAAGTTGAGAAACTTGCTCAAGAAAATGCTTATATTCTGGCTACTAGAATTGTTGTAACTAATAAAGCCATTTGTGCCTCACCCAGGAGTATCATCTTCTGCCAGCATCCATGAAACAGTGGCAGGCTAACTTGTTAGCTTGCAAGAAGAATAAAATCTAAGGATCTTCACAGTACTTGACACTTCTGAGACATGCTGTTTGGCCACCCCTGTTCTGATTTTATAAAAAAGAAAAGAAAATACATTATCAAGAAAGTATGAAGAAAACAATGCAGATGATATTAGTCATTACTTAATATGATCTTAACTAGAAAATTAATAGAATCTTTATTAAAACATTGTCCGAATGTGCACGTTTTTAACTCTTTTTAAAAATACTCTTAAAGAATAAAAGACCCATTTAATTAATTGAGTGCAAGCATGGAGGAAGGAGAATCACCACTTCTTTAGGAGTAAACCTGTAAAAAATTGATGAAAAGCATTACTGAATAACAAAATGGAAATAGTAGAGAGTATTTTTATTACAAAGGACACTGCGTTCTGGCACAAAAGGAAAAGGCTCCAAAATCTCTGATTCCAATATGAATTGCTCTCCTGACCTGCAGGTTCACATATCCAAGGCTAATATTCATCCTGGTATGATGGCATGGTTGTGAACAGATGAAGTATATAGTAACAAGCCAATTAAAACTGTCGTCGCACCCTCTAAGTGCCATCGCTTTCTGGACTGGCAAATCTTGCTCTAACTCTGTTGTGAAATATCTTCTAACTGCTGCACTTAAGCCCCCTTTTCCCTCTCTGATGCCTGACATGCTAGGGAGCCTCAAGGATCCTACTCTGGAGTTCGCCAGCACCATCCAGACTAACCATTGCCTTTGTTATTAAATATTTGGAATATAGTAACTCACAAATCATTCATTTATGAAGTCTCAATTAATGTACCCACAACTACCTTCCTTTTTTTCCCTTCAAATTTCATTCTTCCTTCTTTATATTCTATCTCAGGGGGAGTCACCTCTAAATCCAATCGGTCTGTGGCCCAGTAAATCTTTTATGCACGTTCTCTCTTCTCCATATCCAAATCCATTTGATTGTTCCTGTTATCCCTGTAATATTCCATTTCACTCCCTCTTTCTCTCCATTTTCACTGCCTTATTTCTCTTTGCCTATTTTTTCACCCCCTTCCAATCAACTCATTCAAATACAGCTGTTTGAATAGAATTTTATGTGGTTACTTGCAGTCTAAAATTCTTCAACAGCATCAGTATAAACTTTTCACCTGACCTTTTGAGAGCTGGTCTCAGATGACCTAGTTAACTCAGGTCTCACCAATCCACCACTCACATCCTTGTGCCAGCCACAGCAGTCTACTTATTATTCTCGGTAGCTGTTCAGTTCTCTTAACACCTCTGTGCCTTTATCACTAGGAACAACTTCACATCTTTTCAGTGTTAATTTCCACTCAGCTCTAAAAATTCAGCATAGACATCTCCTTTGGGAAGCATTCCGAGGTGAACAAATAGTACTTCTGTATTTACCATTTGTATATTTTATTTTATATATTTTGTCTGGTTACTTTTTTAGCTCATTTAGTTAGAGTTGTTTATGATACACTATAGGATCCCAACAAATATTGTTTTAATCACATTTATTTCTAATAAAATACCTCACATGCTGTTTGTGGCCAGGTGTTAATTTTTTAAAAAATATACATATGAAAAAATCCTGAAATACTGGTAAAGAGAACCATCAGATTTTCATTATATCATAAGTAATATTGTTAGTATAATGTTAGTATGATATAAATAGAATAGCAATTAAAAGCAAAAAAAAAATTCCAGTCTATGGGAAAATCCAGAAAGATATTATAATAAAGGATCCTTGCCCTAGCAGAGACACACTTCCAGGCACCACATTTCTTCTCTCAAATGTTCATATACAAAAATCCAAAAAAATTGGCGAATTTTTTTTCTTCTTCTATTTTAAACTTGTGGGGTACAAGTTGTGATTGGGTATATAAGTGGTTTAGGTACAGCCAGCGATTTGGGCCTCCCATTGGACTTCACCTCACCTGGATTAAGATCATGCACCCTTATTGATGTCACATGTCCCCCTTCCCCTGGTAGTTCCTTGCTTTGCAGAAGTTTTTCAGTTTGATGAAGTCCCACTCGCCTAGCTTATCTTTCATGGCATGAGCATCTGGGGTTTTGAACAAGAATTGGTTTTCTATTCCAACTTCCATATGATATCTCCTGCATTTTCTAAGTTTTTTATAGTTTGAGGTTTTACATTTAGGTCTTTGATCCATTTGGAGTTGATTTTTGTGTATGTTTATGGGTAGGAGTCCTGTTTTAATGCATGTGAACTGCCAGTTTTCCCAGCATCATTTACTGAATATATTCTTCTCTCCCCGTTGGTTGTTGGTGGAGACTTTGTTGAAGAAAAGTTGGTTGAGAAATTGAGGTATTGCTTCTGGAATCTCTTTTCTGTTCCATTGGTCTATATGCCTCATCTTGTACCAATACCAGGTTGTTTTGATTATGGTAGACTTATAATAAAGTTTAAAGTCTGGTAGTGTGATACTTTCTGCTTTCTTTTGCTGAGGACTGTTTTGGCTATTTGTGGTCATTTTTGTTTCTATGTAGATCTCTGTATTGTTGTTTCCAGATTTGAGAAGAATGATGAAGATAATTTAATGGGAACTGAGTTGAATCTGTAGATTTCCTTTGGTAGGATGGACATCTTAACATTGTTGATTCGGGGACTTCTGGCAAGATGGCGACGGGGCAACCCGGTCTGTGAAAACCTCTGCAAAGGAGAACTGCAGTGGGTCTCTGACTCTTGCCCCGGGGGCTACGGACCCCAACATCGCAGCCTGCTCTTCATACGGAGCTCGGCCATTGCCACCACTGGAGCATCGCAGCAGTCTGGACAGCCACTGCAGCACAGACACTGCCACCGCAGCCACTGCAGCCACCGCCACCACCGCCAATAGCACATCACACCACCCGGGCCAGAAGTGATCCACAACTTCAGTCCTTGAAGCCCCTTCAGGAAAGATCTGCTGGGATTGCTGCCACCTCTCCTGCGACCGAGACGTCCTGCCGGCCGTAAGTCTCCTGCCGTCTGCCCTGAGGTAGGCAGCCATCTTGCCATCTTCAGACTCTGCTGTTCCTGTCTGGCCCCACCCCCTCTGGGGCGAGCAGCTGAGATAGCACCACCTGCTGGCGATTCAAGGTAACAACACCAAAACGGGAGAAACAAGCTTGATAGACATAGCCCAGAGTGGTGAACAGAGGGTGACCTGAACTGTCCTTCACAGCAGACCAGGGGCAACTGACCCTAACTGCAAACTAATTTACCAGCTTGAAAAGAAAACTAGAAATCAGACCTGAAAGAACATTGGATTTAAACGAAATGTCTCAGAGTGTGCTTCATTGATTCTGTTAGTTTAATGACTTAATTCTATTCCTACTGTATTGTTTCTTTTTTTCTTTTTTCCTCTTCCTTTTCTTCTCTTTTCTTCTCTCTGTAAACCATATCTTTGTATAGAGGAACAGCACACTAATAAGGTGGTTGGATAGCTGGTATGTTAGCATCACTATATGTTTTATTTTTGTTTGTATGAGAGTTGGTTCATCTGTAGCTGTGGTCTATTGTTTTTAACTGTTTCAGTGTAGGCCTCTCTCTCTATTTGTTGGCACACTCATTTGTTTCCCCCCTTACTCCTCTATCTCTCCACCCCCCTCTTCAACCCACTGTCTGCTCCATTCTTTCCCCTCTGCTAACCATATTTTATTTCAGGGAGTAAACCTACAGTCCCACTGCATGGACAGATTCCAAGGCAGTGGGAAGTGGGTTCCAGATTATTCACACATGTGTCAGCGAATACCAGGACCTGCAGATAGATTTTGAATCACAACTCCCCCCTTAAGTACAAATGAAGAAAAACCAAAAGAAGAATATAGATCTCACACAGACCCCTGGGAGATCAGACACTGGGAAAACAGATTCTGGAACACAAACAATGAAGAGCCCCCAGAATGACTGGTTACATGCAACAAACCCAGACATCAAGACATTAATGGAGAGAATTTAAAAAATTGAGGAGAGACAAGAGGAAAATAGGAAGGAGCTGATGTCAGAAATGACAGTAGTAAAGAAAATTGTGATGGAAATGAATAACAGACTAATAAGCATGGAAAGCAGAATCAGCCAAACAGAAGAAAGAGTCTCAGAGCTCGAAGACCAAAACACAGAACTAACCCAAACTGTCAAAAGCATAGAAAAGAAGCTCAAAAAGACAGAACAAAACCTAAGAGTAATTGGGCGTCCTGAGGCAAAGAGAGAAACAGAAGCCACACTGGAACAAACATTTCATGAAATCATTCAAGAAAACTTCCCCCATCTCATCAAGGATGAAAAAATTCAAACACAAGAGATTCAGAGAACCCCTGCAAGACAACAAATGAGAAGACCAACTTCCAGACACACAATAATTCGCCTAAACAAAGTAGCTATAAAAGAAAAAATCCTAAAGGCAGCAAGAGAAAAAGGCCAGACTAACTTGCCAGGGAAAACCATTAGAATAGCAGCAGATTTACCCACAGAAACCCTTCAGGCTAGGAGAGCCTGGAGCCCTATCTTCAAAGTTCTAAAAGAGAAACAGTTTCAACCAAGAATAACCTACCCAGCAAAACTAAGCTTCATTAGTGAGGGAGAATTGAAATCTTTTCCAGATATCCAATCCCTAAGAACCTACACTGCCACCAGACCACCTCTACAAGAAACACTTAAGAAAGTACTGAACACAGAAGAAAAAGAAAAAAGAATAACAACATTTTTTCACAAGAGTACAGGCAAAAGATTAAAAACACACATGAACCAACTCCAAAACCCAAAGAAAGACAACAAACAAACAGGAACAACTCTGTAAGAACCTTATGACAGGGATCAACTCTCGAATTTCAATTATTAGCCTAAATGTGAATGGACTAAATGCACCACTGAAAAGACATAGAATGGCAAAATGGATAAAATATCATCAGGCAACAATCTATTGCCTTCAAGAGACTCACCTCACTAGAAAGAACACCCACAGAATCAAAGTAAGAGGATGGGAAACAAACTTTCAGGTGAATGGAATACAAAACAGAGGAGGAGTAGGGATCTTAATTTCAGACAAATACCCTTCAAGCTATTAAAAATAAAAAAAGATACAGAAGGCCACTACATAATTATAAAAGGCTCAATCCATCAACAAGAAATATCTATCCTAAACATATATGCACCCAACATAGGTGTGCCAACTTTCATAAAGCAACTTCTAGGAAAACTAAAGAAAGATTTGACGCTAACAGCATCATAACTGGGGACTATAATACCCCGTTCACAACCCTAGACAGATCATCAGGACAAAAAACCAGCAAGGAGATCCGGAACCTCAATGTGACTTTGGACCAAATGGACTTAATTGATAACAACAGAACACTCCATCCAAAGACCACAGAATACACATTCTACTCATCACCACATGAAACATATCCTAAGATCGACCACATACTCGGCCATAAATCAAGCATAAGCAAATTTAAAAGGACTGAAATTCTGCCATGTACCTTCTCGGATCACAGTGGAATAAAAATAAACATTGACACCAACAAAGTCCCCCCCAAACCCACAAAGACATGAACACTAAACACCATGATGCTAAACATCTCCTGGGTCAATGATGAAATTAAAACAGAGATCAAAAGATACCTGGAAACTAATGAAAATAAAGAAACATCTTACCAAAATCTCTGGGATGCCCTGAAAGTTGTAGTAAGAGGGGAATTTATATCCCTACAAACACACATGAAGAAAATGGAAGGAACAGAAATTCACAACCTAACAAGCCACCTAAAGAAGCAGGAAAAGCAAGACCACATAAACCCTAAATTTCAGCAGAAGTATCAAGATCACCAAAATAAAAGCCCAAATCCAGTACATAGTAGACAAAAAGATAATACAAAAAAATCAATGAAACAAAAAGCTGGTTCTTTGAAAGGATAAACAAGATCGATGGTCCCCTAGCTAGACTGACCAAGAAAAAACGAGAAAAAAACCAAATAAGCACAATCAGAAACACAAAAGATGAAGTCACATCTGATCCTGAAGAAATATAAAAGATCATTAGAGACTACTAGGTACACTTACATGGAAACAAACTTGAAAACCTTAAGGAAATGGAGGACTTTCTGACATCACACACCCTACCTAGGTTGGAACAAGAAGAAATTGAGACCCTAAATAGACCAATAACGATCAAGGAAATCGATTACATGATAAGAAAACTTCCTACAAAAAAAAAGCCCTGGTCCAGATGGCTTTCCAGCAGAATTCTATAAGACATTTAAGGATGAGCTGATACCAATCCTACAGAAGGTATTCCAGGCAATTGAAAAAGATGGAACTCTCCCCAAATCATTTTACAAAGCCAATATCACATTGATACCCAAGCCACGTAAAGATCCAACAAAGAGAACTACAGGCCAATATCTTTGATGAACATAGATGCTAAAATTCTCAACAAGATCCTAGCAAACCGTATTCAGCAATACATCTCAAAAATCAACCACCATGACCAAGTAGGCTTCATTCCTGGGATGCAAGGCTGGTTCAACATTCGTAAAACCATAAATGTAATTAAATTCATCAACCGATGTCAAAACAAAAACCACATGATCATATCATTAGATGCAGAAAAAGTTTTTGATAAAATCCAGCACCCCTTCTTGATAAAAACCCTTGAACATCTAGGCATACGGGGAACATACCTCAAAATAGTAAAAGCCATCTACGAGAAACCCACAGCCAGTATACTCCTAAATGGACAAAAATTGGAACCAATTCCCCTGAAAACTGGAACTAGACAAGGATGCCCACTCTCACCCCTCCTGTTCAACATAGTATTGGAAGTCCTGGCTAGAGCAATCAGAGAAGAGGAGGCAATCAGGGGTATCCAAATAGGAAAAGAGGAAGTCAAGTATCTCTCTTTGCAGATGATATGATTGTGTACCTTGAAAACCCAAGAGAATCTGTCAAAAACCTCCTTACATTGATAAAGCCTTTTGGCAAAGTCTCAGGATACAAAATAAATGTACAAAAGACAATCACATTTCTCTACACCAATAATAAACAAATAGAAACCCAAATAAAAAACACAATTCCATTCACAATAGCCACACACACAAAAAATGAAATACCTTGGCATCTTCCTAACCAGAGATGTGAAAGACCTTTACAATGAAAATTACAAAACACTGCTCAAAGAAATCAAAGATGACACAAACAAGTGGAAAAATATCCCATGCTCATGGATTGGAAGAATCAACATTGTGAAGATGTACATCTTACCTAAGGTAATCTACAAATTCAATGCAATACCCATCAAATTACCAGAAACATTCTTCTCAGACTTGGAAAAAACCCCACAGAAATTCATATGGAAACACAAACGTCCAAGAATAGCCAGAACAATTCTCAGCAAAAAAAAAAAAAAAAAAAACTAAGCAGGTGGTATCACATTACCAGACTTCAAACTTTACTATAAAGCTACAATCATCAAAACAGGTTGGTATTGGTACAGGAATAGGAATAGAATTGAGATTCCAGAAGCAAAACCTCAATTTCTCAACCAACTCATCTTCGACAAAGCCCCCACCACCTACCACTGGGGAGAGGAGAACTTATTCAGTAAATGGTGCTGGGAAAACTGGCTGACCTATGTAGAAGATTGAAACAGGACCCCTATCTATCCCCATGCACAAAGGTTAACTCCAAATGGATCAGAGACCTAAATGTAAAACCTCAAACCATAAGAACCTTAGAAAATGAAGGACATACCCTCATGGAAATTGGAACTGGCATTCAATTCCTGAACAAAACTCGAAACCCACAGGCCATAAGGGATAAGATAGACAAGTGGCCGGGCTTGGTGGCTCAGCCTGTAATCCCACACCTTTGGGAGGCTGAGGTGAGTGGATTGCCTGAGCCCGCGGGTTCGAGACCCACCTGGGCAGCGAGACCTCATCTCTACAATAAATCAAAAATCAGCCGGGCATGGTAGCGCATGCCTGTAATTCCAGCTACTCGGAAGGCTGAGGCGGAAGGATCTCTGGAGCCCAGCAGGTCGAGGTTGCGGTGGCCGGGAGCAGCCACTGCACTCCAGTCTGGGTGACAGAGTGAGACTCCAACTCAAAAAAAAAAAAAGATAGACAAGTGGGACCTCATTAAACTGACAAGCTTCTGCAAAGCCAAAGAAACCATCAAGAGAGCAGGGGGACAGCCTACAGACTGGGAAAAAGTATTTGCCAACTCCAGGTCTGACAAAGGCTTAACATCCTGGATCTACAAGGAACTGAAACGTACTGAAAAGAAAAAAACAAACAACCCCATTATAAAGTGGGCAAAAGATATGAACAGACACTTCACAAAGGAAGACATCCGAGCAGCCAACAAACACATGAAGAAATGTTCAACCTCATTAATCATCAGGGAGATGCAAATCAAAACCACACTGAGATACCACCTAACTCCAGTCAGAATGGCAATTATCAACAGCTCAAAAAATAACAGCTGCTGGAGAGGGTGTGGTGAAAAGGGAACACTTCTACACTGTTGGTGGGAGTGTAAACTAGTGCAACCTCTGTGGAAAGCAGTGTGGCAATTCCTAAAAGCTCTAAACATCAACCTCCCGTATGACCCTGCAATCCCCCTACTGGGAATATACCCTGAAGAACTCAAATCACTCCATAAAAAAGATACCTGCACACGAATGTTCATTGCAGCATTGTTCACAATAGCTAGAACCTGGAACCAACCACGCTGTCCATCAAAAGAGGACTGGAAAAAAAAAAAAGTGGTACATATACACAATGGAATACTACGCAGCCATAAAAAAGAACAAAATCATGAATTTCGCAGCAACCTGGATGGAACTAGAGTCTATAATACTGAGTGACCTCTCACACAAACAAAGATTCGAGTATCACATGTTCTCACTCATATAATGGACCTTGAACATCCAATGTAATACTATATGAAAATGACTGACGGTACTGGGAAACTATGGGGGGGAGGGGGATGGGATTAACAGTCACAAATATCTGTCTGGGGATGGGGAAACACCTCTTATCAACAGGGTGCCTGAATGAAACGTAATTATACACCTAACCCTTAACAGTGCCCCACAAAATCATAATTCAAAATATTGATTAAAAAAAAAGCAAAAAAAAAAAAAAAAACCCAAAATAATGTTGATTCATCTAAACTATGAGCATGGAATATTTTCAATTTGTTTGTGTCTTTGATTTCTTTAAGGATTGTTTTCTAATTTACATTGTAAAAATCACTTTTTTGGTTAGGATGATGCCAAGGTATTTCTTTTTTTGTTACTAGTGTGAATGGGACTGGGTTTTTTATTTGGTTTTCTGTGTTTTGTTTGTGTATAAAAAGGCATCTGTTTTGTTCACATTCATTTTATGCCCTGAGACTTTGTCAATATCCTTTATCAGTGCAAAGAGGTTTTTGATAGACACTCTTGGGTTTTCTAGTTATAGAATCATATCATCTACAAAGAGGGATAACTTAACTTCCTCTTTTCCCATTTGAATAACCCTGATATTCTTCTCTTGTCTACAGATACACTACAAGCTAAAAGGGACTGGACTCCGATCTTGAAAGTTCTCAAAGATAAACAATTTCAACTAAGAAATTCCTACCCAGCTAATCTAAGCTTCATCATCGAAGATGAAGAATTAAAGTCCTTCTCAGACTTTCAGTTCCTAAGAGATAATGCTGCTTCCAGACCAGCTTTACAGCAGATATTTAAGAAGGTATTAAGTACAGAAGAAAAAAAAAAAAAAAAAGAAAGACCACTTCCCAAGAGCACAGGAAAACACAGGGAATACATCATGACTGCAAACATGAAAAAACACACATGTATCAAAACAAAGTTAAAAAAAAAACAAAACCCAAATTTATAAGAGCCTCATGATGAAGGTAGACTCTTACATTTCAATAATCAGCCTGAATGTGAATGGAATAAATGTGCCACTGAAAAATCATAGAATGGCAAATTGGAAAATAAAGCATGACCCAATAATATGCTTCCTTCAGGAAACTCATCTCACTACGAAGGACACACACAGACACAAATTTAAAGGATGGAAACAAAACTTTCAGGTGCACAGAAAACAAAAGAAGACAAGAATGTTGATTTTAAATCATACAAAAACTTCAAGGTATCAACAATTTAAAAACATATGAAAGTACACAACATAAAGATAAAAGTTTCAATTAATCAACAAGAAATATCCATCCAAAATATATATGCACACAGCACAGGAACACCTAGATTTATAAAGCAACTAATAAATGAGATAAAAAAGGATATTAATTCTAAAACTATTCTTTGCTGAATTTAGGGCTTTGGTGATCTTGCTTTTTCATCTTTCTTAGGTGATTTTTTAGGTTACTGACTTGTGATCTTTCTATTTTGTTGATGTGTGTTCATAGAGATATAAATTCTCCTCTTAGTACTAATTTCATTGTATCTCAGAGGTTTTGATAAGATGTGTCTATATTTTTATTTTTTTCCCAGGAATCATTTAATTTCTGTATTGACCCAGAAGTTGTTCAGTTTTGTGCTGTTTAGTGTCCATGTCTGTGGGGTTTTGGGGAATTTTGTTGGTAGTAATATTCATTTTTATCTCACTGTGGTCTGAGAAGGTGCATTGTAGCATTTCATTTATTCATTTATTTATTTTAAAAAGTTATTTTAAATATGTGGCGTACAATTCAGGATTAGGTATACAAGTGTTCATTATGCAGGTATCTTTGTTGATGAGGTATGTCCTCCCAAGTAGTTTCCCACCACTTTCAATCCTGCCCCCACCCTCCCCTGGCAGTTTCCCACTTAGGCCAATCTCTTTCTTATAATATTGTGACAGTTGTTTAAGGTTCACTTATAAGTGAGAATATGTGATACTCAGTTCTTTATTTCTGTGATAGATCACTCAGTATTATAGCCTCTAAATCATGCAAGTTGTGGCAAAGTTTATAATTTTGTCCTTCTTTATGTCTGTATAATAGTCCATCATGTGTCCCACATTTTTTTAATCCAGTTCTCTTTTGATGGACATCACGATTAGTTCCATGATTTTGTTATTGTGAAAAATGCTGTAATAACCATGCATGTGCAGGTATCTTTTTCAGAGAGTGATTTGAGTTCCTCCAGGTATATTCCCAGTAGTGGGATTGTAAGGTCATATGGGATGACAATTTTTAGATCTTTTTGGAATTGCCACACTGTTTTCCACAGAGACTGTACTAGTTTACACTCCCACCAACAGTGTAGAAGTGTTCCCTTTCATCACATTCTCTCCAGCATCTGTTGTTTTTTGAGTTATTGATGATGGCCGTCCTGACTGGAGTTGGGTGGTATTTCTGTGTGGTTTTAATTTGCATTTCTTTGATGACTAGTGAGGCTGAGCCCTTTTTCATGTATCTGCTGACTGCTTATATGCCTTCTTTTGAGAAGTGTCTATTCATACCTTTGGTCCACTTTGTAATGGAGCTTTGTTTTTTTCTTTTTGGCACATTTGAGTTCCTTGTAGATTCTAGATGTTAGGTCTTCATCAGGTATGCACTTGGTAAATACTTTTCCTAGTCTGTGGGCTGTCTCCCCACTCTCATAATGGTTTATTTGGCTTTTCAAAAGTTCATCAGTTTGACGAGGTTCCATGGGTCTATCTTACCTCTTATGGCATGGGAACTTGGGGTTTTGATCAGGAATTGTTTGCCAGTTCCAATTTCCATAAGGATGTCTCCTGCATTTTCTAAGGTTCTTATAGTTTGAGGTCTTATGTTTAGGTCTCTGATCCATTTAGAGTTGATTTTTGTGCATGGTGATAGGTAGGGGTCATGTTTTAACCTTCTGCATGTGGTCAGCCAGTTTTCCTGCACCGTTTACGGAATAGGTTCTCCTCTCCCCAGTGGTTGGTGGAGGATTTGTCTAAGATAAGTTGGTTGAGAAATTGAGGTTTTACTTCTGGAATGTCTATTCTGTTCCATTGATGTATATGTGTTCTTGTAGCAATACCAGGCTGTTTTGATTATTGTAGCTTTATAATAAAGCTTAAAATCTGGAAGTGTGACGCCTCCTGCTTTTTTTTTTTTCTGAGCATTGTTTGGCGATTTGTAGTCCTTTATGTATCCATATGAATTACTGTATTTTAATTTCTAGGTCTGAGGAGAATGCTGCTGGTAATTTAATGGGTATTGTATTAAATCTGTAGACTGCATTGGGTAGCATGAGCATCTTAACAATGCTGATCCTTCCATTACATAAGCATGGAATATTTTTGCATTTGTTTTGCTCGTGTCATCTTTGATTTCTTTGAGCAATGTTTTGTAGTTTTGTTGTAAAGGTCTTTGACTTCTCTGGTTAGGAAGATGTCAAGGTATTTCACTTTTCTGTGGTGATTGTCAATGAGATTATGGTTCTTATTTAGTTTTCTGTTTGTTTATTGTTGATGTATAGGAATGCAAATGACTTTTGGATGTTTTGTACTCTGAGATTTTGCCAATGTTCTTTATCAGTGCAAGGAGGTTTTTAACAGATTCTTTTGGGTTTTTGACAGATTCTTTTCAGTTTTTGAGGTATAGAATCATGTCATCTGCAAAGAGGGATAGCGGAACTTCCTCTTTTCCTGTTTGGATATTCCTGATTTCCTTTTCTTGTCTGATTGCTCTAGCTTGGCCTTCCAACAGTATGTTGAACAGGAGAGGTGAGAATGAACATCCCTGTCTTCTTCCAGTTTTCAGGGGAAATGATTCCAATAACTGTCTGTTTAGCAAAATATTGGCTGTGGGGTCTTTTGTAGATGGCTCTTACTATTTTGAGGTATGTTCCATCTATACCTAGATGTTCAAGTGTTTTTATTAGGAAGCATTGCTGGATTTTATCAAAATCTTTTTCTGCATCTAATGATATAAACATGTGTTTTTTGTATTTACATCTGTTGATGTGTTCAATATGTTTATGGTCTTGTGGATGTTGAACCAGTCCTGCATCATGAGATTGAAGTCAACTTCATCTTGGTGGATGATTTTGGGATGTGTTATTGGATGAGAATTTTAGAATCTATGTTCATCAAGGATATTGGCCTATAGTTCTCTTTCTTTGTTGGAGGATCTTTACCCAGTTTGGGTATCAATGTGATGTTAGCATCCTAAAATGATTTGGGGAGAGTTCCATCTTTCTCAATTGCCTGGATTGCTTTCAAGAGGATTGCTATCAGCTCCTCCTTGTATGTTTTGTCGAATTCTGCTGGAAAGCAACCTGGTCCAGGGTTTTGTTTTGTAGGTAGTTTTCTTACAACATAGTCAATTTCCTGGGTTGTTATTGGCCTATTTAGGGTCTCGATTTCTTCTTGTTTCAATCTGGGGAGGTTGTTTGAAGTAAGAAAGTCCTCCATTTCATTTAGGTTTTCAAGTTTCTAAACATGTCTACATAGTAATCTCTGATAATATTTTGTATTTTTTCAGGGTCAGTTGTGACTTGATCTTTTGAATTTCTGATTGTGTTTAGTTGGGCTTTTTCTCTCTTTTTCTTGATCAGATTAGCTAGGGGACCATCTGTCTTGTTTATCCTTTCAAAAAATCAGTTTTTAGTTTCACTGAACTTTTGTATTATATTTTTTCTTCTATGTCTCAACTTTGGGATTTTATTTTGGTGATCTGGATTTTTCTGCTAAAGTTAGATTTTTTGTGGTCTTGCTTGTCCACCTTCATTACATGATTTGTTAGGTTCTGAACTTGTGATCCTTCCATTTTCTTCATATGTGTTCATAGAAATATGAATTCTCCTCTTAGTACTGTTTTCATGGCATCCCAGAGATTTTGGTAAGATATTTCTTCATTTTCGTTTGTTTCCAGTTATCTTTTAATCTCTATTTTGATTTCTGTGTTGGCACAGGGGTTGTTACGCATCATGCTGTTTGGTGTCCATGTCTTGTGGATTTTGGGGGATCTTTGTTGGTGTTGATATTTATTTTTATTCCACTGTGGTTGGAGAAGGTACATGACAGAATTTCAGTCTTATGGCATTTATTTATATTTGATTTATGGTCGAAGATGTGGTCAATCTTAGAGCAAGTTCCTTGTGGTGATGAGTAGAATGTATATTCTGTGGTTGTTGAGTGGAATGTTCTGTAAGTGTCAATTAAGTCCATTTGGTCAAACGTCATATTGAGGTTCCAGATCTCCTTTACGTCTTTTGTCTTGATAATCTGTCTAGGGTTGTTAGTGTTAGCTATGATAGTATAGAGTCAATATCTTTTTCTAGTTTACCTAGAAACTGCTTTGTGAAAGTTGGTACTCCTATGTTGGGTGCATATATGTTTAGGGTAGATATTTCTTGTTGATGGATTTAACCTTTTATCATTATGCAGTGGCCTTCCATATCTTTTTAAATTTTTGATAGCTTAAAGGGTATTTTATATGATATTAAGTTTGCAACTCCTTCTTTCTTTTGTGTTCTGTTAGCCTGAAATTTTGTTTCACATCCTTTTTGAGTCTGTGATTGTACTTTCTAGAGAGATGAGTCTCTTGGACACAATATATTATTGCCTCATGATATTATATTCAGTTTGGCCTTCTATGTCTTATCAGTGGGGCATTTAGTCCATTCACATTCAGGCTGATTATTGAGATGTTGGAATTTATGCCTGTCATGAGGTTCTTATAGAGTTTGTTATTGTTGCTGTTGTGTGTTTATTTATTTGTTTGTCTTTCTTTTGATTTGGGTTGATTCGTGTGTGTTTTAAATCTTTTTCCTGCATTCTTGGGAAGGGCATTGTCATTCTTTCTTTCCTTCATTTTGTGTTTAATATTTTTTAAAGTGTTTCTTGCAGAGCTGTTCTGGAAGCAGCATGAACTCTTCTGTTTTAAGTGAGAAAACAGAATTTACTGAGAGGACAGAAAAGCTCCCATAGTGGGAGGGGACCTGAGGAGGTTGCCCAGCACAAACTCTTAGGGATTGAATGTCTGGCAGGGATTCTAATTCTTCATCACTGATGAACTTAGCTTAGCTGGGTAGGAAATTCTTGGTTGAAATGGTCTATCTTTGTGAACTTTGAAGATTGTGCTCCAATCTCTCTTAACCTGAAGTGTTTCTGTAAATAAATCTGTCACCATTCCAATTGGTCTTACCTGGTAGGTAGTGTGACCTTTCTTTCTTGCTGCCTTTAGGATTTTTTCTTTTATACCTAATTTGTGCAGGCAAATTACTCTGTGTCAAAGAGTTGGTCTTCTCATTTGTTGTCTTGCAGGGGTTCTCTGAGTATCTTGTGTTTGAATGATCATGTCACTGATGAGATGAGGGAAGTTTTCTTGAATATTTCATGGAATGTTTGTTCCAGGATGATATCTATCTCTCTATCTGCCTCAGGGATTTCAATTAATCTTAGGTTCAGCCTCTTGAAATAATTACTCATCTCTTGGAGGTTTTATTCTGTCTTTTTAAGCTTCTTTTCTCTGTTTTTAACAGTTCAGGTTAGTTCCATATTTTGGTCCTCAAGCTCTGAAATTCTTTCTTATGCTTGGTTAATTCTGCTTTCCATGATTATCAGTTTATTTATTTATTTCATTCACTGTATTTGTTATTGCTGTTATCTCAGTTATCAACTCCTTCATTCTTTCCTCCTGACTCTTCTTATTTCTATGTATTCTTTGTATTAATATCTTGATATCTGTGTTTGTGGTTTGAAATCAGTCATTCTGGGGACTCTTCATTGTTTCAGTTCTTGAATCTGTATTCTCAGTGACTGACGTCCCAGGGGTCTGTGTGAGATTCATATTCTTCCTTTGGCCTTTCTTCATTTGTATAGGTTTTCTTCCCTCCCACCCCCACTTTTTTTTGACCTCTTCTGTAATTTTGTTGTTCAGTGGTAGTAGGGATAGTTTTCATTTCTTTTTGCTCAATCTCCTATTCTTCCTCATGTAGATCCTCTGGTTTTATTCAATTCTGAACTTGGGCTGGGAGTGGGGGCCTGTCCTTTCTGTAGTTTTGAGATTTAATTAAAGGGGGAGCTGATTCAAAAGCTATCTGTAGATCCCAGTATCTGCTGACAGTTGTGTGGGCCCTCTGGAACCCACTTCCCTCTGCCTTACAATTTCTCCATGCAGTAAGGGTGTCTGTTTGCCCCCTGAAAGCAAAATGAGATAATAAATGGGAAAAGAATGGGAAAAGGTAGGAATAAGATGAAAGGAAGGTGGAGAAAGAAGAAGAGGAGGGAAAACAGACAGGCATAATAACTAGCTAATAATCATAGAAACAAACAAGGACAGAAAAAACAAAAAAGGCAAAAACATACAGACAATCTTACAAACAAAAATCTCCCTGTTGGTGTACTTTCCTTCAAAAATACCCATACACAAACAGAAAGTCTACAAAAACAATATTAAAATAAGAGAAACAAAACAAGTACAAAAACGTAAATTTAGAGAGAAGAAAAAAAGCAAAAACTAAAACCAAAAATAAGCAAGAAGAAAAGAGAAAA
Source organism: Cephalopachus bancanus (assembly GCA_027257055.1). Lineage (NCBI taxonomy): Eukaryota > Metazoa > Chordata > Mammalia > Primates > Tarsiidae > Cephalopachus > Cephalopachus bancanus. The sequence continues at coordinate 14,073,409 of JAPVLO010000108.1, read as the reverse complement.
AACACTCACTCTGTGGCCATTTCTTTAACTCTGGGTTCATTTTGGCTTCCCCCTTTGCCTTAGGGAGCAGCCTTGGTCTCCAGCCCCTACCCTCCACTCTCAGGGCAGGCTGATAAGGTTGCTCTCAACATGTATCAAGTGACTTGTGGACTATTGTGGGAGAAGGATGAATCAGATCTGGACTCATCCTACCTTCTGCTGCTGCTGTCATGTCTCCCACTCAGATCTGACACTTCAGTGCCTGTTCCAGCGTAGGAGAGGAACATCTGTCTCTCTGAATCCAAGGAGAGGATAGCCTCTCGGTCCCAAGAAGGAGGCTGGGTGGAGTTGGGCAGGGCAATGCAGGTCTCTGCTGGGTTCCAGGACTGAGAAGATGGAGACTACCAGTGCCTTGTCATTGGTCTCAGAGCTTTATTCCAGATTTCCATGAAGCGCCTTCTCTATGGTTTCTCCTGCTTGTGCCAGGTCTGCAGGTGATGTTGTGCTGCAGGTGATGCTGTGAGTGGGTGCCAGGTGGTGAGGGGCAGTTTCTCTCTGCTGCCTCCTCTCAAGAGAGCCCTGAGAACAGCAGCAAACCTCTACACCTGGGTCTCCAATCTGAGGGTAATGGTGGGTTACAGTCACCTCCTCAGGAGAGCCCTGGGTGCATGAACCCAAGTCTCCCCTCAGACAAACTTTCATGCACTCACTGGCACACACCCACTCATGTAGAGAATCTTTATGGACACTCGCTTTTGTGGAGATGCTCACAGTTCAACCTGTTCCATTGTCATCTTGCCCAGAAGCCATAATACCTCAATCATATAGAATTTGTTTGTGATTGATTTATGGCTGACGATGTGGTTGAATTGGAGTATGTTCCATGTGATGATAAATAGAATGTATATACCATGGTTGTTGGGTGGAGTGTTCTGTAGGTATCTATTTAGTCCATTAGGTCAAGCATCAAGCTAAAGTTCTCGATCTCCTTGTGTAAATATTTGCCTCAATGGGCTATCTAGGGTTATTAGTGGGGTATTCTAGTCCACAGTTTTGAGACTCGACATGTTCTGGTTTTCAGGAGAAATATTTCCAATTTCTGTCCATTTAGTAATATGTTGACTGTGGGTCTCAGGATTCTGGCTGCACTGTAATAATTTAGCTGGAGTATATCTCTGCCCAGGTTCCAGGACAAAGTAAATCATGTCAGCCATGTCTTCTGGCAGAGCTTAGCTCCAGATTTCCTCCTGGAACTACTTCCATGATTCCCACTGCCAGTGCTTGGCTTATTGACACATGTGGTGATGTCAGACCACGTGCCAAGTATCAAGAGGTGGCTGACCTCTGTGGCCTTTTCCCAAGAAATGTCCCAAGAATGGCAGATGCTCTTGCATGTGGGGGGGGTGCCAAATTCAAAACAGTGGTAAATTGCAGATGTTTCTGCAGGGGAATTCTGGGTTTTTGATTCCGTATTTTCCTTCAGTTGGACATTTGCTCACCCACTTGCACACAGAAATGCACACAGATTCATCCTTGTTCATACTTACCCATGCAGAGATTCACACATTTTGACCAGCTTCATCACCATCTTGTCCCCTCTTCTAAAACCTTTCATATAACAATGGGGCTGTATTGCAGCAAATTATTTTTCTTACAATAATCACTCATTTTATAATTGCTTTTATTATTTATTTAGCAATAAAAATGTTCAAAATAAGGCAGCCTAAAAAATAATTGCCCTAAAATGAGAAAATAGGTCAGTTGGCAATTTCTCTTTAAAGTTTAAAAGTATGTCATCTGCTTTTTTAGACTAGTTTTAAACCTTTGACTACATAGAAGTTAATGGACTAGAAATAAAGATGTAAATTGGGTCACAGATAAGTAGCCATGCCCACTTTCAACCAGAACTCTTTCTTTTCCTTAGTGGGGGAAAGAGAAATTCCAATTATATATTTAAGTTTCAAGGCCATCTGTGTAAGTTTTTCTATTTTTTCAAACAGTTTCAAGTTTGACTGAAGGTGAAGAATAAGATACAGACATCTATGGAGGCCTTCAATAGTTCATCCCTAGAAAATATCTGGGTGAGCAAACACAGTGTCAGAAGATTATAAAAAAAAGTTTACTATCTAGATATGTTGGTAAATTATATAAAATTAAGGTAAAATAAACTCCATATTTTAATGAATTTTTAAGTTTAATTAATGCAGTTATCTAAAGATGAACTGTAGTGTTTTTCAAATGTTATTGTACCATGTGTTTTTGATTGTTTCTTTTCCTAGAAGCTAAAGTGAATTGCATTGAGTTAGAAAAGAAATTATTCTTTATCTATAAGGTTCAAGTATAAAAATCTCTTCCATGTTTCAAACTTTTGCCTAGTTATCTACACTGTTTTTATGCTGTTTTCAATTAAGTTTCTTTCTCTATACTACATTTAAACCATGACTTGGTCTCATCAATTTTTCTTGATGAAAGATAGAGTTGCTGGTATTTAAAATATTGCTTCCCGGTTTTGTTCAGTCAAAGTACACTCCAGAATTTACAAACAACTTATCAGGCAAATGATTTTTTTAGTTCTAAAATATGTCTAAATTATTTTGTCCTCTATCCTTCTCTGGATCTAACAAAATAAATAGAATCCACAGCAAATTATTATTCTCATTTTAGAAATAATGTGAATAACTGTCTATTCTTCCACAGCTACTAGACTCCTTTCTACCTGAAGATATATTCCTCTCTTAGACACTGGGACTAGCAATATTTTTAGGCAGAATGTCATAACTTCTGATTCCACATTCAGAGGCTTACAATCAAATCAGTTTCTCTACAGGTTCTTTCTAAACGTGTATTCTGATTTCATTAAATGGCAAACTTTTTTTGACAGTTATCATTCCAAAAAGTACCATTAAATTCTATTAGCATTAAATGCTGTGTGGAATTGACTCTGGGTTTAAACACTAAACTTCCTGCTTATTTCAAGAAACCCATAAAATACATACACATGTTGCACATTGTAAGAAATTCTTTATTACTTCTCTGCTCCCATGACCTGGAACTTGTGGAAGGAAGGAAGATTCCTTAGAGGGCAAGAGTAAGATCTCAGACTCTTTCTCTAGACCCATTTTCTATTGCTACCCTTTTTTTCTTACACCATGTCACTCCCTACTAGAATTTTGTTATTCACATGTCATTCATCTGTGTGCATGCATGTGTGAATAAAAAAAGAAATATATATATATATACACACACACACACACACACACACACACACACACACACACACATACACTTTTATTTAAACTAAAACTTCTTGACTTTAATATTCATCTAATTAAAAATTCCACTAACAACTTTGTTCAAAATATCTCCAGTCACATGATTGAACAAATTTGATGTGAACTTCTCTGCATATTATTTGAAGTTGTTCCTGACGGTCTCTGCCAGGGATTGATCTATAATATTTTCCACACAATCAGCATCCCAAATACAGTGCACTTGACAACATGTGGAATGAATGGTGATAATTAGGATACTTAAGATTATAGAACTTATTTATGACTGGGCTTGCAAATATCTATTTACATTGCCAAGCAAGATACTTCAGTGGATAAAGTCACTATGATGCAGATGCTTGCTCCAGGTGGCAGGCTATGGGGTGCTGAGAAACTTGTGGCATTGGTCCTGTCAAGTTTCTCTTTCTTCCTTCTCTCTCTCTTTCTCTTTCTTTCTTTCTTCTTTCTCTCTCTCTCTTCTCTCTTTCTTTCTTTCTTTCTTTCTTTCTTTCTTTCTTTCTCTTCCTCCTTTCTTTCCTTCCTTCCTTCCTTCCTTCCTTCCTTCCTTCCTTCCTTCTCTCCTTCTTTCCTTCTCTCCGTCTTCCTTCTTTCTTTCTTTTTTTTTGGCACTCACTGCAACTTTATTTTGTTTCATAAATGAAATTCACAGCTACCAAATGAGCTCTGGAATTACCACATCACCCCATCTCCTCTCTGTGCAGGACAGATAGGTATACACCCATGACCATATTTTTGTTCAAACTGGGACATGCTTGACAGTGAGGAGAGCTTACTAATATTTATGTTGGGATGGCTGCTGACAGGTGAGACTTGCCTCTGGGCTATCCCCTCTGAGAAGCCTTCCTTCAGGCCACCTCTCAGGTCAGGTCTATGTTTGGACTTCCCAGTCTCCAGAATCATAATAAATACATAGATGTTGTTCATAAGAACCTAGTCTATGGTACCAGCCCAAACAGACTGAGACATAATAGTGCTCAACTGTTAAATAAATGAACTTTCTGTTATTTGAAGAAAAGTGGCCAAGGCCTTTTGCTCCCAACTTCTTTTCTCCCCAACTTCCTTCTTTTCACATAAAAGAGTAACAACAGAGAAAGAGAGAATAGCATTATTAACAAACTGTTTCTTTTGTCTGTAACCATAACATAAGCTTTTTATTTCTAGAGATATTTGTGTATGCAGAAGCATCTCTGCATTTATTGTCTTGCTTCAACTTCTCTACTACCCTGTGAGAAAATGGCTTGAGTATTATTGCTTGCATTTAACAGAAGTGAACTGAAGCCCAGAAAGGTTTTGTTTATATATATATATTCTAGCTGTATACCTTAGGTTCTACAACTAGTTAGAGGTAGAAAACAATACTGGTATCTGGGTTTTCTAATTTCAAACTCAGTATATATCTTACTGCTTTGACTTAGAACATCTTGGTAAACACCAGCTGAAAACACTCTGCACCCCCTTTGGTTCATCAAAGTTGGCAGACTCTGTAGGAAACAAACTTGGGAAGAAAAAAGTCTAGGAAAATGATGACCTTATCAAGATGGCCAAAGAAGAGCATACAGGGAGGGCTTCAGGCTGCCTTTACTCAGGCTTCCATTTGAAACCTGTCCGGGGATAGCAAGCCAGACTTGACCAGGATATTAACAGGTCAGAACATCATTTAGGAAGCCCAGCTCGGTGGCTCAACCTGTAATTCTGCACCTTTGAGAGGCTGAGGTGAGTGGATTGCCTGAGCCCGCAGGTTCGATACCTGCCTGGGCAACTTCGCGAGACCTCATCTCTACCATAAATCAAAAATTAGCCAGGCATGGAAGTGTGCGCCTGTAGTTCCAGCTACTTGGAAGGCTGAGGCAAAATGATTGCCGGAGCCCAGCAGGCGAGGCTGTAATGACCAGGAGCAGCCACTGCACTCCAGTCTGGGTGACAGAGTGAGACTACAACTCAAAAAAAAGAACATCAGTTAGGAAAAGGTATAGTGAAGATTCCAAAATCAAACAATAATGGAGACAAGGTCAATGGTGAGGCTGAGATGCTGGAGGCACTTGCAAAGAACAAAATCAGCTCTTCTTGCTCAAAGTAGCTTTTCTCTCTTTCTTCTTCTTTCTTTCTTTGCCTTCCTTCCTTCCTTCCTTCCTTCCTTCCTTCCTTCCTCCCTCCCTCTCTCCCTCCTTCCTTCCTTTCTTTCTTCTTTCAATTGGGGCCTCACTCTGTCACTCAGACTGGAGAGCAGTGGCATGACTATGGCTCACTGCAGGCTTAACTTCCTGGTTCATGATCCTTCCATCTCAACCATCTGAGTAGCTAGGACTATATGCATGTGCTACCATGCCTGGCTAATTTTTTTTGTAGCAATAAACTCTTGCTGTGTAGGCCAGGTTGGGAATTTCTAATAATTTAAAATAATTTCAACTTTCATACATTTAAAAAATATTGACCAATTAAAAAACTTCCATAGGTCAAAAACTGCCTGAAGGCCAAATTTTACTTTTAGGCTATGTTTGCCACATCTAATTTGGGGATTATATTTTGCCCTTAAGTTTAGTTCTTCCTTAAAAAAAATTGACTAGTTGCAACTTCCAAACATAAGTTGAGAATATTTCATGACAAAAATAAGTCACAATAAGGAATTCCAAATAAATTTGTGAAGCATCGAATAATTAGCAAAGAAAAACACTGTATTTGATTTTTTTTTCTCCCAAATAGCAAAACCTTTAAGATAAACCTTATGGAATGATTATACTTTCTTATTACTATAAACATATCCATTTATAAAATACTGTAATGCTACAGGTAAAATAATATTTGTCTACAAAAGAAATATTATTGCATTTACTGCAAAAACTGCCTTATTATTAACAACAACAACAAAACGGTGCCAACGGATTATTCAGCGGAACATTCTGAGATATGTGTTTAGTATAAACTTGTGCATTAAATGGATTATTGTCATCTGTTTGAGGATTACATCAATGACCAAGACATTAATCTGTCAACTGAAGCTTCTCGAAGCTGCCTGAAAATTAGAATCACCTGAGGCAATATTAAAACATTCATTGCCTGAAACCTACCTGGAAGGTTTTTGACTTTAATTATCTGGAGTCTTTTTTCATAATTGATAGAAGGTCACTCAAAAATAAGTAAAGACAAGGAAAAAAATGTTTGAACACCACAACATACTTAAAACAATTGCTGTATACAACATAAGACACTACACCCAACAACATAATTGATCTTTTACTCAGGTATATGTGTGAGATTAATCAAAATCAACCATGCAATAGGTTATAACAAAGCTTCATCTAAATTTAAAATATTTACATAATTTAAAACATATTCTTAATTATGGAATTAAGATGGAAATCAGCAACAATATCATAACGAGAGAAAAGTCTGCTTCCTGGTAATTAAAAAATATACTTCCCAAAGTATCATGGATCAAATAAGAAATCAACATGAAAACTATAGTTATTTAACTGAATTTTAATAAAATATGACAGATCAAAGCTTGTGGAACTCAGCTGAAGCAATGTTTAAGGGAAAACCTATAGCCTATCTGCACATATGAGAAATAGCAAATATTAGAAATTTTAAAAAATCAAGTTTCCATCTCAAGAAACACAACATCAAAAAAGAAGAAATAATAAAGGTAAGAACAAAAATAAATAAAATAAATAATGTAAAATAGAGTAAGTAACAAAAGCAATGGTTGAATTGGAAAGAGTAGTCACACAATTTATCGAAAGGGAAAAAGAAGTAAAGAGAATCACAAAAATAAAAATGGGGGCATAAATACAAACTCTATACATAAAAATAAAAAAAGAACATTACAAACAACTCTAAGCAAAGGAATTTGATAATTTGGTAAAAAGAACACATTATTTCATAGACACAATTTACCAAAGTTAAGAAATGACATATACAATATCAGTAGTGAGGCATCTGTCAATGAAATTAAATTTGTTATTTTAGAAGAGTTCTCACAAGAAAACTCCAGCAGCAGATGGTGAAGACTAGTGAATTCTTCCAAACATTTAAGAAAGAAACATTGTACAAAGCAGAGAATAATGAAGGTGACCTTTCCTAACTACTTTTTTGAGGCTAACAAAACTGTGATTCTAAGTCTTTTCAAGAACATTCAAGAAAGAAAAAAAAATATCAATAGAAGCCAAAACTAAGCATTAGTCTAAAATTCAACACTCCTTCATGAAAAATACTTAGTGAACTAGGAGAAAAGTAAAATTTTAAAATGATAATAGTTATATACAGAAATACTAGTATGTGTCTATATCCAGTGATTTTTAAAAAGTTTAGCTTTTTTTTAGTAGAAGAGGAAGAATATTAGCATACTCACTATTTCCACTTTCGTATTCTACCAGAAAACCTAAACATTGCAATAAGGCAAGAAAAAAAGGGAGCACTATAAGGGCATTAGGCTTGGAAAGAAAGAAATAAAATCACCATTTTCTTAGTTATAGCATGACAGCCAGAAACTCTAAAATAGCCCATAATTTATTTCACCAAATTAATACATTTCTAACCATCACTGAATCTAAGGTCAATATTAAACAAATCTATTTTATTTCTATCAGAAACAACACAGTACAGTTGGAAATTTAAGAAGCAATACCATTTATAAAGCGAAAAACGAATCGAATATCTAAAAATAAATCAGAGGTTTATTAGGATGTTCAACTAAAATCTATAAAATATTATTGAAAGATGTTGGTGATGACCAGAAAAATATCATGTGTATGTTCTGGAGTATTATAGAGATGTTAGTTCTTCTCAAATTTATTTGTTATTGGTAAAACCAATCAAAATAATTACAATTTTTTTCAGAAGTTGACAAATATTATTAATTCATATATATATATATGAACTATAAATCTCCAAGAAAAGACAAAGTAATCTTAAAATAGAAGGAAAAACCTATGGATAGATGTTATAGTGTCAGATGTAATTCTACTATAAAGATATAAAGCTATATAAAAACATCATTGTTTTGACAAAATACTTGGGAAAAACAGAACATGATATGCGTTCTAAGAGTACCCCAAAACATACAATATCACCTAATTCATACAATGGTGGAACTTCAATGAGATTGGAAAATAACTGTGCTATCAACAGATACATTAATTTATAAAAAGGAATATTCTTTACCCCTACTTCACACTGTACAGAATAATAAAATTCAAATGGATTGCAGATCTAAATGTAAAAAATAACTAAAGTTTGAGAAGGAAACGATATTTTATCTTTGGAGCAGACAATGATGTTTTTACCCCAACATTATACTCTAAACAAAAATGAAATCCAGATGGATTTTAAATCTTAAAAAAAAAAGCCATACTTGTCTTCAATAACAACAAACAAAAATTACCATGGTGTGAGGGCTGGTGGCTTGAGAGAGAAACATAGAAGAGTAACTTTGACCTCTAAATAGGCAATAATTTTTTAAACAGGATCCAAAATTTGCAAACATGATGAAACCACATTAGAATTAAGAACATTGCTTCATTTACAAAAAACAACATCAAGAGAGTGAAGAGTCAAACCGCAGACTGGAAAGCAATCTTCACATTTCAAATATCCAGTACAGATCACATAGCCAGAACAGATAAAAGAAATGCTACAATTCAAAGACACACTGGTTACTGGATTATGTGAATTAGCTTATGAAAGCTTATCAAGTTGTGCACACTATAAAATATACACTTTTCTTGATATAGCCTATGGGAAAATAACATTTAAGATTAGAAGCAGCACTTTCTGAAGCGGAGCCTGGGAAAAAATTGCTTCTGTGCAGGCAGAGCTGAGAACCACCATTCTCAGCTGTTATGTCAATGAGATATGGTTGAGGCTGGTCACTTTTGTCAGTATCGGTTTCTTTATTGTGCTTCCCTAAGCTTGTGTGGTTTTTTTTCTGACAAAATATGTAAGCCATTTTACCACAATCAGTTCTTTAATTATACAACACCACCTGGCTGTTCAACAACTCAATTCCATTCTGGCACTAATTCCTGGAGTTAATGCACAGGTAAAGTGCTCAGTCCCACAAGACTGCCCCCACCTCAGATGAAAGCTGCAAATGGGCCTATGCTACCAATGCTTCGGCCCAGTCAACTACAGATTTGGTGATTCCCACAACCCATTCCTCAGGCTTGATAATTAGCTAGAATGACTCACAGAACAGGAAAGTGCTCTACTTACAATGATTAGGTTTTAATTGAACAGTCAAATAAAGTTTTCATTCAAGTATTATACGTAAAATCTACAAAGAGAAATTTACTCAGAAAAATCAAATGGAAGATATGCACAAAACAATATATGGAAGGTGGGTTCTGGCACAGAAATTCCATACCTTCTGCAAGCTTGCCACCTTCCTAGCACATTGATGTGTCCATCAACCTTGGAGCCCTCCAAATCTTGCAGTTCAAGAGTTTTTATAACCCAGTCCCCTGAACTCCTCTTCTTTCCAAAGGTCAGAGGGTAGGGCTAAAATGTTCAATTCTCTAATCATGTGTTTAGTTTTTCTGGTAACCAGCCCTTATCTTGAAGCTCCATTAAGAGTCAACTTTTTATTAATAGCATAAACGCCGATATGGTCTGAAGGGGTTACTTAGGAATAACAAAGACACTCCTATCACTTAGAAAATCCCAAGGGCTTTTGGTGCTCTATGTTAGAAACCAACTGCAAACCAAAGTTTTTATTATACAACAGTGCTCTAAAAAGAACATATTCTATGTATTAAAAGGCTGAGAAACTGTCCCAAGACTAGCATTCTTCCAAATGTCTTCTGCAGCTTATTAGTGTTCTCTATATCAGATTTCATTTTGAAAAATAAAGCTTCAGCTATTATTTGCTGATTTTATACACAATAATATATTTATAGCTCTTTCCATATCTGTACCAAAGAAACCTGTGTAATTGTTTGACCTAGTGTTTTCCATATATTTAAACATAGCATCTATTTCTATGCTTAGGTGATGCCTATTAACTAGCCTCAAGGAAGTTATAGTTCTAAAGAATATATTTTGAAAAAAAACATTATTTTCCTTTTTTTTATTCCTTTTTAAAATTCCTTTTATTATATGTAAAATCTACAAAGATAACAAAACATAAACCCCAAGTATTTCTCAATTTTTATCTGAGAATGTAACAATATTTGTCTGCATAGATTTATATTTTGTTAACCCATTCCAATTCCAATTCCAAGTTAACCAATGATGTAAGTACTTGAGTATTTTTATTTATTGACAATACTTTGGGATATACATATCCATGTACCTATATGTATATCTAGGTCTGTATTTGGGGGCCTCCGTTTAAATAATCAAACTGTTCTTTCCTTTGCCCAACTTAAACTCATTGTCTTTTTTTTTTTTGAGTCAGGATCTCACTCTGTTGCTCAGCCTTCAGTGCAGTGGCATGATCATGGCTCACCACAGCCTCAACCTCCTGGGCTCAGGCAATATTTCCACCTCACTCTTCCGAGTAGTTGGAACTATAGGCATGCACCACCAGATCCAGATAATTAAAAAAATTTGTTTTGGAGACGAGGTCTCGCTATGTTGTCAAGGCTGTTCTCGAAATCCTGGGCTCAATGAGTCCTCTGGTCTTGACCTCCCAAAGGGCTGGGATATACAGATGTGAGCCACTGTGCCCAGCCTCCTCATAGTCTCGATCATTATACTTTCAATACCAGTGTGTAGAATGAATTCACCATTCCTGAACTAGCAATTGTATGGACACTTACTCTGAGATTTCCAGTTGCTTCCACCTCTATTTTCTCAAAGTTTGACTCCCAAATGCAACCTTCGCAGGTCAAGGCAAGTGCTAAACTAACCATAGCTGCTATCATAAGTGCCGCAAAACATAAGTGCCCAAAAACCTAGGAGATTTTCTAGAAGCCAGTCCTCTAGTTGACTGATTATATGTAGTTGAATAAGCACTTGATAACTCCAACTAGATTTTGGTTCTAGTTATGCTTCTTGGCTTCATTTTATTAATATATAAGGATTTGAGTGGGTATATAATTACATGAAAATTGATCTTATAAAAACAGCCTCGTAGTTTATATCTACCCATGACTCGCAGTTTCCATATGAAGACTTTTCATTCTCTAATGCAGCATATCAACAAGTATATACATATACATAAAGTATACATATTATACATGCAAATGTATATATGTAATTTATTTATGTGTATTGACATGTAGATATAAGTCATTATTATGTTGCCAAAGCTGATAACTAACATGCCACATGAAAATTGTTCCTAAATTTGTCATTTACTCTTGCATGAGTGTTAAAGAAATCTCCTGTCATTAAGAGATGATGTATGAAACAGGATACCTATCACACAGAAGAGAGGAGAGAGAGAGAGAGAGAGAGAGAGAGAGAGAAACATGCACTCTTTGGTATCTCCCATTATAAGAGCACTAATCCCATCAGACCACCATCCCTTGCTCATGCCCTTATCAAACCCGATTACCGCTTAGAAGACCCATCTCCAAACACCACCAAAAATAACAAACTCAACATTGTTTTCCTTGTTTGGAATGCAGCAGAATAGAGAATCCTGTATTAGAGAAGACTTCTTTTCCATTGTCCCAGGTCTTCATTCACTATCTCCATCACCAAACGTCCTGAGGCTATGGTTTCCTGCCTCAGGTAGCGGGCACCGCACCGTTGTATCTATTGATTTGTGAAAATTATGCCACTGCAATGTTGGGATGTGTTTATGGGCTATGGTTTCCTCCTATTGCACTTGAATTGATTGGAGACTCTTTTTTTTTTTTTTGAGTTGGAGTCTCACTCTGTCGCCCAGACTGGAGTGCAGTGGCCGCTCCCGGCCACCGCAGCCTCGACCTGCTGGGCTCTGGCGATCCTTCCGCCTCAGCCTTCTGAGTAGCCGGAATTACAGGCATGCGCTACCACGCCAGCTGATTTTTTTATTTATTGTAGAGATGAGGTCTCGTTGCCCAGGTGAGTCTCGAACCTGCGGGCTCAGGCAATCCACTCACCTCAGCCTCCCAAAGGCGCGGGATTACAGGCTGAGCCACCGAGCCTGGCTACAAAGGAGACTCTTGAGGGAAGATCTCAGATTCCTTGAAAGCTTGGGGATAAGGCAAAAATAACTGAGTTTTAAATGAAGTGAGCCCCACCTACCTGTTCTTGATCATTGTTTGGCTGTCTGAGCCACGTTCCCCGGTTTCCCTCTGCACTGCCTTCTGCAAACAATATTTTCAGATTATTACAAAGCTAAATTTCTTTTTAACTTCTTATGCCAGATGGCTTCACAATCCACATATGTTTCCTTGGCAATTTCTAGGCTGTCAAATTCTTCATCTAATGCCAGTAACCAGTCAAGTACAGGTAATGTTGCAGTCTTGGCTCTCACCCCAGGTACCAAGACAAGACCAGGCTGTGGAAGCTTACATAAACTACATTTCTCAAGCTCCCAGAAATTTAATGCTGGAATTTTTTTCTTGTCTTCAATGCACCATCTAAATGGTTCATTTTTCAACCTTCACTTTGCTTCCATTGAAAAATTCTAGCTGGGCTCTGTGGCTCAGCCTGTAATCCCAGTGCTTTGGGAGGCTGAGGTGAGTGGATTGCCTGAGCCCGCGGGTTCGAGACCCGCCTGGGCAACTTGGTGAGACCTCATCTCTACAATAAATCAAAAATTAGCCGGGCGTGGTAGCACGTGCCTGTAGTTCCAGCTACTTGGAAGGCTGAGGCGGAAGGATTGCTGAAGCCCAGCAGGTTGAGGCTGCGGTGGCCGGGAGCGGCCACTGCGCTCCAGTCCGGGCGACAGAGTGAGACTCTAACTAAAAAAAAAAAAAAAAAAAAAAATTCTTTAGATCTCTGTGCCTGGAAGAATCCATATTGGGCTATATGTAGAAAAGAATTAACATAGCAGGCCTGCAACAGCTATCTTTGGAAATACCTGCTTGCAAAACTGGCTCATGTCTGGCATCTGGGATTTAGAGGGGGTTTTCTCCATTTCCAGAACTAATAAGAATAGCTTATTGTCCCTAACCTGTTTGTACAAACAATATGGTTTATGCTGAACACCTGTTTCCCTTCTAAGAGTCTGGTATTTTGGAACATACTTGGCTAGGGTGATTCCATAAACAGACCTCAGTTAAAACCCCGGGGCACTGAGTCTTGATTGAGCTTTTCTGGTAGACAATGCTTTACATGTGTTGGCACAGCTCATTGCTGGGGAATTAAGCACATACTGTGTAACTCAATTAAGAGAGGACTCTTGGAAGCTTGCACCTGGTTTCTTGTGGAAAGGCCTTGTATTAGTCAGCTTGGACTGCCATCACAGAAGACCATAGGCTGGGTGACTTAAGCTGTAGAATTTTATTTCCTATTAGCACTGGAGATCAGAAATCTGAGATCAGGGTTACAACAAGGTGGGGATCTGGTAAGGCCTCTCTTCCTGGCTTGAGGATGGCTACCTATTTGTTGTTTTCACACACAGGATAGAGAGAGAGAGAGAGAGAGAGAGAGAGAGAGAGAGAGAGAGAGAGAGAGAGAGAGAGAGAGAGAGAGAGAGATGAACTCTTTGGTATCTCCCATTATAAGGGCACCAATCCCATTGGACCACTACCCCATCCTCATGCCCTTATCAAACCTGAATATCTCTTAGAAGACCGACCTCCAAACACCACCACATTGAAGATTCAAATTTTAGAGGAACACAAATATTAAATCCATAATAGGATCTGTATACCTCTTCCCTTTTCAAATTTTGTCTCATCTTTTTGCTGTAATAAATTATTGGCATGAGTATGACTACATGCTGAGTTTTGTGGATAATAAAAAAAAACTAGGTATATTGGAGACACACAAAACAAGTTGCATCACTTGATTTGTACTTTATTCTAGGGTGTCAGTCCAGAAACTTGGTGCTTCCTATGCCATATCTGTTGCTCTGAGTCCTTCCCTCTCCAATTACATGCTATTGCTTAAGAATCTACCTTCCTTATTCATAGGAAAACTTATTCTTTTTAATAGTTGTGTGTTGGACGATACATGTAGGTAAACCATTGTCCATGAGCTGCGTTGCCCTGGGTATTTCCTATATGACAAAGTAAAATATTCACTTTTGTTCAATGACTCTTCTTCAAAACATGATTTATCAATTTACAAAGCTCTAGAGCTGTGATCACTATCCTTCATCTAATCTTGCCCTGTGAAATCAATTCTTCACACATCACAAAACAGATTGCTCATTTGGAAATATGCATCTGATAATGTAACCAATCTCAGTCAAATATTTTCCAGTTTCCTATTGGCTTTCAGTTTCTCAAACATCCCATGTCCCTTCAGAGACAGAAACTTTACACAAGCAGATTTTGTGCTAACACAACTTATCCTAACTTTCTCTATTTAATACTTATTATTTCTATAGTTCTCAGTTCAGTTGTTATTTGTTCTGTGAAAGCTTCCATGATGGGTATGATCATGTCAAATCCTACTATTATATCTTTAGTGATGTAATCCATCTCTCTTTTGTAGTGATAACTATAGTTTGTAATTTTGTATATAATTTTGTATGATTATGTGAAAATTGTTTTACTCACTAAATCCTGAGCACCTCGGGAGTAAGAAGCATTTGTGTCGCGAGCTGAAGAAAGACGACACTGACACCATTCTTCTGCGGACAAGTTTACTCCAGGTCTTAATGTGCTCTTTACAAAGACAAAATGGCTCTCTCTTCTGGCGCAGTTGTTTGCCTATATATGCTGCCTGGCAGCCAACGTACTGCGGCTACGTGGTTGTTTCTGATAGGTTATTCTACCAGCCAGCGGCCATGTTGTTTATTGCATAATACATATTTTTTATAACATGATGAAAGCTTCCCACATCTCCCCCTTTTTGTTTATATGACAGGAGAGGCTAGAGCCCACAGCCCCCGTTTTTTCCTTGGGCTATGTACCCCAGTCCCTGGATCGCCGAAGTACAACCCAGCAACTGTGCACCGGCCCGATGCCTTTTGCAGGGGATGGGTGGTTGCGGCATCAACCCGTATGCAGCTGGGGATAACCTCCATGGAGTTTACCCATCGGGGCTCCAAGTGCAGTCAACGGCTGGCATCCTGTCACTGTTGATTCTTCACGGCTGCAAGCCAGACATGGGGAGAGTGCCCTTCCTCCAAGGCCAAAATTGCCTGCGCGAGCAGGGCCATATCAGTGTTTCGCCTACGGCGTAAAGTGCACAAACAATATAGGCAAACAACTGCCAATCCAATGAGGAGAACGCCAAAACATCCCATGCCCGCCCACTCCTTCAAATGATGGGCAGCTCGCGCAATCCAGGACGCTAGAGTTTGTGCCACGACAGGATCCACTCTGGTAGAAATCACTGTAATAATCTCGCGCCACAGTGTTTCCGTCAGATTGTCAAATTCTTGAGTCCAATTATCTACAAGATACTTAGAAAGCTCTTAAGACAAATTAGTAGCAGCTGTATAGTTGTGATATGGGATGCTAGTAATACATAGGGCTGGTGTATGAACCTCACACCCCAAGCGCGCTATTTGTATCATGATGTCTATTTGCTCCTGGAGTAAATCCATACGTTGATTCAAGATCATGATACCGCCCTGCAAGTGATTATTCACATTAGATTGTGTACTTAATGCATCCGCAGTAGAATGTGCCAACGTATTTAAGGTGGTTGCTGCCTGAACAGTGGTCGCAAGGGACACAGCGGTTGTGGTAGCGGCCGCGGTGGCGATAGCTATCGCTGCGATAACAGCAGCCGTGATGCCGAAATCCCGACGGGGTCTGTACAAAGTCGTTACCTCTAGTCCCTGCCTAATAGCCACAAATCGAAAGGGTTAGATGGGGCACTCATAATGGGGTTCTGGTATATAAAATTGAACCCAGGCCATGACATATTAGGGGCTGTAGCAATGTATGGGGAAAAGGTAAAATAGGGCCACTTGACCCATCCTGCTTTTCTAGCCTGGCATCCGGTCCAAGGGTGTAAGTCCGTGGAGCGAGCACTGCGGCAAAACGGTGCCCACCAAGGCTGAGGGGGATTAGGTTTACTAGTATTAAGTTGTAAAGTTGGCCAACGTCCTGATATAATGGACCCATTACTGCTTGCCAAGGTGCCGTAGATACGCGGCATGTCCAACCAAGCAGCTGTCTGATTATATAAGGTTAAACAAGTATGATTGTTACTAATATCAGAAAGGTTCAGGGAAATAGTAAAACACAACGCCCCAGTAAGGGTTAAATTGCGGTCTCCAAAAGGTGTCTCATCTTGCACATAAGGCAAGGTAGGCAAATTCAGTGATTGATTGGTAATGAAAAACCTCGGAAAAGTGTGGGCTGAATGTGTAACTGGCATCGGTAGCGGGAAGGCCGTAAGAATGCCCCACCTCTGCTCCGCTTGCCCTTCATTCATGGTCACAGTCATCCATATGACGATTTTCAGAGTCCACGTTGCCATCATCCTCAATCTGCTCGTAGGGAACTTCCGGAGACTTGGAGGGTGGCACCGGACGAACAAGTCTCTCCGGTACCCACACCGGATCTTGACCATTCTGTGGAAAGACACAAACAGATCCTCTCGCCCAAGTCAATACCAGATCTGGACCCTTCCATTGACCCGCCAGTATATCTTTCCATTTCACATAGCCCCGTTCACTAGGACCTGTCTGCATATGACGGTCAGCGGCCGACTTGCCATTCACATCCAGGCGAAAAAAGTTTAAAGTGAGTAAAGCTAAGGAAAGTCTCTGTTTAGGCTTGTTGGCAAGGCCAGCAGCCCCCCTTTTTTGTTTACACAAAAGCTCCTTGAGCGTGCGGTGAGCTCTTTCGACTAGCCCCTGACCTTGCGGGTTGTAAGGTAAACCATGAGTAAGGTGAACGCCCATTTGGGAGCAAAATCGTTCGAAAGACTGGGAGGTATATGCAGGGCCATTGTCTGTTTTGAGGTTGGCAGGGACCCCCACGCAGCCCAGGCTTCAAGACAGTGGGTGACTACATGAGAGGCCTTTTCTCCCGCCAATGCAGAAGCGAACATCACCCCTGGAACAGGTGTCTATTGAGACATGGACACACTTAAGGGTCCCAAAGTCCGCCACGTGAGTGACGTCCTTTTGCCACAGCCAGAGGGGGAGTAGACCTCGAGGGTTAATACCCAGAGATGGCTTAGGCTGGAAAGTCACACAAGATGGACAGGAGGTGACTGTATGTCTTGCCATGTGCCTTGGGATGGAAAAACGCAGTTGCAAAGTTTTTGCGTTAACATGGAATTTGGAATGAAATTCTTGAGCACGTTGGACTGGGGAAAGGGTAAAAATGTTCAGAGGGCGTGGCCGTATCAGCTAATTCATTACCTTTGCTCAACGGTCCAGGGAGACCGGTATGTGCACGGATGTGTTGGATAAAAAAGGGGGCTTTGCGTTGCCAAATGAGAGCCTGGATTTCCTTTGCAACAGCGCAAATAGGGCTGTTGGGGGATACGTGACCAGCCAGTTCGAACGCAGCCACTAGATTAACCACATATTGGGAATCTGACAGCAGATTAAAAGCTTGAGGAAAAGACTTGAACACAACAAGTACAATGTTCAATTCTGCTTGCTGTGGGAGGAACAGTGAAATTGCAACACGACCGGGGTTTGGTCTTGAACCACGTATGCCCCCACTCCATTTTTAGAACCATCAGTAAAAATTGTGATGGCGTTTGCGACGGGTGACGCAAGACAAACACGTGGGAAAATTATTGGATGCTGTTTAGCAAAGGTCAATAGTGGATGCTGAGGAAAATGGTTGTCTATGGTTCCAGAGAATACACAAGCAAGAATGGCCCACGAATTGATTGAGGCCATTAGGATGCATACTTGATGCAGGGTGTAAGGAACGACTAGGATATGTGGCTGACACCCAAAATGTGTTAAGCAAGCTTGCAATCCTTTTAGGGTGAGCTCAGCAACTGCAGTGGGGTAATGCTCAACAGTTTTTGTTACTGTAGCCCGCGGATGTATCCAAAGCAGTGGGCCATCTTGCCACAAAACCCCTGATGGTTGTGAAGTAGTAGGGAGTATACATAATGTAATTGATTTATCGGGGGACACTCGCTGTAGCGAGGCCGCACTAATGGCTTCTTCAACTAATTTCAAAGCAGCTCTAGCTGCATCGGTAAGGGTACGAGGGGAGTCCAAATGTGGGTCCCCCACTAGCATTTCATAGAGTGGGCGTAACTCATGAGTAGTAAGCTTTAAATAGGGTCGTATCCAATTAATGTCGCCCAACAGTTTTTGGAAGTCATTGAGGGTTTGTAATGTGTCAGTTCTGATAGTAAGTTTTTGAGGTACAACCGCAGTGGCCGATATACGGGAGCCAAAAACGTAGCGACATCCGTGCGCTGTAATTTCTCTGGTGACACGTACAGCCCATGGGCTTCAAGGGCATTACAAGTCTGCGTGAGTGCCTTATCCAATTCTTCAGTGTCTTTAGATGCAAGCAATATGTCATCCATATAATGGATGCATCTTAATTTCGGGAATTGATTTCGAATAGGATGTAAAATGGTGTCTACATACACCTGACAGAGTGTGGGGCTGTTAGCCATACCTTGCGGTAGAATGACCCACTCATATCTTTCGTCAGGCTGTTCGTGATTGGTAGAAGGGATAGTAAAGGCGAAACGTGGGACGTCATCGGGGTGTAATGGAATAGAAAAAAAGCAATCCCTAATATCCAAACAAATTATTCTCCAAGTGCTGGGTAACGCAGACAACAATGGAAGGCCCCGCTGTACTGGACCCATGAGTTGCATTTGCGCATTAACAGCTCGGAGATCATGCAGAAGTCTCCATTTCCCTGATTTTTTCCTGATTACAAAAATAGGTGTATTCCACGGGACGTGGAGGGTCGAATATGGCCAGCCTTTATTTGTTCTGCCACGAGCTGCCGAGCAGCGGCTAACTTCTCCGAGGACAAGGGCCACTGGGCTACCCAACCGGATCCTCAGATTTCCAAGTAATGGGTATGAGACTCCCAGTGGCCACTACGAAAAACCCAAGCCCTGTCTATTAAGGTTCGGGGTCATGGATACTGGGGAGCGTCGACCCTGTAGGGTTTTTCCCAGCCCTACCTTGGGGTGATGGCCCTGACGTAACATCATCTGTTGCGCTGTATGGGAATATTGGTTATTAGTTAGAGAGAAGCCCATACCTATCAGCAGGTCTCGTACCCACAACGTGACAGGTAGCTGTAGCACAAAATGTCAGACCATCCCTGAATGACCTTCTTGGTCTGCCCAATGTAAATCCCTAGCACTGATGTCTGGTGTTTTAGCATACCCCAATCCTTGAAGAGCCTGGGTAGCCTTTTGAATAGGCCACGCGGGTGACCAGTCTAATTTGGATATTACACTCCTATCTGCCCCTGTATCTAAAAGACCTGTAATATTTTTCCCTTCTACTTTTATGGTAAGAAGCAGTCTTTGCCCCATGTCAAATGCGGCAAAGGCAACCGGGTCGCCTGAAGAACCGAATCCTCGTTTCCCTCTTTCCTGATCTCCGGAGGGGAAGGACCCGTGTAAACTGGGCAGCAACAACACTTGGGCTATTTTATCCCCGGGTGAAATGGGAACAATACCGTTGGGGGCAGACACCATAATTTTGACCTGGCCCATGAAATCAGGGTCTATGACCCCAGGATGGACTATGAGCCCTTTTAAGGCCACGGAGGATCGGCCTAACAAAAGGCCTACTGTATTAGGGGGAAGTGGTCCCAAAAGGTCTGAGTCGATTAACTGGACCCCCATAGAGGAGGTCAATACCAGTCGGGTGGTGGAACGGACGTCAAGTCCAGCTGAACCTGGAGTGGCTTTCCTGGTTGGTTGGGGGGTCGAAATGAGGCTTGTTGGAGCTGGGGTGGAACCTCCATTGCTCCATACACCTGCTGCCTCGGTTGGACCCCATACTTTTGAGGGCCCTGGAGCCATGGGCCCTTCCTCCCATTTTTTGACGGGGAAGTTGGATACTGTCCTCCCTGTGGATAAAGTAATCTGCCCTGTATATCCTTCACCGAGCGGCACTCGCTTGCGAGGTGGTTTCCCTTTTGGCACCTTGGACACAGCCCTATTGGCCGTGGCTGCGTTTTCATCCTTTGGGGGCAGTCCCTTTTTATGTGTCCTGTCTTCCCACACTGGAAACAGTTACCTCTTACATTGTGCTTGCCCTCTCTGGTTTGCTTTGTTAGTTGCAGCACCGCGGCCGCTAATCTGTATTAGACAGGGGTCCCCCAATGTCCCTGCACACCTTCATCCAGACCTCCAATCCTTTGTTCTCGTATGGAGTGATAGCCCCCCGACATTCTTTGGTGCACTGCTCAAAGATGAGCTGTTTCACCAAAGGCATGGCATCATCGGGGTCTCCGAAAATGTGTCCCGCGGCTTGCATCATACGGGCAACGAAATCAGAGAAAGGTTCCGTGGAACCTTGTGTAATTTTGGTCAGGTTTCCTGTCACTTCTCCCCTGTTAGGGAGGGATTTCCATGCCCTCATAGCTATTTTATTAATCTGATCATAAACGGGGGTGGATATCCTGTCTGTTGACCATTGAAATGGCCTTGTCCCAACAGCATGTCCGCATCCCAGGCAGGTTGGCCAGCAGCAGCATTTCTAGTGGCCTGCTCATTAGCTAATTCAATATAGTAAGCCTTCTAGTCTAAGTATTGCCCAGGGTTCATGCATGCCTTTACTAGTCGCTGCCAATCCGAAGGGGTCATGGCTGTCCTATCCAGGGACTCCAAAATGGCTAATGAGAAAGCAGCTCCAAAGCTGTACGTGCGTACAGCTTCGGCGAGATTTTTTGCCGTTTTAAAGTCCAAGGGCTCATGATGCCTCTGCCCCTGCCCATTCACAAAGACCGGGAAGGTTTGGGATATGCCAGAATCGCGGACTGCTAACCAGACTGCATCATTAAATGTTGTTCCACCGCTGCCACCAGGCGGCGCTGAAGGGGCATGTGGAGGAAGGGCCCCAAGACCCGGAGGGGGTTGGCCTTTACTCTCCGCAAGATGGCAGCCGCAATCACCCAAGGTCAGTTTTTCTGCCTGCGTCATTATCTGTTCCAGTTCCTCCTCTGACTCAGAGTCAGGAGCCTGTGAGGCGGAACAGTCGGAGCGTCCCTCTTTTATCGAATCCAAAGCCACCTGTCCCTGCTCCACGGTTTGATTGCATTTCTGATCCTCCAGACAGGCCCGGACCAGCCTCCAGAGAGGCTGTACTCCTCCAACCAAATCCCCTCTCTCTCGGGCACGATCAACGTCCTGTCCAACTTTGTCCCAGCTACCTATGGTGAGATTGCCAGACACGGCAAACCACGGTGAAATCTCATCTATCTGCTGAATAAAGTCTGTCAAGGTCTTGTCCCTTAGTTTCAAACCTTTCATTTTCAAGAGGGACTTTAAAGCTTGAAAAAGTGGGTGAGAGGAAGTAGTGCCCATGGCAGAGAAATTCCTATGCCAGAGACTGTAACAAATCGCCTCGCTACCGAGGACCTTAAAACAAATCGCCTCCTTACTGAGGACCTTTTTAATCGCCTCTTTACCGAGGACCTGTGCAAATCGCCTCTTTACTGAGGACCTTTTTAATCGCCTCTTTACCGAGGACCTTTCAAATCGCCTCTTTACCGAGGACCTTTTTAATCGCCTCTTTACCGAGGACCTTGTGACTTCATTTACTGGTCGACCGCCCTGGTTGTCGCAGTTCTGAACGCCGTACGGCACAAAAGGAGAAAAGGTTACCCGTACGGGCCACCAGTTGTCGCGAGCCGAAGAAAGACGACACCGACACCATTCTTCTGCGGACAAGTTTACTCCAGGTCTTAATGTGCTCTTTACAAAGACAAAATGGCTCTCTCCTCTGGCGCAGTTGTTTGCCTATATATGCTGCCTGGCAGCCAACGTACTGCGGCTACGTAGTTGTTTCTGATAGGTTATTCTACCAGCCAGCGGCCATGTTGTTTATTGCATAATACATGTTTTTTATAACATGATGAAAGCTTCCCACGCATTTGTTTTTATTTACTGTTAAATTTCCAGTGCTTAGGATATAACCAGGTTATAATTGGTCCTCAACAAATATTTGATGAATTGATGATTGCATGGACTATTCTTTCAGGTGATTATTACAAAAGTGTTTTTCTTTTTTTTTGCATCTTTAAAAAAATTTATTTAATATAAAGATGTGGGGTACAATTCAGGGTTAGGTATATAAACATTGATCATGCAGGTACCCTTGTTGATGAGGTGTGCCCCTCCCTCCCCTAGCAGTTTCCCTCAATGGTCAATTCCACCTTTCCTCCCCTGAAAGTTTTCCACTACTGCCAATCACTTTCTTATAGCGCTATAATTGTTCAAGTTCAGCTTGTGAGTGAGAACATATGGAACTCAGTTCTTTGTTTCTGTGATAAATCACTAAGTATAATTGACTCCAAATCCTTCCAAGTTGCTGCAAAGTCCATATATTTGTCCTTCTTTATGGCTGCATAACATTCCATTGTGTTTATGTACCACATTTTTTTATCCAGTACAGATTTGATGGGCAACATGGTTGGTTCCATGTTTTTGCTATAGTGAATAGAGCTACAACAAACATACATGTGCAGGCATCTTTTTAGTAGAATAATTTGAATTCCTCTGGGTATATTCCCGATAGGGGAATTGCTGGGTCATATGGAAGGTCAATTTCTAGTTCTTTCAGAAATCGCCACACTGTCTTCCAAAGAGGTTGTACTAGTCTGCATTCCACCAGCAGTATAGAGGCGGTCCTTTTTCTCCACATCCTGTCCAGCATCTGTTGTTGTTTGTTTTATTAATGATGGCCATTCTTACAGGGGTTAGTTGGTATCTCAATGTGGGTTTGATTTGCATTTCTCTGATGATGAGTGGGGCTGACCACTTTTTCATGTGTCTGTTGGCTGCCCGTATATCTTCTTTTGAGAAGTGTCTATTCATATCTTTTGCCCATTCTTTAATGGGACTGTTTGTTTTTTTTCCTTTCAGCATGTTTGGGTTCCTTATAGATCCTAGATGTTAGGCCTTTGTCAGATATACAGTTGGCAGATATTTTTTCCCATTCTGTGGGCTGTCTTCCTGCTCTCTTGATGGTTTCTTTTGCTTTGCAGAAACTCATTAATTTGATGAGGTCCCACTTGTCTATCTTATTTCTGAAGGTATTGGCCTTTAGGGTTCTGAATAAGAATTTGTTGCCAGTTCCAATTTCCATAGGGTGTTTCTTGCGCTTTCTAAGATTCTTATAGTTTGAGGTTTTATGTTTAGGTCTTTGATCCATTTAGAGTTATTTTTTGTGTATGTTGATAGGTAGGTGTCCTGTTTCAATCTTCTGCATGTGGTCAGCCAGTTTTCCCAGCACCATTTACTGAATAGGTTCACCTCTCCCAGTGGTTGTTTTGGAGACTTTGTCAAAGATGAGTTGGTTGACGAATTGGGGCTTTGTTTCCAGAATCTCTATCCTGTTCCATTGGTCTATGTGCCTGTTCCTGTACCAATACCAGATTGTCTTGATTACTGTAGCCTTATAGTAAAGTTTGAAGTCTGCTTTGATACCTCCTGCTTTGTTCCTCTTGCAAAGGATTGTTTGGGCTATTCATGGTCATTTATGTTTCCATATGAATTTCTGTATTGTCATTTCCAGGTCTGAGAAGAATGATGTTGGTAACTTAATGGGTATTGCATTGAATCTGTAGATTGCCTTTGGTAGGATGGACATCTTAACAATGTTGATTCTTCTTATCCATGAGCATGGAATATTTTTCCATTTGCTTGTGTCTTTTTGGATTTCTTTGAGCAGTGTTTTGTAGTTCTCATTGTAAAGGTCTTTCACTTCTTTAGTTAGGAAGATGCCAAGGTAGTTCGTTTTTTTGGTGACTATTGTGAATGGGATGGTGCTTTTTATTTGGGTCTCTGCCTGCTTGTTGTTGGTGTATAGGAATGCAACTGTCTTTTGCACATTTATTTTGTATGCTGAGACTTTGCTAAAGTCTTTTATCAGTGCAAGCAGGTTTTTGACAGATTCTCTTGGATTTTCAAGGTATAAGACTTTACTTCCACTTTCCCGATTTGGATATATCTCATTTCCTTTCTTGTCTAATTGCCCAAGCTAGGACATCGAACACAATATTGGAGAAGAGGGGTGAGAGCGGGGAGACTTGTCTTGTTACAGTTTTCAGGGGAAATGTTTCTAGTTTCTGTCCATTTAGCAATATATTAGCTGTGGGTTTGTCGTAGATGGCATTTACTATTTGATGCATGTTCCTTCTATACCTAGGTGTTTGAGGGTTTTTATCAAGAAGGGATACTGGATTTCATCAAAAGCATTTTCTGCATCTAATGAGATAATCATGTGGCTCTTGTTTTTACATCTATTGATGTATTTAATTACATTTATGGGCTTGCGAATGTTGAACCAGCCCTGCATCCTGGGGATGAAGCTTACTTGGTCAGGTTGTATGATTTTTGAGATGTGTTTTTGGATCCAATTTGCTAGAATCTTGTTGAGGATTTTTGCATCTATGCTTATAAGGGATATTGGCTTCTAGTTCTCTTTCTTTGTTGCATCTTTACCTGGTTTGGGTATCAGTGTAATGTTAGATTCATAAAATGATTTGGGAAGAATTCCATCTTTCTGATTTGCCTGGAATACTTTCAGTTGGATTGGTATAAGCTCCTCCTTGTACGTTTTGTAGAATTCTGTTGGAAAGTCATCTGGTCCAGGGTTTTTTTAGTGGGTAATTTTCATATGACAGAGTCAATTTCCTGGGTTGTTATTGGTCTATTTAGTGTTTCAACATCTTCTTATTTTAACATGGGGAGGTTGTGTGATGTCAGAAAGTCCTCCGTTTCATCTAGGTTATCAAGTTTGTTTCCATATAGGTGTACATAGTAATCTCTGATAATCCTTTGTATTTCTTTGGGTTCAGTTGTGATTTGATCTTTTTTATTTCTGAATATGTTTATTTGGGCTTTTTCTTTCTTTTTCTTGATCATTCTGGCTAGGGGCCATCAATCCTGTTAATTCTTTCAAAGAACCAGCTTTTTGCTTTGTTGATGTTTTCTATAATATTTTTATCTTTTATGTCCCATATTTGGGCTCTTATTTTTGTGATTTGGATTCTTCTGCTAAAGTTGGGGTTTTGGTGGTCTTCTCTTTCCAGCTCCCTTTGGTGATTTGTTAGGCTCTTCACTTGTGATCTCTCCATATTCTTGATGTGTGTTCATAGAGTTATAAATTCCCCTCTTAGAACTGGTTTGATGGCATCCCAGAGGTTTTGGTAAGGTGTTTCTTCATTTCATTTGTTTCCCAGAATCTTTTAATTTATTCTCTGATTTCAGTGTTGACCCATTTGTTGTTCAGTGTCATGCTGTTTAGTATCCATGTCTTTTTGGGCTTTGGGAAATGTTGTTTGTTTTGATATTTATTTTTATTCCACTATGGTCTGAAAATGTGCATTGCAGTATTTCAACCTTATGGAACTTGTTTATGCTTGATTTATCACCAAGGATGTAATCCATCTTGGAGTATGTTCCTGTGGTGATGAGTAGAATGTATATTCTGTGTTTCTTGGGCAGAATAATCTGTAGCTATCTACTAAGTCCATTTGATCAAGTGTCAAATTTAGGTTCTGGACCGCCTTGTGATTCTTTTGTTTGATGATCTATCTATGACTGTCAGTGGGGTATTCAAGTCCCCTGCTATCATAGTGTTAGAGTCAATATTTTTTTTAGTTTATTTAGTAGTTGCTTTATAAAGGCTTGTACTCCTGGGTTGGATGCATATATGTTTAGAATGGATATTTCTTGTTGATGGATTACACCTTTTATCATTATGTAGTGTACTTTTGCATCTTTTTAATTTTTGATAGCTTAAAGGTTGTTTTGTCTGAGATTCAGATTGCAACTCCTGCCTTCTTTTGTGATCCATTTGTCTGGAAACTCATTTTCCATCCTTTAACATTGAGTCTGTATGCAGTCCTAATAGTGAGATGAGTCTCCTGGGTGCAGCAAATGATGGGATCATGATTTCTTATCCAGTCCGCCATTCTGTGTCTTTTCAGTGGTGCATGTAGTTCATTCACATTGAGGCTCTTTATTGGAATGTGATTGCTTATCCCTGTTTTAAGTTTCTTCTAAAGTTTTTTCTTTGCTTGCTTGTTTTCTTTTGGCTTTGGGGTCACTGGATGTGTGAGTCTTCAAGTTTCTTGTTGCTCTGTATTCTCTGTTGATTCTGTGTTCTGCTGTTCTCTTGGGAAGTGTGTGGTGATTCCTTTTTTCCTGTTCTTCTGTGCTTAATACCTTTTTAAATGTTTCCTGTAGAGCTGGTCTGGCAGCTGCATAATCTCTTAGGGATTGGATATTTGGGAAGGATTTTAATTCTCCATCACTGATGAAGCTGAGCTTGGCTGGATAGGAAATTCTTGGCTGAAATTGTTTTTTGAGGACTTTGAATATAGGGCTCCAGTCCCTTCTTGCTTGTTGTGTTTCCGCTGGTAGGTCTGCTTCTATTCTGATTGGTTTTCCCAGGTAGGTTGTCTAACCTTTCTCTCTTGCTGCCTTTAGGATTTTTCCTTTGTGTCTACTTTGTGTAGGTGAATACAATGTGTCTAGGGGTTGGTCTTCTCATTTGATGTCTTGTGGTGTTTCTCTGTCTCTCTTGTGCTTGGCTGGTCACATCTCTGGTGAGATGGGGAAAGTTTTCTTGGATTACCTCCTGGAATACTTGTTCCAAGTTCTTCTCATTTTCCATTTCTTCTGGGATACCAATCAGGTGTAGTTTCGGTCTCTTGTTATAATCACACCTCTCTTGTAGGCTTTGTTCTTTCTTTCTGAGTCTTCTTTCTATGTTTTTTATAGATCGGGTTAATTCCATGATCTGGTCTTCAAGTTCTGAGATTCTTTCTTCAGCTAGATTAATTCTGCTTTCCATGCTTGTCATCTTGTTATTTATTTCCTGGATGAAATTTTTTATTGCCAGAATCTCTGTTACAAGTTCTTTCAGTGTTGCATCTTGTCTTTCTTGAGTCTTATTCACTCTTTCCAACTGTTTCCTGATCCCTATTGTTTTCTGGGGCCAGTCATTAGTGACTTCCATTGTTTGGGCACCAAGTTCTGATTTTTCAGGAGTTTTGTCTTGGTAGATTTGAAATTGCCTGAGGTCTTCCTTTGATTTTCCTCATTTGTGACATATCTCTTGTTTTTTTCTTTAGTTCTCTTATTCAGTGTCAGTGGGAAAGGCTTTCCCTTCTGATGTTTGCTCAGTCTTCTATTCTTCCCCAATCTGGGCTCTGGATTTCTTCTATTTTGAAATATGTTGGTGAATGCGAAGCTTTGCTGTCTCTTGTAGTTTTTGAAATCAGAGTAAAGTGGGGGATGGGGTGCTAGGAGATAGATACTACTTGCAAATTAAAATGTTCACTTATTGTGGTATGTTTTCCCTGAGATCCACTCCCCATCACCACTCTATATGATGATACAAAGCAGAAATCAACCCACACTACAAAACAATCTGCAATAACAACAAAGCAAGATGAAACAAACAACAAAATCCCCAATAAAACTAAACATACACACACACACACACACACACACACACACACACACACACACATCTAGTACAAAGTGAATAGAGAAGAAAGACAAAAAGACTGAGGGGGGAGAATAAGAAAAGAGAGAGCGAGAAAAAGGGGCGATTTAGGTGGAACTCTCATACATATATTAGCACACCCCTTAAATTATAAAAAAGGAATATAAAAAAAAATCCCCAGAAGAACAAAAGAACAAAAACCAACAACAAAATCAAAAAATGAACACTCAATCATTCACATACACACATAAACAGAGAATGACAAATAAAAGCAGAAAGAAATGGAGAAAGAAAAGGGAAAAAAAATTTAGGAGGGGATGCAGGTAAAAGCCTCACATATACATTTATGCACAAAGGAAAAATATTTTAAAAATAGATGAACTAAGAAAATTTTTAAAATTAAAAAAAAATTGAAAATTAAAAAAAAATAAGGCAGAGCAAAACAAAAAACAATAACAAAGACAAAAAAACCTGTCCTCTTGTGGCAGGCTCTGTAAGTGTTCCTTTAGTCAGATGTCTCCTGCTGAGCCACTTCTTTCACTCTCTCCTGAGGGAATGAACCAGGGAAGGAGGAGGGGCAGTGGAGGTGGGTGGGGTTGCAGTCCTCCCCTCCCACTCTCATATGGTCAGGGAGATCTCTGTTGGGGATGTACAGGATAGTCTTTCCCTAGGTATGTACTCTCACGAGGTTGCCCCAGCCAGGCCTACCCTGGAATGAGGTTCTCCTATTGTGACTGATGTCCAGGCTCCGTCTGGGTTTGTCCTTCTCAGTCGTGGCCCAGCTGTGTGGATATCACATTCAGAGGACTGCTGGGGAGGAGGGGGTTTGAGTCAGCCTGGGACTCACCACTGATCTCTTTCGAGTTCTTCCTCAACCTTTTCTGGCCACACCCTTTGTCCCACAGCTGGATCAGGGTAGGGGTTGGGAACCTGGAACTCAGCATGTGTCAGGTCCCTCTGAAGCTTGTACTCTTAGGATATTTCCTCTGGCCCATGATCCAGCCCTGAGTAGTTGATCTGCCATTCACAGAAATTAGATCTCTGAGCTCCCTCCACAGCCCCTTCCAGAGGCTTGTTAGGTCTCTCTCCTACTTCAATGGTAAGGGAGCACCTGGGGCAATAGTTTGTCAGTGTGGCTTAGGCAACAAGATGGAGGCTGGGGGTGGAGCTGGGTGGAGCAATGCAAATCTCTGCCTGGTAAATGACTGGGATGGGCGGCTCTTCACCAGGCATGTATTCTTCTCTGGATTTCCCCAATGCTCTGTCTCCAATAATCAAATCCTGTGCTCCAGTGGGTCCGATATGCCAGGTGATGGTGTGCGCCGGGTGCCAGGTGCTGGGAATCAGCTGGATTCAGCAGTCTTTTCTCAGGCACACTCCTGCAGGCAGCAGACATTTCTGCTACAATCTTGGGAACTACATTCTAATGTCAGGGTGGTGGGGGCTTGCAGTCACCCTCAGAGGGGGGGACCCAGGTGCATGCAGCCAAGTATCCCTTCAGATGGACTTTCATGTTCCCACCAGCTCCTGCCTACTCATGCAGAGTCTTTATTGTCACTTGCCACCATGGAGATTTTTACAATCTGACCTGCTGGCCGCCATCTTAAGCTCCCCACTCCCTGTTTTTCATTTTTAAGATAATCTAGAGACTTTATTCTGGTAACATAGAGTCTGAGATGTCCAGGGACCAAGATGTAAAAATAAATATGGGCACTATCTTACAATAAATATGCACGAATATACACATATATATCAAAACTTCTAGCCTGTAATATTATTTAAATTTTAATTTTAGAAAAATCAGTTTATTGAAATGCTTATGCTTTAAAAATAATTTTAAAATAAATTTTTAGAACTCGGAATAACTTTTTCATTTTTATATTAAGGATATAGGGTGCAATTCTAGATTAGATATACAAATAGTCATTGTACAGGTAAAGTTTGGGCCTCACTTTTGTCTCCACTTTACCTGGTTTTAGATCAGATACCCTTATTGATGAAGTATACCCCCCCTCCCATGACAGTTTCCCTTTACTGCCAATACCTTTTTTTTTTTTAAACAGTATTATGATAATTGTTCAGGGTCCACTTATGAGTAAGAACATTTAGTACTTAGTTATTTGTTTCTGTGATAAATCACTGAGTATTACAGACTCTAAGTTCATCCAAGTTGCCGTGAAATACATAATTGTATCCTTCTTTTTGGCTGTGTAATATTCCATCATGTATATGTACCACATTTTTTAAACCAGTCTGCTTTTGATGGGCAACATGGTTGGTTCTATGTTTTTATTATTGTTAATAGTGCTGCAATATACCTGCGTATACAGGTATCTTTTTTATAGAGTGATTTGAGTTCCTCCTGCTATGTTTCCATAAGGAATTGCTGGGTCATATAGAGGGTCAATTTTTAAATCTTGTAATAATTGCCACACTGTTTTCCACAGAGTTTGTGCTAGTTTACTCTCCCATAGTGTAGAATTGTTCCCTTTTCTCCACATCCTCTCCAGCATCTGTCGGTTTTTGAGTTATTGCTGATGGACATCCTGACTGGAGTTAGGTGGTGGTGCCTCTGTGGTTTTAATTTGCATTGCTTTGATGACTAGTGAGGCTGAACATTTGTTCATGTATCTGTTGGATACTCATATATGTCTTCTTTTGAGAATTGTCTATTTATATCTTTTGCCCACTTTTTAATAAGGCTTTTTTTTTTTTTTTTACTATTCAGCATGTTTGAATTCCTTGCAGATCAAAGATGCTAGCCTTTGTTAGATATATAGCAGGCAAATATTTTTGTCCATTCTGTAGGCTGTCTCCTCACTCCCTTGATGGTTTCTTTTGCATTGCAGAAGCTTTTCAGTTTGATGAGGTCACACTGGTCAAGCTTATCTCTTATGGCATGGGCATTAGGGGTTTTGATTAGAAATTGGTTGCCGGTTCCAATTTCCCTAAGGGTGTCTCCTGCATTTTCTAGAGTTCTTATAGTTTGAGGTTTTACATGTAGGCCTTTGATCCATTTATAGTTGATTTTTGTGTATGGGGATAGATAGGGATCTTGTTTTAATCTTCTGCATGTGGTCAGCCAATTTTCCCAACACCATTTACTGAATAAGTTCTCCTCTCCCCAGTGGTTGTTAGTGGAGACTTTGTCAAAGGTGAGTTGGTTGAGAAATTGATGTTTTGCTTCTGGAATACTATCCTGTTCCATTGATCTATATGCCCTTTCTTCTAGCAATAACAGGTTGTTTTGATTATTGTACCTTATAAAATTTAATATCTGAAAGTGGGAAATCTCTGCTTTGCTTCTTTACTGAGGATTTTTTGGGCTGTTCATGGTCACTTATGCTTCCTTGTGAATTTCTGCATCGTCGTTTCTGAGTCTGAGAGGAATGATGTTGGAAACCGGTTTAGGCTTTTGAGTTTGTTTCCATACAGATGTCCATAGTAATCTCTGATGTTTTTGTATTTCTTCAGGTTCTGTTTTGATTTGCTCTTTTGTCTTTTTGATTGCGTTTATCTGGGCTTTTTCTCTCTTTTACTTCATCAATCTGTCTAGAGGTCCATCAGTTTTATTTATCCTTTCAAAGAACCAGCTTTTGTTTCATTGATTTTTTTCTATCATATTTTCATCTTCTATGTCCCATATTTAGGCTTTTACTTTGGTGATCTGGATTCTTTTGCTGAAGTTAGGGTTTTGGTGGTCTGTCTTTCCAACTCCCTTATCTGATTTGTTTGGCTGTTAATTTGTGAGTTTTCTATTTTTTTGATGTATGTTCGTAAAGAAATGAATTCCCCTCTCAGTATTGCTTTCATGACATCCCAGAGATTTTGGGAAGATGTGTCTTTATTTTCACTTGTTTCCAGAAACCTTTTGATTTTCATGTTGGCCCATGAGTTGTTCAGCATCATGCTGTTTAGTGTCCATGTCTTGGGTTTTGTGGTAGCTTTGTTGGTATTGATATTTTTTTTATTTCATTGTGGTCTGAGAAGGGGCATGGCAGCATTTTGATGTCATGGAATTTGTTTATGCTTGATTTATGGCAAGGATGTGGTCAATCTTGGAGTACTTTCTATGTGGTGATGAGTAGGATGCATATTCCATGGTTGTTGGATGGAGTGTTCTGTATGTATCTATTAAGTCCATGTGGTCAATAGTTGAGTTGAGGTTCTGGATCTGCTTGTTGGTTTTTTGCCTTGATGATCTATCTGTGGTGGCTAGTGGGGTATTTAAGTCCTTGCATTGTTGCAGTCAATATCTTTTTTTAGTTTACCTAGAAGCTGGGTTATAAAAGTTGGCACTCCTATGTTGGGTGCTTATATGTTGAGTATAAATATTTCTTATTGGTGGATTAAACCTTTTATCATTATGTAATGACTTCCTGTGTCTTTTAAAATTTTTGATAGCTTAAAGAATGTAAAGATGGCAACTCCTGCTTTCTTTTTTGTTTTGTTCACCCCAAAATTGGTTTTCCATCTTCTAACTTTGAGTCTGTGAGTGTCCATTCTGGTGAGATGAGTCTCTTGGAGACAGCATGGTGTCGCATCAGGTTTTTTTTTTTTTAATCAGTTTGTTTTCCTATGTTTTTCAGTGGTGCATTTAGTCCATTCATATTCAGGCTAATTATTGAGATGTGAGAGTTTATACTTATCATGAGGTTCTTATAGTGTTTGTTGTTGTTTGTTTATTTGTTTGTTGGTTTTCTTTAACTTTAGGGTTGATATATGTGTGTGCTTTCAATCTTCTTCTTGCATTCTTGGAAAGAGCATGGTCATTCTTCCCCCCCCCTTTCTTTTGTGCTTAATAACTTCTTAAATGTTTCTTGTAAGCTTGTCTGGAGGTGGCATAAACCTATAGGGATTGAATGCCTGGGAAGTTTTTTAATTCTCCCTTGCTGATGAAACTTAGCTTAGATGGGTAGGAAATTCATGGTTGGAATTGTCTTTGAGAACTTTGAACATGGGACTCCAGTCTCCTCCATTCTGCAGTGTTTCTGTAGATAAGTCTGCTGCTATTCTAATAGGTCTTCCCCATTAGGTAGTCTGACCTTTCCCCTCACTGTCTTTATGAGTTTTTCTTTTATACCTACTTTGTGCAGGCAAATTACTATGTGTCTAGTCCTCTCTTTTGATGTCTTGCAGGTGTTCTCTGAATATCTTGTGTTTGAATGGTCACATCTCTGATGAGATGAGGGAAGTTTCTTGGATAATTTCACTGAATGTCTATTTCAGAGTGGTCTATCTCTCTATCTGCATCAGGAATGCCAATTAAACAAAAGTTTGGCCTCTTGATATAATCGTACATCTCTTGAAGGCTTTTTTTCCTGTCATTTTAAGATTATTTTCTATGTGTTTAACAGTTTGGGTTAGTTCCATATTTTGGTCCTCAACCTCTGAAATTCTTTCTTCTGCTTGGTTAATTCTCCTTTTCATGCTTGTCAGTTGGTTATTTCATTTACTCTATTCTCTATTGCCATCATCTCCATAATCAACTCCTTTATTCTTTCCTCTTATCTCTCCTCATTTCTATTCATTCTCTCTATTATTATCTTAATATCTGGGTTCGTGGTTTGAGACCAGTCATTCTGAGGTTCTTCACTGTTTGAGTTCCAAAATCTGTGTTCTCAGGTACTGTCTTCCCAGTGGTCTGTATGAGACCTGTGTTCTTTCTTTGGTTCTTCTTCATTTGTGATGGTTTTTCTCCCTCTTTTCCCTCTTCTTTAATTTCATTGCTCAGTGATAGGGGGGACAGCTTCCACTTCTTTTTGCTCAATCCCCTCAATCCCACTTCCTTAAGTGGATTCTCTGGATTTGTTTTATTTTGAATACAGACTGGGGAAAGGGGATTGTGCTTTTTGCAGTTTTGAGATTTGATTAATGTGTGATGAGGGAGCTGTGGTTCAGGAGCTATTTACAGATCACATTATCTGCTGACTGGTGTGCTGGCCCCTTGGAACCCACTTCCCTGCATCTTACTATCTGTCCGTGTGGTGGGGGTGTGTGCATGCCTCCTAAAAGCAAATGAGATAAGAAAAAGAAAAAGTGGAGAAAAGAAGAAGGGAGATGAAAGGAGACAAAAGGAAGACAGGAGACAAAAAGAAAGGAAAGAGAAGAAGAAGAAAGAAAACAGACAGCCATACCAACTAACAAACAAAGAAACAAAAATGAACAAACATACAAACAAACAAAAAAATCTGATGATGCACTTGTCCTCAAAAAAACCCATACACAAACAGAAAAACAAAAAAGCTATAAAAAAGGTAAAGCAAATAAAAACTAAACAAAAACAGAAAATAAAAAACTGAAATTAAAAAAAAAAAAAAAAAGAGCTCCCTATGTGGCTGTTTCTCAAATTTGAGGTTCCTTTCCATTTTTAGTTTTTTTTTTTTTTTCTTTTTACTGGCACATCCCAAGTACTGTGGCCACTTTTGGATGCTGCCACAGGTAGGGAGTGGGCTCCAGTCTCCAGGCCCTCCCCTCCACTCTCAGTGCAGGCTGATCAAGTTGTTCTCAGCATGGGTCAGATGATCCATGAATTACTGGGAGAGGAGGATGAATCAGATCTGAACTCACCCCAACTCATCTGCTGCTGCTGCCAGTGCCAAGTCTCCCAGTTGGATCAGATATCTCTGTGCCTGGCCCAGTGTTGGGGTGGGGCATCTGTCTCTCATGTCCACTCCTGAAGTTTCCTCCCTGGGCCAGTGGCGGTTGATCCCAGAGAAGTACAGAGATCACCTCTGGGTCTCAGGTTGAAGGCTGAATAGAGCTGGGTGAAACAATAGAATTCTCTGCCCATCCCAGGACAAAGAAAATGGTGGTGGTCAGTGTCTCCTCACCAGTAGTGGGGCTCAGCTCCAGATTTCCTGTGCACCTTCTCCACTGTTCCCCCTGAGAGTACCAGGCCCACCACTGCAGCTGGTGGCAGAGGCAAGGTGCCAGATGATGAGAAGCAGCTGATCTCTCCTTCCTCCTCCTGAAAAACTCCCAAGAATGGCAGATGATCCTGCATGTTGGGGGCTCCAATCTCAGAAAAACCTTCTTCAAAATAAGTTTGAAAAACTATCTTAACTGCCAGGGCACAGTGTGTATTTTGGTATTATTTTCATTCTTTTCAGTAGACACCTTTTTTCCCCTGTAGGAATAATCAATTTGTTTTCCTCTTTTTGGCAGGCAGTGAATGGAGCTTAATGTTATCAAAGTAAGAAATCCAAATCTAAGGAACTATTATGTCTAATTATATTTGAGATGTGTCCCATCCGCTAATAAAATTTTATGCCATCTTATTTTCTCCTAAATCTGGATTCTAACTTTATGCAAGTGTTCTTTTGTGTCAGTTACAGTTGACCTCTGTTTTTCTACCTCTTCCCATTTCACCGTTATGCAGGTTTTATTTTTTTAATTTTGTCTCATGACTCACTTTCAAGCTCTTTTACAGATATGAACAATTGTAGATGCTTGTCTCTGAGGTGGAATCTGATGTCAAAATATTTTGTATTTTTGTGCATGTGCCTGTGGGTGTGTGTGAATAAGAATTGGATTTTACCAGGAAAATCTTTGTCTACATCAGTCATGATACTTATGTTAGGGATTCAACCAAAATTTTATAAATAGTCAATACAAATATTGGGTTGTTTCCTTTGACTTCCAATGCCTGCTTTTTCCATTACTGCTATTAGTATGGCTATTAGTTTTAAATTGTAGTGACATTGATGGAAGAGATTGTGCTTAAGCTTTCTGCTTTTTTCCGAAATGTGTGGTATATGGCTTTCTGGATAAATCCTTTTTCAAACTTCCTAATATATTTTTAAAAGCCAGTTTTCCCATTTTAATAGATTTAGTCTTTCTTTGAAGTAAAACAAAATGGCAAACTTTTTCCTAACACCTTAGAATATTGGTTGAATTCTCGAAGTTCAGGATTATTGGTGGCATTCTCAAGAGAGGTTCTAAAAGCATCATTATCAGGACTTGTTTAGCAGTGACCAAAAACAGGTTCTCTAACTTTTATTCAGCAACTACTTTTAGCTAGTATATAGAATCAGAGAAGAGGTTTGTGAGAGAGGATACTATTTCTTTAAAGATAGTAGTGACTATTGCTGTGCATTTATTTTTTCTGTAACTTCAGGTCACATGCACATAGTGGAATTGAATTGCAGAACTTACACAGTATGGAAGCACATACCAGGAAGGAGGAAGCTGGATACTCACTGACAGGTGTAGCAACAAACATGCCTTTTATGTTTTTATTCCAGATGACCAAATTTTCGTCAGGCCCTGAGCCTACTTGTGGGTTCACTTCAAGGTAAAACCCATTGACCCCAATCCCCAGCCCCCACCTTTCTCCTTGTCTATAAATCCTTATGTACCTGTGCTGTATTCGGAGTTGATCTCAAGCTCTCCCCTCAGTGCAAAATCCCATTGCTATGGTCCTTATATCTATTGTGATGGTCTTGAATAAAGTTTGTCTTACCATGTTTTAATTCTCTTTGATTAAAAAATAAAAAACAGTAGTTCTATATTGCTATGGCACAAGAGCAAAGCAAAGAGAAAGATTTGAGGGGCCAACTTGAACTATTGAAATTTTTGGAGTATCAAAACTTAGATGTATCTTTCCTGGATACATTTAAAGATGAGTGCATGCTTGGAGCTACCTATGATGATAGCTTAATTTTTTTTTTTTTTTGGAGGGGGGAATGCTGTGGCAAGAGCCATTTTTGTTTTTAAAGCTTGATTTGGCAAAAATGCAAAGCATGTTATTGAACTAAGTGGACATATTAGAAGAAAATTGGTCTGAATACATTTTGACCTTTTCCTAGTAAATCTTGTTATCAAATTAAGAACAGGAAAATATCATGGGATATAATCAAACTTTTGTTATGCAAAATCTTGAGGTGAGCTGGAAAGTGCATTGTACTGATGTCTAGGATGGCCCTTGTGGGTAAGGAGAAGCAACTGAAGAACAGACATCAGAGAAAGAGTTATTTGACTCAGAAGAACAATTAATAATAGTTTCTGTAAAATTAATTATTTTACTCACTTGTCTTTTCCTACACTAGCAAGCACCTTTCCACACTCAAGTTTTCCTAGTGTGGTTAAAGTTGCTTGATGTTGGGGTATTGAAATTTAGTCTAATCTTTTTTACTTTTCTCATGGAACATAATATTGTAATTAATGCTGACAATGGGTACTTTACTTCCTGTAACTTCTTTTATGTTTTTATTCCAGATGATCACAACTGTACTGATTCTAGAAAAGCCCACAGTCACAGTATGAATAAATTCTGCTCATAAAAATAACTAGCTGGGAGAAAAATTGTTTTTCAAACAGTATTTATTTATTATTTTAGTGTATAAAAACATTCATTGTAGGATTGATTTTAATAGTGAATATTTGAAAACAATAAACGTCATTGATGCTTCATCAGTAGGACAATAACATTATGATTTACCGAAACAATTAGATTTACAGAATAGAATATTATACACATATATACATATTTACAAAATTCGTATCTTGCTAGATACAATCTTGATTTAATGGGGGTACAGGTACATGTGTGTTACACAGACTTGCTGTGTCGTGGTGGGGATTGGGTCTCAGGTGGCCTATTCCTCAGGCAGTGAACATTGTATCCAATAAATAATTTCTGAACCCGAGTTCCCCTTTCTACCTCCCCTTTTATTGGTGTCCCTAGTATCTATTACGTCTATCTTTGTGACCATTTAGCTCCTGGATATAAATGAGAATATGGAGTGGTTGTTTTTTTATTGTTGTTTTTGAGTTAGTTCATTTAGGATAATGTCCTCCAGCTCCAACCATGTTGCTGCAAAGGAAATAATTTTGTTCATTTTGTGGCTTTGTAGTGTTCCATAGCAGAGTGTATGTTATCACATTTTCTTCATTCAGTTAATCAAATAATACTTAAAACTCATCTTACCGATATATATATATATATATATATATATCTTCATCAGTAGGACAATAACATTATGATTTACCGAAACAATTAGATTTACAGAATAGAATATTATACACATATATACATATTTACAAAATTCGTATCTTGCTAGATACAATCTTGATTTAATGGGGGTACAGGTACATGTGTATATATATATATATATCGGTAAGATGAGTTTTAAGTATATATATATATTAGGAAGGAGGGAAGAGCATGGCAGGGCAAATGGGGAAATGTTAACCACAGGCGCACCCCAGCAATGGATGCATCCCAAGGAAAGGGCTCACCCCAGGGAAGGACACAAATGAGTTCTCTGCACCACTATTGCATCCTTTTCCTGATTCTGAAAACATTTCAAAATAAGACGCTTTAAAAAGGAATTCGATTGTTTTTCTGAACTCCACTCACATCACTGTAAGTAAAAGTTCAACGATCCTCTCTCCAGTGACATACCAGCTTCTTGTAACCCTAACTTGAGAAGTTTATGGTGCAGTGTTCTACATGTGACAAGCACCTGCAAGCAACCAGGCTCACTGACCCCGGCTAGCTCACCGGTCTGCCGCCTGCAAAGACGTGGCTCACTGACCGCCCCCCAACCCCTCACCCCCATTTGCTCACCACTGGCTTCCTACCGGCGAGGATGTGGCTGACCCCCAGCTAGGTCACAGGTCCCCCGCGAGGATGCGTTTCACTGATCCCTGGCGAGCTGATGGGCCTCCTACCCACGAGAACGTCGCTGACCCCCGGCTAGTGGATGCGACCCGTGGGGCGTGGACTGGAAGGGGAGGCTCCGTCCACCCACAGAACCAGGATGGCCTCACCTCGCCCAAGCAGCTGTCCCTTAGTCCGTAGCGACTTTTGAGGAGCTCCACCACGAAGCTCCACTATGACATCCTGTCCCGGGGACTTAACGAGCCGCCGCTCCATGGTGCACAGCACCCACACAGGTGTTACAGATATTGTTGTTTGTATTTTTTTAACATTCCTTTGATGTTGAAAAAAAATCAAATAAGTTAAATTTAACAGAGTTTAATTGAGCAGACAACAATTAGCTAATTTGACAGTCTCCCAACCAGAATGGATTCAGAGAGACTCCAGCACCACGTGGTAGAAGAAGATTTATGGACAGAAAAAGAAAAGTGACACGCAGAAAATGGAAATGAGGTACAGAAATAGCCGCAATGGTTGTAGCTCGACATTTGCCTTATCTGAATCCAGTTTGAGTAGTTTGACTGCTTTTGATTGGCCAAAACTTAGTGATTGACACAAAAATAGGTTACAGTCTGTTTTCAAATCCAGTTGTTACTGCTTATTATGTTCAGAGAAATCTTTAGGCTAAACTTAAAATATGTAAGGAGGCAGCTTTAGACTAAACTTAATTTAACCTTTATAATTTTAAAGAATCATTTTAATACAAAAAAGATTCAATAAGCAATATTAGAAGATCTTACAGTGATTTAGTGTTACTAGTTCTTAGTCCAATGTGCTTTCATTATGTATAATGCCACTCATTAGAAGAGAAAAGATGGCAATGTTTAGAGTATATGTGTTCTGTAGAAGAAAAATCCTTAGACTGAAATACATTAGTTCAGAAAAAAGTAAAAACATTGTTAAGCATCTGTATGTATACACTTTTTTAGTTTTTCGTCTCATTTAGTTTCCTGAAACAATTGCTTTTCCTGTAAATACTTAAGCACAAAGTGGTTTGTATTTTTACTTGAGGCTTTATTTAAAGCCAAAGGAGCTATTTACTTTTTTTTTCTGCTCTTGCCTTCCCCACCACTTTTCTTGGTTTTATCTGAAGAAAATAGTAGGCCCTCATTTAATGTTGTGGGAGATTCCCCTGGGAAGATTAAACAAGGGTACTTTCTCTAAAGAATAAGGCAAGTCACTCAGCTGTTACAGGAGTATTGTGATATCTCAGTTTATTAGAGTAAAAGCAAATTTCTCTGGGGTCTAGACATATAGCCCCGACATCATGCTTTATTACCAGGGTAGTTGCATGGCAGGGAATTTAGCCTCTCACATGAAACAGCCAGCAAAGGTGAAGCAACCTTACTATCTACTAGAAATTGGCAAAGTAGAAACATTGGAACTTTTATTGGAGATGGCTTCCATAAATTAAATTGTGTACAATGAATTCAGACAAATCAGCTATGTCTTTTTAATTTTATTTTTGTGAATCAATTAGAGAGTAATGACAATTCAACCTTAAATTGGTAGTTTCCTCTGTCATAGTGACAATAATGCAGCTGTCTCTTAATTGATGCATTCACAGAGGGAGTAGTTAAGTCTGTGGTCACCTGTGCTCTTAACAGTATGCCCTGAAGCCAAACCTTTTGCTGTATTTGTATTTGTTTTTTGGACAACATTCCCACAGTCAGAGCAGAGGGCAGTCGTGTTGGATAGGAGTGCTTTCCTTTAGGCTATTAAGTGTCTGGTACTCCCTCGAGCTGTGCAAGGTGGTGACCTTGGAGAAATAATGAAACCTGAACTTTGATTCTGTTGTTTACTTGTAGATGACCTTAGGAAAATTATTGTAGTGACATCTGTCTTAATTTCTTTATCATAAAACTGGGCTAATTAAATCTAAATTTCCTAGTACTTTTGACAAATATAAATATTTGTCCTAGCACATAGAAAATGAGTTGTAGTTTTATCTGTGCTATTTTACAAAAACCTAGATGTCATAATGAGTATCAAGTAGAAAGAGCAAGGCAACTTTAGAATTACGATATTAAAAAGTGATCAAGTGGTGAGTGTAGTTGGTCCGTAAATAAACGAGAAAATTGAAACACTGAGAGTTAAAATGGTTGACTTATCTCTGTTAAGAATTAAAAAAAAAAAGATAAGTCGCCTGATACATCTTACCTCTTAAATCTTTAGAGCTCTTGTTTCAGAGACCTTGGGTCAGACAGTATTATCGTTATTCATAGGTTAATAATAAATAGTTTTATCCTTTAAACTGTCCAAGTGCCACCTTTGGAATTTCAGAACTTTTTTATGTTCTTGAATAATAAACACAGTAATTAGAAATTGTAGTCTAGCAATACAAATAAAATAAAAATCAACTGTTATCCTGCTACAAAGAGATAGTCACTGTTACATTTTCCTTATTTTGTAGCTAGGAAATTTAAAAATGCATGTAAAGATCAATTACATATTAAAAATGAACTAGTGATAAAAAATTTATCGTGCATTCAAGAGTATAAAAATACAATATCATTAATATATTATAAAAGTGTTAATTTATTTCTTGTTCTCTGTTTTTACTATTTTGGGTCATATTCTGTTTTAGAAATTAGGATATAATATTGAAAAAATAACAAAAAAGCATCTAAGCAGTAAAACATACATTTAAACAATCAAGTTATTATTATAGTAATAGTAATAATGATAAAAATTTGAAATATGTATTCTTAAGTAGTAGGAAACATCTTCTTTGGGTGGAAATGGATGGTATACATTTTTTATGAATAGCATTTGTATAAAATGTTTCTCAGTGGGCACTTAAATGTCCTAGTGAAAAGCAACAAAGTGCTATATGATTTAAAGAAGGAATGTCTCAAAAACATTTGTAAGATCTCTTTAAGTATTTCCAATTAATTAAGCCACTAATATATATCAGCTAGGACAATAAAAGGAATTGGTAACTTATAGAGAAATGATGAGTTTTGCTAGTTTTATTCCCTTACTGGTAAAAACATACTGGTTAGAAGGTGAGAGTCATAATATTTAGTTCAAATTGTTTCTGAGGCACTCATGTGTATTTGAATATGTCACACAATTATTTAGTTATGATTCAGAAGTAAGAGTTGGCAAAACATTGAGAGTTGTTTCTGAAAGACAAATTTCTTCTGGGTCTCTAAACCTTTTTGTATCGGGCAGAATTCTGGATACATTCAACAAAGTGCTACTGGCAAGTCCAAGTTGGCAAAGGAAGAGAAAGCCCCAATTTTTCTGATCCTTGTAGAGAAGCTTGTTAGGGTCTATGGTATTCATAGACACACAGGGCAGTTTACGGCTTAGTGAAGGGATGTTGCTTTTGTTTTATTCTTCATTTTATAAAACAAGTCTGAGAAAGTAGCCCTGTGAGTGGGGAAAACAAAGGGAGCCTGGTCTCAGGCAGTCTGGAATTTTGATGCCTGCCTTTAACAGAAGTTGTTTGAAAATAACAGCTGCATGGCACCTGAAGAGCTTGCGGCTCATAAGGTATTTTATCTTCTCTTGTCAAAGAAAGGCAGCAACTTGTTCTGTGGGAGACTCACACTGGGTGCGGCCCCTTCTGGTGAGAGTAGAGCATGGGGTTGGGGGTTGTTCCAAATATCTCAACTGGCTCTTTGACCAGGAAATCCAGAGTGAGAACCCATGATCATCTTTGGACAACTCAATTAATTTTACCACAAAATGACTAAAAGGAGGCATATAAATCAAGTTAAGCTTTTTCATGGAAAAATTCATGATAGTTTCTTTCCTCTGAAATCTAGTCAGAACATGTAGAGTAAACCTTAAGGACATGATATTTTTCTAAAGAGGTATGGAGTGAAAGGAGGTTCTATGCTTTTTCTATGTCTTGAAAACAGAGAAACAATAAAACAGAGGGATTAGAGAGGGCATTTTTGTTTTGGGTACAGACAGAAGTAAATGTAAAACAATGTCAGGGAAAAACAGTCAAAAGGCTGCTAAAACAAACAAAAGAAACAAAGGCATCACTCTGATCAAGTTCTGAGGTCCCAAGACTGTATATCACAGCTTACTTGAACTGGCGCCAAAATGAGAAGGGTTCATATAATACAGTTTTCATTGAGCAAGTAAAATACATGAAAT
Source organism: Cephalopachus bancanus (assembly GCA_027257055.1). Lineage (NCBI taxonomy): Eukaryota > Metazoa > Chordata > Mammalia > Primates > Tarsiidae > Cephalopachus > Cephalopachus bancanus. The sequence goes on along the minus strand of JAPVLO010000108.1, from coordinate 14,030,706 downwards.
GGCATTAAGGATTATTGGCTTGCAGAATCTGTTAGTGATGCATGCAGTCTTGCCACAGCTAGCTCCCAGAAGTAAATTAATGATTACACCCATGATTTGCTTTTCTAAGAGATAATGATAGAAATAATATAAAGGAGGAGTCCAGAATTGAATGCTTGAACTTGTCAGCTATGATTTGACTTGAGTCATGATCTTTTTAATTTGTAAAAACATGATATTTACCCTATTATAAAAGATTTGTTGTTAATCCAAGGTGGGATAATATGTATGAATGTAGTCCCAAATGCATATACTTCTATTGTTTTAGATATTATTAGATAGCATTTTTATCTGCTGTCACATCTTGAAGAACATAATTGTACACAATCATGATCTCTTACGAAAAAACACTTTTTTGGTAAAAACTTTAAAAGTGTTTATTGATTTGGGGTGAGAGCCCTGTATGAAAAATCACCATCTTTCTTTCTGTCATCTACATAATATTGTATGACATATCTTTTGTATGATCCATGACATTTTAAAATGGCATACTCTTTTATATTGCTTTTTCCCTCCCACCTTATTATTGTGTGTGAGTGATAAGAACACAATAAAAAATCTACCTCTTTAGCAAATTTTAAAGTATGCAATACAGTGCTAAGTATTGACACTATACTGTACTGTATATTTCTAGGACTTACTCATCTTGTATAACTGAAATATTGTACCCTTTGATTAACCCCATTTTCCCTTCTCAACCACTCTACTCTGCTTCCATGAATTTGCCTATTTTAGATTCCTCATATAAATGGTATTGTATAGCATCTGTCCTTTTGTGTCAGGCTTCTTCACTTAGTTGTGTCTTCCAAGTTCATCCATGTTGTTGCATATAGCAGAATTTTCTTTTTTTTTAAAGCTGAATCATATTTCATTACATGTATATATCATATTTCCTTTATTTATTTATCTGTTGAGGGATTAGAGAGGGCATTTTGTTTTGGGTATAGACAGTAAATGTAAAACAGTGTCGTGTGGGGGAAAACAGTCAAAAGGCTGCTAAAACAAACAAAAGAAACGAAGGCATCACTCTGATCAAGTTCTGCGGTTCCAAGGCTGTATATCGCAGATTACTTTAACTGCTGCCAATATTCAGATTGCTCCCAAAACTTGGCTTTTGTAAGTGAGGTCATGAACATGAAAGTGTAGATTTTTAAATATATTTAGAAATATCTTTTTGTTCTAAATTCAACCAGGTACACGTTTACACTTTGCCATCATTTTAATCTTCTCAACTCTACCAAAAATAAAATAACTCTATCTCCTAAGTGTATATGTTCTTGAGTAAAAATGAAAGTGGCAATTGATTTCTAATTTTACTCTGGTCTAACTGGGTCAGCAAGAATTATTCATTGAAAGGCAGATGCTTGAAATATGCTAATTATGTTAAAGGTAAGAGACTTTTCATAACTTCTCTAGAGAGTTGATTGATCAAGAATAAAGTTTTCATATTGTATTCAGGATAAGTGAACAAAAGATCCATTCATTAATTAATTCTGTAAGTATCACCCTTTGTTCCGACTTGTAAGATAAAAGCAGCCTTCAAAACCATTAATTGAAGATCTGTTTCATCCTTCTGCAATCCCTGAAAATGTATCTAAATTCCCAAAGCAGGACCATTACATAAAACTCTTTTTAAAGCTATTTTATTTTGGATGTCTCTTTGTTATGGAAGCAAGCAACATCCTGACAAATACAATTGTGCCTAAAGCAAGAAAGAACTTGTGGTCTGAAAGCAGGTAATTTCACATTGCTGGAATACTCTAGTGTTCTGTACTTGATGGTAATAAGGTAGCAGTTAGAGAAGAATAGCAGAAATTAAACAGGGAAAACAGATTGAAACCAATATTCAAAATTCCCATTTTTTTCTTCTCCCACATATTGAATATGCAAATGCATGGATAGGTTTATGTAAAAATTGTTAACTGTGTGGACTTTTGGGTCTAATGACCTTTTTTTAAAAACTGTGACTTGATCATTTTACTAGTTGTATATCTTTAGGCAGGATATGTGTCTGAATAGAGCCTAACATCTTTGATGTCTGGATGTATAATATAATTGGTAATGTCTTAAAATTGATGTCAGCGGGAGAGTAATCATGGCATAGTAGTTACTTCTACATTTTGGGGAAAAAAAAAGAATAGCTTCAAAATCTGTGGCATGGATGGCAGAAGCATTGAAAGCAGTTCAATGACAACTTTGTAGTGTTCTTTTTTATTTTTAAGATTTACATAAGCAGGCATTGGGGAGTTTGTGAATCACGCATGGTAAGTAATATTCTCAAAGTGGGGTTGTTATGGAATTAGTTTAAGACGTACTAACACTGGTTTTCAGTTAGTTTATAAATTATTTTTGAAAATGTTGCATCTAAAATTCTTAATGATACAGAAGTCAGCGGTGTCAATTTACATGATAAAACTGAATGGACAATAAATAATAATTGGATTCTTTATGTTAAAATATTTTTGTAATATCTTAACTAATTAATTTTAATTATGTTTGCATTTTATATATGGCAGTTGTGATAACTGATTAATAAAAGCTATTTTTTCTGCAGTGCTCTAAGTGATAAGAAAGTATATCAGTTTAGTTGACAGTTTATCCTTTTTTCTTAGAGATCTTTCTTAGTATCTTATTTTTTATTAAAAACACTAATAATATATACCCAATGAGATTAATCCATGGAAGCTTAACTTACAGAAAGGGTTCCCTAAAATATATCATTATTTAGTATCTGTGGACAACAAGATGAACATAGATTATAATTATGAAATAAAATACTAATTTAATGATTTAAATTGTCTTGAATTATTCCTTGCATATCTAATATACATTACTTTATTTTTTTAAGAGGGGAAGGGGAGGAGTCTTTGGTTCCGGTAAGTGCGGGGGAGCTAATGTATGCAACTAATGATCCAAATTACTTATTCTGCCCTGAGGGAACATTTAGAAAAGTTTAAAGGTTGGGCTATTTTAATTTAATCTGAAGAAAGATAATAATGCAGTCTTAATGAGTACAAATATACACTTTGAAGAAATAAGACCTGGTGTTTGATAGATCAGTAGGGTGACTATAATTAACATTAACAATCGTACATTTCCAAAAGAGCTAGCAGAGAATAACATGAATGCTACTACCATGAAGAAAAACATAAATATATCTCAACTACGTATCTACTTGATTATATGAATGTATCAAATTAACCTACACACCCCAAAATATGTACATTTAATCAATTAAAAAATTCAAACAAGTTTTGGTTATGTAAAAGAAGAGAAACATTGACATGGGGCAGAGTACGTTTATTTATTCAATCTGCTCAAAGAGTTCTATTTTTTTTTAACAGACCTCCTGGTCTAGGCATGAGTGGTAATAACCACCAGCTGCACCACTCTTCCCTTGAGATCCTATTAGTTCTTTTGTGCTTTGACCTTCTTTGTTCTGGCAGTTTTATTGGCCAGTTCTTCTGGGAAACTTGGTGCATTTGTGAGGCAAAAGAAGCACTAAAATATCCTCAAGTCCCACAACTATTTTGTTCAAAACACATTGCTTTGTTACCACAATATCACCCGTTATCCATTATCCATCAGGAGCTTGTGAAAACAAGTCACATGCAGTTCTTGTTCAGCTTCTAAGTGCAGACTGATCTCTACAGAGACAGACAAGAGAGGAGACTGAGGCAAGGAAGGCCTGTCACATCCCACTCAGATTCCTTCTTAAATTTTATTTTTGAACAACCAGGATATCCCCGTGAATATCATTATTTTTGGTCTGCTACATTTTTCTTCCCTTTAGATAATAGTGGTTATTATTTTCAGACTAATCAATTGAATTCTATTTATAGACTTTAATAATAAATCAAGTAAGCTTTCAGATTGAGGAAATATGGATACTACTAAATATTCATTGGGAGTGAGTGCAGCAGTATGTCTTTGTTAATGTGGTCTTCTGGGTTTAGTTTTGTGACTTATTTAGCTAAATTCAATTGAACTTAATTGATTTAGCAAAGCTGGGCATAAAATATAGAGAAATGGAGTGCCTTTGAGAGAACAAAGCAGTTATGAATTCATAAGTAGAGACAGATATAAGAATTATAAATGAGATTTAGGATGCAGAGTATAAAACTTAAGGAGATAAACATGGAAGAGTTTATGACAATTTTTTTCAATCAATTTATTCTTATTTCTCTAAAAATATTTAACTTGTGCATCTCAACAGCAGTGTAACTTTGATCTTTCTCCCACACTGTACTCTTAACTGCACAGTTTTGCACCTAACAGCAGAGTTATTGTTTTATGATGCTTATCTTGAGGTGCAGGCTTTCTTTAGTACCATTCAGACATTTATTCTATCTCCAGGAGCAGAATTCTTTAATTTATGTATTCACTCACAAACATGTTTGAAATGTCTACTATCTGTTAGGTATACATTGGGTCGATTAAATACAGGGAATGGGAGACAGTGGTCACAAGCACAGTATCCAGAATCAGTTTGGACAACTGACCCCATTGCATAAGAGGAGGAACAAAGAATTGGAAACAAATATGAGGAAGGGGCAACAGAGAGAATGGTTTCTGTTTTGGAGATGGTGAGCAGTCTATCTGAAAGAAAAGCAAAAGAAAACAAAACAAGTAGGCGGTTGGATACATGGGTGATAAGCTCAGAAAATTATCTGACCTGAAAATAAATTAAAAAAACATATAGACTTGAATCCGCACAATTTACCCAGTTGAATACAAAACAATGACCTATTGTGTATTTTGTTATAACGCTAAACTTGAACAAAGAAAATGTGTAGAGAATTTCCACCACTTTTGTTTACTCATTCAGAATGTGACGACACTAGATTTGTTTCCAGTGTGGGGAGATCATAAATACTGCTATGAACTTTCAAATCTAGGTTTTTGTATAGATATATGTTCTTGGTTTTCTAAGGTAACTACCTAGCAATCAGATTACTGGGTTAAATAGTTAATACAAATATGTTTTTAACCTTATATGAAGCTGCTAATTTTTTTTCCAAACGGGTTCAGCCATTTTGCATTCCTTTAATTAGTGAACATTCCAGTTGCTCTGAATCCTTGTTATCATCTGGTATTTTTTGGTTTTTATTTCTAATTACAGTAATTGCAACAGTTGTGCAGTGATATTCCATTGTAGTTTTGATTTACATCTCACTAATTACATTGTGCATTTTATTTTGTGCTTACTTGCATTCGAATATTTTATTGGTATGGTCTGCTTAAAACATTTCTCCATTAAAAAAATGTGGATAGTTTTTTTTATTATTGTTGAATTTTGAGATTGTGGTTTTGTTTCTTAATTATGTGTTGTAAAGAAAACGTTTTAATTTTTATGAAGTCAAATTAAATTTCTAATTCATGAATGTATGTTAAATCTAATAAATCATTGGCTTGAATAAAGTCATAAAGATTTTGTTCTTATTACTTTTGTTATTTTCCGGTGATCTATTCTAAAAATTATAGTGTTAGCTTTTATATTTAGTTCATCCATTTTGAGTTGTTTATATGTAATGCAAAATATGAGTTGAGGTTGTTTTTTGTTGCTGACTTTAACTATGCCTGTGTAATTGATCTAACAGGCTATTTATTTCACATTGAATGGCACTGGAATCTCTGTTGAAAAATCAATTGACCATAAATGTATTAATTTATTTCTGTATTATCAGTTCTATTCCATTGGCCTACATGTCTGTCCTTATGCCAGCATTATACTGTCTTGACTGTTGTGGCTTTAATTAAGTTTTAAAATGGAAAAGTAGGAGTTCCTAACTTTGTTATTTTTCTTTTCTTTTTTTTTGGTTGGTGTCTCACTCTGTCACCCAGGCTTGAGTGCAGTGGCAAGCTCATGACCACACTAGCGTCGACCTGCTGGTCTTAGGCATTCCTTCCCCCTCAGCCTTCCAAGTAGTCAGAACTACAGGATTGTGTTACCATGCCCAGCTAATTTGTTCAATTTTTTGTTGTAGAGATAAAGTCTTTCCAAGTTGCCCAGACAGTTCTTGAACCTGTGGCCTCAGTCAATCTCCTCACTTCAGTCTCCCAAAGTGCTGGAATTACAGGATTGAGCCACTGTGCCCATCCTGTTCTTTCTCAATATTGTTGAAACTCTATTCATGGTTTGTCAGATTTTCACATGAATTTTAGGATTTTCTTGTTCATATTTTAAAAGCAGTTGAAATTTTCATAGAGATTGCATCAAATCTGTAGATCGAAGAATAGTAGGTTTAACAATATTAAGTCTTCAAATTCATGAACATGGAATATCTTTTTATTTATTTAGATCTTTAATTTCTTCCAAAAATGTTTTGTAGCTCTGTGTATAAGACTTGTCATTTTTTGACTATAATTATTCCTAAGTATTTTATTTCTTTTTGATGTTATTATAACTGAAATTGTCCTAATTCTATTTTCACATTGTTCAATGCTAGTGTATACAAATGCAATTAATTTGTGTGTTGATCTTTATCTTGCAACTTTGCTGAAATCATTTATTGTCTCTAAAAGTTGTGTGTGTGTGTGTGTTTGTGTGTGTGTGTGTATTCTTTAGGGTTATGATATCTGCAAACAGAGACACCTTTTATTTCATTTTCTTGCCAAATTTCCTTGGCTAAACCATCTAGTAAAATACTAAACAGAAATAGCAAGAGCAGAAGACATCTTTGTCTTGTTTCTGATTTCAGACGAAAAGCTTTCACTATTGTACCATTAATTATAATGTCACCTGTGGGTTTTTAATAGCTGTCATTTATTAGATTGAGAAAGTTTTTTTTTTCTAATTTTAGTTTTCAAGTGTTTTTTTGTTGTCATAAATGCAGGATGGGCTTGGTGGCTCAGCCTGTAATCCCAGCACTTTGGGAGGCTGAGGCAAGTGGATTGCCTGAGCCCGTGGGTTTGAGACACACCTGGGCAACTTGGCGAGACCTCGCCTCTACAATAAATAAAAAATTAGTGGTGTGTGGTAGTGCGCACCTGTAGTTCCAGCTACTTGTAAGGCTGAGGCGGAAGGATCGCCAGAGCCCAGCATGTTGAGGCTGCAATGGCTGTAAGCGTGCCACTGCACTCCAGTCTGGACGACAGAGTGAGACTCCAACTCAAAAAAAAAAAATCATAAATACATATAATGAACATTGTTGTGGCAGAGAGGGGCTAAAAACAGTTAAAATTATTCCTTTTTAGAATCAACCTGCAAGTTCCAAACCTGCTAGACGTGGCACATGAGAAACCCAAATAGATACAAGCTGCTTTCTTGGAAATGCAGGATAGTTATCAATTCACAACCTTACCCCTGCATCTTCTCTTTGTGAAGTTATCGGTTTACAAGCCCCACTTATCATGTATATCCTGGAAACAATTTCTTCTTTGAAAATCTGGTTTTACTAAATACAACATTGCAAACTCTAAAGAAAACTGCATAGCCATGCAACCTGACGCCCTCCCTTACCTTCTAACATATAAAACCCCTCTGCTCTTTCTCTGGGTGGTTGAATCTTGGAGCATTTGCCCACTGAGTTGTGCCTGCACTAATAAAATGCTACTTTCTAAGATAGTCTTCGTGTCATGGTCTCTCTGTTTTCCCACAACATTTCTTGGTGCATTGGCCAGGAAAGGGAGCATTCAGAGATGGTGTGTTCCACCCCCTTTGTCATCAGGGTACGACCCCCAGGGCGACAGGAGAGGCAATCTTGCCTGGCGTGCAGTGAACCTTTGATTCGTAGGAGGGAGGCCCCTCCCAGCACACTGAGGCTCATATTTCAGAGCACAACAGGGACCCAAAAGAGGTATGGTAACTGGCATGAAGAACAAGGCCTGAGAGAAAGGGCAAGAACAAGGGCCTTTGCGTAGACCTGCCAGTAGATGGCAGAAGAGGAGCTTGATCACCTCCTGGGGTCTGCTAAGTAGTCTCCAGTCTGAAGGAAGGGATTGAAAGGCAGTGGAAGGAAACGCTGTCTCAAGACAAACCCATTGACTCCTAGGATTAGGATGGAGGGTTGGAGAATGTACTATATGATTGCATGTGAATGAGACAGAGAGTGGAAGGGTTCCTACCTGACCAAAGGGCTGAAGCAAGTGTTGAGTCCCAAACTAAGCTGGTGGCGACCTCATACAGCTGAGGGCAGCCCCAACCCCGTCACAGGGTTGGTCTGGGTTAGGGGTTTATACCAACCTGCTAATTGCTAAGAGGTGTCTGAAATATCTCCATGAGGAGTATGGCTGGAGGAGGAAGAACCAGCTGTTTCCCATACCCCCCTATTCCCTCATTTGTGTGTGCTTGTCATCTGTTAGGGGGAGGAAATGTGTGGAAACCAAAGTAAGAATACCCCCCTTAATTGTATGCTTAAGAACCTTGGCAAATGTTTCTGTGGAGATACTTATGGTGTCAAATTGTCTCAGCGAAAGCTCCATATGTTCTGTGATAATAGACTGGCCCTCTTTTGGGGTTGGATTGCTGCCAGAGGGATCCTTAGATAGAAAAACCATTAAAAGAGTCTATAGAATTATTGTAGGAGAGCCAGGTCACCCAGACCAACTCCATTACATCGACTGTTGGCAGGATGTGGTCATTGCATGGCCCACTTGGCTAAAAGCTTGCTGGGAAGACAATTGCAAAAGTATGGTAGCACTCAAAACAGCCCAGTCCAAATGCCCATCAGAGTCTGATGCGTTGGCTACAAGCCAGTTGGCTGATGAACCAGAAATTCCACCACCTTATTGTCCAGTCTACCCACCATTGCCACCTGCTTCAATGACACCAGTCATTGTAAGAGGCTCACAATCGGAATGTACCCATAAGCCTAGTATGTCTCTTAATCAGAGACCACACTCAGACCACCTGTTCTGACTCTCCACACTCCACCCAGAAAGCAGCTGTCAGAATGCATGTCTGACTTCACATCAGGGGAAGGTCGTGGTGCCTTCCATATGCCACTGACGGTGACTAGGGGTCCTATTTATTATTATCAAGAAGGCCAGATCCAAGGTGGGCAAAGCACATTTGTGCATCTTTCACTACGGCAGACCTCCTGAATTGGAAAAATCATACACTGTCCTTCACAGAAAAGCCTCAAACTATGATGACTTAATACAGTTCATTATCCACACCCAGATGCCAACTTGGGTGTACTGCCACCAACTCCTCCTGACACTAATTCAATACTGAGGAGCATTGGAGAATTACACAGGGGGCTATAAAATAGCTAGAGGAATACTCCCTGGTTGGAGCACTCAACACCCAGGCGTATGCTCAAAATCAGTTCCCAGAGGAGGACTTCCCAAGGGGACCCCAACAGTAAACAGGGGCTGCAAATGCTTGAATGGTATCAGGAGGCTCTCCAAGGAGGTATAAGAGATGGAGGGAAAAAAGGCCATAAATATGAGCAAGGTTTCTGAGGTGTTAAAGCTAGCTGATGAGAGCCCAAGCCAATTCTATGAGAGACTCTGTGAAGCCTTTCAGCTATACACCCCCTTTGATGCAAAGGCAATTGAAAATCAGCATATGGTAAACATAATTTTTGTCAGACAGTCCCAGGGGGATAGCTGATGTAAGCTACAAAAACTAGAGGACTTTGCTGGAATGAATGTTAGCCAACTGCTAGAAGTTGCTACTAAGGTGTTCATTAACTAAGATAAGGACGCCCAATAAGAGACAGATCAAAGGCAGAAAAAGAAAATGGCCATGCTTACTGCTGCCATTGTGGAGTACCAGACAACAAGCCCAACAGGAGGTAACAGAGACAGAGGTCAGGGAAGAAGACAGTCAGGTTGGCAGTTTCCCAGAATGAGGCCCGTACCACCCCAGTCTGCTCAGAGGTCTCTGAACTCCATCTATCAGCCTACACGAGGGATCTCACAGCCCCCTATGAAGTTAGGGAGAAACCAGTGTGCTTATTGTTACCAAGAAGGCCACTGGAAGGGTGAATATCCCCCAAAATAGCTGATGAGTAAGTCCAACAGAAAAATGGCCCACAAGACGCCATTTATCAACAGGACCCACCAGCTCCTAATAGCTTTATGGGCCTAGGCTCTATGGAAGGACTGCAACAAAAATAGACCAGACTGGGCTCCCTACTATCTTTAGGTCCCCAGGAGTCTATGGGGAGTATGACAGCAGGGAACCAATGTATGAACTTCATGGTCAACATGGGAGCTGAACACTCTGTGATCAACCAGCATGTAGGTCCCTTCTCTCAAAAACGGCCTAATGTTATGGCAGTCACTGGATGTCAAGTCAGACATCCATTCATGGTACCGTGCTTCCCACCCTGCTGAAAGCTCTTGGTTAATAGCCAGCCTTCAAGAATGTCTTTAAAAATGATTCCAAACCTTTTTGCCTGCATTTTCTTTGCTCATTTAAAAGGGGTGGAATTTTGAAATTCTTATTTCTCCATTTTAGCTGATGTCATCACCATACTCAAAGTGAATTTCTTGCACTCAGTGTATATTTGGGGTCTACTTTATAAATTCAATATGGCAATCTCTGATTTTAATTGGGATGTTAATCTATCTATATTTCATGTTATTATCCATGTTGAAGTATTTTAGTCTTCTATGTTGCAGTTTGTTTTCCATTAGTCCTATCTATTTTTCTGTTCCTTTTTTTCTTATTTTAAGTAGTATTGTCAGAACTTTATATCTTTAATTATTTTATATCCAATTGTCCTTCAAACGATTCTCTTTTTCTTTTTGGACTCTTTGAATTGATTATTTTATAACTTTATATTTTTTCCAATATTTTTCTTGTTTTGTTTCAATTTGGGTAATTTTAATTAGCATATCTTCAAGTCTCCTTTTAGATAGTCAAATAAATTTTTATTGCTGATATTATGAATGTCAATTTTATTGTTTCCATTAGACTTTCTTACAGATTCCTATCTCTGCTAAAATAGCCATGTCTTTTTTCATGATACCTACTTTTTTCACTGTCTTTTATTTAACATATTAACCGTAGTTGTTTAAAATTTCTCTCTAAAGGTCCCAGCATCTTAGTTGACTGAGAATCCATTTTTGATCGCTCTGACTTTTCCAAATAGGTTACATTTTCTTTTTCCTGTACCTTGAAATGTTTAAAGAAATATTAGAAGTCTTGGAGAGATTAGTAGAGACTAGAGTAGAAAGTATTAATTCCTGAATATGAACATTGTAAGCCAACATTATAATTTTAAGCTCCCCAACTGACTGAATAGACTCCCTCTGGACCAAGGAAACCTTGGAAAAAACTAAACTCCTAGCTACGACATAATAAGGAAAACTAACACACCTCATTATACCTTCTTTCTTGTGGCTTTAGGCATAACTGACTAGCATTAACATTGAAATAGTGATCACAGACTGACAAAACAGACTCTAAGATACCAAATGCTAGCCTGACTCTGGTATAGTATCACATGACAGATAGTAGGCCCTAAAGGAAGTACAAATGCCAAACATGTTTCTTTGATATATTTTGAAGTGACCCTGCAAAGCTATCTCTTGGGGAAATTAGCATCCATAGGACACACCATCTATTTTCTCTTAAATAAAGGCTTAGAGCCTTTATTTATATATCAAGAACATCGACTTCCTCAACCTACCCTTAACTTAACTCAAGAATTTCTTTTACTGATTTTAAATTTTTTATATAGGGCTAATTCTTTCTACTTATTGCCAATCAGAAAATCTTTGAGTCCTCCTATGCTTTGTAAGCCCCTTACAGGCCTAACAATATAAACCTCACCTATATTGACTTATGTTTTGCCTGTAACTCTGTCTCTCTAAAATGTACAAAACCAATCTGCAATTCAACCATTTTTGTCATATGTTGTCAAGACCTCTTGGGACTTTGCCAAAGGCCTAGGTCACTTGCATTTGGCTCAGAATAAATCAATTTAAATATTTTTACAGAGTTTGGTATTTTTGTCAACAGCATACATCATTTTAAAAGTCAGGTCATTGTGTGTGAATGTGTGTGTGTGTATGTGTGTGTGTGTGTGTGTGTGTGTGTGTATGTATGTGTGTGTATGTGTGTGTGTGTGTGTGTATGTGTGTGTGTGTATGTGTGTGTGTGTGTGTGTGTGTGTGTGTGTGTGTGTGTGTGTGAATACGGGGAGAGGTTGGAGGAAATTCAATTTCAAATTTGGTTTTAAAAAATTATTGCTAGCCGGGCTCGGTGGCTCAGCCTGTAATCCTGCGCATTTGGCTGAAGTGAGTGGATTGCCTGAGCCCGCGGGTTCGAGACCCGCCTGGGCAGCGAGACCTCATCTCTACAATAAATCAAAAAATCAGCCGGGCGTGGTAGCGCGCGCCTGTAATTCCGGCTACTCGGAAGGCTGAGGCGGAAGGATCGCCGGAGCCCAGCAGGTCGAGACTGCGATGGCCAGGAGCGTCCACTGCACTCCAGTCTGGGCGACAGAGTGAGACTCCAACTCAAAAAAAAAAAAAAAAAATTATTACTTTTACTTCTTTGATTTTGATATATTTTTAAGACACCACTGGCTTCAAGTTCTACAATGATGCTTAAGATGATATCTTCATAGTCAAGAAGTTTACATTTTTACGTTTTTTTAATAACTCCCCCTCTCTTCCTCTTCCCATCCCCTCTGATTTCAGTTGTCCTTGTAAGATTTTTCCTCAGAGGAAGTTTTATCCATGGTCTTGCCCTGTTACTTAGTGGCCACCTGTTCTGGCTTATTACTCACTTCCTGCTGTGCTGTTAATGGAGAATATAGAAGCTTTACTGTTATCTTTTTCCAGCCTCAGTCTTAGGTTAAGTCCAATATGACTGGCCCTGGAAGTAGCTTTTCTCAGCATTTGTCCCTTTTCCTCCTTCATCGTCCTTTTTTTTTTTCTTGTATCTGCGTTATATTTTATGTGGCAGAACATTTTCTTCCCCTCCTCTAGTGGATAGTCAGTGCTAATAGTATTAGTTTAGAATTTTGACTTCAAGAATCTTTCCTGTCCCTCTCCTAGTGATAGCCACCTTTTCCCCTGACTTTTCTCCAGCAGAAGTTGATCTTTAACTATATATGGAGGACAAGAGGATGTGGTGCACCTCTTCCAGTGGATTAAGTCTTTTGCTCTGCTTGAAATGTATCTGAACAATAGGATTTGTGCTATTTTCACAGCTGGGAGACTGTTTTTTGGTCTCACACTGCCCCCAATCCTTCTCATGAGCACTGATGAAAGAACACACATATGAGTCTGAAAATACTTGTGGACTGCTCTCCTGTCAGAGGCTCCCAAAGCTCTGGTAAAATAGTCTCTCTTAAAAGCAGAATTTGGGCTGGCCTCGGTGGCTCAGCCTGTAATTCCAGCATTTTAGGAGGCTGAGGTGAGTGGGTTGCCTAAGCCCACCTGTTGGAGACCAGCCGGGGTAACTTGGCGAGTCCTCCTCTCTACAATAAATCAAAAATCAGCTGGGCATGGTAGTGTGTGTCTGTAGTTATGGCTACTTGGAAGACTGAGGTAGAAGGATCGCCTGATCTCAGCTGGCCAATGCTGGGGTGGCTGTAAGCATGTCGCTGCACTCCAGCTTGGGCGATGGAGTGAGACTAACTCAAAAAAAAAAAAAAAAAAAAAAAACAGCAGAATTTGATAAGAATAGAATGCTTTAGTAAAGGGGTCCCCAGTCTGTGTCCTATTAGGACCTGGGTGGCACAGCAGGTTGTGAGTGGTGGCCAGCAAAGCTTCATCTGTATTTATAACCACCACCTATGGCTTGCAAAAATGCCTGAGCTCCGTCTCCTGTCAGATTAGGATTGAAAGGCCTGCTTCCATTTCCGACATCCTATCTTTGAGAAGGAGGGTTTTCTGCAGTGTCAGCAACCACAATGAGAATATAGAATAGACTAGACATAAGCAACACACTGCAGACTTCACTGTCTTTCCTCACCCCCAGATGAGACTTTCTAGTTACAGGAAAACAAGCTCAGGTCTTCCACTGATTCTGCATTATAGTGAGTTGCATAATTATTTCATTATATATTATAATATAATAATAATAGAAATAAAGTACCCAATAAATATATTGCTCTTGAATCATTCCCAAACCTTCCTCCCCCTCCCTGGTTTGTGCCAAAAAGGTTGAGGACTGTTGCTCTAGTGTAATTCAAAATAGTTCCATTTCTCCTCTGCTTACTGGTACCGTGACACCTTTTTCAACCTCATGGAGGTAAAACTTAAGAAGTGTGGGCTCCCTTTTATAGCCGGATCCCTATAGAACTTATATCTCCTGGATTTGTTCACAAGGAGCTTCCAGAAATTCTTCAGCCACAGTTCAGGTTTTCATATCTCAACACTGGTTCTCATGGAGGGTTCTGCTCTTGGATTTTTGCTCTGGAAATTTGTGATTTCCTATGACCTAACTTATCTGATGTATGTAATAAAAATTGTACAGTGATTTAGTTTGCCCAACTTTTTCCTTGCTGTTAGGATGAAGTGACAGCTTCTGAACTTCTTTGCCAGAGGGAGAAAACAAAATTTCAGAAAAAAAAAATTCCTCTGAATTTCTTTTTAATACCAAAATATAATGTCTTGATGGACCATGAAGTTTTCCACAGGAAGCCAAGAATTTGTAAAATTTTCTCATCTTCAGGTGCTTCTGGAATCTCCAGGTAATGTTTATACATTTGAAAATTCATTATCTCTGTCCTATTTTTAAAAAATTCTTTAGCAAATTTATGGTCTCAACGGCTGCTTTTAACTCTGACTATTGAACAGTGCTCTAAGGCATTCTTGATACTTCACAATCAACATCCCTTAGGCTGCTCTTCTTCTGAGTACTAGCTTCATAAATGTAGACACATATGTTTCCCTTAATGCCCTCAAGTGACAAAAGAAATTAGACTTTTGATAAGAATGTATTAAAAGTTTGTGGATAAAAGAAAAGAATTTAAAAATTGTTAATAGATAATAAAACTGTTAATAAATCAGTCCCATCTTGGTTTAGGCCCAAGATACTTCCTTGTTCTTGTACTAAGTCCCAGGGTAATCTTATCTCTCCCAAAAGAAGGATCCACTTGCATTTCTTTACTACTCAAGTTTCAGTTTTTTTATTTAGCTTTTGAATTTATCAGAGTTTTTCAGAGAAATGGAATCAGCCGGAAATTAGATAAATAGACAGACAGATACATTTATTTTTAGGAGCTAGTCCAAATGATTGGAGGCTAGCAAGTCCACATTTTGCAGATTAGATCTGCATACTAGAGATCTAAGAGAGAGTTGCAGTTTGAGTCTAGGGGCAATCTCCTGATGGACTTCCCTCTTTATTCTGAAGAAGTCAGTCTTTTTTCTATTAAGGCTCTTGACTGATTAAATAAGATCCAGCTACTTTATGAAGGAGAACCTGCCTTACTCAAAGTCTACTTACTTATGTAAATATTAATCTCATCTAAACAATACCTTCACAGAAACATCTGGAATAATATTTGACCAAATACCTGGGTACCATGGTCTAGTCTAATTGATACATGAAAATAATCATCACAGATTCCAAGGAAGACTGTTTTCTTTTTGTTAGTGTCAACTACATTTCACATCATTACTTTCTGATTATGCTATATGATAACAAATCAGCTACCTACCAATTTATGGAAAGGCCAAGATCTTCTTCACCACTGTGTGCAGTTTGTTGTATTCCTGAAATGATCTGATGCTTGCCTCACTGACTGTCTGGTTTCTTCTTATTGTCAAGCCTCAGGTTATATTTTTCTCCCCAGGTGTATTTATCCTGACCATGTTCCTCCATTGGATTATCAGGTTTGCTAATTCACAGACTTTATATAATGTTTGTTTATTTTATTTTGGTTATTATTTTACTCTTTTACTAGATTCAAACCCCTTCAAAGTAGGTCCCCGGTTTGTTTTGCTCAAAAAACTATTAATGCTACACTTCTCATCATGCCTGGCAAAAACAATTGACTAAGAAAAATACATATATTTTTAAATGATTACTAAATACATTAACACTGACCTTTCTATACTGCCTCTGTATGTGTTTGATTGCCTTCAAAGGTATAATAAGCTTCTCTGACTAGACCTTTGTGAAATTCCATAATACAGGGAAGTTTCATATTATAGGGGCTCTACAAAACACAGTCCATACTTTTGATAATTGTTTTGTGGATGAAGGAGGTGGCATTAAGATGATAAGACATCTATGCTTACCTCAAGATTTCTTCCTAAGTTTATCATGGCTTACTATTTTAAGTCTTATCTTTTCATGACTGCTGACATGAATTTACGTCATTCCAAATTCTGTTCCCGGTTGCCATTGATGTGAATTTACATCATTCCAAATTCAGTTCCTGGTTGCTGCTGATATGAATTTACTTCATTGCGAAAGACTCTCTTTTTGGGTATATAATCTGAATAAAAACACAAAGTATGGAATGCTAGTCAGAGTGGTGGCTGAGGCAAATGCTGGATATGTCTGCTACTTTCAACTGTATTGTGAAAAAGGTGACAATTTAGAAAAGACCATTTCATTTGTGCTTAAAAACAGAAATTTGCAGCAACCAGTTTCAGATTTTTAAAAATTTTTACCTGCTGTTAGTATTAGGAAAGTGAAAAATTTGCTGGTTGTAAGTGTAATATTTTGCTGTAATTCCTAAGATAATCCAATGATTTTTGCTATCATGTGGCTAAGTGCAACTTAGATATTTGGGAGCAGTCTTTCAACTTTTTTGCACATTTTTTGGGGACACAGAGTAGCTCACAGAGAGGGATAGGTGATATTGGTTCAAATTATGACTTCACCACTTATAATCAGTACAACACTGAACAGAGTATTTAATCTCTCCACTCACCTACAAAATGAAAAAAAAAGAGAGTAATACCTCATTGTGATATCGTATGGATTAAATGAAAGATAATTTATGTTATACACAGCATCTGAAATATTCTAAAGTAGTTTCAGTTGTTGATGCTATTATTATTGCAAATGTTATCCTTAGAATTTTGTCATATGTGAATCAAAATCATTTCCAGGGATTATGTTATAGACTTCTTTAATTTTGGATCAGAAAAGTATCATCTTTTGCTGAAGAATTAGGATATGAGATGGTTCTGTTCATCGGTCTTTTCTTATAGAATTTGTTGGCTTGTGGATTTTCCATAGGTATTGTTCTGTTTTAATTCTTCATTATGTTTATGGAACATAATGTTTCTAAAATATAGAAAATGTTCATTAAATATATCTTGAATGACTAGAAGTTGCATTTTAAAATATACTACTTGTTTCGAAGTACAATCTGTAAAAAAAAAAGGTCTTTTTTTCTTCTGTACATTAGAGTTCCCAAATCTTAGTATGCATAACAATTACTGAGTAGATTTTTTATTTTTTATTTTTTGGGGGGTCGGAGTCTCATTGTTTCACCCAGCTGGAGTACAGTGGCATGCTCACAGCTACTCCAACGTCAACCTGCTAGACTCTGGTGATCCTTAGCCTCAGCCTTCCAAGTAACCTGAACTACAGGCATGTGCTACTTCACCCAGTTACTTTTTTGATTTATTGTAGAGAGGAGGTCTTGCCAAGTTGCCCAGGCTGGTCTCAAACCCATGGGTTGAGGCAATCCACTCACCTTGGCCTACCAAAGCGCTTGGATTACAGGCTCAGCCACCAAGCCTTGCCTTTTTTTTTTTTTTTAATGACTCTTGTTCTCCATCTGAAACCAGCTGAACCTGTACCTTTTGAATAAATTTAGAGTGAGTGGTCCTCAAAATTGCTCTCTCTCTCTATTTATTTATTTATTTATTTATTTCGAGTTGAGGTCTTACTCTGTTGCTCAGGCTGGAGTGCAGAGGCACAATCACCATCACAGATCACTATAACTTCTGACTCCTGGGCTCAAGTGATCCTCTTGCCTCCACCTCCACTTTCCAAAGTGCTGCAATTGCAGAGCCACTGAGCTGGGCTTCAAATTTACTCTTTTGAAAACACTGCTTTTGATGGTTTCTCACTAATTTTCAAACAGAACTGGGAAAATGAAGCACATTCTAAATTAATTAAGAGAAAGCTCAGGCAAGTTATTAATTTCTTCATAAGTTTAACAACAGCAAGAATAGCAAGTCATGTAATGATTGAATCTGGAAGAATACCGCATGTACCTAATGACACAATGTTAATTAAAATATGTGTTTAAAATTTTTCAGTTAAAATGTAGTAGCACCAAATTTACTCATGAAGGAGTTTAAACAGAATGATTTATCGTGATTCTCAAAGATTAAAAAGGCTATTCCTAGTGGGAATGACATATTTTTTGCATCTGAAAATATTCTTACAAGTACATTGTGTCTTTTTTTAAGTTGATCAATCTAAAAGTTAAAAAAAGATAATGTTACACTATCACTGTAATGGATAAAAATAGGAGCCACGCTTTGCTTGTAATAGGCATAAAGTATCTACTGATCTTGATTCAAACTGCAAGCATGCCGGGCTCGGTGGCTCAGCCTGTAATCCCGCGCCTTTGGGAGGCTGAGGTGAGTGGATTGCCTGAGCCCGCGGGTTCGAGACCCACCTGGGCAGCGAGACCTCATCTCTACAATAAATCAAAAAATCAGCCGGGCATGGTAGCGCATGCCTGTAATTCCGGCTACTCGGAAGGCTGAGGCGAAAGGATCGCCGGAGCCCAGCAGGTCGAGGCTGCGGTGGCCGGGAGCGGCCACTGCACCGCAGTCTGGGGACAGAGTGAGACTCCAACTCAGAAAAAAAAAAAAAAAAAAGAAAGAAAAGAAAAGCTGCAAGCATGTCTCTCTCATAATCATTATGTTTACATCTTAAATCTGAATTATTATTTTTATGACAAATAACTTATTTTATAAGCAAACAACTCCATTAGATACATGATAAAAAATAGGAAATATAATTGTTCACACCACCAAGATAGTTTAGCAGACAATATGTTTATTTCTTTATAGTAAACAGTTTTGATAACTTACACAATCATATTTTATAATTTGTCAAAACCCTATGTTATTACAATTATTAATTTCTTTTTTTCTCTGAATTTTTATTTTAAAATTGTGGGGAACAATTCAGGGTTAGATATAAAAATATTCACTGTGCAGGTACCCCTGTTGATGAGGTGTGTCCCCCCTTCCCCAGGCAGGTATAGACTACTGTCAATCCCACCTCCCTCCCTCCCCACCACTCACCCACCCTGCATTTTCTCACTACTGTCAATTCTTTTCTTACAGTATTATGGTAATTGTTCAAGGTCCACTTATGAATGAGGGCATGTGATACTCAGCTCTTTGTTTCTGTGAGAGATAACTCATTATTATAAACTCTAACTCCATCCAGGTTGCTGTGAAGTTCATGGTTTTGTTCTTTTTTATGGTTGCATAATATTCCATTGTGTATATGTACCACTTTTTATTATCCAGTCCTCTTTTGATGGGCAGCAAGGTTGGTTCCATGTTCTTGCTATTGTGAACAATGCTGTGATAAACATACATGTGCAGGTATCTTTTTTATAGAGTGGTTTGAGTTCTGGGTATATTCCCAGTAGGGGGATTGCAGTGTCGTATGGAAGGTCGATTTTTAGAACTTTTAGGAATCACCACACTGTTTTCCACAGAGGCTGTACTAGTTTACACCTCCACCAACAGTGTAGAAGTATTCCCTTTTTGCCACATCCTCTCCAGTACCTGCTATTTTTTGAGTTATTGATATTGGCCATTCTGACTGGAGTTAGGTGGTATCTCAGTGTAGTTTTAATTTGCATCCCCTTGATGACTAGTGAGGCTGAACATTTTTTCATGTATCTGTTGGCTGCTTGTATGTCTTCTTTTGAGAAGTGTCTATTCATATCTTTTGCCCACTTTGTAATGGGGCTTTTTTTTTTTTTTTTTTCCTTTTCAGTACGTTTGAGTTCCTTGTAGATTCTTGATGTTAGGCCTTTGTCAGACATGAAGCTGGCAAATATATTTTCCCAGTCTATGGGCTGTCTCCCTGCTCTCTTGATAGTTTCTTTGGCTTTGCAGAAGCTTGTCAGTTTAGTGTCCCACTTTTCTATCTTATTTCTTATGACCTGGGCACTTCAGGTTTTGATCAGGAATTGGATGCCAGATGCAACTTCCATAAAAGTGTCTCCTGCATTTTCTAAGTTTCTTACAATTTGAGGTTTTACATTTAGGTCTGTGATCAATTTAGAGTTAATTTTTTTGTATGGGGATAGGTAGGGCTCCTGTTTTAATCTTCTGCATGTGGTCAGCCAGTTTTCTCAGCACCATGAACTGAATAGGTTCTCCTCTCCCCTGTAGTATGTGGTGGAGGCTTTGTTGAAGATGAGTTGGTTGAGAAATTGAGCTTTTGCTTCTGGAATCTCAGTTCTATTCCATTGGTCTATATGTCTGTTCTTGTACTGATACCAGGCTGCTTTGATTTTTGTAGCTTTATAATAAAGTTTAAAGTCTGGGAGTGTGATACCTCCTGCTTTTTTTTATTTTTTATTTTTTGCTGGCGATTCGTGGTCATTTATGTTTCTATATGAATTCCTGCATTGTTTTTTCTAGGTCTGAGAAGAATGTTGCTGGTAATTTGATGGGTATTGTATTAAATCTTTAGATTGCCTTAGGTAAAATGTACATCTTAACAATGCTGATTCTTCTAATCCCTGAGCATGGGATATTTTTTCACTTGTTTGTGTCATCTTTGATTTCTTTGAGCAGTGTTTTGTAGTTTTTATTGTAAAGGTCTTTCACATCTCTGGTTAGGAAGATGCCAAAGTATTTCAATTTTTTTGTGGCTATTGTGAATGGAATTGTACTTTTTATTTGAGTTCTGTTTGTTTATTATTGGTGTATAGAAGGAGGTTTTTGGCAGATTCTCTTGGGTTTTCAAAGTATATAATCATGTTGTCTACCTTGAGAGAGATAATTTGACTTCTTTTCCTATTTGGATACACTTGACTGCCTTCTCTTCTCTGATTGCTCTAGATAGGACTTCTAAAACTATATTGAACAGGAGGGGTGAGATTGGGCATCCTTGTCTTGCTCCCGTTTTCAGGGGAAATGGTTCCAATTTTTGTCTGTTTAGGCGTATGCTGATTGTGGGTTTCTCATAGATGACTCTTACTATTTTGAGGTAGGTTTCACCTATGCCTAGAGGTTTGATGGTTTTTATCAAGAAGAGGTGCTGGATTTTATTAAAAGCTTTTTTTGCATCCAATGATATAATCATGTGGTTTTGTTTTTACATCTGTTGATATATTTAATTATGTGTATCATCTTATGAATGTTGAACCAGCCTTGCATTCTAGGGATGAAGCCAACTTGGTTGTGATGGATGATTTTTGAGATGTGTTGTTGAATCTTGTTTGCTAGGATCTTGTTGAGAATTTTAGCATCTATGTTCATCGAAGATATTGGCCTGTAGTTCTCTTTCTTTGTTGGGTCTCTACCTGGCTTGGGTGTCAATGTGATGTCAGCTTCATACAATTATTTGGGTTGCATCTTTCTCAATTGCCTGAAATACTTTCAATAGGATTGGTATTAGTTCCTTGTATGTTTTGTAGAATTTTGCTGGAAAACCATCTGATCCAGTGGTTTTTTGTTTTGTTTTGTTTTGTTTTTTTTGGTTTTTTTGTATGTGGTTTTCTTATGACATAACTAATTTCCTTGATTGTTACTGGTCTATTTAGGGTCTCAATTTCTTCTTGTTTCAACCTAGGGAGGTTGTGTGATGTCAGAAAGCCCTCCATTTCCTTTAGGTTTTCAAGTTTTTTTCCATATAATTGTCATAGTAGACTCTGATAATCTTTTATATTTCTTCAGGGTCAGATGTGACCTCATCTTTTGTGTTCCTGATTGAGTTTATTTAGACTTTTTCTCTCTTTTTCTTGATCAGTTGGGCTAGGGGACCATTGGTCTTGTGTATCCTTTCAAAGAAACAGCTTTTTGTTTCAGTGATTTTATTATTTTTTTTTTTGTATTATCTTTTTGTTTTCTATGTCCTGGATTTGGGCTTTTATTTTGGTGATCTGCATTCTTCTTCTGAAGTTAGGGTTTGGTAGTCTTCCTTTTCCAGCTTCCTTAGGTGACTTGTTAGGCTGTTAACTTGTGATCTTTCGATTTTCTTCATGTGTGTTTGTAAAGATGTGAATTCCCCTCTAACATCTTGGCATCCCAGAGGTTTTGGTAAGATGTTTCTTCATTTTTATTTGATTCCAGATAACTTTTAATCTCTGTTTTGATTTCATTGTTGACTCAGGAGTTGCTTAGCATCATCCTGTTTAGTGTCCATGTACTTGTGAGTTTTGGGGAGCTCTCTTGGTGTTGATATTTATTTTTATTCCACTGTGGTCTGAGAAGGTTTGTGGCAAAATTTCAATCTTATGAAATTTGTTTATGTTTGATTTATGGCCCATGATGTGGTGAATCTTGGAGTACGTTCTATGTGGTGATGAGTAGAATGCATATTCTGTGGTTATTGGTTGGAATGTTCTGTAGGTATCAATTAGGTCCATTTGTTCAAGAGTCTCATTGAGGTTCCGGATCTCCTTGCTGATTACTTGTCTTGATGATCTGTCTAGGGTTGTGGCTGGGGTATTAAAGTCCCTAGCTATGATAGTGTTAGAATCAATCTCTTTTTTAAGTTTGCCTAGAAGCTGCTTTATGAATGTTGGTGCTCCTTTGTTGGGTACATATGTTTAGGATGAATATTTCCTGTTGATGGACTGAAGCTTTTATCATCATATAGTGACCTTTTTCACTTTTTAAAATTTTTGATAGCTTAAAGGATATTTTGTCTGAGATTAAAATTGCAAGTCCAGCTTTCTTTTGTGTTCCATTTGCTTGAAATTTTGCTTGCCATCCCCTTACTTTGAATCTGTGAATGTCCTTTCTGGTGAGATGAGTCTCTTGCAGACAATATATTGTTGCCTCATGATTTTTTATCTATTTTGTCATTCTATGTATTTTCAGTGGTACATTTAGTCCATTCACATTCAGGCTAATTATTGAAATGTGAGAGTTTATCCCTGTCATGAGGTTCTTATAGAGGTGTTGTTGTCATGAGGTTCTTATAGAGGTGTTGTTGTTGTTCCTGTTTGCTGTATTTCTTTTGATTTTGGGGTTGATTCATGTGTGTCTTCAATATTTTTCCTGCACACTTATGAAGAACATTGTTGCTCTTTTTTCCCTTTCTTCTGTGTTTAATACTTTCTTAAGTGTTTCTTGTAGAACTGGTCTAGAGGCAGCATAAGTTCTTAGGGATTGAATGTCTGAAAAGGTTTTTAATTCTCCCTCATTGATGATGCTTAGTTTAGCTGGGTAGGTTACTCTTGGTTGAAATAGATTATCTCTGAGAACTTTGAAGATTGGGCTCCAAGCTCTTCTAGCCTGAAGTGTTTCTGTAGATAAATCTGCTGCTATTCTAATGGGTCTTCCCCAGTAAGTAGTCTGACCTTTTTCTCTCACTGCCTTTAGGGTTTTTTCTTTTATACCTACTTTGTTTAGGTGAATTATTATGTGTCTGGGAGTTGGTCTTCTCATTTGTTGTCTTGCAGGAGTTCTCTGAATCTCTTGTGTTTGAATTTTTGCATCACTGATGAGATGAGGAAAGTTTTCTTGAATAATTCCATGGAATATTTGTTCCAGGGTGGTCTGTCTCTTTTTCTGCCTCAGGAAGTCCAATTACTTTTAGGCTAGTTTCTTGAAGTAATCACTCATCTCTTGAAGATTTTGTTCTGTCTTTTTAAGTTTCTTTTCTATGGTTTGGACATTAGATACATGATAAAAAATAAGATACATAACTGGTCACACCATCAAGATAGTTTTCTAGCAGCAGACAATATGTGTATTTCTTTATAGGGAACACAGTTTTGATTGCATTTTATAATTTGTCAAAACCCTATGCTATTACAACTATTAATTTCTTACTACTCAAGTTTGAACACTCTCTCATTCACACATACACACAAGAATAAGCACAAACATCAAAACAACCAATACGAGTAACAAAAGCATTGCTTTGGCATTACTTTGAAAATGTGAAATGTACTACTTATATTTTAGTAAACTAATTCTGTAACTAAACATATTTCCTTAATCCAATAAAAATTCAATAAATAAAAATACAGTTAGGTCAAGAAACAGGCATTTTTAAAAATAAATTCATCACATCTTAACTTACAGTTTTAAAAACTGAAGACTGAAAGCTTTGAATGAATATTTTGAAGTCACAATCACCTAATTGGTGGAAGAAAGGCTCAAATCTCTGGCTCCTTATCCTTAATACTTCAGTATTTGCTTTGTAAGAGTCTTCTGCCTCTATTAAGGAACTTGGTGCTACAGGAGTGATTAAAGGGGACACTGAAACATGCTTGTGTGTCTATTTGTGTTTGTTCTTTTAGTTAATAGGCTTTATTTCTTAGAGCTGTTTCAGCTTTGTGAATAATTTGAACACAGAATATAGAAAACTTCCATATATTTTCTCTCCCTGGGTCCATGATTTCCCTTATTATTAACATTGCTCATTGGAATGGTACATTTGTTACAACTGATTAGCCAATATCAATACATGCCTTAGTCAGCTCAGGCTGCAAAAGACTGAGTGGCTTAAACAAACAAAGGTTTATTTATTCACAAGTTTTGGAGGCTGGAAGTGCACAATCAGAGTGCCAGTGTGGTTGGGTTCTGATGGGAGCTCTCTTCCTGGCTTGTCATTGGCTACTTTGTCTTACTGTGCACTCACATGGCTTGTTGTATGCCCATGGAGAGACAGAAAGAGAAAGATATATGTCTATGGAAAGGGAAAGTGGGAGAGAGAAGAGGGAGGGAGGGGGAGAGGAAGAGAGAGAGAGAGAGAGATTTCTGTAGACTTAAAACACTATTCTTATGACCTCATTTAACCTTAATTATCTCCTAAAAACCCTATTTCTAAATATAGTCACATTGAGTGTTAGGACTATGATATAGCATAGATTATTGTTCCCTCCAAATCACATGCTGAAATGTGATCCACAGTTTTAGAGGTGAGGTCTAGTGGGAGATAACTGGGGTCATGGAGGTGGATTCCTCATTAGTAGTTTGATTCCATTCTTGTGATGAGTGAGTTCTCACTCTAATAATTCACCTGAGAGCTAGTTGCTTAAAGAGTCTGTTGCCTTCCTTCTCCTTCTTGCTTCTGTTCTTGTCATGTGACACACCTGTTCCCTCTTAATGATCCATCATGTGAGCTCTCTGAGGCCTCAGTTGCCAGCACCATGCAGAACCCTGAGCCAAATAAATCTCTTTTCTTTATAAATTACCCAGCCTCAGGTATTCTTTTATAGCAATGCAAAATGAACTAAGATAGGTCACAACATATGAATTGGGGGAAGAGATGCAGTTCAATTCATAGCATTACACTATAGTTAACTAATGGCCATAGTTTACATTAAGGCTCACTCTTGATGCTCTACAGTTCTATGGGTTTTGGCAAATGCATAATGTCATGTATCTACCACAATAGTATCATATCAAAATTTTTATTGCCCTAAAAATCTCTTGTGTTCCACCTATTTATCCCTTTCCTTTCCCCACTGTTCTCCCCACCAGTCCTGGTAATCACTGATATTTTAACTGTGTCTATAATTTTGTCATTCACATAACATGTAGTTGGAATCATACAGTATGTAGGCTTTTCAAACCAACTTTTTTTCACTTAGTAATATGCATTCAAAGTTTCTCCATCTCTTTTTCTGGCTTTATAGTTCATTTCTTTTTATCACTAGATAATATTTTATTGCACGAACATAGCACAGTTTATTTTGCATGAATTCAGCTATTGAAGAACATCTTTGTTGTTTCCATTTTTGACAATGAAGACTAAAGCTGCTATGATCATTAGTGTGAAAATTTTTGTACCCACAAAAAGTGTTCAATTCATTTGAGTAAATGCCTAGCAGTGTGGGTATATATAGTTTTGTAAAAAACAAAAACAAACAAATAAAAAATACCTGCCAAACTGTTATTCTATGTGGCTGTACCATTTTTCACTCTGACCAACATTAATGAGAGTTCAGGTTCCTCCCCATCCTTGCTAGCATTTGGTGTTGTCAGTGTTTTGGATTTTAGTCATTCTAATGAGTATATCATGCTATTTCATGATTGTTTTACTTCACAATTCTCAATGACATATGATGCTCATTATGTTTTATATATAGTTATTTGCCATTTGGATATCTTCTTTGTTGAGATATCTGTTCAGAATGATTTCCTACCATGCTCCAGAATTATAAATTAAATTTCAGAAAACCAGATATGCAAGCAGATGAATTAAAGAAAGATTATTCCCATTACTAAAGAGTCTTTGCTTTATAAACAATATTCATTATAGTTATGCCTAAATGGATTGTTTTGAATAGTCTTACTATTGTCTGTGTATATATTTGAAATATGTGTTCTCAGCACAAAACAAAATATAATCAAATTATAAATTTAGATAAAATGATCAGAAAATGAATCATTTTCTGTTAACATCCCCAATGAAAGAGTCATTATTGATTTTATGTTTGTAATTGAATATTCTAATATAATTCTGGATTTCATATGAATACAAATAAAACTACTTTGACTATACTCCTCTGGGCAGGGTATATTCCAATGTGAAAACTTGGAGAGAAGATGCTAGTCTTTCATTCAAGCTTATCCTCAGTGACAAAGAACATTTCTTTCTTAAAATTTATAACTAATGAAGATAAAATCACAAGCTACTACCAAGAGCAAGCCTATAAATGGGAAATTGGTGAAATACCTTCTGTCCCTAGAAAATTTCTAGGAAGTATATGAAAATACCAAAGAACAGAATGTTGAAATTATAATCAGAAAACAAATTCAGAGTTTTTTTCAAGTATTAATTATATAGCTATGTTAAATTTATTTTGATACTTAGGCTACCATTTTCTTCTCAGTTAAATTAGCAGACTTTTTAAAGTTATACTACTCAGTATTCTGAAATTATTAGTTCTTGGAGTGATGCCTATATATAAGTTGAACCTTTTATTCATGCATTGAAGAATAAAAATAAAAATATGCAAAATTTATCTATGTTAACATGGGATTTTTTGATGTTCTATTTTAAAATGTATTTAAATTTAATAAAAATTCTGATGTCACTTTGCATGGGAAAAGAAAGTATAAAGAGCAAGGAAAATGAAACTAGAAAATACAGAATTATCATAGAATTATTTACAATAAAATCAGTGAATTGAGAGATGTTTTGAATGCTGATATACATATATATATATATATATTTTTTTTTTTTTTTTACAAAGTGTCACACTCTATCACCTATGCTCTGGAGTGCAGTAGTACCACCATTACTCCCTGCAGCTTCAAACTCCGGAGCTTAAGTAATCCTTCTACCTCAGCCTCCAGAGTAGCTGAGACAACAGGCATACACCACTACTCCAAGCTAATTTTTAAAATTTTTTGTAGAGATGGAGTTTCACAATGATGCTCAGACTGGTCTAGAACTTCTGGCCTCAAGCAATCTTCTTGCTTCGGCCTCCCAAAGAGCTGGAATTATAGGTGTGAGCCACTGCATCTGGACAAAATAATTTTCCAAATACACATACACAGATAAAAGTAAATGCATACATCAAAATTTCTCAGTTCAATTAATTGCATCAAAAATGAATGTCCATTAACTATCATCCAAACAAAAAACACCAAAACTCAATTAGTTGAGTTTATGATCATGGTTTAGGTTGGCATTTTAAAAAGTGTTATATAAAGAGGATCAGTATTAAATTAGTGCTACTTTAACAAAATACCTGTGACTAGCTAATTTATAAAGAAGAGAAATGTATTTTCTCATGGTTCTGGAGGCTGGGAAATACAAACAAGATCAAATCCCTGGCTGATGAATGCTTTGTCTCTCTGGTACCAGGAAAACAATTTGTTGCTTCATCTTCCTTGGAGGAGGAGCCCTGTGTTTTTACATGGTAGAAGGAACAGAAGGAGTAAAAATGTGTGAACCTTCTCTTTCAAGCTCTTTTATAATGCATCTAATTCCACTCGTGAAGGTAGAACTTTAATGACTCAGTCACCTAAAGGCCACACATCTGAAGACTGTTGCATTGGGAATGACTTTTCAACATGAATTTTAGTGGGAGCAAAGACACTGAAACCACAGAAATGTTTGTAAAATTCATGCATGCCATTAAGTGTACCTATAGTTTGTTCATTTTTATTGCTACAGTGTCATCCATCGTATGATACTATGTGTACCATGGCTTATCTCTTTTATTATTGAAGAACACTAATTTCAACTATTGGCTATTATGAGTAATGCTGCTATTAGTGTTTAGACTTCTGATTCTGTGTACATTTTTGTTAGGAGCCAGCCATGGAGGCCCACTGAGCGTTAGGGATCAGGAAGGGCCGTTGACCCGAGACCACTAGGATGCGTTCGGGAGCTATTTTACCCCATTTCCTCCCCCTTTCTACTCAGCACTAACCAGATTAAGCTCCTGTGAGCTCAAAACATAAAAACTCTGAGATTGGGATGAACACAAGCTAACTTTGGAAGCTCATTGCTCCCATTCTTCCACAAACTGCAGTTTTGGCTTTCACACAGCTTATAATTCAAACTCAAGTCACATCTAAGAGCCTTAATATTGGTCATGGGCTTCTGGGTCATGATCTTAGGACTTATTGAAGGTATAAATTGTAGAATACAGTTTTAAAAGACAGCCATTTTGTTGAAAGAATGCAGCTGGGTTACTTGCAGGTAGCCCACTGTGAACTTTGGACTGGGCCACATTCCAAACATTCTGGGATGGGCCACTTTCATTTGTAAAGTAAATACTTAAGCTTCTATAGAATTTTTAACTTGGCATAAATCAATCAGTTTAGGATGAAAAAGGTTTATAGAATATGTCAGTCACAGATTAGGTTATCCTTTGTTATGGGATTTTAAGATTATCATATGAAAAGGGTTTAAAGGCAATCATTGATTAAGTTTTCATGGATTAAGATTTCTGGTGGGTGGGGGATGCCCCTCTCACATCTGACTTTGTGTATAAAAGACCCGTTGTAATTCCCAATAACACACATCGCTTCTGCACTAGACCAGAGTCCAGTCTCTTTCTTTTTCTCTCTCTCTCTTTCTCTCTTCTTCCCCCCAATCGCCGATACCATCTCCACTTTGGGGTACCCTGAACCTGGCTGGAGCTGGTCTCTGGCACATTTTCACTGGTCAGGCTTTTAAGCACAAAATTACTGCATCATATAATTTACTTACTTTCAGGTTTTATAGCTAACACCAACAAAGTTAGCAAAGTGGTTGTAACAATTTATGTTCTCACTGGTAAGTGTAAATTTCATTTGTTGTGCATCTTCAGCATCACTTAGTATTATCAGGTTTTTACATTTTCAGATATTCTTGTAAGTGCATAGTGCTATCTCATTGCGGTTTTAAATTGATATTCTCTAGAGACTAATTAGAATCTGAACTTGTTTATTTATTTATGGAGCATGTAAATGTCTTCTGTTGAAATATCTATTCAAGGCTTTTTTTCATTTTTTAAGATCGATTTATTGTCTTTTTCTTATTACTTAGAGACTAGGGCAACAGCTCTGGGCATCCTGGCTTCTGGGAGATTGGAAAAAAAAGAGAGAAAAGAACTCTATATAATCTGCAACTACATTTTGTGTGTGTGTGTGTGTGTGTGTGTGTGTGTATGTGTGTGTGTGTGTGTTTGTGTGTGAGTGTTTTAGTATGTGAGAAAGTATCCTACCTCTCCACATCCTACATTTTACATGTTGATAATAGTTATTGAAGAATAAAGTATTCTAACTTAAGCATTGTCTAATTTCTTCATATTAGGCATTGTCTTGTTTAAGAAATGTCACCCGATTCCAAATTTAAGACATTTCTCTCCTAAATTGTCTGGTAGAAAATTTATGTTTTTACCTTGTAGATTGAGTTCATCTACCTCCATTCTCCATTTAGAATGAGGTTTAATGAATAATGTGAGACAAGTTAACATTCACGATTACTTATTGGACTGTAGTTCCCTCTGTTATAATTAAAAGTTCTATATGGGTGTAGGTCTGTCTCTGAACTATTTTATTCCTTTAAGTTATTTTTAATCTTTTTCTGCAAATGATACTATCTTAATTAACCATACTATTATAATTAGTATGAATGTATATTAAATCATTTCATCTTACAGTGTGAGTCCTTCAACTTTGGCTGCTGTGTTTGCAGATCAATTTTAGAATCAATTTTACACACACACATACACACACACACACACACATACACACGTACACTTAGATACTATTGGGATTTTATTTGGAGTTATAGTGAATTTATGTATGTATTGGGTCGCAATAATACCTTAAATTAGTAAGTATACCACGCCTTGAATGTAATACATGAAACATTATTTGATCTTTTCATTGCTCTCACTTTTTAAATATTTTTTGTAGAGATCTTTTGCCTATTATTAGGATTTTTTTCTATCCTTTAGATTTTTGCTGGTGTTACTGCAAATAGTAATTTTATTTTATTTTCTGATTTTTTGTTGTTAATATGTAAAACAAAATACTTATAAGTTTATCACAAACATGAAGATTTTTCTAAATTATTTTATCAGGTCCAATTGCTTATCTAAATATTGTTTAGGAAATTTGATTTGCAATCTTGCCATCTGGAAAAGCAATAAGTTTTATTTCTTCCCATTCAGTCCTTATATGATTATTTCTTTGTTTGTTCTTATTCCACTGTCAAGGACATTCAGTACTGCATTGAATTGAAGTGATGATAGGAAGTGAACTTTTCTCTTTATCAATCTCAGGAGGCATGCCTTCAATATTTCACCATAATATAATGTTTGCTGTATGCTTGTTATTGATACCCTTTATCACACACATAAAAAATATTGCCTCTAATCCTATTTTTCTAAGATTTTTTTTCCCTCAAGGATGGGAGTTGAATTTTATTAAGGGTTTTTCCTGCATCTTTAAATATATATATTTAAAAACCAATGAATAAAAAATCTAGAATAAATTTACCAAATATTGATATATTCAGTATATGCATCCTGTTTACAAAAAAAGTGTATACTGTCTGAAATGCACACTAAGAGTCTTTAAAAAACAGAGACAAATTAATAGATGAATAGCAGGATGAATAGACAAGGAGATGTGTAATAACGAGGTATAATAAAATGTTAATTGTAAAATTCTATGTGGAGGGTACGGGTATACATGGTAAAAATATTTCAGCTTTGCTGTGTGTTTGAAATTTTTCATAGCAAACACTGAAGAAATGATTGTCATTAATAATTTCAAACTTATATCATTCACATGTAATTTGTAGCTAATTCCCTGCAAATATTTTACCACAGCTTCAATCCACATATTTAATATTCAAAAAAATCACTTTTACTTCTATGTTTCTATTTCCTTTATTTTTTGTTTCCAGATTTCTAAAAGTATAATTGACAGATGGAATTTATAAATATTCAAAGTTTGAACATGATGATTTGATGTATGTATACATTGCAAAATAATTTCCACAATCAAATAAATTCAAGTATCCATTGCCACACAGTTACTCTTTGTTGTATGTATGTGTATGTATGGTGGGGACATTAAAGATCTGCCCTTTGCCAAATTTCAAGTAACACAGAGTGTTTGTTATTAAGTATAGTCTCCATGCTGTACATTAGATCCATAATATTTCTTCTAACTGAAAGTTTGTATTTGACTAAGATTAGTGCAATTCTACCATGCTCCTGCTCCTGGCAACCACCAGACTCAGAAAGTCAGATATGTACTCGTGGCCTCCCTTATGTTTGGAATCTACTCTTAAACTCACTGTGATCTCATTTACTTCCACACTCTCCCTGATCTTTACGAATCAGTTTTCATGACAACCACACTCTCATCATCAAGCTTAATTGTCACGTTATGATGGTTTCTTTCTGTTGACTTTGAATCAATACAGTGGCTGTTGTTCTTCACAGTTTATCTTAGTTGGAAATGTACTGAATAAAGCTACACAACAGTATTGGATCTATTGAAAATTTACAATAAGCTTCTTCAGGTGAGTTATTGATTGATCTATCTATTTATTCGTTTTTAATTTTCTTTCTCTTATTTTCCATGAAAGTTTTAAAAATGATTATTATCTTCCTAATGTATAATACTAACATGACTCTCATTGTTCATAAATAATTTAATTTCTACTAATAAAGTAATTGGAAAATTGTACTTCAAAAGATCCTCCCCCCCTTTAAAACAAAGCTCATCTCTATGACCTCTTTTGTTCTTGTTAATTTTTTTTTCCACATAACTTCTTAGCTTTTCCTGGTGAGTCCATCAACCAACTCTCTCATCCCTTCCTCAGGGAGACAGTATTTCATCTTTACTTTCTTTTTTGCACCTTTAAAATTAGATTTTGCCTTTTTTCACTTATTTACTACCAAATATCAACCAAAAGCATTCCAAGCTCTATCACTCCTTCTCTAACTCTGCATATAAGTCTTTGAAACCAGTGGGCTACTTCTAGACCATATCCTATCAGAACTCTGGATGCTGCTTATGTCTTCCTGGAAAAATTCTATCTTCACTTGCACACTCCTTTTGAAGTTTTAACTTGATATTCCTTTATGAACAACTAAGTCACACTCGGCTGGCAAAATCCAAAACTGAACCTACTTTCTCTTATCCAGGAATTACTCATCTTTTTATTGTTCTTATCTTTCCAAGTGGAGCCAACAGTCATTCAAATATGTAAACTAAAGAGCTTAATATTGGCCTCTCATCTGTCATTCTCTGTAACAGGTTTTGTGGTTCTGCACCAGAACTGTTTCTAAAAAGCAAGTGACTTTTCTTTAATCACAGAGAGACCACAAAAAAATCAGATTATCAATATCTCCCAGTTTTTGATTATTATTGATAATAAATTTCAAATTTTTAGTTTCATAATGCAGGTAAAAACCTAATAATTAATTTTTAAAATTTAATTTCATTTTAATCTTGTGGGATACAAGTCAGGGGAAGACTTTGTTTCAATTATATGGCTATAAAACAACGATGACTAATATATTATTTTACTAGCTAAAACCTCACATTTTTTTTTTACGTCTGTCCCTCAGAAAAGTCACACAAGTATCTCTGTAAAATCACCTGAAAGAAATAATTCTTGTCAATCATATTCCCTTTTGCAGCTACATTATCTATTATAATGACAGAAACATACCACAAAGATAAAATATTCCTAAAAACATAGTCTTTAACCATAAGAAAGGTGATAAATAAAATGCAAATTAAGAACTACATGTCATTATAGGTGCTGCATGTTTATTCTTTTTTTAAAAGAAATGAACAAAGTGGAAAGCTCATAGGAATATAAAAATTACCTTCCATTTGGAGATATTAATAGAACAAATTCAAATACCAAAAAAGTGGCATATTTAGTTTCACACTTCCCTTAGAAGAACAAAATCTCCCAAGAAGTATTTCTTCGTTGCTTCTAAGTGCACCATTAAATCTAAGTACCATAGTTTATATTATATAGTCAAACTTTCTATAACACAGAATGTCTTACATATAGTTTACATCAAATATGTAAAATTCTTCCTATAAAATATGAACAATGTTCAATCAAATAACAGCAGGAGAAAAAAGTTTGTTTAATTATTTGGTAATATATTGTAACATTGCACCATCTACTTTAATTGTCAGAATTATTACCATTTTTTTGTTACTAAGGATTAGAAAATTGTGTTAAAAAACTATAATGTCATGTTATTACTTTTGCAATTGTAAACAGATAGAATTTCTTAAGACATGCAAAGTATATGTCTTTTGGAATTAAACTATTCTTTACACTGTCTGCTATTGTGTGTATCCTGTGCTTATGAAGTCACAGGAGTTTGATTAGTTAAATAATAACATTGCCTTTTGATATTTAGTGCATCATTACTTTACTCAAATATTCCTGACGACGATATTTCAAAGTAAGAAAAACAAGAAAATAGAATTAATAAGAATAGAAACTGAAGTATTTTAGGCAAGAGGACTTATTCATTCTCTTTGGGTTATGTACTTAGAACACAGTTTGGGTGGTGCTGATCAGCAGAGAAATGTAATCAAGCATCAGCTCAAATGCCTGCTCATCTACCTATTCAGTGTGTAGCTTATTAAGTTCTCGAAAGCTCAGTGTTTTGCTTTTTTTCACCTATAAAGTGAGGGAAATAGTAGAAATAACATCATAGGGGTTATATGAATATTAAAATAACAAATGTAAATTAATTATAATTATATAAGTGCTTAAATGTTGACTATTATAAAATATTATATATTTATTATTATATGTACTTTTATATCTGTGTCCTGGAGGAGCCCAGGACTTTGTTGAAATGTAGTATTTTAGAGAACTTAATGACAAACTTAAATAAAAATATTATGAACATTTAAAGTACTATATTTTATTTTAGATGCTCACATTAGTCTTCCATAAGAGAAATCTGGAGATAGAAACACCTGAATTTTCATCTATTGTCCTTCTTTTCCATCTCCAAGTTATCTTTTTCTTTGAAAGATGGAAGCTGGGACATGTAGTAATCTGAGTACGATGGAATCTTTGAACTCTTCTGAGATGCCAGTGATGGAAAATTATGTGGGACTTTAGTATCTAAGGACAGACAAGGACCCAGATAGTGGCATTGAGGTGATGGTGGTAAGGCATGTAGAGTCCAGCAGAGTTGGGTCACAAGAGAAGTGTTGACTTCCGATTTGAAGGTGAGAAATACTACAATGATATCACTAAATGGTGTTATTTCTTTTACTGTACAACAGTTTAAAAGGTTGCTGAAGAGTAGGTCAAGGCTACTCACAGAGGAATATCTTGATATAAGAATGGAGGAGCCCAGCACCTTCTTACATAGTTCTCTTCAAAGAGTAAAATTACGTGGTTTCCTGTCCACCACAGTCCGTGTAGAAGAAACCATGACCACTACCTACTGTGCTGCCTTTGAACTACAGTATAGTGTCTCAAAAAAATAAGCTAATATAAAAGAAAAGAAATTAACTAACTTTCTCAGAGGACCTTGTATCAGAAAGAAAGATCA
Organism: Cephalopachus bancanus; assembly: GCA_027257055.1. Classification (NCBI taxonomy): domain Eukaryota; kingdom Metazoa; phylum Chordata; class Mammalia; order Primates; family Tarsiidae; genus Cephalopachus; species Cephalopachus bancanus. The sequence goes on along the minus strand of JAPVLO010000108.1, from coordinate 13,995,598 downwards.
ATCTGTAAAAACAAATAATATACAGAGCAAAATGAAGTAGTTAGAGAAAATGAGTATGAACATGAATGAAAACACGATAATTGCAACATTAAATGACTCTGGTGTTAAATAACAATTTTCCTATACAGAAAAAAAAAATCAGAGAAAAAACTAGAAGTCTCAGACAGTGAGCAGAATTTGCATTTATTTATTGGAATCTGGAAAACAATAGAAATAGCTTCAAAGAGCACTGAGGAAAAGGGCTACCATACAAGATATGTATGGCCTTCCAAATAGCAGTAATCTATTAGAGCCAATTCATGAGTTATGTCGTGGTTTTTAAAGATAAGCAAAGATTAAGGCAGCACAGTATCCATAAAATGTATGTATGTGCAAAATATACAAGATTATAAAAGAAAAAGGAGATATAAGAAATAGAGGGAATAGAGGAAAATTTTATAGAAAAAAAAAGAAGCAAGTAGCACATGTAACTCTAATGTAGCAAATTTGAAAAACAATAGAAAAAGGAAAGCTTCCTAAAAAAATAGTAATTTGACATCCTCCTTCTATAGCCTCCCAAGTAACTGAGACTACAGCCATGTGCCACCGGGCCTGGATGATTTTTTTATTTTTGGTAGAGAGGTAGTCTCACTGTGTTGCCCAGGCTGAACATTTTTCATCTTTCCTTGGGAAGTTCAGTTGAAAATAAAGGAGCTCACAGAAGTGATTATACTATTACTGTTGAAAAAAAATTAAAACAAGACATCAGAGGAGGATAGGTCAATAGATATTTTTCAACTTTTAAAAAACATTATTTTATGTTCATTATAGCATTTATTTATTTATTTAGAGTCAGAGTCTCACTCTTGTCACCCAGGCTGGAGGGCAGTGACAGGATCACAGCCACCGCAGCCTCAACCTGCTGGACATAGGTGATCTTTCCACCTCAGCCTTCCAAGTCGCCAGAACTTCAGATGCACGCCATCACACTCGGCTAGTTTTTGTGATTTTTTTGTAGAGGCGAGGTCTCACCAAGTTGCCTAGGCTGGTCTCGAAACCCAAGGTTCAGGCAGTCCTCTCGCCTCGGCCTCCCAACATTATAGAATTTTACATCATGAAATAAAATATCCAATATTCTCATTTGTTTTAAAAAATCCACAAACCTTTAAAACCCATGTCTGAAAAAACTTAGTTTAAAACTAGAATTTTAAGTGAACATAATATGTGAACATGGTTACAAATATTTCAAATAAAATCACATTTGGAAATTAGCAACACATCAAAATAATGGTGTATTGTAACTGAGAAAGGTTTATTCTAGAAAGGCAATAAGGTTTTATGTCATTAGCAAATCTAACTTATGTTATCTAAATTTTAAAGAAGATAAGATTCTAGCAATAACTTCTATGAAAAATGATAAGCTACAACAAAAGAAAATAAAGCAAAATAAAAATTTTAAGAAATCTAATTCCTCAAAATGGAAGGGCAAAAAAATCCTAAATATTGAAATAATATAATTATTATTGAATCAACAATTAAGCATACTTTGGCAATCAGCACTGAAAATGAATGTGGAAATAAATAGTTGCCTTACAATAATAATTAAAAACTAAAAAAATTCACATTAAACCAAAACAAAAGTTTCAAGATCTATATGAAGAAGTCCATAAAATATTACAGAAATACCTAAAATAAGACATAAGCAAATGCAATGATATAGTATGTTTCTGAGTGAGAAAAAAATATCATATTAATGTCAATTATTCAAAATTAATAGTTGTTATAATATTTCAATTCAAATTACAGCTATATTTTCTCTGGAACATCTCTTACAGGTGTGGTTTTGGGAGTCAAATTGCCTGAGTCCAATCACTATATTCTACAAATATGTAATTTGGTGTATTATATATATATACAAATACACACACACACACAAACACACATACATATTATATATATTTTAGTTTATATATATTGGTGTTCATATTTACAGATATGTATATTTTTATATAAATATGTATATTTAAAAATAAATATGATACATATTCTATGATATTGTGATTTTAGCTATTTTTTTTTCCTGCCTTTTAACTAACCTACTACTTTAGCAGTATTTTTATTGTGTCATGAGAGCATAGGTTTTGTGTTGCTACCCTACTATGGAATCCCAACAGTCTTGCTAATCTTACTTGGACATTTAACCAAGTCTGCATAAACTATATGTTCATATCAGGAATTGTGGCACCATAAAGTCGGCAAGGATGATGCAGGAGTTCACCGACATGGTTTCCCAGCCAATTGTTTCTGTGACGTGTCTTTGGATCTGCTTCTAACTGCTGAACCAGATAAAACTGATTAGCTTTTAACTTCAGGTTTCTCTCAGATTTTCACTCATTTTGTGGAAAAATAAATGGAAATCTTTTTAAGTTATTTTCTTCTTAAGCTAGCTGGAGTACATTGAATCTAACTTGCAGTAGGATATTTTGACTAACAACGGTATTTATTTGTTCATTTATTCATCTGTCTATTCATTTTCAAGAGCTTCAGTCCTGTACCAAGCACTGTATTATGTATTTGACATCTCCTCAATGTAATCATGTATAATATTAATTAATTTGATTTTACCTCTATTTCCTTTCTTATTTATTTAATTCAGAGTTGTAGGGTACATGTGAGGATTTTATGCATAAGTACATTGTGTGAATGCAAGGTTTGGATTCTGTGCTGCTTCTTTGGCAGGTTCTCAGTTTATGAATATGTCTCTAAAAATCTTGAGAACTATTTCTGATAATGTTACAAGAAATGGTGTATTTTCTAGGTGCTTGGCATTTCTGTGATTGCATCTGATTTTGTTTGCTAATTTTACAATAATTATTTTTAAAGCCCACTTTTCATTCGTTATGTGAACTTCTGACTTTCTTCTTTGAAATATTTAATGAAAGCGAGAGAAAACACATTTTTTATGAAGGAGATTTACTCCTTCCGTGGTGCATATTTTTGAGGCAAAACACACTTGTGTTGAAAGCTAATGGTTACTGAAAGTCAATTAAAGACAAAACATATAATCAAGATTTCTTGGCAATAGTGAAAAACACCAAATGGCTTCATTGCTACATGTCACTTACTTTATGGCTGTTTACAGGAATCTTTTCTGCTATCAATGGCCACTTAATTTAGAAGGCGTATGCCATGGAAATAGAGTGTAACAGAGGAGGACTTCAATATCAGGCACTAAAAAGTCCTCTTCTAGTTCTAAATTTTATTTGAAAACAAAACACTTTTTCATTTGCTACTTAGGTTCAATTGTCTCTGATTAGTACACCGTTTAAGAATTGACCTAAATAGTTTAAAATATAACCTAAATTGCTCAAGTTGAAAGGACAGTGTCAAAATTCACACTTCTTAGCATTCTCAATTATAAACTTACATATTACCTTACTGTAACATTCAGTTGACCTTACTGAATACTGCTTTTCTAGCACCATTTTCACTGGGCATCTTCTTTTCCTGGACATTTTTGGACAACAGGCCAGGCATGTGTCCAACCTGAATCTCATATTATCCATTAAACAATAGAGTCTCCCCATGGCTCTACCTGTAGATCACTCTTGAGGCAGCACAATTCCAGAGAGCATTGTTTTTACTGAATTGAGATGTATGTTCAGGTTCTGCAAATCTAGGTCTTGGAAGCTTCTGCTGAAAGTAATATTTCTATAGGATTTATCGCCAATACTTTGGACTTGGTGGTGATTAAATATCATCAAATCTTCTTCACTTCTCTCTCTGTATTATACCTTTATTTGCCAAAACCAAAATTAAATAGCTTCCTGCAAACCAACCTTTCCTGATACTACTTTACCAAAATGCTAAATGTACCCAAGAATAAAATCCTAGGAGGGACACAGTCTCAGAATCCTGCTGCACTTATAGTAACTCTGCAGGGCACTGTTGTCATTGCCATTGTGTAGTGAAGCAGAGAGGTACAGTGAGTTATCCAAGGCTGCAGGGCTCATGTGTGTTGAGTGTGTGTTCCAAACATAACTGTATCTTGCACAAAGGTTGATCTCTACATATTCCTGTACCCTTTCTAACTAGATTTTTTTTTTTTTTTTACAGGTAAGTTGGGTCTTAGGAACTCCATTTAGACGATGGGTATATGCTTAGGGTAGGGAGAAATGACTACAATTCAATGTAGAGAAAATAAAAAGGTCATTTTCATCTATTTCAAGAGGAAAATATAATTTATTTCTTCTTTCAAAAAATGTGTTATTGCAAACTAAAAGTGCAAACAGTGACTATGGATATATTCTCACTATTCTAGTTTCCCTACAGGCAACAGAGTCTCAGAAAAGAAAGAAATTAGAGAAAGCATTTAGTTGGAAGTGGCGAAGAGAGATGTGTGCTGAAATTGTGTTTGTATAACAAGTCCACTTTCTTTATGCTTTTGTGAGATTATATTTTTCACTCAGTTGCTCAAAAGCAAATTAATCATATTTGGTTTTGAATCAGATTCTCAATTTCTTGGTTATTTTTAATCTACTGCATATTGTTATTAGGTTTTTAAAAGTTTTGTTTTTTTTTTTTTAGTTGGAGTCACACTCTGTCGCCCAGACTGGAGTGCAGTGGCCGCTCCCAGCCACCGCAGCCTCACCTGCTGGGCTCCGACGATCCTTCCGTCTCAGCCTTCTGAGTAGCCGGAATTACAGGCATGCGCTACCACGCCCGGCTGATTTTTTTATTTATTGCAGAGATGAGGTCTCGCTGCCCAGGCGGGTCTCGAACCCGCGGGCTCAGGCAATCCACTCACCTCAGCCTCCCAAAGGCGCGGGATTACAGGCTGAGCCACCGAGCCCGGCTTATTAGGTTTTTAAAAAGTAATTAATAAAGCCATGTATTATAATTACATCTTAATCAATTATTCCAGCAAAATTGTCATCCCAAATATGATTCTTATAGGCTTTCTCTACAAATTTTTTCCTTGGTTCCCACGACAGCCTCGACTTGCTGGGCTCCGGCGATCCTTCCGCCTCAGCCTTCCAAGTAGCTGGAACTACAGGCACGTGCTACCACGCTCGCTAATTTTTTTGATTTATTGTAGAGATGAGGTCTCGCCAAGTTGCCCGGGTGGGTCTCAAAACCATGGGCTCTGGCAATTCACTCACCTCAGCATCCCAAAACGTGGGATTACAGGTTGAGCCACCGAGCCTGGCCAAAAAAGGCTAATTTTGTCAGTATGTTTCACTTATGGCTAATCTTATTAAGTTGATTTTTAATATCATCTAAAATCTTTCTAAAATTTAATGTAGTTTCTAATTGTAATACATTTCAAAATTTTCCCATAATAAAGCAGTTTGCATATATATTTTTAAATTTGGAGAGGTCTAATTGGCCAAGATAAGGATTGTGCGAGGCTAAAGTTCATCATACATCCACCTAAGCCACCCTTGAGGACAATACTACCTTCCCAAGGCTTAGCTAGTATTAATATAGTTCCATCACTACGCATAATGCAGCTATGGAATTTGTCCTCTTAAACTTTTGACCTTCACTTAAAAAATAGACTTTTAATCTCATCCTCTCTTTTACCAAATGGGCAATAAAGTTGATTGGAGGAAACTTATCTTAGTATGAATTTTATTGCTTATAATAAACTGAAACCATGATTTTAATATCTTGGCATTCTGCCTGTGGAAAAAGAAAACAGTCAAGAGCTTAGATTTCTGATTTTTATCTTTGCTTAGATACTTTGATTTTCTTTGGAGCAAATAATTAAGGCTGTTTTATGATTTAAAGTGACCACATATTAGGGCAAAAGGTTTGGGCATAGCAAAATCCCACTTGTGGACTGTTATGTTTGAAATAGTGTTTTCACAATATTGAATTAGTTGCCTACATTTTTAATGTGGAGAAACCACATTAAAACGGGAAATTCTAGCTTTACCTGAAACCCTATTAAAAGTACTGCAAGATCTGGGCTGGTTGCCTGATGGAATCAATTGGCTTGAACTGAATAGTAGTTGGCCCCTTTAGAAGGGCTGGTGCCCCTTAGCTCACCACTCATTTAACTCAGTATAGTCCTCCACTTGTGTTACTTGCTTGGCCCCTGTTGAATTGGCATTTTTAATCCATGAAGCACAGAATATTAATGAAATGCCTCTAGACCTGGACTGCCTGAATCTTAGACCTGAGATTTTTGTAGTTTTCATGTTGCAACGCTGGAAATTCACTTAACCTATTTGATTCTTGGTATTACTCACCTGAAAAATGACAATAAGTTTAAATTCTATTGTTGAGGAAAGACAAATACTGCCTTGTGCCTTTAAGAGGGAAAAAAATCAACTGTTTTTATGCACGTATGCTTTTAGTACTTGACATGTACTTTTTGAACTACAATAATCAAGTAATGTTGTGTATAAGATATCCATGTAACACAACTTCACTTGTACCCCTGAACTTAAAAAAAAAAATACCCAAACTTAAAGTGTAAGAGTTTGGTTTTTGTTCTTCCATTGCTCCTATCCGCAAAGTATGTTGTAAACAAACCTCAACTAGATATGTATTTAGATAATAACTGATGGGTTGGTGACCACTGCCTATACAGACATTTGATAGAGAAGATGATGGTAAGGAAACTAATTGTAGTGCATTTTCTTTTACTTTTATATTTTAATTTTTCATGTTCTCACACACTTTTTGGTGAACCACAGAGGAAAAAAAATTAGCAGAATAGCTAAAAGAACCAAAATAAAGGACTCTAGATCACAAATGTATGACTTGGCCTCATACAATTTTCACAGAGACCTTGGTTTTTTGGACTCCACGGTTCTTGTCCCCGTTAGATGCAAGGTGAACTGAGGTTACAGAGTAGATGCTGCATTAAAATATTTGCCAATATTATTTGGCTGATTTCTCACTGAATGTAGGTAGGCATCAACTCTTAATTCTTCCCACCACAGCAGATGTTCCAGTTTTTTCTCCTTAGGGCCCTCAGATAATTGCACATAGCTCTTGAATAGTCCTATTTTCTCTGTGTGTTATGGCTCAATTTACTTTTTAAACAGACTCATATCATTATTGCCAAGAAGATGTGTTATACTGTAGTAATATAGTAATGAAATTCCCCTGACGAAAACAGACATAAAAGGGAGAAGTAAGCCACACAAATTTTCTTGTTAATTGCTATTAAATGATTATAGGTTCACCCCACTGCTTTCTGACACTCTTATTAAACAATGTAACATTATTATCAAGGATGTTCATAAAGATTAAACTTTCCCCAGCAATGACTCACAGTGCTCCCTTACACAATTAAAAATCTCAAAGATTCATCTAGATTTTTCTTGCTGGCTGAGTTATGGAAATTCTATCATTCTCTAGAGATAACGCTACAGAAGGAAATCATGTACAATACATATAAAGATATATTAAAATTACATGGCAGAACAAAAGGTGAACTTGGTAAGTAAATGTGACATTTAAAAGTCCTTGTTATTATGGCTTTTAAAAACTCAATTATTTATGAAGATTCATTTCCAGTTCTCAGAGGAATAATGCCCCAGTTATTATTATGCTAGTCAAAGAAACTCTAGGGGTGCAACATGAACTGATTTCTTTTTAAAACTGCTTCTGTCATATTTTTTAGTGCTGGTATAGAAAATATTTTATAAAGTTTTAAAAATATGAACATCAAAAGCATTTGGATTTTTGCTCTCTGAGGAAAGTGTCAATTAAGAATATTTTTTGTGATATGTGGGCAGACCAAGGAAAGAGTTCATGAGGTAAGTAGATTCAGAATCACAGCACTTTTTCTAGATAAATTCAGTCAATTCTTATAGAGAAAGACCAGGTATTGATTATCCATATTACCTGAATTCATTCATAAGAAAATTTATCAAATCAAAGTATTTTTTTCTTCCTTATATGTAGCTGTTTTGTTTTGCTGAGACTTTAATTCACATCCAGGAAATGGATTTTAAATACCTATATACTCATTTTTAAAAATTAATTGGTTTATAATAATTGTACATATTTATGGTGTACAGTATGATGCTATATACACATATCCAATGTTACTAATACAATTAGTGTTATTAGCATATTCATCATCTTAGACATTTATCGTTCTTTGTGATGAAAACATTCAAAATTCTTTCTTTTAACTATTTTGAAATATGAAATGCAATACATTAGTATCATTAATTAGAGTCATCCTCTTGTGCAATGGAACACTAGACTGTGTTCCTCCTATCCAACTGTATCCTTCTACCACTTGGTCAACCTCCCTTCATGCCCCTGCCACACTTCCTAGCCTCTGGTAACCACTATTCTACTCTCTTTTATGAGATCAACTTCTTGTAGATTTCACATATGGATAAGATCTTGCAGTATTTGTATTTCTTTGCCTGGCTTATTTAATTTATACACAGTCCTCTAGGCCAGCGGTCCCCAACCCTTTTGGTATTCGGCACGGGTTTCATGGAAGACAATTTTCTCCCCCACCCACAGGTGGGGACAAGGGGGAAGAATTACAGTAAAACCTCACTGCTAACATTAATCTGTACATGCAGCTGCTTACCAGCACTAGCATCACTGTCTCAGCTCCACCTCAGTTCATCAGGTATTAGATTCTCATAAGGAACACACAAACTAGATCCGTCAGTGCACAGTTCACAATAGGGTTCATGCTCCTATGAGAATCTAATGTCTCTGCTGATCTGACAGAATATGGAGCTCTGCTAGACCACCACTTACCTCTTGTGGTGCTACCTAGTTCCTAATAGGTCACAGACCCATGTTGGTCCGCAGCAGGGGCTTGGGAACTCCTGCCCCAGGTTTCTCTATACTGCTGCAGATGACAGGACTTTATTCTTTTTTATGGCAGAATAGAATTCTGTTGTGTGAATATGATACAAATTCTTTATCCGTTCATCCCTTGATGGACACTAATGTTGATTGCATTTCTTGGCTATTGTTAATAGTGCTGCAATAACCATGAGAGTACAGATTTATCCCCAACAGACTGGTATCTCTTGGATGTATACCTATCACTGGAATTCTTGGTTCATATGTTACCTTTATTTTAAAAATTTGCACAAACTCCCATACTGTTTTTCATAGTGACTGTACTAATTTACATTCCCACCTACAGTGTTTAAGAGTGACCCCTTCTCCTTATCCTCACCAGCATTTGTTATTTTAAAAATCTTTTTGATAGTAGCTATTCTAACTTAGATGAGATAATATGTGTTTTGATTTACATTTCCCTGAGGATTAGAAAAGTTGAGCATTTTTTATAAATCTTTGGTCATTTGTATTCCCTCCTTTGAGAAATGTCTATTCAGAACTTTTGCTCATTTTTATAGCAAAAATATTTAATAGTTTGATATTGAGTTGTTAGAGTTACCATCATCCCTTTGTATCCATGAGGGATTGGGTCTAAAACTACTCATGGATATCAAAATCTGTGGATGCTCAAATATCTGATATAAAATGATGTAGTATTTGCATATAAACTATGCACACTCTCTTGAGTACTTGAAATCAAATCTATATTACTGATAGTACCTAATACAATGTAAATGCTATGTAAATAGGTGTTATTTAGGGAGTAAATAAAGCCTGTACATGTTCAGTATACTTCTTTTTATTATTTTTGAAATGTGTTTGGTTGAATTTTCAGAGGAAAAATCCATGGATACAGAAAGTTATCTGTATATTCTGGATATTAACTACAGACTGACAGATGCAGAGCTTGCAAATATTTTCTCCTATTCTGCAGGTTGTTTATTCTAGGAATTGTTGTCTTTGTTGTGCAAGATTTTTTATTTGATGCAATTTCATTTATTTCTTTTTGATTTTGTCACCTATGCCTTTGAGGTCTTATCCATAAAATTCTTGTTCACATTTGTGTCAAAGAGTGTGTATTTCTTATGTTTTCTTCTAGTAGTTTCACAGTCTCAAGTCTTACATTTAATTGTTTTATCCACTCTGGGTTGATTTTTATAAGCAATGAGAGAGAGAAGTTTTATTCTTCTGCATGTGACTATCCAGTTTCTCCAGCATCATTTATTGAAGAGACTGTCTGTTTTTCTGCTGTATGTTCTTGGTTTGTCAAAGATCAGTTGGGATTAAGTACATTGATTTATTTCTGAATTCTCTGTTTTGTTCCATTAGTTAATGTGTCTGTTTTTATGCCAGTACCATGCTGTGTTGGTTACTATTGCTTTGTATTATATTTTTAAATGTAGTGTGATGCCTCCATCTTTGTTCATTTTCCTCAAGATGGCTTTGACTATTCAAAATCTTTTGTGGTTCCAACCAAATTTTGGAGTTGTTCTTTCATGTTCACATTCTGTGAAGAATGCCATTGGTATTTTGGATGGGCATTGCACTGAATCTGTAACTTGCTTTGGGTAGTATGAACATTTAATAATGTTAATTCTTCTGATCTATTAATATGGAATTTCTTTTTATTTATGCATGCCTTCTTCAATTTCTTTCATCAATGTTTGTGATTTTCATTGTAGGGACCTTTCTCCTCCTTGATAAACTTTATTTTTACATGTTTTATTGTTTTGGTAGCTATTGTGAATGGAATTGCTTTCTTGATTTCATTTTCAGATAGTTCACCGTGTACAGATTTGCTACTAATTTTCTACGTTATTTTTGTATCTTGCAACTTTACGAATTTTTAAATTAGCTCTAGCAATTTTTTGGTAGAGTCTTTATGGTTGTCTATACATAAAATCATGTCATCTGCAAAGAGGTACAGTTTGACTTCCTTTTTTCCAATTTGATTATTTATTTCTCTTGCCTAATTGCTCTGGATATGACTTCCAATACTAAGTTAAGTAAAAGTAGTAAAAATGGGCATCCTTTTCTTGTGCCAGATTTTAGAGAAAAAGCTTTCAACTGATATCTATTTAGAATGACATTAGCCACAGGTTAGCAATATATGGCCTTTATTATGTTAATTGTGTTATTTGTTTCTTCTATACTTAATTTGTTGAGAGTTTTTGTTATGAAGAGAGAGGTTTTTAAAAGTTATTATTTATTTTTTTGAGTTTGCATCTCAATGCCTAGGTTGAATTACAGTGGCACAATCACAGGTCACCAGTCTCAAAATCCTGGGCTCAGGAGATCCATCCTTCTGTCTCATCTTCCCAAGTAGCTTGGACTAGAGATGTATGCTACCACACCTGGCTATTATTTCTTGTTTATTTGTTTGTTTATTTATTGGAAAGGGCAAGGTCTTGCAATGCTCCCTTGGCTGATCTCAAACTCCTGGGTTCAAGCTACCTTCCCACCTCAGCATCCAAAACTGCTTGGTTAAAGGTGTGAGCCACTGTGCATGACTGATGAATTTTGTCTAGCCTTACTCATAAAACAGACTCAGAGGAAGCTCCGTTTCAGTTTTAGAATTTCTACTATTCTTATTTAATTTGGAAGGCACTGATGTATTTAACTTACATATGTAAAAAATAAGGTACAGAGAAGTGAATAATTTACTGAAGTGATAGATATAATGCAATAAACAGCAGAATCAGATTTGGAAGTCAGGCTTCACTCAAAAACTGTAGTGCATTACCTTGGAATTTTTGTTGTAGAATAATTATAGTCTGTGTTATATATAGTTGTTTTTGAATGATAATCTTTACATAACTTGAAATAATTGTGTATTCATTATTTATGTTTTGAGTAAAAAAAAAACAAAACAAAAAAACAAGCCCAAGTCACTTATTCTAGTTATCTTATAAGACAAAATAAAACATGAATTTTCCATGCTGTGTTAACAAAGCTCATATTGTAATTATTCCATAGAAACATTACTAATATTAGAGATAGATGTTTTACCATTTTAAGATAACTAAATACCAAAAGACATTTTTAAATGTATGCATATGCCAGTAACAAGAAACAATAAATGCAACAGCCAGATTCAGACTGTGCTCAAATCTTCATTCAAAAAGAAACTTGTAAACGTTTTATTTTTAACCTCACTGGATGACTGTAAATAATTTTATAGAAATTTTCCTTGAAAATTTCAAGACAAATTGTACAGTATTTATAGTACCTATTTGCAATTTATTTTTAAAATGCTTAAGCTGGGCTCAGTGGCTAAGTCTGTAATCCCAGAACTGTGGAAGACTGAGGCGAGTGGATTGCCTGAGCCCACAAGTTCGAGACCAGCCCGGGCAACTTGGCAAGACCTCATCTCTACAATAAATTAAAAATTAGCTGGACCTGGTAGCATGCACCTATAGTTCTGGATACTTGGAAGGCTGAGGCAGAAGGATCACTGGAGCCCAGAAGGTTGGCGCTGGGGTGGCCATGACACTCCAGCCTGGGCAACAGAGTGAGACTCCAACTCAAAAAAAATTGTCTATAACATTTTTATCACAAACATGTGAGGTACAATTCTGTATTAGGTATATAAGTGATCATTATACAGGTAAAGTTTGCCCCCCCGACAATGTCATGCTACTGCCAATCCCTTTCTTATAGTATTATGATTAATGTTCAGGGTCCACTTATGAGTGAGAACATATGACACTCAATTCTTTGTTTCTGTGACAGATCACAAAGTATTATAGACTCTAAATTCATCCAAGTTGCTATGAAGTCCCTATTTTGTCCTTCATGTCTGCATAATACTCCATCATGTATAAGTACCACTTTTTTTTATCCAATTTAGTTTCATTGGGCAGCAGGGTTGGTTCCGTGTTTTTGCTATTGTGAGTAATGCTGTGATAAACATGCATATGTATCTTTCTATAGAATGATTATAGTTCCTCTGGGTATATTACCAGAAGGGGGATTGCTGGATCACATGGAAGGTTAATTTTTAGCTCTTTTAGCTATTGCCACACTGTTTTCCACAGAGGTACTAATTTACACTCCCACCAACAGTGTGGAAGAATTCTCTTCTACATATCCTTGCCAGAATCTGTTATTTTTTGAGTTATTGATGATGGCCATCCTGACTAGAGTTAGATGGTATCTCAGTGTGGCATTGATTTGCATCTCCTTGATGATTAGTAGGCTGAGCATTTTTTCATGTATCTGTTGCCTGGTTGTATATCTTCTTTGGCAAAGTATCTATTTATATCTTTTGTACACTTTTTAATAGGATTTTTTTTTCTTTTGACACATTTGAGTTCCTTGTAGATCCTGTATATTAAGCCTTTGTCAGATATACAGTTGGCAAATATTTTTTCCCATTCTATGGGCTGCCTAAATTCTCTTGTTGATTTCTTTTGCTTTGCAGAAGCTTTTCAGTTTGATGATGTCCCACTTGTCTATCTTATCTCTTATGGCAAGGACATCTGGGGTTTTGATAAGGAATTAGTTATGAATTCCAGTTTCCATGAGGGTGTCTCCTGTATTTTCTAAGATTCTTTTAGTCTGAGGTTTACATTTAGGACTTTGATCCATTTAGAGTTGATTTTTGTGTATGGTGATAGGTAGGGGTCCTGTATCAATCTTCTGCATGTGGTGAACCAGTTTTCCCAGCATCATTTACTGAATAGGTTTTTCTCTACCCAGTGGTTGTTGGTGGGGACTTTGTCAAAGATGAGTTAGTTGAGTAATTGCGGTTTTGCTTCTGGAATCTCTATCCTCTCTGTTAATTGGTCTATATCCCTGTTCTTTTATTTTTTTTTTTTTTTGAGTTGGAGTCTCACTTGGTCACCCATACTGGAGTGCAGTGGCCGCTCCCGGCCACCTCAGCCTCGACCTGCTGGGGTCCGGCGATCCTTCCGCCTCAGCCTTCCGAGTAGCCGGAATTACAGGCATGCGCTACCACGCCCGGTTGATTTTTTGATTTATTGTAGAGATGAGGTCTCACTGCCCAGGCGGGTCTCGAACCCACGGGCTCAGGCAATCCACTCACCTCAGCCTCCCAAAGGCACGGGATTACAGGCTGAGCCACCGAGCCCGGCTTTATCCCTGTTCTTGTACCAATACCTGACTGTTTTGATTGCTGTAGCCTTATAATGAAGTTTAAAGTCTGGAAGTATGATACCTTCCACTTTGTTTCTTTTCCTGAGGATTGTTTTGCCTATTTTTGGTCATTTACACTGCCATATAAATTTCTGTATTGCCATTTCAGGAATGAGAAGAATTATGCTGGTAATTTAATGGATATTGCATTGAATCAATAGATTGCCTTTGGTAGGATGGACATCATAATAATGTTGATTCTTCCAATCCATGAACATGGAATATTTTTCCATTTGTTTATGTCTTCTTGGATTTTCTTTAGCAGTATTTTGTAGTTTTCTTTGTAAAAGTCTTTCACTTTTCTGGTTAGGAAGATACTAAAGTCCTTCTTCCTTCCATCCTTCCTTCCTTCCTTCCTTCCTTCCTTCCTTCCTTCCTTCCTTCCTTCCTTTCTTTCTTTCTTTCACAGCTATTGTGAATGGGATTATGCTTTTTAGTTGGTTCTCTGCCTGTTTGTTGTTGGTGCATAAGTATATGTCTATCTTTTGGATATTTATTTTATACCCTAAGTCTTTGGCAAAGTCCTTTATCAGCGTAAGGAGGTTTTTGACCGATTCTCTTGGTTTTTCAAGGTGTGGGATCATATCATCAGCAATGAGGAATAACAACTTCCTCTTTTCCTATTTGGATATTCCTGATTTTCTTCTCTTGTCTGATTACTCTAGCTAGGACTTTTAACACTGTATTGAACAGGTGGGTTGAGAGTAGGCAGCTTTGTCTTATTCCAGTTTTCAGGGGAAATGCTTCCAGTTTCTATGCATTTAGCAATATGTTAGCTTTAGGTTTAATGTAGATGGTTCTTACTCTTTTGAGGTATGTTCCCTCTGTGCCTAGGTGTTGAAGATTTTTTTTATCTTGAAGGAATGTTTTTCCGTATCTAGTGATATAATAATGTGGTTCTTGTTTTGATATCTGTTGATGTATTCAATTACATTTATGATCTTGTGGATGTTGAACCAGCCCTGCATCTTGGGAATCAAGTCAACTTGGTCATGGTTTTGGTGGATGATTTTTGAGATGCGTTGTTGGATCCAATTTTCCAGAATCTTGTTGAAAATTTTTGTATCTATGTTTGTCATGAATATCGACCTGTATTTCTCTTTCTTTGTTGTATCTTTACTAGGTTTGGGTATCAGTATGATGTTAACTTCATAAAATGATTTGAGGAGAGTTTCATCTTTCTTGATTTCCTGGAATACTTTCAAGAGAATTTGTATTAGATCTTTGTATGTTTTGTAGAATTCTGCTGGAAAGCCATCTGGTCCATGGTTGTTTTTGTAGTAGTTTTCTTATGATAGAGTCAGTTTCCTGGGTTGTTATTGGTCTATTTAGGGTCCGAATTTCTTCTTGTTTTAACCTTGTTTGATGTCAGAAAGTCCTCCATTTCATTTAGGTTTTGAGTTTGTATATGGTTATGCATAGTAATCTCTGATAAGTTTTTGTATTTCTTCAGGATCAGTTGTAAATTGATCTTTTATGTTTCTGGTTTTTTTTTTTTTTTTAGTTGGAATCTCACTCTGCTGCCCAGACTGGAGTGCAGTGGCACACTCCTGGTCACCACAGCCTCGACATGCTGGGCTCTGGCGATCCTTCTGCCTCAGCCTTCCAAGTAGCTGGAACTACAGGTGCGCGCTACCACGCCCGGCTAATTTTTTGATTTATTGTAGAGATGAGGTCTCGCCAAGTTGCCAAGGCAGGTCTCGAACCCACGGGCTCAGGCAATCCACTCACCTCAGCCTCCCAAACTGCAGGATTACAGGCTGAGCCACCGAGCTTGGCTTTTGTTTGTTTTTATTTGTGCTTTTTTTCTCTCTTTTTCTTGGTCTATCTGGTTAGGGGTTCATACATCTTGTTTATCCTTTCAAACAACCAGCTATTTGTTTTGTTGATTTTTTTCTATGATATTTATGTATTCTATGTCTTATATTTGGGCTTTTATTTTGCTGATCTGGACTCCTTTGCTGAAGTTAGGGTTTTGGAGGTCTTATCTTTCCAACTCCTTTAGGTGATTTAGTTGGTTGTTAACTTGTGATCTGTTTTCCTGATGTGTGTTCATAGTGATATAAATACTCTTCTTAGTACTGTTTTCATGACATCTTGGAGGTTTTGGTAAGAACTTTGTTTTCATTTTTTTCCCTAGAATCTTTAAATATCTGTTTTGATTCCTGTGTTGACTAGGAGCTGTTCACCATCATGCGCCAATGTGTTTATGGGTTTGGGAGAATTTTGTTGGTGTTGATATTTATTTTTATTCTACTGTGGTCTGAGAAGGTGCTTGGCAATATTTCAGTCTTATGACATTTGTTTATGCTTGATTTATGGTCAAGGGTGTTGTTTATCTTGGAGTGTATTCCATGTGGTGTGAATAAAAAATATATTCCGTGGTTATTGGTGGAGTGTTCTGTAGGTATCCATCAAGTCCATTGGGCCAAGTTACAAGTTGAGGTTCTAGATCTCCTTGTAGATTTTTTGCTTTGATGATCTATCTAGGGTTGTTAGTCAGGTATTTAAGTCCCCAGCTATGATAGTGTTAGAGTCATTGCCATTATTTTTTTTAAGTTCATTAGTAGCTGCCTTAGAAAAGCTGGTGCTCCTGTGTTGGATCCATATATGTTCAGGATGGATTTTCTTGTTGATGTATTGAACTTTTTATTATATAGTATCTTTCTGTATCTTTTTAAATTTTTGTTAGCTTAGAGGTTGTTTTGTCTGATATTAAGATCACGATTCCTACCATCTTGTGTGTTCTGTTCTCCTGAAAATTTGTTTTTCATCTTCTAGCTTTAAGTCTGTGAGTATCCTTTTGGGTCTGTGTGTTTCCTGGAGATAACATATTTTTGAGGTGTTTTTTTAAAATAAAATCCAATTTGCCATTCTGTGTCTTTTCATTGGTGCATTTAGTCTATTCACATTCAGGCTCATTATTGAGATGTGAGAATTTATCCCTGTCATGAGGTTCTTATAAAGTTGTTGTTGTTTGTTTATTGTCCTGTTGATTTTCTTTTGATTCTTGTTTTGATATATGTGTGTGTTTTCAATTTTGCAGTCAAAGTGCATGCTGTGTTGATTCTCGGTTTTCCTGCATTCTTGGGAAGCACATGACCATTCTTTTTTTTAAATTTCTTCTGTGTTTAATACCTTCTTAACTATCTCTTGTAGAGCTGGTCTGAAGTCAGCAAAAACTTTTAGGAATTGAATGTCTGGGAAGGATTTTAATTCTCCCTCACTGAAGCTTAGTTTAGCTGGGTAGGAAATTATTGGTTGGAATGTTTCACTTTTGATAATTCTGAAGATTGGACTCCAGTGTTTTCCAGTCTGTAGTTTTTCTGTAGATAAGTCTGCTGCTATACTAACTGGTCTTTCTCAGTAGGTAATCTGAACTTTGTCTCTCATTGACTTTAAGACGTTTTCTTTTACACTTTGTGTATGCAAATTACGATGTGTCCAGTAGTTAGTCATCTCATTTGATACCTTGCAGGGGTTCTCTGAATCCCTTGTGCTTGGATGGTCACATATCTGATGAGATATAGGAAATTTACTTGGAAAATCTTGCAGAATGTTTGTTCCATGGTGCTCTCATTCTTTTTTTCTGCTTCAGAGATGCAAATTAGGCATAAATTTGATCTCTTAATATAATAAAAAATCTCCTGAAAGCTTTGTTCCATATTTTAAAGTTATTTTCTATGTTTTTAACAGGCTGTGTTTGTTCCATATTTTTGTATTCAAGCTCTGAGATTCTTTCTTCTGCTTAATTTTGCTTTCTGTACATGTCAGTTTGTTATTTATTTTATTTACTGTATACTTTATTGCCATCATCTCAGTTATCAGCTCTTTCATTCTTTCTTCTTGTCTTTCTTCATTTCTATGCATTTTTTCCACAATACCTTGACATTTAGATTTGTGGATTGAGACCAGTCCATCTAGGGGCTCTTCATTGCTTGAGTTCTGACATCCGTATTCCCAGGTGCTATCTTTCTAGGCTTCTGGGGGAGTACCTGTGTTTTTCTGTTGATTCTTCTTCATTTGTGATGGTCTTCCCCCTCCCTTCCCCCCCTTCAATTCCATTGCTCAGTGGAGCTTTCACTTCTGTTTGCTCAACCCCATATTCTTCATTGTAGAGCCTCTGGATTTGTTCAATTTTGAGGCAGGGGTGGGATGCTATGCTTTTTTTAGTTTTGAGATTTGATTAAGGTATAATGGGGGGAGTTATGGTTTATAAACTACTTACTGATTGCATTGTCTGCTGACTGCAGTGTGGGCCCCCTGAAACCCACTTCTCACTACTTTACAATATGTCCATATGGTGAAAGCATATGTATAATCAATAAAACAAAATGAAATAAGAAAAAGGACAAGAACAGATAAAGAAGAGAAAATAAAGGAAGATGAAGAGAAAGTATGAGAAGAAAAACAAACAGGCAAGCAAACTAATGGATAAGCAAACAAAGAAGAAAAAAAATGACAAAACAAAAAATACATATACACTCACTCTCCAAATACCCATATGCAAACAAAACAAAAAGGGAGAGAAAATGGGGCAAATCAAATCAGATGACACATGCAGGAAGATATGTATTAAAAGAGCAGAAGCAGGCAAAAAAAAAAAAAAAGGCTCCCTCTTATGGTCGTTTCTGGATCTTCAAGTTCCTTTCCTTTTTTTCTGATGTGCCTCAAGCACTGCTGCCTTTGGCTCTTACCATGGTAAGGAGCACACTCCCATCTCCAGACCTCCCCCTCAGCTCTCTGTGCAGGCTGATTGGGCTACTCTTAACGTGAGTCAG
This sequence comes from Cephalopachus bancanus, assembly GCA_027257055.1. Classification (NCBI taxonomy): domain Eukaryota; kingdom Metazoa; phylum Chordata; class Mammalia; order Primates; family Tarsiidae; genus Cephalopachus; species Cephalopachus bancanus. The sequence goes on along the minus strand of JAPVLO010000108.1, from coordinate 13,976,837 downwards.
ATGTCCAACAGACTCCTGGAGGAAGAGGATGTGAATCAGATCAACTTGTCTGCTGCTGCTGCTGCTGCTGCTAGGTCTCCCACTCAGATCGCACATTCCTGTGTTTTGTCCAGCTTGGGTATGGAGCGTCGGTCTCTCTGTATTGTGCTCTTTAGGTATTCTTTCTGGACCAATGACGGTCAGCTCAGAGGGCTGTGGAGATTGCCCTTCACTCTTAGAATGGAAGCTACTTAGAGCTGAGTGGGATCAAGTCTCTGCCCAGTCCCAAGACAAAGAAGATGGTTGGCAGTCAGCGTCTTGTAGTGGCAGGGGTTAACTACAGGTTTTCTCCCCATGCTTTCTCCATGGTCCCTGCTACCAGTGCCTGGCCGGCTACCACATGTGGTGGTATGGGCCACATACTAGGTGCCAAGAGGCAGTTGATCTCTTCTGCGTTTTCCTGAGAGAAGTCCTTGGAGTGGTAGATGATCCTGTGTGCATGGATTGCCGATTTCAGAGCAGTGGTAAATTTCAGCTGCCTGCAGGGGAGCTCCGGGTGCTTGATACCATGTCTCCTCACAGTCAGATATTCATTCACCCCGTTGCACACACGTGTGCAGATTCAGTCCTATGTACACTTCGCCTTGCAGAGAATTTCACTCTCCCATGGTCCCATTGCCATCTTGCCCCCTTCCTTTCTGTAAGGAATTTTTTGTGAGATTCTTTTGGGTTTTCAAGGTATAGGATCATATCATCCACAAAGAGGGATAACTTGACTTTGTCTTTTCTTATTTGGATACCCCTGATTTTTTCTCTTGTCTGATTGCTCTAGCTAGGACTTCCAACACTACGCTGAACAGAAGGGGTGATAGTGGGCAACTTTGACTGGTTCTGGTTTTCGGAAAATATGCTTCCAATTTCTGTCCATTTAGCAATATGTTGGCTGTGGGTTTACTGTAGATGACCCTTACTATTTTGAGGTATGTTCCCTCTTTGACTAGGTGTTCAAGTTTTCTTTTTTATTGAGAAGGGCTGCTGAATTTTATCAAAAGTTTTTTCTGCATCTGGTGATATAATCATGTGGTTGTTGTTTTACATCTGTTGATGTACTGAATTACATTTATGGTCTTGCAGACGTTGAACCAAGCCTGCATCCTGCGATGAAGCTTACTTGGTTATGCTGGATGATTTTGGGGATCTATTGTTGGATCCAATTTGCTAAAATTTTGTTGAGAATTTTTGCATCTTTGCCCAGTTTGGTATCAACGTGTGAAAATGGTGTGATTTCAGGAACTCTTCTGCAGCTCAAACATTTTTCTCAGTAACAGAGCATTGCTCCAAAAAGCATGCATGTTTTTTCTTTCTATATTAAAAACAAAATAATTGGTTAAGGATACAAATGCGGGATTCACTCTGTCTTAGGACATGCTTATTGACTCCTTCGTTTTCTTTGTGATTTTACTTTCTGGCACTTCAGCAATTTGGATGTTATATTACATGATTTCCCCAAGTCTCTTACCTCTCCTTTATACTTTCCTGTTTCATTTTCCTTTAAGAGTAACACTCAATTAAACATGCTTACTTACTTAGTTGTTGTTGTTTTTTTTTTTACTGTACCCATTTTGCTATTTAACTTATATGAGATTTTTAATTTAAAAACCTTATTTTTATTTTATGGTATTACTATATTTGCATGTGTATGTATGTTTAAAGGCTTACCAATCTTACAAATTTTTTACTTGTATTTAAACATTTCTCTTCACTGAACCTGCTATTTCTTCATTATGGTGTCTGCTTTCCTCAGTCTTGCTTAGTCAGTCTTGATATTGCTATGTTGGGACTTCTTGCTGAGAACTGAGCTGATCTACATTCACAGCTCTTATGGTCTACATTAACGTGCTTTTTCTCCTCCACTGACTTGATCAACTTAACAGCAAATTCTTGCCCAAGAAGATTAAAACGGTAAATGACTTTATTTTTCATTCCAGGAACTTACTGAATAGTTTTTGTCAAGACCCTTGGAATTACTTGCCCCCAAATTCTCTCCTCACTATTTTCAAAATTCTAGGTCATTTTATTTTGATTCTTGCCTAATCCTAACCAAGTTCCCACATGAAAGTCTTACTTTACCCCAGACTTAAAAATCTCAGTAAATCTCTCTTCCCTCCCTGCTGAGGTAGTGTTCATTCTTAACATGATAATAACCAAACTCAGCTTTGTCTCATCAACAAGTTATTTTGGTGATATTTTAGTGAATCAGCATTCACCATTACCTATGATTAAATAAAATCATTAATTTGAGGAGCAAGAAAAGTGCTGAATGCTTTGTGCTTTTTTCAACAAGAGCAGAGGCAAGTAAACCCTGCTGATCCCTGAGATGTTTCGTCATTGAGAGGTCTCTAGTTCTTCTGGATAATACTGAGGCAGAGTAGCCAGTGGAGCTTAGACATAAATAGATGAGTTTCTAGCAGACAGGTCTAAATTAAAATAGGGGAAGCATCTTTCTTATTGGAACCCAACCTTCACCTGTTCAACCAGGCATATGAAACCTGAACTTCTTGTGGGTTGAAATGTGAAACTACTGGTACAGTAAAGCACAGAAACAATGGGGAGTTACTCAAAACACAGATATAATATTCTTTTTTTATTTATAAAAAATTGTGTGTTTATTCTTTTTTTAAATTTTTTAATTTTTTAATTTTTTTATTATGAAGTTGTGGGGTACAGTTAAGGGTTAGGTACACAATTGCGTTTCATTCAGGCACCCTGTTGATATGGGGTGTTTCCCATTCCCAGACAGATATTTGCTACTGTTAATCCCATCTCCCTCCCCCCACCATAGTTTCCCAGTATGGTCAGTCATTTTCGTATAGTATTGCATTGGATGTTCAAGGTCCATTATATGAGTGAGAACATGTGATACTCGGATCTTTGTTTCTGTGAGAGGTCACTCAGTATTATAGACTCTAGTTCCATCCAGGTTGCTGTGAAATTCATGATTTTGTTCTTTTTTATGGCTGCGTAGTATTCCCTCTTGTATATGTACCACATTTTTTTAATCCAGTCCTCTTCTTAAAAAAAAAAAAAAAAAAAAGCTAGGCCACAACTTTTATTATTTAGAAGGTCCTTGTGACCTTAAAATGTTGAGAGATGTTAATCAAAACTTGTGACCAGATACATGCAGCCCTCTGCTTTTAGCTCATGGTTTGCTTAATCATCATTGCAAATTTATATTTGTAAAATTATACAAAGCTTCTTGTCATAGGCAAGCATGTGTCCTTTCTCTTAAGACACTCATTCTCTCCCTTTGAATGTGTCTTTTTCTTTCTACTAATTTTTTCTTAAATTGTATGTTGAACTCATTCTGAAATTCATTTCTATGGTGAAGGCAAGAACCCATAGAATAACATACCACACACCACCCAGCATCAATACTAGCACATAGAGCTTGCTCTTCTCTCTCCTCCTCAATATCCCATATTGACGGCTTTCCAACTTCAGTCAGACCACATTGTTAAGTTGGCTAATTAGACAGGCACTCATAAATCAGAAAATTAAAAGCTATAATTGATTTATATTTAAATATGTACTAATTATAATTAAGTATAGACTATTAAAAAAGTGCAAATAATTGAATGTCAAATGTGTTTTTGGTTTATAAACAGGGGAATTTAATGAAAGCAGAAAAGTTCCACAAAATAGTTGTTAACAGAAAAAAAAAAGATAATAGAGAGTGATTCTGTCAGAAAGTAAGCCTCAAGGAAGTCTTAACTTTGATTAAGGTGGGCCTAATTTATTTTGACCTCTTCGGGGAAAAATCCACTGGTGACTTTTCATCATAAAACCACTCATACAAACAGCTGTTTCTGTTATGAAAACTCATTCTATATTTGAAATAAATAATTTGGCTTTAAAATGATCTTTGAGGAATCACTGTATTATAGACATTGATTTTCTATAAATAATATATATTTTAAAAATGTGAGGTTTCATTTTGTAATTGGCACTATAAAAAGGAAAACAAAACAACATAAACAATTTTTGTGTTTGCATCTTCCATTTATAAAATCTTGGGTTTGCTATTACTTATTTTATTTATTGATTCACTGACAAATGCTCATTTCCAAAGTTAACGTGGTTTGTGCAACTATTAGCAGGAAGACGTGTGTTTAGTCTTGATTTCCAAATCATCTTTCTTAAAAGAAAAACTTTTGTAAATACTTAAGTTAATGCAGTTAATAGTCTACATATTTATCCTATATACAATTCAATTCAGTCTTGTTAAGTAACAATTGAATCTGATGTCTTCAAAGCTGGAAGATTTGTCTGTTTAGATCTAATTTAGGTCAGAACAACCCAAATCCATAAAATTTCATCATTAGAAACTCATTTATTTAAAAACAGTTTTTGATTTTGAACTTGTACTATTATTGCAACAATTTAATTCATATAATATCATTCGAATACAGTTAGATGCTTTAATGAAAATGAGAATTTCAAAAAATGTTCATCTACCCTCTGTCTTACAAATTTTTCCCAAATAACTGACATCATATTCGATTTTTATTTTATTTTTTATATTAGTAAACATTTTAAATAGACATTTAACCTGATTAAATTAGTAACAGTTACACAATGGCACCTTGAGGCTTAAAATCAGTGATGAAGATAGTAAGCAGTTTACATTTGCATATTTGACTCGAGTTTCTTAAGTAACTTCAAAATATTATGCTGTTTTTTCATTCAGCACATCCTTCTGATGTAATTAGAATAAATATTTGTCCCCACTTTTCTGATGAGTAAACTAAGGTTCATCTTAAAGAGGTAAAATTGCTACCTGGTAGAGGTGGAAGTGACTCTCTGATATTACTCTGCATCTTAATTGTTCAATTATTATGACAAATCCTTACATGAACACAGGAGAAAATAGAAGTACTATTTTTTTTTTACCTTTCGTGTTCTAAAAGTGGAAAGTGTACTACTTTCCTACAGAAAACTCACTGTGCTCTTTCAGTTTGAGAATATGCTTTTCTGTATTTCTGGAGAAAATTAATTTATTTTCAATTTGAAGATAGTCCTTCTTTTTCTCACCCTCTGTCGTTTCGTTAGACAAATATCTAGAATTGTATTCTGTCTGTCTGGTGCAATTATTTTCTTATACTCACTGTAAGATATTCTTGGTATTTTCTTCAGATCTATTGGTAAATAAGTAACTAATAATTAACTAATTAGCTCTACATCATTCTTAATTTAAATGGAAATAGTAATCATTTCTGAAATGTATGCATTTTTAAAATGTTCAGATCTAGTATCTATTTCTTCTTTAGCTCTTTGACTCAATTAATTATATTTATTGTAAAATAAATTCAGGCTTATAAGTGTAGATTTTGGGGAGTGAATTTTCCCTTTTTTTCTGCTACTTGCTTTCAGTGGAAAGTATTTCTGCATTTTGCAGTTTTGTATGTGAACAATTCTTTTTTTCCAATTTATTTTAGCATTGTGGGGCACATGTGAGGATTTACCACATAAGCAAATTGAGTGCAGGTGAGATTTGGGCTTCCAGAGAGACCTCTCCCCCCCAGTATTAGACATGGCTGAATAGTTCATTAAAGGAATTGTCTTCAGAAGGAATCCCATATGTTGCTGGGTTGTAGGGGTACCTATAGGGAGTAGCAGTGCATTCATCTCTGCTGGAGACTGTACTGGGTTGTCCAATGTCAACTTGGCATCAACCATCCCACTTCTTTTGCGGTTTGCTATGCTCTGTTATGGAGATACAGAGAACTTTTTCCCAGAAGATTTCTCCCAGGTTTTAGTTTAGAATAACACAAACTTCTGCAATATTTAGAAGGTATTTTATTCAAGTCTCATGGGCAGATTGATGCATCACATCAAGTGAGAAGCACCCACTTTGCTCTGTTGAGTAGACAAGTGATAAGAGCTCTTAATTATTCAACCCAATTTTTGAGAAACACCTGATTTAGTGCTTAAGATAAAGCCTTTGATGTTTGCGTTTCTTACCTTCCACCTGCAAGAATCTTGTTTTAAATGACAGTTCCTCTAATTGTAGCTCCCCCAGCTCACCTTAGAATTATGTAATCTCAATGCATTTATTAAACATATTATTTTGTTTAAGTGATTTTGTTTCCCTGATGGAATCAAGACTTATACACACCCTATAGGTAGTCTTTCAGTTGAAAAAATTTTATGTTAGTTTTCCAGATAGAGGATTTTTCACTAGAAACTATGGTGTTCAGGTTTAGACCTCTGTTTAGTCATAGCTGACACTCTTTCAACTCATAATCTCTCATATCAATCTGGCTCCTGGGAATAACTGACAATGTGTTTCTCCATTCACAGACAAAATATTTTTAGGGGGGAGGTGAGTTGTCTTGATTTGTGATTATATCTCCAACATCAATTCATGTGCATTGCCCAGCACATTTGATTTTTCGTAGCCCTATATCTGTAGTGACCAGACATTTTTTTTCATCCACCTCATAAAACATCTGAGAATATAAGGGCATTCTGTCCATGACACCAGTACAATTGGAATATACTGGAGCATCCAGAAAAATTAGGTCACTATACACATAAGCCACACAGCTTCCACCTCAATTGCTTATTTGCTGCTAGGGCGTTTGAACATTTCCTTTCTTAATTTCAAGCTTGATTCTTTCTTCAACTCTTGATATATCTATCTGTCTGTCTGTCTATCTGTCTGTCTATCTATCTATCTATCTATCTGTCTATCTATCTATCTCTATCATCTATCTATCTATCACCTATCTGTCATCAATCATCTCTATCTATTATCTCTCTCTCTCTTTCTATTTCTCTATCTGTTAGCTGTGGGTTGATTGTGGTGTATCCGCCCCACCCCAAATTCATATCAAAACCTCATAAACAAAGTAATGGAGTTGGAAGGTATAAACTTTATGAGGTGGTTAGGTCATGAGGGCTCCTCCTTCATGAATGGATTATGAGCCTTATAAAAAGTGCTTGCAGGAATAGTTTCACTGTCTTCAGCTTTTCTGCCGTGTAAGAATGAAATGTTTGTCTACTTTGTGTCTTTTGCCTCCCACAATATGAAGATGCAGCAAGAAAGCCCTCACCAAATGCTGGTGTCTTGATCTTGGGCTTCACGGTATTCAGAACTGAGAGAAATATATTTCTGTACTTCATAAACTACCTGGTGTCAGGTATTTTGTTATTGCAGCACAAAAGACCAAAAAACATTATATATTGTAATTGACATTTATATGTTTTAGTAACAGAAATAATACTCTATATATCTCTATATATGAAGCATGTATAGTAATACTGCAGATCATATGCAGTATGATACATATATATTTTATATTACATTCAGCTTGTGTACCTTTCAGTAGCAGAAACATAGCTCTCTATTTTTTTTAAAGCTTAATGGATGCTTTATTTTTTTAATGTGTATTGTTTTTTCAAGTAATACTGGTAATCAACAAAATCTTCTTCTACAATGACCAACACAACAAAGATTTAAAATAGTTTGTCACATTATTAATATTGAGACTTTATTTTAGTAGAAAATACTAACTTATGATAACCGGTTAACCATAAATTATGCTTTAAACTGGAGGTCCATAAACTTAGGTACTAATTCTTAGTTTTTCATGATTATCATGACCAAGACTAGTTTCTAAACTTCTCAATATTTTCCACATTTGTAAAGTGTGGCTTTATTAGTTGTTAGTACTGAATATCCATTTCACTTTAAGGAATCTAGTCTTTGATTCAAAAAAGTGTAATATTTTTATATGAACTGGAGAATGTGTATTTCAGAAATAGTCTTGAGACCAGAGGACTAATATATGCTCCTATGATTTTGAATAAATGACCTTCTGGGATCTCTTATTTCTTGCAGTATCTTATTTTTTCACTAATGTTCCAAATATTGAATACTTACCTTTGACAGCTCTGTCAATTTGTGAACTTATCAGAAAAGCCTAATTGGGGTTCAAAGACTAGCAAGAATGACAACTCAAAGTCAGCTGAAGCTGTTGTCATTTCGGTTTATCACTGACTCAACAAATAAGGAATACAAAGGATACACCAGATAAGAATGAGTGTGGGTGAAAATAACTCCCTTGTACTTCTGTGAATACTTCATCAAGGAGACAAAGTTTGTTGTTTAATGTATTCCATCTAGATTAAAAACCAAACAAGCCAGAAAAAAGGACTTTATGATTTTTATAACACTCAGCTAATATAGACACCTATCTCTACTGAGAAAAATGTCTTGGCTATGAAAGTTTCATACTTTAATGATGTTTCCTTCTGCTTCATTTGGATTGAAAGTGACCTTGACCACGGCTGATCATGGTCTTTTTGATAGTTAGACACTAGTTTGCAAAGTTATTACCTTATTTTTAGAAAACTGAAGAAAAATTAAACTTTGTTTTTATTTATTTTAAAGATTTGGGGTACATTTCATGATTAGGTAATGAGTGATCATTGTACACGTAAACTTTGCGTCTTCCTATGGTGCCCATTTCACCTGGTTTGAGATCATTTACCCTTATTGATGTTGTGTGCCTCCCCTTTCTCTCCTGGCAGCATCCTGCTACTGTCAATCCCTTTCTTGTAGTATTATAATAAATGCTCAGGGTCCACTTATGAGTGAGAACATGTGGTACTCAGTTCTTTGTTTCTGTGATAGATCCCTGAGCATTATAAACTCTAAATCTATCCAAGTTGCTGCAAAGTCCATAATTTTATCCTTCATTATGATTGCATAGTATTCCATTGTGCATATGTACATTATTAAAATCTAATTCAATTTCAATGAACAGCATGGTTAGTTCCATGTTTTTGCTATTGTGAATAATGCTGCAGTAAATATGCGTGTGCAGGCATCTTTTTTTTAAATAAAAGGACTTGAGTTCCTCCGGGTATATTCCCAGAAGAGGGATTACTGGATTGAACGGAAGGTTGATTTTTAGACCTTTTATGAATTGCCAAAATGTTTTCCACAGAGGTTGTACTAGTTTACAACCCTACCAACAGTGTAGAAGTGTTCCTTTTCCCCTGCATCCTCTCTAACATCTGTTGTTTTTTGTTATTGATGATGGTCATCTTGACTGGGGTTAGGTGGTATCTCAGTAGGGTTTTAATTTGCATTTACTTGATGATTAGTGAGGCTGAACAATTTTTCATGAATTTGTTAGCTGATTGTATGTCTTCTTTTGAGAAGTACCTCCCAAGGCTGAAACAAGAAGAAATTCAGATCCTAAATAGACCAATAACAACCCATAAAATTGACTTCATCATAAGAAAACTACATACAACCCCCCCCCCAAAACACCCTGGCACGGAATAGTTTCTAGCAAAATTATGCAAAACATACAAGGAGGGATACCAATTCTAGGTATTCCAGGCTATCAAGAAAATTGAACCTCTCTCCAAATCATTTTATAAAGCTAGCATCATGCTGATACCCAAATCTAGTAAAGATCTAACAAATAAAGAGAACTACAGGCCAATACCCCTGATGAACAAAGATGCAAAAATTCTCTACAAGATTCCGACAAATTGAATCCAACAATACATATAAAAAATCATCCACCAAGACCAAGTAAGCTTCATTCCTGGAATGCAGGGCTGGTTCAACATCTGCAAAACCATAAACATTATTGAATACATTAACAGGTGTAAAAATAAGAGCCACATGATTTTATCATTAGACATCAAAAAAAACTTTAGATAAAATCCAGCATCCCCTCTTTATTAAAAACTCTTGAACACCAGGCATAGAGGAAGTGTACACAAAATAGTAAGAGTCACCTATGATAAACCCACAGTCAACATATTGCTAAACAGAAATTGGAACTATTTCCCCTGAAAACCAGAACAAAGTAAGTCTGCCCATTCTCATTCCTCCTGTTCAACATACTGTTGGAAGTCTTAACCAGAGTAATCCATCAAAAAGAAGAAATTCAGGGGTATCCAAATATGAAAAGAAGAAGTTAAGTTATTCCACTTTGCTGCTGCTATGATTCTATACCTTGAAAACCCAAAATAATCTATCAGAAACCTCCTTGCACTGATAAAGGACTTAGGAAAAGTCTCAGGATACAAAATAAATGTGCAAATGACAGTTCATTTCTTACACACCAATAACAAACAGAGATCAAAATATAAAGGACAATCGCATGCATGATAGCCACACACACAAAAATAAATATCTCAGCGTCTTCCTAATCAGAGAGGTGAAAGACTTTTACAATGAAAACTACAAAACATAGCTCAAAGAAATCAAAGAAGACATAAATAGATGGTAAATATTCCATGCTCATGGACTGGAAGAATCAACATTGTTAAGATGTCCATCCTACCCAAGTCAACCAACAGATTCAACACAATACCCATTAAATTACCAAAATCTTTCTTCTTAGTTATTGGAAACAACAATAACAAAATTCATATGGAAACTCAACAGACTGGAAATAGCCGAAACCATCATTAGGAAAAGAAACAAAGTTGGAGAAATCACACCTCCAGACCTTAAACTTTACTATAAGGCTAAAATAATCAAAACAGCTTAGTATTTGTACAAGAACAGACATAGACCAATGGAACAGGATAGAGTTTCCAAAGCAAAGCTTCACTTTCTCAATGAACTCGTCTTCAACAAATATCCCATCAACAACTACTGAGGAAAGCAGGACCTATTCAGTAAATGGTGCTGAGAAAACTGGCTGACCACGTGCAGAAGACTGAAAATGGTCTCTACCTATCATCGTATACAAAAAATCAACTCTAAATGGATCAAAGACATAAACATAAACCCTCAACTATAAAATCGTAGGGAATGCAGGAGACACCCTACAGAAACTGGAATGGGCAACTAACTTCTGATTAAATCACAAATGCCCATGCCATAAAAGATAAGCTAGACAAGTAGGACCTTGTCAAACTGAAAAACTTCTGCAAAGCAAAAGAAACTATCAAAAGAGTGGGGAGATAGCCCAGTGAATGGGAAATCGTATCTGTTAACTGCATATTTGGCAAAGACCTATCATCCATGATCTACAAAGAACTCAAATATCCCAAAAGGAAAAAAAACAAACAGTCCTACTAAAATGTGGACAAAAGATATGAACCTAAACTTTAAATTCAAGACTCAGTAATTCAAGACCCTCTGAGTTTTGTTGAGTAAGGACTATATAATATTGTATTTAAATTGAATTGTAATAACTCAATTAATAAATAAATTATCATGTATCACTCATTTATTAAGTATTTTTATAATTATAAATTAGAAATAATTTAATTATAATATTATTTATAATTATAAATTTATAAATAATTTCATTTATTTAATTATAAATAATTATTAATAAAATAAAAATTAACCATGTTGCAGTCTAGGATGAAGTGAGTTAATTCAAAGTAATGACAAGCTGGGCTCGGTGGCTCAGCCTGTAATCCCGCGCCTTTGGGAGGCTGAGGTGAGTGGATTGTCTGAGCCCGCGGGTTCGAGACCCGCCTGGGCAGCGAGACCTCATCTCTACAATAAAAAAAAAAAAAAAAAAAAAAAATCAGCCGGGCGTGTAGCGTGCGCCTGTAGTTCCGGCTACTCGGAAGGCTGAGGCAGAAGGATCGCCGGAGCCCAGCAGGTCGAGGCTGCGGTGGCCGGGAGCGGCCACTGCACTCCAGTCTGGGTGACAGAGTGAGACTCCAACTCAAAAAAAAAAAAAAAAAAAAAAAGTAATGGCAATCTTAATAGTTGTAGGTCCTAATAGTAGTAAATAATAACTATAATATTTATAGTTATATGAAGGTTAGATGTCATAAACCAATAGTTATTGAATTACTGGTTTGATGCTGCTGGGTTCCTAGAATACATACCTAATGGAGAAAGCCCGTACTTCAAAGGACCCGGCTGTCAAAAAATAATTTTGTTTTTTGGGGGGTGTCTCCTCGTATAGCCATAAATAGTTGAGATTTTTCTTTTGAACCAAATTTTCTACACACTGTTTATATACCTTTAATATTTGTTCATTATTTGATGTAAGGATGCTGGACATTTACAAAGATATGTAAGTTTCTTCCTTCTGAAATACTGGCAATTGAAATATAATTATGATTGCTCTAGAAACAAATTGCACAGTAAGATATACCACATGATATAAAATATCCATTTTAGGTAAAAAAAAAATTACCAATGACATTCAAGAACATAAATGCAAATGTCACACCTCTTTTTTTTGTAATTTTTCCTAATCATATTATGTGCTATTATGGTAAAAGTAGGAGGCTGAGTGTAGAATAATATGTACTTTTTTTGAAAACATACTCTTTTCATCAAAGTAGCATTATTGCATGTGGATGAAATTCTTTAAGGTAAATAGTTTCCTAACACAGTGTAGGCCAGATTATCCACAAACTGTGTAAATTACTCTGGGAAACTTACCTAGGTGACTTCCACAAAGGGAGAAAGAAAAATAGAGAGACAGAGACAGAGACGAACTGTGCCAGGGATGAAATTATTTTCCTACCTACAGATTAAAATAAATGATTTTATCTGACAAAATGATCCTGAATTATATAGTTTGTTTCTGTGCTCATCGTTTTAGAAAGTTCACCTGCATGGTCAGACACATTGCTCTTTCTATTATACACACACATACTGCTGCTGACTCCAAATATTCAAACTGACTTTTAGCTTGAAGAATTGTAAATCTGCTGTCTACTGAGAAACCTATAGGAATCTGGAACCAAAGATATTCTGGAAAGAAATATATCATAAGAAGACTTGAATTATAGCAAATAATTTATTTTAAACCCATCTGTTTTAGAGCATAGTTTTAAAATTGAGAATTGTCCAAGACCTGTATTAAGTACTAATTGATATATATGTGAGGCACTACAAAATGTCTACCCTGCTTTTAGATTTTTATATTCCTTGAAAATAAATGAAGCATAAGAATTTTCTCTAAGTACTCATATCCTCCAATAGAACTTTGGAGAACATTCGTGGCTACTGAATATCTTTTGAAGGACATTTCCTTTGAAGAACATATATTTTAGGAAACTATACATGTATAATTTAAAAAACCTTGAACATATTTTTTCTTTAAATGTATTTGTATTTTTTTGTTTGTTTGTTTCTTTCTAACCTTTTCTATCTTTCATCACTCAATTTGGGACCAGTCAGTGATGTTTTTCATTTGTCTTAAGTGTATTTAACAATAAAATAGACAAAAATAATAGAAAATAAATGAAAGCCCCATTTTCAGTTTACAGCTGGGATTTTGCACAGCATGTGATACTAACTGCATCTGTGCAGAAACACTACCATATGGATGGGAGGAGAGCTATTTAATTTAGTTCATATGCATGAAGTAAGTGAAGAGTTGACTATATTTTAAATCTTACCAAACCTAGGCAACAGCAGACCTAGGAACAGAACCCCAAAAGTTTCATAATCAGTCTTATTTTCTTTCTAGTAAACTACATCATTTGTAAGGCTGTTCACTTCTATATTACAAATGATATATCTTCTTACTCTGAAAATGTATATTTAAATGCATCCATTTTTATGAAGATTAAAGAATATATTTTATTTCCATTTTATGTTTAAATTATATCTTTGAATTTCTTTGTCAAAATGTCTCAAATATACTATTTCAGAGAATATAAAAATGTATATAATACTTGAAAATGACACAATCATTTCTGGGAAAAAAATCTATGTGTATTGCATGAATAAGGACACTATTTTAATCTAACTCTAGGTAATATAACACAACTGATGCAGACCGTAGAGGTTAAAGGAAATTTATGATAGTTGATCCTGATAAATGGAACACTGGGGGACATTGATCTCTCAGAGATGAAGGGCAGAGATGATTGAACAAGAGAAAGACAACTTAAGAGTAGAGAACATCGCCGGGCTCGGTGGCTCAGCCTGTAATCCCGCACCTTCGGGAGGCTGAGGTGAGTGGATTGCCTGAGCCCGCGAGTTCGAGACCCGGCTGGGCAGCGAGGCCTCATCTCTACAATAAATCAAAAAATCAGCCGGGCGTGGTAGCGCATGCCTGTAATTCCAGCTACTTGGAAGACTGAGGCGGAAGGATCGCCGGAGCCCAGCAGGTCGAGGCTGCGGTGGCCGGGAGCAGCCACTGCACTCCAGTCTGGGCGACAGAGTGAGGCTCCAACTCAAAAAAAAAAAAAAAAAAAGAGTAGAGAACATGAACCAAAAAGGAAATTTACATTTATTATTTTCAATAATGAAGTCATTAAAAAGATTCTCTTTATCAGTAAACTGTTAATACAGTTATTTCAGGGATCTTTGAGTAAATCAACCTTCAGTTTTCTTATCTCTAATATGTGAATAATAATGTCTACCAGATGGAATCACTGTGAATATTAAATGAAAGCATAAACATATGTTCTATATCTTCTTGGGAAAGAAACTTTTAGGAAAGGTGGATTCAAAATCCATATATATGGACATATATGCCAGTTAGTTATCAAACTCTTATTTCATAGACTATTTCCAAAATAATTGAGAAATATGAATTTTTGATTGAGTTGTACATATTGAAAGGTAGGTGAAATTGTAATATTTTGTATATATATTATATATAATAGAATGTGTGTGTATATATATACACATATATATATATGAACTCTTCTAGGATATGTATTATAGAAGAGTTATTTCAAGTAGACAGAACTAAAACAATTATTAGTATCAATCAACATGTTCCACTGACATGCTAGTGATATTTGTTGTAATTATGATTTAATTTAAATGAATAGTTCAATAATAAAAAATTCTTGTGAGAAGAGTCATTTATTCTATTAAAATTAAAGTAAATGGTTTACTTAAAAAAGGTGAGTCATTAAATACAATGCCAAACTAGATGTAGATAAAGCAACTGTATTAGTAATACAAGTAAAGCTTGCTGAATATCCAGATTTTAAAGAAACCCGTGTTTCTTGGTTTTAATATCTGTCTTTAACATCTTGTTCAATCTTTTAAGTCAACAGATCAATAAAATTAACTATAACTATAGTTAACAATAATTGACTGTACATTTCAAAATAGCCAAAGAGAATAATTTGAATGTTCCTAGTATACAGAAAAGATAAATATTTGAGGCAATGAATTTCCCAATTACTCTGGTTTGATTATAGGAGTGTATCAAATTATCACATGTACCCTCCAAAATTTATACTTCTATTATGTACCAAACAATCAACAAAACATCATCAAAAGTATAAATGTGAATAAAGAAAGATTGTGGAAATTTGAGCTGTTTCAAATTTTTAAATAATGAATAAATGAAGAAAGATAGATAAATAACTTGTGTATCTTTTTGTGATTCTCCTTTTTAACGGATGTGTTGATGAACAAACTAATTACTGAACCCTATTTTGTAAGATAAAATACAAGAACGTATTTTCTACATATTCAATAACGTATTTGGTAACTTTAAGGGCTTAAAATGTGTTTTTTGATTCATAAAGTCACAAACATTTTTGAAAAGTATAAGAAAAAGAAAGCATTTTGAAAACTTTATTTAGTTTTAACTTATGTCTCATGTAGACAGCTTAACTGCAATATTCCTGCCAGTTGTTTTTCAAGCCCTTATTTCAAAGAAAATTTCAATCACAATTAAAATATGTTTGAATTTTTTTCTGAGTTGTACACATTGGAAGGTAAGCCAAATTGTGCTATTTTGCATTTTCCTAAAATCAATCTGAACAAATATTTGGGTACATAGATGGTTGAGGAAACTCTGTGGAATTGTCTAACAGGAAAAGTTACTATCAAAAAATATAAGTATGACTGTACAATTTTTTAAAAATATTGACTCGTTCCATGTTTTATGTTAGAAAGCAGAACTGATAAAAAGTTTGTCTAATATGTAGAAAAATCTACCTGTAAGTAATTTTTTCTTAAATAAAATAGAAAGAAATATAAAACAAAAATCTAAATAAAATGCATTATTCAATATTGGAAATTTCGCGTTTCTTATATTAGCATTTGACAGAAGTTATTATGTAACTTCATATTATTTTCTCAGATTTTATGAATGACTGCTTGTGATTCGAGTTTGAACCCATTTTATTTATTTTCTCAGATTTTATGAATGATTGCTTGTGATTCAAATTTGAACCCATGTGTACAGCTAAAATTGATAAGTAGGTAACTACGTAATATTTTATTCACAATAGCAGTTGGATCCTACTGTTATGATGATTTGGGGGGATTTATGATTGAAAGAGAGATTGGATTGAATCAATAAGACCTCATTCATTTTGTATGTTTATTAGTCTACTATCAGCTTTTTCTTTTTTCTTTTTTTCCAAATTACAAAAGAGCTGAAAGTGATTTAAATATGCCAATTAGATTATTTTTAGTATTTAATGATAGCAATGTTTCTTTTATTTTGTAAACTGTGTGCCTTGTGTTTCTCAGGGTTTATAATAACTTGCTGAAGTATTTAATTTAGTCTCTTTTCTGGAATATCTGAAATTACATTTCTTATAGATTGCATTCTGCATCTTCACTTTCTCCCAATATCAATGATTCTTCTTCCTTTTTTAAGAATTTGAACCAGAGTAAACAAATACTGCAGCCCCTCCTTCAGATGATAAATGTGTGGTTATCCTGAAGGCAGTGATAAGCGTCTATGTGAATATGTCTACGAAAAGGTAAACTTGATTTATCAATGCTTTTCATTTTTAGTCTTCCACTTTCCCATCTTCATGTATTTATGAGTACAAAGCTGTTAAATGTATACGTCTTATTGATAATTTTTATAACATAATGAAAATAAGCTCCTAATGTCCAGCAATTACAAACTACAGAGAAAAATAATTTTTAAATTATATTTTCATAGACTTTCTTTTTTTAGAGCAAGTTTATGTTCACAGCAAAATTGAGAGTAAAGTACAGAACTTTCCCATATGTCCGCTGACCCCCCCCAACACAACATCCTTTATTAAACATCTCCTGACAGAGTGGTACATTTGTTACAATGTATGAAACTGCAATGACACATTATTTTCACCCCAAAACTATACTAGACATTCTTGGAGTTGTACATTCTATTGAATTAGAAAAAATTATGATGACATTTTCCGCCATTATTTTATCATAGAGTATAGAGAAAAATTTCATTGCCCTAAAAGTCCCTGTGCTCCACCTATTTACTCCTTTCTCTGCAGCCTTTGGCAAACACTGATCCTTTTCCTATCTCCATAGATTTTTTTCCCATGTGTCATATATTTGGAATTATACAGTATATAGCTCATTTAAATTAGCTACTTTCACTTAGCAACAAGCATCTACATTTTTTTCTACGTCTTTTCATAGCTTGATAGTTCATTTTTTTTGAGTGCTGAATGCTAATCCATTGTTGAGACGGACCACAGCTTATGCACCCATTCATCTGCTGGGGGACATCTTGGTTGCCTCCAAGTTTTGCAAAATATGAATCAAGCTGCTGTAAATATCAATATGCAGGTTTTGGTGTGGATATATATTTTCAACTCTTTGGAGTAAATACTAAGGAGCTCAATTGCTATATCATAAGATAAAATTATGACTAATTTTGTAAGAAGTTACCAAATTATCTTCCAAAGTGGCAATAGTAAGAGCAATGAACAAGATTTCGTGTTGCTCCACATCTTCTCCAGCATTTAATACTGTCAGTGGTCTGGATTTTGGCCATTCAAACAGATGTGTAGTGATGCAAGCATACCTCAGAGATATTGTGGGTTTTACTCCAGATGACCACAGTTAAACAAATACTGCAATAAAGTGAGTCACATGCATTTTTGAATTTCCAGTGAATATAATCGTTATGCTTACACTACAATGTAGTTTACCAAGTGTGCAGTAGCATTATGTCTAAAAAAAGCATACCTTAATTAAAAAATACATACTGCTAAAAAAAAGTCTAAGGGTCATGTGGGTCTTCAAGAAGTTGTAATCTTTTTGCTAGTGGAAGTTCCTGTCTTGTTGATGGCTACTGACTGATCAGAGTAGTGGTTGCTGAAGGTTGGGGGAGCTGTGGCAATTTCTTAAAATAAGAAAAAATGAAGTTTACTACATTGTTGCCTCTTATTTTCATCAAAAGGTTGTTTGTAGCATTCAGTGTTATTTGATAGCATTTTATTCACAGTAGATCTTCTTTCAACATTGGAGGGAATCTTCTCAAACCCTGTCACTGCGTATCAAATAAATATGTCATATTCTGAATCATCTCTTGTCATTTTAACAATGTTCACAGTATCTTCACCAGGAGAAGATTCAATCCAAGAAACGACTTTATTTGCTCATCTATGAGTAGCAAATTATTTATTCATGTTTTATCTGAAACTGTAGCAATTTAGTCACAGCTTCAGGCTTCACTTCTAATTCTAGCTATCTTGCTATTTCTATCACACCTGAGTCAGTTCCTTCCTCCACTAAAGCCTCAAGCCCCTCAATGTCATCCAGGAGTGTTGGAATCAACTTTTTAAAAATTCTTGTTAATGTTGATATTTTTATCTATTCCCATTAATAAAAAAAAGTGCTTAAAGGCATCTAGAAGAGTGAGTTTCTTCCAGAAGATTTTTAATTTACTTTTCCCAGATCCATGAGAGAAATCACCAACTATGGCAGTTATAGCCTTATGAAATATATTTCTTAAATAATAAGACATGAAATTTGAAATTACTCTTTAGTCCACTGGCTGCAAAATGGATGTTGTGCTACCAGGCATGAGAATCACATTGATCTTCTTGTACATCCCCATCAGGGTTCCTGGGTGACTAGGTGCATTACCTATGAGGAGTAATATTTTTATTTTTTTCTGGGCAGTAGTCATAACGGTGGACTCAAGCTATTCAGTAAACCATGCTATAAAAAGATGTGCCTTGTTGTTATCTTTCTAGGACACAGGCAGCCTAGATGTAGCATAATTTGTACAATTTTCTGAATGATAGATGAGCATTGACTTCAACTTAAAGTCATCAGCTGCATTAGTCTCTACCAAAAGTCCATCTGTTTTTTTGAAGCTTTGAAGTCAGACAATGACTTCTCCTTTATAACTATGTAAGCCCTGGATGACACCTTCTCCCAATACAAGACTGCTTCATCTACATTGAAAATCTGTTGTTTAGTGTAGTCACTTTCATCAGTAATCTTACCTATATCTTCTGGAGAAGTTATTGCATCTTCTCCATCAACACTTGCAGCTTCACCTTGCACTTGTGTGTCATGTAGATGGTTTCTTTTTTTTTTTTTCTAGTTTTAAAATTGTGGGGTACAATTCAGGGTTAGGTAAACAAATATTCATTTGCAGGTCCCCTTGTTGATGAGGTGTGCCTCCCCTTCCCCAGGCAGATTTCGACTACTGTCAATCCCACCTCCCTCCCTCTCCTTCCCCACCACCCCCAACAGTTTCCCACTACTGTCAATCTTTTTTCTATAGCATTATGGTAGTTGTTCAAGGTCTGGTTTCTTTTTTAAATACTCAATCTCTTCTAGGTTCAGCATTTACTTCTTCAGCTTTTCACCTTACTCAGCCTCATAGAATTGAAAAGAGTTAAGATCTTGCTCTGGATTTGGCTTTGACTTAAGGGAATATTGTGGAGTGTTGGAATCAACTTTTAAAAAATTCTTGCTAATGTTGATATTTTGATCTCTTTCCATTAATTAAAAAAAAGTGCTTAAAGGCATCTAGAAGAGTGAGTTTCTTCCAGAAGATTTTAAATTTACTTTGCCCAGATCCATCAGAAGAATCACCAACTATGACTGGTTTGATCTTCTATCCAAATCACTCAATCTTCCTTCATATCAGCAGTAAGACCATTTCATGTTCTTACCATTCATGCGTTCACTGGATGGAGTAGAACATTTAATTCCCTCAATAACTCTTCTTTTGCATTCATAACTAGGCTAACTGGCACAAGAAATCTAGTTTTTGGTCTGTCTCAGCTTCTGACATGCCTTTTTCACTAAGCTTAATCATTTCTAGTTTTTGATTTAAAGTAAGAGACATGAAACTTTCCCTTGTTTGAAAACTTAGAGATCATTTCAAGGTTATTAACTGGCCTAAGTTAAATGCTTTTGTGTCTTTTGTATCCCACATCTTTACAATAAAATAGAAAGAAAAAGAAAAACAAAAGAAAATATGGTACGTATACACGATAGAGTATTATCCAGCCATAAAGCAAAACGAATTCATGGCAGTCGCAATAACTTGGATGCAGTTGCAGACCATCACACTAAGTAAACTATCACAGTAACAAAGAACTGAACACTGCATGTTCTCCTTCATAAATGGGCCCTGATCACTGGTCACATTAGCACAAGAGTGAAATCAGCAGTCACTGAGCACTGCTGGGGAGGGGAGGGAGAAAAGAAGGAGGGTGAGGGGCACATGACAAAACAATGAACATCTGTTCTACTACTAGGGGGAGTGAGGACCACCTAGAAGCCTGAATTTCAGTTGTACGCAGCCTACTTATGTATTAAAACCTCACTTGTACTCCACAATTCTATAATAAATAAGTAAATTACCAAAAAAAAAAAAGAGAGGAAAATATGGAGAACTGAGGAGAAAGAGAAGAATGTGGAAACAACCAGTGGGTGAAGCAACCAGAACATACACAACATTTATCATGTTAGCTAGCTTTTTTTGGTCACAGGTCATGGCACCCAAAACATTTAAAGTAATAATATCAGTGATTGCTAACTATTCATCACTGTAATAGATATGATAATAAAAAGTTTGAAATAATATGAGAATTACCAAAATGTGACAGATAAATGAATACATATTTTTCTTTAGAAACAGTACTGACAGACTTGCTTCATGCAGAGTTGTCGCAAAACAAGTTACAAAAAACTGCAATATCTGTGAAGCACAATAATGTGAATCCCAATAAAATGAAGAGCAATAAAACAAGGTGTGCCTGTACAAGTCTAGACATTTTCCTTTTAATAAAATTTCCTGTTGCTATTATACAGTTGCTTTTTTCTTGCTGTTATGTAGAGTCTGTGTAATTAAATATTTTTTGCTTTTCATAGTTCAGAAGGGTAGATAAATAAAATCAATAATAAGTTTCCTAGTAACAATACTGTAGTATCAAACATATAGCTGAAATATATTAAATCAAACTACATTATTAAGAACCTTGAATTCATTATCTCAGTTAATTTTTGCAAATTCCTATGAATTTTGAAGATGAGGAAATGGAAGCCTTGCATCATTATTGATGGAGACTAAAAAGAGTCCACAGCAAGAAGATAACTTTGAAAACATTTATGAACATGACCTAACTTTGTGATTGGAGGCTTGATAGTCATTCTGTTAGGAGAAAGTTGAAACAGAGGTCATGAAATATTGCATTGGGATAGCACTTTATTTTATAAGTTTTGATCAGAAAATCTATGCGCAAATTGTGCAGAAATCTATATATTAGTTTTCACGATGTAATAGATATCATAACACTATAAATTTCTGTGATTTTGAGAGCCAGATAAACTCTCTATAGGAGCTAAGATCCATAATCCAAAATTTTGTTGATAAAGTGATCTTGATGGCTATAATATCTTCTAGTAATTTGAAGAGAGTTTACCACATGAAGAAAGTTTTTTCTTGGAAAGAAAGTGGGAAGAAAAAAAAAGAAATAAAAATGCTGTGGTATACTCACTGTACCCAGGCATCACCCTCAGGCTTTACATATATTATGTAATTTATTTTTCAAAACCACTGTGTAAATTAGGTTGCTACTCACCAAACTCACTTCAAAGACAAAGTCCTTGAGTTTCGAAAAGGTTTTATGAAACCACACTGTTGAAAAGTGGTAGATGTAGAATACAGTATGTGTCCAAATATGCAATAAGATTGTGTTCTTATTGGTTTAAACTATTTATAACTACTTTGTGGCTGGAATAAGACTCCATGTTCTCTTTCTCTATGTTAGGAAATAAGAAACTCAGCTAAGAGCAATTTGAAGCCATGTGTTAATTATAGTATAAATCTAACTCATTCATAACCTGTTTATTATTATATATTTTTGTTCATAATATGTTTCAAACACTTGAAAGCTGCTTGGGATACAGACCCAAGTATTCATTGCTTTTGAGGTCCCATAGTTTAGCAGAGGGAAATATATGCAAAAACAAAGACATACTATGTGTCTTCAGTGCACCGAATGAAATTGGGACATGCACACTAAGGGGGCAAAGAAAGGAATTGTCAGT
Source organism: Cephalopachus bancanus (assembly GCA_027257055.1). Lineage (NCBI taxonomy): Eukaryota > Metazoa > Chordata > Mammalia > Primates > Tarsiidae > Cephalopachus > Cephalopachus bancanus. The sequence continues at coordinate 13,954,600 of JAPVLO010000108.1, read as the reverse complement.
TTTATTCATGAAACTTGAAAGTGTCATAATAATAATAATGTGAATAACCCTTCGTGTAGAATTTAAAGAAAGTATTCTTATGGGATTTTCTTTTCTTTTTTTTTTTTTTTTTTTGAGATGGAATCTCAGTCTGTCGCCCAGACTGGAGTGCAGTGGCACTCTCACGGTCACCCCATTGTTGACCTGCTGGGCTCCAGCCATCCTTCCGCCTCAGCCTTCCAAGTAGTCAGAACTACAGGCTCGTGCTACCACACCCAGCTATTTTTAAATTTTTTTTTTTAATTGTAGAGACGAGGTCTCACCAAGTTGCCCAGTTTGGTCTCGAACCAGCCGGCTCAGGCAATCCATTCACCTCGGCCACCCAAAGTGCTGGGATTACAGGCTGAGCCATGGGATTTTCAAAAGTTTTGCATTTGCTTTCTGTATGGCATTCTAAATAAGTTCCATTCTATTCCAATGACCTACATTTAACTTGAAGAAAAAAATTATTTACACACTAAGTTCTTTGACAAAAAATATCTAATTCATTAGAGATAAAGTGAGGAATTTGGGGAGCAGTTTTATTTTCTGAAAGGTAGCAGAAATGTTAATGATCAGTTGCTTTAAAAGTCACATTTTGTGTATAATTCATCTTAATTATTTATTGCATACCTATTTTTTTTTAGTTGCTAGTACATGAGAGTTAAATTAACAAAGAATACTAGAGCAAAAGTTGTAGAATAATAAATGCTTCAAAAAAAGGGGAAGTCATGCATGCTGAGTGACTATGTAATAGACTGTTTTACCAAAGAAACTGAAGCTTAGCGATAATAAATGATGACTCGCTCAAGGTCACATAACTAAGCAAATGATACTCCAAATGGATTTCAATCTAGAAGACTAGGCTCTAGTCTTCTCTTTCTAGTTTCAGTGGTTTCTCCATTGAAGAGGGCTAAAAAATTTTCAGATCTTTAGAAATAAATAAATGGAGACTGGATCAATTACCCAAGATTGAAATTCTTTCGTAGAGCTTCTGAAGACACAGCATAACTGGAGTAGAAAAAAATATTGTTCTTTATTTTATTTTATTTTATTTTTATTTTTGGACATACATGTTTTGATCTAATTAGTTTGTATTCTGTAAGTTGAATCCCCTAAAAGAAGATTCTGGTAGATTTTGATGTGCATAATATTTAATAAGAAACCATACTGTGAAAAGGGGAAAACTGTTAATTGCACTCTATGGAGCTGGGCAACATGTTTCTTTTTTAAAGGGTATCTGGGCAACACATCTTTGTTTCTACCACATCTGATATCCTGGCAATGTCCTTGATTCTCCTCTGTTTCTTCAGAAACTTTTTAAAACTTTTATCTTCCTAAATTTACTTTTTCCATCATATTTTGCAGCCATTCAGTCTCTCTAATGACTGTGCAAAGATTGAGAGGAACTAGTTTTCCTCAAACTCTTTTCCAGAAGAATGCTCAAAATCTGTTCACAACACATGTACATAATGAGGGCCCCTGGCCAGGAAGGTCAACATGACCTACAGAGGGCAGGTCCCTGAAACAGTGCCTTTGATTTACATAACTTCACAATCTCAGTATGATCTAATTGTACTTCCCTCAACACATTTCTACAGAGTTTTATTTTTCCTTTAACTGTACAAATCCAGGTTTCTAGTCAAACAGGTTCTCAGAGGAATTGTCTTTGGCTCCCCGGCCTTGCCCCATATGGTCCTTTTTAACCTCAATTGAACTCCTGTGCATTAGTGCTTGCTCAGCCACAATTTAGCCAAGACTAAAAAATTCAACAAACTGAGACCTTTGACCAGTATTCTGAAATCTTTTAGTTTCTTACCCATTTTTTTCTTTACCTTTTCCCAGCTGAATTCAGTATCACAGTCAAATGTTACTTCATCAGATACATACCCTACAAGACATTTCATCTATTCAGGAAGGGGGAAGAGAAGAGACAGTGAATAAAGTAAGCACGTAGTATTATAAGTTATATAAATTTTGCAAATTAACCTCTTTTAATTTTTTGTATTTTTCATTAGAAAAGGGGGATAATATTATCAATAATAGAATTAGTGTGAATATTAAATATGATATTATGCTTAAAGTTCTTGACATTTGTAAGCTCTAAAGCACTTTGATCACCTTGCTTGATATCCAATTTCATTTTAATTTCCTTAACTTGCCTCTAATTTTAAGAGTTTCTACTTGTAACTCCAAGTGATTGTAATGATATTAGTAATCACACTCAGTGAAACGCTAACTGAAAAAAGGCTGATAACAAAAGAAAATATTCTACTCTTTACTTGACTCTTTTTGAATTTGGCCCTTTAATGCACATCTTTGCAATTTCCCTTTGAAAATTATTCCCTAGAGGAAAGCCAGAATAATTTTTCTCTTCTTCTTTTTTCTCTTACTATTTAAAAGTAGATTTTCTCCTGGTATCTCAGCTCTCATACAACACACAGTATATTCAGTTATGATTTTGACATTTATCATTGATTGGACTTTACAAGCATTAAAATAATGATGACTATTACAGTGAAAATGTCATTCTCCAGACACAAACTTCTGTCTACTTTTTAAATATAACTTCTAATCTTTAAGCAACATGGGTACCCAGAGAGGTATGGAGAATGTTATAATTCAATTTTATTTGGAGGCAGAAAGTATCACTTTCCATCTTTTAACAAGACTGATCTCTTCAGCTTGTATCTGTATTTTATTCTGATAGATAAATAATAGTTAGGTAAAAAATATCCACATAACAAAAGGCTTGCCAATGTTCTTTGAGTTACATCTGTGTCCAGGCTACCAATGAAGAAGTGAAACAGATGAAAGAGCAGTCGGTTTACTCAGTGCTGTTTCTCTCCCTTTCATATTATTTGAAGAGTTGGTGATAACAACTTTGAATTGAAACTTAAAGATGAGTACACGCACACACAGACATATACACATACACCATTGCACATAAATACATACAAATACAAAATTAATACTTTTAAAGTGATAAGACAGTTTTGGAGTGTGCAACATTTAATACTGCCAACCATCTCCTGTTGCTTCTTGCAAAGGTTTTATGAGGTAGTGAAAAACAGAACTAAATCTCACTCACTACTTTTGTTCATAATTGATTTGACAAGTTCTTGGTTTAGTTTTGTTTTGATCAAGTTAATCTGTTGGTATTTGCCTAATTCGTGGATTTGTTTTGAAAATTTCTACTGGAAGTTTTATTTGACAATATTTGCTTCATTATATTATTGGAACCTGATTCTGGTCAGAGAAATACATATGTATTTTGAACTCAAGCTTGTATGAAGGGTAAAGCATAATAAAATTTCCCCCAAATTTATGCATTTAATTTATTCTTAGGTATGAATCATCTAACCTTATACTTGGAAGTATATTAAAAAGTTAACTGCAAAAATTTTTGAATATGCTATTTGATTATGTTGATTATAGAAAATAAACACATAAGTCAAATGGTACTGCTGTCTTTCCCTTCTTAAATAAATGTGAAATTTTTTAAAAGGCAATAAATTTCTATTCTAACAAAATACATTTTTTGGTGAAAGATTTAATTAAAAAATCACTATACAAGAAAAGCTTATGAAGTTTGCAACAGACACTTCAGACACATGATTTTAGAGTAATGTTAACATAATGTTAATGTGCCGGAATTGCATCATCCAATATTTGTTAAATTAAATTTTATGGTGAAATATAAATAACAAAATGTATTATTTTAATTGTTAAGTATATAGTTTAGTGACATTAAATACATTTATATCATTATGCAACCATCACCTCTATCTATCTCCATTGTGTTTTTCACCTTCCAATACTGAAACAGTCTATTAAAAATGACTCTCAGCCGGGCTCGGTGGCTCAGCCTGTAATCCCGCGCCTTTGGGAGGCTGAGGTGAGTGGATTGCCTGAGCCCGCGGGTTCGAGACCCGCCTGGGCAGCGAGACCTCATCTCTACAATAAATCAAAAAATCAGCCGGGCGTGGTAGCACACGCCTGTAATTCCGGCTACTCGGAAGGCTGAGGCGGAAGGATTGCCGGAGCCCAGCAGGTGGAGGCTGCGGTGGCCGGAAGCAGCCACTGCACTCCAGTCTGGGTGACAGAGTGAGACTCCAACTCAAAAAAAAAAAAAAAAAAATGACTCTCATTGTCTGCCCTTTCCCTATCAACCAGCTTCTGGCAACCATGACTATACTTTAGGCTTTATGAATTTGACTCTCTAAGTATATCATAAAAAAATTATACAGTATTTGTCCTTTTGTGACTGGCTCATTTCACTTAACTCTAAATTCACTTAGGACTTCAAAGTTCTCTGATCTTGTAGTCCTCTATTTTAATGCTGAACAATATCTTAATATAAATGTATATATACATATATACATATATACAGGCACACACTTTACATCTTGTGTATCCATTTATCTTCTGATAGATACTTAGGTTGCTTCCACCTTTTGGCTATGGTGAATAATGCTGCAATAGATATGTGTGTACAAATATAAGTCTGTGTCCATGGCTCCAGTTCTTTTGGGTGTATATCCAGAAGTGGGATTTCTGGATCATGTGGTAATTTAAATATTGTGTTTTTTGAAGAATGATCCTAAAAAGTATTAATTTAGAAGTTGAAGTATTTAGTGTGACTATTAACAACCCAATTAGGGTGATCATACTTGTAACTTATTAAAATCAGTGGATGTAAAGCCAAGGAAACTGTCTTCAGGGGGAGAAGAAAGTGAGGATAGAGATTAGAGATTATGAAAATTACTCATGGGAATTCCTCTAATGACAATTCGAGGCCATGGAAATGGAGATGTCTCTTGTTATTTCCCAAGTTTCTTCTGTTAATGCATTGGGCTTAGTCATAAACTCACAATCAATGAGGATGTGGCAAACTCCCTCTGTAGAGACGAGCAGAATGTGGGCACTTGGTTCCCACTTTTCATGATACTACTTTCCCAGTAGCAGTCACTAATTTGGTTATTGGGGCTAATTCAGCAACTGTAGCTTCTCTAGTCTTACTTGGAACTATCTGAAAAAAAAAGGAACTTGGTGGTCCAAGATCCTTTACTAGTTTAGTTCAATTAGTTCAAATCAAGTGTTACATGTGCTTCATTTTTAGTATACTTAATACAACATTCAAGATCATCTCACAATAAATCTTTATGCATTGCATTTAAAAAATGCCAGCATCCTCTGCTACTACAATATTCCATGAGGAAGTGATAAATTTAATTCCCCAGTAAGCCAATCCTCTGTCAGCTGTTCAGAGTCCTAGACCAGTGTACTCGCTCTCAATGTGAAGAAATTTCACATCAAGCAGTAATTATGGCATTATACAATTATCATGTAGGGGAAGGGGTGTCTTCTAGCTCAGAAAGAGTCATTGGTTACATTAGTGTCTTCTTGAAAAGTCAAGAAATGTGCAGCAAATCTGAATCCCTCTAAGTTGCCCTCCCCCATGGAGTCATGTATTCCTGGCCCTTGGTCTGTAGTGAGCATGTTTTTGTTGAATGACACAGCACCTGCGGCCCTCCCAACTCTTGAGAGTCAGTGTTTTGGACTTTGTGCCTCTTTGTACCGAAATGCTTACCCTAAGAAGTCTACTTATTTCAACACATTTATTGCTCTAGAGCACATGGAATATTCCCTAGGATAGAACATATAGTAAGCCATAAAACTAAGACAACTGAAGTAATATAAAAAGGATGTTCATCAGCCAAAATAAGATCAAATTAGAAGTCAATAAAAGACGAAAAATGTGAGAGATTTACAAGTATTTGGAACTTAAGTGTGAAGAAACTGACTCTGCATATTCCTCACCTGAGGCTCCTAAAGGATGAATTCCCAGAGCTTTGCAGAGTGGAATGTTAATATCTTTGCATATGTCCTGTCCTAAAGCCTAAAGCTAAAGTTTTTATCCTAAAGCTTGGCCATTCCCAGTTACTGGTGTTTTGAGAAATTGAGTATGTCTACTCCTATGACAGCAATATTTATCTGAAGTCAGGGGATATTATGAACAGAATGGTGGCATGTCCCCCAAAACATTTTTCAATATTTCATGTGTTGAAATTCTAGCCTCTAACATGATGGTATTAGGAGGTGGCACCTTTGGGAAGTGACTAGGTCGTGAGTGTAGAGCCCTCAAAAATGGGATTAGTGTTGTTACGAAAGAGGCCCAAGAGAGTTTCATTTTTAGTATGTTTAAAAGTTAAGACAACACTCAAGAGCACATCAGAATCAATCTTTATGAATTACATTTTTAAAATGCCAGCCACCTCTCCTTTCTCCAGGAGAGGATACAAGAAGTTGGTAGTCTGCAACCTGGAGGATCCTTCCAGAATCTGACTATGCTGGCCCCCTAATCTCAGACTTCCAGCCTCCAGAACTGTGAAAATAAATTTCAGTTGCTTAGAAGCCACTCAGTCTACTATATTTTGTTATGAGATCTTGTACTGACTGAGGCAAGGGGGATATTCTTATTTTTCTCTTCTATTTCTCTCCTATTTCAGGAAGAAGAGGTTGGTCAAGATTTTAGATTTTAATCTGCTGCTCACTTGTCTCTTTATGAAAGGCTAGTACAATTTGCTCGGTATTAGTACTTTCTTTTCTTTTAGTATATCTGTGTTTGTTGGGTAATACTTTTTTTCTGTAACACAATCTAGCAATTATTGTCTTGTGATGATATAGTGGTGAAAGACATGTACTTTTCCACTACCATGCCCAAGATTTCTTGGGTTAAATGGGGAAGAGGTTGTTGCCAGAAGTGTGAGCATATGCATATAAGATAATGTCTAAAACACAAAAGCTGGTATACGTGTTGTATATTATTCTTGAGTAAATGTTCTCTACATCAGAACACTCCTAATTTATCATTGCATATTCCAACTTCTGCCTAGTTAATTCTAACTCTTTTCATTTTTTTGTTGCTGTTTCTTTTTGTTTATGTGTTCATACAAAATTCAAGTACAAAAACCTAGACTGATCAGAATTTTTTAATTTTTATTTATTACACATTTCACCGGTTCATGCATGGGCCTTTATCATAATTTATTTTTTGATATTTGTTTTGATAGTCTGATGAACATTGACAAACACATTGCCAAAGATGAGGATTAGAAAATGCCAACAACTCCTCTATATGTATACTCCTACTGACAATGAATTCTCTGACCAAACTTTAGTCTGGTTTTTGATCCTTCTTTTCGGCTCATCTGTAAACTTTGTAAAATCCAAAGTACACTACTCTGAGTCAGTTTATCAAGAACCTTCTATCCTTGATATCTGATCACTTTCAATATCTGATCAGGTTCCTCATCCTTTGTCATATCTCAGGTAATGTAAAATCCTTTAGGTCGGTTTATTCAGAATTCCTCTTACTCCTGATGTTTCGTTATATTTATTTTTGTTTTATCCACTGAGCTCCCACCTTGCTTCTTGGCTATAACTTCACACTTGCCCATGCTATATTCATAATTAAACCCAGTGTCTCTCTCCCACTGTAAAATCCCATTGCAGCTGTCCCTATACCTATTGCAGTGGTCCTAAATAAAGTCTGCCTGATTCTTTAATAAGTATCATTAAATAACTTTAGCACTCTTCTATTCTAGCATTTCTAGAAGTAATGCCTACTTTGACTTTGGGGGCTTATCATATCTTTCCTTATTTTTCAATTAATATATATGTATCTAAAAGCTAATGTTTTACTTATATTTGAACATTAAATAAATGTCTCATATAAACAGTCTTCTCGGACTTGCTTGGCTCAGTGTGTGTTACTAATATTCATTTAGGTAGTGCCTTCATTTCCACTATTGTGTAGTATTTAATTGTATGACTTTTCTGTAATGTATTTACTCCTTTTGTGTTGGATTAGTGTCTTGGCTTGTCCTAATGTATTGACTATGTCACTATAACAACCCAGGCTCATATTCCTTGATTGCCTCCAAGTATACTTATATACATATATTAAAGTTTCTCTTGGGTATACATAAGAGTGAAATTACTGTATTATAAGATCTGTCTTTAGATGGACACTTGTAGATGTATCACTATATGCTTGTTCAACCTCACAATATAAATCCGAGTTCTTTGTTTCAATGTAGTTTTATCAGTTTACATATTCAAAAGTAATGTGTAAGAATTCTTTTTTATATACAATTGCTCTAACATTTTATGTGCTCAACTAGCTCAATTTAAGCCAAGTGGATAGGTATATGACATTATTTTATTTTCGTTTTATTCTTTTTTCTTTCCATTCTAATATAGTCAATTTTTTAGTTTAAATAATCCCGTCTTTCTTAATTTCTTGATTAAAAGTAATTTCCAGACTACTATAGATATTCCTTCTAATTTGTGTCCTTAATTTACAATGCTTGGAACAAGTTTTATTTCATTTTAAAAAATCACATATTCTAGATGGTTCTTATTCCTGTACTTTTTTTATAGTTTACAAAATGTACTACTTTTTGCTTCTTTGAGTGGAAAAAAAAGAGTTTTTGTGTCTGCTACTTAAAACCATATTTAGAATTTTTGTAGTTAGTTAATGAGAGACCATGAAGTAATGGAACAATTTTTTGTCTATTTAAAAGTCGCAAGGATTCAGGTGAGTAGCTTAACCACAATTCCTTCTGTTGGTCCTATATTAATCTGCTAGGAATTATATAACACAACAAACTGGGTGGCTTAAACAACAAATATTTATTTTTCCACAATCTGGAGTTTGGAAGTCCAAAGTTCAGGGTGCTAGCATGGTTGGGTTCTGGTGAGGGCTCTTTTTCTAGCTTGCAGGTGGTCACCATCTCACTATGTGCTCACATGGCATTTCATAGGTGTGGATAAGTGGAGATAGAAGGCTTTGATTTTTTTTTTCTTCTTTTTATAAAGCCATTATTCTTATCATGTCGACTCACACAACTCAATTACAATATTGCACATATTTCAAATGCTCCACCTTCTAACGTCATCATTTTGTCAGAGGATTCAACATGCAAATTGGGGGAGATATAAGTATTTAGTGCAAAATAGGCCCTGAATACAGTCCACACCAACATAGAAAGTATGTAAGTTTGAGTCTGATTCTTTGAAAGCATGTGCTAATGTTGTAAAAAAAAAAACTCCAAATAAAACATTCTTTTTTCTCATTTTGGCTGAGAAACCAAGTCCAAGGAAAGTTTGACATATCAACACTTTCTTATAATTGAATCTGTTTCAGTAATGCCTGACTAGTCCTGGTCAAAGTCAGATTCTTGTATTCTTAACAAAGCAGCTGGTTCTTGATTACCCAGATGTTGCTTGCTTAGCAATTAAAATCATTCAGGCAATAATAATGAACAAAATAGTCAGCCAGTAGATACAACTATAAACAACCATGTTCAGATCCATGAAACACATGCTCAGAACCACCTCTTGTGATGGTTGAGGCTCCTCAATCTCTGTATGTAACACTGTTCCCCAAATCTTACTCATCTAGTTCTCATGGATAATGCACCAAAAATGTCGAGGTCTCACCAAGTCAGTTAAATAAGACCTATCTCTTCACTTTCAGATTTCAGAACAAATTAAGGATTAGACACAATACTAGCAAATAGGGATAAAAATGTAAACTTAATTATACATAAACTCATGGGAAACATGATTTTAAATTTAAGTCAAAACAGTGTGATAATATTTTACTACAGGGATCTATATTTTACTTCATTATTTACATAGATAGGCAATTCAGATCTTTCTCCTGTTCCTCTCATGAATTCCCACCCACCACACACCACATACACAAAAAAAGTCTGCTGTGATAATCTTATCAGACTAAAGGATAAATCAGAGTACAGGATAAGCTAAAGAGTATCCTTCTTTCAGTCAGATCAAATCTTTAAAAGAGTAAGGACACAGATTTTTTTTTTTTTTTGGCCTCAAACTCACCATAGGTCACCTCCCATAGAGAGCAGCCAGTGAGAGAGAAGAAAGCGAAAGGCAGGCGTGTTACTTGAGCTGAAAACTCTCCACAGGGAAATGCAAAACTGGGAAAGAAGCTTCCTGAAGCAGTAGCTGGCAGATTATGTGAATCTCTTTGTCTTAAAAATCAATATTTCCTAAGAAAAGCTTGTAGTCTCGATATAAGAAGTTCAGAACTGTCTTTAACTCTTAAACTTTTCTGGAATTTTCAGAATTTCTTCATACAAGATAAAATCAAACCTTGGGATTTAATGTTTTCTAGAAGGAAAAACTAAACAACTAAACAATTTGTGCACAATGTCTGAGAAGTCATGAATCACAATTTGAAGCATTACCAAACAAGGTCATTTTAGATATATCACTAAGAAGATACATGTAATACTTATTTCTGGGTAAATTATTCTTACCTTGAAATTTCATAGAATGTAGGACATAAAACAATTAGCTTTCTAGGCCATATCAAATCACTTCTCACCCTGTGGAAAATAAAGCTATGTATAAGTAAAATAAAATACATTTTAAAAGACATTTTTGTGTGTGTGTAACATTCATTTTTATAAGCATTCTTATCAATTGCTGTTTTCTGGAACTTAACTGTATCAAATTAATTTCCAAATAATAGTTATTTTTCAAATGTAATTTATTCAAACACAAATTTTGCATTTTTAAAAAAGAATTGCTTTGCCATATTGTGTCACCTTTCTTATGAGTTATGTTATCTTTTTAACTATTCTATAAATAGGAAAGTAAAAATAGATTGCTGACCTAGTAGCTCTTGTGCTGTTTTATGGGAGAAGAAGAAATATAGAGGAAAGAGGAAAAATATATCTTTGATTTTTAAAGTAAATCTTAATAAAAAGAGGAAGGAAACTGCATTTTCAGATGTACTTTTCTGAAATTTTCATCTTGGAAATTGATATTTTTATTTTTTTTAGATAAATATGGCAAATGCTTTTGTCTCAGTTTACATGTAGAAAACATTCTAGCAAATCATTTTCTTGCCTGATTTTGAAGATGTCATCTGTTATATATGAAATATTCACAGCCGGGCTTGGTGGCTCAGCCTGTAATCCCGCGCCTTTGGGAGGCTGAGGTGAGCGGATTGCCTGAGCCCGCGGGTTCGAGACCTGCCTGGGCAGCACGACCTCATCTCTACTATAAATCAAAAAATCAGCCGGGTGTGGTAGCACATGCCTGTAATTCCGGCTACTTGGAAGGCTGAGGCAGGAGGATTCGCTGGAGCCCAGCAGGTCGAGGCTGCGGTGGCCGGAAGCGGCCATTGCACTCCAGTCTGGGCGACAGAGTGAGACTCCAACTCAAAAAAAAAAAAAAAAAGAAATATTCACTAAGCAAATCAATTGTTTGCGTCAATTTTTGACAGTAGCTCTCATTGATAGGTGTGCATTTGTTATCAACAGAGGTGCTTTAAAAATACATATGTTGTGTGAATTTCAGTATTTTTAAACCTCTCTAGGCTATAGGAATAAGCAACCAGATTTGAAAAATATTGCTTTAGGGAAGCCCTAAAAGTAATACAACTCCAACCTTAAAAATGTGGTATTGAGAGATTATACTTATGTATTCTCTTTTACAATATTAAAGCATGTGTAGTAACCAGAACTTGGACTGGGCTCTGCTGGAAAAAATGAATAAAAAAGGATGTAGGTAAACACATCTCCTTACGGTAAGGTGGAGTGAGTCTCTTATGGTAAAGAGGTAGAGGGGAATGAGAACAGCCATACAATTCCAGGCAAATATGTCAGATAGTGGATGTTTGTCTTTAGTGATCTCCTATTTCTCCTTTACAAACTTCTCCTGTTTCCCCAGTCACTTTGTGCCTTCAACTTTTTTTCTTTTTTTTTTTTTTTTTGAGTTGGAGTCTCACTCTGTCGCCCAGACTGGAGTGCAGTGGCCGCTTCCAGCCACCGCAGCCTCGACCTGCGGGACTCCGCGATCCTTCCGCCTCAGCCTTCCGAGTGGCCGGAATTACAGGCATGCGCTATCACGCCCGGTTGATTTTTTGATTTATTGTAGAGATGAGGTATCGCTGCCCAGGCGGGTCTCGAACCTGCGGGCTCAGGCAATCCACTCACCTCAGCCTCCCAAAGGTGCGGGATTACAGGCTGAGCCACCGAGCCCGGCTCAACTTTTTTTCAAAAGCCACTAATCTTCAAATTTACACAACTTGAATAATTTGTTTTTTTTTTTTTTCTTCCATCACCATGTACCTAATTAAGAAACCCATTTTTTGTTATATTTACCTCAAAAGATAATTTAAAAAAACATAAACTAAAGCAAACTATATAAAACTGGCTGTCTTTTAAACTCCTGGTTTATTTACATTATAAACTAGCAAACCTGTTAACTGAAATAAAAATTAATTGATAATATTTGAGCTTATGTGACCAAAAGAAATAATAATAAAAAAAAATTGGGTGGTTAGTAAATGTTTTCATTAAAGAATACTTCTTAATTATCACCTATTTATTGATTTTTTGAACTATATCAGTCATAATGCAGAAATAACTTATTTGTGGTCCCTGGATTCAGGAAATTTGTAATTTAGTAGAAAAAAATATAAAGGTAAATAGGTTAGCTAAAACTAATGTCATGTGTTCTTTTAAAAAATATAACGTAAATGCATTTTTATTCAGCTGCATGTTACAGTGTTGTGTGTACAGAAATTTTTTTTTTTTTTACCTTTAGTCTACTTGGATCTTTATTTTTCATACATATTTTTATTTTAAAATTGTGGGATACAGTTAAGGTTAGGTATACAAATATGCATTGTGCAGGTACCCTCCAGAAATATTTTTAGCCTTCAGATGCAACTTTTTTTTTTTAAAGATGTGAGTTGCAATTCAAGATTAGATATATCTAATCTAATGGATCAAAGACCTAAACATAAAACCTCAAACTGTAAGAACCTTAGAAAATGCAAGCAACACCCTACACCCTTAAAGAAATTGGAACTGGTAGCCAATTCCTGATCACAACCCCAAATGCCCATATCATAAGAGTAAGATAGATAAGTGGGAACTCATCAATCTGAGAAGCTTCCGCAAAGCAAAATAAATCATAAAGACAACCTACAGAATGGTAAAAAATATTTTCCAACTGTGTATGTGACAAAAGCTTAACATCCAGGATTAAATTTAATATTTTTAAAAATTTGAGAACATGTTTATTTTTATTCTCTTATTTTACCATATTTAAATTTATTTTGCTTCTCTCTATAATCTTTCATCATGTTTCTACTTTTAGTTTTCATATGGATTGCTTGAAGCTAAAAATAGAGATAAATGTGGAAATACTACAGTGATGAGAGGTACAATTTGAATAATTATGGATAATATCTAGACCTAAAACAGGTATGTATGTGTGTGAAAAATATGGGTACTTTTCAGTTAAATGTATACAAATTCATTGTTATAATGAGAAATATTATACACTTTATGGGTAGTAATAAGAATAATAATAAGCCGGGCTCGGTGGCTCAGCCTGTAATCCCACGCCTTTGGGAGGCTGAGGTGAGTGGATTGCCTGAGCCTGCAGGTTCGAGATCCGCCTGGGCAGCGAGATCTCATCTCCACAATAAATCAAAAAATCGGCCGGGCGTGGTAGCGCATGCCTGCAATTCCGGCTACTTGGAAGGCTGAGGTGGAAGGATCGCCGGAGCCCAGCAGGTCAAGGCAAATGTCAAGGCCGCTCCCGGCCACTGCACTCCAGTCTGGGTGACAGAGTGAGACTCCAACTCAAAAAAAAAAAAAAAGAATAATAATAAATGAATTTCTTCCCCATTTTCCATGGCAGTCTCAAAATATTGTGTATGAAACAAACATGGAGAAATTTTTTTACAGAAATTTGTCTAAGTATTATATATATGTATAAAACCATGCTTCTGTAGAAATTGCTAATATAATGTTGCAATTTATTATTTTTTGTTATCTGAATTCCCATTAAACATTTTGTTATATGAAGAAATTATAATAAGCTATAGATTAAAAATAAAAAGAAAATTCTGGTATCAAAATAAGTTAATTTTTTAGGTCATAATATTAATTGTTTAGAATTAATCATGAGATTCTCACTAATGTTTTCTTATCCTAATTGCATATTCAAACTTATTAATTACTATAAGGGAAATGTCCAATAGAGTTTTAAAATAAACATTGGAATCCATATAAGAGAGTAAAATATCAAAAATGCTTATGAGCAAATTTTATCTGTGACAGCTTGTGCTGCAATGGGGCATTAGTTATTAGCTAGATAGTGTCAAATTGTATGCATGTCCCGATACAGGTATGAAATATTACTGAAATTCAGAGGCATTTTTTTACTTTGTTTGGAGGAAAAAAATGGTATAACCCTTGTACTTTTTCAACTCATATCAAAACTTTCTGTTTCACTTTTGGTAGCTCATGGTACTGTTAACAGCCTACCTTAACCAATATGTGTCTAATGTCAAGAAAGTGCAGAGAGAATCTTCAAAAAATTATTTAGCAATATATCTATGTTTATATATATATATATCTTTTTCTGTAATTAAGGTGAAGTTTACAACCAGGCACAATGACACATGCCTGCAGTCATAGCTACTTGGGAGGCTGCAGTGGGAGAATAACTTGATTCCAGGGATTTTATATAGTCAAACTCTGTTTTTTATATTTGCACACCTATGAGTAACTCACCATCGTATCAAGATATAGAAGAGTTACATCATCTCAGATAAAAAAGTCTATCACAACTTTCCCCAGTCAATCTTTACCTTCACAATCCTTCAACCATTATTGGGTTTTTCAAAATTCTTTTGTTTTCACTTCCTATGAATAACAACATGCAGCTTTTTAAAATTAATTTAATTAATTAATTAATTTTTAGGTCTGGTGTCTTTTGCTCAGTATGGTGGTGAGAATCACTTATGTTGTTGAAAATATAGTAGTTTTATTTTTCTCCCTTTTTGACAATTCAATAGTGTTCTATTGTATTTGTGAACAGACAGTTCATCCCTTATCATGTCGATGGTTGGAAATTGAGTTATATTTTGTTTGGGCTATTATGAAAAGCATTTGTTCTATAAACCTTATTGTAAAAGTTCCCCCGCCCCCTGCTTTTTTATAGACATGCCTTCATTTCTCTTGGGAGCATCAGTATTTCCAATTTTGACTGTTTTAGTAGGTTTTAAGAGCTCCTTCTATGTGGTTTTAATTTACATATTAATGACTGATTTAATTGTTTACGACAATAAGTGAAAGAATACATGTTCAATAATGTATAATAGATGAAAGGAGGCTAAGGGTGGTCATAAGCACAACGTTTTTTATCAACGTGTTTATAGTAGCTACCTCCTAGGTACTGACATTATGTGACTGGCTAATGTTTGGAACTAGAACACCCAACTTGAAACCGTAGAAAAGGACCAGATCAGTAAGTTAAAGTTACTCACATCCCTGACATTGCCATTTTAATGAGTCAGTAATAACAGATTACTCCTATACTTCATATGACATTGAAAAGAAACCCCTATTATTTACCTAACTCTTCATAGGTATTCTGTTGTATGACATTGAAAGACCCTTAAGTTGGGAGACATAGGAGAAAGAGTTGGACTTGGAGAGTCCTTAGAGTCTGGGTGGGAAAGTTGCTATAGCAAATAGAAGTTTAACAATAAGACATAATATCAGAGCCAAATAACTCAGTGAATGCTACTGGGATGATATAACAATGTTAGAGCCAGATGACATGATGTCTCCATGTATGTCTCTGTGGATAAACATATGGGTAAATGATGACTAAATATCAGAGACTAGCCTGCTAATGTACTGACTGCAAATACAACTTTTCACAACTGTCACTTGCCCTAGGGGAAAGGGAAGAAGGAAAGCTAAGCTGACCCCCCAAAACTCTTATTTCACTATTTTTATGTTAAATTAGCATGTCTTCTTTCAAATATAGCAGGCAGAGTTGACACTCAGGCTAGCATTAAATTCGGGGAAAAAGCTTGAGAGTTGCATTTTTGGTATCCATGCATGCTAAGGATGTTACGTGTGTAGGTTATCTTTTAGTTTTTTTTTTTTTTTTTTTTTGAGTTGGAGTCTCACTCTGTCGCCCAGACTGGAGTGCAGTGGCCGCTCCCGGCCACCGCAGCCTCGACCTGCTGGACTCCGGCGATCCTTCCCTCTCAGCCTTCCGAGTAGCCGGAATTACAGGCATGCGCTACCACGCCCAGCTGATTTTTTGATTTATTGTAGAGATGAGGTCTCGCTGCCCAGGCGGGTCTCGAACCCGCGGGCTCAGGCAATCCACTCACCTCGGCCTCCCAAAGGCGCAGGATTACAGGCTGAGCCACAGAGCCTGGCTATCTTTTAGTTTTTTAAGACCAACTCAGACAATCAGATACACCTCTTATCTCTGGATTCATTCATAAAGAGATTTATTGAAATTAAATGCACTAGGTGTGAGGTAGACATTATTACAATCTTGATAGCATCATTAAAAATGCAAACTTCCGAACTTTATTCCTTATTTGGAATTAAAAGTTCAAATGCTCAAGTTTTAACAGAAAACATTAATCTAAATTTCCGTATCTTACTTTTTTGGGGGGTAAAGAATATCATCTTTCAACTCACTTCTTGACAAGTCAACTTTGTGTGTTTGAGATATAAAAACTGATTTCCCTTCTCAAATTTGAGCTGGTGATTGCTAAAGATAGAGTCTGCCACATTCCTCATGGCTCACAGGTGGCTCATGTTGGACTTACACTTCTGCCCTTATACTTTTGCTAAACAGGAAAGAAAAGATTATTTAGAGTCAGACTTCTTTTTTTTGGTGATGAACTAAACTTTACCTTGGCACCCTGAGTTTTAAAAAAAATTGTCATCAGATTCTTGAGGCATTCCTGGTACAGATGTATTATTTTGCATGAGACGTCAAAAAGCATAGAATTCAGAAAAAACAAATGAGTTAAAAATGTTAAGAAATTCAGGTTTGAGTTAACTATTCAATATCAGTGATCTGTTTAAAAGGAAATGGTGTGAATTTGGAGCTGGGTTTGGATGAATATGTAATAGAGATCAGTTACTTGCAGAAATCTCAAAAATCTTGGAAATTTTATGTAAATATATAATTTCTCTGTCTTTTATCTTTTTTGTAACTTTCTTCTTTGTCTTTTTTCTTGGGTACATATCTTCCTTTTATCTCTCCTATATTCTTATTTTATTACTCTGGCAAATATTTATTTTTCATATACTCTTTTTAATAGTTATATTTACTCTTTTTGGTTTTGTTTTCCTTCTGTAGGTTTCTCTTACTCCTCAGTGAGTTTTGCTCAAACATAGCTAGGATGCAGAAGAGATCTATGGACGACACAGCAAAATGTGTTTTCCTCGGATATAAATAAAGTTATTTGGTCATTGCAAGTATGGAAGAAGAAATACAGACATAGAAAATCCAATTCATAACATTTATGTAATAATAATGCATCTATACTATATGAACAGAAATATTAAATGTTTGGAAATTAGCATGAAAGAGATTTGTTATTTATACAAATGAATTTACAATGTTTAAAATCTGTTTATGCAGTGGAAGCTTGATTAAATATAAGAACAGGAGAAAAACCTGACTCAGAACCTAAAATAAAATGGAACTAACTTGAAAATAAAAAGGAATGTTAATGAAAACACTTATTTCCGGATTTTTCTAGGCAATATATGTCCCACTGGCCTCACGTAGAAAGAAGTACTGAAGTTCCATGTAAAAAATGCCAAATGCTCTGTTAAGTCCATTGCAAGGTAATAGGATAGTGCCATACATAATTTGTACAACAGAATACAGTGCAAAATAAATATCAATTTGAATATTGAAAATAAGAAACTTAGCCCGCCCGCTCGTCAGCTTGCTGGACTGAATGCGGTCCTGCAGAGTACGGTTCCTGTGGCCCGACATGGTAGGCCCCGGAACCCCAGGAGGCTCTATTCTGAAAGATGTAGTGGCCTATGTTGAAGAATGGTCATCCAAAGGAGCAGAAAATCATTCCAAGACATTTACAAGTCAACTTGTGGATATGGGGCAAGAGTTTCAAAAACTTTTAGCAAACAACTCATGGTATATTCAAAGATGGATACCAGAGCACCTGGGACAAAGCTCAGAAGAGAGGAGTAAAGCTCGGTTCAGTGCTCTGGGTTGAAAAATAACGATATACCTCTTCTCTTATTTGAATCTGATGGTTCATTGATGTATAGTCCAATGAAAAGTCATCGTGGTCACCACAGTGCAATGGAGAAGAGATTACAAGAGATGAAGGAGAAAAGGGAAAGTCTCTCTCCTTCCTCTTCCCAGATGACTCAACAGCCTCAGGATAATCCAGATGAGTCCTTGCTGGTGGTTTACACTCATCTTTTGGTGATCTTTGTAGAAACTCAGCATGTGGAGATCAGGAAAGGAGATTGGAAGAATCCATTCTTGAAATTAAAATATGTGTGTTTCTTCACTTGCATCAAAGACGCATAGCATTCATTCATCAGCGTGTCCTCCAATTAACTCAACAAATTGAGTCCTCAGAAATGTATAAGTAATCTTTCTTTTTTTTTTTTTTTTTTGTTGAGTTGGAGTCTCACTCTGTCACCCAGACTGGAGTGCAATGGCTGTTTCCGGCCACTGCAGCCTCGACCTGCTGGGCTCCAGCAATCCTTCTCAGCCTAAGCCTTCCAAGTAGCTGGAACTACAGGTGTGCGCTACCACTCCTGGCTAATTTTTGATTTATTGTAGAGATGAGGTCTCACCAAGTTGTCCAGGTGGGTCTCGAACCCTCAGGCTCAGGCAATCCACTCACCTCGGCCTCCCAAAGTGCTGGGATTACAGGCTGAACCACCGAGCCCGGCCTATAAGTAATCTTTTCAAGGAAGAAACAAATTGGCAAAGCAACATTGTAGGTGAAACAGTCACCCCTGACAAAAGGCAAGCAGAAGGTGTGTCTAAGGAGATGTGTGATGAGAAACACAGTTTGTCTCCTACATTACCGTCAACAAAAGACCACCTTTTGGTACATTCAAGGCCCAAGAGTTTCTCAGTAAAGAGGAAAATAACATCAGGTGATCCACATTCATCTCCAAAAGAAAAACTAAAGAAAAAAAGTTACAGCAAGAGATTCATTAGGCTGCAGTTGCACTTGCTTAAGTCAGAAAATAACCTGTGGTTCAGGATCAAATCTGGTCTTCAGACTCTTGATTATGGGGAGTCCTTGTATGATTATTTTTCACCTGATGACCTTAAGGAAAAGAATTCGGAGAATCCTTCTCCTGAATCTCAGCCATCATCAATCCCTGCTCAGTTCATCCACAGAAGTCTTTCTAAGGAGGAGAGAACAAACTTATTTAAAATGTCTGATTTTTCCTGCATTGGTAAAAAACAGATCAGTTAGTGTTCCTGATTTAACAGCAAAAACTAGGCCTACTCTTCAGAAAATTACGGATGGTGAAGACAGTATCACTTGGAGCTACATGATTTCGGAGGAAGCATCTGCCACTGCAGAAGCTACAGGGTGTTGTGGACAGGCCATTGCTTGCAGAGAGAAGACCCACGCCCTGGTGCAAGCCTCTTTTCTCACACCACTGAGGATTCACCTCTTCCAAATGGACCTTGTGGCGATTCACCCCCTCTGAAGAGAAGTGGTGAAGAAATGAAAGAATTGATTGACATAAAAGACACACAGAAAGAAAGTACCACTCCCAAAATGCCACGGTCTTCAGAAGGTGAAATGCAGCACGATTATGAGCTAAGTTTTGTAGATGATTGTCACATGGAGATATCTGCAGGAGAAAAGGAAAACGTATCCAGAGGATATAGCAAAAGTGTTAAAAATAGACCAAGGCATGATGTTTTAGATGGCTCATATGAAGATTTTAAGGACCTCATCGGACCTCATGGGGAATCAAAAAAAGTGGAAAAGGCAACATGCCAACAAGAACATGAGTCATGACAAGCATGCCACCTGAAAAGCAGAATGTCATCATCCATGTTGTGAACAAAAGGCTTTTCATTTGCACGAGAAGTCTACGAGACCACCACGCACCTGCTGTCTGGGAAGCCCCCCGCACCCTCGATGTGCTACTGCGTCTTGCGTGTGGCTGCTGGATCCTCTCTTATGAATGGATGCTGTTGTCTTTGGAGTTTGGTCACTGGATTTCTGAGAAGCCGTTAGAGGTTTCTGACCACTTCCCTGCAGCTCCTCTGTGCCATTGGGAGCGCCACCTGTTTGCAAGACAGTACCAGGGAACCCTTTTTCGACGAGTCTGTGATGTTCATCTCTCCAGCTAGCAGCCCCCTGA
The DNA here is from genome assembly GCA_027257055.1 of Cephalopachus bancanus. Classification (NCBI taxonomy): domain Eukaryota; kingdom Metazoa; phylum Chordata; class Mammalia; order Primates; family Tarsiidae; genus Cephalopachus; species Cephalopachus bancanus. The sequence goes on along the minus strand of JAPVLO010000108.1, from coordinate 13,934,300 downwards.
GGGTCAAGCTGTGCGAACTGGTCCTCCTGTGTGGAGGCCAGGACAGCCAAGCCCCTCACGAGGCCAGCATCTTCATCATGCCTCCCAGCTGACAAAAGATGGCAGCGGTCAAGTACCTGTCCGAGAAATGGAACTTGGATTCCATCACTCAGTACAAGGTTTGTGCCTCTGAAAACTACCTGTTGCCACAGTGAGGGAGACATCACTAGCTCATGACGACTGCATGTAGCTCACAAACCTGTCTTTGGACATCCAAATGAGAAACAGAATTGTGAAGAGAAGGAGCTAATGTATAAAAAATGACTTCTGATATTAAAAAAAAAATAAGAAACTTAGATGTATTGCAGTTTTTTTTATTGTTATAGTCCTAATCTTTGGGATCTTTCAGTTTAAGCAGAAATGAAATGAAAAGCAAGTAGAAGTAGCAACAAGGTGTTGGGTGGTGTTAGTTTCCTCTCAATGCTAAATACTTGGAAATCAAATACCAAATATGTATTGAACATTTATTATTTTTAAGGTACTGTAGCATGGGTTATAAAAGAATTTTTTAAAAAGTTATGAAATAATTGATAAAATAACTATAAGTTAAGTGTCTAGAGATTTCATCATTCAATACATGCCAATGGGTGACAGTGGATATGCAGAAAACGTGAACTATGATTTAAAAGTTAGAAAGGGCCTGATGCAGTGGCTCACATCTGTAATTCAAGCACTTTGGGAGGAAGAGGTGAAAGGATCACCTGATCCCAGGAATTTGAGACCAGCCTGGGCAGCATAGTGAGACCTCATCTCTACAAAAAATTTAAAAATGAGCTGGATGTTGTGGAGCAGGCCTGTAGTTCCAGCTATTCAGGAGGCTGAGGGTCACTTGAACCCAGAAGTTCAAGGCTGTGGCAAGCTGTGATCATGCCCATGCACTCAAGCCTCGGAGACAGAGTGAGACCCCAATTCAATACAGACAAACAAGCAAACAAAACAAAACAACATAAAAGTTACATAAATTAGTGTGAACAGGGTGATTATAGGTGAATGACATGGAGGAATAGTTCAGTACTGACCAAGTTTGTTTATAATTATTATTTTATTTTATTTTATTTTTTTTGAGTTGGAGTCTCACTCTGTCGCCCAGTCTGGAGTGTAGTGGCCGCTTCCGGCCACCGCAGCCTCGACCTGCTGGGCTCCGGCGATCCTTCCGCCTCAGCCTTCCGAGGAGCCGGAATTACAGGCATGCGCTACCATGCCCGGCTGATTTTTTGATTTATTGTAGAGATGAGGTCTCGCTGCCCAGGCGGGTCTCGAACCCGCGGGCTCAGGCAATCCACTCATCTCAGCCTCCCAAAGCGCGGGATTACAGGCTGAGCCACCGAGCCCGGCTGTTCATAATTATTATTGTCAATAGTATTTTAATAAAATAAAAACAAATTTGCTTATTATCCTTTGGGGTGTCTCAGTTCAAGAAGAAGCTATTTTACATCTGCTAGTTATATAATCTAATCATCTAATTATGTAATATGAGCATCTCTTCCCTGTTATTGATGAAAGGAATGGAAAAGCAAATGTTACTTAAAATTAAGCTAATATTGGGAAAAGTTGCGAGATAGATAATATTTGCTTATAATTCATATTAAACAAGAAAACATCATTTTTCTTTAAAAATTAGGATTTTTCCAATTTATATGACCAATATATTTCTTTAAAAATCTAGAAATAGTTTGCTTACATGCATTATAATAAATAGTGAAATTTAAAATAACATAGCATTATAAATAATTTGTGGTATTTTTAATTCATTTAATGAATTATATTGTAATTATGTCATTAGTCTTTTTCATATTGGTAAGCCTGCTCCTTCCCCTTCTTTTTTAATCCCACACTTCTTTCTTCCTTTTTTTTTTAGAAATGAGGATCATTATACCTAGGATATAGAGATATAACCAGTTTTAGATAAGAACCGGTAAACAAATATGGTGCCTACAATTCAGTTTGTAATTTATTACAATTATTTTAAATAGTGTTAAATGCATCATTCTAGCATTTTAGTCATAAAAAATACATAAAGTGTCCATTTTCACTTATATGGAAGTAAAATTCAGAAAGAATATTTTTACTGTCATCATACGGCAATAGTTTGTGTCCAGAATCATGTGAATTGATAGTCTTGAAATTTGTAGGCTGTAGGTTATTGCAGTTACTTGTTAATCTCTATTTGCTACCTTTGATTTTAATATATCTGTGGGATATGTTTCTACTAACATTTTTTAGTACCTTTCTTCTTTCTGCACATGATCACTTCCCGTCAAAAGTACAAAAATTAAAATTAAAAAAGGATGAAAGTGAGATGGCTAAGTTTTTATCAGGTTTATGATGTCAACATGATGGCATAAAATATAGTAAATAATGTCTAATATTATTCTGTTTTCCTCTCTTTAACATTGAGTATATAATAGTCTACTGAAGCCATTCAAGAAGTTGTAAAAATTAGTATTCTAACAAAGCACTATACTTTGATTTTATTTGAGTTGATGCAAATGATAGAAGACACATAAAAGTGGCATTAAATCTAACAGCACTTAGAAGATTTTTTCACAAAGCTAAATATATGAAGTTATGAACTATCAAATTATTTTACACACATCAGTAGTTTCTAATGAACTCAGTGATTATTCATAAACCTAGGCAGAACTAGGTTAAGGAGATGGTTTAGGGATTCACACATATTTTAGAAAAATGCATATTTTTGTATTTCTATTTAATTTAGTGAGTTGGTATAGCTAAACCAAGTAATACAGTAAAAAAAAAATCTTCCAAACTATTTAAACATTCCTGAAGAGAAACTAAACTATGTGCTTCCTCTCTCTTTTTTCCATTTGCTCATAAATCAATTATATTATTTTAAATGAGTTTATAGAAGGTATTACTATTATCCATATATCATAAATTTAAAAATTGGAGTGAAAGTAGATTTCTTTCCCAAAGACACAGAGCAAGTTAATGAAATAAAAAGTTGATGGAAAAATACTGAAGAATTTATATTTCTACTCCAGTGCCATATTCCCTTGTTCATACTAAATGACTTCATAATTTCATCCATTTGTTAATATAAACTGAGTGGATGAAGGACACTCATGAATATCAAGCTAAATTCAACAATGATAATAAAGAAATAACTTGTTGAAAATAAAGAAAATTATTAGATGCCATCATGACTAATTTTCATATTGGAACGATGTTACACATACAAAAGAATAAAATTTGCTTAAAGGATATCTTATATATACCAAACATCTCATAGGTAATGAAGTTATTTTTGTTAGTAGAGAAATTAAAATAGAAAGCATGCAAATACAATATTTATTTTTAAAATATTTTAATAATTACTAATAATATTTAAAATAATTAAGTTTTTCAAATATCTTGTTTTCATCTCTATGAATTCTATGACCTCAATCTTTACAAAATTGAAGGTCATCTATAATTTCTTCTCTTGAGTTAAAATCCTTTTGTCTGTCTGTGCAAAGTAGTCATTCTCTCTTTGCTGATGCCGCCATTAACTCAACATTCAGGGCTCTGTGTTATCTTGGCTTTTCTATTCCTCCTTCTGCTTCTCCTTCTCTTCTACTATTTCATTTTAGTGGATTGTTTTCTGCAACTCTGAAAGTGTGATTCAGTTTTAGGTCATTATTCACTGGTTTTTCCAGTTTTGCACTGTCTTTGAGAACTTATCTGTTCTCTCAGCTTTAGAAATGTTTTCTCTAGGGATGATTTCAAATCATGGCTCACAGTCAAGCTCCTTTCTAAATTCTAGAGCCAAATTTTCAACTATGTCCTGAGTCCTATCATTTCAAACTCAAGGTGCTAAAACATGAATGAAGTTTCTTTTTCATAATTTTTTTCTCTTTCATGTTATCAATATCCAGATAAACAGTTTTTAAGATCATATTTATATCTTCATGTCTACCCTGTTAATTTTTCCTGAGTCTTTCAACTTCACACTAACAATTTTTTTCTAATTTTATACTATTAATCTCTTTTTGCAATAAGTGCTAAATTGTACTTATGCCATTTTCCTCAAAACACAAATGATTACCTTTTTTTTTCTATCTTTACCGTGATGAATAATTTGAAAATACAAGCCTTTAAAGGGTTTCTAGTTGGTCAAATAATATGTGCTATCATAATACATTTACCTTTGCCCTCTAATAAATAGTATCTTTCAAGCATTTGCTCAATGTTACACTTTCTCAGGCTACCACCTTATACAAATTTTATCCCCACCCTTGATTTTATTTTGTTATAATTCTAAATATTTACATACTTTTATATGTTATTATTTTATTATTTTTTTAAATTTTGAACCCCCAGAATTAAAAATTTTGTATCTCCAGAATGCAAGTCCCAAGAAAGCAGAAATCGTTATCTCTTTTGTTTACTTGTGTTCTCCAATGCATAAAAAATATACCTGGCACTTAGTAGGTGTCAAGAACTGCAAATGGCTCAGATTATATTCTCTTTTCAAAACTAACCTAAGACACCTGCATCAGATGCAAAGTTATGTCTGTATGTTTCTCACAGCAAAACAAATACCAAGAGTTTCATGTTTACTGTGGTTCCTGGGTCTCTCGGTTATCAAGGTAGTGATTCAGATTGGTTTAGATGGATGTAACGCATGTAGAGTTTTTGCTCCCATAGAAAATACCAATCTTTTATCACATGATGCATTCAAACTTACCCAATTTTTGCCACAGAGGAAAACATTAACTTTTTTTTTTTTTTTTTTTGTGGTCAGCAAACAAATCTTTTAGCTTTAGAGATAGACACTATCTGTGTCTTTTAGGGTGACTCACGATACAGACAAATTTGAAAACACAGTCTGGGAAAAAAGTTGTCAGTACTTCTGCTTGCAAGATATTTAGAAACATAAGGAGGCCATAGAGAATCATCTCCCAAAAAAGTTGGTGCTCAAAATATATTTTAGACTAATTTAATAACGGAGACTCTTCTTTTTACTTAATTTTTTTATTTTTTAATTTTGAAGATGAGGAGTGCAATCGGGATTAGGTATAAATATGTTCATTATGAGGGTACCCCTGTTGATGAGGTGTGCCCCTTCATTATGGCAGTTTCCCACTACTGCCAATCCCACACCTCCCTGGCAGTTTCCAACTACTGTCCATCCCTTTCTCATTGTATTATGAGAATTGCTCAATGTCTGCTTATGAATGAGAACATGTGGCACTCTGTTCTTTATTTCTGTGATAGATCCCTTAGTATTATAGACTTTAAGTCCATCCAAGTTGATGCTAAGTTCATAATTTTGTCTTTCTTTAGGGCTGTGTAATAATCTATCATGTATATGTACCACTTTTTTTTTTTTTTTAATCCAGTCCTCTTTCAATGGGCACCAAGGTTGGTTCCATGTTTTGGCTATTGTAAATAATACTGCAATAAACATGTGTGTGCATATCTTATTCGTAGAGTGATTTGAGTTCCTCCAGATATATTCCCATAGAGGGATTGCCGGGTCTTATGGAAGGTAGATTTTTAGATCTTTTAGGAATTGTCAAACTGCTTCCACAGAGGTTGTTTACACTCCTACCAACAGTGTAGAAGTGTTCCCTTTCTCCCACATCCTCTCCAGTATCTGTTGTTTTCTGAGTTATTGATAATGGCCATCCTGACTGGAGTTAGGTGGTATCTCAGTGTGGTTTTAATTTGCATTTCTTAAATGATTAGTGAAGCTGAGCATTTTTTATGTATCTGTTGTCTGCTTGTATGACTTCTTTTGAGAAGTGCCTATTCATAACTTTTGCCCAAATTGTCATGGGGTTGTTTGCTTTTTCTCTTTTTGGCAAGTTTGAGTTCCTTGTAGATCTTAGATGTTAGGCCTTTGTCAGGTATACAGTTGGCAAATATTTTTTTCCCAGACTGTGGACTGTCTCTCCACTCTACTGATGGCTTCTTTGGCTTTGCAAAAGCTTGTGGTTTTGAGGAGGTCTCACTTGTCTGTCTTATCTCTTATGGCATGGGCACTTGCAGTTTTGATCAGGAATTGGTTGCCAGTTCCAATTTCCATAAGGGTGTCTCCTGAGTTTTCTAAGGTTCTTATAGTTTGAGGTTTTACTTTTAGGTCTTTGATCTCTTTAGAGTTGATTTTTGTGTATGGTGATAGGTAAGGGTCTTGTTTTAATCTTCTGCATGTGGTCAGCCAGTTTTCCCAGCACCATTTACTGAATAAGTTCTCCTCTCCCCAGTGGTTGATGGTGGAGGCTTTGTTGAAGATGAGTTGGTTGAGATTTTGCTTCTAGAATCTCTATCCTTTTCTTTTGGTCTATATGCCTGTTCTTGTACCAATACCAGGCTGTTTTGATTATTGTAGCTTTATAATAAAGTTTAAAGTCTGGAAATGTGATACCTCCTTCTTTGTTTTTTTGTTTGTTTGTTTTGTTTTTTGCTGAGGATAGTTTTGACTATTTCTAGTTCATTATGTTTTCATATGAGTTCCTTTATTGTTGTTTCTAGGTCTGAGAAGAATGCTGCTGGTAATTTAATGGGTATCACATTAAATCTGTGGATTGCCTTGGGTAGGATGGACATCTTAACAATGTTGATTCTTCCAATCCATGAGCATGGAATAGTTTTCCATTAGTTTGTGTCAGCTTTGATTTCTTTGAGCAGTGCTTTGTAGTTTTCGTTGTAAAGGTCTTTCACTTCTCTGGTTAGAAAGATGCCAAGTTATTTCATTTTTTGTGTGGCTGTTGTGAGTGGGATTGTGCTTTTTATTTGGATTTCTGTTTGTTTATTTTTGGTGTATAGGAATGAGACTGTCTTTTGTACATTTATTCTATACCCTGAGATTATTTAAATTACAATATTTATTTTTACTTAAATTAAAATCTTTATGCTTCACTTAAATTAGTCCTGCTTCTTGTTTCTTTGCTTTCATTTTCAGCAGACTCCTCTCTATTTTTTATTTCTTATCACTCTGCTCAAGTTCATATTTGACCAAATAGAGCCAATTTTTTTGTCCTCTGAATCTTAGAGTGATTAATATACAGCTCAACTCATTTCACCTCTGTAAATATATATATATAAATTTAAATTTATACTATAATATATATATTTATAGAGGCAAGATCACACTATATTAATTATATATTGTGTATTGTATCAATTAATATATTTGATATAATGTATTATTAATATAATTGTGATTAGAAGATATTTAAAGGGAAACAATGCATTTTACCTCAAAATAAATATTTTCTTTAAATTAAACTTCTTTCTGTACAATGTGCTGTTAGCTCCAGGTTTGTGTTTAAGCTTTTCATCAGCAAGAGAATTGCTTTTATATTTAAGCATATATAATCAGATTCAGAGGTTAAAAACTACTATAATATGTTAATCAATATGGTAAGAAAACTCTAGATAAACATATGGTGTTCCTAAAAAATAAATTAACCAATATTCTTTGTAATTTAAAGTGGGACTGTCTGTCTCAAATGAGTCACTGCAATTTTCTCGATCTAGAAATGAAGTCTAGGGGTGGGCTTTACCCTGAGATGGGTGAATTGAGAGAGTATCTTTCTAATTCAGTGGATACTTGAGTAAGGGCTTGCAATCAAGTTGGAGAGTGTTATTTAAGATAAATGAAATAGCTATAATCTAGTAAATGAAGCAGCAGAAGAATTCCTAATGAGGTTACAGGAATTATCAGTGAAATAATTCAGAACAGGGAGATATTGGAGAAAACAAACTAGAGAATGATATTATTATAATGTGCTTTAAAAAAGAAGAGGTGGATTTCTTATTTGAATCTTCCACTTACCATGATGCATTGCTTCTTGAATTTTATAACTAAGAGGTTTTGTGATTAAATGCCCTTCTTCAAGCCTCTCTTCTAAGAAAAATAATGTGAAATGCAGCTCATTTTTATGACACTCAAGTATTAAAGAAAAAATAATGAAACCTCCATTTCAAGGGGCATTATGTACCTAGTGTAATTTCTTCTCAGGTAAAGAGGAAAGTATCTTTCTGATTAATCTTTTTAAATGTATTCCTTTTAGTTACTTTGTAAATTAGTTCAGGTTTATATTATAGGCTACTTGCTAAATCTCTATTGCCATTATTTGACTAACTTTTAAGATAAGTTTTGTGTAATTAATGTTATCTTTATTATAACTTAATAATGTTACATTTTCATATTGTTTCTGAAACTATTGCCTGTTCTTACAAGTAAAAAGTGAATAATTAAGCTCAATATTTCCAATATGACTGTGTTAAAACTTGAATGTTGGTAACTGAAAAAAAATTAGGCTATAAGTTTGTCACTGTCAATAAATATCAATATAAAAATATATAATTAATAATAATTCACTTCAATCAAATTGATCTCTATAAAAATAAATATGAATATATACATTTACATAATAGTGATTAAAGAATGATGAAAATGTATTATCACTCAACAAAATACTTTTTCTTAAAATTATACTTAATGTATGTTATATGTACCAGTCACACTAGATTTTTTTAAATGTTAATTAGTAGAAACAGTGCCTTTATATTTTCATGGATATAATGATATATTTGGTTAATATGTAACAAAATGCATTAACTGATGTGGTGGGTAAATTCTCGATAGTCATGTATTACTTCTTTTTTTTTTTGAGTTGGAGTCTCACTGTCGCCGAGACTGGAGTGCAGTGGCCACTCCCTGCCACCTCAGCCTCGACCTTCTGGGCTCTGGCGATCCTTCTGCCTCAGCCTTCCAAGTAACTGGAACTACAGGCGCATGCTACCACACCCGGCTCATTTTTTAAATTTATTGTAGAGATGAGGTCTCACCTGCCCAGGCGGGTCTCGAACCCACGGGCTCAGGCAATCCACTCACCTCAGCCTCCCAAAGGTGCGGGATTACAGGCTGAGCCACTGAGCCTGGTGTATATTACTTCTTATAAATAAACTAACCATTAACTCTGCAGTTTAAGAAAGAGCAATCTGTCATGTATGATCCTCTATACTTTTCTCTGTTGAGAAAAGGAGTCAAACGGTGAGAGAACTGAGAGATCATCTTTTATTTCAGAGGATGCTTGACCATTTGCTAGTTGGGGAAAAATGAAGTTTTACTACAACCACGGACTCTATTTTATCTCTTTCTTTTCTATAATAATGTAGTATGCTAAATATGTTCTTGCTGTTTTAAATATTTTCATATGCTTAGGTCAAGAGACATCTGAAACTTCAAATACATACCACAAGTATGTACTATTTGTTTTAAAAATTAAATTGGTTTAATAAAATAAAAACAATACAATAATATTTTCTATGTAAAGTAATTTAGATTTCTCCAATTTTTCTAGTATCTTAGAATCTATCTTGACCTAAAAAGTTTATTTGACCTCTATATATTTTCTAGCTTTAAAAACAGTTGCCATCCTGAATTATCACAGTATTTTATTTCTATTTGCTTTCATGTACATCAAAGATTGACTTTTTTTATTTACTTTTTTTATCATAAAGATGTGTGGTACAATTCAGGGTTAAATATACAAACATTGATTATGCAGGTACCTTGTTGATGAGGTATGCCCCTCCCTCCCCTAACATTTTCCCTCAACTGCCAATCCCATCCCCCTTCCCTGGCAGTTTCCCATTACTGCCAAATGCTTTCTTATGTATTATAATTGTCAAGATCCACTTATGAGTGAGAACATATGGTACTCTGTTCTTTGTTTCTGTGATAGATCACTGAGTATGATCAACTCCAAATCCATCCAAGTTGCTGTGAAGACCATATATATGTCTATGGCTGCACAATATTCCACTGTGTATATGTACCACATTTTCTTTATCCAGTTCAGTCTTGATGGGCAACATGTTTGGTTCCATGTTTTTGCTATTGTGAATAGAGCTGCAACAAACATGTGTGCGGTATCTTTTTTGCAGAATGATTTGAGTTCCCCCGGGTATATTCCCAGTAGGGGAATTGCTGGATCATATGGAAGGTCAATTTCTAGTTCTTTCAGAAATCACCACACTGTCTTCCAAAGAGGTTGCACTAGTTCGCATTCCCACAAGTGGTATAGAAGCATTTCTTTTTCTCCGCATCCTTGCCAGCATCTGTTTTTTGTTTTATTAATGGTGACCATTCTTTCTGGGGTTAGGTGATATCTCAATGTGGTTTTGATTTGCTTTTCTCTGATGATGAGTGAGGCTGAGCACTTTTTCATGTATCTGTTGGCCGCCCATATATCTTCTTGTCTTTTTCCTTTCGGCACATTTGAGTTCCTTGTAGCTCCTAGATGTTAGGCCTTTGTCAGATACATAGTTGACAAATAATTTTTCCCATTCTGTGGGCTGTCTCCCTACTCTCTTGATAGTTTCTTTTGCTTTACAGAAGCTCATTAGTTTGATGAGGTCCCATTTGTTTATGTTATTTCTTAAGGTATGCGCATTTAAGGTTCTGAATAGAAATTGGTTGCCAGTTCCAATTTCTATAAAGGTGCTTCCTGAATTTTCTAATATTCTTATAGTTTGAAGTTTTATGTTTAGGTCTTTGATCCATTTAGAGTTAATTTTTGTGCATGGTGATAGGTAGGGGTCCTGTTTCAATCTTCTGCATGTGATCAGCTAGTTTTCCCAGCACCGTTTACTGAATATTATTCTCCTCTGCCCAGTGGTTTTTGTTGGAGACTTTGTCAAAGATGAATTGGTTGAGAAATTGAGGCTTTGCTTTCGGAATGTCTATCCTGTTCCATGGGACTATACGCCTGTTCTTGTACCAATACCAGGCTGTTTTGATTACTACATCCTTATAGTAAAGTTTGATGTCTGGAAGTGTGATACCTCCTGCTTTGTCTCTTTTGCTGAGGATTGTTTTGGCTATTCGTGGTAACTTATGTTTCCATATAAATTTCTGTATTGCCAATTCCAGGTCTGAGAAGAATGATGTTGGTAACTTAATGAGTATGGCATTGAATCTGTATATTGCCTTTGGTAGGATGGACATTTTATCAATGTTGATTCTTCCTATCCATGAGCATGGAATATTTTTCCATCTGTTTGGTTCTTCTTGGATTTCTTTGAGCAGCATTTGGTGGTTCTCATTGTAAAGTTCTTTCACTTCTCTGGTTAGGAAGTTGCCGAGGTATTCCTTTTTTTTTTTTTTTTTTTGTGGCTACTGTGAATGGGTTGTGCTTTTTATTTGGGGCTCTGCCTGCTTGTTGTTAGTGTATAGGAATGCAACTGTCTTTTGCACATTTATTTTGTAGCCTGAGACTTTGCCAAAGTCCTTTATCAGTGCAAGCAAGTTTTTGAGAGATTCTCTTGGATTTTCAAGGTATAGGATCATATCATCAGCAAAGAGGGATAAATTGACTTCCACTTTTCCTATTTGGATACCCCTGATTTTCTTCTCTTGTCTAATTGCCTGAGCTGGGACTTCCAAAACAATATTGAGCAAACGAGATGAGAGTGGGCAGCCTTGTCTTGTTCCAATATCCAGGGGGAAATGTTTACAGTTTCTGTGTTTTTAGCACTATGTTAGCTGTGGGTTTATCATAGATGGCATTTACTATTTTGCAGTATGTTCTTTCTATACCTAGGTGTTTGAGGGTTTTTATAAAGAAGGGATGCTAGATTTTATCAAAAACTTTTTCTGCATCTAATGAGACAATCATGTGTTTCTTGTTTGTACATCTGTTGATTTATTGAATGACATTTATGGTCTTGCAGATGTTGAACCAGTCACGCATCCTGGGGATGAAGCCTACTTGGTCATGGTGGATGATTTTTGAGAAGTGTTTTTAGATCCAATTTGCTAGAATTTTGTTGAGGATTTTTGCATCTATGTTCATAAGGGATATTAGCCTGTAGTTCTCTTTTTCTGTTGAATCTTTGCCCAGTTTGGGTATCAGTGTGATATTAGCTTCATAAAATGATTTGGGAAAATCCCATCATTCTCAATTGCCTGGAATACTTTCAGTAAAATTGCTATCAGCTCCTCCTTGCATGTTTTGTAGAATTCTGCTGGAAAGCCATCTGGGACAGGGCTTTTTTTGATATGCAGTTTTCGTATGATAGAGTCAGTTTCCTGGGTTGTTATTGGTCTATTTAGTGTCTCAGTGTCTTCTTGTTTCAATGTGGGGAGGTTGTGTGATGTCAGAAAGTTATCCATTTCATTTAGGTTATCAAATTTGTTTCCATATAGGTGTACATAGTAATCTCTGATAATCTTTTGTATTTCTTTGTGTTCAGTTATTATTTGATGTTTTGTATTTCTGATTGTGTTTATCTGGGATTTCTCTCTCTTTTTCTGGTCATTCTGACTAGGGGTCCATCAATCTTGTTTATTCTTTCAAAGAAGCAGCTTTTTGTTTTGTTGATGTTTTCTATGATATTTTTGTCTTCTACGTCCCATATTTTGGCTCTTATTTTTGTGATTTGGATTATTTGCTAAAATTGGGGTTTTGGTGGTCTTCTCTTTCCAGCTCCCTTGGGTGATTTGCTAGGCTCTCAGCTTCCGATCTTTCAATTTTCTTGATGTGTGTTCATAGAGATATAAATACCCTCTGAGATCTGCTTGCAGGGGATCACAGAGATTTTGGTAAGATTTTTCTTCATTTTTATTTGTTTCCAGGAATATTTCAATTTCTGCTTTGATTTCAGTGTTGACCCAGTCATTGTTTAGCATCATGCTATTTAGTGTCCATGTCTTTGTAGGTTTGGGGGAAATGTTGTTGGTGTTGATATTTCTTTTTATTCCTCTGTGGTCTGAGAATGTGCATGGCAAGATTTCAACCTTATGGAATTTGTTTATGCTTGATTGATGACCAAAGATGTGATAAAAAATCTTGAAGTATGTTCCATGTGGTGATGAGTATAATGTATATTCTGTGGTCGTTGGGTGGAATAATCTGTAGGTATCTATTAAGTCCATTTGGTCAAGTATCAAGTTTAGGTTCTGGATCTCCTTGCTGATTTTTTTCCTCAATGATCTATCTAGGGCTGTCAGTGGGGTATTCAAATCCCCTGCTATAATAGTGTTAGAGTCAATATCTTTTTTTAGTTTACTTAGTAGTTGCTTTATAAATGCTGGTGCTCTTGTGTTGGGTGCATATGTTTAGGCTGGATATTTCTTGTTGATGAATTGAAACTTTTATCATTATGTAGTGTCCTTTTGTGTCTTTTTAAATTTTTGTAGCTTAAAGATTGTTTTGTCTGATATTAAGGTTGCAAATCCTGCTTTCTTTAGTGATCCATTTGCATGGAAACTCTTTGTCCAACTTTTAATTTGAGTCTGTGTGCATCCCTTGAAGTGAGATGAATCTCCTGGATGGATGCAGCAAATAATTGGGCCAGGGTTTCTTAACCAGTTTGCTATTGTGTGTCTTTTCAGTGGTGCATTTAGTCCATTCCCATTCAGGCTGATTATTGAGATATAATTGTTTATCCCTGTCATGAGGTTCTTATAAAGTTTTTCCTTTGCTTGTTTTCTTTTAGATTTGGGGTTAATGTATATGTGTGTTCTCAAGTTTCTTGTTGCACTGTATTCTCTGCTTACTCTGTGCTCTGCTGTTCACTTGGGAAGTGAGTGGTCAGTCTTTTTCTCCTTTTTTCTATCTTAATGCCTTTTTAAGTGTCTCCTGTAGAGCTGGTTTGGAAGCTCCATAGTCTCTTAGAGATTGCATGTCTGAGAAGGATTTTAATTCTCCTTCACTGATGAAGTGATTTTAATTCTCCTTCACTGATGAGCTTGGCTGGATAGGAAATTTTTGGTTTATATTGTTTAACTTTGAAAGATTGGCTGTTTTAAATACACACAGACACACATACACAAAATAAATAACTGTATTTGTCTAAATTCCTTAAGAAATGCAGCTTTAAATGAAACTTGAATCACATTTGGGTTCCTACTATTCCAAATTGTGTTCCTACTATTCCAAATTGCTTATGGTTATACTTGTTTTGTGAGAAAGCAGGATTTATTGAGAAAACAGAAAAACTCCCACTGTGGGAGGGGACCTGAAGGGGTTGCCCCTTAATGTTATACTTTTATCTCATAGATAACTATTCCGAATAATATATTCTTTAATTTTTTATATACCAAGTCAATATTTATTAATTTTTTTTTTTTTTTGAGTTGGCATCTCACTCAGTAGCCCAGACTGGAGTGCAGTGGCCGCTGCCAGTCACTGCAGCCTCGACCTGCTGGGCTCCGGTGATCCTTCCGCCTCAGCCTTCCAAGTAGCTGGAACTACAGGTGCGCGCTACCACGCCCGGCTAATTTTTTGATTTATTGTAGAGACGAGGTCTCGCCAAGCTGCCCAGGCGGGTCTCAAATCTGCGGGCTCAGGCAATCCACTCACCTCAGCCTCCCAAAGCACGGGATTATAGGCTGAGTCACCGAGCCTGGCTCAATATTTATTTTAAAGATGAGAGCCATATTCCCTGATTCGCTGGCTATTTCCTGGTTGTTGCTTTTTGGTTTTGTTTTTTTCCTATTGTGGATCATACAGATGGTGCATGGCTTCCTCTCTACAAGACTGTTCCAGAAAGTGCTATTGCTGAATAATGAAGTATGTGTACATTCTACTTTATGAGATAATACAACACCAAACTGTTTTCTAAAAACGGCAGTATCAATTTATCCTCAGCAGTGTATTCATACTTCTATTGTTCTACATATTATCAACAATTGAGATTGTAATACTATTTACTTTTTTTTCCCACTCTGGTGGGTAAGTCTGTTTTCTCAGTCCCACTTATAAATAGTATGCTTCTCTAACAATATAAAATGCTGTCTATGTCACACATCAGACATTTATATATAGCAGTGTCTTTTTGACTACTCTCTTTTGTGTGTCACTGAACTATTTTCATCCCTATGCATAGTGCCTTGATTAATATAAGTGTATAATGCTTTGATATCTTGTAGGGTCATCATCAGTCTTCTTGTCTACGTGGATATTGTTCAAATTTTCTCTTTCTTTTTGTTTTCTTTTCTTGAATGATTAGTCCTCAAATTACTGTGGTTTAATATTTGACAAAACAGATTTAAAAAACTGAACTTTAAGATAATAAGGGAAAAGTTAAAAATATATTTTGTATACCCTAATTTGTCAAGTAGATGTAATCAAAACTGATACTTCTAAAGTCATAAAACATGTCTGAAAAAAACTAAATCTTAGTTTTTCAATACATTTAACATAGTTGGTCTTTAGTTTTGATATTATTTTTACTTTTTTGCCAAATATATAAAATTTGATGGAAAAAATTAAATTATTGATTTATGGGCATTGGATACATAAACAATACAAAGCAGGCATCCATTATGAGGAGAATAAAAGGCATAACAAATAACTACTATAATGATGAAAGATGAAAATACAAAGATACCTAAGAGATATGCAAGTACAGTTCCAGACCACTGTGATATGGCAAATCTCACAATAACATGTTACGTGAATTTTTTACTTTCCAGTACATATAAAGTTATGTTTATACTAAACTTAAGTTCATTAAATATGCAATAACATTATGTCTAAAAAATGTGCATACCTTCATTAAAAATACCTTATAAGTATACTTTATTAAAAATGCTTTTTCAAGTTATAAATGTTTGTGTTTTCCAAAACCAATTAAAATAGTAACATCAGAGTTCACTGATCACCATAATAGATACAATAATAAAAATAATAAAGTTTGAAATATTATGAAAATTACCTGTTAGAGTCCAGCTCCAACACAAGGGCTAGGGCCTAAGGCGAGAGAATCAGACGCGGTGAAGGAAGAAGACATAAGTCAACTCCCTGGGTCGCGTTCGGGACTCTTCCAAAGTTTATTCAATTTTCATATGTTTATATAAGGCATTTTCAACCCTCAACCCCCTTACACATATGCCCACAAATGCTTACATTATGTTTTCTTTTACAATCAAACGTTCTACAATGATTTATTTGTTTCTCCCTATTCTTTTTTTGTTTCCATTATGTTAAAACCAACAGACAGGAACGAAACAACTTTTGCTAAAAATAATTAACTGTAACCTTTCAACCCTTACCCCTTTTATATCATATTTCTAACAATTCTTACATGTAACTTAGCAGCAATATATTGGTGTTTACATCTATAACTAATTTTATTGTTTCTTATAACTAATTTTATTATTTCTTAATTATTTCCTATAAACTTTCCTATT
Organism: Cephalopachus bancanus; assembly: GCA_027257055.1. Lineage (NCBI taxonomy): Eukaryota > Metazoa > Chordata > Mammalia > Primates > Tarsiidae > Cephalopachus > Cephalopachus bancanus. The sequence goes on along the minus strand of JAPVLO010000108.1, from coordinate 13,918,102 downwards.
ATGTATCTATCTTTATTCTTATTTTACTTATATGAATCATAATCTAATAATACTTAACAACCTTTATATGAATTATACTTGACTACTCATATCCTGTATTTGTTTTCTATTTAAATATTTTTTATCTAATTATCTTTAATCATCCTATTTTTATCTACTTAACTATTCTCTCCTATATTATTATACTTATACTACTAGATCATTTTACTCTTACAAACTTATATCTACTATGTCTATACTTTCTTAAATTATGTTTAAAAGAAGCTGCCCTCAGGATTGACTTGTCTCAGGTCTCACAAACTTCTTCCTCCATCTTACCCGTCTAAGGTGTTATTTTAGTATAGGGTCTGTTAACCATTAAAAACACAGAATGAGAAAGTTTTTTATTTTCCTTACACACAATGGTTTTGCTTTTCATGGAAACGAAGGTAACAGAACATTCTCTAGCATCTCCAATGGCTGTGCTTTTGCTGTGTTCCTTATTCATGTCTCAAGCTTTAGTTTCACTAATATATCATCCTCACCTATAATTAGTTAATGCTTTGTTTGTCATCAGAAAGGGGTACTATCTGTCTTATGCACACACTCTTAAAGATCAAAGGGGCCCATCAACAGGATCCATGGGGCTTTGCCTCCGGCACTGCCGCTTTAGCTGGGGCCTTGCTCCCAGCCAGCGTTTTTCCCATTTTCAGGTAACCCTTACTTTGCCTTCTGTTAGGAGTCGTGGCTCCCGACAAGTACCAAAATATGACACAGAGATACTATGTGAGCCTGTGCTGTTAAAAAAACTCCCTAATTTGGGCTTTTATTTAAGAATCAACATTGTTAAGATGTCCATCCTACCCAAGACAATCTACAGATTTAATGCAATACCCATTAAATTACCAGCAGCAGTCTTCTCAGACCTGGAAACGACAATACAGAAATTCATATGGAAACATAAATGACCACGAATAGTCAAAACAATCCTGAGCGAAAAACAAATAACACAAATCAAACAAACAAAAAAACCCCATAAAAAACCAAAGCGGGATGTATCACACTCCCAGACTTCAAACTTTATTATAAAGCTACAAAAATCAAAACAGCCTGGTATTGGTACAAGAATAGTCATATAGACCAATGGAAAAGGATAGAGATTCTGGAAGCAAAACTCCAATTTCTCAACCAACTCATCTTCAACAAACCTTTCAACATAAACCATTGGGAAAAGAAGAACCTGCTCAGCTGACCACATGCAGAAGATTAAAACAAGACCCTTACCTATCACCATACATAAATATCAACTCTAAATGGATTAAAGGTTTAAACATAAAACCGATAGGAACCTTAGAAAATGCCAGAGATACCCTTACGGGAATTGGAACTGACAATCAATTCCTAATCAAAACCCCAGGTGCTTATGCCATAAGAGATAAGATAGACAAGTCAGACCTCATCAAACTGACAAGCTTCTGGAAAGCCAAATAAATCATCACAAGAGCAGGCATACAATCTGCACAATGGGAAAAATATATTTGCCAACTGTATATCTGACAAAGACCTAACATCTAGGATCTACAGGGAACTCAGATGAGCTGAAAAGAAAATAAACAAACAGCCCCATGATAAAGTGGGCAAAAGATATGAATAGACACTTCTCAAAAGAAGACAAAGTAACAGCCAACAGATACATGAAAAAATGCTCAACCTCACTAGTCATCAAAAAAACGCAAATTAGAATCAGACTGAGATAACACCTAACTCCAGTCAGGATGGCCATCATCAATAATTCAAAAAACAGCCGGGCTCGATGGCTCAGCCTGTAATCCCATGCCTTTGGGAGGCTGAGGTGAGTGGATTGCCTGAGCCCACAGGTTCGAGACCCGCCTGGGCATTGAGACCTCATCTTTACAATAAATCAAAAAATCAGCTGGGCGTGGTAGTACATGCCTGTAATTCCGTCTACTTGGAAGGCTGAGGCGGAAGGATCGCTGGAGCCCAGCAGGTCGAGGCTGTGGTGGCCGGGAGTGGCGACTGCACTCCAGTCTGGGCGACAGAGTGAGACTCCCACTCAAAATAATAATAATAATAATAATTAAAAAAAATAGATACTGGACAGGATGCAGGGAAAGGGGAACACTTCTACACTATTGGTGGGAGAGTCAACTAGTACAACCTCTGTGGAAAACAGTGTGACAATTCCTAAAGGATCTAAAAACCTACTTTCCATATGACCCAGAAATCCCCCTACTGAGAATATACCCAGAGGAACTCAGATCACTCTATGAAAAAGATACCTGCACCTGCATGTTTCTTGCAGCATTATTCACAGTAGCAAAAACATGAAACCAAATATGCTACCCATCGTAAAAGGACTGGATAAAAAAATGTACATATACATGATGGAATATCACTCAGCCATAAAGAAGAACAAAATTATGAACTTCACAGCAACTTGGATGGACTTAGAGTCTATAATATTGAGTGATCTACCACAAAAGCAAAGAATTGAGTACCACATGTTCTCACTCATAAGCAGACCTTGAACAATTATTATAATACTATAAGAAAGGGATTGGCAGTAGTTGGAAACTACCAGGAGAGGGTGGCAGCACACCTCATGAACAAGGGTACCTGCATAATGAACATTTGCATACCCAACCCTGAATTGTACCCCACAACATTAAAATAAAAAATTAAAAAAGAAAAATATCACCATGAGAATTGCTGGATAAAAGGTTGCCACCAATCTTTAATTTGTAAAACAAGTAATATCTGTAAATTTCAATAAAGCAAAGCACATTATAATAAGGCTTGTCTGTATATTCATGTTATTTGTATTGCAATCAAATTCAAGATTGAAAAGATCTACTAATGCTAGAGAATCTATGATTCTTGATTTGGACTGAAATTCTATGAAATTAACATGTTTGGAGTTTACTCATGGAAGGAGAAACCAGTGGGTATAACGCAGTAGCAATTCACATTCTGTTGATTTTCCTTTGTTTTTAATACAAAGTAGCCACCTGTAACTCATATATTTTAAGTAGGTCAAATAAGATGGAAAACTATCAATTTTCATACAGCTTATCTTACAGAAATAACAATGACTTAGCAAAACATTCGGGAAATAAAACTATAGGTAAGTAAAATGAAATACAGAAACAAAATAGTATTTGTTTTTCTATTTAAAAGAAAATTTAATTTAGATTATTTTATTAGTCCATCATTCATTTCTCTGCTTCATTAAAAAACTCCAATTATACAAATTAATAGAACTGTCCATAGTTTCAAATTAAACACATACATTTATGAGAAAAAATGACTGTTCTTAATGTTATACTTCAAGATAGCTTTCAAGCTGTCACCTAATGTACATTTTAGGCTAATTTAGATTTATATATAATCCTTAATGAATGTGCAAGAACTGAAAGAAGAACTCAGTAATTACTTTTCCTAATTATCTATTTTAATTATGTTCAAGCTATGTGTAAAAAGGAAGAACTCTAAGTGATCTGTATTTAAGAAAACTAAAATCAAAATACTTCCTTTATATGGATGCTTTCCTTACAAGTATCTGTGTAGTTATTGCCACAAGCTCATAATCCTCTCCACCCTGAAAAATAAGATTTAACATGTCAATAAGCGAAATCTTATTTTCAAAATAGGCTTATTATAACAGAAGTATGGAGGAGCACAGTTTTGCCATTTTTTAAAATGTTAAACATTATTTCTCAAGAATAGTGGAAAACGCTAGCCCTGTTTTGCAATATATGCATTTTCTATCTTCAAAACGTTGTTTTAAATTGGTTTCCAAAGGAAATTTCCAATGGAAATTTCCAAAGGAAATTAATAACTGTACATTTTCCCACCAAACTGAGTATATGCTAGTTATCTTTTATAATTATCATTAAATTTATTCTAAACAATAAACTACTTAAATGCGTGAATTACTTGCTCATAAATTATGTAGCAAACACATACGAATTTTGGGTGTATGTTAAAAGGTTAATGTCATCCATTTTGTTAACATACTCCCTTTGTATGTTTTCTATAATAACAATTATAACACTTATAGATTGTGGGAAGTTTTTAAAAATAGTGTTCTTCCTGACTGGAAATGTTCTAGCAGAGCTTGGTTAACTTTTTTAAAAAGAGTATGGGCACAATTATTGGTTCAAATGACTTCAGAGAACCCTTTAATAAATATATATGTAAATAACAATAATGATAATAACAAAACAGAAATAAAACTACCATCATGGAGTTCTTACCTCTTAGCATTGTATTGAGTACCTCATAAATTTTGCCATATTTAATACTCATGGTTACACAAATAAAAGCTTCACTAGCCTGATTTTTCAAGTAATGAAATTGAAAATGAGAGAAAAGCAATTACTTGTTAAAAATCACATAGATGGTAGAGGTGGGATTAAAATTGCTATAAGTGGTTTTCCAAGGCCATGTCCTTTTTCTAACACTGTCTTTCTTCTTCTCATTAGTACAGATTTCTAGTAATTATGATTTAGTTATGCATTTATATATACATACAATTTACATCGTATTCAATATTATGCATCTTAATTATAGGGGTGCTGACTTTTTGATATCTGGAAAGAAAGATAATTAACACAAACTCCTTTTATTTTTCTAACATTTAAAAATATTTGGTTCTTAAAATAGCATTTAAGAAATATTTTCTTATAAATTCTTTAATGTTTGATGGTGAAATTCTGAAAAATAAAGATACTTTAATACCAGTGGCAACTAAAAATTTTTAAAAATACAAATTACATAGTTTTATTACTATAGCTAATGCTATGCCACATATTATGTTCACAAATTTGTAGACATGTATATGATTTACTTAAAAGTAAATTTCTTAAAGGCAGAATCACTGTATCAAAGTTGTATTTATGAGGACTGACAATTAAGTTCATGAATTCATGCTAGACAATGTGTTACATATCTCATTACTGAATATCACTATGATCACCTTCGAAGTGCGTGCCATGGGAAGATGTACACTGATACCAGAATCTAGTCCATCCATCAAAGCAATTTTTGAACTCTTTTTCTGGAATGACCATCAGAGCTGTCATTGTATTACCCTTGGTATCCTGAATGTCAACCAAATGTCTTTCTTTCAATATTTCCTTTATCTTTGTGTAGAGCAAAAAGTCACTGGGGGCCAGGTCAGGTGAGTAGGAGGGTGTTCCAATTTGTTTACTGGCTAAAAACTCCCTCACAGACTATGCTGTGTGTGCTTGTGCCTTGTTGTGATGCAAGAGCTCCTTTGGGACCATTTTTCACACACCTTTCTCATGGCAAGATTTTCAGTTAAGATTTTCATAACTATTTCTCTATCGATGTTTATTTTGTCTGCTATGATTTTCATAGTCAGTTGATGATTTTGATACACAATTAGACAAATTTTTGCAATGTTTTTATCATTTCTACTTGTTACTTTCCCTTCTGACCTCTCTTTATCAATGACACTTTCTCTTCCCTCAGAAAAATGTTTAATCTATTTGTACATTGCCTTTTTCTTTATGGCATTATCCCCATAAACTTAATTTAACATGTTTCTGATTTCAATTCCACCTTTGCCAAGTTTAACAAGAAATGTAATGTTTGTTTATTGTTCTAATTCAAGCTCTGACATTCTCGTAATGGCACACAAAACATGCAAAAATGATGAGCGCTACTCAACAAGACACTGTCACATGTCAACATGAGCACAGCTGTGAGACCCTGATATACCAAGGCTATGAAGCCTTACCTGGGTTATTTGTACAGTGCTGCCAATGTAAGCACACAGTGGCCAGTTCGTGAACTTAATTGTCAGTCTGCGTATGTATCAACTATTGATACATATTGTCAATTTAAATATCTTGAATTTGCTCAGAGATAATTGTTTACTGATAATTTTTTTTGTCATCTTTACCAATCATAGAGACAAAAGTTGTTCTGATGGTATGGAAGTCATAAGCTTAGTATGGCTGAGCTAATGTGAATCTGCTACCTTATGGTCCTGGGTAATTTTATGAAGTGGAGAAATTCTGCCAACATTGAAGTATTCACTTATTGACTGTTATAAAAAAGAGAAATAATGTCTAGCCATTTTAAGCAATTAAACGGTCTCCCTTATTGAATCTTGACTAGATGAGGACCATTCAGAGTTATCTCCATTTTGAAATGTTCAAGCATTACATAGATTCAACACCTGAATTTCACATGGACATTGGCATTTGTTTTCCAAGTTCTATCAATGATGAGTGTATATTTTCTGAGAACAACCTGCTAAGTCTTAACTGTTTACATTTTACGGTTTTAAGGCCTAAAGGATGTTTTTTAAGTGATTTTGAACATACTAATGCTTTCAAAAGAATGCTGTAGTTTATTTAATATACATTTGTATATGGTAAAAAGTTCTTAGGAAAATGTACTCTTCTATATTGGCTTTTACACATTTTTCTCTTTGTTAATTTGTTTTTAAATTATGTATTTTTAGTTAACACAACATAGCTTTTGAAGATTGTCATTTAACTTTATGTGACTTCAACAACAAAATTTTCTGTAGCTAATGAACACAAAATGATAGTTGCTTATATTCTCACTTGCAATGATTTAGTTTTTAACTCTGTCTCTAACATACAAATGTGCAGACACATTCAACATCAAAATATATATGTATCCTCTAACTTTTTACAAATATCAATGTTTAACTTAAGATAGCATGTATATTATAAAATATACATATACATATACAAGTATAAAGAAGGTTAAAATTAAGGGAATCTTATTATCTACTTTATGTATTCTGAACACTTTATTTTTTGAAATGGACATTTATTTGTTTTTTTGGTTTAGACATACAAAGATGTTAGTGTAAAATAAAAGTCTGTTTCAGATTAACTTTAAATCCTAAATATGCAATATTTGGACAAATTACTTAACATAATCAAATTATATTTAAGTATGGCAATCATATCTAAAATATTTGAAAACTGTTGATTTCCATATACAGTAAATTTAACATATAAGTACTGTATAATTTAAAATGAATTTGTTGTTAAATCTATTAATTTGAATAAATATTTGAAAAACATGTCACACAAAGGCACTTTGCTTTATTTCTTTTTTTTTTTTTTTTTGAGTTGGAGTCTCACTTGGTTGCCCAGACTGGAGTGCAGTGGCCGCTTCCGGCCACCGCAGCCTCGACCTGCTGGGCTCCGGTGATCCTTCCGCCTCAGCCTTCCAAGTAGCCGGAATTACAGGCATACGCTACCATGCCCAGCTGACTTTTTGATTTATTGTAGAGATGAGGTCTTGCTGCCCAGGCGGGTCTCGAACCCACGGGCTCAGGCAATCCACTCACCTCAGCCTCCCAAAGGCGCGGGATTACAGGCTGAGCCACCGAGCCCGGCTTGCTTTATTTCTTTTAAAAGATAATTCAGTGTTATTTGCAAAGTAAAAAAAGCAATATTTAATCACAAAATTGTTCATGAAGTTTATAAAGCACAAGTAATTAATAACTTGCCCTTTATTTATTTTTATTGTGTATAGACAAAAGATGAACATATTCTCCCTAAGAACCCAATAAGACAAGGATGCACACTCTTACCACTGCTATTCAACATAACACTGGAAGTTCTAACCAGAGTAATCAGGGGAGAGAAGGAAGTCAGGGGTATCCAAATAGGAAAGGAGGAAGTTAAGTTATCCATCTTTATGGATGATATGATTCTATACTTAGAAAACTCTAGAGTCTGTCAAAAACTTCTTTGCACTGAAAAACAACCAAGTAAAGTCTTAGGATATAAAATTAGTATGCAAAATAGAGTTGCACTTCTATCCACAAAAACAAGCAGATTGAGAACCAAGTAAGGACACAATTCCATTCACCATAACCACATACAAAAAATGAAATACCTTTGCATCCATCTAACCAGAGATATGAAAGACATTTATAATGAGAACTACAAAACACTGCTTAAATAAATCAAGACTGATACAAACAAATGGAAAAAATATCCCATGCTAAAGGATTGAAAGAATCAATATTGCCCAGATATCCATCCTACCCAAGGCAATCTACAGATTCAATGTATCCCTATCACATTGCCATGTAACTTTTCACAGACCGAGAAAAGACAATACAGATATTCACATGGGAGCAAAAAATGAATAGCTAAAGGAATACTCAACAACAACAAAAAACAACTAGAAGCATCACACTTCCAGACTTTAAATTATTTTACAAAGCTACAGTTCAAGACAGCATGGTACTGTCTAGAATCATAGAAAGATGGAACAGGACAGAGTACCTGAAAATAAAATTATTGTCCTTTAACAAACTTATTTTTGACAAAGCCATCCATAACAAACATTTGGGAAAGGAAATCATATTTAGCAAATGATGGGAAAATGGACTAACTGGACTCCTACCTATCATTATATACAAAAATTAACTAAAAATGGATGAAGAACTTAAATGGAAAATCTCAAATTATAAGGATCTTAGAGAAAATTGGGGGAAAACCATCCTGGACATCGGATTAAGCAATTAATTCATGGCCAAGTCCTCAAAAGCAAATGTAACAAAAGCTAAGATAGACAGGTGGAATCTTATCCAACTGAAAAATTTTTCACAGCAAAAGAAAATATCAGGAGAGTAAAGAGAAAACGCATGGAATAGGAAAAAATATATTTGCAAGCTATGCATCTGACAAAAACCGAATATCCAGGATCTACAAGGAATTCAAATGAATTAGAAGGAAAAAAAATTATAAAGTGGGCAAAGGATATGAATCTTCTCAAAGGAAGACATACAAGCAGCCAGCAGACATGAAAAAATGCTCATCCTCACTAATCATCAGAGAAGTGCAAATCAAAAGCGTAAATCAAAACCACATTGAGATACCACTTAACCCCAGTAAGAAGGGCCATGATTAATAAAACAAACAACAGATGCTGGAGAGAATGCGGAGAAAAACAAATACTTCTACATTGCTAGTGGCAATGCAAGCTAGTGCAACCTCTTTGGAAGACAGTGCGACGATTTCTGAAAGAACTAGAAATTGACATTCCATGTGGTCCAGCAATCCCCCAATGGGAATATACCTGGAGGAACACAAATCACTTTACAAAAAAGATACCTGTAAATGCATGTTTATTGCAGAACTATCAACAATAGCAAAAACATGGAACCAACTGTGCTGCCTATTGAAACTGAACTGAATTTAAATAATGTGGTGTATATACATAATGGAGTATTATGCAGCCATAAAGAAGGACAAACATATGGACTTCACAGCAACTTGGATGAATTTAGAGTCTATCTTACTCAGTGATTTATCACAAAAACAAAGAACAAAGTACCATGTATTCTCACTAATAAGTGGACCTCAAACAATTATCATAATGCTATAAGAAAGGGATTGGCAATAGTGGAAAATTGCCAGGGAAGGTGGGGTGGGATTGGCAGTTGAGAGAAACTGCCAGGGAATGGAGGAGCACATCTCATCAACAAGGGTACCTGTATAATGAACATTTGTATACCTAACTGTTAATTGTATCATGCATCTTTAAAATAAAACTTTTAAAAAAAGAATAAATATACAATTTTTAATTAAAAAAAACTGCAATGAGATACCATCTAACACCAGTAAGGATGGCTATCATTAATAAGTAAAAAAACAACAGGTGCTGGCATGCTCCAGAGAAAATTACACTTTTGTACACTATTGGTGGAAATGTAAGCTATTTCAACTTCTATGAAAAGCAATGTGGTGATTTCTCAATTATCTAAAAATTTAACCTCCATTCTATCCAAAAATCCCTCTTCTGGGAATTTACCCAGAAGAACACACATCAATTTACAAAAAAGATACCTGTACATGCATGTTTTGGAACACTGTTCACAAAACTGTATCAAAAACATGGTACCAACTCAAATACCCATCGAAAGTGGGGCTGAATAAAGAAAATGTGGAACAGATATACAACAAAGTATTGTACAGCCTTAAAGAAGAACAAAAGTTGTTGCTTCGCAGTAACTTGGACGCAGCTAGAGAACACCATACCAAGTGAACAATCACAGAAACAAAGAACTGAATACCACATGTTCTCATTCATCAGCAGGCCCTGATTACTGCTCATGTCAGCACTAGAGTGGAATTGGCAGATGCGGGGCACTGCTAGGGGAGGGAAGGAGCGTGAGGGAGGGGGCTCTGTGGTAACACACTGAGTACCTTGTCCACTAATCCGGGAGAGAAGGCCAGCTAGAAAGTTACACTTTAACTGTCTGCAACTAGCCGGGCTTGGTGGCTCAGCCTGTAATCCCGCACCTTTGGGAGGCTGAGGTGAGTGGATTGCCTGAGCCCGCGGGTTCGAGACCCGCCTGGGCAGGCGAGACCTTATCTCTACAATAAAATAAAAAAATTAGCCAGGCGTGGTAGCGCGCGCCTGTAATTCTGGTTACTCGGAAGGCTGAGGCGGAAGGATCGCCCGAGCCCCGCAGGTCTAGGCTGCGGTGGCCGGGAGCGGCCACTGCACTCCAGTCTGGGCGACAGTGTGAGACTACAACTCAAAAAAAAAAAAACTGTCTGCAACCTTCTTATGCAGTAAATTCCCACTTGTACTCCTACAACTCTAAAATTAAAAAAAAAGAAACAAATCTATTATGGTATAAATGATGATTTAATAGTTGTATATATTGCATATATATGTATGCTTATATATGTGTGCACACAAACATGCACAGACACCTGTTTCCACTCCATAATATATATATATGACTGACCTGTTAGTCATTGATTTGATCTCCTTTTTAATAACTAAAAGTAATTTATAATTATAATTTACATTTATTAACATATAATTTCGGTTTGTTGTCTGTTCTTCCATGTGGTTGGCTATATTACTGGTCAACTTAATGTACTCATAAATAATGTGTTCTAATGCATTTCTTGTTCTAAATAATGTTTGAAAGAAGATTTGTAACTTATATCTAAATATATAAAAGAATAAACTTAAGACAATATTTTTGTTGTATAATTTTGACCCTTTAAAAATAATTTAATGTACTATGACAGAAAGTAAAATACTTTTTTACTGACTCAGGTTAAAAAGGCCAAAAGATTGTTCTGTAAATGACAGGCTGTTTTGTTTTTTCTCCGATATGTCAGCCCATTTATATGCTTTGTAGATCCCTTGACTTCCAATGATATCTTTAAATTTACAGAGCTAACTTTTGGGGCTCCGGTCAAGAAACTTGAGGATAGAAATGCAAAGGCTCAGTTGAATGAGTGTTATTCTAGTATTATATGATGCATGCAATTAGAATGAGCTCCGAGCATTAAATGAAAACAAAACAAAACAAAAAAATCAAATAAACTAAAACCATGTCATTCTCTTTCCTTCATTTCATATGCTGAAATTCTATTTTGGACAAGGACTGTTATTACCTAAAAGGAACATGAAAAATGATATCCGGAGTTCCAATTAGGAAGAAAATACTCCACTCACACCTGTAATCCCAGCACTTTGGCGGCTAAGGCGAGAGAATTGCCTAAGTCCAAGGTTCAAGACCAGCCTGGGCAACTTGGTGAGACCTTGTTTCTATAATAAACCAAAACAATTAACTGGGTGTAGTGGCACCTGCCTGTAGTTTCAACTACGTGGAAGGCTGAGGCGGAAGGATCGACCGAGTCCGGCAGGTAGAGTCTGCAGCGGCTGTGAGTCAGCCACTGCACTGCAGCCTGGGCGACAGTTAGATTCCAACTCAAAATAGTAATAATAATAATAATAATAATAATAAAGGAAGAAAATACTCAAACGATTATTTTGGATTTTTGTCTGAAAGTAATTTTAATTTGGGAGAAAATAATTTGTAGACTAAAAAGAAGAAATTTGGTAGAAACAACATTTTCAGAAAATAAAAACATTTTTATTATGATTCTTTTATGTAATTGGCTAGTCTTTTTTGTTTTTCAACTAGAGATAGAATAACTTTTGTATAATAGTAAAGGCTTATCATTCATAAAATTTACTTAGAAAAAAATTATGAGCAACATAGACCAAAAGAGATCTGGCATATTTCTCTGTCAGAATATGCTCATTTTTCAAAAAACAATGTACAATTATTTATCATTACAAGAATTGTTAACATGTTTTTATGGTTTTCAAACAATTAGAATAGTTTTTCAAGAAAACTGTCTGTTTATTCTTTGATATTAAACACACAATAAAAAATAAAATCTCTTAAAAATCTGTTCAGAATAGAAGGGCAAATTTCAAGGTTTTATACTGAAACAAACTAAAGAAATAAATGCCTCCTGTTCTGCAGTTTGCAGGCTTCACAGTGAATTTCATGTGTCCTTCAACTTTGATCTAAACAATTGCAATTGATAAATGGAATAGGATCTTGTAGGCAAGGTAACAGACATTTCCCCAATTTCTAAACAATTTTGTCACTTATAGGCTTTCTTCGGAAAAGACATTTCAATTTGCACACTGATTCCTGCTGAAGAAAGGTGGTTGAAGGTAGAAATATTTTAAAAGACCAGCACTCGAGATTATTGGTAGGAGTGTGAAGTGGATAATTCAGACATCGGAGAGTGGCCCAGCTAGAGTGCAAAAGATGAGCCATTACTCCGGATATTAAATTTTCCTCTGACTCTTAATCTTGTCCAATCATTTCAAAATTGCTTAGCCCCTTTAATCCTCATTTTGCCCTCAGTAAAATACTATAATGGAACCTTAGTAGATTGTGAAAATTAAAAGAAATCAGGTTTGTCAAAAGTATACTTTAAGCTAAAGGACATGAAATATTTTTAAAGGAATTTTTCTTTGGTCTAGCTATGATGAATAAAAATTAAACTGAGAGAAATTACTTTTAACGTTTTTTAAATAATTGCCTATAGAATTAAATCTACCTGGAAAATTGTAACAGAAGCCAGCCAAATATTAGTTTTAGAATAGAAAAACAGAATACACACATAATATTGAAATTAAATAAAAGCTTAAAGGAATAGGTAGATCTTTACTAACTGAAATTGAATTCTATTAAAGTTACATACTGTTGTATACACACAAATTATAGAATTAGAACATATAGAGTATGGTCACATTCTTGTAAAATTATGGTATTTTAAAGATTTGCTAGAGGTTTTTACAGAAACAATAATTAGTATGGTGCTACTGACATTTAGTGTCATAGCAGGAAATGTTAAGTATCCTTCAATACACCATGCAACTGCACAAGCAGAAATTAGATTTGGCACAGCTTTTAAAATCTCTCACTATATATCCATGTGGACTAAAACAAAACAAACAGTAAAAATGGTGAATACTCATCTGAGCTTAGTTTTTAAATTCAACTTGCTGATACATAAGGAAATGCCAAATATTATTAATATACTTTTTAGTATATTAGACTAGACTATAGGGGGAGCAAGAGGCTTCAGGGCTTTTGGAAAAACTGCTTGTGGGGATTGAGTAATTGAAGGTGTTAAACATGTACCACCCTGGTATATTGACTAAGTTAAAGGCACTTGAAAAGTAACACAAGGCAAAAAGAGATCACTATGATTTTCATGCTGTTTCTTAAAAGCAGAAGATGACATTTTCATGTGATAAATGTCCTCCCTATACTAGGGAAAAAGCAACACTCTAATCATCAAAAATGAGAAAGTTGAGGCCCAAGAAATTCTGCACAAACAAGCCTTGTTAAAGTAACCCTTATCTTTCTAAATACTCTAGCCCAAACCCCTTTGCCTAATCACCTTTTCAAGTTTACTATTTGTCCAATTCAATATATAAGTAACCGATTCACTGTTTCTTTGGGGTATTCATTTCATTATGAGGATTCCTTTACTACATAAGACAGGTATTAGGCTCTTTTTCTTTTTCTTTTTTTTTTTTTTTTTTTTTTTGAGTTGGAGTCTCACTCTGTTGCCCAGACTGGAGTGCAGTGGCTGCTCATGGCCACCGTAGCCTCCACCTCCTGGGCTCCGGTGATCCTTCCGCCTCAGCCTTCCAAGTAGCTGGAACTACAGGCGCACGCTACCACACCCGGCTAATTTTTGATTTATTGTAGAGATGAGGTCTCGCCAAGTTGCCCAGACGGGTATGGAACCCATAGGCTCAAGCAATCCACTCACTTCAGCCTCCCAAAGGTGAGGGATTACAGACTGAGCCACCAAGCCCAGCAGGCTCTTTTTCTATTAATCTATATGTCATGTCAATTTAATTATTGGACCTTGCTGGGACCCTGAAAGGAAGTTCAACTTCTGTAGTTTTGTCACCCCTATGCTTTGTATCAGAGAATGGAGAACTCCAAGCCTAATGGTGTTGTCCAAAAAATACAGAGAGATCTTGTTAGAGAAGAAATAAGAGAAAGTTAGTAGTTTCATGACACAAAAAATGATGTAACAGCTTAAAGTTTAGTGAAGGTAAACAAGTGAAAGAAAGTCGAGAACAGGCCATCAGTGTTGACAGCCCACCTGGGAACTGGGAAGTTTGTGTATATGTATTAGCTTTCACCCACTCAGGAGCAATCAGAGTAGGATGTGGAGTTGACTTGAGTCTATCTACAACATAGGCCAGAAGATCCGCTGAAACAAGAGCTTAAACAAATCTTCTGGCCAAATAATGATTGAATAACAGGCTACCTGAAATTAAAAGTGACTCCACGCATTTAGAATTGAAACAAAATAATCTTATTCTAGGCAATCTGGAAGACTGTGTGCATGCCCAAGATCAACCCCTCTTAGATGTAATTAGAGAGCGTAACTTCAAACCGGTGGTCTCTAGCTGAAACTTGAAACATAACAAGTGGACACATGTGTATACACCCCACACACACACACACACACGTCTAACAGTAAATGGTAACATCTAATTGGCCAAAACGGCTTAAGTAAAACTTTTGTAAAATAGGCAGTTTAGGCTAACTCAGGGATGGAGCATAGGCAATATGGCTGAAAGACACAATCAAGGGACAAGTAATCTGAGCAGGGATATGAGAAGCTTCTAAATGCAGAGAAAAGAGATTTTACAGAATTAACTCAGTAAAATCAGTAAACAAACAAACACAAAATGACAAAGCAGAAAACAGCAACAACCTCTGAGAAAGACTTTCAGGATTCAAACTTAAGCTACATTACCTTAAATGTTCAGTTTTCTAAAAAAAAAAAAATGACATGCACATAAACAAAAAGTTTACACTTCAAGACAAAAAAAGTGGACAACAGGATCTGAAGGGGTCAAGATGATGGAATTAAAAAGACAAAATTCTTGTAATTGTCAGGATTCTCCAGAGAAACTTAGCACTTAGGAGATGATAGATGGCGGATAGATAGGTGGATAGAGAGATAGAGAGATAGATAGATTGATAGATAGATGATAGATAGAGATAGAGAATAGCTAGATGTAAATACATAGGTATGAGCATTTATTATGAGGAATATCTACTATCTGCAAGCTGAAGTAGTAGGAAAGTCAGTGGTATCTGAGTATACGGGCCTGGAAATCAGGGGAGTCAATGGTATAAATCCCATATCAAGGGCAAGAAAGACTGACATCCCAGCTAAGAGAGGCAGACAGAAAGAAACAAAAGAAAATGTATTATTTCTCCACCTTTTTATTTTATTGAGGTCCTCAACAGATTGGATGATTACTCTCATATTGAGGAGGGTGATCTAATACACCGAATCTGCTAATTCAAACATGTCTCAATCAAAAACACTTTTAAAGGCACTCTCAGAAATAACTGTCCTGATATTCTCTACTTTAGTTATGTTGACTCATAAAATTAACCACAGCTGGGCTCGGTGGCTCAGCCTGTAATCTCGCGCTTTGGGAGACTGAGGTGAGTGGATTGCCTGAGCCCGTGGGTTCGAGACCCACCTGGGCAACTTGGCGAGACCTCATCTCTACAATAAATTAAAAAATTAGCCGGGTGTGGTAGCGCACGCCTGTAGTTCCAGCTACTTGTAAGGCTGAGGCAGAAGGATCGCTGGAGCCCAGCAGGTCGAGGCTGCGGTGGCCGGGAGCGGCCACTGCACTCCAGTCTGGGCGACAGAGTGAGACTCCAACTCAAAAAATAAAAAATAAGTAAATAAATAAATAAATAAATAAAATTAACCACAGATTTCAAAGTATCTTTGTAAATATGCTAATAAACTAAATAAAACTATGACTTAAAAATACAGGAAGGTATAAAGGCAATGTTTTATTAAATAGAATACCAATAAATACTTAGAAATTATTATAAATAACAAAAATGAAAAATTCTACAGTTGAAAGATACAATAGCCAAAGTTAGACTAACCAGATGAGTTTCAAATGAGTTTTGAGTTGGAAGCATAAAAGAATAATCACAATTGAAAATAGATCAATAAAAATTATGCAATCTAATGCTCAGTAAAAGAAATATTTTAAAAATAGCGCCTTAAAGAAATATGGTACACTAATATCTAGCAACATATGTGTAGCTGAACTAGAAAGAGGAGAAAGGGAAAAAGCAAGAAGGAACAATGACTAAAAACTTTCCAGATTTGATAAAAATTTAATCTGCTCACTCAAGAAGTGTTGGGAGCCAGCCTTGGAGGACCACCTAATGACAAAGTCCAGGTGCGCTGAGGACCCCTGGCCGCAAAGCGAGCCCAGACAGCTGAGGCCCTTCTGTCTTCCATCTTTGCTGTTGATACAGCTAAAAAAATTCTATGCAGTCATGAAAAAAAAAAAATGACATGTTTATGCAAAAAATCACAACTAACCTAAAAATATCATGGTTTATTTTTCCATTTTTCCCACTATGCCACTTGGCCTTTTCTAACATATGCAAGGGTTAAACTCTAAAACACATCAAAAATACTTTCTTTCACTTGATTATAAATTACTAAGTATTACTTAAATAATAAATGATATAAATATATCCACTCCTTATTTGATTTAAAATTATACAGTTTAGTGTTTAGACATAAAAATTTTTAAAAAGCACAAGTTTATAATAGTTCATTATAAATTCATCATAAATTCTAACACTTATCTAAAAATTATATAAATAATTTATAACACTGTTTTCACTAACTTAAAATAAAAATTAATGTTAAATTTTTACTTAATTCTATAATTAAAACTCTAAGTTAACATTTATAAAATAAATTTTCACTAAAATCATACTGTAATAATCAAACACTTTTATGACAAATCAACTAAAACAAAAAATAACCTTGAGGGGCCTAAAAAACATTACTAAAAACTTCTTTTGAGTTCTCTTTAAAAACAAACACTACAAAATAAAAGAAAATAACAAAAACATCTAGACAAAAAAAAAAATCACAAGACTCTAAAAAACATAAGAGCCTAAAATAAAAATATTCCTGACACATAAAAAAATATACACTTAAAAAAACTTTCTTAAAACATTTATAATTTAAAACATTAAACTAAAAGTGTCATTATTGGCTTTATAAATAAGACTTGTCTAATGCCTATAAAATTCCTGGCTTATTTATTACTAAAGCCTATGGGAATCTTGGTTTGTTTACTACTAAAACCACTAACTAATAACTTTTAAAAGATATGTATGTGAAAGAGTTTTCTTTGTCTTGCCCCTTCAAAAATGGTATAAAAGCTCTATATTAACTAACATTAAATTGTCATCTGTTCAAAAAACAAGTGGCTAATATATGATCGTCGTTGTCGCCTATCTGTCTCTCCTTCAACATATCTCACGACCCTTGTGGGACGGGACCCCACAAAGAAGTATAACTAAGTCCAAGCAGGATATCTACATTCAGATGCATTATAATAAAATGTTAAAAGTAAAAACCAGATAGAAAATCTTTAAATCAGCACTAGATGAATGACTCATTATGTATGTTGGCATCCTAATATGATTGTTAGCTGACTTATGGGTCAGCATACAATGAGTTCTAGAAAGCAATGCGGTAACATATTCAAAGTGATGAAAGTAAGAAAGCAAAAAGAAAAACTGCCAATCAAGATTTTTATACTAATTATAACTCAATTCTAAAAATTGCATTAAAAACATTTTTGGTTTATAAAAGTTGGGAGAATTCATTGCTTAAAGACATATCTTACAATAAATTTTAAGGTAGTTATTTAAAGTAAAAGCAAGAGATATTAGATTAGAATAAAAAAACAGCAGTAAAGGTAATTTTGTAGATGACTACAAAAGATGATATAATTTCATATTTGTTTCCTTTCTTCTCCTTATGATTCAAAAAGCAATTTTCTCAAGATATATGTAGGGAATTGTACTGCTGGACTCATCATTTAGAAATGTGATACATTTGACAATAATAGCACAAAACAGTTGGGTAGAAAAAAAGCTATATTGGCAGAAACAAATGACAATATTTAGTAGCTTAAATTCACAGGAAATGAAAAGAACAATAAACAGTGAATAAAAGTTGTTACTATAACAAAAATCTATAAATATATATTTGCTTTTATTCTTTTTCAGCCACTTTAAACTAAGTAATTTGTAATAATGAATTCCCAAGAATACAGCAAACACAAACACAATATGTATACATAAAAGTGTGAAGAAGAGAAAGAGCAACACAGGGATAAAATTGTAACATTTCATTGTAACTGTCAGTATACAAGGGGCGGAGAACCCCAAAACCTGACATTTATTAATAAGAAATTGTTTATTTATTCTCACATGTTTAGACTTACACATACTACAAAGCACTTTCATGTACCTACAAAGTAACCTCTGTTTAATGCAATACATCCATCAAGACACTTTCTTCACTGCTCAAAACAGTTTTTGAACTCATCGATTTTGAAACCTTTTAGTGCTTCTGCCGTTTTTTTTGTTTCACCTCTTCCACATCAGCAAAATGATTCCCTCTGAGAACTTTTTTTCACTGGGGAAACAAAAAAACCCACCTGGGCTAGATTGGGTAAATAGGGAGGGTGGGATGGCCGTCAGAATATTTTTAGTGAAAAATTGCTAAACACTCAGCATGCTCTGGGCAGATGTGCTTGTAAATCACCTATCATGAAATGAGTGTATGTGTAGACAGAATCTTCAAAAAAAAAAAAAAGTTAACTGAAGTCAAGCACAGTCTTTCACAACAAACCTACCTAGTACAGTGCTTTCAATGAGTTCCTAGAACACTTACATAGCAAAAAAAGCATGTACTATAAGGGACCCACTACCCCCCAAAAATTTGCAAGTTGTTTGAGCCCCCCCTTTTAAAACTGACATGTAATAAGTTAAGATGTATGTTATAATTCCCAGTATAATAACTTAAAAAAAAGAAACTCAAAAAAGTAACTTAAATTAGTAATTGAATTTAAAGGCTAGACTAGAAATATTTAATGCAGAAGGATGCAAGAAAAGATAAATAGAACAATTAAAATGTATGAGATATATCAAAACCAAAAAGATAAACATAAGTTGTAAATTATATCAATGACAACATATAGATTAAGTAATCCAATCAAAAGGCAAAGATTGTGAGGCTGAATAAAGCTATAGTCTTTCCACAGGAGATATATTTAAGATATATTTAAGAATCAGTTATACATTAAGAAGGCACTATAAAAACAACATAAGAAGAACTGGAAAGGCTAACAGCAAACACAGCATTTAAAGCAAAAATATTACTAGAAAGATAGTTCATAATGATTACAGGGTCAATCCACCCAGAATATATAACAGTCACCAACATATATGTTCTTAACAACAAAGCTCCAAAATGCATAAAATAAAAACAAATAATTTAAGTAAAAATTAGACATTTCAACAGTAATGCAGTCATATATAACAATAATGGTGAGAAGTTCTAAAAATGTGTCATTAGGCAGTTTTGTCTTTATGCAAACATTGTAGGGTGTACTTACACAAACCAATTTTGTTTTAATGTAAATATCATAGAGAATACTTATACAAACCCAGACGGTATAGATAGTTTCTTCCTGGTTACAAACCTGTACAACAAGTTGCTGTATGGAATACTGTAGGCAATTGTAACACAAAGGTAAGTATTTGTGTATTTAATCGTATCTGAACATAGAAAAGATACAGTAAAGTTTGGTATTATAACCTTCTGAGACCACCATTGTATGTGCGCTCCATCACTAACCAGTATGTCATTATGTGACACACGACCGTAATTACAGACTTCCATACCTCCTTTTCAATAATGGATAGAACAAGTAGGAATATTGGCAAGATAACAGAAGACTTAAACAAAATTACAAAATATATAACTTTCTAACAACTATAAAATACTCTCCCTAAGAAAAGGTGATGCATACTTTTAAATATAATTAATGCATATTTTAATGAAAATACTCTTGGTCTTTTCCTAAAAGATTTACATGCATTATTTCTTTGAAACTTCACAAATTGTGATATAGACATTAATCTTTTTTGCATAAAAAACCTGTGAAACATAAATATATTGTCTCCCAGTGAAAGAGAGAAGGAAGAAACTGGGTAGACAGACAAATTAGGGTGGTCCTGGGTAAAAACTTCTACTTCAAGCCCCACAGACCAGAGTGAGAACAGCTATTCCCTTGACTGCAGACTTCCCTTTTTGTGCACTTCTTTCTGATTGGTGCATTTATCAAGCCTGCGCTGCCAACCAATCAGCGCACTCTCAGGATTATATAACACCCCCCCCCCCACACACACCCTAGTTGCATTCCTGGGAACTCACTTTGGGTCCTCTCATGCTGCTGAGAGCCTTGCTATCTTCTAATAAAATCCAACTTGCTGACTCCCTTGGTCATAAGTCAAGAAACCAAGAACCTGGGGAACTGGAATGGCTGCAAATACTGCTCTAGGGCTCATGCTTTCCAGCCTACTGAACTGACAAAGCTGTAACACTTCTTGAGGGTCAGTCAAACCAAGAGAGCTGTGAACACTCCTTTGGGACTTAGTTCCCTGGGCTGTCAAGTTGAGAGAGCCGTAACATTCCTTGGGCTCCATGGCCAATCATAGGTGTCTCCAAGTTCTCTGTGCTTCCCTCTTGGATGCCATTGTGTCCCCTGCCACCTCGTGGATCTCAACCTCACAATGCTTTTTCATTAACTTCAAAGTAGGAACCCTGATCCTGCCAAACTAGAAAAAGCTGTATCACCATTATGAAAAGATTGTAATAGTTTTATTGTTATGATTTTATTTTAATATAGGAAATAATAATAAGGTGAATTAATGTCGATAATGCTGATGATTCTGTTTATGTAAAATTTTAACATTAAAATTACTTTTGGTATTTTTTAAACATTACAATAATATATGTAGTAGATATCATCCCCATTTTATAAATGAAGAACATGAGACAAAGTTATTTAACAATCTTCAAGCCCCATACTTTAAAATACTTGGGCTGAAATTAGTATCAAAATCTTCTGACTTAAAAGTATTGTTCCTTTCATTTTTTTTCATGATGACTGTTTTCCAAGTAGTAACCTTTGGAAAAATATATAATGAACATACTTTGTTTTACATAAAGCAAAATTCACATATCTAAGTATACCATGAGTTGATCTGTATGCATATTTAATTTCATGAAACTGTAAGATGAATTTTCAAAATGCGGTGCAAATTTATACCTTCCAGCAATGTATAATATATTCCACCCCACTTCATTTTGGTCAACATTTTCTTATTGTCAGTTTTTTTATTTTGTTTGTTTGTTTTTTAAATTTCATGGTTTTAACAGGAATAAAATAATTTTTATTGTAGTTTTAATTTGCATTTCTTTGATAGTTAATGATGTTTGATTTATATAACATTTTGGTGAAGTGTTTGTTCAAGTCGTTGGCCATTTTTTTTTTTTTTTTTTTTTTTGGCCTGGTAGCAAATGAATTGTTATATTCTGAATTCAGTTCAATTGTTGCATACATATATTGTCAAAATTTTTTCTCTCCCTTTAGGGCTTGGCTTTATTTGAATCTCTCTGTCTTCGTCTTACCCTCTCTGTGTCTCCGTCTCTCTCTCTCTCACTAATATTGTTTTTCAAATAAGTCTTTTATTTCAATAAAGTCCAAACATTTAAAAAATTGTTTGTTTCCTCGTAAGAAATCTGTGCTTATCAAAAAATCACATATTTTTTTCAGGAATTTTTAGAGTTCTAGATTTCAAGGTCAAATGTTTGTTCCAAAACAAACATTAATTTTATGTATGCTATGAGGTAAGTTTCAAGTTTTATTATTTTTTATTATTGACATTCAATTACTTCGAGACAATTTATTATAAATGTGCTCTTTTCTATATTGAATTGCTTTGATACCTTTGTCAAAAATAAACTGGTTATATGTATAGATATATCCTAGCTCTCCTTTTGTTCCTTTGGCATATTTACCCTTCCTATCACCAGTATTTTGTCTTCTTAATAATTATACTTCTGTAGTAACTCTTGAAATCAAATAATGGTATCCTCTAAATTTTTCCATTTAAAAATTTTCTTAAAATATTATTTTGGTTATTTTTGTTCCTTTGTATTTCCTGAATAAATTTAGAAACAACTTGGCAATCTCAAAACAAGCCCTATAAAAAATGTTGGAATTCTTTGTTGATAGGATATAATCTATAGATTAATGGAGACAAGCAACATTTTAATAATTTTGAATCTTCCAATCCATGATTCTATAACTCTATTTATAAAAGTCATCTTTATTTACATTCTGAATGTTTTGTGCTTTTTAGCATAGAATCTATCAATAATCTATCTAAAAGTATCATTTGTATTTTATGGGTTTTGATGCTTTTGTAAAGTACATTGGGTTTGACTATGATGTGTTTAAGTACTGTTTTTCTTTATATTGTGCCTCTCTGAAGTTTTTGAATGTGCACAATAACACTAATCAAGCAAACTGGATTAATTTTTAGCCATTTGAAAAAGAGGTTTTACTTCTCTTTTTTGATAAATTGTGTCCTAACCAATAGTTAGGTGGCTTAAATATTATAAGCTTATCTTTTTAATCTAATCTTTTATACTCTCTAATTTTCAGCTTCCTGAAGGGTGCAGGAAGCAACCAGAGGGGCGGCTCCCAAAATGGCGCCAAGCATGGTGAGGACACACCAGACAACAAAGGCCCTAGGTCCCGGCTTCTGTGTGCACAATTCCCTGCGTGCAGGAAGTTCAAACCTGAAAGCCTCCAATCCTTAGCCAGCTTTGTTATGCGTCCAATAGGACTATAACACAGCATTGGCCCCACCCTACTCCCATGCAACTCCTCCAATAGAAACATAACACGGCCCCTTCTGGCCCCTGTCAGGCTAATAAATACAGCCCACTCCCTGCAACTCTCTCTCTCTTTTTTTTCCTCCATTACAGATCCTCTCTGTAACAGCCCCTTTAATAAATCTCTTGGTCCTGGCCGGGATCGAGTCATTACTGGCACCGAAATTCTTTCACTCCCTTAATTTTTATTAATTTTATTTCAGTTTTACTCACTATGTTCCTATAATGTCCTAATCTGCTGCTAACACCATTCAGTAATTTATTGTTTCATCAAACTTTGCAATTCTAGATTTTTCATTCAGTTCATTTTTTGCTATTTGTCTACTGTTATAGCATTATCAATCCTTATTTGTCTTACTATATTGAATATATTTACAATAGCTCTTTTATAGTCTGCGAACTCCTATACCCACACAGATTGGTTACTGCTACAGTTAATTGCTTTTCCCCCTAACTGCTTATATTTTCCTGCTTTTTTGTATTTCTATTTTTTTTTTTTTTTTTGGTTATTTGTCTCTCCTTAACATTGTATTGAGAGTCAGAGTTAGATTTCATTCTTTAAATAGCTGACTTATGTTCTGGCAGGCAGTTAAATTATTTACAACTCTCTTGAGCCTATTAGATTTGCTTCATAGTTTGTTTGAGTAAATTCATTTTCTTTTTCTCTTAGTTCTTCTATATGGTCTTTAATGTAGGGTGTGGTCCGTATGTCTAAAGTATGACTTTTCTGTGATCTCAATCCAATGTTCATTAAGGTTTGAGTGCCCAGTGAAATCTCTAAACTTTGGCTGGGTTAGAATCCTTATAATTCCCAGTGTAGTGTGAATTCTGAATACTCTACTTGAACTTCAATTCTCTGCACTTTAGCTGAGAAACTGCTCTCAGGCAATAATCAGGGGCTAATTTGTGCTTTAGCTTTTTTTATGTCTTTCAATGATCATATTCTGTGCTGCCTGTTGTAGAATACTGAAAAAACCTTTATCTCCTATATTTTATAGTTTGACCAGTTTGTGGATTCCATCATAGCTGGACACAAAAATGCTAGCATAGTATATTTAAAAAAATACATATTAGTTACTTAAAAAAATAAAAAATATATATGTGTATTGGTTTACTTTTTATCTTTTTTCAGCATGACAATGTGATATTTGATTATGCACTTATCTAAACTTTTTGGTTTAAACTTCTAAAGTTTATTTGTATTAACAATACAATTTTATACCAATATTATCATTTCCACAACTACAATGGTACCAAAAAGTTGTTGATTTATATGTAGCATCTTGAGTCATTTCTGTAACTTTACTCGAGAAAAGCAATAATTTTACAATTGTTTCTTAGCTTTGGATTATGGACTCGTTTTGTGATCTATTGTTAAATATGGCACAAGAAAACATTAATCATTGTGATAAAAGCTTGTGATACATAAAGCAATGAGTCTGCATATGGCTAATTACATGAATGCCACTACATTTAGCAATTCTTTTTAAGACATAAAAACTATTTTTATAATGTTTAATAATTTCTTCTTACTTTTAAGTGTTTAAAGACTAGTTAATTAGCAGTGATATTTCTTAATTTGAATTTATTGTTTTGTTAGCTAGAATATTTACATTTTTCTGGACAATTGTGTATATAAAAACTTTTGTCCCCAAAGTTTTAGGAAGTTAAGGACATTTTAAATTTTGTGCTGTAACATAAAAGTTAAAAGTTATTGCTAATAGCTCTAAACCAACACAAACTATGAATATGACTGAGTGCCTAATTGCTAATCAAAATCTTTTTGGCCTTTTTTGTGAATACACAGATATTTTTGTTATCTTTGCAATGGCTATATTGCAAGGCCAACTGAACTAGCCACATTAATGTGTTTTTATCAAAGGAATTTGGCAGAAGTTATATTTTGTATTTTAAGAAGGAGCCTGTCATGTAGAGCTATGCTTTCTTCATGCTCTATTACTATTTCTGTGGGAAATGGGTACACAAATGAACTAGGCTGAAAGATATGAGCAAACTCATCTCTCTGTTGTACAAGGTAGGTTCAAGGTACTTATCATTGCCCTGAAAATATAGATCATCTCTGGAATAGTCAATCTTTTATTTTATAAAAGCATTCATTTTCATCATTTTCACATTTGTAAACTGAAGAAATCTTTTTAGATATAGAGCATTTAAGTGGGAGAAAAAGTCCTGAACTATTTTAGGGGCTCTTTCTGAAGGGAACAGTTCTTTTATATTTGAATTTGTCATAAAAGGAGAATCTCTAATATTAAAATAAGTAGTTTTTTATTTAAAAATACTACTCTTGTTCTTAGGAAAACACTCAGTACACTTTCTAGAAACTTCAGAAAAGTTGTAAAAGTAATAGATATACTTACAATGTCAATCAAATTCTAATGTATGATTTTAGTATTTAGTGGCATATGTATATTTTAATATAAAAGAAAGCAATATAATAGGTATAATAATGTTTATCTAACAAAAAGAAGCTACTTGAATAGAACATGCAAGAAAAATCAGTGAAGAGGTATGAATTACAAATGCCAACTTACAATGGAATAGTCTTCCTGTTACAAATAAATATTAAGTAATTTTGTTTTTACTTAATCCCAAATCTCTCCTCAAATTACTGGAGTTAATTGTTTTAATATTAAAATATATTGAAACATTTGATCTGGAAATATTTTCCTGCAAGGAAACTATGATGGTGAATAAATAATTTTAGTACTTCTGTTTGTTTGCAGTGCTGACTGAAAAAATAAGAAAAATCTGAATATCTCTACATAACTTTATTTGTCATCTGCTGTACATGTTTTTTAAGCACGAACATATGAGAGAGAAGTTATTAATTAGTATGCGGTAATTGATATGTTATCTCTATTGATTTCAGTCTACTGAAACCTGCTAATTTTAGGTAATTATAGCTTATCATAGTCTGCGGGGACCTCAGAGATCAAGTTGTGATTTCTATCCCTTCATTGCAGATCAGCACACTAAGGCTCAGAGAAGTTAGATGATTTTTCTAGGTCTCACAGCTTTTGGGCAACCAGAACCAATACTGGAACCCAGGTTATATTCAATTTCAAGTGCTACGATAACATTTTATTTCTTAATAAGATATCCTTTGTCAAATCACAGACTTCTTTTGAAGGGATGGGGCTTTTTAGAGAGGCATTGGAATGACTATCAGTGTACTCTTTATTTCTTCCATACAAAACACAGAATTTAGATATTATTTTAAAAGGAAACAATCCATCCTTTAAGTTTTTTCTACATATTTTATTATACTTTTAATAATTGCACCAAATACTTTAATACTAACAGTGCTATATAAAAATGCTTTCCCCCTTAACTCTTCTTGCGTATGTATATAAACATATTATAGTCAGCAACTGTTTGGAACACTATTAAAGTGGTCTTTAGTTAAAAGTCTGGTTATGACTTTAATTTACGATATACTACTGGCTACTTATGAACAAGGGCCTATGCTTGAGATGCTGATTTAAGGGAACCAATGTGAGTTTATGTTGTCTGGTCTAAATGCCCTAGTGAAAAACATAAAACGTGATATATAATTAGGTATTTAACATGTATTTTATCAGAACTTTCTCTTAAACTGCTCATGAATACTGGGTTTTTTCTTAACTCTCATAGGGGCTTTGGAAAGCTTCTTTTTCTCTCTCTACTCAGTCATTTTACTTGTAAAATAAGAATCATGGCAGGTCCAATCTTATAGAATGTTTCTGAGTGTCAAATCAGTTGGTATATGCAATAATTTTAGTAAAGTGCCTGACACGTGAGAAGTACTCAACAGATGTAATCTTTTAAAATTTATAATTAGGTATGTCAATTTTAAATCTTCCTTTCTGCTAATTTGTACAGAAGACCACAATAATGGCAGAGCTGTTTTGATTTAATAAATATTACTATTACATTCATGAGAAACACCTTAAATCAAATCAACTTTTTAAAAAAATTTTCGGTGAAACTTCTTTTAAAGAGGAACACACAAATTTACGTCACTTATACACTTATAGACTTACAGGTTAAGTGCTATGTTTTTAATTTAACATCTTTTACATCCAGAGGTCAATGAAAGAGGCAAAGATACCTGTCAAATACCTCAAAATCATAATAGTACAAATGTGTTCTAGTTCATTTTCTGCTATAATTCTTTATGCTGAAATGTAGTATTAGACCATTTGTGTATGGCAGGTGTATGTGCATATTAATTTCACATAAAATACTTTTTATTTTCCAATTTTGCAAAGACTGTGTTTCTATTTTCTTGGAGGTTTTATAGGACTCAAAGTATTTTGCTGTCATAGTATTTATATCTTCCCATTGTAATTGTCAGTATACTTCTCTGTCTACCTTACATCACTATAATTGTCTTAAGGCATATGACTTTGTCTGATTTCTCATATCATCTGTTTCTAGTGCAAGATCAATAAATGTGAAATAAATATCCAATTATAATTCATCCTAATACATTCATAAAACTTTCTGTGTTTAGGTTTGTAAGTACTTGCCAATTTCATATCCTTACTCTTATGATCATAAAGGCAAGGGGAGCTAATCCACGCTGTTTCTCATAACAAGTCATTCAAATGTTTGCATTTTTTTCTGTTTTGGGCACACCACGAAACTATGTAATGTACAGTCTTCTGGAAAACACAATCTAGATCTCATGGTCTCATGAAATTCATCTTCTAAGTAAAATGATTGACATTTAAATAAGTCTATAGGTGCAGAAATAGATACTATATTTTTCTGAATATAGTTGAAATTAAATTTTGAAAGTAAACTGTCAATATAAAAAATGAGTAGTCATAGCAATGTGTTTTGCACTTCAATAGTATCTCATTATATATTCTTATTAAAAGTGCACAACTTTATAAAATGACTTTGCCTCAGCTGAAGCCTGCTGTTAATTCATTTTTTTCAGTTATAGCATGATATTACTTCAACTGTATTTCAAACTGAAAAGCAAGATACCAAGAACGTTTTTTCAGAATTTAATATTTTGAGAAAAATACTATTAAAATTATCAATATGATCTGTGTATAACCTCAACCATAATATCAATGATTAATAGATATTTCTGAGTAATTTTCAACTTCATATGATTATAGAATGAATTATTTTCTCTTACACACAAAAGTCTCTTCAACACACTCTTTCAAATAAAAGTATTTCCCATTTTTCTCTTTTAAATAGAGGATTTTAAAAGGCAGGCTTAGAAAAATTCCAATGAACAGATAATCTTGATTATCATATGGTCCTTTCCAATAATACAAGACAATGATATACATGCCAATCATGGTTTGGTATTGTTCATTCATATTCAACTGTCATTGATTCACAGTGCTCAACTTTGGATATATTCTGGATTTAGTTTGTTGCAATTTCATGATATGTTTACAAAGAGCCCCAATTTTGGTGGGATTTTAATTTTTAGCAATAAGAGATGGTCTTCGCATGTTTTTCTACTTGCCTAATATCTTTTTCTTGAAATTTGCTCTTCTTTACTTTGTGGACGTAACTGTTCTCAAAGGAATGATCTTCTTTTTCAGATTTTTAAAATAGTATCTTAAGTTACTCTGATGAGCTCTGTTTTTAGGATTACAGTTCCTCAAATTAGAATTCCAACAGACAAGCTTGGTGTTTTAACATCGTTATTATTATAGAATATCCGAATCTTAAACTTTTATAAATATCTCATTTTCACTCCTGTTCCCTTTTTTTCAAACTCATTCTCATTTATAATTGATACTGAATTCTGATAATATTTCACTAACAAGACTTTAATTCTTAGCTTAATTTATTTGAATAACAATTTAAAATATCCATGATACACTTAATATTAACATTGTTGCTTTTTCTAAAACTTCTTTTCCAACAGTTAATGGCATTATCTGACTTAAAATGATTCACACTGTACCAGAATTCTTTCCACTAACAATCATGCCATGCCATTACACCTGTGAGCAAATATTTCACTCTAATTAGTAGGAAAACTTAACATCAAAATGTGGAACTGATTTGAATCTTATGTAAAATATAGTTCAATAAAGAAATCAAACCTATCTATAATGAAAAAAGCAATATTTTCCTGGAAGATGGGAGTTAATCACAAATGTTTTACTTTGCTATAGAATATAAAAACAATATCTATGAGGATTTTTAATAATAAAAATTATGTTATGTATTGTTTTTAGTCATTAGTATACAAAGAAAATTTTTTGCAATCTAGATGTGAACAGCAAGACTCTGTACTCCAGGAAAATTAGTAGATAAATATTATCTCATAGCTGAGAGAAATCTTAAAATAACTTGTAGAGATAGGATCTTGGTAGGTTTCCCAGGCTAGTCTTGAATTCTTGTCTGCAAGGAATCCTCCCAAAGTGCTGAGATTACCGCTGAAAGTCACTACACTAGGCCGTAGTTGAGAAAAATCTTGAAGGAGACTAGTGATAAAAGAAACTCCATGGAACTATTGTCCAATTCTAGTAATATTTTTTCATCCCTTGTCTTCCCGATATATGTATGCTCAAGAATTTCTGAATCAAGTATTAGCTCAGTAAGGTCAGAAGTGCGGCTTTGGGAATTACATGCTCATGATTTGTCTACTGGGATATACTTCACTTATAGGAAGAAAGATTGCTCTATTTCTAATATGCTCTCAAATGACCACTATACCTTATTGAGATATTACAGTGTGCTAGACAGGCATGCACCTCCATGCCTGACTAAGCTGGTATTATTATTTACTTCAACTGCATTTCAAACTGAAAAGCAAGATATCAAGAACGTATTATTATTTCTGTTTTATAGATGATGTAACTGAATCTTAGACATTTGACTAATTTGCACAAGATTACGAGATATATGGAGGAGATATAATTTAGAACACATCAGTCTCCATGCACAGCTCTCGAATATTTGTCAAACTGGCACTTTAAGTCAAAAATCTTATAAAAATATTAATCTATGAAAAATCAAAATACCCCAAAATTAGAAATTTAGAAGTAAAAATATATACTTTGTCTTTCTACATTCATGTTTATTTTGTTACATTCTTTGAGATTACATGCTAACATAATGATTTTATTTTTTAAACATTGTCAGGTTTCTACCATAATTGAAAGTAAATTAGTGGTCATAACAATTGTTAACCTTTTAAGCTACTCCTGCTGTTATAATGATTAACAACTACACAGACTGAAGCACTGACAATTCTTTTTTTGTTTGTTTCTTTTTGTGTTGGATTCTCATTCTGCCACTCAGGCTGGAGTGCAGTGGCACAATCATGGCTCACTGAGGCCTTGAACTCCTGGACTCAAGCAATGCTCCCACCACGTCCTCCCAAAGTGCTGGGATTATAGACATGCCGGGCTCGGTGGCTCAGCCTGTAATCCCAGCACTTTGGGAGGCCGAGGTGAATGGATTACCTGAGCCTGGGGGTTTGAGAAACCTGGCGAGACCTCATCTCCACTATAAAAAATAAAAAAATAAAAAATAAACTAGTCGGGCGTGGTAGCGCACGCCTGTAGTTCCAGCTACTTGGAAGGCTGAGACGGAAGGATCACCAGAGCCCAGCAGGTCAAGGCTGTGGTGGCTGGGAGCGGCCATTGCATTCTAGTCTGGGTGACAGAGTGAGACTCCAACTATAAAAAAAAAAATAAAACAAAATAAAATAAAAAATATAGACATGAGCCACTGCACTCAACCTTAAACATTATTAAAAGCTTTGTGTGTGTGTGTGTGTGTGTGTGTGTGTGTGTGTGTGTTTGTGTGTGTATGAGAGAGAGAGAGAGAGAGAGAGAGAGAGGCGAGCGCGCATTTTGGCTTACTCTGTAGTTAAAATAAGGAAGAATGTTTGGCAAAAAAAAGTAAGTTTGCATAAGTAAGCTACTTCTCCGACATAATATACTCATAATTGTATATCTAGATCATAACACATATAGATGCTCAATAAATACTTGTTAATGAGTACAAAGAAAGGAGTTATGCTTATATCTTTTCTGTATTTTTTAGCATTAAACTTCCACACAAAGAAGGTGAACTTAGGAGTCACATTTCGAGACAATTCTATGGTAGAAGACACTGGGAAATTGATGGTTCTCTTTCAAGACTCAGGGGAAAAGATGATGAATTATCTCCAACTCAGCAGATAAAAAACAAGTCGGACACATGCATTGTATCTGAGAAATAAAAGAATAAGTAAACAGATAATTTTGTAGTTTTTGACACAGAAGAAGTCATAATTTCTTCCACCAGGCTAATTTTTCTCTTAGTATTCATCAAGTAATTAGAAAAAATGGATAGCATATTTACACTGAATATTAAACACCAGAATATGTGTGATTTTTCTCATTGAGACCAGTTGCTGCAGCAAATATAATTTCTAATAATGGTAATTTTCTTTTTGAGAAATTTGGCTTATAATGCACTTTAGACTTGAAAATTATGTAAGCTTTTTGGGACCAAATTAGATTTAAAATGAATTATTATTAGGAAGAAAAATACAATAACACTGTAAAATTAACTTATTATTTGTAATGTTAGTACATTCCCAGATAGCAGTTACATTCTCGATATAATTTAAGCAAAAAATACCCTAAAAATGACAAAAGCAATTCAGTTGTGGAATAGTGGTTGACTTTGTATATTTTGGGGCATTTATTTCAGTCAGCATGGTAACCATATGTGATGAATTTACTTTCAAACAGTGGATCCATACTGCTGCCAACCCAATTCCAATGATTTATTCTAGAATTCAAGTCTCTGCAGAGCATCATGCTTTGTTCCCAGGATAGCATAATTGTTCCCGTGTCCTTGGGCTCTGACTCTTGTCTCTCATGGAACACTGGTCAATGAAATAACAATTGTGTTAAGAGGGGACTTAACCTCCTTGGTTCTTTAGTCAATATAGTAATTGCCCAGATAAATCTGCTGCCCTCAGAGGCAATTTCTTCATGTGTGATAAGTTCAGTAGCCTTTTCAGAGACAAACTCAGTAAGAATTTGAAAATACACTGTTATCATAAGTGGAAAATTATGTAGTTAAAATGACTTACAATTCAGAGGACTTTTTATTGGTTGCTCATTAGCACACACACACATGTGCACACCCAAACACACAAATAAAAACAGTGAAATTTTATTTGATAAACATAAAACATTGAAAAAAGTTTATGTAGTAAACACACATATGTATCCCCTGAATCTAAAATAATTTATTTTTAAAAGTTCATTAGACTGAGTACATGAATTGTAAAGTCATGAAGAATTGTCATCATTTCTTTTTAGTGAGCCTGCTAGTATATATTTAAAGTTGTAACAATCATTTATATATTTCTTTTTCTATTTTATTCTTTTGCCCTGACTTTTTGTCTCTCAGTCTTCAATTTTCCATACATAAAAAAGCAGAAAAGAACATGTATAAATGAACACAGAAATTTTGATAATTCTTCCCAGGACCAGTATTATAATACCTTTGACACTAAAGCTGTTAAAGATTTGCAAGATACAGTCAATCCCAAATATAACTGACACCCTTGCTAAATAAAAAAAAAAAAATTTCTCAAGTTTTAATTTTTCTCTTTTTTAGAATACATTGGCTTGCAGAAAATAAGATTAAGGCTGGATTTTGTGGCTTACACCTTTAATCTCAGTGCTTTGAAGCTGAGGTTGGAGGATTGCTCGTCCAGGAGTTGATCAACCAAGGCCACACGGTGAGACACTGCCTCTACAAAAGTTAAAAAATTAGTGAGAGATGACTGTGCATGCCTATAGTCCTATAGCTACCTGGGAGGCTGAGGTAAGAGGGTCATTTGAGCGAAGGAGTTTGAGACTGTAATGAGGTATGATCATGCCTCTGCATTCCAGCCTAGATGACAGAGTGAGACCCTGTCAAAAAAAAAGAAAGAAAGAAAGAAAGAAAGAGAAAGAAAGAAAGAAAGAAAGAAAGAAAGAGAAAAAGAAAGAAAGAAGGAAAGAGAGAGAGAAAGAAAGAAAGGGTAAGTTAGTATTACAAATGGTTAGTCATTTAAAGATTAATATTTTTGCAAATATATTTTAAATTGATTAATATATTTTTTAAGTAATGTTTTTCAAGAAATGCTATTAAGCATTTCACAAATATCTCCATTGTATTTAGTCTGCCCTTTGGTTTTCAATCTTACACATACTCTTTCTTTATGTCCTTTTATTGCTTTTACAAAAAGTTCTATTTATTAGAGTTTTAACAAGCAATGATTGTTACATAAGCTGAAATAAGTTTATAAATTTAAACTTGATATACATTTAAGTGCACATAATTCAAAGCCATCAATTTAAGAAATCATAATTAGATTATATTATAGTGTAAGCACTTACAATACCTAGCACGTATATTAACAATTATATGTGCAAATATATTTGTGTGTGTACTTGCATGTATTATTATAACATTGACAGCTATGCAGTTCTTATTAAATGCCAGATATTATTGTATTTATTTTATAAAAAATTGAGTTATTTATACTTTACTAGAACCTTCTGAGCTTACAGTAGTGGAAAATGAGGCACAGAGAGGTTAAATAAATTGGCCAAGGAAACACAGCAAATAGTGAGTTAGGACTTAATTCCAGGCTATTTGACTAAAGAGACCATTAACAATGTAGATAAAGGTAAACCTTTAGCAGTGGAAATATTTGAGTAATAGGGTTAGGTTTAATTTACTGCTTAACTTATTTTATTTCTTCTTTATATTTTTGAATTTATATATGCTTTGATCAAAAACCTACATTATTTAAAAATAGAGCTTATAATACTATAACTTAAATGCTTGAAGGGATCTTATTTTGAATGCCAGTATTTATTTGTATAGCTTTATTAAAATATAATGCTTATGCAATTCAATTTCCCCATTTAAATCATACAGTTCGATACATTTTAGTATAGTTCAATATATTTAGTATATTATATTGTACAAGGTTGTGCAACCATTACCATTGTACAATGCTGAAATGTTTTTATGTCTCAAAAAAGAAACCAAGTACCCATCAGCAGCTGCTGCTACCACCTTCTTCAACCCTTGTCCAGGCTTCCACTAATTGACTTTCTGTCTCTATGGATTTCCCCATTCAGAACTTTTCATGCAAAGCAATTTATTTAAAATGTGGTCTTCAAGGTAAGGCTTCATTGGCTTAGTGTAATGTTTTCAACATCATCTATGTTTTCATATGTGCCTGAACCTTATTATATTTTAGTCTAGATAATTGTATGGATATACAACATTTTCTTTCTCCATTCATCACTTAATGTACATTTGGGTATTTCACCTGTACCTAAACTTATGTACTGAATTGTGCTTTATACCCCACAACTAAAAAAAAAAAAGAAAGAAAAGAGAGCATTTTATTTTTTATTCTGTATGTGTGGTGTATTAAATTAATTGTTTTTGTGCATGTTGTACCATTCTGTGGATAAAATCTAGGAGGTCATGGCATATAATCCTTGTTATACATTGATGAAATTAGTTTCTTAATATGTTGATGATGACTTTGGCATTTATATTCTTAGGTGTAGAGTTTGAAATTTCAGGGCTGATCATGGAAAAATCTATGGCAATGGGGAGGCAGTAGCATGCAACGAGTTTTACTCGGATGACATTTTGATAGACTTGTATTTGAGGGTAAATCTCTTACAGCTTGAGGTCTTTTATAGCCCTAGGGTTTTCTTATCTATGGATAACACATTTGAGGTGTAGCTTTTTTTTTTTTTTTGCATGTACAAAGCAGGTAGACTAAGTGGCTAAAAATCTGCCTATTCTAACAATGTGCAAAGCAATTGGATGTGTAAGAATTTAACTTTGCTCCTAGAGAGATTTTGAGCTAGTGGTCCAAGCTGGCTGGGAAAAAGTAAGCAACATATGGCCAAGATTCAGATAGTACCTTTGGCTTATTTACATAAAAATATCTGTCTATATTTTTCTTTTCTTTGGATGCATTTGTCTGTTTTGGGTATCAGAATAATACTGGTCTGATATAGATAGAAAGTATTCCTTCATTTTCTATGATTTGAGAGTTTCCTGTTCATTCTCTTTAAATGTTTGATGGAATTTACTAGTGAAACTATCTCTTTCTGCTCTTTTTTGTGAGAAGTGTGTTGATTTCTATTTTGTCTTTACCTGGTAAAGTTCTTCTCAAATTTTGTATTTCTTTGAAAAATCACTTTTAAGATTTTGTGTTTTTCCCTATAATAAGTTTCATTTCTATAAGACTAATAATAATGTTCACTTTTTTTGTGTATGATTTTAGAAATTTGAATCTTCTTTTTTCCTTGATTAGTCTACTTAGATGTTTATTAATTTTGTTGATCTTTACAACATCTTTGTTCATTGTTTTCTATTATTTTTCTCTTCTGTACTCAGTTTATTTATACTCAAGTCTTTATTATTTTCTTCCTTATGCTTGCATTGGATTTGCTGCTCCAGCTTTTTCCAGTGTCATGAGAAGAAGTTTAGATTATTGATTTGAGGTAATTTTTTAACATTGACATTTATAGCTATAAATTTTCTTCTAAGCAGTGTTTTAGCTAAATCTCCTTAGTTTTGCATATGTTGTATATTTATTTTTAATGAATGCAGATGATTTTCTAATATCAGTTAGATTTCTTTTTTGATTCATTGATTATTCAGGAATTTATTGTTTAGTTTTCTCATATCTGTGAGTTTTTATCCTACTTGGAATTCATTGAATTTTTTGAATATATAGATTTAATATTATCCAGCAAATATAGATAGTTTTTCATCATAGTTTTTCAAGTATCATTTGTGTCCCTTCCCCTTGATCGTCTTGTATCTTGTATTTTCATTACTCATATATTGGTACAATCGATGTCCCAGAGTTCTGAGGTTCTGCTTATTTTTTTTTTTTTGCTGCTCCTCAGTCAGAATAGATTTTATTGGCCTATTGTCGACTGATTCCTTCTTTCAGCTCAAATCTGTCATTGAGTTTCTCTATTAATTCATAATTTTTAATAATAAAAATTAAACTATTTTTATTTGGCTCTTTTGTATCATTTTTATCTTTTTATTGATACACTCTATTTGGTGATATAACACTGTCATACTTCCCTTTATCATTTACCATTAAACCCTTTTTAATGGCCTTTGTTATCGTTTGAACACATTTATATTGATTGAAATTCCTTTCTTAACTTCAAAATTTGGAATTCAGGGAAACTTTCTGCTGTCTCCTTTTCCTCTGTATATATCCATATCTTCTTATTTATTTGCAAGTGACATTATTTATTTATTTATTTATTTATTTATTTTATTTTTATTTTTATTTTTATTTTGAATTGGAGTCTCACTCGGTCGCCCAGACTGGAGTGCAGTGGCTGCTCCCGGCCACCGCACCCTCGACCAGCTGGGCTCCGGCGATCCTTCCGCCTCAGCCTTCTGAGTAGCCGGAATTACAGGCATGCGCTACCACGCCCAGTTGATATTTTTTTTTTTTTATTGTAGAGATGAGGTCTCACTGCCCAGGCGGGTCTCGAACCCGTGGTCTCAGGCAATCCACTCACCTCAGCTTCCGAAAGGCACAGGATTACAGGCTGAGCCACCGAGCCGGCTCATAATTTATTTTTTAACTAAATATTGTAGATTTTAGATAACATATTGCAACTACCCTGATCTATTACTCAATCTCTAAAGATTTTTTTTTTCCTGTTACTGAGTATTTGTTTAGCAACTTTCCTGGAATAATATGTATTTCTTGTATTGTGTGACCACTGAGTCCTCTGTATTTTTTTAAGTACTTATTTTTATTTTTTAATCTACCTTCCTAGCATTCACACCTGAGCAGTACTATTTAGTAGTCAGTCAATGATTGGTCAGATTTTCTTACATGCCTTGACAGTACGTTTTCCACCCTTTTACAAGGCGATTTGTGTAAGAAGGCACACACTTAAACTGCAGTCAGTATATAACAGCCTTAGTTTTCACTTCCTACTTCTGTAGTCAGACGTCACTGTCTAAGGGTTTCCTCTGCTCTAGGTTTTCCCTGGGAATGTATAGAGTCTGGTACATGCATTCATTTTTTAGAATGACTGGAACATGATGAAGGTTTTCAAAATTTCTTATGAAACTGTAATGAATCTTATGAAACTTTTCCTCTTCCCAGATTTCAGAATAGACAAATAATAAATCTGGGAAGAGGAAAAGTTTATTTAAATACACAATGAGATGAGGTAAGCTGGAGCTGAGTAACATTTTAGTATTCTTTCCTGAGTCAAAACATATTTCATGGTGTAGGAAATAAACCTAATACTGAATTGTACCCTGCATCTTTAAAATATAAATTTAAAAAAAATATATATTACATTCATAATCAGAAAAATAGTTTATTGCTAATCATTGCCCTTAAGATGTTTACTTAATAATTTTGCTAATATTTAGTGGAAATATAAGATGTCATAATTTTCCTCTGATAATAAATAAAGCATTCCATTAAATGGGGGTAGAAAATTAGAGTTTATGTGCATAATATTGATATAACTGAGTCAAGTAAATAATCACTAAAAAGGAAAATATATTTTTACTGATGAATTTTGGTGTTTCAGTAAAACCTGCTCACAAGATATAAAATATAGTCCTATCAATGATAATGCATTACTATTAAGGAAGGTTGTCAAATCAGTTAAATATTACTTTTAGACCTTAAATCATTACGTATAATATTATTTTTAGCAGAGGTTTAGAATTAAATTTTTAGGGGTAAGATAAATAAAATAAATGAAAATCAAACCTAAACTTAAGGCCAGTAATTTGTTAAGAGCAGTTTTAAAGAAATTGTTAAGCTTAAGCTGTTTTAAACACTTTTAAAATATTCTCTAGAATTTTATTCTAATTATATTAAAATAAATAATTCATTGGGGCACTGTGACACTTTCTGATAGTCCTAGCTGCTTAGGAAACAGAGGTCAGAGAATCACTTGATCCCAGGAGCTTGAGTCCAGCATGTGTTACGTTGGGACCCTATCTTCAAAAAAAATGTGTTTAAATATATGATGCCTAGACATACATTTTTATGCTAAATTGAGACCATTATCAAAAAATTACTCAAGATAAACTGTTAATTCACTTTCTTGAAGCAAAATATTGTATACTTAAATAATTAAAATGACCTTTTGCTGATAATCCATGACAGATGACAGAGACCTTACCCTGAGAAAGTTTTATTCTTTAGAACAAGAACAAAGTGTCAAATAGTAAGAAGGAACATTTTATGTATTAAAATATAAATAACTTGAATTACTGCATATAATATTATGATTATATTTAATTCAGAAATACAATGTTAGAATAGATTCCAAGCATGATTAAGAGGAGACACAAACACTTATGTGCACACACATACATGTATATAGTTTAAGACACCAATGACTAGCATTGTGTAGAACCAACGTGAAGCTGGGTAAAGTTTTTACTTTTCATCAGATTATTTGGTTCTTTTATACAATCTACTATGGTAATGTGTTTGGAAAACAAAAGTGAATAAACCGAAAATGCTTTCATGGTCTAATAAGCATATGTTTTATCATCATTAGTATTTTTATGGATCTTCAGAGTATGCAATATTTCAGTTAATACTCTAGAAATGAAACAGAAAAAACATTAACATAATTGAAGAGATGTAAAATGTTGATATGTACTAAAGTTTGAATTCTCAATGCATTTTAAAACAAGATAAGTTGATGGCTTAATATCTTTTAAAATTAAATTTTAAAATAATGAATTTCATTTCCAGATTGTGTGGGAAAATGGATAGTCTCCTGTTAAAAGTTATATTTTCATGAATTGAAAAAATAAGTGTACATTTATGACAGCTGGCAGAATTATAAACAGTATGTATAATGATGAAATTCAATGCATGTGAGACATGGAGTCCAATTCTAATTAAGTAAATTCTCTAAAATGTAAATTAATTGTGTTTACCACCAAAACACCATCTGCTTCTAATAACTGAAAATTGTTAAGTAAATGGAAAAGTTGTATTATGCTGAAAAATATCGCTGTCTTTTATTTCACAGTAGAAAAAAAAAAACAAGAATTTTTTTAACTGTTGTGCAAATCATTACAGAATTTTTCTAATCACTTATCAATTGTGAGACATAACCATTTCTGTCTAGTTACTTAACTATGGATGTGTATTGTGTGTATTCATATCTTATCTATTTTTTTATATTTCTGAATCAAATGCATGTGTTCTACTAATGAGAAACACAATTTAACAAATTAGTATTGTTTTCCATATAGTTTCTCATTTTTTAACTTTCACATGGCAAGCATTTATTTTTCAGGTTTACATAAATTGACCAAGAGCATACCAATACCAAATCTCTTATGTAGAAAAAAATAAACCTTCCAGCTTATATAATAGCTAAATATTGAATTCTATAATTTTAGAATCAATTCTAAAAATTTTAGTTATCAATTGATAAAATAAGGAATACACATAAAGGAAAGTCAAGGTAATATTTATTCATTTTGAACTCTACAAAACAATACAATAAAGTACTTGAACATAAAGCACATGATTTTTTTGTTCCACTATGTCTAGAAATTAAATGTTCTAATCCTGCTAATATTTCGAATAGGAAAACCATATAATTTACTTTGTAATATCATGTATTCGCTTCTTGTGTTACTTAAATTGCATTGCCATGATAGTTTAACAAATCTGTGGAATATTGTCTTGGTAATAATTCTGAGTAAAGATATTGTCAAATTGAAATGGGAATATGTTTCACTGCTTTTGTTCCATTTCTTTTCTTCTTCCATCAATTGACTGTTAATACTTTAAACTCCATCCAAAGGGATTTAAACTAAGAAAGGGTATATAACTCCAAAAAGCAGGAAATCTCATGACAATATTTGAAAGAGTTTGGCTTTTGTATTCTGTTACAGTATATCTCCCATAAAATTTTATTTCTATATATTTCTAAAATGAGAAAAACTGAGTACTGTACAAAGAATACGTTTAATTAATCGAATGAAAATAATTTTTGACATAATATCATTTTAGTTGAGTTGACATGAAATGACAGAAAATAACACCCAGTACTCCACTATTTATTTGATTCTTTTTCTCATGATTGTTTGATTGCTTTTATTTTCCAACTGCCTTTTAAATTTTGTCATCATTATTGAGAGAAATAAACACATCTCTAGGAATTTAAGGTAAAAAAGATATTATATAGGAACAATATTCAATGACAACTTAGGAGAATTGTCTAACTTTTGCCAATAGTCCCAAAGACAAGTTATGGTAAAATGGATTAGATTTAACTAACAGTTTCCCATGATATATATATATTTTTTTTTTTTAATTTGAGTTGGAGTCTCACTCTGTCGCCCAGACTGGAGTGCAGTGGCCGCTCCCGGCCACCGCAGCCTCGACCTGCTGGGCTCCGGCGATCCTTCCGCCTCAGCCTTCCGAGTAGCCGGAATTACAGGCGTGTGCTACCACGCCCGGCTGATTTTTTGATTTACTGTAGAGATGAGGTCTCGCTGCCCAGGTGGGTCTCGAACCAGTGGGCTCAGGCAATCCACTCACCTCAGCCTCCCAAAGGTGGGGGATTACAGACTGAGCCACCGAGCCCGGCTGATATATAATTCTTAGGTGATGTGAATAATTTTATGATGAAGAATGTAGGATAGAATTAGAGAACAGAAAATTGTCAGTGTGTGGAAGGAAGTATTTTTGTATGATCTGCACGAATTAAACTGTGGCTACTGTGTAATCAAGTTGATTATACTTTTCTTCAATGCTGTGGGTTCTGAGCCAATTAGGCACACCAGAGTCCATCACGTGCTATGCATGGCCTCAAATTCTTGCTACTTCTTTCATTAAGAAGTGGTGTCTAAGCTGGGTTCGGTAGCTCAACCTATAATTCTGCGCCTTTGGGAGGCTGAGGTGAGTGGATTGCCTGAGCCCACGGGTTTGAGACCCGCTTGGGCAGCGAGACCTCATCTCTACAATAAATCAAAAAATCAGCCGGGTATGGTAGCACATGCCTGTAATTCCGGCTACTTGGAAGGCTGAGGCGGAAGGATCGCCGGAGCCCAGCAGGTGGAGGCTGCGGTGGCCAGGAGCGGCCACTGCACTCCAGTCTGGGTGACAGAGTGAGACTCCAACTCAAAAAAAAAAAAAAAGTGGTGTCTAATTCTACTTTCATTGAATCTGGGTTTGCCCTAGTTGTTTACTTTATCGACTGACTGTGTGAGAGGGAACACTCTAGAATTATTAAAGCTACTTCATAAGAAGCCCTGAAGCATCTAGTAATGATGCCACTGGGACAAGCCTGTCACTATATAAAGAGTCCCAAAACCTTGAGATTATCATACTGTGCAAAGAGAGAAAGATGCCCAGGAAGCCTCTCCTTTAGTCCAGCACAGGTGTGAGACTTGTGATTGAATAAGACATTTTTGGATCAGCCAACAGCCAAAATTGAGACTTCCTGTGATAGCCCTAGATAAGCCACCACAGTCATTTCTTCTTATCTGAATTACCTAAGTTCAATCATTGTGGAACAGAGGTGACCTCTCTGTTATGGTTTGCACAAATTTTTGAACCATAAAATTGCAAGACCATAATAATGGTTGTTGTTTTATACAGCTTCATATTTTTGTGGTTCCTTATGCATCATAGATAATCCAAATAACATCTACTAGAAACAATATAGTGAGTATGACACATAAAAATGCTTTTATAGTGCACATTCAACTGTGGTGAAATGAATATTATAATTTTAACTCTGGACTTCTTTGGCCAAAGGTTGAGTGTATCAATTTGTATGTGCTGTGTGTTTGTGTGTGTATTGGGTGGAATGCAAGTCAAATTGAATTGCACAGGGACTCAGGATTTTATTTTTATGCTTTATGTAAGAAATATTGTGGTTTTGTCCCCAGTTATTCTGTTAAAAGTTTCTCACTTTAAAAACCTTCAATATTATCACAATACAACAGAGAACTATAAGGATAGATTTTTAAAAGGCAGTTAGTAAGAACATATAAGGATCAAAACAGAATAATTCATAGAATAATATGAAAATCAGATAGTGTGTCACAGAATTTGCAACACATCTTGCCTTACGTATACCCAGCAATTGTGATTTTGACGACAGTTATTGCAACCTATAGAAATAAGAAATTAAACTGAGGTTTACATATTCCCAGACTCTTGGAAAGAGGGAGATTATCTTCTAATTGGGTTACCATGATTTGACTTGCCTGTCTGTATCCATATAGATAATATTTTTGAAACTTTATTTGCGATTGTTTTTTCTAGAATGGTCAGTAATTACATTCTTGGGGAAATTGTAAATTCACCTTAAGAAAGAAAGTATGGATATGGACCAAGATGATAAGAATATGAAAAAGAAGTGTGGGGAGGAGAAAAGGATAAATTAAAAAATTCAAGCTCAAGAGGGCTTGTTTCTTTCTCTGTCTTCAGGGTTGTAACTCAAG
This sequence comes from Cephalopachus bancanus, assembly GCA_027257055.1. Lineage (NCBI taxonomy): Eukaryota > Metazoa > Chordata > Mammalia > Primates > Tarsiidae > Cephalopachus > Cephalopachus bancanus. The sequence goes on along the minus strand of JAPVLO010000108.1, from coordinate 13,875,347 downwards.
ACAGAGGGTCCTGGGCTATAGAAACATTTAGAATAATTTTCTGCCTGTGGCAATATCACCAAAAAGGGAGAATTTAGAACTTTGTTCTGGTCTTTTTCATGGTGAGTAAGAGAGTGACATTGAGTGATAGCGAGTTTTTACACATTCTGCAAGACATCAAACAGTCTGGCACAAGCAAGTTTTTATCAGCCTGACATATCAGTAGATGGTGCTTTCTCACCCAGCAGCATGACTTAATAGAAACTCTGGGATAAAGCTCATGCCTCAAAGAGAGACTCTATGTTTGGCCTCCCATAGTTGAGTCTAGGTTCAAAATCCTGACTCCATTATTTACTTTCTTGTTGAGTTGTGCATACTACTTAGTTTACCTATTTTCCATTTTATTTTCTTCTAGTAGGATTTCAGTGTAATTGATTCAAAGGACTGTCTGAAAATTCAGTGATTTACCATACAAAATGTCTTTAGAACATCCTTAGTTACATGAATTTTCCAAATATGAGATATTATCTATATTGTTGTTGGTATTATCTCTTTACAAGAGCGAAATATTTTGACTGAAGGCATACTACTAGGTCATTATGACTGGCATGTAATATGAAAAATACTCTGTGTTCCCTGCATTCGACCATGCCATGGAAAAAATATTGCTCATGGTAGACAACATAGTGACTGCGGGCAAAAGTTGGACTAGTTTTCATTACCAAGGTTACATAGAATCAATAATATCACTAGTAGATTATGGGAGGATAGAGACATATCTGAAAATGGTTAATTGAACAAGATACTAAACAGTGACCTGTTAGTAGTATCTGAGACCCCCTTCCTAGTAAGTACTCATAAAATCATCCCAAACTCAGACTTTATATTAAAATAGGAGAGATTGAAATAATTCATCAAGTTAAATTTCTCTACTTTTTTTCTCTTCTGTCCAAAGCAGTAGTTGTGGACAGAGAGGTGAAAGTTGGAGTCTTGGAAGGTGGGAGGTGGAAAAAACAAGACTGAGATTATAAAACTTTAAATAATAAAATGGCTTCAGTTAAAAGAAAACAAGTAGTTACATTGTATCTCTGTTTGTTTGCTGTGAGTTTAAATGCTCTGCCCCAATATAGCCAAATATAGCCCGAGTACATTCTCATCACATATCTATGAGGTGTTATCAATATGCTGAAAATTTCTCAGTAATATTTCTCAATTAGTGGATTGAGGAAACTATATATTTTAGAGAGATATTTTAGATTTGGAAATATGTAAAGACCATAGGGTTTTATCCTTTACAAATTATGTTACATCTGAGAAATCAACACATCACTAAGGCTTCGATGCATTATAAAATTCTTAATCTATTTACTGCCCTCTTAATGTCCTAAACTCAAGTCCTTCTTTTGTTGTTGTGGTTGTTGTTTGCTTTTTGAGTTGAAGTCTCGCTTTGTCGCCCAGACTGGAGTGCAGTGGCATGCTCCCGGCCACTGCAGCCTCGACCTGCTGGGCTCTGGCGATCCTTCTGCCTCAACCTTCCAAGTAACTGGAACTACAGGTGCATGCTACCATGCCCAGCTAATTTTAGATTTACTATAGAGATGAGGTTTTGCCAAGTTGCCCGGGCGGGTCTCGAACCCATGGGCCCAGGCAATCCACTTGCCTCAGCCTCCCAAAGTGCTGGGATTATAAGCCGACCCACAGAGTCTGGCCTAAACTCAAGTCCTTCTACATCTGTATTAGTTGCAGTATTTAGACTGCTGTAGGTAACATTGCAGTGTCCATAGAACGCAGAAGAGATAAACAGCCCTTACCTTATTGAAATTGCCTTCCCCAAGCTTATTTATGTCTCTGGATATGCTAGGATGTATTTTGTCCAGCAAAACATAGGCTAAAAAATCAAAAGTGGGTTGATGCAAGTAACATGAATGAACGAAGGAACTCTTTGCCTAAATTTGTGTATGTGTGTTTGTATATAATTGTGTTCCTTTATCCATGATATTGTCTGCAATTTCAGTTATCTGTGACACACTATAATTATACACATATAATTTGATATAGATAGATAGATACATACATACATACATACATACATACACAGATCTCTCCTCAAAAGCAGAATTTGTTCATGAATACTCAACACAGTGTGAGCAGGTACATTGTCATAGTGGAAGAATCAGTTACCTGTTTGCCACAAGTTGGGACACTTCTTTCACCTATTGTGACACAACAGTCTCAAAACTTCCAACTAAAAGCTTTGTTTGATCGTTTGATCCAGAAGAACAAATTCTGAGAGTACTGGAAAGATCCTACCTTCCAAAAGACAATTCTATTCTTGTGTGTCCCCCTTTTTATATAGAAAATATTTTTAAAAAATATTTTATATATATTTATATTAAAGACAGGATATATATCTGTTACTCAGGCTGGGGTGCAGTGGTGCAATTATAGTTGACTGTTGCCTAGATCTCTTGGGCTCAAGTGATCCTTCCACCTCAGACACCTGAGTAGCTCAGAATACAGGTTTCTGCCACCATGCCTAAGTTTTTAGTTTTTATTTTCTGTAGGGATAGAGCCTCATTTTGCTGTCCAGGTTTCTCTCAAACTCCTGACCTCAAAGGATCCTCCTCTCTGTCCTCCCAAAGCACTGGGATTATAGGCATGAGCCACGACACCTGGTCAGTAAAATATTTCGAGAAAGAGATCGAGACCACATTCATATAACTTTTATATAGAATAATTGTTCTATTTTATTATTAGTTAACCTTGTTAATTGTTGGGAACCGGCCACGGAGGCCCACTGAGCGTTAGGGATCAGGAAGGGCCATTGACCCCAAGACCACTAGGATGCGTTCGGGAGCTATTGACCCCATTTCCTCCCCCTTTCTACTCAGCACTAACCAGATTAAGCTCCTGTGAGCTCAAAACATAAAAACTGAGATTGGGATGAACACAAGCTAACTTTAGAAACTCATTGCTCCCATTCTTCCACAAACTGCAGCTTTGGCTTTCACACAACTTATAATTCAAACTCATGTCATATCTGAGAGCCTTAGTATTGGTCACAGACTTCCGGGTCATGATCTTAGAATTTATTGAAGGTGAAAATTGTAGAATATAGTTTTAGAAGACAGCCACTTTGTTGAAAGAATGCAGCTGGGTTACTTGCAGGTAGCCCACTGTGAACTTTGGACTGGGCCACATTCCAAACATTCTGGGATGGGCCACTTTCATTTGTAAAGTAAATACTTAAGCTTCTATAGAATTGTTAACTTGGCATAAATCAATCAGCTTAGGATGAAAAAGGTTTATAGACTATGTCAGTCACAGATTAGGTTATCCTTTGTTATGGGATTTAAGATTATTATATGAAAAGGGTTTAAAGGCAATCACTGATTAAGTTTTCATGGATTAAGGTTTCTGGTGGGTGGGGGATGCCCCTCCCACATCTGACTTTGTGTATAAAAGACCCGTTGTAATTCCCAATAACACACATCGCTTCTGCACTAGACCGGAGTCCAGTCTCTTTCTTTCTCTCTCTCTCTTTCTCTCTTCTTCCCCCCAATCGCTGATGCCATCTCCACCTTTGGGGTACCCTGAACCCGGCTGGAGCTGGTCCCCGGAAGTTAATATCTTACCATGTCTAATTTATAAATTAAACTTTTTCATAGATACGTATACATATGAAAAAACGGTATATATAGGACTCAGGTCTATCTGATTTCAGGCATCTACTGGGTGTCTTAGATTTTATCCCTAAGAAAAAGGGGACACTCCTGTATATGCCTGCATGTTTACATTTATGCATATTTTCTGAGGTTTTTTTGTATTTATGAAAAGAAAATATTATCGTTTGCATGTCTTATACAACTACAACTCAAATAATTGGAAATCAAGGCACAATTTCCTTTTCCTAAATCTGTCATGGTATAAGCAACTTAAGAACTGTGGGAAATAACTGAAACTTAGACTGAGATTAGTGAGCAGTGAGGATCAGGGTAAATTGAATGCAAGTCCATCTAAACAAGCAGCCCATGCTTTTCTCCAAATAATTGGTCCTGTGAAAATGTATTTTAAGACCATGCTCACAGGCTTATGAATTTCTTGAGGAAAGTTGAAAAAGAATTTTATGATGAATATTGCAGTTATTAATACTAAATATTGAAAATGAAACAAATACATAGTGTTTTAAAAAGCCACAGACACCACATTTTGAACAATATTCTTCACAATAAAAGACTATCCATTTTGGACTACATCATGTCTGAGAATCTAAAAGTTGTCATATTTGTAGCATAAGATGATGAACAGATAAAATAAATAAAGTCCCCTACATATGAACCCTGAAGTTGCAAAAGATGCGAATGTGCATTCACATGTCCGATCACATAAGTTAGTTCATGTGTCTGGCATACATTGTCACTTGCTCTATGGTAAAATTAAAAATGTCTTCTTTATTTTTTGTATTTTTTAATGAATTAATGATGTGAAAAGTATTATAAACCAATTACAGTACAGTACTATATAGCTGATTGTGTTAGTTGGGTACCTAGGCTAACTTTGTTGGACTTGGAAAAAACTGAACTTACAAACCCACTCTCAGAATGAAACTTGTTTGTATTACTATGAAAGGGATATTGTATGTGTTAAATTCTGCCCATTTTATACTCCTTCTAGTGGAGAGTGATATTTCTTCATAAGATCCAAATACAAGTTTTATATAATAATTTAGATGACACTTAATATTTATTTTTACTTTAAAGTTATGGGGTACAATTCAGGGTTAGGTATACAAATGTTCATTATGCAGGTATCCTTGATGAAGTGTTTCCCCCTGCCACAGTTCCCAATACTATCAATCTCGTCCCCCCTCCCCTGGCAGTTTTCCACTACTTTCAATCTATTTCTTATAGTATTATGATAACTGTTCAAGGCCTGCTTAAGAGTGAGAACATGTGGTACTCAGTTCTTTGTTTCTGTGATAGATTACTCAGTGTTATAGACTCTAAGTCCATCAAAGTTGCGGTGAAGTTCATAATTTTGTCTTTGTATATGGCTGCATAATATTCCATCATGTTGGAAAAATATTCCATGCTAATGGATTGGAAGAATCAACATTGTTAAGTGTTCATCTTATCCAAGCCAATCTACAGATTTAATGCAATATCCATTAAATTACCAGCATCATTCTTCTCAGACCTGGAAACAATACAGGAATTTATATGGAAACAAAAACGACCACAAATAGCCAATACAATCTTTAGCAAAAAACAAAAACAAAAATAAAGCAGGAAGTATCACAAGCCCAGATATTAAGCTTTATTATAAAGCTACAAAAATCAAAACAAGAACCAGCATATAGACCAATGGAACAGGATTGAGATTCCGGAAACAAAACTCATCTTCAACAATTTCTCAGTCAACTCATCTTCAACAAAGCCTCCACCATCAACCACTGGGGAGAGGAGAACCTATTCGGTAAATGGTGCTGGGGAAACTGGCTGACCACATGCAGAAGATTGAAACAGGAACCCTACCTATCGCCATACACAAAAAATCAACTCTAAATGAATCAAAGATGTAAACGTAAAAGCTTATACTATAAGAACCTTAGAAAATGTAGGAGACACCCTTATGGAAATCAGATGACACTTCTAAGTTAAGTTTTCCTTGGTTTTGGAAGGTTGAATAAAGGACAGAATTTCTATAGTATAATATTAAACTTTTTCTACAGCCTGCTCCTTCACTCTCTGTCACTAACTCCTGTTATAAGATTTTACATAGCTGCTGCTCCCATGTCAAAATTGTGCTTCTGAACTTGAGTCCCTCTCCTTATCTCAAGGGTTTCCCTTTAGCCTCTGTTCATAATTTCTAAGTGGATGACCGAATATCTCATGACTTTAAGAAGTTAGGATCAAACCTCTTCAAATTCTTCTATTCTGCTTCCAAATGTGTGATTATTTTTATCCATCTTTATTTCCTCTGCTACCATAAAGACAAATAGTATTTGAACTCTGGGTAAGCTCAATCTTCTCCTCCACACATGTTCTTCATTTTAAACAACTTATAATCTTTGATCCTTTACTTCAACAGTTCTTACCACTTCCAGATTTTTATATCCAAACACTCATTATCCAATTTTTTTAATGTACTTACAAAATCACTCAAACATCTTACTTTCTAAAAATATATATTTTAATCATACTGCTTCCTTAAGTTTTTATACAATTTCTGTGCTCTTCATAAAAAAATAATTGAGGCCAGGCATGGTAGCTCACTCCTGTAATTTCAGCACTTGGAAGGCCTAGGAAGGAGGATCATTTGAGGCCAGGAGTTTGAGAGCAGCCTGGGCAACATAACGAGACCTTGTCTCTACAAAAAATTAAAAAATGAATTGGGCACAGTAGTGGAGCCAGTAGTTCTACCTACTTTGGAAGCTGAGGCAGGGAGATCACTTGAGTCCAGGAGTTTGAGGATGTGGTGAGCTATGATGGTGCCACTGCACCCCAGCCTGCATAACTGACTGAGACCCTATTTTAAAAATGAATATACAAGTAAACTATTTAACAAAACTATTAAAACAATTTTTATTTATCTATTTATTTTTTGAGTCAGAGTCCCACTCTGTGGCCCAGGCTGGATTGCAGTGGCACACTCACAGCCACCGCAACCTCCACCTGTTGGGCTAAGGTGATTCCTCCACTGCAGCCATCCAAATAGCTGGAACTACAGGCATGTGCCACTACATCCACCTAGTTTTTTAAAAAATTTATTGTGGTCACAAGGTCTCACCAAGTTGCCCAGCCTGGCCTCAAATCCCTGGACTCAGGCAAACCTCTCACACCCAGTCTAAAACTATTAAAGCAATTATTTGAAAAAGTATTGTATAATTCACAGTTCTTTTATCATATTTCCATTTTTCCTTTTACTGTAAGCATTGCCATATAGTATTGCCCTGATAGGTACAAGGAAGCTATAATAGAAATAATCTTGCCTTTGGGTATCATTCTATTTACCTTTTAAAAAATTTATTCTGATATCTTTTATGAATATATTTTATCTTTTATTTTTATATCCTTCTATTTTATACCTATTTTAAAATTTAAATGTAATATGAATATTGAAATATTTGAATTTGTATATAGCATGTATATGTTCATAGTATTTGTACCATAAGCTTAATTGAAAGAATTCTTTCAATTCTTTCTCTTCATTTTCTAATGCATTCTCATTTTTATAGGTTGCAAAATTTTATTCGTAAATGTTATTGTAAACATTTTTACATCTATTGTCATGAGGAATTTGGATCTCTGATTGTAGTTTATTTACTATGTATCAGGTATTGTATAAGGTGTATAGTAATCTTATAAGATAGGTTGAAAGTGTTCCCTTATCACCCTCAATGTTCTAATTGTTATTGATTATTTAAAAGTTTGTTAGCACTGGCTAATTAACTCATATGGACCTGGAATTTTTATCATGCAAAAAATTTTTATTTTATTTGGAATCTTTTAAATAACCCTTAGACTATTTACATTTATAATTTCTTCTTAAACCTGCTTGGTAAGTGACATTTTTGAAATATCTATCCATTTCAACATTTTCAAATTAATAGGCATGAAGTTAGTTATAATATTTATTTTAATGTCTGTAAAATCTGGAATGCTGTTCCCAGTTTCATTTCTAAGAGCAGTATTGATGAATGCTTATCAATTTTATTCATCTTTTAATTTATTATTATTTTTTATCTTTATTGTAAAGATGTGGGGTACAATTCAGGGTTAGGTATACAAACATTGATCATGCAGGTACCCCTGTTAATGAGGTATGCCCCTCCCTCCCCTAGCAGTTTCCCTCAACTGCCAATCCCACCCTCCCACCGACAGTTTCCTATTACTGCCAGTCACTTTCTTATGGGATTATAATTGTTCAAGGTCCTCTTATGAGTGAGAACATATGGAACTCTGTTCTTTGTTTCTGTGATAAATCACTGAGCATGATCAACTCCAAATCCATCCAGGTTGCTGCAAAGTCCATATATTTGTTGTTCTTTATGGCTGCATAATATTCCATTATATTTATGTACCACATTTTTTTTATCCAGTCCAGCTTCAATGTGTACAGGTATCTTCTTTGTGGAATAATTTCAGTTCCTCCAGGTATATTCCCAATAGGGGAATTTCTGGGTCATATAGAAGGTCAATTTCTAGTTCTTTCAAAAATCAAAGAGGTTGTTCTCCAAAGAGGTTGCACTAGTTTGCATTCCCACCAGCAGTGTAGAAGCATTACTTTTTCTCCACATCCTCACCAGCATCTGTTGTTGTTTGTTTTATTAATGATGGTCACTCTTACAGGGGTTAGATGGTACCTCAATGTGGGTTTGATTTGCATTTCTCTGATGATGAGTAAGATGGAGCACTTTTTCATGTGTCTGTTGGCTGCTCGTATATCTTCTTTTGAGAATTGTCTATTAATGTCTTTTGTCCACTTTTTAAAGGGGATGTTTGTTTTTTTCCCTTCGGTGCATTTGAGTTCCTTGTAGATCCTAGATGTTAGGCCTTTGTCAGATACAGTTGGCAAATATTTTTTCCCATTCTGTTTTCCCATTGTTTCTTTTGCTTTGCAGAAGCTCATTAATTTGATGAGGTTCAATATTTTTTCCCATTGTTTCTTTTGCTTTGCAGAAGCTCATTAATTTGATGAGGTCCCACTTATATATCTTATTTCTTAAGGTATTGGCCTTTAGGGTTCTGAGTAGGAATTGGTTCCAGTTCCAATTTCCATAAGGGTGACTCCTGCGTTTTCTAAGATTGTTATAGTTGAGGTTTTACTTTTAGGTCTTTGATCCATTTAGAGTTAATTTTTGAATATGGCGATAGGTAGGGGTCCTGTTTCAGTTTTCTGCATGCTGTCAGCCAGTTTTCCTAGCACCATTTACCGAATAGGTTTTTCTGTCCCTGTAGTTGTTGTTGGAGACTTTGTCAATGATGAATTGCTTGAAATTGAGGCTTGTTCTGGAATCTCTATCCTGTTCCATTGATCTATGTTCCTGTTTTTATACCAATACCAGGCTCTTTTGATTACTGTAGCTTTATGATAGAGTTTGAAGTCTGGAAGTGTGATACCTCCTGCTTTGTTTCTCTTGCTAAGAATTGTTTTGGCTATTCATGGTCGTTTATGCTTCCATATGAATTTCTGTATTGTTGTTTCCAGGTCTGAGAAGAATGATGTGGGTAACTTAATGAGTATTGCGTTGAATTTGTAGATTGCCTTTGGTAGGATGGACATTTTAACAATATTGATTCTTCCTATCCATGAGCATGGTATATTTTTCCATTTGTTTGTGTCTTCTTGGATTTCCTTGAACAGTGTTTTGTAATTCTCATTGTAAAGATCTTTCACTTCTCTGGTTAGGAAGATACTGAGGTATTTCTTTTCTTTCTTTTTTTTTTTTTTGGTGGCTATTGTGAATGGGATTGTGCTTTTTATTTGGGTCTCTGGCTGCTTATTGTTGGTATATAGAAATGCAACTGACTTTTACACGTTTATTTTGTACCATGAGACTTTGCTAAAGTCCTTTATCAGTGCCAGCAAGTTTTTGACAGATTCTCTTAGATTTTCAAGGTATAGGATCATATCATCAGCAAAGAGGGATAACTGGACTCCTCCTTTCCTATTTGGATACCCTGATTTCCTTCTCTTGTCTAATTGCCTGAGCTGGGACTTCCAACACAATATTGAACAAGAAGAGGGATGAGAATGGGCAGCATTGTCTTGTTCCAGTTTTCAGGGGAAATGTTTCTAGTTTCTGTCCATTTAGCAATATGTTAGCTGTGGGTTTGTCATAGACGACACTTACTATTTTGAGGTATGTTCCTTCTATACCTAGGTGCTTGAGGTTTTTTTATCAAGGAGGGATGCTGAATTTTATCAAAAGCTTTTTCTGCATCTAGTGAGATAATCATGTGGTTCTTGTTTTTTACATCTGTTGATGTATTTAATTACATTTATGGTCTTGCGAATGTTGAACCAACCCTGTATCCTGGGAATGAAGTCTACTTGGTCATGGTGGATGATTTTTGAAATGTGTTTTGGGATCCAACTTGCTAGAATTTTGTTGAGGATTTTTGCATCTACGTTCATAAGGGATATTGGCCTGTAGTTCTCTTTCTTTGTTGCATCTTTACCTGGTTTGAGTATCAGTGTAATGTTAGCTTCATAAAATGATTTGGGGAGAATTCCATCTTTCTCAATTGCCTGGAATACTTTCAATAGGATTGGTTTCAGCTCTTCCTTGTATGTTTTGTAGAATTCTCCTGGAAAGCCATCTGATTCAGGGCTTTTTTTTTTGTAGGTGGTTTTCATATGACAGAGTCAATTTCCTGGGTTGTTTGAGGTCTATTCAGTGTTTCAATATCTTCTTGTTTCAACTTGAGTAGGTTGTGTGATGCCAGAAAGTCTTTTATTTCATCTAGGTTATCAAGTTTGTTTCCATATAGATGTACATAGTAATCTCTAATAATCTTTTGTATTTCTTCAGGGTCAGTTGTGATTTGATCTTTTGATCAATCTTGCTAGGGGTCCATCAATCTTGTTAATTCTTTCAAAGAAACATCTTTTTGTTTTATTGATGTTTCCTATGATATTTTTGTATTCTATGTCCCATATTTGGGCTCTTATTTTTGTGACTTGGATTCTTCTTCTAAAGTTGGGGTTTTGGTGGTCTTCTCTTTCCAGCTCCCTTAGGTGGTTTGTTAGGCTCTCCACTTGTGGTCTTTCCATTTTCTTGCTGTGTGCTCTCAGAGATATAAATTCCCCTCTTAAAACCAATTTCATGGCATCCCAGAGGTTTTGGTAAGATGTTTCTTCATTTTCATTTGTTTCCAGGAATCTTTCAATTTCTTCTTTGATTTCAGTGTTGACCCAGTCATTGTTCAGCATCATGCTGTTTAGTGACAATGTCTTTGTGGGCTTTGGGGAAATGTTGGTGTTGATATTTATTTTCATTCCACTGTGGTCTGAAAAGGTGCATGACAAGATTTCAATTTCATGAAATGTGTTTATGTTTGATTTATGACCTATGATGTGGTCAATCTTGGGGTACGTTCCATTGGTGGTGTGTAGAATGTATATTCTTTGGTCATTGGGTGGAGTGTTCTGTAAGTATCAATTAAGTCCATTTGTTCAAGAGTCTTATTAAGGTTCTGGATGTCCTTGCTGATTTTTTGTCTTGATGATCTGTCTAGGGTTGTGAATGGGGTTTTAAAGTCCCCTGCTATGACAGTGTTAGAGTCAATCTCTTTTTTAAGTTTGCCTAGAATCTGCTTTATGAACATTGGTGCTCCTATATTAGGTGCATATATGTTTAGGATGGATATTTCTTGTTGATGGATTGAACATTTTATCATTATATACTAACCTTCTTCATCTTTTTTTGATTCTTGATACCTTAAAGGGTATTTTGTCTGAGATTAAGATTACAACTCCAGCTTCCTTTTGTGTTCTGTTCCCATGAAAATTTGTTTCCCATCCTCTTACTATGAGTCTGTGAATGTCCTTTCTGGTGAGATGAGTCTCTTGGAGACAATATATTGTTGCCTCATGATATTTTATCCATTTTGCCATTCTGTGTCTTTTCAGTGGTGCATTTAGGCCATTCTCATTCAGGCTAATTATTGAAATGTGAGGGTTTATTTTTGTCATGTTGTTCTTATAGAGTTGTTGTACTTGTTTGTTGTCTTTCTTTTGTTTTTTTGGGGGGGATGGTTCATGTGTGTTTTCAATCTTTTTCCTGTACTCTTGTGAAGAATACTGCTGTTCTTTTCCCCTTTTCTTCTGTGTTTAATACTTTCTTAAAAGTTTCTTGTAGGGTTGGTTTGGAGGCAGCATAAGTTCCTAAGGATTGGATGTCTGGGAAAGATTGTAATTATCCCTCACTGATGAAGCTTAGCTTGGCTGGGTAGGTTATTCTTGGTTGATATTGTTTATCTTTGAGAACTTTGAATATTGGACTCCGAGCTCTCCTAGCCTGAAGGGTCTGTAGATAAATCTACTGCTCTTCTGATTGGTCTTCCCTGGTACGTAGTCTGACCTTTTTCTCTTGATGTTTTTAGGATTTTTTCTTTTATACCTACTCTATTCAGGTAGATTATTATGTGCCTAGGAGTTGGTCTTCTCATTTGTTTTCTTGCTGGGGTTCTCTGAATTTCTTGTGTTTGAATTTTCACATCATTAATGAGGTGAGGGAAGTTTTTTTGAATAATTTCATGGAATGTTTGTTCCAGTGTGGTCTCTGTCTCTCTTTCTGCCTCAGGAAGGCCAATTACTCTTAGATTCGTTCTCTTGAAGTAATCAATCATCTCTTGAAGGTTTTATTCTTTTTAAGCTTCTTTTTCTATGTTTTTGACAGTTTCACTTAGTTCTATATTTTGGTCTTCAAGTTCTGAGATTCTGTCTTCTGCTTGGTTAATTCTGCTTTCCATGCTTATTAGTTTGTTATTTATTTCAATCACAGTATTCTTTACTGTTGTTATCTCAGTTATCAACTCCTTATTTGCCTCTTATCACTCCTCCATTCTTTTTCTTCTCTCTATTAATGTCTTGATATCTGGGTTTGTAGTATGTGACCAGTCATTCTGGGAGCTATTCATTGTTTGCATTCCAAGTCTGTTTTCTCGATATCTGATCTCCCAGGGGTGTGTGAGACTTATATTCTTCTTTTGATTTTTCTTCATTTGTGTAGATTTTCCTCCCCACTTTTTCCTTTTTTTCCCTCCTCTCCCTCTGTCTTCTTTAAATCTGTTGTTCAGGGGTGGTGGGGTTGCTTTTTGTTTCTGTTTGCTCCATCTCCTATTCTTCCTTATGTGAATCTTCTGGTTTTGTTTGATTCTGAGGCTGGCCTATAGGTTGAGGTTATACCTTTTACAGCTTTGAGATTTATTTGAGGGGGGAGCTATTATTCAAAATTTATGTGCAGATCTCAGCATCCACTGACAGATGTATAGATATGCTGGATCCTGCTTCCCACTACCTTGTAATCTGTTCATGAAGTGGGGGTATTTGTTTGCTCCCTGAAAGTAAAATGATGTAAGAAAAGGGAAAGAAATGAACAGGGAGAGGGGGAAGTGGAAGGTGGAGACAGGAGAGTAGAAGTGAGAACCGACAGAGGTACCCACTAATAAATGAAAATAGGACCTGAAGACAGATAAGAGTAAGAGAAAACAAAAATAAAAACAAACAATCAAACAAAAAACAACAGCGACAACAACAAACTAGGACATATAATCATAAAGACACACAAGTTGACCAACCTCCTTAAGATGTACTGTTCCCTTACACAACCATGAGGGCTTAGCTCTCAAGTTGGAGGTTAGGCAGAGCTGGGTGGGTGAGTCACTTCAGGTCTGTGCCTGGTCACAGGGTTCCAGATGATTCCAGGTTCTACTGCCACCCGATCCAGGGGGTGGAATGCAAGACAACTGGGTGCTATAGGTCAGCATGTCACATGTGGCTTGGGCCTCTTTTTCTTTATTTGTTCTTAGGTCCCAGGCTAGAGGAAGCACAGAGCTAGGTGGAGCTTATGGGGCAGTGCAGGTCTCTGCCTGGTCTCTAGCCCCAGCTGTTCTCTGGTTTCTGCTGTGGTCAGGGGCGAGTCAGGGGAGGTGGAATGCAAGACTGCTGGGCATTGCTGGTCAGCGTAGTGGTCAGGGTGGCTAGGGGTGAGGTGGTATAGCCAACAAGATAGCCTGGAGCGCCACAGGGAAGGAGCCTTGGGTGTCCCTGGGTGGTGGGGCCTTGGGGCAGGACTGAGTGCTACAGCTGGGAGGGAGCCCGGGAATTCTGTGGGTGACAGTCTTGATGCAGGACAGGGTGCTTAGGTCCAGGTGGGGGCCTGGAGATCCTGGGACCTCCATGGGGGTGACAGCTTGGGACAGGGCTGGGCACTTCAGCCCGGGCAGTGCCCCAGAGCTCCGAGGAGTGGGTGCTGGGGCCTCTGTGGGGACGTTGGCTCCAGGTGGGGCTGGGCACTTCAGACCAGGCAGGCAGGAGCTCTGAAGCATGGGCACCAGGAGCCTGTGTGGATAGTGGTAGCCTTGAGTCACGTGGGGCACCCCAAGAGGTATGGAGCTGGCAGCTCTGAGGGGTGGACACCACGTCCTCCCAGGGCAACAGTGGCTTGAGACGGGGTTGGGCACCTCAATCAGGGTGGGTGCCTGGAGCTCCAAGAGGTGGGCACCACCGGTGGCTTTGGATCATGCGTGGGGCGTTTCAGCCAGAGATGGAGCAGGTATCTCCAAGGGGCAAGCACTTAGAGCCACCCTGGGTGATGACGACTTGAGATGGGGCTGGGCACCTCAGCCAGGGCAGGGACTGGGAACTCTGCATGGTGGGCGCCTAGGTCCTGCCTGGAGGGCAGTGGCTTGAAATGGGAGCCATAGCTCTGAGGGTCAAGTGCCAGTGGCAGCTTTGGGCCACACGTGGGGCACTTCAATCAGTGATGGAGCCAGTAGCACCGAGGGGTGGGTATGGAGGGCCTCCACGGGCTGTGACGGCCTGAGATGGCTGGGCGCCCCAATCAGGGAGGGAGCTGGCAGTGGCTGGGTGCCCGCAAAGCAGTGTAGCCAGCAAGGGAAACCCAGATTTCCACAAGGCAGTATCCAAGGACCTCCACAGGTGGCAGTGGCTTGGGGCAGGATGAGGTGGTGTACCTGGAGAGGGAGCTGGGAGCTCCATGCAACCGGGGCCCAGGGCCGTCTGTGGCGGAGCAGTGGTGGCAGTGGGACCACGGTAGCCAGGTGGTGCGTGGGACCGAGGGCCTCCAGGGCTTGGACTGGTGTGGCTGGCAGGGGGCAGGGGGCAGGGGGTGGGGGGAGGGAAGCAAGTGTCTTTATGGGAACTCATTTTTGGAGAATTTCACAGTCCCACTTGTGCTGTCGCCATCTTACTGGAATCTTTTTAAGAGCTGAATTTAAAATTTTTGACCTTTAATTCTGGCCTATTTTCTACTGTGATGCTTTATGATTCTATCTTTATTATTTCCTTTTAAATACACATTTATTACAAAATTTGCAATTTTTCTATGTTATTAGGATGAAAATTTAGATCTATGAGTTTACATATTTGTGTTTCTAATATATGCAGTTATGCCTATCCATTTATTTCTAAACACAAATTTTACTTTATGTCATATATTTGATATATTGTTTTTGCATTATTTATTCTAAAATATTTTCTACATTTTCTAGTAATTAGTTTTTGATACACTTCATTTCATGAAGGATTTCTCAGTAGCATATGATGCCGTTTGATAATATTTTACCCACAGTAGATCTTTCAAGATTGAGGTCATCTTGTCATACTGTCTTGATAACAATTAAGTTTATATAACATTCTAAATCTTTTGTTGTCTTTTCAACAATGTTCACAGTATCTTCAGAAGGAGTAGATTCTATCACAAAAAACCACCGTCCTTGTTCATGTATAAGAAGCAACCCATCATCTATTCAAGTTTTATAAGATTGCAGAAATTTAGTCACATCAGGCTTCACTTCTAATTTCAGCTTTCCTGCTATTTCCTCCACATTTGCAGATGCTTCCTCCACCAAAGTTTTGAACCTCTCAAAGTCATCCATGAGAGTTGAAATCAACTTCTTGGAAACCTCTTTTAACGTGGATAGTTTGATCTCCTCAAATGAATCACAAATGTTATTAATGGCATGTAGAGGGTGATTTATTCTAGGTTTTCAATTTACTTTGCCCAGATTCATTAGAAGAATCACTATCCACAGCAGCTATAGCATTACATGCATTTCTTAAATAATAACACTGGAACTCAAAATTACTTCTTGATTCATGGACTGCAGAGTGAATATTATATTAGTAGGCAGGAAAACAACATTAATCTCTTTGTATATCTCCATCAGGGCTCTTGGGTGACAGGTGAATTGTCAGTGAACAGTCATATTTTAAAATAAATAAATAAATATATATATATATATACACACATATTTATTTATAAATATCTATATTTATGTATATATATATATAAACAGTAAGTCTCAACAGTGAATTTAAAATACTTAGTAAACCATGATTTAAACAGATGTGCTGTCAGCCAAGCACAGACAATGTAGATTAAACAAAATTCTTAAGGACCCTACGATTCTTAGAATACTAACTGATCATCATCTTGAACTTAAAGTTGCCAACTGCATTAACCCATACCAAGGCTGTCTCTTGAGGCTTTGAAGATAAGCATCGACTCTTCCTCTGTAGGTATGAAAGTCCTAGATGGTCTATTCTTTCAATAGAAGTATGTTTTATCTATCTTGAAAATCTGTTGTTTAGTACAGGCATCTTCATCAATAATCTTAGCTAAATCTTCTGAATAACTTATTGTAGCTTATACTGCAACACTTGCTTCTTTACTTTATACTTTTGTTATGGTGATGGCTTCCTTTTTAAACCTCAGACTTTTAATCTACAGCCTTCTCACCTCTCTCTTGTTGCATAGAATTGAAGAGTGTAGGTCTCACTTTGCATTAGACTTTGCCTTAAGAAAATGTTTCGATGACTTCAATCTTTTAGCCAGAGCACTTTGTTTTCTTATCATTAAAGTGTCAACTGGAGTAGTATTTTAAATTTTCTTCAATAATTTTTCCTTTATATTCACAATTTAGCTTTCTAATGCAAATGACCTAGCTTTTTGCCTATCTTGACTTTTGGCATATCCTTCTCACTTTATCCAATCATTTTGAACTTTTGTCTTAAAATGTGAGATTTGGAACTTTTCACTTGAAAGTTTAGAGACCATTGTGGATTTATTAAATTACCTCATTTCAATATTGTTCTGTCTCAGGAAATAGGGAGGCCCAAGAAGAGAAAAAGGAATGATGAAATAGCTTGTCAGTGGAGCACTCAGAATGTACATAACATTTTTCAGTTAACTTCAGCTGTCTTACATGGGTGTGGTCTGTTTTGCCCCAAAACAAGTACAATAGTAACATCAAAGATCACTGATCACTTATCGCCTTGACAAATAGGATAATAATAAAAAAGGTTTGAAATGTTTCAAGAACTAACAAATTGTGAGAAAGAAACATGAAGTAAACACATGCTGATAGAAAAATGGTGCAGATGGACTTGGTCAACTCAGTGTTGCCACAAACTTTTCATCTGTAAAAAAACGAAATATTCGCAAAGTGGAATAAAGCAAAGTGCAATAAATGAATTATGCCTGTATGTGAGGAATTTCCTAGATATATGATAGTTATTGGATCCTAATTTAATTTTATTGTATTCTGCACATAAATTCTGAATAATGTCCATTTACCAAAAAGTATTAAGATGCTCTGTGACCCAGCAAATGGTCTGTGCTTGTGAATATTCCACACTTATTTCTTAAAAAGTGATTATGGGCCAGGCTCGGTGGCTCAGCCTGTAATCCCAACACTTTGGAAGGCTGAGGTGAGTGGATTGCCTGAGCCCACTGTTTCGAGACCAGCCTGGGCAACTTGGTGAGACCTCATCTCTACAATAAATCAAAAATTAGCTGGGCATGCTAGTGAGCGCCTGTAGTTCCCGCTACTTGGAAGGCTGAGATGGAAGGATCACCAGAGCCCAGCAGGTCGAGACTGTGGTGGCCGGGAGTGTGCCAGGCATTCCAGTCTGAGAGACAGAGTGAGACTCCAACTCAAAAAATAAATAAAAAGTGACTATGTAGTTGTTGACTATATTTTGTTAATGTCATTTTGATCAACATTTCTGTCTACATGTCTATCAGTTACTGTAAGCTAAAAATTTCTAATTATGCCTTAATTTTTTTCATTTTTTAGTCTTGTATTTGAATCTTTAACATTAGGTACACTTTTAAAAAATTTTTTATATTTTTTGTTGGAGTCTCACTCTGCTGCCCAGGGTGGAGTGCAGTGGCACGCTCACTGCCACCACAGCCTTGATCTGCTGGGCTCAGGCCATCCTTCTGCTTCAGCCTTCCAGGTAGCTGGAATTATAGGTGTGTGCTACCATGCCTGGCTTATTTTTTTGATTTATTGTAGAGACAAGGTCTCATCAAGTTGCCTGGGCTGACCTTGAACCCCTGAGTTCAGACAATCCTCTCACCTCACCCTCCCAAAGTAATGGAATTACAGGCTTGAACCACCACACCCAGCTAATTTAGTGTTCTTATGTCTTCTTGATGAATTGACACTTTTTTTCCATGAGGAAATATCCTACTTTATGTCTGGGAACTTTTGAAGACTACTTTTTAAAAATGGAAATGCAGTCACCCATTTTCTGATGTTTGATATGTATTCTGATATTTATTTTACAACCTCATTGTGTCTTTCTATTTGAAATCTCCCTCACCTCTCCTCCTTTGGAGTCTTGCTTTTTTATGTAATCTAAAAAAAAGTCTGCTTTTAATTGGAAGATTCAGTTTACATGATTAAATTATTGATATAATTTTGTTGAAGTATTACATTTTTATATTTGTTAGGTTTTAGATATGGCACTTCTTTTCTCTTTTTTTCTTTTATTGCTTTCACATCTCTGAAAGCAATTATCTTGTATTATTCCCTTTTATCTGCTCTGTTAACATGTACACTACACCTCTTTTTAAAATTTTATTGTATGTAGTAGAGCTTGACTGCACAATAGAGTAGCCAGTATCTGCTGGTGGTTATTTAATTCAAAGTTTAAAATAATCAAAACTAAATGTCATTGAGAATTCATGTTTGCAGCTGCTCTACTACCTTCAAAGGCTTACTGGCCACATGTAGCTAGTTCTTATAAGACTGGACAGCATAAATTAGTCATACCATTTCACATCATAGAAAGTTTTACTGTACATTGTTATAGTTCACAATATGAATTGTTAATACATTCAATCAGCAAATAATATTACACTAATTTATTGTTGTAAGAACCTCAAAGCAGTGCAATTCTATACATCCCTTTCTTCAACTTTTGTGTTTTTATATTTATAATTTTTACTTTTCTATACACTATAACTCAGAATATATCTATAACTTTGCTTTAGTAGATAATATTTAAGAAATTTGTATGTATGTAAATATATACAAATAAAATTACTCATAAAATAATTAAAAACTAATTTATGGCTAATCCCAATTCTAACTTTTTTTTATTTTTATTTTTTAGTTGGAGTCTCACTCTTTGTTGCCCAGTCTGAAGTGCAGTGGCACTCTCATGGCCTCCACAGCCACGACCTGCTGGGCTCAGGTGATCCTTCTGCTTCAGTCTTCCAAGTAGCTGGAATGACAGACACACGCCACCACACCTGGCCAGTTTTTGTGATTTATTGTAGAGAAGAGATCTCACCAAGTTGCCCTAGGCTGGTCTCATACCTCCGGCTCAGGCAATCCTCTTGACTTTGTCTCCCAAATTGCTGGGATTACAGACTGAGCCACTATGCCCAACCAATTCTCATTTTCCTAGTGCTCTTTTTCCTTCTTGCAAATCTGCAGTTCCATTTAGTAAGTATCATTTCTCTCCATTCGGAAGACTTTAGTGAGCAGTTTTTCTTTTAAACATTATTTATTTATTTATAAAGTGTGGGGTTTAATTCAAGATTAGGTAGATAACTAGTCATCATACAGGCAAAGTTTGGGCCTGCCTTTGCACCCCACTATGCCTGGTTTGAGATCAGGTACTCTTATTGATGTTATGTGCTATCCTCTTCCCTCCCTTAGTAGTGTCCTGCTACTATCAATCCCTTTCTTATAGTATTATGACAAATGTTCAGGGTCTGCTTATGAGTGAGAATATGTGGTACTCATTTCTTTCTTTCTGTGATAGATCGCTGAGTATTATGGATTCTAACTCCATCCAGGTTGCTGCAAAGTCTTAATTTTGTCTTTCTCTATGACTGCGCATTATTCCATCATGTATATGTACCACATATTTTTATCCAGTTCACTTTTGATGGGCAGCACAGTTGGTCCCTTGTTTTTGATATTGTGTATGATGCTGCAATAAACATGTGTGTGCAGGCATCTTCTTCATAGACTGACTTGAGTTTCTCCAGGTATATTCCCAGAAGAGGGATTGCTGGGTTGTATGGAAAGTCAATGTTTAGATCTTTTAGGAATTGCCTGCATCCTCTCCAGCATTTGTTGTTTTTTGAGTTATTGATGATGGCCATCCTGACTGGAGTTAGGTGGCATCTTAGTGTGGTTTTAATTTGTATTTCTTTGATGATTACTGAGGCTGAGCATTTTTTCATGTATCTGTTGACTGCTCATATGTCTTCTATTAAGAAGCATTGATTCATATCTTTTGCCCATTTTTTTTTTTTTTTTTTGAGTTGGAGTCTCACTCTGTCACCCAGACTGGAGTGCAGTGGCCACTCCCAGCCACCGCAGCCTCGACCTGCTGGGCTCCAGCGATCCTTCCGCCTCAGCCTTCCAAGTAGCCGGAATTACAGGCATGCACTACCACGCCCAGCTGATTTTTTGATTTATTGTAGAGATGAGGTCTCGCTGCCCAGGCGGGTCTGGAACCCGCGGGCTCAGGCAATCCACTCACCTCAGCCTCCCAAAGGTGCGGGATTACAGGCTGAGCCACTGAGCCCGGCTTTGCCCATTTTTTTAATAGGGCTGTTTTTGTTGCTGTTGTTTTTTCCTTTCAGCATGTTTGAGTTTCTTGATCCTGGATTTTAGACCTTTGTCAGATATACAGTTGGCAAATATTTTTTCCCATTCTGTGGGCTGTCTCCTCTCTTCCTGTGGTTTCTTTTGCTTTGCAGAAGCTTTTCAGCTTAATGTGGTCCCACTTTTCTGTCTTATCTCTTATGGTATGGACATTTGGGGTTTTGATCAGGAATTGTCTGTCAATTCCAATTTCCATAAGGATGTCTCCTATATTTTCTACGATTCTTATAGTTTGTGGTTTTATGTTTATGTCTTTGATCCATTTAGAGTTGATTTCTGTGTATGATGATAGGTAAGTGTCCTGTTTCCATCTTCTGCCTGTGATCAGCCAATGTTCTCAGCACCATTTACTGAATGGGTTATCCTCTCTCGTGTTGTTGGTGGAGATTTTGCCAAAGATGAGTTGGTTGAGAGGCTGAGGTTTTGCTTCTGGAATTTCTATCCTGTTCCATTGGTCTATATGCCTCTTCTTATACCAATATCAGACTGTTTTGATTATTGTATCTTTATAGTAAAGTTTAAGGTCTGGAAGTGTGATGCCATCTGACTTATTTCTTTTGCTAAGAATTGTTTTGGCTATCTCTGGTTTTTTATGATTTCATATTAATTTTGTTATTGTCATTTCCAGGTCTAAGTAGAATTATTTTGGTAATTTAATGGGTATTGCATTGAATCTGTAGATTTCCATTGATAAGATGGACACCTTAACAATATTGATTCTTCCATTCCATGAGCATGGAATATTTTTTTCATTTGCTTGCATCATCTTTTGATTTCTGTGAGCGGTGTTTTGCAGTCTTTGTTGTAAAGGTTTTTAACTTCTCTTTAGAAAGATGCTGAGGTATTTCATTTGTGTGAGTGTGTGTGAGTGTGTGTGAGTGTGTGTGTGTGTGTGTGTGTGTGTGTGTGTGTGTGTGTGTGTGTGTGCTGTGAAAGGAATTTCACTTTTTATTTGGTTCTCTGCCTGTTTGCTGTTGATGTATAAGAATGCAACTGTCTTTTTCACATGGATTTTGTATCCTGAAACTTTGCCAAAGTCCTCTATCAGTGCAAGGAGGTTTTTGACAGATTCTTTTGGATTTTCAAGGTATAGGATTTTATCTTCAGCAAAGAGGGATAACAATTTATTTTCCTATTTGGATACCCTTGATTTTCTTCTCTTCTCTGCTCTAGCTAGAATTGCCAACAATGTGTTGAACAGGAAGTGTGAGAGTGGGCAAACTTGTCTTGTTCTGGTTTTTAGGGGAACTGCTTCCAATTCTGTCTGTTTAGCAATATGTGATATGTGCTGTGGGTTTAATGTAGATGACTCTCACTATTTTGAAGTATGTCTCTACTATGCCCAGGTGTTCAAGAGTTTTTATCAAGAAGAGATGCTGGATTTTACTGAAAACTTTTTCTACATCTAGTGATGTAATCATGTGGTTCTTGTTTTTAGATCTGTTGATGTATTTAGTTACATTTATGGTCATGTGGATGTTGAACAAGCCCTGCATCCTGGGGATTAAGCCTATTTGGTCACAGTGGATGATTTTTGAGATGTGTTTTTGGATCCAATTTGCTAAAATCTTGTTGAGAATTTTTGTATCTATGTTCATGAGGGATATTGGCCTGTAGTTCTCTTTCTTTGTGGGTCTTTACCCAGTTTGGATATCAATATGATATTAGCTTCATGAAATGATTTGGAGAGTGTTCCATCTTTCTCAATTGCCTGAAGTACTTTAGTTGGATTGGTAACAGCTCTTCCTTGTATGCTTTGTCCAGGACTTTTTTTGGTAGGTAGTGTTCTTATGATGTCGTCAATTTCCTGAGTTGTTATTGGTCTATTTAGGGTATCAATTTCTGTTTGTTTCAACCTTGAGAGGTATGTGATGTCAGAAAGTTCTCAATTTCACTTAAGTTTTTGTGTTTGTTTCTATACAGGTGTGCCTAGTAATTTCTGATAATCTTTTGTATTTCTTTGAGGTCAGTTGTGACTTGATCTTTTGTGTTTCTGAATGTCATTATTTGTACTTTTTCTCTCTTTTTCTTGGTCATTCTGGCTAGGGGCTCATCAGTCTTTTTTATCTTTTCAAAGAACCAGTATTTTGTTTCATAGATTGTTCTCTGTGGTATTTTTGCCTTCTATGTCCCATATGTGAGCTTTTACTTTGGTGATCTGGATTCTTCTGCTGAAGTTAGGGTTTTAGTGGTCTTGTCTTTCCAGCTCCGACAGGTAATTTTTTAAAGCTGTTTAACTGGTGGTCTTTCTATTTTCTTGGTGTGTGTTCATAGACTTATAAATTTCCCTTTGAGTATTGCTTTCATGGCATCCAAGAAATTTTGGTAAGAAGTGTCTTTATTTTCATTTGTTTCAAGGTGTCTTTTAATTTCTGTTTAGATTTCTTTGTTGACCCATGAGTCATTCATCATCATGTTATTTTGTGTCTCTGTCTTTGTGGGTTTTGGTGGAATTTTATTTGTGCTTATATTTATTTTTATTGCACTATAGTCTAAGAAGATGCATGGCAGTATTTTGATCTGATGAAATTTGTTTATGCTTGACTTGTCACCAAGGATATGATCGATCTTAGAGTAGTTCCATGTGGTATGAGTAAAATACATATTCTGTCGTAGTTGGGTGGAATGTTCTGTAGTTATCTATTAAGTCCATTTGGTCAAACATCAAGTTCAGTTTCCAGATCTCCTTGTTGATTTTTTTGCCTCAGGGATCTATCTAGGGTTGTTTGTTTGGTATTTAAGTCTTCAGTTGTGATGATCTTAGAGTCAATTTCTTCTTTTTTTCAGTTTCCTTAGTAGCTGCTTTATAAAAGCTGGTGTTTCTGTGTTGGATGCATATATGTTTAGATGATATTTCTTGTTGAAGGATTGAACATTTATCATTATGTAGTGTCCTGTATATTTTAAAATTTTTGATAGTTTAAAGGTTGTTTATCTGATATTAAGATTGTGACTGCTGCCTTCTTTTGTGTTCTGTTCACCTGAAAATTTGTTTTCCATTTTCTAACTTTGAGTCTGTGGACATTCTTTGTACAGAAAGATGTTTTCTGGAGGCAGTATATTGTTGGGTAGTGTGTTTTTTTTTAAATAAAGTTTTCCATTCTATGTCTTTTCAGTAGTGCATTTATTTTATTCATATTGAGGCTGAGTATTGAGATATGAGAGCTTATTCCTGTCATGAGGCTCTTAAAAAGTTTTGTTGTTGCTGTTTCTGTTTGTTTATTTGTTTGTTGGTTTTCTTTGACTTAGGGGTTGATATATGTGTGTGCTTTCAATTTTGCAGTCACAATTCATGCTGTGCTGATACTTTTTTCCTGCATTCTTGGGAAGAGTGGGGTTGATCTCTTTTATTCTTTCTTTTTTCTATGCTTAATACCTTCTTAAGCATTTCTTGTAGAGTTTGTCTGAAGACAGCATAAACCCTTGCTGATTGAATGTCTTGAAAGGATTTTAATTCTCCATCACTGATGAAGCTTAGCTTAGCTGGATAGGAAATTCTTGGTTTCATTTTATTATCCTGGACAACTTTGAAGATTGGACTCCAGTCTCTTCCAGCCTGTAGTGTTTCTGTAGCTAAGTCTGTTGCTATTCTAATTTGTCTTCCAAGGTAGGTAGTCTGATCTTTCTCTCTGCTGCCTTTAGAGTTTTTTTTCTTTTTCTGCCTTCTTTGTGTAAGCAAATTACATGTGTCTAGGAGTTGGTCTTCTCATTTGATGCCTTTCAGGGGTTTTCTGAATCTCTTCTGTTTGGATGCTCATGTCACAGATGTAGGTAGTTTGGATGACCTCATAGAATATTTGTTCCTGGGTGCTCTCATTCTCCCTTTCTGCTTCAGGGATAAACTTGGTCTCTTAAAATAATTGTCCTTCTCTTGAAGGTCTTGTTCCATCTTGTTAAACTTTCTTCTTTGTTCTTAATGGATTGGGTTAGTCCCAAATTTTGATCTTCAAGCTCTGAGTTTCTTTCTTCTGCTTGATTAATTCTGCTTTCCTTGTTTGTCAGTTTATTATTTATTTCATTGATGTGGTCTTTATAGCTTGCATCTCTGTAATCAATTCTTTCATGTTTTTGTCTTGCCTTTCTTGGTTCTTATTCACCTTCACCAGTCATTTCTTGATCTCTGCATTTGTGGTCTGAGACCAGTCAATTTGGGGGCTCTTCATTGTTTGAGTTTTGATGTCTGTATTCTCATGCACCATCTTGTTTGGATTTTGTGGGTATCGGCGTTTTTTCATTGATTTCTTTTCATTTGTGATGGAGCTTTCTTTTCTCTTTCTTCTGTTGCTCAGTGAGAAAGAAAATAGTTTTAATTTCTGTTTGTTCAACCCCCGATTCTTCCCTTGGTAAAGCCTTCAGATTATTTCAGTTTTGAAATCAGGTTGGGAGTGGGGAACTGTGCAGGTTTTTGCAGCTTTGAGACATGAATAAGATGTGTTGTGGGGGTTCTGACATTCAAAAGCTGTACAATGTTCACTGAGTTGAGGGTGGGTCCCCTGGAGCCCATTTTGACCACTTCACACTGTGTCCATGCAATAGGAAAGTATGTTTACCACCTATGTACAAAATAATATAAGAGGGAGGGCAGGGACTGAGAAAGAGAAAAGGAGAACAATAGACAATGAAGAGAACAAAGAAAAGAAGGAAAATGAAACGAACCAACCAACAAACAAACCAGTATAATAGAGAAAAAAAGAAAAGAAAAAGATAAAACTAAAATTGATGAAATGAGGACATTTTTACATTCATATATACCCTTAAGTGAAAAATGAGGAAGGAGAAGGAGTAAAACAAAATGAAATACGTACACATCTAGCTAAATAGAGAGAAAGAGCAGGAAAGAACCAAAAAATAAAAAAGAAAAAAAGAAAACACTTTTAAATCCTTGATTGTCCTATTGTGGCAGTTTTTGATACTTTGGACTTTGAGTTCCTTGTTGGCATGACCTAAGCACTGCCTCTCTTGGCTAGCAACAAAGGGAGGGGGATTATGATCTCTACACTGGTCCCTCTGCTCACTGTGCAGTTGGGGGGAAGTTATGAATTGCCCCCAACTGATTCACCTGCTTTCAGTCCTTTCTGTGTGTTCTGATCAGGATTCTCCCCTCCTTGATCACATATCTTATGAATCATTGGAGGGAAGGGAGCTGGGCCAGTTTGAAACTCCCCCCACTCATCTGGCACTAGGACAAAGGCAGTGGGAATGTCCCTGTGTCTTGTCCTCTGATGGGAATTGGTGACTAGTTCCTCAAGTGTATTTTCTCCATGAATCCCACTGCCAATGTCCAATCTGGTGTCAGAGGTGGTGGGTGGCACCAGCAGCAGGTGTTTTACAATACTTTCTTCAGGGTAAGTTTGGAGACATGGGGCCTGTGTTTGCATTGTGGATCATGCTGGGATCTGAGTTGCCACGTGGGGCAGCTACCTCTGCAGAAGAGCTTAGGTTGCTTATTCCTGCATCCCCACTCTGTCACACACACACTCCACACACTTACATGTATATTTCTACCTGAGCATACTTATTTATATGGAGACTCACTCTGTTTGACCAATTCTGAAGATCTTGACTTACTCCCTCAAGCATTTCTTGTAGTCCCTTTCTGTTGAAGACAAATTCAAACATTTTTGTCTAAAGAAGCTTTCATTTTAACTTCATTTTGAGGAGCTGTTCTGCTAATAGATTGTTCTGGATTGACAGACTTTAAAAAAAAAGACTTTTAGAACTCTAAGCATGTTATTTTATTATTGTCTAGTCTCCATTATTTCTCAGTGAAGTCAGTCATATAACCATGTTCCACTGTATGTAGTACTCCTTCTAGCCCCTGGTAGATTTAAAATTTTATCTTTGATTTTCTGGAATAGAATTTAAGAGGTGGCACTGAGAACTAATGGCCTGGGTTTGAGTACCAGGGGTAAAATTTCACAATTACAAGAAGTTACATGACTCTCAGTTGAGTGTTTTCACATATAAAGTAGAAGCAATAATAGTAAAGCACAGATTATTAATGAGTAAATGAAAATATATGTATGAATACTTTGAACAATACATGACACATTAAATGATCAGTGAGCAATAATTTTTTGCTGAGTAACAGTGTTTGCTCATTTATATTGCTCACTGTGCAGATTGTAAGCTGTTTGAGATTAAAAAACACCATGTGTTATTCATTTTTCTGGTTACCCAGTGACTAAAAATGTCCTTATTCTATCAGTATTTACAGAGAAAGCAAATGTAGAAATATGTATATTTTCCCATTAGTACTTATTTTGTCAAAATGAAACTTATTCTGAAGCATATGTATGCTTAAGTGTGTTTCATTTTCATATTTAGTAAATACATTTGTTTTACATGGCAGAATTTTACTGAAAATATTGTTCTTTTTCTGGTTGATCTTCAAGGTTCATATGTTAGGAAAAAGTGTGAATTTTCACTGATGAGACAGATATTTTAATGTGAGAATATGAACTTTAAAATGTCTATATTTGATAGAAAGAGGTTATTCAGAAAAAAAAGAAAAACTGTTCAATAAGTATTGATTATTTTAATCAACAATGACAATTTTGCACTTTTTAAATCTCAGGCACTACCTAAATGCTAGTTACACACTAATGAATTAGACAAATGCTTTTAAAATGATGTAATTTTTTTCAGTGTAGTAAGTGAGAAAAGCATCAATAAAAAAAAATCTAAAGTGAGGTTTCAAAATTCTTCATATAACAACTCTGGTGTGCAGAAAAAATATTTAGAACTTTCAATTTATTATACCTTGTTATAACTTATATTGATTTTTTCAAAAACTGCCACTGGATGGTTAAGGGTAAAACACATGTGTTTAGCTTTGTTCAGTAAACTAAGTCAATAGTAATTTTTAAAAATCTCTTGTGAAGACATTATGTTTCTCAAGGAAATATAATTGTACAGAATTCTATTCTTCAAAGGTAGAAAAATTCCTTCAATGCCCCTCAAAAATCATGTAGTTTAAAAGTAATCTTAAAAAAAAATCCCTGAGTACACAATACGTAATGTGCCATTGATTTCTTGTAAGATATAACTCATGCTTTTAATTTCTTTGCCTTTATTTTAACCAGGTACCTTACTTATACTTTTTACAATACACCAAATCTGATCTATTATAACTCAAGATGATAAGATAAAATGCTACATGGTAATGTTGATAAATGCAGTCAATTTTCTGGTAAACAGCATATATGACATTGCTAAAGCTGCCATAACAAAATATCATAGACTGAGTGATTTAAACAACAAACTCATTTTCTAATAGTTCTGGGGGTTGGAAGTTCAAGATCAAGGGGGTTGGAAGTTCAAGATCAAGGTGCTGTCCGGTGTTGTTTCCTCCAAAGTCACACTCCTCGATTGAAGATGGTCATCTTATCTTTGTATATTCACATAGACATCTCATTATGTCACATTCTGAGTCTTGCTCATGTCCTAATCTTCTCTTCTTATAGGGACACCAGTCAGGTGGATTTGAGTCCACCCTAATGACCTCATTTTAAAGCAATCATTTTAAAGTCTTTAACTCTCATTACAGTCACATTTTGAGATACTAGGTTTTAGGAACTCAACATACAAATTTTAAAGAAGATTCACCAGGCTCGGTGGCTCAGCCTGTAATCCCGCGCCTTTGGGAGGCTGAGGTGAGTGGATTGCCTGAGCCCGCGGGTTCGAGACCCGCCTGGGCAGCGAGACCTCATCTCTACAATAAATCAAAAAATTAGCCGGGCGTGGTAGTGCATGCCTGTAATTCCGGCTACTTGGAAGGCTGATGCAGAAGGATCGCCGGAGCCAGCAGGTTGAGGCTGTGGTGGCCGGAAGCGGCCACTGCACTCCAGTCTGGGCGACAGAGTGAGACTCCAACTCAAAAAAAAAAAAAAAAAGAAAGAAAGATTCAAGTTAGCACAAAAAAAGTGATAGAATTTTGAGGCAGTGAGATAGATTCTGATATATATATTTATATTTATACATATATATCATATTCTAATAGTTGATATGATAAATCTTACTTTATTTTATATTCAGCTGCTTTGATATGTTTCAGATCTATGCTAAATTATGGCAGATATGGGTGGTATGAATGCACAAATACATATAAAATATATAATATGAACTATGGAATATTATTCTCTCAGAGAGCAAGGAGAACAAATTCATTCCAGAGGAACTGAGGTCAGCTTCTCTTTCTTTTGCTGTTCTCTCTCAGCTTTTTGCTGTTCTGGCAGGTGAATGAGAGGTGCCAGGATTCCAGTAAGCTGTTGCATATCCAGAAGGAGAAGGAAACTTCCAGCTGTCTTAAACTATGGCATCTATCATAGATAGTAATATAAACAGTCTATGTATAGAAGATTTAGTTTCATTAGATAATGTATCAAGGCTATCAGCTATCCACACTCCTCTCTCACTGGCAGCTGTCTCTCATTCACAGGATGCATGGGTGCTTGGCAAAAGATAGGGTGTTTTATTGGCAGAGTGTCTTTGTATTGTCCTCTGACTCCCATTCCCTTGGTCTATCATGCCCTCCAAAGCTGAACGTCATGTTTGATTGGACTCATGACTTGTCTTCTTTCATTTGACTCAAAATCTGGCAACTTGTGCTGACTAATTTGACTTCATCTGCCCACACATAAGCAGATTCTGAATTTCTGCTGTGTTCTCCATCCAACTTGTTGGTACTAAGATCCACCAGTAACATACATTATGGCATATCTCACCCTAAAATGGTGGTCTCCTCAGGAGATCCACTGACTTTCAACATATCATACATCTCAGATTAGTTGGTGTTTCATGTACTCTTAAACTTCATGCATGTACTCTTCAAGTCTGAACTTTGGA
Source organism: Cephalopachus bancanus (assembly GCA_027257055.1). Lineage (NCBI taxonomy): Eukaryota > Metazoa > Chordata > Mammalia > Primates > Tarsiidae > Cephalopachus > Cephalopachus bancanus. The sequence continues at coordinate 13,845,852 of JAPVLO010000108.1, read as the reverse complement.
CCATCAAATTGACTAGTATGTGTTCTAGACATGGAAAGCATAGTCTGAGGCTAACATTTCCCTCAGAATTATACAAGACTTTCAATTATAAATGTACCTTCTAACTTGCCAAATCTGAACTCAGAGAAAGAAAAAAATGTGAAAAAAAAGAAATAAACTTTAAAAAGATCATCTGCTTCTTATAGTTTATCTGCTGCTTTCTTCCTGAATCCTCCACAGGTTCCCATAACCCTGATAAATTAGACTTTTCCTAACATCATCATCTTATTCCTTTTTCTATATTATCCTTCTGGATAATGCTCAATTCATGTATGTGGAGGACTAACAAATCCATGTTTTGGGGGAGTTACAAACTATGCGTTTCTAACCATATCCTAATTTTATATAAAACTTGACAGCTACAGCTTTGGAAGAAAAATACTTATTTCATAAATCAGGAGCTAAGCTTTCTTGTTTCCAGAAAATGTTGAATGTTCACATTGTATAATCTCATAAGCAGGTATTTGTAGCTGTGGCATTTGGTTAGAAAGGATTGTAAGCACATGCTTAAACATCATTTTTAGTCTATAGTAGAGGAAAGTCTGGGAAAATAAATGTATAACCTGAGATTTATTAAATAGTAACTAATACTAACCTTGGGAATGAAAGTTTTGAACTATAGTATCATTATGTTGACTGAGCTTTAAGGTTGGCAGAGTGTTTGGTGTTTTCTCAAACATGTATGTCATGCTGCAAAGGATTTAATTCTGTGACAATATCAGAAGGTTCACTGAGGCAGGACTAAACTGAAAGTGGAAGAAAATTCTTTCTCTCTCTGGAGTCCAGGGGAGACATGGACTCAGATTTTTCATTGATTTTTGTGATTGTAGATAAGGTACTCGTGACTGCATGAACACACAAAAGTGGCTATATAGGATGCTAGCTAATAGAGGGAACCAAGTGCAATACAGCTTTGTTAAGTAAGTGCTAGCATTCTATCTAATGGAATACCACTTCTATCATATCCCAACTCTTATTACTGTTTCATTAAAGTACCTGAATACTTGGCTAAGTCATAGAGTGCCATGGTAATTTTAAAAAGACTTGGATATCATTGCCTGCAGATTTTAGCAAGACCCAAGAAACTTCTAAACTTTCTTAGTTATTGGGTTTGGAAAACTTCTAAATAATCTGCATGCTCTCAAAATTTTTTTAAAAGTTTATTTAGGACAATTCATGGCCTAAGTTATAAAAATCGAACAAAATGTTCATTCATCTTTAGAAATATTTGCCTTTTCTGAGCTGGAATTGTAAGTAGATAGAATTAGTCTCAGAGCTTATCTCATTTTTAGAATACTAGAATACTACAGAAGGCCATCCACATAGTAGACTAAATCAACACATTGGAGGGAAATTTTAAATTATTTTTGCCTGATCGAGGAGATGGCAGCTGAGCCAATCTTACTAGGTGAGTCCCAGTGTGCATGAGTGAGTGTATGGAAAATTTTGTGTATGTGCAGGTGAGTGAGTGGGCAGGTGAGTGGCTGACAGAGTGAGGGCTAGGGAATTAGTGGCCAGGGATCTCCTGGTGCAGTGGCTAGTGCCGCATTTGCTGGGCTTGGACCCTAGCAATTTCTGGGATGCAGAAACCAAGCACCATTTTAAAAAAATTAGTCAACAAAACCCTTTCTTAGGAAGAAAATGCTGGGAGAGGCTGACTAAGTGGGGGCTTGTGAACAAGTGGCCAGGGCCCTGGTGCAATAGTTTGTACTGAGGCTTCTCTGCAGGGTCCCTGGCTCTTCCCAGGTTGCAGAAACTGAGCGTCATTTTAAAAAAAATGGACAAAAGTTTTTCTGTGAAGAAGCAGCAGGGAGAGACTACTAGTTCCAAGCTCTGACTCACCTCTGCAGCAGGAGAGACTGCTGGTTCCAGACTTTGCCTTACCACTTCAACACCTAGCCAAACACTGGCAGCAGGAGCTTCAGAGAGAGCCCAGAGGCAGAATACCACAGGAGAGGATAAGAGAGGTACCCTGACACCATCTTGAAGGTGGGGCAGGAAAGTGCTCCCACTTGTTCACCACAGAGCAACAGACTTGATCCCTGTGACTGGTGGATCAACTACTCAGCTGTTGATCATGACCCAGAGGGGATATCCTGAAAGTACAAACTTCGGAGTGACCTGATGAGTGCTGAGTCCCTGACACACCACTCCCTACACTGATCCAGCTGAGGGACAAAGGGTGTGGCCAGAAAAGGATGAGGAAGAACTCCAAAGAGATCAGTGGTGAGTCTGGGACTGATCCAACCCTCCTCCCCAGCAGACTCACCCAGCTGGGCCACGACTGAGAGGGACAGACCCAGGACCCTGAACGGCCGGGCTCAGTGGCTCAACCTGTAATCCCAGCACTTTGGGAGGCCGAGGTGAGTAGATTGCCTGAGCCCAAGGGTTCGAGACCCACCTGGGCAACTTGGTGAGACCTCATCTCTACAATAAATTAAAAATTAGCCGGGTGTGGTAGCACATACCTGTAGTTCCAGCTACTTGGAAGGCTGAGGCAGAAGGATCACCAGAGCCCAGCAGGTCGAGGCTGCAGTGGCCGGGAGTGGCCACTGCACTCCAGTCTGGGTGACAGAGTGAGACTACAACTCAAAAAAAAAAAAGAGAACTCCCTTCCAGGAAAGGGCAGGCTGGACCACCTCCAGCGAGTGTATACCTGAGGTAGAGACAATCCTGCACTTCTCCACTGGAGGGAATTTCTTGGACTATACAAGAGTGTGAGGGGAGGACTGCATCTCCACCCACTCCCACTTCCCCTCCTCCTTCCCTGCTCCAGACATTGGGCAGAGAGTGAAAGACATCAAGCTCTACAGGAGAGAGCAGACGAGAGAAACAATTACAGAATCTGCCAAAAGAGGGCAGGGGGTTTTAGGTTTTTTAATTAAAAAAATTTTTTTTGCCTGTTTGTTAGTTCATCTATTTTTCTAATATTTTTCCTTTGTGCATGAATGTGTATGTGAGGGTTTGATCTGCATCCCTTTCTTTTTTTCTTTTCTTTTTCTTTCTTTTGTTTTCTGTTTACATGTGCTTGTGAATGAGCATTCATCTTTCAGATTTTTTGTTGGTGGTTTTTGCTTTTTTGTTCTTCTCGTTTATTATTTTATTATTATTTTAATTTAAGATGTGCACCAATATATGTGTGAGGGTTCAATTTGGGGCATATGTTGTGTGTGTGTGTGTGTGTGTGTGTGTGTGTGTGTTGTGTGTGTGTTCAAATGTTTTTTGCTATGGTTCCTGCTTTCATTGTTATGTGTATTTTTTCTTTCTTTTAAATTATTGTACATATTATTTTATTCTATTTTTCTTTGTGCTCCTCATGGTTGTCACTGTATCTTGGACTCAAGGGGTACACACATGTACCCATTGCATCATCATATAGAGTGGTGTGAAACCTAATTCCCCATCCCCTAACATTCATCTTTCAAAACTACAAAAGACAGCAAAGCTTCTCATCCACAGTCCTGTTTCAAAATAGAACAAATCCAGAGCCCGTATCAGGGAAGAATAGAGGGCTGAGCAAACATTAGAAGCAAAAGCCTCTCCCACCATCACTGAATAACAGAACTAAAGAGAAAAGCAAGAGGTCTGTTACAAATGAGGAAAAACCAAAGGAAGATCAGAGATAAGTTCAAGTGTAACAAAGACAAAACTCCTGAAAAATAAGACTTGGGAGCTCGAACAATGGAAGTCACCAAAGACTGGTCCCAAAATATGACAAGGATTAGGGAATGTATGGAAAGAATGAATAAGACTCAAGAAAGACAAGATGTATCACTGAAAGAACTTGTAACAGAGATTTTGGCAATAAAAAATTTCATCCAGGAAAAAATAACAAGATGACAAGCATGGAAAGCAGAATTAATCTAGCAGAAGAAAGAATCTCAGAACTTGAAGACCAGAACATGGAATTAACCTGATCTGTAAAAACACAGAAAGAAAACTCAGAAAGAAAGACCAAAGCCCATAAGCGATGTGTGATTATATCAAGAGACAAAACCTATGCCTGACTGGTATCCCAGAAGAAGAAAGGGAAATGGAGAACACCTTGGAGTAAGTATTCTAGGAGGTAATCCAAGAAAATTGTCCCCATCTCACTGGACATGTGACCAGTCAAGCACAAGAGATAAAGAGAACCCCCACAATACATCAAATGAGAAGATTAACTCCTAGACACATAGTAATTAGCCTACACAGTGTAGGCACAAAAGAAAAATCCTAACAGCAGCAAGAGAGAAAGATCAGATAGCTTACTAAGGAAACCAGTCAGAATAGCAGCAGATCTATTGGCAGAAACACTACATGTAACAAGGGACTGGAGTCTAATATTCAAAGTCCTCAAAGATAAACAATTTCATCCAAGAATTTCCTAACCAGCCAAGTTCAGCTTCATCAGTGATGGGAAATTAAAATTCTTCCCAGACTTTCAATCCCTAAGAGATTATGCAGTTTCCAGAGCAACTCTACAAGAAACACTTAAAAAGGTATTAAGCACAGAAGAAAGAAAGAAAAAAAAGAATGACCGCACACACTTCAAAACAGCAGCAGAGCACAGAATCAACAGAGAAAATAGTACAACAACAAACTTGAAAACACACATACATCAACCTCAAAAAGAAAACAAGCAAACAACAACAAAAACTGTATAAGAACCTCATGGCAGGGATAAATAATCACATTTCAATAATCAGCTTGAATGTGAATGAACTTAATGCACCACTAGAAAAGACCCAGAATAACAAACTGGTTAAGAAGCCATGGACCAATTATTTGCTGCATTCAGGAACCTCATCTAACCACAACAGACATACACAGACTCAAAGGATGGAAAATGAGTTTCAAGGCAAATGGATTAAAAAAGAAGGCTGGAGTCAGGATCTTAATATCAGACAAAACAACCTTTAAGATATCAAAAAATAAGAAAAGATTAAAAAAAGTACACTACATAATGTTAAAAGGTTCAATTCATCAACAAGAAATATCCATCCTAAACATATAAGCACCCCAAACAGGAGTACCAGCATTTATAAAGCAACTACCAAGTAAACTAAAAAAAGATATTGACTCTAACACTATTATAGCAGGGGACTTGAATATTCCACTAACAGCCCAAGATAGATCATCGAGGCAAAAAATCAATAAGGAGATCCAGAACCTAGACTTGACGCTCAACCAAATGGACTTAATAGCTACATACAGATTATCCCACCCACAATCACAGAATAAACATTCTATTCATCACCATATGGAAAATACTCCAAGATTGATCACATGCTATAAATCAAACACAAACAAATTCCATAAACTTGAAATATTGCCATGCATCTCAGAGAACAGTGGAATGAAAAAAATATCAACAACAGCAATATTTCCCCCAAATCAACAAAGACATGTACACTAAGCAGCATGATGCTGAAAAACTACTTGGTCAACACTGAAATCAAAGCAGAAATTAAAAGATACCTGGAAACAAATGAAAATGAAGAAACACATCTTACCAAAACCTATGGGATTACCAGGAAAACAGTTCTAAGTGGGGAATTTATATCTCTACAAGCACGTATCAAGAAAATGGAAAGATCAGAAGTTGAGAGCCTAGCAAACCACCTAAGGGAGCTAGAGAGAGAAGACCATCAAAACCCCAACTTTAGCAGAAGAATCCAAATAACCAAAATAAAAGCCCAAATACAGGACATAGGAGACAAAAATATCATAGAAAACATCAACAAAATAAAAAGATGGTTATTTGAAAGAATTAACAAGATTGATAACCCCAGTCAGAATGACCAAGAAAAAGAGAAAGCCCAAATAAACACAATCAGAAATACAAAAGATCAAATCACAACTGATCCTGAAGAAATACAAAATATTATCAGTGATTACTATGTACACCTATGTAGAAACAAACTTGATAACCTAAATGAAATGGAGGACTTTCTGACATCAGATAACCTCCCCAGGTTGAAACATGAAGACATTGAGACACTAAATAGATCAATAACAACTCAGGAAATTGACTCTGTCACATGAAAATTACCTACCAAAAAAAAAAAAAAAAAAGAAAAGCCCTAGACTGGATGGCTTTCCAGCAGAATTCTGCAAATGTACATGGAGGAGCTGATACCAATTAAATCGAAAGTATTCCAGGCAATTGCGAAAGATGTAATTATCCCCAAATCATTTTTCGAAGCTGACATCACACTGATACCCAAACCAGGTAAAAATCCAACAAAAAAAGAGAACTACAAGCTGATATCCCTTATGAACATAGATGAAAAATCCTCAGCAAGATTCTAGCAAATTGGATCCAAAAACACATCTAAAATCATTCACCATGACCAAGTAGGCTTCATCCCCAGGATGCAGGTCTGATTCAACATTTGCAAGACCATAAAAGTAACTAAATGCATCAACAGATGAAAAACAAGAGCCACATGATTAACTCATTAGACACAGAAAAAACTTTTGATTAAATCCAGCATCCCTTCTTGATAAAAACCCTCAAACACCTAAGTATAGAATGAACATATCTCAAAATTATAAGTGCCATCTATGATAAACTCACAGCTAACATATTGCTAAATATACAGAAACTGGAAACATTTTACCTGGAAACTGGAACAAGACAAGGCTGCCTACTTTCACACCTCTTGTTCAACATTGTGTTGGGAGTCCTAGCTAGAGCAATTAGACAAGAGAAGAAAACCAGGCATATTCAAACAGGAAAAGAAGTCAAGTTATCCCTCTCTGCTGATGTTATGATCTTATACCTTGAAAATTCAGAAGAATCTTTCAAACATCTGCTTGCACTGATAAAGGACTTTGGCAAAATATTAGGGTAAAAAATAAATGTGCAAAAGACAGTTGCATCCTTATACACCAACAGTAAGCAGCCAGAGAGCCAAATAAAAAGCACACTCCCATTCAGAATAGCCATAAAAAAAAGAAAAGAAAAGAAATACCTCAGCATCTTCCTAACCAGAGATGTGAAAGACTTTTACAACGAGATCTACAAAACACTGCTCAAAGAAATCCAAGAAGACACAAACAAATGGAAAAATAGTCCATGCTCATGGATAGGAAGAATCAACATTGTTAAGATGTACATCCTACCAAAGACAGTCTACAGATTCAGTGCAATACCCATTCAATTACCAACATCATTCTTCTCAGACCTGGAAATGACAACACAGAAATTCACATGAAAACATAAATGACCACAAATAGCCAAAACAATCCTTAGCAAAAGAAACAAAGTAGGAGACTTCAAACTCTACTATAAGGCTACAGTAATCAAAATAGCCTAGTATTGGTATAAGAACAGGCATATAGGCCAATGGAACAGGATAGAGATTCTGGAAGCAAAGCATCAATTCCTCAACCAACTCATCTTTGACAAAGTCTTCAACAATGACTGGGGAGAGGAGAACCTATTCAGTATATGGTGCTGGGAAAACTAGCTGATCACGATCATGTGCAGAAGATTTAAACAGGACACTTACCTATCACCATACACAAAAGTTAACTCTAAATGGATCAAAGACCTAAACTTAAAACCTCAAATATAAGAATCTTAGAAAATGTGCAAGAGACTCTTATGGATATTGGAACTGGCAACCAATTCCTGATCAAAACCCTAAGTGCCCATACCATAAGAAATAAAATAGACCAGTGGGACTTCAACAAACTGATGAGCTTCTGTAAAGCAAAATAAACCATCAAGAGAGCAAGGAGACAGCCCACAGAATGGGAAAAAATATTGGCCAATTTTATGTTTGACAAAGGTCTAACATCTGGAATCTATAAGGAACTCAAATGCACCAAAAGGAGAAAAAACAAACAGTCCCATTAAAAAGTAGACAAAAGACATGAATACACACTTCTCAAAAGAAGATATATGGGCAGCCAACAGGCACGTGAAGAAGTGCTCAACCTCACTAATCATCAGAGAAATGCAAATCAAAACCACATTGAGATACCACCTAACCCCAGTAAGAATGGCCATAAAAAATAAAACAAATAACAACAGATGCTGGTGACGATGTTGAGAAAAAGGAATGCTTCTACATTGCTGGTGGGAATGCAAACTAGTGCAACCTCTTTAAAAGACAGCGTGGCACTTTCTGAAAGAATTAGAAATTGACCTTCCATATGATCTGGCAATCTCCCTATTGGGATTATATACCTGGACAAACTCTAATCATTCTACAAAAAAGATACCTGCACACACGTGTTTGTTGCAGCTCTATTCACAATAGCAAAAACATAGAACCAACCATTTTGCCCATCAAAGTTGAACTGGATAAATAAATGTGGTACATATACACAATGGAATATTATGCAACCATAAATAAGGACAAACATACGCACTTTGCAACAACTTGGATGGATTTAGAGTCTATCATACTCAGTTATCTATCATCAAAACAAAGAACAGGGTATCATATGTTCTCACTCATAAGCAGATCTTGATCGATTATTATAATACTATAAGACAGCATTTGGCAGTAATGGGAAACTGTCAGGGAAAGGGGGGGATGGAATTGGCAGTTGAGGGAAACTGCCAGGGGAGGGAGGGGCATACCTTATCAACAAGGGTACTTGCATAATGAACATTTGTATACCTAACTCTGAATTGTACCCCACATCTTTAAAAAAAAACCAAAAAACAAAAAAAAATCTATTCCTATAAGGTTGATCTAGTCTACAACTACTCCCAGTGCATGCTAAGCTGGTGTGTTAACTGCAGTAATAGTCTCTTACAGGAGAGTATGACATCACAATTTTCACACCCTAACTTTCTGCACACTCCATTTTGGCTTGTTTTCCTCAAGAGCTTTCATTTAAAAAATATATATATTTTTACAAGTTCTGGCTAAAAGTTTCAGAAAAGTACTCTGGAATTTTTTCACCAAAAGAATACAAGTATTTCAATGCTTGATGCAATTGTGTCTTTTTTCTATGGTGAGTCTTTTATCTAATAAAACTTCAACTATTAATTTTTTTCTTCTTTATCTTCTAGTTTAAGCTATAATGTTCATGTTGTGAGTTTAGGTATAAATTTATGTCTTTTGTAGCAAAATAGATGGAGTCAAAAGCCATTATTCCTTAGTAAAATAACTTCGAAACAAAATCAAATACTGCTTGCTCTCTTATGTAACTGGGAGCTAGACAATGGGTATACATGGACATAAAGAGAAATAATGAACACTGGGGACTCGAAAAGGAGGAAGGTTGAGAAGAGGGTGAAGGTTGAGAGATTACCTATTGTGTACGATGCTCACAATTCGGGTGACAGACACACTAGAAGCACAAACCTCAACATTTTACAATATATCCATCTAAGAAATCTGCACATGTACACACTTAATCTATAAAAAAATTAAATTTAAATAAAAAGGAGTCTAGGTGGGACAAACTAAAGCTAAATGTGTTCAGGCCAAACACTCCTGCATTCATCAATAGAAATTTTTGCCCACAAGACGTCCCTTACCAAATTGAAGTTTTTAATGTGGGCTTGATTTAGGCACAGGAATACTAGTAAGTTCATTTCAAAATTGGCTATGACTTATCTTGGATGGGCATTTCAAGATAAAATCTTCAGAAGAGCACTCTTCTGGCAATTCTGTTTGTACAATGAATCCCTTCCTGTTAAGTAAGTAGAGGTGGTTTCACAGTGAAAGAACTAACATTTTCTGGTTAAGTGGGATATTTATAGAGTGATGCTTTAAAAACATCTGAGGATTATTACCAGGGGAGTGGTTTGTGGATTCTAAGTGAAAGGTTATGCAATGGTAGACTTAAATTAAATAAATCTGCTCCTGTATCAATAGCAATTTTGCAATATTGCCTTTTAACATTTAGAGAAATATCTTTTTTTATGGATTTAAGGGTAAAACAAGAAATTGGAAAGGGGCTCCTGATTTCCCCTCAAGTACCTTCATTGATCACTCACTTTTTTTTTTACATTTTGACTTCCTACTAATGCAAGTTGATTCTTTAATCCAAAGTTCTTTTGGTTTATATTATCTATAAGAGAAACATTCATTCTATCTTAATTAATGACAGAGTGGTAAAATCTCTTTGTTTTATTTTCTATAAGCCAGTAATTTATTCTGAAATTTATTTTAGTTTTGTTGACCTTTTTTTTCCAGATGTTGGTGTTGTAGGTCTGGCAATGGACCTGCATTTTATTCTAGTTTTTGTTTATTAATCTCCCTATTTCTGGTTTAACATCATTAAAAAAGTGTAGAGACCCAGTCACATGTGATTCAGGATCTACTTCCGAATGCTTTCTTTGAGCTTATATGCATCAAATTGTAAGAAGGAACAAAGAGAACAAAGAAAGAAGTGGAAGGGGGGAAAGCAGGAATAGCTCTAACCTCGAGGCAGGCATTACTCCTTTCCTGGAAACTTTCTCTGCAGACATCACACAATTGATTGTACCCTTATCCGCTGCACCTGCATAACCAGCTACATCTGCTTCTGTAAACTTGCTTGCTTGCCCATGCCTCCAGAATGTTGCCATAAAAACCCTGGGAAGCCCAGAGTTTTATCTTTAGCCTGCCAGGATGTAAATCTAAATTACATAAGACAGCCCTGTATTACAGCTCGGGGTCCTTGCTTGAAACTATTTCCTTGCAAGTGGCCGCTGGCCAGCAGAGCCTTGACTAATAAACCTCTCCTTTGTTAATTTGAGTTGGTGGGTTGTCATTTAATCGCTCAAAACCTACTTCAAAATCACCAATCCACCTTCTTTCCAATGTCACTGAATCAGAGAAAAGACTGTGAGGGTAGTTTCTAAAATATTTTTTTCCCCAACAGATTTTCTAAAATCCTCTTGTGGCCTATGCAATCGGTGTCTTTTATATGTCAACGTCTTTATTTTTCCTAAGGAGATTGAAATAGCTTCTACTTCTTTTCAAAGACAGAATTATTCTTACCTTTAAAATTTGTCTTCTTTTGTTAATGCTTTATCACTCATGGTTTAAAATTTAAATTAGATAATTAAAGGTAAACACTTTATTTAGCTGTTTTAACAATGGCTCTAATTTTGCAGACTTGGTTCCTATGTAATCAATTTATTATCTAAAAAAAGAAAAGCTTATGCTAATGATATCTTGTATTTTTTGACACTTTGCCAGATACAGTTTAGGATTTTATGCCTAGATTATAATTTGGGTAAGCAGGCCATTTTTAACAGGCCTTTTTGTGTATGTGCAAACACACGCACATACACATAAACACACATGTACTTATACCCCCAAGGCTAAGCTTTACAGACTTTCAAAGTTAGATCACCCTTTTTTCCTCCCTCCCTCTCTCCCTTCCTTTCTTGCTTCCTTCCTTTCTCATTCTCTCCCTCCTTCCCTCCCTCCTTTCCTGATGTAACTCTTCCCAACAGGCTCTGTTTTCACTCAATAAATGTTACAATGTTCTGTGCTACTGAGCACTTTTGAGATGATTACATTTTCCCCAAATCAAGAGATCCTGACTTTCTAGATAGGATTCGTGAAAAGAGAAGGAGAAGAAACAATTATAGAATATAATATGTAGCAGTGCATTGGAAGATTTATCTAGGAAGCCAGATAAAATTTGAATGTTTTTAAAATCGAAGTCATCATCTAGGACATTTGTAAGTTTATCCCTGCTTTTGTAAGACATTATTTTTTCTTTTTTTCAAGAAACAAAGATAGGATACCTTGTTATGTTCTTGTCTCATTTCAGTGACATAAGATGTATGATTTTAAGTATATACAAATGAGTTTCTTTTCAACTCCACATTATTTAGAGTTGGAAATAAAAACATATCTCTATTCTAGAGGGGAAAAATGGTAAACAATTAAGCTTGTCGTGGTCCACTTTTGCACAGAGTTACTCCTGCCTTCTTTGATATTTTCTACATAGCACTATAATGTATTATAATCTTCATTTCAAGGTTAATTCTACTTATTTGTTATATCAAAGGCAAATTTTTCCTCATGGCATATCTCTTGAAAGGACTCCCTAGTCAGTGCAAAATGAGTTGTTGCCTCAGTAAAATACAATCAATTATCATGAACACTATAATATATTCTAATACAAAAATGTACACTCTGGAGACAGCAGCTTGAGTTTGGGGATTTAACCACCTGAAACTTGCCTAGGCAGTTTGTGGGCATTTAATCTGAGTTTCATTTCTTTGTTTGTTTGTTTGTTTATTGCCTATAAATAAAGGACTTTTGTCTTCAAGGCAGTCCATCTGGCTATTGTCTACAGATCTATATAGCTTTATGCATTCAGAATATGCAATAAGCCAGATTTTCTAGTGAGAAACTGAATGTAAGCACTTAATGAAGCCATATTAACTCTTTAGTCTCTGAGGTGTCCTGTTAGCCAGTTCTGAGGGTTCTCACTTTAAAGACATCCCTAAGTAGTTTGGAGGAGACAGACTGACATGCTCAATTTCCCTGGGAGGTTGCAACTCAATAAATATGAAGCCTGACAGCATATTCTAATCTGCATACATTGTGATAGTACATTTATCTTATCCAGGTTTTACCAAAGAAAGTCTAACTCATTTTAAAAGAAGATGTATAGAGTATAATAGGCCAAAACAGATCAGTTTTTGCATGATCTCTTAGTTATTATTCAATGTTCTGAATTGGTATGTGTATAATTATTTTCCTTTTCAACTATTTTAAAACTTATTTCATATTTTATCAATTTAATTACATCTTTGGCTACTAGGAGGGAACAGCAGTTATTATAAAGCTAAAAATACGTCAGTTTTAAGGCTACCAACTACTTTCCTGTAACATTTTTTATTGTCTTCATTACTTCTGATACTTATAAAAAGAAAATAACATGATGTTTGTATTACTTGTTTTGAAAAAAGAGTCTTAGGGAACTATCACTAGTGAGAGAAAGAAAGGAAAAACAAAAACAAGAAACTATAGCAATAAATATTTCAGTTTTCTCTATCCAAGTACATTTTCTCTACCACTGGACTCAAACATTTTAGCTGATTCCACTTTTAATGGTGTATCACTGAAGAAACAATTAATAATGACCAAAAGATCTGGGTGCAGTGGCTCAGCACTTTGTGAGTATGAGGCAGGAGAATCACTTGATCCCAGGAATTCAAGACCAGCCTAGGCAACATAGAGAGACCTCACTTCAACAACAGCAGCAACACCAAAAATAGCCAGGTGTGGTGGCACTTGCCTGTAGTCCCAGTTAATTGAGAAGCTGAGGTGGAAGAATTGCCTGAACCCAGGAGGCAGAGACTGCGGTGAGCCATGATTGTGCCACTACACTCCAGCCTGGACAAGAGAGTGAGATATTGACTCAAAAAACAAACAAGCTAAAAAATAATAACCAAAAGTTTATTGACATTATAGTTATAGTCTTGTAATGATTCTCTGTAATATTCATGATAATTATGTAATTAGCTTTGAACACAACTTATTCCATCATCTAATTTTCGCTTACTTCTGCAGTCTTATTTCCAATGGTAGATTTCTATAATTGCAATAACCAAAAGGTGCATATTGTTTCAAATCTACTGGTCATTTCAAATAAAAAAATGTCCAATTTATTTTATATGGCATATATTATTCCTATTCATTTTTTTATAAATCACACTGCCTGTAGAAAAATTTACTAAAAGTTCTCCTTTATGTCCACACCTCCAAACTTATGCAAAACTGCCACAGAAAAAATAATACCACTCTGACTTCATTGACTTACTCTTTAGATACAAGACACTTGACAGCAGGAAATGTATTTAAATATGTGTTCCCAGTAACTGACATCGAAGCTGAGATATTACAGGGGCTCAATGAATATTTGTTAATTTATAGTAGGTGATTTTTTGCAGTATTTGATGTCAAATGAAATGCAAGTCTTGTAATATAACCTTTGTGAAGCAAGATAATTTGAAATTTCTTTATCAAGAGAAAATTGTTAAAATTCAGCTTTATCTGTTTCATGTGTGGATTGACATAAACATTACCGTTAGATAACATATTTATCATCCATTCCAGCAATAGAACACAGTAAAATTATTTTAAAATTATGATCTAAGTTTCAAAAAGCTGTGACTTTTTGTGTAATATCTTTTCAGAATCTCGATGCTTGTGTCAGTATTAATTTTTATTGAAAGATCTCACAATTCAATATCATGCTTTTCTGATAAAAGATGGCATGAAATTCTGTTTCTGACATAATATTTTCAATACTCCCTTTTCTCTTTCTCCCTAAAAAGCAAAAGTTTTCAAATTTTCCCAACAAACATGGAAGTCAATTTCATGCTATTCATAATCACTCATTTCATAATGAGTTTCATATTTATATCTCCAACTTCCTTTTCATCCAACCAGTTTTCCTGCAGAGCCTGGCTAGTCTGATAGCAAGAGAAAAAGTGTTCTATCCAAATTTACATTAAAGTGAATTTTAAAGTAATTCAGAACATTGACTTTTGGCAGGATTTTATGTATTATGAAGAGAAAAAGAATAGGATCTGCCCGTCAAAATGATGAAGCCGAGCATGTCTGCCCAGAGCACTAGGTACGTTGTTGAAATGTATTATTAACCTTGAACACAATATGTTTTGTCAAATAGAAGAAATGCCTTTAAGACCGCCAATTTTAATATCAGTGACATGGTTCTATTCAAAAAGTTCATGAGGTTCTTATGAATCATGAAAATGCAAGCTAGATGTATTATTTTATTTATTTATTTGACAAATCTAGTGGCTGTTATCTATAAATGATAACACGATGAAAACCATGAAACTTTCTTTTTCCTATTAGAGGTTTCGTCTGGTAGGGAAATAATAGCAAGAGCCACCCATAAATAAAACTGGTTATTTTTTTAATAATCTTTGAAAACTTCAAACAAACTGTTGAAAAACCCTTTTTTTTTTTTTGAGTTGGAGTCTCACTCTGTTACCCAGATTGGAGTGCAGTGGCCGCAGTCTCAACCTGCTGGGCTCCGGCGATCCTTCCGCCTCAGCCTTTCAAGTAGCCGGAATTACAGGCATGCGCTACCACGCCCAGCTGATTTTTTTTTGATTTATTGTGGTGATGAGGTCTTGCTGCCCAGGCGGGTCTCGAACCCGCGGGCTCAGGCAATCCACTCACCTCAGCCTCCCAAAGGCGCGGGATTACAGGCTGAGCCACCGAGCCCGGCTGAAAAACCCATTTTTAATGTTTTGATAACTCAGGGCTTCAAAATATTTTAGTCCTAGGTTCCACATTCAAATCTCTCTCATAGGAATTGTAGACTAGTTTTTA